>BSEG01000008.1:36640000-37890833 GCA_036245055.1 Diospyros kaki
ACCAAGTGACTACAATTAAGGATGCAAGGAAGCCAACAACAAATGTTACATGCAAGGATTGGCACTAGCAATTTGACGCAAAGCGCAAGGCGGCAAATGTGGCTTGTGCATGCAAGGCTTGAGTAGAAGGATCTGGTTCTAGATATTCAAAAGCCTTCAGTCTTCACCTTTTTCATTTCCTTGATCTCTCATTATTCTCTTTCATCATCGGCGATCAAGCAAAATTGGTCGCTAGACGCTAGTCAATGGTGGTGATTTCTTCTTCTTTAGCATCTTTTTTTTCTATTTTGGATGTAATGTCCCGCTTTCTCGAGCGCGTTATAACTTGGGACAATAATTTTTTTCTTTTCAAACTTAATTTTAAATCAAATCACTCCTATAATCCATCCCAGAATTCTCATTCATTTTTTCTTGAAAGAGAATTATCATACACATCAAATGCGGAAGCAATGATCGAAACCTGATATCTCAAAATTGATCATAAATAACTTCTTACATCTTCAACACTCCTCAAAACGTTTAGAATTTAAAGTAGCAGAACTTAAATACATGGACTACATAACATACATTTCATTCCTCATGCACTCTGCTAAGTGTCATTTAATGCCTCATTTATCCTTGTATCTGCTACAATCTCCATCTGAAACGTTTGAATATTCCAAGGGCAAAGCCTAAGTTAGATGATGAATCATCTAAGTAAGGGTACAAAAAACATATTTTGTGCATGAATGCAATGCCTTACTCATCGTAGGTGTCAACTGCACCCCTCATGCTACCTACTATTTTTGAGGCCACCTCTTTCAAAACCGGGGTGTATGGGTGCACTCTTGGTAAAGCAGCGGTCCATATGGCCACAATGCGCATGATTAATGATATCAACGTGTACATATGCATTTCATAGCATGTCATGTATGCAGTCTACGTAATGAATACATATCCGAGCATGTCAACATGATGAAAACATTTTAGATGAACATAAATCATTTACAAACCAAGCATTTTCCATAAAACTAAATTTAGTTGGGAAGTACCACTTACCTTCTCAAGCTTATCTCGATATTCGTGCCTTACATCGAAATACGTGCATCACCTCAATTTGTGTCCTAACCTCAAAATTTGCACCAACCACTTCAACTTAAGCCTCATCCTAATCACCATAATTATTTCAATAAGCATCCAAAACCTATTTTCCATAATTTCTTGCATTTTCTTTATTTCTCTCTCTATTTCTTCCAATTTTTCCTCAATAAATCCAAACTAAATATTTCTAAAATATTTTTTCAACTATTTCATTACGAAAATTCATAAAATAATATTCTTGAATTTCTGAAATTTTCTAAGAAATTTTACTCACCTTAACTTAGCATTTTCGGCTTCATCAGTATGAGTATCACATCCTCGAAACGCGTGTCCGAACATTTTTTTCTTGCCCAAAATCTTTGAAATATTAGTAAGTATCCAAACCCTATTTTTCGAGAATTTTTTCTATTTTTCTTTCTTTTCTTTTTCTTTCTTTTTTTTCTTTTTCTTTTTCTTTTTCCACTTCATCTTCTTCCTCCAACTCCCTTGCTCCCGCGCCAACAACTCCCCCTTCTCTTTTCTTCTTCTTTATTTCTTTCTTTCTTTTTCCTTCTCTTCTTCTTCTTCTTCTTCATTTTCTTCCTCTCATTCTTCCTCTTCCTTCTTGCGCCTCTGCTCCTTCTTCCTTTCGTGAACTAGCCGCTGCCGCCGCGAGTCGCTTCCAGCGCCACAGCGCCTTTGCCGCCGGCTGTTGCCTCGGACATCCCCGCCATCATCAACACGACCACATATGCCGCCTCCTCGCCGCAAGACCCCATCGCAGCAGCCTTGCACACTGCAGATTTGCAGCGGCTGCCATAGTCGCTCACGGGAGCTTCCTTTGCAGCCAACCTGGCCGCCTTTGGCTGGCCAGCAGCTACACCGGCCTTCGTTATCGCCTTCCTGGTCCGCTCGTGCTTACTTCGCGTCAGCCTGCTGCTGGTCTGCCTTGCGCTCGGGCTGCCATGGCTGGAGCTTCACGCAACCAGCTGGAATGGATGGTTGCGTCGGCCACTTCCGCCACCGCTGCTTGCCGTGAACTCACTGCCTTCAGCCGCCAGCTAGCTCCCTCTCAATCTCCCTGCTTCTCCTTCTCTCTCTGCTAAGCTCGAGCTCCCCTACCTCTTTACTCTTTTCTTATCATTTTTATAGCCAATTTTCATCGTCTCACCTCATGCTTTTGCCCATACTTCCTTTGCATGAAGGACACTCCAATTCGGCCATCAATATTGCAGGGCATGGAGATGGATTTGCAGGGAATGGGAGAAAGTTGCAGAGGGATGGGCCGCGAATGCACACGCACACATAGCACGCTTATGTATATATATATAATTATATATTACACTAATATATTTAAAGAAAATTACACATTAATCTCTAAATTTATTATAATATCACTTGAGAAATTTTCTTATTGCAACTATACCCTTAAACCTTAAATTAATTTACATTGCAATACCAAAAATCCACAATTAATAATCAAAGATTACTCGATAATGACGATTTCACCTCGGTGTCCTCACTGAGACATTGTTTCATCCCGAAACCACTGAAGGGTTGCTCATTACGCAGAACCGAAGCCCCCTTAGGGTTCCGTTGATTTTTTAGGAGTCTCCTACAATGATTTGGTTTTGCAGCCTAAATAATAGCTATATTTTAGGTGTACCAAAAATCGTTCCTGATTCGATTTCTTTCGGTACCATTTTATCCTATCTCAAGACGCTCGTCGAGATCACATCATTTTTCTTAGACAATTTCACTCCGAAACATTCTCTACAGTCGATTCGGTACTTATAACTACTATCCAACCAATTTTTTGGTATTCTAAACTTGCCTAAATTACGTGGCAATATTACGAAAATATGGGTTCTTACATTGGATGTTTTGAAAATATTTAGGACTAAATTTCAAGGTTTTTTTAAAAAGATTTAGGGTCTTAAGGTTGAGGTTTTTTTTTAAGAATTTAGGAGCTGAATTTTGGGACTTTTTTGAAGGATTTAGCAACTAAAGTTTGGGCTATTTTGAAGGATTTATGGACTGATTTTTTGAGATTTTTTTGAAGTATTTAGAGACTAATTTTTTGGGGGCAATTTTAAGAATTTTAGAATTGCAATTTGAAAAATTCTTGACACATATATTATTGTGAGAGAAATTCATAAATAGTCCAAAAGAAATTTAGAAAATTGTTTTTAACCACTTTCTAGTAAAAAAATGTTTTTGACAAATCAAACAAACTAATTGCACTCTATTGCCACTTTTATGTGAGATGTCTAAAATACCTTTAATGAAATTTTAAATTGGAAAGTTCACATTGTCCTTATCTTCATTTACCAAAATACCCTTGTCTCTTTCATATTGTCTTTCTCTTCTCTCTCATCTTCCAACGTTCACGTTACTTTCTTTCTCTTTATTGTCAAACCAACCAAACTCAGTCATTCATCATACATTCAATTTTTTTGCTTATTGGGTCATTTAACAATCTTTATCAATCACAACGAGCTCATTAAAATCTCATTCAACAAGATTCTTTCTCTCCAATAAACAATTTTACTAACTGAATCTCTAAGGATTGATTTCATTTCTATTTGTTTCGTTTTGTGATCAAATTACTTATAAAGGCTGTGTAGAATAATTGTGGTTGTGAATAGAACATATTTTGATAGAAATCATTGTAGATCTATATTGATTTCCACGAAAAAATAATTTTTTAAAACTGCACAACGTCATTGGGTTTCATGGCGCCACAAAATCCGGCTTTGGGTTTTGTGGCCCACAAAAACTGATTTTTTAATAAAAATAGATTTTTTGATTTTGTTTTTGGGCCACGAGATTTTTCAAAGTTACCCAATAGAAAATGATGTCTTTTTACATTTTTTTCCTTAATTGAATTTATAATTCACAATAAACAACAATGGAATGATAATAAAACACAACCAATACATGATTAAGTATTCTAACTACTAACAACATTGGATTAAATTGATGTAATGATTATAAAATTTACCCAAAAATACAAGTATAATTTTTTAACAATAATTTATTTTTGGAACTATTGGATAACTTGGAAAAATTCCATGGCCACGAAAAGAAAAGAAAAAGATTAAAAAAACTATTTTAATAAAAAAATCGAGTTTTGTGGGGTCACAAAACATGATTTTTTAATAAAAATGGATTTTTTTATCTTTTTTTTTTGGGCCATGGAATTTTTCATACTTACCCAATAGAAAACGCTGAATTTTTACATTAATTTGGCTTAATTGAATTCATAATTCACAATAAACTACAATGGAATGATAATAAAACAAAACACAACCAATACATGAATAAGTGTTCTAACTACTAAAAACATTGGAATGAATTCATGTAATGATTATAAAATTTACCCAAAAATACAAGTATAATTTTTAAAAAATAATTTATTTTTGGGACTATTGGATAACTTGGAAAAATCCCATAGCCAAGAAAAAAAATGATAAAAAAAATCATTTTAATCAAAAAATCGGGTTTTGTGGGGCTACAAAACCTGATTTTTTGATTTTTTTTGGGCCATGGGATTTTTCAAAATTACCTAATAGAAAATGAAGTATTTTTACATTTTTTGGCTTAATTGAATTTATAATTCACAATAAACAACAATGGAATGATAATAAAAGACAATCAATACATGATTAAGTGTTCTAACTACTTACAACATTGGATTAAATTGATGTAATGATTAAAAAATTTACCCAAAAATACAAGTATAATTTTTAAACAATAATTTATTTTTGGGACTATTGGATAACTTGGAAAAATCACATGGCCAAGAAAAGAAAAAAAAAGGATAAAAAAAACCATTTTAATAAAAAAATTGGGTTTTATGGGGCCACAAAATCGAATTTTTTAATAAAAAAAGATTTTTTGATCTTTTTTCTTTTCTTTTCTTGGCCATGTGATTTTTCAAAGTTACCTAATAGAAAATGATGTCGTTTTACATTTTTTTGACTTAATTGAATTTATAATTCACAATAAACAACATTGGAATGATAATAAAACACAACCAATACATGATTAAGAGTTTTAAGTACTAACAACATTGGATTAAATTGATGTAATGATTATAGAATTTACCCAAAAATGCTAGTATAATTTTAAATAATAATTTATTTTTGAGACTATTTGATAACTTGAAAAAATCCCATGGCCAAGAAAAGAAAAAAAAAAAAGGATCAAAAAAACCATTTTAATAAAAAATTGGATTTGGTGGGGCCACAAAACCAGATTTTTTAATAAAAATTGATTTTTTGATCTTCTTTTTTTTGGGGGGGGGGCTATGGGATTTTTCAAAGTTACCTAATAGAAAATGATGTCTTTTTACCTTTTTTGACTTAATTGAATTTATAATTCACAATAAACATCAATAGAATTATAATAAAACACAATCAATACATGATTAAGTGTTCTAACTACTAAAAATATTGGATTAAATTGATGTAATCATTATAAAATTTACTGAAATTAAAAGTATAATTTTTAAACAATAATCTAATTTTGGAACTATTGGATAACTTGGAAAAATCTCATGACCAAGAAAAGAAAAAAAAGATTAAAAAAATTATTTTGATAAATAATCGGGGTTTTGGGCAACCAAACCCAGTTATTTATTAAATTATAAAAAAATAATAATTATTATTGATACATAATAATATTTTAATAGTTGAAATTTATTATTAAAATTATGATTTGCAATTATTATTACAAATGAAAAATAAAATAATAATCATTGAATAACAATTTTTCAGTTATTTATTTAATAATACCTATATATATTTAAAATTTTAAATTATTATTATTTAATTAATTTTATTTATATATAATAATACATATATATTTAATAAGAAAAAAGTGATGGGGGACCCACCGTGGGTTCAAGACCCACCTAGTTATTAAATTATTAAAAAAAAATTATTATTATTGAGAAATAATAATAATACTTTAATAATTGAAAATTTATTGTTATAATTATGAGAGATTTCTCGAGTTTGCCTATTGGGTAAAATAGAAATTCAACCCTTTTGTTTGTTTTGTATTGAGAGTAGTTTGATAATTTATTGTCTTTATTTTTATTTTTATTTTTAATTTTAATTTTTAATTAAAGTGGGGAGTTGAAAAGTCAAAAGTTGTGATAAAAAGTGGTAAAGTGGCTATTTTTTGCAACTATTTGTTTGTATGGGGTAAAAAAGTTTTTTTTGTCAAAAAGGGGCTAAAAACGAATTTTGTATTTGTGGGGGGTTATTTTTTGCAATTTTCACTATTATTGATGTGCTTACTGACAAGAATTTTGAAAGATTGCTGGACCTTAGTGATTTTGCACAAAAATTGGCAACGACGACAAAAAATGATGTATATCCATTATTTTATATACTTATGACACTAGCATTAATTCTCCATGTTACTACTGCTACAGTAGAAAGAGTATTTTCTGCTATGAAACTTGTCAACACCCAACTATGTAATTGAACTAGAGATCAATAGTTGAATGATAATTTAGTTGTGTATATTGAAAATGATATATTTAATGAAATTAATACTCATGTCATTATGTGATGTTATTAAAATATAAAAACATGCCAAGAATAATTATAGTAATTTATTGATATATTTTTTTTAGTACTATGTAATTTCAAATTTTTTTTCCTATTTTTATTTTTGCCTACCCAATAAAAAAATCCTAACTTAGCCATTACTAATGGTAGTGGATGACATCAAGAGATCTAAGTTAAAAAAACAAACAATGGTAGACAAAATTGGGTATTAGACAAAGAAAAATCAACAACATACTGGGAAATCAAAAGGATTTGCAGTGGCGTCGCAGTAGCTGGCGATGGTGGCGGTGGCCAGGGGTGGATCTAGGAATTTAGGTTGAGGGGGGCTGAAATTTTAAAAAGTTAATGCAATAAAATTCTTATATAACTAAAAAGTCAATACAACAAATTTTCATTAAACTTGAGCTCGACGAGGTTTTGAAATAAAAAATTCATCTACAATAGAATCTACATCTATTGTAAGAGTAAGTTCTCTTTCAATGTAGGTGTCATACAATTAGCAAGGAAGTCATCCTCCATTTTGTTACGAAGTGTTGTCTTCAAAAGTTTCATTGCTGAAAATACCCGCTCAGTAGTTGCAGTAGAAACAAGTAATGTCAATATAAGACGAATCAATCTAGTTATCATAATGTATGTATCTGACATTCCACTGTTGGTCAACTCCTGGCATAATTCAACAAATGTAGATACTTGAAATCTTTGGTCAACAATCACATCATGAACATAATACTTCAACTCATATTCTAAAGCACAAATATCTTGACTGCTAAAATCTTCAGGATAGAACTTCTTTGCAAGCGTACAAATATCATCACTATTGAATGATTCAAATGAATTTTTGGAATCCAAAGCCACACTAAGAGAAAGGAATTCTACTGATTTATCATTAAATCGTGTACTTAACTCCATCAATATGAAATCTATTGCTTCATTGAAAACATCAAAATGATAATGGTGCTCAACTGTAGTCTCATCACTACAACGACCAATCATATATGAAGAATCTAGATCCAGTATGTGAATGTTGTGTCTTGAACAAAAATCTTTTACTTCTTGAAGAAACACTTCCCAACCTTCTTCTCTCAGTTCTTGAAGGATAAGTTTCGCAGTAGAAACAAATCTCATAGCAGCCAAAATGTCTAGTGATTTTTTTTAAGCGCTTGACAAAGAACATCAGTTATTCTCATAATTTTGTGTATTAAAAGCAAATTGAACACAAATTCAAAACATGCAAAGTGTTTATAAGCGCTACGAACTTCAACTCGAGAACTTGCTTTTGAACAATGAACTTTAAGATATTCAAGCACCTTGCAAGTTGTAGAGTACATGCCTATCATGCTTTTTACAAAATCATAATGAGAACTCCAACGTGTTGCTCCAGCACGTTGCAAATTACCTATTTGATTGGCTCTACTTCCAGACTCACGTTCTCCAATACTTAACATATGCTTTACTTCTTTTCTTTGAGCATTTTGCAACTTATTAATGCGCTGAGAAGAAGAATTAATAATATTGATAACATTATCCAAATGAGAAAAGAATTCCCAAATAACACTGACATCCTTAGCTGCAGAAATCAATGCCAGTTGTAACATGTGTGCAAAGCAATGAACATAATATGCATATGGATAATCTCTAAGAAATAAAGCTTGAAGTCCATTCCAAGTACCACGCATATTATTAACACCATCATATCCTTGACCTCTCATTTTGCTAAGTTGAAGGTCAAGTCGAGCAAGAATATCAGATATCTCATTTTTTAGGTTTAATGACGTGGTGTTACTAACGCTTTTGATTGCAAAAAAAATGTTCTGTCAAAATACCACAACTATTCACAAACCTCAAAATAATGCCCAATTGCTCTCGGTTAGATTCATCTTTTGCTTCATCCACAAGAATACAAAAGCGTTCATCTCCAACATCCTCACGAATCATTTGTCGTACTCTGTTAGCCATAATATGCAAAATATCCTTCTGAATATTTAGAGCAATACATTGAGCATTTTTCGGAGCATTATCTAATACAACTTTATCAACTTCCATACTCAATTGTTCAAAAGCCTTAAGCATTTAAATAAAATTTCCACGGTTCAATGAAGGCGAAGATTCATCGTGACCTCTAACGGCACAACCTTGAAGTGCTAGCAACCAGACAACTATAACTGAAGCTCTTAGGCGCAAGCAATTTTTTTGAGATTCCTCTTTTGTTTGTGAATGAATTACCCTTTCAATATGTTGAGACGGATTCATTAAATCTTCAGCCATTTTCACACAATTCAAGTGGGGTGACGAAGGTGCAGAACCAACATGAGTAAGAAAAGCACATTTATTTCCTTGGTTAACCCTCTTCCAATTGTCAAATCCCACAGTAGCTAACGTCGAAATATTTGATGAATGACCATCATTTAGAAATAGAAAACAGTAGAAACAATATGCCTTGTCTTCTCAAGGTGAATATTCTAACCACTTAAATTGATTGAACCAATTTTTCTGAAAACTCCGACGTTGATTTCCAAAAGTGGTCTTCTTGTAATTCAAAAGTAATGGTTGATATGACCCAACTAGTAGATATGCTCGTCTAATCTCATCCCATGCATTAATAGGATATTCACAAATTTGTTTTCTTTTTCCCGGATCCCGTTCAATACAAGAATATCATTAACATTCAGGATTTGAAGACGGAGAAACTTCAATTTCAGGAGATAAACTTGAAGGAATTTGTGTAAATTCACTAGATTGATTTTGCACATTATCAGTTGAAGTACTTTCACTAGTATGATGATCTCTCTTTCTAAAAAAAGATAATAATGTTTTTCCTTTCTTTGCAGAAGGTTGTTGTTCCATTCTAAATTCTAAGATACACAAACAAAAAATAACATAATTCAATAATTGAACAATTAAAATATTTAACTCAAGATTTGAGGCAAATGCAAGGCCAATATAACAAATTAACAATTGACAATTGTATTCCTAAATTCCTAATCCTAAGTGAATGCAGCAGTCAAACAGCCAACTCCAATCCAAGTTGACACAAAATTAGCAAAAAAATCACTTATAACTTGTTCAAAAAAGATAGCAGTTTCAACGAACGAATCAATCAACAACAAAGTTGAAACCCACAAACAATTTATTTTACTTGTTAAGCAGAGGCAGAGGCAAAAAATAAAAATAAAAAAATTACCTAGCTCTCAATGCTCAATCGAATGAAGCAGAGGCAGTGAGCAACTAGTAAGGGCGAGGCTGAGAGGTAGAGCAAAGGGCGTCGGGGTGAGCAAGAGGGCGAGACGTCGATAGCCGAGAGGCAGCGTCGTAGCAGTTAGGGCCAGCCGCCAGTGAGAGCGAGAGCAAGAGAAAAGGGCGAGGGGCCGAGGGCGAGCGAGAGTAAGAGAGGCAGAGAGCGAAGGCAAGCGAGAGGCAAGAGTAAGAGGGGCCGAGGGCGAGCAAGAGAGATGCAGAGAGCGAGGGCCAGCATGAGCAGACGCCTAATGCTGGACGAGAAAGAGAGAGGAGGTAGAGAGCGAGAGGCGGCGAGGGTGAGAGTCAGAAAGAGCGAGAACGAGAGTGAGGTTGGGAGAGGAAGAAGAAGTGGAGAAGAGAAGGGTTTCCAGAGGGGGGCTGGGGGTGGGCGGGGGTGGGCTGGGGTCAAACAATTGCAAAATTTAGCCTACCTAATTCATTTTTCTTGTGGGCTGTCCTGGGTTTCAGCGCAGAGTAGCTCACATGTAAATCCGTCCTTGGCAGTGGCGGTGGCAAGTGTTTTTCGACTTTGTCGATAGAAAATGAGAGAAAATGTAGAAGAGAAGAGAATGTGGAAGAGAGACGTTGGCATTTGACACAACATTACCATTTAATGAAGTGTAATTAATTCTTTATTAAGTATTTTCTATTTTTAATATTTTATTTTTCAAAAATTATTTTTAAAATATTAACTATATAGTATTGTCACTTTAGAGAGGTTAAATGATTTATAATTAACTTTTAATCACAATTAAATTATAAAAGTCCATTAAATATACTTAAAGTTCATTTGCTAAACTCTGATTAGTTTTGAAATTCCAAAAATCAAACAATTGTTACCAAACCAAAAGGGTATTCAATTGACACTAATAAAAAATATATTTAAAATTTTAAAATTAAAAATTTTCTCCTTATCATCCATTAAATATATCTTAAAATTTAGACTTTTGACTCCAACACTACCTAAACTTTATATTTTGTCAAATTAATTTATAAACTTTTTTAAATTAGTCACTGACTCCCTTTATGTTAAGTAAATTAACCGTGCACTCCCTAAACTTTAAACATTTAGCTTAAATGTGTTTTAACTTTGCTTTCGACTCAAACACTTCTTAAACTTTATTTTATTTTATTTTTTGAATCAATTCCTACATTTTCTTCGAGTGGCCTCGACAACTTATTCATAAAAAACAACACTTATTAAACTCTATTAAGTTATAAATTACCCCTGACCTCTATTTAATTAAGTTAAATTTATAAAATTCAAAAATAACTTTGAAATTTATAGCCAATAAGTGGTTTTTTTCTGCTTCTCTCTCTTTTATGTTCGTTGAAATACATTCCTTTGACCAAAAATAAAACTCGAGGGGTGTCCAAAGCCAAGGTACGAAGTTAAAAGGATATATAATCAATTTGCATAACATTGTTAGGAATAAATGCGGTGTGATCAATTTGATTATGGTGTGTTTAATTATATTACCTAGAATTTAATCCTAGGTAATATTAGCTAGAAAATAAAAATCATCCCATCCCCTTAAAAAATGAATTCCATGGAAAAAAGTTTTAAATGCTTGTACCATACACATTTTTTCATAGAAAAGTTAAGAGTGTTTGATTGCTTTTTATAAAAAATATGTAATGATTACATATTTTTTATGATAAATGTGTACAATTAAACACACTCTTAGTATAGATAACATGAAACTAAAGTCAAAAAGAAAACAATTTATGTATTCCAGGGATATTTACTGGAATTATAAACACAAAGTGAAGCATAAAATGCAATGCCAACAATCAAGCACGGCAAGAAACTTAAAACTGTGACAACTGCCATATTCTAATACCAGTTATCTACCTGAACTGTAACTTTCCAATTTATGTAAATAAATTATGCACTGAGTGTAGATGAAATAGCACAAGAACTCAAACTATAAAAGATGCAGGAAAAACAGAACAGGGACTCAGAACAAAGCAAAACAACATAATGGGATTGTCCCCAAAAGTATATGATTTGAGCATGCTAATGAGTAAGTTCAGCACCACACGAAGATTAAATCTCAACATGCAAATCATTCTTTGTATGTTAGAGCAGCTCACAGCTGCGAGTATTGACATCTTAGTATGCAACTTTACACTAGTTCACAAGGCGGGATATTTGCTAATAATTCAGTTCCTGGCATTGCTGCATAGTGTATCGAATTGGGTTATCCTTGTAAGAAAAAAAAATGGACATCTCCAGTTGAAAAAAGGAAGAAATAGTAGCATCTGAACCTTATTTTCTTTTCATCTTCTGGGCCGTCTCGACATACTGCTCTGCAAGTTTCTTCACTTTTTCACCTTCCTTGATGAGGAAATTGGCATCTTTCTCTTTAGTGTGGTATTTCATAACTTTCTCAGTTGTGTTACCCACAGCCCATCTGTATTGTTCGCTTGTGATGACTCCACTTTTGCACAGTGGCCTGATGTGCTCTTTGATGTAGGCTTCCACCTGTAAAAGATTCAGTGGGAGACATGAGAAAAAAGGGGAGTTTGTGATCTCCAAAATAAGAGAAAAGTGGAAGGACTGGAATAAGCAATTAAGAAGCAGACTTCAGCCTTTCAACAAATTATGTTTAGTGCTAATCACATTAAACTGCAGTTTAGAAGAGAAACTTGAGAAGGAACAAGAAAAGGCGTGACAATGAAAGCACTCATCCCTTACCTTTTTAGATACAGCATTGAAACTATCAGATTCCTTCTTTGTTTCAGTATTCGATGGCTTCTCCTTCACTGTTCCGTTTTCACTAGTTTGAGAACAACCTGTCTCATGTTCTCCAGCAGAAGCGTGGTGACCAACAATTGCAACAGCTAACTTGTCTACGAAGCTCCCAGTCCTTGATTCAGATGCTTTCACTGCCTGATTTGATCCAGAATCTTCACATTTCTCTCGAACTGCATCATCAGCCATTATTTGACTGGGCTTTGTGACTGTGCTGTCTGGGAACCTTTTCATCAATGGTTCTTTCTCAGGACCATATAGTTCTTCGCATTCTGCAGCAGAAGGCTCTTCATCTCCTTCATTAATTACCAGGTGTCGCTGGAGGCCGTCCTCTGTCCTAGGTGCCACACTTGAGCTTCTAATGCTCATGTCAGTACTGCAATCATGCAAGCAGGAAGGAGTTTTTTGTGCCTCAACATTAGTTGTCTGTTCATGACCCTCAAGATCAGGAGCATTATTTGATTGATCGGAACTTATAGTAGAGAAAACCACTTTCATCTTTGACTCTTCTTGTTGTAGACTAGATATCCTTAAAGCACTAGCACCTATAAAGTCTTCATCTTCCAAATCATACTCAAAATCACCATATATATCAAGCTCTGGATGAGAATCCATTTCAAATACATTATCAGGATCTTTGTTGACAATCTTCTCTGGGAAGTTATTTTCATCATCTATTTTATCCATGTGGGGAGATGGACTGTTTGGTGGTGAATCAGCCAAAAGGCCCGCATTTCTTAATGCTTCCTCAACTATTGGACTATCAGATAGATCACTTGTTACTTGCTCTGGCCTATCAGTGGGCACTGTTGAAGTTGAGGATGGGTCTGATTCTGCAGCCATACCATACTTGACGTTGTCTGCCCTATGCAATAGCTCCTGGGACATTAGATTCACATATACTAACTTGCTATTTGATCTATCAGCAACTTCTTTTTCAATATTGACTGCATCTGCAACTGCCAACTCTGTATCTGCTGTTCTGCGAATAACTGGCAGATTTGCTTTGCGTAGGAAGTGCTCAGTGAGGCGGTAAAGTTGTGCCTGTGCAGTGAACATTGGTAAATATTCCATAACCTAATTAAATTACTCATGCAAGGACTTGGTAGCATTTATCTTCAAGAGGAAATTCTGCAATGACTCAGACAGGAGGCAGAGCCTCGATTTCATTAATGAGAAAGTATGTGATAGTATTAGAAATGCATTAAAAAGCCAAGAGATGAAATGGGATTTGTTGAGTGTAAAAGTAATAATATAAGAATAAAATTAACCCTCTGTCTAACAACTTAAACTTTTAGATGAGATGGTGGTTAGCAATTTAACATGATACTAGAGTAGGCAAAGGTCTTAAGTTTAAATTTCACCACTAATCTAATATTTAAATAGTTGCACGTATTTGGACTAGTTATATAATGAAGTTTGGCCATAATTGAGAGGTCATGAGAGTAAAGATAATAACATAAAGTAAAACCTTTACCTAAGAGCTTAATCTTTTAGATAAGATGGGTAGTTAATAATTTAAGAATTTAATTAAAGGTCTATAATATAAAAAACAAGTCCATAATAATAAAAAAAAATCCAGTTCTCTAAATAAGTCTATAAAATTTAATGGAACTAATGAGGGGATGCTTGTGATCATCATCATCAACTGCACCTTATTCTAACCAAGTTAGGATCAACAACACATCATTTATTAATATCAATTTATTTCTAAAAGTCACATTAACAATACAAATTCATGAAAAAGAACACTGTGGCTAAATTTTATTTCAGATGTCCTTTCTGATGCAACCCCCTCTAGAAAGGGAATGATAAAATAAAGTCCCAACAGCATCTTCATATGAAAAAGTTTCATGGGATGGCAATGCATGAAGATAATTGATATCATCATGTTCAATCCAAAGTAGATATTATGAAATCAATTTGTACAACATGGAAAAACAACGTAGTAAGGTGTGCTTGTAATGACATCAATAAATGTATTAACATTAGTTTTAGGGGCACCATCAAAGTAGGATGGAGCTGACCATGTGGCAGAGTCAGTAAGTCAAGATGCCAAACAATGACAATTATTTGGTGACATATCCCAAGGAATTAGAACAGAAAGGTGTTCCCAATGCATGGGGGAGGATTGTAAAAAAAGTTAAAACAAACTAGAAAAATATTTTCCTTCAGCAAGATTATTTAAATACATTTCTACCAAGATGAATTGCATTCAGCAGAACAAACAGATAACTAAGAGCTTGACTCTGTTTGTGAAGCAGCCTATTTTGCATCCAAAAGGAATTTAGGATATCTGAAGGGTGAAATTTCAACTTGGATCAGCTAATTGCTAACTTGTTAAGAAATAGAGAAGACGGTGTTCTTTACCTGCCTGACAGACATTGGGACTTTGTTGTGACGACTAGGTGCCATTACTGGTCTCATATCAACTGGTAATTGAGCCTGTCAAATCAAAGAAAAGAAAGGAACTAATAACAGCACATGAATCAAATAGCTCTCTTAAGAAATACCAAGAGAAAAGCAAAATTATAATATACCAATAAAGGATAGTTTCCTTTCAATATGGCATTGTCTGCCTCTTTTGCCTGTGTTGCATTACTGCCTGTGGCTGCTGTTTTTCTCGCAAGAATCTCCAGAGCCCATTTCCTTTTATCTTTCTTCACATTGGTAGATTTTCCTATTGTTCCTTTCTGAGAGTTTACATCAGAACCACTTAAAGAAGCAGCAGATGGCTGTTGCAGGCATTTGTTAGGATGTGCCTTATTATAAGCAGATTCATCCTTTACACTTGTACCCGTAATATTCTTATTCCCTTTCTGGTCAGATGAAGGAATACCAGCCTGTGCTGAAACCTTATTCACTTCGGGAGTTTTTGTGGTGTGATTTTCCAGAGATGAGGCAGACACTTTTTCCATCAAATCAAGTCCTTTATTCTCCACAGGCCGAGTACTTTTGAGGTCTGAGAGCGGCTTGATATCATCCTTGCGAGGGAAAACAGATGTATCTGCCAAATACAACCTGGAAAGAATGGAATTTGTGGCCATCCCTTCAGTGGCCTGTTTAATCTGCGTGTCATTGGAACTCTTTCTTAAAACATTGAGAACTGACTTCAAAGTCTCAATCTTTTCAGGTTTCCCAGCTTTCAAACAGCGATGCTTCCAAAATTCAATTTCATAGTCCCGCGTCCATGCCCGTTTTCTTCTTCCACCAATCCCATATATCTTTTTTGTTAGATTCTCACGTACTTTTCCCTTCTGCAACATTAACTTCTTAGCTTTCACAACTAGAGCAGGTGAAATTTTAGCTGGTTCAGTTACAGATCCAGCCACAGCAGTCCTGAATGCAGCAAGAAGTTTTGGGTCAAAAAGGTTTTCCCCAAACTCTTCAGGGGATCTGTCATGGACAGCATCTCTAATTTCTTTTCTTAGCTTCTGTACTAACATGGATGAGTCTTTGTCCTCAGCAGCTCTCCTCATGATCTTTTTCACTCTCAAGCCAGCTGCATTCTGTCTTTCTATTGAGGACTTCTCAGTGTGATTATTGTTTGCATGTGCCTTGAATGTTCTACGACTTGTCCCTTGAACTATACTCATTATGTCATAAGCATCATTTTCCTTTTCTGAGTTACACTTCTGGGACTCATCAGAAACAGATCCATCAGTTTGGCCTTTTGAATTAGTTAGTTTACCATCTCTCTCAACTCTGACCTTCTTTGTTGAAGCTTTAGGCTCAAGTCTGTCTTTGGTTTCTTCATCCACAGTAGCTGTACGAATATCATCACTAACAGGCAAAAGAAGAACACAAGGAAAAAGATAAATTCCACAAGTGCAAAGGCAATTAAGGCCAACGAAAACAATACAACAATTAACCAATCAAACATTGTAAGAATTTTTTTAAGGTAACAGGAAATGAGCACAGTAAACTACACAATTCACGACCAACATTTATATAAGCAAGATTTTAAGGAATTCCAAGCCTACCAACAACTCGATACATGTGGATGAGATGGTTAACACTGCATTTTTGAATTTGATTTATAAGGTCAAAACTTCATTATGTTAAGACAAAAACATGAGATTACACGTAGTTTAGGTTGATGATCTCCCAAAATCTTAAGGTTGATGTCCCACAGAAAGTTTCGACCTAAATCTAGGGCAGTCCAACAACATGACAACTAGTTTCCACCTAATTAGCAATTGTAGAGCACTATGCAGGCTATTGACGGTAAATTTAGTCACACTTGTTGCATGGTTACCCAGTAAAGTGAAATCTTTGGTACAGCAGGCTAAATTTTCTGCTTTCCCAAACATCCAGTAACGCTGAATTTCTGTATGAGTCCACCAGAAAACCATATGAACTAGCTTGTGCAGTCATAAATGACCATAAACCTTTTTCTGAACCATCTAGTCAGGAAAGCTCTTCATGGAAGAACTAGCACTTCTTTTGGGAAAGGATACCATGGGTTCTAGCACAATCGTAAAGCATATCTTATGCAACAAGAAACAGAAGCTAACCCAGCCTAACATTTGTTGGCAATGATAAGTGGCATACGGTACACAATGATGAGTAATGATTAGTGAAAATCTATAGCATAGTAAATAGTAATAGACAATTGAACAAATACTGACCTGGAGTCCATAAGCTTTCTTTTTGAAGGGGTATTTCCAGAAACATTATCCTTCCTATCAGGCACAATCTTGCCAGCTGAAAGCATGCACACCAGGAGACCATAAGCAAATATTGGACTGAACACTTACCACAATCACTAGATAACTAGCTGATGGGAAATAACAATGCTTCTATTGTTTCATCTCCCCAACAATGGACAAGGAGAAAAGAACAGTCTAAAATCACTTGCGTCCATACCGGGCAATTCTTCTGAATTACTTTTCATCGGCAGGTCTCCACTTGGTTTGTCTTCAGACAAATCACTTTTCATGCTGCCAGCTGGGAGAAAATAAATAATGTTGAGAAAAAATGAAGCCATAAATATACAAACACGAAATGGAGAAAAACTAACATAATTCCAAAATTACCAGGCAAAGAACAGCCTACAGATATACCAAGATGAAGATCCAAACTGGATTCAAATGGTTCATTAGTGGAGGATGGCCAATCTAATGAACTTGAAGACATAATGATGCCATGAAAGCCAGTTGGCTCTTTGGTCATTTTATCAGAAGAAAGTTCCTTCAATTCACTTTGCCCCAATGAAGTACAGGTTAAACTGAAGGATGAATCTTGTGATAAACCTAGGTACAGCTCCTGTGCCTCCAAAACTGGTTGGGTGCAAGTTTTCTCAGTCAATGGTGTTTCTGACTTGGAACCATTGGCCATGGAACTAGAAATTATCGAATCAATTTTAACATCATCATCAAGTTCCAAGGTTGATGATGCTTTTTCACTTTGTCCCTCAGTCACTTGATTTCCATCAATCATTGAGATGACAACAGCAGTCTCACCAGCATCAGCAACAGATACAGAAACCTTTCCAGAGAAAGCAGCCTCAACTAAACATTCATTGGTAGCATTTTCGAGATGAGAGTAGGTGCTAGGCCCCAGTGCTGGACTCAGATCTGATTTTTTTGGATTTTCATGGGCTATGCACCTACATCATTGGCAAAAGAAGATGGCAAGAAGAAAACTAAGATGAAAGCTTATGCCAGTAAAAAATAAAAGGGCCACATTGATTGGGTCTCAGCTTGATTCAACAGGCTGCATCAGACAACACTAAATCCTTCAAGGAACTTAATCCTGAAAGGAACTTAAGAGTTTCCCATATGAATAATAAGATGGTAAGCAACAATCTGATCAATATGCTAATCAGAAATTCTAAGCACAAGATCCCAAATCCTCAGTAAGAGCACTCTTTGTGCAGCAGACTCCAGAAACCAGAAATATAAGCTTGCAAAAAAGTCCACAAATATTTTAGTTAACTGACTACATATTAAGAGATACAGCACATCTGAGACACATGCCAACAAAGACAATTTCAGCAGTGCAGCTTAGTGCCAGTTATGAAGAATTGCCTCTAGCAATGACCCTATATCCCAAATTTTCCCAAGAAATAAAACTAAAGTCATATTTACCTGGGGCATAACCATGAATTTTCACATGTCCCTTCAGGATCAAATCCCACACAGAAAGCATGATACCTGATTCAGTGCAAGTGAAGAAAGTAATCATAAGTGCATCTGAAAACTATGAATGAGATAGAGTGGAAGAAGAAACAGATAGCAGATGATATCCTGGAATTGGAAGGTATTTTCCATGCAAAAGCATAACAAACAGTCATTTCATAGCTCATAAAATAAGTAGTACAACACACATGCACATTTGCATAAGTATATAGATATAGACACTATCTACGATACAAAGAGGTGACTTCAAATCCCCCACAAAGTCCTCAGAAGTGAGCCCTTTCTTGCATGAAGTCAAATTCTAAATTGCCAGATCTCTTAGCCCATGTGAAACAAACAGAGCACAATGATTCAGATACAAATATACTATTCTGAACAAGTTACTTCAACAAATAAATAACTTAACATTCCAACCAATCCAACAAAATAGGATATGCATATTTTTGTTGATGAAAACATGAGTAAAGAAGCCGTCTCAGTGACATCATATGACATCATTTAGAGTTTTACATTCCTTCTGCAAATTTAGTTGTACCGGACCTACTGGTTGGCATCTAAGTTTAACAGGGCCATGTTGCAACCAGAAAAATGAATATTTCTAATGTTCTGTTTTCAAATTGATGGGGAAATATAATGGTTCAAGAATTTAGGAAAAGTTGCCGTACTCAAGTAGATCCTGAAAAGAGGTAAATGAAAGGGATGCACATGAGAAATCACATTTATTTAATTAGTCATATAATCATGAAATGCTTGCAATACCTAGAAGCCTAACATTAGAACATACTACCAATAAAATTACTATAGAGAACATCTAGAATTGAATATGGCAGAACTTCATCTTTATCGGCACTGTTAATTGTGTGGCAGCAGACAGCAGCTTTAAGAAATTTAGCAAAGCACAAGCCATCACAAAAATACCAACATAATTTAATACATTTAACATGCAAAAATTTCTGATCTCTCCAAAGCTACCAACTTTTCTTGGAATAAAAGTGGTTTAAATGACCCTAGCAAAAGGCTAGTTTTAAGAATTTAATTAAAAAAATGTAAGGGGAGTCTGGTTTGTATTCAAGAAACAAAAAACAATAGAGCTTCTTTAGAAATAGTTTGAAGGGTCTGAGGTAACCTATAACCATTGGGTTTTCTCTTGAAGCCAAGGGTTTGTCAGGTGGCATAATCATATAATGGGATTCTAAATGTTAGGTTACCTCTTGTTCCAAAAGCTTAAGTTGTTAGGAAGAGACCAAACAATGCATAAGGACTCTCCCTCACGTGCAATTTATATTTGGATATTGGTAGGGATGTCATATGGACCAGGACACCCACAGCCCGCTGTAGCTGGTGGACAGTCCCATCCCAGCCTAGACCAGGGCAAGTTTGGCCTGGCCCTTTTCTATTTTTATAAATTTCTTAACTTTTTTAAGGTTTATGAACCAAAATTTTTGAAAAAAGTCCAAATGTGTAAATTAAATGTTTTTCAAACAAATCGACTGTCACCAAATTGGGTTGTCTCCACCAATTAAAACGAATCAATCAAGTTAACTCCGGACTCTGCTTCACTTCAATTAAATTTGAATTTAGTTCCCATAATTAAATTTTAGGGATGTAACATTTGAAATTTGAATATTAAGTACATATGTAAATATTAAATGGTAAGTCATGTTTCCAAGTTGTATAGGTTGGTTTCACAATCTCAATTGAGTGATAGAACACGACCATAACAACTATCTTCATTCACTGCCATCCTTGAAACTTCTCCATATAAAGATGGTGTGGAACTTTATCTCATTATTCTCTCTTTACTCACTAGAGGTTGCGTCAAGAAGGCATTTGGTGTAAAATTTTGCCACATTCTTTTGCATGAATTTTTATTGTCATGAGACTTTTAAGAGCCAATTGACATAATGGATGTCATCCATCGACCCTAACTTAGTTAGGCTAAGTTGTAGTTTATGATGATGATAATGACAAAAACATTTGAAATTTTAATATGTAACATTTAAAATTTTGAAGTAGATATAACAACAACAACAACATATCCAGCCGTTATCCCACTATGTGGGGTTGGCTATATGAATTCTAGACTTCTATGTGGGTTACATCCCAACAGATAGTTTGTCTAGAATTCATATTTGGATCCGACTAGGTTTTACGCTGGCTGTCGGCTACCTAACGCAACCCTCCTCCTTTATCCAGGCTTGGGACCGGCAGTGGATAATATCCCCTGGCGGAGTAATGATGAAATGAAGTTTGAACACCATCTTCACATGGAGAAATTTCATGAGATGGTGGTGAATGAAGATAATTGATATAGTTGTGTTCCATAACTTAGTTGACATGGTGAAACCAACAAGTACAATATGGAAACACAACACTTTGAAGTAGATATAAATGTTTAAATTTAAATATTAAAGTAAGTTTCAAATATTTAAATGAGATATATGGATATAAATGTTTAATAAGTATAACATAAATTTAAATAGGTATACGTTTTAATAATTTAAATTAGAATATTAAAAAAAAAAAGGATGGTCGATCAGACTGGTCACACCTAGCTGGGCCCTTAGGCTGTGCTGGACCTTCCCCCCAAAAATGGGCTCAGCTCAACCCATCTAAATCAATGGGCCAGGCTGTTCCTACAAGCAAATGTCATGCCAGCCCATTTGACATCCCTACATATTGGTGTATCAGCACAAACAGAACAAGAGCGCACAACAAACACCAAGGCAACACACACGCGGACATGACAAGACTCGGACCTGGTACCTCCTGGAATAAGAATATTGGTACCATATTAAGTTACACTTATCCCAAAAACTTAAACTGTTTGGAAAAGGGGGCCAACAATGTATGTCAAGTGTTTCAACACTCAAAAGAGTAGATGCTTTGATAGGATCTTTTACTGTGTTGTGTTTATTTGGTGAAGTTTGGACAATAATTTCTGTTAGGATCTTTTAGGGGTTTATAGGCTGTGTAAGAAACATGAATGCTAACATAACACATAAACATGACATGATACAAACAAATTAACATATTAGCTTTTATGAGAATTCGGGAACAACAAAGTAGGGACACATTAAATAGTAACTGAAATTTTAAACGCAATACCAGTTTTTCAACAGAAAGTAATGGTCGTATCAATAATTCTAGAAAGAGACTCCCAAAGACTTAAAAAAACCCAACAAAGAATTAAGTGTCAAAATCCTTCATTGGTAAATAATTTTCTCAACCTTGTACAATATCACACGTCCAATCTCTAAGTTAGTGAGTTCCATATCATGCTCACCTATTGCGCTTTGTGTCATGACACATGGGTCAACATGATCTTTCGGCTCGTTCCAATTTGGCATTTCAATTGATAAATTATCACCAACTAATATAGCAGTGAATGAAAAGAAGAAAAAATGAAGCTATTTTGACAGGTACAGCATACCATATATCACATGAGTCACAAGCAATTGATGTATCAAGATTTGAGTCTTCCTCAATTGTCACTGATCCACTTCGGATTTTGCACCCATCTCCATCCAAACAGATAACTGCCTACAACATGGTAAAATGCATATGAAAAATGCTACCAAAATACTGAATTCTGAACATAAACAGATGAAAGCAGGAGATAAGGATGAAAAAGTAAGAAGCTCCTTGAGATTATTTAAATTAAATTGTCTTTCCAGAGACATGGAACTTCAATCAATCCCCAGGGGCAAGGCCATTTATTGGCAAAAGTTGTTTAAGTAAAAAGAATTCACAAATGCAAATTCAGATTTTCTAAGTAGATTCAGCTTTATTCTTTTGCATGAATAAGGTGCTGATGCACTCTGCTGCAGATATTTAATTCTATTTCACACAATTAATTCATTCGGTAACAAGCAATACAGGTGCATAGCACACAACTCAACTTCTTAGTTGGACGATGAAGGATCAAAAGCACATGGTACATGTATATTTTCTAAATCACACATGGTGGACCCCAAATATAAAAATCTTAATGCCAATATAAACGTGAACAGCTATGTCCTAAGTTCTAGACATGAACGTGCATGAGCTATGTTAACACCTAATGTTATAACCCCCAAGTAGTTACAATGAAATCATTTTTACAACTTTCACCATCTTCTTATAGAATTGGGCTGGGGAATTGGAGCTCATACGTTCTTTGCAAGGTTTAGCTCCATAATCAAAGGGTTTATGCTACAATTAACTTATAAAAATTTTACAAGGATTCTTTTTTAGTAGAATACTTACATTTTCATCAATGTAGTATGATGGGAATGAAAGAGTGTTATTCTTCCCTTCAATGCACCAATCATCTTCTCTGCACATATAACATGAGATTAGAGAAGGTCAAAATAAAGTATCTGTTCAAACCAAGCATAATGAAAATCACAATGAATTGATTAATAGTCATCAAGATCTATCATGACCAACTTTTTCTTCTTTTATGTTCTTCCTACACCTCATATGAAATCTACATAGAGAACACATCATGCATGGAGAAATCTATTAAATGCTTGAATGTTTTCTCTCTCTTAGAAAACTAGAACTTATCAGAAAAGTTAAGAACATAAGAGGGATAAAAAAATTTGACAACCAGGGGGGAAAGAAGAGATGGAACACCAATTAGATCCTATCAAGGGAGACTATGAGACTAGAAATGAAACATGTAAAGGAACTTGATAGACTTAATAGACACTGTATCTCCACCACATTAGTTGCAAGAAATGACTTCCTTTTAGTTTAGGTGTCATATAAATAAATTCCTTTTTCTATCTAAAATAGAAGCAGATGGCCATATCTCTAACAAGAGAATGGGCCAATATCCAAAAGCATATGTCCCTAGTCATTCAAACCCATTTTTATTTGTTCAATGACAGGCAAAAATGGAGTCTGTGCATGGCTCATTCTTGATTGAGGTTGTTCCATGGAGGGTTGAACAAATGAACAAAGAGGTTCATGCTTGAAAGGAGGTGATCTACTCGTGTGTGAGAGGTGGAAGGGCACATTTGAGCAAAGGGTTCACTAGCTCAGCTAGGGGCTTCTAGAGATGCATCTCACCATTGTATTGTGATCAGAGAATTAGGAGAAGAATTAGGAGATAAGCAGAAAGTAGCATTTGAGTGCAGTTGAGTTGTTATTTTTACACTTGCAGTAGTGGCTACAATGTAGCCAAATAACTGTTGTAAATACCAAGTAATTGCTATAAATAACTGCTGTGAATAGCCATATATAAGGCCATGCCACTTTGTTCCGAGGCTATGAAGAAATAAATTAAAGTTCTCTCATTTTCTCTCTATCCATTCTCTGTTTCCCTCTGTTCCTCTTTGTATTTTCTCCCTAAATTCTCTCATTTCTCTCTCTTTCTTTCTTCTTTCTCGATTGTCAACTAGAAACCCTAGATTCAAAACCTAGGGTCTTGACAGATTGTAGGCTTTGCTTGGGGGCTGGGGAAGTGACGGGGGCACCACAGGCACTCCTTGACCCAGCAACTATTCAAACAATCCATGTGTCACCAAACTAAAATAGCATGTGGCTAAATCATGGAAACTTGTATTGTTGGGAAATTGGCATGTGGCAATCTCCGAAGGGGTAGCAAAATACAGAAGTCAGAGTAGCCCTAATTGAAAATTCAGCCCAACCACGAGCTTTTTCCAAGCAACAGACAATGAGAAGTCAAAATCTCCATGCGCAAGGCACCAAAAATGCAAATGAGTTACTTGAGTAGCATTTCCGCAAGCTAACCTAACTCTCTATTGAATAAGGTTTCCTTTGCTAGTAATTGTCATAGGCTGAGGGTATAGGAGTCTTTACACAACTACATAGCTGGGCAATATTGTAAATGTGCTGTATTTCAATTTCAGATCGTTGTTGGCGCGCTGGGTAGTTAGTTACTGCCGCGCGCCTTGCAATTTCCTTTAAATAAGAAGCTGGTTGAGGATGGGGGATTATGTGAGGATTATTCCACAAATTCCTTTCCCTCCCTTTCTCTCATTGCTCTCGTTTACTTCTCTCTCCTTATCTCTCTCTCTCTCGATCGGCAATACTTTCTCCGACTCTTACTTCTCACCCTATCCTGTCCAAATTTACTCCCAAATTCGGGAGAACGCTCTCAGTCAGATCCGAGTCTGACATTTGGTATCAGAGCCAAAGACCTGAAAGAGGTAATGGCTGACGGAACGCGCGCCAAGCAATTTGAGAGCCGGTTGGATGCAATCGAGATTGGATTGCGCCACCACCAGGAACAGATGGACGAGAGATTGGAGACCATGGAACTTGGGATAAGGCACGCACAGGAGGAGATCCACAGGAGCAGGTCGGAGTATACGGAATCGCTAGACCGAGCGGTGACTGGCATTCGAGAAGAATTCGCGGGGCTCAGCCAGCAACTTACGGCAGCCTTGAACATGTTTGCGAGGCAACCGAATGTTAGTTTGTCAACGGATTTTCCTCCCAAATCGCCTTCCGCGCCAATCCTGACTTCTCCAACGTTCCGTCCGAGACAACCGGATCCAAGAGGTGGTGGAGATCCAGTTGAATTAGGCGAAGGTATGAATTACTGGGGCCAGGGTGGGAACAATCCATCTCATCTTGGTCCGCGAATGGAGATTCCTGTTTTTGATCGTGTTAGACCGAGATGGTTGATACGCAGGTGTGAACGAGTTTTTTACCAGTATCGCGTATCTGAAGGGGATAAGGTATGGATGGCTGCCTCCTTCTTAGATGATGTGGCAAATGCGTGGTTCCAAACTTGGAGCCATGGGAGGGGAGATTTAAGTTGGCCAGATTTTGTTAGTCAGTTGTGCCGGAGGTTTGGGGAAAAAACCAGATCGGATGTCATTGAGGAGTTCAACAAACTAAAGCAGATCGACACGGTGGAAGATTATCAAATCAGATTCGAGGAATTGAGGGCCTTACTGTCATTGTCGCATTCGTATTTGGATGAGGAATATTTCGTTTCCAGCTTTATTAGTGGCTTGGAGGAATTAGTCAGGCCTACGGTTAAGATGTTGTATCCCACCACAGTGGCCCAAGCAGCTGAGCAAGCTCGTTTGCATGAGTTGTCCATGGAAACCTTTACCAGAAGGCATAGGCTGTCATCAAAAACTCATCGAGAGGATTCTAACACAGGGATGTATGCCAGGGGTAATACATTCTATGGGCAGAGAGGAGGATCCTTGGGGAGGCCCAGTCAGCCTCCTGTAGTGCCTAAAGCTCTATCGGTAGATCAGAAGAGACAATTGGGTTTATGCTTCCGTTGCGGAGATAAATATGGGCTAGGCCACCAATGCAAGAAACTCCTCCTTACTATGGAAGGGCTGGAAGAAGGAGGGAATGAGGAAGAAGAACCAGAGGATGAGGCGGATAAGTTGGAGGAAAATGAAGGAGGTGAAATCTCCATGCATGCTCTACAAGGTCAAGCAGCAAGTAGAGTTATCAAGGTGAAGGGAACGGTCCGCAAACGTAACCTAGTGGTGCTGATCGACAGCGGTAGCACTCATAGTTTCCTAGATGAAACCACTGCCCATAGTTTGCAGTGTAATCTTCAGGAAACTCCCCCTCTCTCAGTTCTAATAGCCAATGGAACAAAAATGGTCAGTCAACTGAGGTGCAGGGACTTCAAATGGATAATGAGTGGGCAAGAATTTTTAGCTGACCTACGAATACTCAAACTGGGAGGTTGTCATGTGGTATTGGGGGTAGATTGGATGAAAACCGTGAGCCCGTTGGTGTTTGATTTCAACACTCTGATGGTCACCTTCAACTGGGAGGGACAACAGGTAACCCTTCACGGTAGCCAAGAAATGGGAGAATGCAGGGAGGTGTCTGGGAAGAGAATCCAAAAACTATTGAATCAAGGGAGTACTCTCGTGGGGCAACTACATTCCATTTATGCCATGGAGGTTGGAAGCAAGCTGACTGGAAGTTCCCCACACGATCCTCACAGTAACACGTTGCGGCTATCTTCTAATGACCAGGTGCATTCCCTTAGTCCAATCCACAATTTATTAATGGAATTTGAGGATCTGTTTGCTACTCCCCATACCCTACCACCCCACCGAATAATTGAGCATTCCATTCACCTAAGGCCCAACAGCGAACCAATAAATTTGAAGGCTTATCGTTATTCCCCCATACAGAAAGCAGAAATAGAAAAATTGATCTGCGAGATGCTAGCCAAAAACCTTGTTCAACCTAGCCAAAGCCCCTATGCCTCACCCGTCCTCTTAGTAAAGAAAAAGGATGGATCATGGAGGTTTTGTGTGGATTATAGACAACTGAATTCCCTAACTATCAAGAACCAATTCCCTATCCCCATCATCGAAGACCTGCTGGATGAGTTAACCGGAGCATCCATTTTTTCTAAACTGGATTTAACTTCCGGTTATCACCAAATCCGCATGAACTCTCTAGACTGTCCTAAGACAGCTTTTAGAACCCATCAAGGGCATTACGAATTCTTGGTAATGCCCTTTGGTTTAACCAATGCTCCAACCACATTTCAAGCCTTGATGAACCACATCTTCGCCCCATATTTGCGTAAATTTGTCTTGGTATTTTTTGATGATATCCTCATATATAGCACCACCTTAGCCCAACACCTCACCCACCTAAAGCTGGCATTTCAGATCCTTAGATTCCATAAACTTTTTGTGAAGAGGACTAAATGCTCATTTGCAGAAGAAAAGGTGGAGTACCTAGGCCATATTATATCCGGACAAGGGGTGAGCACCGATCCACACAAAATTGAAGCTATGAAGAGCTGGCCAAGACCTAAGACATTGAAGGAGCTGAGGGGATTTTTAGGCCTAACCGGATACTATAGGAGATTTATAAAAGGCTATGGGGTGATGAGCAAAGCACTGACTAATCTCCTGAAGAAGAACAGTTTTCATTGGGGGGAGAAAGCAGAAGAATCGTTTGAATCCCTTAAATTAGCCATGACTCAGGCTCCAATATTAGCCTTACCAGATTTCTCCAAGGAATTCGTCCTGGAAACAGATGCTTGTGACACTGGAGTTGGGGCTGTACTCAGCCAAGAAGGACGACCGGTGGCGTATCTAAGCCAATCACTAGCACCACGCCACCTAGGTCTCAGCATTTGTGATAAGGAGTTACTGGCAGTTCTCATGGCTGTGGAAAAATGGAGGTATTATTTGGAGGGCAAGAGGTTTACCATTAAAACCGATCACGAGAGCCTCAAGTTCCTAACTCACCAACGAGTACATAACCAGTTACAACGGAAGGGAATTACAAAGCTCATGGGTTTTGACTTCGTCATCTTGTATCGCCAAGGGAAGGAGAACAGAGCAGCTGATGCTCTGTCTAGAAGGGAGAGTGCAGCCTCTTGTTGGGCCATCTCTGCTTTGGTCCCGGATTGGGTGCAGGAGATTTCCCACAACTACGATCAAACTCCATGGATCAAGGATCTAATCACTAAGTTGGCAGTCAATACCACGCCTGATCCAAACTATCAGCTAAAAGGGGGACTCCTAAGGTTCCAAAACAGAGTAGTTATAGGGGATGACCCTTAATTGAAACAGCAAATTTTACAGAGCCTCCATGACTCACCCATCGGGGGTCACTCCGGGCTCAATGTCACTTACCAACGGGTCAGACAACTTTTCTACTGGAAGGGGCTCAAAAGAGATGTGAACAAGTTTGTGATAACATGTAGCACATGCCAGAGGTGCAAACATGAACAAATACCGTATCCTGGCCTTCTTCAACCTCTGGAAATTCCTTCACAAGCGTGGGAAATAATCTCGATGGATTTTGTAGAAGGGCTACCAAAGTCTGAGGGGGCTGACACCCTATTAGTGGTCGTCGATAAGCTGACCAAATTCAGCCACTTCCTTACCTTGGCCCATCCATTCACAGCAACTGAAGTGGCCAGGAAGTTGATGGATACAGTGTTCAAGATTCACGGTTTACCCAAGGCGGTTGTGTCTGATCGTGGCAAGATCTTCACCAGCCAATTTTGGAAGACTTTAGTCCAGGGATTGGGCATCAAACTACACTTATCCTCAGCTTACCATCCTGAAACGGATGGCCAAACGGAAAGAATTAACCAATGTTTGGAAACCTACCTACGATGCATTTGCATCTCCAAACCTCGCAGCTAGAGTCGTTGGGTATCCCTGGCCCAGTGGTGGTATAATACCAACTACCACACTGCCCACAAAAGAACACCTTTTGAAGCCTTGTTCGGGTATCTACCTCCTATTATTCCGGCCGTAATGCAGTACTCTCCCACTAAAATCGCAGCAGATCTTTATCTGAAGGAAAGGCAAGAAGCTCTCCACACGATCAAGCAAGAACTGACCCTCGCTAGCCAACGCATGAAACAACTAGCCGATAAGCACAGAACAGAGAGACACTTTGAAGAAGGTGAAGAAGTCTATCTCAAAGTCAGACGATTCCAACAGCATCTATTTTGCCGAGGACCAACCTCTAAACTCAATCCCAAGTTCTACGGGCCATTCAAGATTTTAGCTAAAGTGGGACCGGTGGCCTACCGCCTTCAGCTGCCGGATGGAGTGGGGCTGCATCCTGTCTTTCACGTCTCACTCCTAAAGAAATCTGTCAAATCTACGGAATTCACTAGCCAAACACTGCCGGCACCATTGGAGACCTTAGAAGACACGGGAGAACCGGTGGCAGTGTTGGACAAACGCATCATCTACAAGGATACCGCCCCAGTGACTCAAGTTCTCATCCGGTGGTCACACCTCCACCCGGACAACACGACGTGGGAATACCTTCCCGACCTCCTACAGCGCTTCCCCAGAAGTTCCAGCCTTCTCTGATTTCTTGCGGACAAGAAATATCTTAAGAGGGAGGGAATTGTCATAGGCTGAGGGTATAGGAGTCTTTACACAACTACATAGCTGGGCAATATTGTAAATGTGCTGTATTTCAATTTCAGATCGTTGTTGGCGCGCTGGGCAGCTAGTTACTGCTGCGCGCCTTGCAATTTCCTTTAAATAAGAAGCTGGTTGAGGATGGGGGATTATGTGAGGATTATTCCACAAATTCCTTTCCCTCCCTTTCTCTCATTGCTCTCGTTTACTTCTCTCTCCTTATCTCTCTCTCTCTCGATCGGCAATACTTTCTCCGACTCTTACTTCTCACCCTATCCCGTCCAAATTTACTCCCAAATTCGGGAGAACGCTCTCAGTCAGATCCGAGTCTGACAGTAATACTAATAAGCCTGTTGATACTAGAAATAAGCCATCAAATGGTCAAGGATGCAAGGGTTCCTTTTTTCCCAGATGAACTGAATAATTACTAATAAATTATTTTTTGAATCTTACAAAATACCATTTTCCACCACCTTACAAAGTTTGATCGAATACAAACCACAATCAAACCATTAATCACACACACGAATATAGAATTTTACGTAAAAAACCCAAATTGGGAAAAACTACGGGTAGAAGAATAAAATATCACTATGATGATATTGGTGCCACAATAGTGATATAGTTACAACTAATTCCAAAGTATTAGGCACCTATGTATAGACCTAAATCATCTATAAATGTACACAAAAAATCATATCTTGATCAGAAGATGATTCATGAGAATATTCCTCCAGATGAGATAAATCCCAGTTAAAATCGAATTTGACAATATTCTAATCACAATCAAATTCGAAATCATAATCAAGGTCAAATTAGAAATTTCAACTTCAGTCAAATTTGAATTTCAGGTCACAATTATAATAAGTTTCACCTTGACACAAAATTCAAATATGAAATTATTCATAATTCTATCTTCCAACAAAATCACGGAGAATTAATCTCCTCATAAATACCAACCAAAACTGCACCATGGGAAATACTACCCAAATCCAGACAAAGTTTATTGTAGTGGATATCTTCGGTCGCACTTAAAGTATAAGCAACGAGATCCGCCTCAACATATCTTTATTGATCTTAATGACTACACATTCACCAATGTAAATCCTCCTTGATGACTCCACTTTCATCTAAATCCATCCGTCCAAAATTGCATACATCTTAACTTGCCATAATGAAAATCAAATATTTCGGTCCAACAAAGAAATATCTTACTTCAAAGTAGCCATCAAATAACTCCGAATAATATCAAATGACCGAGAAATAAACCCCAATAAAAAAAAAATAGACCAAAAATACGGGATCTAGGCAGAAAACCAAATTTGGATATGTCTGGCGAATCTAGCGAGTCTAGAATGGGTAGTGACCTAGTGGGTTGGGTCGACCCAGATCTAGGTCAGATATGGGTTGGCTAAATACAGTGGCCTTCTGAAATAGGGGAAACCCAATCAACGAGGTGGGGCTTTAGGCGACCGACGGCAAGGGGCAGACGACCGGCGAAGTGGCTGCTGAAACAACTGTTAACAAAGCGCGAGGAAGGCTGGAGAAGACAGTAAGGCGAGGGCTGATGGTGACAGTCACGATGGCGAAATCGATTGGTCGATAGTTGACCAAGAGAAAGACAAGGCGGCTTTTCGACATAGAGGCGACTAGGGGGGTGGGCCGACAGTCGACGACAGCATTTGAGGCAAAGGACATGGTGGTTGCTAGACAGCGGCGACAGTAGCTGGCAACAGTAACTTTGGTTATGGAAGATAATGATAATGTGCAGATCAAATGGTTGAGATCTACCAAACGTTGATGGTTTGATCCAACGACTCTAATACCAGTTTGTTGCGAAATTGGATTGAATACAAACCACAATCAAACAATTAACCGCACACATGAACATAGAATTTTACATGAAAAACCCAAATCAGGAAAAATCACGGGCAAAAAGAACAAAATATCACTATGATGATATTGGTGCCACAATAGTGATATAGCTGCAACTAATTTCAAAGTATTGGACACTTATTTATAAACCTAAATAATTTATAAATGTACACAGGAAATCATATCCTGATCAGAAGATGATTAATGAAAATATTCCTCCAAATGAAATAAATCCCAGTCAAAGTCGAATTTGACAACATTCTAATCACAATCAAATTCAAAATCATAATCAATGTCAAATTAGGAATCCTAATCTCAGTCAAATTTGAATTCCGAGTTACAATTATAACACACCAAGATTTAGGTAGATGGAGCCCACCTAATGATCACAACACAAAACAACTTTGTTTAAGAATTGAAATATCTCCAACTCATAGAATTAAGGTAGGATAATTAACGAATAATTGTGTCCAACATTTTATGCGACCACAAAATCCCTTTAAAGATAAATGGGAAGTTTTATCGGACAAACACAAGACCATCTCTATTGCATGGCTAAGAATATTAGGTTGTTAAACGCTAACACGTGCAAAATATAATTGTAATTCAGATCAGAATGTTACGGTGAGAAATGAATCATATATAATAAGGTTATTGTGGCCTTGATTAAAGATAAGATACGTGAGTCACGATTAGGATGATTTAAATATGTGAGAAGAAGATTGATAGAGGCACTTATAAGGCTAATCGATGAAATGAAAGAAGATTGTTATAAAAGAGGGAGAGAAACATCAAAGAAATCTTAGTGAAAAACCCTCAGTCATGATGTGTAGAATATAATGGCAGAGATATGGCTATGGATAGAGATGGCTATGATTGTTGTTGTAATTGAAATATATTCAAGATGGATAAAGAGGTCATACAACACATAGTAATAAGGGAGAGGGGAGTCAAGCTGCTTCTTCCTGAAATACCCGACCCTACTCTTCCTCAGACCCTGCCCCACTCTTCCTCAGTTGTCAAACTTTTTGACAACTTCTAAAACGGCCGTAAACTGATGAATACAGTATATCAGTATTGTGGTAAACCATACACTTGTATAACAGTAAAAATAAAAACTAATGGCAAGCTGAGAGTATCTATTAGACATAACTGCAGTATAAAAATTATTAAAACATAAAGAAATACCCGATGCACAGGTCTTCATCAAATTTGCTGCTTCCAATGGTATCATATACCTTCATAAATAATCAATATTTGTAAGTTGAGGTTGCATTAATGCTATCTCATTAAGGCTGCAAGAGACTTCTAGGATCAACTGAACAATTGTATGATGGCTAAGTAGAAGCAAAGCATGGTCCAAAGAGTTTCAAACACAGAAATACAGCTCCATTAAACTGCTACTCACAGGTACACATGTTATTGACTGCAATTCATTCTGGCAAAGTGGGCAAAGGTTTGTGATAGTTGCCCAGTTATCAATGCATGTGAAACAGAACCTGAAATTAAATAGAAAACCCAGGTAATCATCTCAGATTTATAGATTTTTATCAAACAAACAAATGGAACAGCAATAACACCATCAACATCCCCAGAAAGAAAATATCGGTGGCAAAATTAGGCACACATGCACCAAGTACAAACATGTCGTGATCTATTTGATCCCCTGGGAAGTTATGATGGCATCACTGAACATAACTAGCTAAGGTACATACCATACACATCAGTGATAAACCAGAAGATATTTTGCCTGAGCAGTTTCAATTAATCACTTGAGAATGACAATTCACAATTAGTGCAGTGGCACTCAAGAACAAAAGAGGATCGGGTTTCATGTAGTGCATCCACCAGCTAGAAGCATCAAATCTTTTTCTTTCTTTTTTGAATATTTGCATTATTTCTTTCAAAACTTAGAAAATGAACTGCCTAGACATACCATAGGTGGTAACCAGTGATTAAGAGAGAAAACAGAAAAATCACACATTATTTGAACTACGAACTTGGGCATTTAGTAGATGTAACAGGGCAGTCTGTGGAAACCAATTCTTTCAAAAAGTAACCAAATTATATGCAAGAGAAAGAAAGAGAGGTAAAAGTTTAAAACAGGTGAAGCATGGGAATCATTAGCTTTTGTTACGAACCTAGGGTTAGAAGGGACAATTGGGCTATAACTGCTGTAACTAACAGGGCTTAGTAGTTGTATATTGTTAGGGAGTTATAAGGGTAAGTAGCTGAATATGGTTAGGGAGTTACAAGGCAGTTACATAACAGCCATAGGTCGGGCCTTTAGAAGGCTGTTGTAAAAATGGAAGGCAGCTTTTGAATAACAGAATCCCTATACTCTTACCTCTCTAATTCTCTCTTTTTCTCTGTTCTATCTCTCTCCCATCTCCTTCTCTCTCAACCTATCAGTTTCTTTTCCAAATTCCGTTCTTTTCACGGTAATTCTCCAAGAATTACCTAATTGTCTGACGTTCCATCTGAGGGCGTGACAATCTGGTATCAGAGCCAGCAATCCCGGCAGTGTGCAATTCAAGGTGAGGATTGGACTTACAGACGTGAGCAGGAGCAGTGATCAAGATTGTTGAGAATCAGCTAGCGAGACAGGTGCGACAGGGCTAGACTCGATTGCAAGATGGCTGAAGGAACCCGGATGAAGCAGCTGGAAGTGCGGATGGAAGCACTGGAATTCGGGATGTCGATGATTCAGAGCTGAGAGGACATTTCAGCTATCAAGGACAGCATACGAGAATTGGAGAAGAATAGAGATGCCGTGGAACAGTACGAGCAGAAGATTAACAGCATGTTCAACATGCTGACAGCACTACCCCAATTCCATCTTCCGCCGAATTTCCCTCCAAGAATGGGTGGGGACTCGATCTTGATCCGTGACGGCATCCTCCCTAGGCCTGATGAAGGTCCGGGAACAGGAGATCAAACAGCCTTGGAGCATGGAAGCCAGGTAGAAGGGATTTCCTCCCAAACTTCTGTTCATACTCCCATGCTCCAATTGGAAATACCTGTATTTGAGGGCTTGAAACCACGGTGGTGGATCCACCACTGTGAAAGGTTCTTCGAATTCTACCGAATTAACAAGGAACAAAAGGTTACATTGGCAGCAGCCTACCTCAATGATACGACTGATTCTTGGTATAAAGGATGGGCACAAGATAAGGGCAATACATTGAATTGGATGGAATTTTCAGGAGCACTTTGTAACTGGTTTGGAGAAAGAAATATGTCAAATGTAGTTGAAGAATTTAATAAATTGAAGCAGGAGGATTCGGTGATCGACTACCAGGTGAAATTTGAAGAATTGAGGGCGTTATTGAGGATGTCTTAGCTGAGTTTAACTGAGCCCTACTTCGTGTCTAGTTTTATTAGTGGGTTGAAGGATGAATTACGGCCTATGGTCAAGATGATGATCCCCACAAAGGTAAAGCAAGCGGCGGAGAAAGCAAGATTGCAAGAATTGACTTTGGAGGCCATATTCAAGAAAAGTAGAAGCTGGACAAGGCCTGCTCTGACCTACAATCAGCAGTTAGGGGGCAATCTAAAGGCGGCCACCGCGATTACAGGTCAAGGGGGAGCCAAGATGGTGTCCAATTCGGGGGTAAACGAGAATCAAACTATGGAGCAGCAGAGGCAAGGGGTTGTGTTTTAAGTGCGGTGAGAAGTACAGTCCCAAGCATCAATGCAGGAGGCAATTGCTGAACATGGAAAGGGCTGATGAAGAAGAAGAAGAAGAAGCCTTGGCAGAGGAGGAGGTTCCTGAGGCAACCATGGAAGATGATCAAGGGAACAAAGGGGGAGAAATCTCATTTCATGCCCTGAAAGGAGGCTCAACCGGTAAGATCATCAAGGTGAGAGGGCAAGTGGGGAAGAGAAGACTCACTGTACTAATAGATAGTGGCAGTACTCATAGTTTTTTGAATAGGCCACTGCAGTAGGTCTGAAATGCAGTCTAACAGAAACCAACCCCCTTTCAGTGACTGTAGCGAAATGGGAGTAAGATGTACAGACACCAGAAGTGTGCTGATTTCAGGAGGCAGATGCAAGGTGTGGAGTTTGTGACTGATTTAAGGATATAGGAGTTGTTTTTTTTTTTTTTTTTTTTTGGGGGTGGGGGTGTGATATTGTTTTGGGGGTAGATTGGACGAGGATTGTGAGTCTGTTAACATTTGATTTCAAAAAATTAGAGGTGACAGTGGATGTCAAAGGGAAGAAGCTTACCTTGGTGGGCAGCTTGGAGTATGGAGAGTGCAAATTAATTTCCGGAAGAAAGTTGCAGAAGCTGATGCAGAAGATTTCTCATCTATATTCCATACAAGCAGTGGAATGGGAAGAAGAGGAAGTGGAGACGGAAGGACAGCTTGAGTCCTCCAGCCTTGCCACCATCCAACTCCTGACTGAGCTAAACATTTATGATGACTTGAACTTACTATTGTGGCAGAATTTAAGGACTTATTTGCTGAACCAAAATCATTACCACCTCAAAGACCTTTTGATCACTCCATTGATAGAGTCCCTGTTCGTCACACATACAAGAGACATAAAAGGGGAGGAGAAGCCAGGGCAGTTAAGGAAAAAACCACATGGGCAGAAGAGTCACATTCAGTTGGGAAAGAATAACAAACTCACGTGGCTGCAACAGACTAGGGAATACATATAAAAGGCAGGAAATAGGAGAGGGAGAGAATTCGGAAGAAGTTTTGGAAGAGGAGGCCCTCTCGAATAGGCCATTTTTTGTTTCTTTTCATTCGTCCATATCTTTGTAATCGGAGATTTCTATTGTTTTGATTGTGAGATCCTATCATTTTGGTATTAGAGCATTGATCCATGGGGATGATTGTCTTTGAAAAAGTGGGTGAGTTGGAGGAAAGATTGGAAGGTTACCACTAACAGATGGAGGGGCATATGGCAGGTCTGCAGAAGGGATTGGAATCAATGAGGACGGAATTCCAAAGGGTGCAAAATATAGAGAAGAACATGGCGGTGATGTTGGACTAGTTCAACCTCTTGATGGCGCGATGGGAGGAGCAGGAAAAAGAAAGGAAGGGAAAATGCGATGGGGAAGACAAACCATCGAGTTCCTCCTTATCAATTGAGCTAATGTCGAAAACAAGAGGGAGGAGTGGGGAAGTAGGTAGTAGAGTCAATGGAATTGGGCGACAAGACATACATTGTCAGCGCCTAGAAATGCCAATTTTTGAGGGTGATGATCCGGATGGTTGGGCTTTCTTAGTTGAGCGATGCTTCGCTGTAAACCAACTGACGGAGGCAGACAAATTGGAGTTGACGACTCTATGTTTTGAAGGAGGAGCCCTTTAATGGTTCTAGTGGGAACAAAGGAGACGTTGAATGAGAAGCTAGTAGGAGCTAAAGGGGTTGTTGAGGAATAGGTTTCGATCTACGCAAGAAGGCTCTATGGAGGAGAGATTCCTAGCTCTTCAACAATAGGGATCCGTTAAGGACTACTGACTTTGCTTCGAGACATTAGCATTGCTGATTGAAGAGATGCCTAAAGCTCTACTGGAAGGGCATTTTATTAATGGGCTTAAGCCGGAGATACGGGCTAAAATCAGGGTGTTAAGGCCCGCTGATCTAGAGAACGTCATGGATATGGGCTGGAGGATTGAGGACCGGAATCAAGTGCTCCAAGGAAACCGTCTTGGTTACGGCCCAAGGTGACAACCCCCTCAGCCCTAACCCCTAATATGTAGCGATTTCCTTTGTCTCCACCCTCGAATCCTCACAAAACTACATCCGTTAACCCAACTAACCCCTCCCGAACGCTGGCCACCGGAAAATTGAACAACCCACCTTTCAAACGGCTTAGTGAAAGTGAGCTGCAAGCCAAACGTGCGAAGGGTCTCTATTTTTGCTGTGATGAGAAATACACGATTAGGCACAAATGCAAAAATAAGGAGCTACAGGTGATGGTCATATTTGGGGAAGAGAAGGAAGAAGAGGGAATTATGGGAGAAGAGGGGAGAGTGGAGAAGTCAGACGAACTGAAAGACAAGATTAAGGAGGGGGAAATGGTGGAATTGTCATTGAACTCGGTGGCAGGCCTAACTCCACCACAAATGATGAAGGTAAAAGGAAAAATTGGAGGGTTGAACATGGTAGTCTTAATTGATAGTGGAGCCTCCCACAACTTCATAGTAGTCGATCTGGTGCAAAAATTGGGGCTGATATGAACGTAGACTCGTGGCTACGATGTGATCATGGGTTCAGGTATGGCAATTCAAGGAGCTGAAATATGTAAGAGGGTGAATTTGAAGTTACAAAATGTGGAAATAGGTGAGGATTTCTTGCCATTAGAATTGGGGAGCTCAAATGTTATTTTTGGAATGAAATGGTTAGCCACCCTTGGGGTTGACACAGGTGGATTGGGGATCATTGGTTATGAAATTTCGAGTGGGGGACATTGATGTTACTTTGCAAGGTGATCCAATGTCTCAACAAGACATTGGTATCCTTAAAGTCGATGATGAAGGCGTTTCGTGAAAATGGAGGGTGTGCTCCTGGAGTTGGGAAGTCTGTCTGTTGACCTCATGGAAGTAAGGGTGGAAGTAATTAATGGGTTACAAGAAGTGTTGGCAAAATTTAGGGAGGTTTTCGAGGAGTCATGCGAACTTCCCCCTCGTCGGAGGCGCAACCACAGTATCACACTGCATCCTAGGACTGCAGAGCTAGAGATGGTGGAAGAACCAGAATTCCTATTGGGGAGAAGACCTGGCACGAGAAAGAACTTGAGGGGCATTAATGTTCTTATCCAATGGAAGGGGTTGCCACCCCTTGAGGCCACGTGGGGGCCGTACAATCAAATACTGCATCAATTTCTTGAGTTCCACCTTGAGGACAAGGTGAATCTTATGGGCGGGAGTAATGATGGAGCCCCTATTTGTCACACATACAAGCGACGTAAAAGGGGAGGAGAAGCGGGAGTAGTTAAGGAAAAAACCACATGGGCAAAAGAGTCACATTCAGTTGGGAGAGAATAACAAACTCATGTGGCTGCAACAGACTAGGGAATACATATAAAAGGCAAGAAATAGGAGAGAAAGAGAATTCGAAAGAAGTTTTGGGAGAGGAGGCCCTCTCGAATAGGCCATTTTTTTTTTCTTTTCGTTCGTCCATAGCTTTGTAATCGAAGATTTCTATCATTTCAATTGTGAGATCCTATCATCTTTTGATCACTCCATACACCTTAAACCGAATACTGAACCTGTGAACATTCGTTCCTACCATTATGCACCAATATAGAAAACTGAAATCAAAAAACAAGTAAAGGAGATGTTGACTTCATCCATTATCCAACCCAGCCAAAGCCCTTATGCATCACCCATGCTCCTTGGGAAAAAAAAGGATGGCTCGTGGCGTTTTTGTGTGGACTACCGACAGCTTAATTCTAACACAATTAAAAACAAATCTCCATACCAATCAATGAGGACTTACTTGATGAACTATCTGGGGCTACGACTTTTTCTAAATTGGACCTAAGAGTCAGATATCACCAAATTCAAATGAATCCATCAGATATACCCAAAACAGCCTTTCGAACGCACCAAGGGTTATATAAATTCATTGTTATGCCCTTTGGCCTTACTAATGCCCCAACCACTTTTCAAGCTTTAATGATGTCATATGCCAAGAGTAGCTATTATAATTTTGATTTTTATTTTCTGTTAGGGCTATTTGTCCTGTAGCTAACAGTAGTTAAGATTTGGGATACACTACACATGAGTGCTTGTGTGTGGTTGGAGGCTATATGCTAAGCCACAGTTGTAGGATGGAGGATATTGAGTAATGAATTGATATTCTGGTATCCCCCTCTCTTTGTTATCTTCTCTCCTTATCTCTCAAATATTCTTCATTTTTTTGTTGTTTCTCTCCCTCCCATCTAATCTCTCCCTCCAAATTCTTCTCTTAATCTCCTCAATTCCCTTTCATACCCTAGATGAACCCTAGGTGACAGATGAACCAAATTTTCAGTCCTTATCTAAGGAAATTTATACTCGTTTTTTTTTTTATGACATTGTAACATCCTGCATTGAGTGATAGGAATGACCGGAACAACTTACCCTGATGGGTCTACGCGAACTTCCCAAGGGATCACCCATCCTTCAGCTTCCCCAGCTCAATCATGCTTAATCTGAGAATTTTTTGCCTACATTCAGTTCAAAAGATATCCAGCTAGTGTTGTTTCTTTTCTTACTTATCCTCAATAGATACTACTCTTCTCTGGGCTCTTGGGGTATTACAAACATACTCATATACAGCCCCAACCTTGAACAACATGTATCCCACCTAAGAATAGCCTTTGAAGTCCTTAAATCTAATCAATTGTATGTCAAGTTGTCAAAATGTACTTTTGCCAAACGGGAGGTGGAATATTTGGGCCATGTGATTTCCAGGAGGGGAGTTAGTACTAATCCTAAAAAGATAAAGGCCATGGTGAGTTGGCCAAGGCCCACTATAGTCAAGGAGCTAAGAGGATTTTTGAGATTAACGGGGTATTATAGAAAGTTTATTCAGCATTATGGGCTGATTAGTAGACCACTCACATAACTGCTTAAGAAGGACAATTTTCATTGGAATGCCAAGGCCAAGGCTTCCTTTGGGGCCCTAAAGAAGGCTATGACTCAAGCACCAGTTTTGGCACTACCTAATTTTTCCAAGACCTTTGTGGTGGAATCGAATGCGTGTGATAATGGGGTAAGGGTTGTGCTCATGCAAGAAGGAAGACCGTTGGCATATATCAACCAAGCTCTTGCTCCAAAACACTTGGGGCTGAGTGTTTATGACAAGGAGCTAATTGTTGTGTTGGTGGCAGTGGATAGGCGGAGGCATTACTTAGAAGGGAATCCTTTTGTGGTTAAGATAGATCATGAAAGCCTTTAATTCTTGCTCCAGCAAAGGCTTCATACCCATCTACAAAGGAAAGGGGTATCCAAACTATTGGGATTGGACTATACTATCCAATATAGGAAAGGGAAGGAGAATGTAATGGCAGATGTCATTTCACGGCAGGAAGAAGAAGGGAATTACCAAGCCATCATGGTTGTGGTACCTGATTGGGTCAAAGATGTTGCTGAGAGTTATGAGTTGATAGATTGGTTGAAGCAATTATGGGCTCAGTTGGCCATACATCCCACTGGTTCTCAGGGTTATACCCTTTCCAATGGGGTAATCAGATTTAAAGGGTGGTTAGTAGTGGGAAATGATGAGTTGTTAAAAGAAAGAATTATGCAAACACTACATTGCTCACCTTTGGGAGGTTATTTAGGTGTGAGAGCAACTTATCACAAGGTGAGGCAATTATTTTTCTGGCCTAGGCAAAAGAAAGATGTGGTGAATTATGTGTTGTCATGTGAGACCTGCCAATGCTATAAACATGAGCAAGTAGCCTACCCCGGGTTGTTACAGCCATTGGCCATACTAGATCAAGCATGGAAGGGAATTTCTATAGACTTTGTAGAGGTGTTATAATTGGGAGCACTGGCAGCCTTGTAATCCTTGAAGAAACCGATCAAACACCACTCAACACACTCACAACTCACCGGCCAGCACATCACAACACAAATAACAAAGAACAGAATTTAAAAGCATAAAATCGAACAGAAAGAAGCATCAAACCACATGAGACGCAACCTTTTATCCTGGTTCAAGCCAATTAGATTGGCTCTACATCCAGCAGTCCAACACCCTCAATCGAGCAGCCTTTATTCAGTAGAAATTAATCAGTACAAAACCCAAGCACTCATACAATCCTATCGCTCAAGTATAATCCCTCATTCACTCCAAGAAAGCCCAAGAACTCATACATAAGCCTCACTTTCTCCAGAATAACATGTACTCACAATAGCAACCGAGTGCTTGAAAGGATGTTAGATCTATCCTGACTGCCGCCTTGCCCTCTTATTTACAGAAGAGGCGGAACACCCCATATAACTAATCAAATATGGGATATTACAGTTAGACCCCCAAAGATACAACAATTAATCTTTGAGAAATAAAACTCTAACTGCCTAAAATAAATCCAGCCGATAAATCTTCATAGGTTGCACTAATCTCCTATCATCTATCTCGAGGCAAACACAACAAGAGGGCTTACCAAAGTCAGAAGGGAAAGATGTCATTCTAGTGGTAGTGGACCGGCTGACCAAATTTGCCCATTTTCTCAGCCTAACCCATCCTTTTTTAGCTCAAGAAGTGGCTAGATTATTCTTAGATTCGGTGGTCAAAATTCATGGGGCTCCAAAGTCGATTGTTTTAGATCGGGACAAAATGTTTACAAGTGTTTTCTAGCATGAGTTGTTCCGCAGTTTGGGTGTAGGGCTGCACATATCGACAACTTATCACCCGGAGACCAATGGCTAAACTGAAAGGGTAAACCAAAGTCTTGAGGCATATCTGTGGTGTATATGTTTTACTAAGCCAAGGAGCTGGAATAAATGGTTGTCTCTAGCACAATGGTGGTACAACAAGAGCTACCATAGCGCCATCAAGAGAACATTTGAAGCTACATTTGGTTATAACCCCCCTTTGCTGTCAGCCATCCCTAACGGCCCTAATACTATGGCAGCAGTAGAACACTATTTGCAGCAAAGGCAGCAGATGCTGAGAGTACCAAAAAGGATATTGGCTGCAGCCTGAAACTGGATGCAGCAAATGGCCAACAGGAAGAGGAGTGACAGATCATTCCAGGTGGGAGATCGAGTGTTTCATAAGGTCAAGCGTTTTTTTGCAATTAGCCTTCTTGATCACTCAGGGCTCTAAACTCAACCCTAAATACTTCGGGCCCTATACCGTGCTGGAAAAAGTGGGAGAGGTAGCTTATCAGTTGCAGCTACCAGCAGGCGTGAAGATCCATCCAGTGTTTCATGTGTCCTTGCTTAAAAAATCAGTGGGCCCTAACGATCCTACCAGCCCAGAGTTACCTCCTGTGGAAGAAGAGTGTGAAGAAGTGGTTGAACCTAAGGCCATTGTGGACAGACGAGTCATCTATCAAGGCACAGCCCCTCTCACTCAAGTTTTGGTGCAATGGACACACCTGCACCCTAATCATACTACTTGGGAATACTTGCCCCGACTTGTTGAAGCAATTTCTACAGGCAACTAACCTACTGTAGATTCTTGAGGACAAGAATGTTCTCATCGAGAGGGGAAATGTTACCAACCTAGGGTTAGAAGGGACAATTGGGCTATAACTGTTGTAACTAACAGGGGTTAGTAGTTGTACATTGTTAGGGAGTTAAAAGGGTGAGTAACTGAATATGGTTAGGGAGTTATAAGGCAGTTACATAACAGCCAGAGGTCGGGCCTTTAAGAAGGCTGTTGTAAAAGTGGAAGGCAGCTTTTGAATAACAGAATCCCTATACTCTTCCCTCTCCAATTCTCTCTTTCTCTCTGTTCTATCTCTCTCCCATCTCCTTCTCTCACGGCCTATCAGTTTCTTTTCCAAATTCCATTCTTTTCATGGTAATTCTCCAAGAATTGCCTAATTGTCTGACCTTCCATCTGAAGGCATGACAGCTTTGTCTTCATGCAGTTTCCAAGAAAGAATTAATTATAACTTTGTTGGGTGACAGGCATATAGGAAGTTGAACCTCTTAACAAATTTCCATTTCAAGTTATGAGGGCCATGACCTTAACATTCTTTTAAAAGCAAACCTATCCCACTTAATGTGCATGTGTGCGCATGCAAAAATGCAACTCAACTCAATTAAGAATCTTCTGAACTTGAGCTCTTTTCTCCATTCTGCTCCATCAAGAGGGCCTTAATTTTTGTTTAACCTACCTTCTAAAAATATATTTGTGCCTATCTAGATGTATGTGAAAATTCAAAAAGCTCCTATGGCTGTAAACCTTGATATCAGTCCGCATTAAACCACAAGAAAACTCACAGACTAAGAAAAAGATTTGTAATATAATCATTATTCACTTTTATTTATTTATTTTTTTTGTAACATGGGGTATCCGGATCTTTGACCCCACTAATACCCATGAGCGCATGCAAACTGCTCCGTTCACATGAGTTAGGCAAAGGTTCACCACATGGTAGGTGGAGCCTCATAACAACTACAAAGGGCATGGCATGCCTACAAAGACCACACCACACAACATGATGGGCAGAGCACCACATCAACCACACAGGGGTCCCAAGAATCCACCTGAAAAATGCACTCCACAAACTATCAACGAGACTCAAACTTGCACCAGGCAACTCAAAGATCATGGCAAGGACCAGATTGGACAACCCCAAGGGGTTAATTATTCATGTGTTAAGACCATGTTTTCTTGAAGAACAAAAAGAAGAAGCATACCAGTGTTGGCAGCAATCCAGCACCCCCCTATCGATGACAATATCCATGCATATCCCGCATCTTTCACCATCAAAAGCAGTGTAATCCTGCAATCAGATAAGTAAGACAAATACATACACTGGTTATTACAAACAACAAACACAAATACATTTCTTATCAGAATGTAAAATAAATTTATGCATGCTGATCACTTAACTATCTTCCTGCACATCAATGGGATCATCCGAAATTTGTTAATATTACAAAACAAGACTTCGGACAAAGGCATTCTTTCTATAAGTATTGACTCCACACAAGACCGTTCTTGAAACTCATTAATTCGACCGGGTCTATGCAACTTTTACTTCGTTCGTATTAGAAGTTAATATGCCCAATAAACTTAATTCTTATCATCTTCTCTTCGATCCAAAACCCTCTTCTCACCCTCTGTCACATAACCCTAATGCTGTTTGTTTCACATACAGCGACAAGGCCAATGAAGTTGATAATCAGAAACTCACATCAATGTTGTTATCAAGATTGAAAGCATCATCTTCTGATGCACCTTCTGCTACTAATTCCACATCCATAAGCCCTGCCTGCAAGAGCCAACAATCAAATTATCAAGTCAAAGAATTCTATCATTCCTCGGCAGAAAGCGAAAATTATCAACGAAAAGAAACTCTAATTTGCTCAACGTTACCGCAAGTTCCGAAAGAAAGGTACTACGCAAATCAAAAGATGTTTTGATTTCAGTTATCGTCTTCGGTTGGTACTGGGGTCTCTGATACAATTGGGGTTCGATCGATCGAAGACGTAGCGGTCGAAACGATCACCAGTAAGAGAGTGAGGCTGTGTTTGGCTGTGTTCTTGGCTCTAGGTTTCAAGATGAAGAGAAGTGAAACGCTCCCAAACGATCCTTTCACGTAAAGCTTTAAAGGAATAATCAAATGTTTCGTGATGGTATTATTAAGAACTTGGCTTAACTCAAGATTAGAGAAAGGATTAATTAATTTCACTTAGCAACAAAAAAAAAATAATAATTTCTATAAAAACAAAAGTGTTAAAATATAATTCATTAATCATATCATTTTTTTTAAAAAAAATATTAATAAATATTCTGCAAATAAATTAACTTAAGGTAAAATAGCTCTAAGATTTAACATTAATTGTGAGAAACTCTCCTATAATTTGGTAAATTACAATGTTACTAAAATTAAAAATCAATGTTAATTACTTCCCATATCGTAAACAATGGTGCATTAAATTTTTTAAATACCTTATTCTCTCTCTCTCCCTCGCCCCTCCCCCCAATTTTCTTTTTGACGATGTCTAAAAATTTATGTCATTTCATATATGGTAGAAGTGTATAATCCTAGTTAAACCTAATTAACAGTCTATATGGCAACATAGTTAATTTTAGTGAATAATTATATCATGGGATATTCTCCAACATATCTTATTCCAAATTAAAGTTGAAACCCGACAAAATTATTATTCAATCAAGATAAAACCTTATATATTAAAAGTCAGATCGAATTTAATTAAAAGATAAATCTTATATCGTAAGGTAAATTGAGTAGAAAAACTTTATCAAGAAAATAAGATCAATCAAATATAAGTTAATCACATTTCAAAATTATAGCAACACCCAGCTTCTCAATCCATAAGTAAAGCCCCTTTTTTTTTCTTACAAAGGATATATTTTCGAATTTGATATTTTAACATCTCATATCTATAAATAATCATATGATATTTCTTAACGTTAGTATATTTATGCCTCTAGGACATAGATCAACTGGTAAAGGAAGAATGCACTCGAGTGTTGCTCTTTGACCCCTTAGATTTTGTGTTTAACCTCTAATCAGGAAAAAAAGCTTAATAGTTAGGATAATACTAAAAGTTAAAAGACCGTCTATTGCCTTCATGTTTACGAAAAGGTTAGGAGTTGAACTAGTTGCTGGGTACCCTAATTTATCTTTCCTGCATAAATCGTGGAGCTGAGCTGCGAGGGCACTCGTGATAATGTGTTAACTAAAAAAATATATATATTAATACATTTATCATTTTTGTATTTTTTTTATTTACTTTTCGTCAATTATTTTTCTATAGAATCTATTACTGACTGGAGCACAGGGCGACAACTTTAGAACTGCACTGGACAATTTTAACTATTGTATTGCAAGTGATGATGCAAATATCAGTCACCAAATGATGTGGCTCCTAGTTTTACGCGAATTTTCCTATTTTCTTGGGCATCATCATAAAGGCCCATTCGTGATTGCAAGCTGAAATGTTTTATCACTTTTTAGTGTGAATATTTATAATTATTTTTATGTAAAAAATACAATTTTAAATAGAACCCTTAAAATGTGTTGGATGACCATTTTTGAAGTTGCTTTGCTAAGTGGAAGGTTGTAGGATTATTTAAAACTTGAATAAATAATATAAATAATGCAAGATTAAGATTATAGACTACTTGTAATGGTCGAGATCTACGTAGCAACGTATTGTTCGGTTTAGGTCGCAACTAATCCCTAGTTTTGATATTTTGGGATTAAATCCCAGAGCGGCAAAATTAAGAATTAATTGCGACCTGAATCAGATAATACGTTACTATGTGGACCCCGGCCATTACATAATGGTATCAGAGCCGACTCCCAAACCTATAAGTGCGGTGGTAGGACAAACCTCAGTGATCATACTAAGCACGTAAGGAGGGTGTGCGTAGGAATCTTAGGCAAATCTCACATCAGCCATGCAAATGGGGGGAACTGGGCATATAAGTGCGGAATGTGTTTTACATAATGACGCACGTTTTGAAATTAAATCTCAAAGTAACAAAATCGGTGATTGATTATGATTTGAACCGAACAATAGGTTACTATGTGGACCCCAGTTGTTACACAACTTGATCTAATATAGTCCAATAATATATTTATGCTCACAAATAAAGATGAGACGTAAATACACTATTATAAAAAATAATTACAAAATTTTTATATTTTGAATTATAAAAATAAAATTTATTTAAATATTTATTAAAATAAGTCTCAATTATTGATTTAAAATTGAAATAAATTTAAATTTTTATATTTAAACAATATAAATATAAGACACATTTTAAAATTTTACTAAATAATTTTATATAAATAGGTAAATTGACAATTGTGATCTTTACTCACTAGTAAAGAAGATAAAAAACTAAAATATAAATAACAAGTTAGTTTAACACAAATATGTTAATCGAACCAAATTATCTTAACACAAGTGTGGGGTTTACGTGGCAGGAGTCCTCGTTTACAATGACTAGACTTATGATACATGCCCGGCATAGGGCCTAACTTTACCCTTATATCTTGCCAATTTCAAATTTAAATAATTAGAACATAAATATATTGTGGAGAGGTATTTAGAAAATTTTAATAAAGATAACGATACTTATTTAATGATAGGAGGCTTAAGTGGTACATGGTTTAGAAAGTTAAGTGTTGTACCCCAATAATCAGAAGGAAGGCCAAGCATTGCGGACAATGGTTGAAGTTTCTTCGGAAGGGTTTTTCGGAAGCCTACTTCGAAAGGATTCTCCTTCGGAAGCCTCATTTGGAAGGAAGTCTCGGATGCTTAATTGGTGAGACAATGCAGCTGCCTCCAACGCGTGTCCAGCAGACCTTTTCGGAAGGGTCATTCAGAAGAGGCCATCTGAAATGACACGTGTCCTCCCATATCAGTGACACATGTCCTCCCAGATTAATGACACGTGCCCAACCACCTCGAGGCTCGAGTCCTATAAAAGCTCAACTACAATTCTCAAAAAGAGATCCAGACATCTATATACCACTTTCATTTTCCTTTCAGAAACTTAGTTTATTTTTCTTTCCGCAAGATTATTTTCCTTCCGTTACTGACTTAAGCATAAGAGGGTCTTCGCGGGAGAAAAATCCCGCGAGCCTTCACACCCTTGTTTGGTGTTCACAGACCTTTCAGAAGTATAACATACGTTCTTTCAGAATACCCACTTGTAGAAGAAGATAAGGCATTTTGGAAGATTTATCTAGTTCATTCGGAATGAACCCTCTTGAGCACAGGTCGTTTTAGAAGGAATGCTACGGAAGCACTTCAGATTGCAAGACCCACATTCACGCAACACTCCATTCACACAAAACCTCTTTCGGAAGACTCCTTCAGAGGATTTCCTTCGAAAAGTAACCCCTAAGTCAGCAAGTAAGGTGTGTTCGTAGATCAAGAAACCTACTTCAAAAGGCCTCTTCAGAAGACGCCTCTTTGGAAGCCCACTTCCACTTTATGACCGAACTTCAATCGAGTCCTGAGACTGACGGCATCCACAGGCATCCCACTTCTAAAAATTTTAATTGTTGTATTTTGACAACAACATTAAGTAAATTGTGTGTTACTTTAAAAATATGGGGTAATTTATACATTTTTATTAAACCTTAGGGTAGTTTGTGAAATTTATGTTTAGTCTTTTCACTAATTATTTTTAATAAATATAAATTATTATTTACATAAAAAAAATGTGATAATTTATTTTAGTTGGATCCATTTTAATTAAAACTTATAATAGATATAAACTATTATAATATAGATGTGGGCCCATTATACTAATTAATTAATTAACATGATAAAATTAATATTTGTACAAATAAAATTAAAATCAAGTAAATATAAATTAAATTATTATAAATTAGTTTTAACCCATCATATTATACACAAGCTTTTGAAGCATTGTTGTATGTTAAATAATTTTATCACTTTAATTTTTGCACTATAATTTTTGTTAAGCTAAAAAAAAAAAAAAAAGCTCTTTACTTTGTTTGGGTGTGAAAAGAAATATATATTTAATCTATTAAGAGATAATTTTTTGTGCTCTATTTTTGTCATAATTCCTTATTTTTACTCGTCTCCTCGCTCTTTTTATTCGTATTTTTTAAGCTTCAATTTTGAAGATTTATATTTATCAAGTAAAATTTTATCCGAGATAAATTTATAGATATTTATTATAATTTTTTTAAATATATATATTTATTATTCCTTTTTTAACAAAATTTATGGGTCCCACTCTGCGGATCATCACATGCATTTGTTCACATTTGAGGCTTCTCCAAATCCAATTATCGGAAAAACAAGCTTTATATTAATCTACACATACTTGGATTATAATTTAAAATAATCAACTTTAAAAATATATATAATTCTAGTAGAATTTAAATTATAAATAATTCTCTATAAATAAATTCTTTACTGGAGTCGTAAGGTACACTATTACAACTATAAAAAATTATTTGTTATCCTTTTACCTCCAATTATGACATCTAATTTTGAATCATTTGTTTACTCTTTTCTTTTATTAATATTCGTATCATTTACATTTATTCTTTCTTGCCCAGCTCATACTATTTCATTGTTAATGTATCATTTTGATCGAATATATCAATTACGAGATTCAGTATTTGATACAAGTAATTTAATTCATGAGAGTATAGTTGATACTTGAACACCATTTACTAAGTGTTGAGTCAATTTGTTCATATTAATTAAGTTTTAATAATTAATAAAAAATAATATTTTTAATATACAAATTATAGTATTTTGATGATTAACAAAAAGATTAATTTTAAATATACTAATTGTAGTACTAAATTATTTTTGATTAATTTATAAAATATTTTTCATAATATATGTATTATCAAAAATATTATTTTTCATTAAAATTATATTTTAAGTAATTTTAAAATGCATAAAAATCTTGTATACCAATATTTTACCATTGTTACAGTAATCAGACCGTTGCTACAGTTGCACTACAGTGATCGCTACAGTATTTTTCAAAATGTCTATAAATAGTCTTAAACTCGTTTTGGAGATAAAAAAAAAAAAATGCTTATATTGTATATCCAAAGCACCAACAAGCTCCCAAACACTCTCAAGCAAAAATTCAAACAATCAAATGCTCTAAACACTTTGTTGTACATCCACCGAAAAACCACAAGGCAAGAGGAGGAAAGCGTTTCAAGTCTTCTATGACAAATCCAAATTTTTCCAATTGAGATCACTGATTTAATTATTTATATTTCATTGCTTATATATTTATGCTTAATTGCTTATTTATTTGTATCCAATTGTGGACAAATATTTGTAATCATTTAACCATATTATGGATTGTATTGGTAATGGTTTTCTTAGAGCCCGTTGTAATTTAGGAGTGTATCTAGTTTACAAGGTGAGCTAATGTGAAAACCTTGATGAAATTAGTGGAACCCCAATAGTGATTGAGATTTTGGAAGAGTGGAATAAATGTGTGTGGAGATATCAAACCACTATAAATTGTCTTGTGCCTCATTTATTTATTCTTGTTATATCTTGTGGCATGCAATTCATTAATTTCACACTCACATATATATAGTTACAAAAGCTTAATTTATTTAAAATTAAACAACAAGAATTTTAATTAAGTAAATTGTCAAAAAATTAATACTCAATTCACCCATCTCTTAAGTGACCGTATCCACTAAGCTTCCTTATGGTAAGACTTATTTCAAGAATGCAACTAGACATTGTTTGAATGGATTGTTAATGATCGACTATTTGGGTATGCAATTTTTTTTTCTTACACTCAATTTTTACCTTATTTAATTCATTACTCAAATTATATATTTTAAAATTTTTGCAAGGATGACAATGGGTTTACCTTTCCTAAACCCATAAATGAATACGGGTGGAGATTCTAGACTAGAGATGGCAATTGTAACCGAAACCGTGGGGAACCAAACCGAAACCAAACCGGTCAATGCGGTTAAAAATCGTTTGACTGGGTAATGGTTTGGTTTGGGGAAAAACCGAACACTGTTTCAATGGGTATTGTTTGCTTATGGTTTTCACTAAAACCAAACCAAAACCCGAACCGAAACCAAACCGAATAGTGGATAACCGAACCAAACCGAACCGAATATATTATATATATAATAAAATAGGTATAATATGTATATATAATATATATTATATAAAAATCCAACCCAGCCCACCCAAGCCCAACCCATCTGCGCCCACCCCAGCCCACCCGACCCAACCCACCCGAGCCCAACCCACCTACGCGCAACCCACCCTAGCCCACCCGATCTGGCCTTCTCCCCCTTCTCTTCTCCCTTTCTCTTCTCCTTCCTCTCTCAATCTGGCTCTTGCTCTATCTCGTCCGCGTGCCCTAGCTCTCTGCATCTCTCTTGCTCTTACTCGTCCGCGCGCCATAGCTCTCTGCATCTCTCTTGCTCTCGCTCGCCCTCGCTCGATCTCTCTTGCTAGGGCTCGACTCGGCCCTTCTTACTCTCGGCTCTCGCTCACCCTCGCTCAATCTCTCTTGCTAGGGCTCGGCTCGGCCCCTCTTGCTCTCGGTCGCGCTCGATCTCTCTTACCCTCGCGTCTCTTTTCTCTTGCTCGTCGGCGGGCGCTCGCCTTCACTCTCTGCCTCTCTATTTCTCTCGCTCGCCATCGTTGGCCCTCTCTTGCTCTCGGCCCCTCTTGCCCTTACTCGCCCTAGCTCTCTGTCATTCTTGCTCTCGCTCGCCCTCACTTGCCTTCCAACCTCTCGCTCCACCCCTCTTGCCCTCGCTCGCCCTTGTTGCCTCTCAGTTCTCGCCCTCGCTCGCCCTCTGCCTCTCGGCTCTCGCCTTCTCCCCCACGCTTGCTCGAGGGCTCGGCCAGTCAGCCTTGCCCTCCCTTGCTCGCTGCTCTAGGCCTCTCTGCTCTCGCCATCTTGCTCGCCCTCTTGCTTGCCTTCTGCCTGCCTCTCGGCTCTCATATAACTGGTTATTGGTATGGTTTTTTTTTTATTTTTCGGTCATATTTTGTTTACTTATTTATGCTTGATTTGTTATTGAGGTTGTTGTATTTTTTGTGCAAATTTTTACAGAATATGGCATGCTCATTTGTTGTTGAGGTTGTTGTATTTTTTGTGCAAATTTTTATAGAATATGGCATGCTCGCAAAGTGGCAACACACAACAATGTTTTACAATGTTTTGTAGCTTTATGCAAGAATAAGGAAACTTTATTAGTATTTATCTTTATTTGTTGTGAAATTATCAAAAAATTTTATGAATGTTATTTGTTTTTGTTTGTTGGTATGGATTAAACTAAAAAAACCATGGTTAAACCAAAACCGAACCGAAACCGAATGGTTTGGTTATGGTTTTAAATTTTTAAAACCAAATGGGTTTTGGTTTGGTTTTGGTTTTAGGAATTTAAGTTTGGTTTGGTTATGGTTTTGGCAAAAACCGAAACCGAACCGAACCGAACCATTGCCAACCCTATTCTAGACATGGAATAAATTTTGCAATTACAAACTCTACAGCATTCCGATGGAATTTCTAGCTAAGAAAAATATCTCAATTATGGTTACCCATATTTCACTTGATATACAACTTGGCTAAATGTTCGCACATTTTAACTCTACTTGTCATAACAAAAGAGGTTAGTAGCTTTACCAAATTATACCTTGTTATTGATATAAAATTATTGAATTGTTATAACGAGAGATTTTTTATTTACACATTGGCGGTCTTGATTTACAAATTGTTTGGAAATGCTTAAGAGTTCATTTTCCATGGTTAGAAAGATTGGAGATAATTATTATAATTATACTTTATTGAGAGCTAAAACTATAGAAGAGATAAAAGATATTGCACCTGATGTTGTATAAGCCATTGTCGAAGCGATTAAAGTAAGAAGCTTTTCTAAAAGTCATTATATTTATATTTTTTTCTAAAGCTCCAAATCATTTTTTACTAATCTCTTCAGATATAATTGTCTTTTTTGTTTTTTTTTTTGTGCATACTTGTGTAGACTATTATTCAATATAGAGTTGTTCGAGTGGTGGTTCATAATAATTTTCCAATAAGTTGTTTCAGGCTGACCTTGAGATTTTAGGGGCCTTAAGCGAAATTTGATTTTAAGGATCCTAAACGAAATTTTATATGAGATCCTCTACATTTAAAAATAAAATTACATGTAACAAGAACGAATAAATTTTTTTTATTATATAAAAACATTCAAAATTATGACAATAATAGTTTAAAATTCATAATATTTCACTTTAAATTTACTCTTCTAGCATTTTTAGATGAAAAATCAACAATTAAAATATTACAATCAATTTGTTCCAACATATGTTTTTCAATAGACATCATCGCCAATCTATTTAATCTTTCTTGTGACATTGTTGACCGAAGGTAAGATTTTATTTACTTCAACTTTGAAAAACTTTGTTTTGCAAAAGCAACTGTAACTGGTATAGTCATAAGTATTCTATACGCGATCCACACATTTGGAAAACAACAATCCATTGTCTTCATGTAGTCTAACACTTCAATTGCCTTCTTGGTCTCTTTTGGCAAACATCCCACAACTTTCAACTGAGAGAATAACTCTTGTCCATTAATATCTAAATTCGTCTTGTATCTCAAAAATTCTTCTAATTTATCACATGATCTCTTTAAACAATCATCATCTGCAGAATATAATTTTTTCAAATCAAGTAGAAATCCAAAAACATTTTTATATTCTTGAAGTTGTTCAAACCTACATTTAAGCGAAAAAAGAGCTTGATCAACTACATATAAGAAATAATCAACTCTAAAAGATTTTTCAGCTAAATGTGTTATCTCATTAATGGCATTTTCATCAAATTATTTCTTTTTACGAATAATGTGTTTTTCTTGAAAAGTAGGTTTAATTTCCATTTGAGTAGCAATTTCTTTAGTAATAATTATATCAGATTCAAATCTAGTTTCTCTGTATGTTTCAAAAAAAAGAAATGAGTGCTTTCAAGTGACTTATAGCAACATCAATGACCATGTTGTTACTTTGCAACATTTTGCTTACTCCATTAATAGAAAACAATATATTATATCAAATAACCATGTCAAACAAGAACTGAAAATCCATAATGTCTTGTAATAGACTTTTAGCATTTTGAAATGCCTTAGGGTCATCACATGTTTCCATCAAGTGAGTTAAAGCCATTTTTATTTGTGGAGCTTGGAATCTTATTGCTTTAATATTTTCTACTCGACTTTCCCAAGAGTTTGTGATTGTTGATTAAGGGTTAGGCCTTCCACATTATCTTGCAAAACTTTCCATCGCTTTATAGAAGATGAAAACAATATATATAAGCATTCACAATTCAAAAAAAAAGAAAGAAAAGATTTACCCTTTATGCATGAATTTTTCATATCACATACTGCAAGATTAAGACTATGACAACTATACGGAGTGTAAAAAGCCCTTGGATTTACTTCTTATACTCTTTTCTGCACACTTTTATACTTTCCTTTCATATTAGAACCATTATTATAACCTTGACCTCTTAAGTCACCAATATCAACTTCAAGTGTTTGTAGAGAATTTATTAATTCCTTAAACAGTCCTTACCCTGAAGAATCGTTTACCTTAAGGAATCATAAAAAAAACTCTTCTACTTTAACTGGACTTGTTGAAACATTTACACATCGTATGATTAGATGTTGAGCCAAATTGCTCCAATCAACTTATTGTGTGTTTTGATGATTAACAAAATATAATTTTAGTAAAACCATTTTTGGTATATTTAAAACCTCTAATGTATTTTTCATGTTTCTTAAGTATTATATTATTTTGTGTATCAAAATGAACCAAGTAATGTTATTTTCTAAGTCTGGAACATTAGCACGCTATAAGGGAACATATTAGAAAATGTTTTCATTTTGAAAAACTAACTCCCGGTATTTTCATATCTAATATTCAATAGTGTTAAAATGATTTTTAACGAATTTTTTAAGAAATAGAAGGTATCTATTTTGGGGGTGGTAAAATCGCTAAATTTCGATTTTGTACTAAAACCCAAAATCTACTTTCTTATCTATTTGGATTTTAATTTTTTAGATATTTTTATTGAATCCAAATGGGGGTACTTTGTTATTTACATTTATGTATTAAAGTAAATGGAAGGTAAAATATAAATAAAATAAAATGAGGACATTTATATGGATTATACCTTCAAACAATTGCTATATGTTTAAAATCCATTTTCTATAAAATCTGGCATAAAAGTCGACTCTTATATATCTAGAGTTGACTCCCCTTCATCTGGAGTCGACTCTTGTAAAGTGAGAGGTGACCCAGCCGAGAGCAGTTGATGCAGAGTCGACCTAGCAGCATAGTATTTTTCGAAAAGTCGACTCTAGCATTAGAGAAGTCGACTCTTGTATAACTAGAGTCGACTCCTACTTCAAATAGGAGTCGACTCCTGTTTTAGAGAAGTCGACTCTCTGTTCCAACGGTCGAATTTTTCCTAGTCATTGTAGATCCGTTGGAAGGTCTAGTATAAATATCAAGGTGAGATTTTTGGAGAAGGCTAATGCACAATTAAGATCTATCATCCTAAAGCACTTCCAAGCTCTCAAGCATTCATTTCAAAGCAATCCAAGGCTCAAGCTCAAAGATACATCCATTGGAGCCCAAAACAAAGGAGAAGAAGATATTCTCTCCAAGTTGGTAAAAATTATATCATTGTATTTGTATATTTGCCATGTATATTGTTCTTATATTGGTATCAATTTTAGTCAAAGTGTGTTTGACATAGAATTGATTATTTGTATTTATTGTGGATTGTGAATGGCCTCCTAGAGCCCAAGTAATCTAGGTGTGTTTTGTTGTATTAGTTTTCGGGGTGAGCTAAGGGGAAAACCTCAGTGTTGTGTAAAAGTTTCCTAGGTGAACATGGTGAAAAACCTAGGTGTGGTTTTAGTGGAACCTCAAGTGTCGGGTTGACCTTAAGAGAGTGAAGTAGGTGTTGGAGACACCGAACCACTATATTTCTTGTGTCGATTATTGTGATTTTTTGTGTATTTATATTGCTATCATTTTCAAACAACATATATATTTATAACAAGGGTATTTTGTTTATAAGAAAATCTCAAGAGTTTTTAAAGAGAAGAATTTGATTTAATTAATTTTATTCACTTAATTCACCCTCCTCTTGAGTGGCCATTGTGTGTATCAAGGGACCAACCTTAGAGACATCTGTTCTTCATGACTTATATTGAGTGTACAGTCATGTAAGCACCCCCGCCCGGATATCTCAGTCACTCGGTTTATCCAAACGGGAGCACTTACGGAAGGGAAAAATAATGAAACACAAGACAAGAACCACCCTGGCATGCATACACAAAGATAAGAACAACGGAAGCGAAGCTAAACACATGCATGCACTACGGGTACCCCGCTAGCACAACGGTCACAAGATAAATAAGAGAATACAAACTCCTGTGCCGACACACACGAGACACGAGGTATGACCTGGCACAGTCAGAGATAGAAGAATAGATCCTATACAACCATCAGAGTTGACAGAGATTGACGGGACTGCCTGTACACCATACCGACCTTGCTGTTGATGCTGACTCCCTTGCTCGGACCCAAGCTGACACTACCTGGAATGATGGAAAACAAAGTGAGTCGAGAGACTCAGCAAGCATAAAGAAAAAAGGCTGAATGCTGAACATAACCAGAAAACTCTCCCCAAAATAAACCCCCAGATACACACAACACATGAGACGCTACAACACAGTAGTATAGCATAATAAAAGCACATACCGGTCCTTGGGGCCCACACAAGACACACGGCTCTCAAATCCCATACCAACCTGCCGCTGCTCTGAAAGGCAACAAATATGTCCACAAATCTACGCGCGCGATCCCGGGCCAGTACTCTCGTCGCCCGTCCCCGTCGGTACTCCCGACAACTGAGCCATAGGCTCCCTCGGAACAGTACTCCTGTCCGAGAACTAATAACTACCAATAGTCATGCAATGCACATAAGAATGCAATGGCGTAGTGAGCATCAACGTGATACACTAGCGCCCATACATCCAGGCATCAGATCATGCTCCGCCCACATAGTAAACCACACGCCATGCATATGCCCGCGCTAGATGCAACCTAATCATGCTAGAATGTCCGTGTCCAAGCATACTCAATAAATGAATATCCCAACATGCAACCTGTACCCATGTGCATATCAAATCATGAACAGTAATACAATGTATCTACTCATGCAGTAAATCACATACCGGCAGAGCTAGTCAGCAGTGCCCGGCACCGGTCAACGGCTAGTGACTAGGAGTGTCCGCCTGACGGTCCACTTCAGGGCCGTACAATAATCTACCCCAACGTCACCAAACAGTCGACTCCTGCCCCACTACTCAATAGCTCTAACCAAATCATAAGTAAATCTGAGAAAAACCGTAAATAAAACCCGCACGACTAGGAACCTAGTTCCCTAAACTGGGTTCAGCATCATTCCGAAAGGAATGGGGGCGGTACAAACCCCCGTAGGCTCACAACGAATAAAATTATAGAAGCCTCGGATTTAATTTAAATTAGAACAAATGAATAATAATTTAACAAATAAGGTTAGGTGCCGAATTAGAGTAAAGGAGGTGATAAAACGCAGGAAATCACGAGGTCTTTCACAGGAATTAAAGGTCAAGAAGAGAGGGTTGGGAGCTTGCTTTTACACGGTTGTTCCTTGCTTCTCTTGCACTCCCGCTGCGAAGTAAAACGTTTAATGACGATTAATAAAATCGTGGCTCACATTAATTAAATCTAACCGTATAATATAAATAATTTAGCCGTCTAAAATCCCACGTAAACGCACCACAAATAAAACTCCAATAAGTCTCATATTTATTTTAAATTAAATCATGTCAATAAAATCATTAATTCCTATAATTAATACGCGAAACCGAAACGGATTGAGGGAAGATGAGGGGTTCACCAAATGGAAAGAGATCGCAAGGGTAGATGGAGCTTACCTCGTTTAAGCTGATTATAGCGTTTCCACGCTTGAACACCACCAAAATAATACACGCTACAAATTAATATAAATGTCCAAAATTAATAAAATTGGACCCAAAATAAAATTTCAACCGTACAGAATGTTTAATACATATTTATTACCTCACTAATTAAACAAAGTTTAATCTTCAATTTTCTCTCAAAATTGGCCCCTGCGCGCGCTGCTTCTTCTTCTCTGTCATTTCTTTCCATTTCTTCTTTTGTTCCGCGCACGATATCAACCCGAAATAGGCCTTAATTTGGCCAAAAATAAGCGGCTATGACGCAGCCACGTCACAGCCAAATCTGCTGCCTCCCTAGCCCCAAAACGTCACCGTTTTGGGCTTGGAATTGGCTGAAAATTCAGCTTTGATTTTTCTTCTGCCCAGCTTGATCTCACGCCCACACCTCAGCCCTCATGCACCTGCCACAATTCTTATCATAATGGCACATTATTTGATTTTATTCTAGATAATTATTCAATTTTCAACTTATCTTTTACACCCCCAAAATATTTTATAATCAACTTATAAGTCATATTTAATAATTATCAACTATCCATTAAATTAATTTATTTTTCTATTTCCATAAATACTCCCAAATATCTTAATTAAATACCTAAATTTCCTATTTCCTCGAAATTACATAGATAAACATTTGTCTTAAATCTCTAAATAATTTAATTAATTACCTTTAATTCTTTATTTTTCCTCAAAACCACATAAATAAATAATTCCTCTTAAATTCCCAAATAATCAATAATGTCCTCAAACACCGGTTTAAATAATTATTATTTATTTTCAAAATTCGAGATATTACAAGTCAAGTATCACTGAAAAATATTTTACTTCTTTAATTGTTTTAATTATTGCACTTTTGATCTCACCTACCAACATGAGTATGAATTCATTTTGAATTTTGTGACTTAGATAATGATAGTGAATTTGCTTTTCTTGAATACGTCGAATGTGTTATCTCATAATTGGATCAAACTTAGCGATCATTTCAATCAAATCTAGAAAATTTCCATTATCTTCTTCATATAATTTTTTATTACTACCACGAAATGCCAAATTATTCTTAGAAAGCTAACAATTGAAATTATCCTCGCAAAAACTTCTTTCCAGTGTTTTATATCTTGGTTGATTTGACCTTGCAAAGCTTTATCAATTGTTAAATTCTTTTGTAATCGTCTTTCTAATTCAATCCATTTTTTTATATTATCCATATGCCTACTACTTGTTTCATGGCTTTTAGTTTAAAACTAAGATTTTTCCAGTCACTTGTCCCTTCATTAACTAATTGAATATTGTTTTGTTCTTGTTTAAATAATTTGTAACAAAAGCAAAATACTTTATCCAATGAAATGGAGTAGATCAACAATTTTCTATCACTCTTCTCACTATTTGATAAATGACGAGTGTAATATGTAGAAGAGAAATGCCTATTTTTTGAATTTTTAGGAAAATCAACCACATTACCTCTTATAGGATTTTTTTCTACCAATAAGTCTATAAAGTTTTGATCAATATTTTTTCAATTTTTTGGATCAGTTATGTCCAAAGAGTAAGTTGAGCATTCTGTATCTAAATCTTTATATTCTTGCTTATTTCTATTTTTAGCATCCCTTAATTCATGTTGTTCCTGCATATCGTTTTAAACATCTTTATCTATCAAATTATCACACTCTTCACTTATTATTGTATTACTAATGTTCCTGGTAACAAACTTATCCAACGCTCCTGATTGAGATAGAATAAACTCATGAGTTTTTTTTTTTGTTTTTTTCTTTTTTCATTTCCAGACAATTATTTTTTAGTGGACATAATAAATCAATTTAAATGCAAAAATTAATATAATATCAAATTCAAATGCAACTGAGCAATTTAAATACGAAAATCAATATAATATCAAATTCAAATGTAATTAAACAAGAAATAGTAGAATCTGATTAGATTTGATATTCGAATTGAAATCTGCAAAACAAATTAATAGAAAAACACAAGAGAAAGAGTTTAAGAAATAATATATAAATATTCAGTGCATCAATATATATATATATAATCAGATTATTTTTACTCTCTTTTCTGCAAAGTAAATGAGGCGGGGGTGCTTGGTAGCTACTATGTGCTACTAACAGAAGAAGAAGAAGAGAGTTGAGACTTGAGGGCGACCACGTAGAGAGACAACAAAAGTCACAGAATAAGAAGACGAGAGCATTGGAGTCTGGAGGAAAAGTGGAGTTTTGTTGCAATGCTTGATTTTTACTTTAATTATAGAATATTATATATATATGTACATAGGCAAGCAGCCCACTCCCAGACGGCCAATTGCCAGTTTAATTTTAAATTTCTTTCTTGTGCACTTGTAGCACAATGCTCTATGCGCAATTCACTACAATGCATTAATTGCTACTATGCGCAGTTCATTGCAATGCATTAATTGCCACTTTCTCATGCCAAAATAATCTTTTGCTGCTAATTTTTTATATTTATTGAATTTGACATTGCAACTTTCTTATGCAAAAATAATCTTTTGCTGCTAATTTTTTATATTAATTGAATTTAAGCTTACCTGTTAAATCTGAAAAGGCCTCTAACCATTGGATTTGAAGAGGAGGGCCCTAGGCAGCTTATGCCCAGGGCCGGTACTGGGTTGTTTCCTGGTCTAACGTATTGCATTTAAGACCAATGACACGACAACCTATGACAAGTATCACTATTTGAAACAACTAAATGACTTGTCAATCTATTGCAATAATCACTTAAAGAAAGCTATTGAAGAGTTAAAACATGAATTTTCTAATACTGTCATTGTATATTGTTACAAATTTGGATAAAAAACAAACCACAATCAAACCATCAACCACACAAATAAATACATGATTTTATATGAAAAACTACAAACAGAAAGAACAAAATATCACTATCAAATATTACTACAATAATCACTACAAGAAAACAACAGTTTAGAGACGGATTTTTTGGTCTCAAATTAGAGATGGATTTTGAGACGAAATTTTTTTGAGATAAAAAAATTTGTCTCAAATTAAAGACGGATTTAGAGAAGAAAAAAAAGTCGTCTCAAATTAAAGACGAATTTAGAGATGGAAAAAAATTCATCTCAAATTAGAAAAAAAATCCGTCTCATTTAAAAAAGATTTTCAGAAGGATTTTTTGTCTCTAATTTGAGACAGATTTAGAGACTAAAAAAAATCTGTATCTAATTAGAGACGAAAAAACTCTGTCTCAAATTTGAGATAGATTTTTTACCATCTCTAAATTCATCTCTAATTAGAAATTAAATATAATTATTTAATTTAAAGCCTACTGAAAGTTTATTTAAATATATAAAAAATAAAAAATATAATGAAAATATATTAAAAAATGTAAACTAAATGTAAAATTTTATAAAACACACACTACATTTTAATTAGTAAAACACTACATTTTAATATTATAATACTCTGAATAAAATATATAATAAACATACACTACATTTTAAATTTTGAGGACGTAAAATAGGGGAATCAAATATTAATAAATAATTAAATTAAAAATTAATCAATCTAAGACTTAAAATGATTAAATAATTAAAAGACCTCTAAATCAATTCAAAAAAATGTTAAATAAAAAAATTATAGACATGCAATAATAAATATATAAATAATTTTCTTATATGAATCAACAAAAAAAAAATGGTGCTATCTATGAAACTCGTGTCACATTCAGTAGATATTCAACTAACATTTACCTACATATCTACTATATTCATCTCATGAATATTAGCATGTGGCTTATTATTCTTTAACATTAATATCTCATACTAATTAAAAGTAGTAAGCCCATGTGTTAATTTATAATCGATTAATGATATTTTTCTTTTGAGAAATCTAAGGACTATCCATTTATTTATGGATGATAGGTTAAAGACATGTTTAATTTAGCCCTTAAAGATTTCGACAATGCCAGTCACAGTAAGACGATGAACACCTTTACTACAAGAATTTAGACTTATTCTGATGAACTAATTTGTCACAATAGGTATGAAAATTCTAACAACATACTTATTGTGACAAAATGACACTATAATAAAACAACAGTTTAGAGACAAATTTTGAAACAAAATTTTTTGAGATAGATTTAGAGATAGAAGAGACGGGAGAAAATCCATCTCTAAATAATAATAATAATAATAATAATAATAATAATAATAATAATAATAATAATAATAATAATAATAATAATAAAGAGATATGTATACATATATCTATATTAAAAAAAGGAGAGAAAAGGCAGGCGGACTGGGTCGGATCTGCCTACTAAGAGGGAAGGTTGACCCGTCTCGATCGAGTCAAATATAAATAAGATGGGGTCGATGGTGGGAGCCAAAAGTTGCCCCACCAATTTTGCTCTCTCTCTCAATTTTTTCTCAGTAACACCTTTCTAAATCACTGATTTATGCGATGTATCCAACCGTCCGATCGTCGATCCAACAACGTTTTCACTGTGAAAGTGACCTCGATGTACAAGTAGGTAAGTCTTTCAGTTTCATCAGCACATTTTTTTCAATATATATCCATGATATATATACGTATATGTAGGATTTAGGTGTTTGGCCGGAAGTTTAAACATAGATCTATAGAGATCCGACTGTTGGATTTTGTTGATTTTTGGGTATGTTGGTCGATGAGGGTAGGGGTGTCAGGTGCTTGCCTCTGATCGTTGAAAACGACCGACTGCAATGGCTGGCAACGACTAATAGTGTTCCACTTTGTTTTTTAGAACCTTCATTGCTTGTTCAAGCCCTCTCTTTAGAAGTTTGAGGGCTTATGTATGGTTTATTTAATTATTTTTTTCTTTTTCTTTTGGTGAGTATGTTGGTAAGAGAATGATTGGTGATAAAACTCAAAATACGTGCGTTTTCATAGAAATAATGGGACTTGCAACACACTATCAAATTTAAGTTGTGTTGTTGCCAAAATACAACAATCTATTTTAATTGAGGATAGACGCAAGAGTCTCGGAAGTCGTGCCTTCACTGATGAAAATCCGGACGAGGAATTGGATCTGGTGGAGTTCCAAGTCTGATAAACCGACGGAGCTGATGGTCTGACAGGTTGATGATCTTGTGGGCTGATGATCTTGGGGGCTGATGATCTGGTGGCCTCAAGATGATCTGGTGGCCAAAAGTGATATGGTGGCCTCAAGGTGACGAGAGGCCTCGGAGTGACGGGAGGCCTAGAAGTGAAGAGAGGCCTTAGAGTGACGGGAGACCTTGTAGTGACAGGAGGCCTCAGAGTGTCGGGAGACATCGGAGTGACGGGAGGCCTCGGAGCGACGGGAGGCCTTAGTGTGACAGGAGGCCTCGGAGTGTCAGGAGGCCTAGAAGTGACAAGAGGCCTCGGAGTGACGAGAGGCCTTAGAGTGATAGGAGACCTCGTAGTGACGGGAGGCCTCGGAGTAACGAGAGACCTCGGAGTGACGGGAGGCCTTAGAGTATCGGGAGGCCTCGGAGTGACGGGAGGCCTCGGAGCGACGAGAGACCTCAGAGTGACGGGAGGCCTCGGAGTGACGGGAGGCCTCGATGATGGCGAGAGACCTACAAAACGAGAGCACCGTCAGGGCGCGGGTGAGGGTCCCTGCGCAAACCCTCCGATGCTTAAATTAGATCTCGAGAGAAAATATGAAATCGTACTTCAATTGCTCAAAATAGCGTACCTTATGATGAAAATTGGGTCTTGTATTTATAGTGGAGGAGAGAGAGAAATCTCGCGATATTTTCGGAGGGAATCTCGGGGCCCGTTTCAGAATTCTCGGGGCCTATGGGCTGAATCACGAAGAGTCTCCTGGCGATGTCGGGTGACCCCCACTCAGGTGGGGGGTCTTTCTCGCTTGTTGCCGAGTGGCCTTGGCCACTCGGTCAGGCCGAGGGGCCAGGCCACTCGGTCAGGCCGAGGGGCCAGGCCACTCGACCATGCCGAGTGGCCGAGGCCACTTGGTCACACCAAGTGGCTTTGGCCACTCGGCTTGGTCACTCGGCATGGCCCCCTTGGCCCAGCCAAGGGGGTCTTTTTTGCTTCCTTGCTGTCGCTTTGTCTGCCTTCATCTTTCCGGGACCGAGTGGCTTTGGCCACTCGGCTTGGTCACTTGGCATGGCCCCCTTGGCCCAGCCAAGGGGGTCTTTTTTGCTTCCTTGCTGTCGCTTTATCTGCCTTCATCTTTTCGGGTACATCAATTGCTCCCTGCTCTTTTAGTCGAGAGGTCGGGTAAAAGAGTATAAGTTTTTCGAAATTTCGCAACGTGATTTTTTGTCTTCTTTGTTTTTCTTTGGCAGACCATTTGTGCGCTTTTATTCTTCGTTTTCTGTATCTTTTTGGAAACTTCGGTGTTTTTCACATTTTTGAGCTCCTATAAATAGGAAGTCAAGTCTTCATTCAATTCTCAAGCGTGTCACTTTCAAACTCGAATTCTCTCAGGTCTCGGGGCGTTTTCTAGGCCACGTCTCGTTTTCGTTGATGGAAGGGAGTGATTTAGAGGCCACTCGGTCATGACCGAGTGGCCTTGTGTGCGACAAGGGGCCACTCGGCCATGACCGAGTGGCCGTGGTGGGTGACGAGTGGCCACTCGGTCATGACCGAGTGGCCATGTTTTCGGTCGAGGCCACTCGGTCATGACCGAGTGGCCGTGTTTTCGGCCGAGGCCACTCGGTCATGACCGAGTGGCCCCTCACTCGGTTGTGGCCGAGTGGCTTCGGCCTTCTCTCGTCCTTTTATGCCTTTAATCGCCTGATTTTTCTTCGATAGCTTCTTTCTTCTGCCTTGTACTGATGTTTTTTGTCTTTTATGCAGGTGTTTTGTTCGCTGTGACCTTTCGTCTTTTCTCTTGTAACCAGGTAACACTCTCGAATTTCTTGAATATGTCGAGGAGAAGACCGGCATCACCCCCTAGCCCCGCGCACATCCCTGATACTTCTAGCTCTCGACTTCGATATGATGCTTTTGAGAAGATTTATGACGCCACACCTTCTGGTTTTATAGTGAGGTATCCTCGCCTTGACGAGCTGGATCCTTCTCAAGTAGATGAGGTCTCCCTGGGAATTCACTTTGCTTTATTCGAGGTGGGGCTCCGCTTTCCCCTTCCACCTTTCGCTATGGCATGGTTACGTCATTATCAGATTGTTCCTGCCCAACTTCACCCTAATGGTTGGGCCTAGATGGTCGGTTTTTATGTGCTTTGCCAGCAGAGGGATGTACCCCCTTCCTTGATACTTTTCAGTTGTTTTTATCGATTGCGAAGAGCTAGTAAGAACCGTGTCGTTTATACGCTCCAAAAGGTTTCGGGCTCCGAGCTGTTCAACGCTCTTCCAAATAAAATCAATCGGTTTGAAGCGCGATGGGTAGTGATAGGACCTCCGCCTACCTGGGATGCACCTCTATACTGGAATCATTAGGATGCCAGCCAAGGGTTCCCTCCTTGTAAGGAAGTTCGGGGTGTATATCGTCGTCTTGTAGAGATGCTGACAGCACAAGGCCCCGTCGATTTGATGAGCCTCTTGACGGTGGAGAATTTCAGAGCCGCGGGCTAGGGGGTCGTAACACCAACTGCTCCTCCTTAGTCTTCTACACTATCTAACCAGGAAATGGAAGGAGTCGAGGAGGAGGAGATGAGAATGCCTGAATCGTCTTCGCATTCTCCTTTTGATCCTCAGGAGGAAAACACTCCTGGGGGTAGAATATATTTTTGACATTGCCTTCTTTTCTTCTTTATTGTATTTATTCTTCCCATATTGAAGGTTTTACTTCGTGTTGAATTTTGCAGAGATGGCTGGAGTGAGTCGGTTGAGGGAGCTGCGTAGACTCCAACGTGAAGAGGAGGCGCGTGTTGCGACGTCATCCGGGGTTCCTCCCCCAAGTATTGAGGGAGCTACAAGCTCTCGTCCTCCTCGATCTCGCAGGCCTGCTGGCGTTTCTCCCACAGGGGTGGAAAGGCGGCGTCGCCCGAGAAGTGGCCCCTCGAGTGCTGAGATTCCTTCTCATACAGAAAGTCCTCCATCGTTTCCTGAAGAAGCAGTCGACATCCCCTCTCCCGCTCCTGATTCTCGAGGGGGGCGAAGTTCGTCCTCTCGGTTTGCCGGTGATATGGCCCGAGTGGAGGAAGAATGTTGTCATCCTGTTATTCCTAATAGGAAAGATCGTCGTCGTCTTGAAGGCGAGAAGTCATTGAGGCCACCTCCTACACTTCCTCCTCCGGGGGATATGAGACATACTATGATTCTTGGAGATGATAGGAAACTCACTGGTCGGGACTTTGAAGTTTCTCTGGGCGTATTAGAGACAGTCTCCGTCACTAAACCAGGAATTGGTGCTCGTCTCATTTATTCTACTATTCTCCATCGAGAAGAATGACGGTTTATTGGTGGCAACTATGCCCAAACCAGAGATGAGGTAGAGCGGCTTCTGGTGCAAGGGGTCCAGGGGATGGTCGCTTCCAATGCCAGGGACGGGGCCTATCGTGAGCAGGTAGAGGCCCAAATGTCAGATTGGAGGCGACGTCAAACTTCATGGAATGATGAGCGTCAAGTGCTAAAGGGACGCGCTCGTCGGGCGGAGCTTGGGATGAAGAATGCAGAGGAAGAGATTAGGCGTATGAATGATCGATTGTCTGAGGCTTCCGCTGGTAGCTCGAGCCTTCACAAGGAGAATCAAGATTTACGCTCTAAACTTGGAGCTGAAGAGCAAAAGAATGTGGAGTTGGCGGCGCGACATGAAGCGCTCATGCAAGAGCACTCCTTACGCCTGTCTGAATTGAAGATAAGCCGTAGGGATGCCCAGGAGATTCGAGCTCAAGCGGTGAAGGAATACCGTCTCTCAAAAGATTGTCAGAAAAGGAAAGGAAAATATGCTTCAGGATTCTTGAAATATGGCTTTTATCTGGCTCGCACCCATTTGGAGTCTCAGCGCCCAGGAGAGAGTTTTCCTGAACTTTTTCTTACCCCTGAGGTTGAGGATTCTCATGAAGTGGATTGACGTCAGTATGAACCAAATGAGCACTTGAGTCCTTCTTCTTATTTAGACTCTTACTTGGTGGACGATTTGGATAATTTGACGGGCCCCTGAGATCCGTTTCCTTTTAAGAGTGGGGAAGGAAGCGCGACGGCCGATCCCGGAGTCATTAAAGAAGCTTCTGGCGCAATTGTTGAAGACTTTCCTCATACGGCCGAGGCTGAGGAAGGGGAACTTCCCACAGGGTCTCCTGAGGTTCCTGTTGTGTCTTTTGGATCTACTTGGCATTCGTCTCACAGATCTCATTCCCGTGAGTAGGTCCTCATTGTAGTTCGCTTTTTGCTATTACTACTGCTCCCTTTTTTTTTTGTTGTAAGAGAACTATGCTTTATCAATGAAATATTTTCTTCTTGGTCCTATCCGACGTGCCTTGTTCTTTTATTGCTTGATTTACTCTTTCATTGCCGCCGCTAGTTATCCCTGGCTGTCGTCTCTGATATGAGGCCAAGACCTCTCTTTCGTTTTTGAATTATGCACAATGTGGTGATCTTGAGTGTATTTTTCCTCGTTACCGGCCTGTAAGCGGGGCAACGGGTTTGATCGAGTTTTACCTCGTTGCCGGGTCATAGGCGGGACAACGGGCTTGATTGAATTTTACCTCGTTACTGGGCCATAGGCGGGACAACGAGCTCGATCGCATTTGACCTCGTTGTCGGGTCATAGGCGGGGCAATGGACTTGATCGAATTTCACCTCGTTGCTGGGCCATAGGCGAGACAACGGGCTTGATCGCGTTTGACCTCGTTGCCGGGCCATGGGCGGGGCAACGAGCTTGATCAAATTTTACCTCGTTGTCGGGCCATAGGTGGGACAACGGGCTCGATCGCGTTTGACCTCGTTGCCAGGCCATGGGCGGGGCAACGGGCTTGATCGAATTTTACCTCGTTGTCGGGCCATAGGCGGGACAACGGGCTCGATCGCGTTTGACCTCGTTGTCGGGCCATAGGCGGGGCAACGGGCTTGATTGAATTTTACCTCGTTGCCGGGCCATAGGCGAGACAACGGGCTCGATTGCGTTTGACCTCGTTGCCGGGCCATGGGCGGGGCAACGGGCTTGATCGAATTTTACCTCGTTGCCGGGCCATAGGCGAGACAACGGGCTCGATCGCGTTTGACCTCGTTGCAGGGCCATGGGCAGGGCAACGGGCTTGATCGAATTTTACCTCGTTGCTGGGCCATAGGCGGGACAACGGGCTCGATCGCGTTTGACCTCGTTGTCGGGCCATGGGCGGGGCAACGGGCTTGATCGAATTTTACCTCGTTGTCGGGCCATAGGCAGGACAACGGGCTCGATCGCGTTTGACCTCGTTGCATAGCCATGGGCGGGGCAACGGGCTTGATCGAATTTTACCTCGTTGCCGGGCCATAGGCGGGACAACGGGCTCGATCGCGTTTGACCTCGTTGCCGGGCCATGGGCAGGGCAACGGGCTTGATCGAATTTTACCTCGTTGCGGGGCCATAGGCGGGACAACGGGCTCGATCACGTTTCTGCAAAAATAAAATGGCAATCATACAGACACAAGCATTTTTAAGTGGTTCGGCAAAGTGTGCCTACGTCGACGTTTAGGACTTTATATTATTGCAGATAGTTGCTCAGGTACATCGTTTGTATACAACTTTAGATAATTCAAATTCCATGTTTTTCCCATGGTGTCTCCTTCAAGAGTTTGTAAAATGCAAGTGTTGGGTCCGATCAGCTTTAGGATACGATATGGTCCTTCCCAATTGGCTCGTAGCTTTCCATCTTCCCTTAGCGCGTTGGTTACGACAGATCTTCGAAATACTAAATCTCCTTCTTTCATGAGTCTATTTTTAACCCGAGAATTGAAATAACTGGCTATTCTTCTCTGATATGCTGCTATCTTCATGGCAGCGTTATCTCTCTGCTCTTCGATCAGATCCAAATTTTCTCGCAATGCTTCAGAATTCCTCACACCATCCTCCTCTTCATATGCCATTAACCTTGGGGACTTTGCTGAAATTTCTATGGGGATTAAGGCTTCTGTCCCATATACAAGATTGAATGGAGTTTCTCCAGTAGCGACTCTACTAATCGTCCGATAAGCTCATAAAATGGTGGGTAGCTCATCTGCCCATGTGCCTCTGGCTCCTTCAAGTCGAGTTTTTAAGCCATGTAATATGGTTCGGTTACTGACCTCAGCTTGTCCATTAGCTTGGGGGTACGCCACCGAGGCGAATCTTAGTTGAATCCCTAGATTGTCACAAAATTTTTTAAAAGAGTCACAATCGAATTGTTTCCCATGATCCGTGACGATGATTCTAGGTATTCCAAATCGGCAAACAATGTCTTTCCATACCATCGCTTCTACTTTTCGTGCTGTAATAGTGGCCAACGGTTCAGTTTCAATCCATTTGGTGAAATAGTCAGTAGCTACTATTAAAAACTTTCTTTGCCCGGGCGCTTGAGGGAAAGGTCCCAAAATATCCAAGCCCCACTGAGCGAAGGGTATAGGTTGGAACGCAGGCTGCAGCTGGGACATCGGGGCAGATTGGACTGGAGCATGTCGTTGGCATTTGTCACATGCCTTGACTTTCTTTAGCGCGTCTGACCTTAGTGTGGGCCAAAAGAAACCAGCTCTTAATATTTTGGTCGCCAGAGCTCTTGCTCCCAGATGTTCCCCACACATTCCACTATGAACTTCTGCTAGGATATATTCGGCCTCTTGAGGGCCTAGACATTTGAGAAGAGGTGTAGTGTAAGCTCTCTTATATAACATCCCATCTATGATAGTAAATCTTGAAGCCCGCATCTTAAGCCTTCTCGTTTCTTATGGGTCGTCTGGCAATTCATTGTTAGTGAGATAACGATAGAAGGGCGATCTCCAATCTGTTCTCGTCTCAATGCACAATACTTCTTTTTCTTCAATACTTAGATGGTGTAGCATTTCCATAAATACTGTTCTTCCTGTTATTTCTCTGGTGGATGCTAATTTAGATAAGGCATCAGCGTGCCCATTAAGAGATCTGTTTATTTGTGTTAATTCGAAGCTCTGGAATGTTTGGGCCAGGTCTTTGACTTTACGCAAGTACTGAGCCATTATTTGTTCTCTGGTTTCGAATTGTCCCTGAAATTATTGCACAATTAATTGAGAATCATTATGGGCAACTAATCGTGTTACCTCCAATTTCTTTGCTATCCTCATTCCGGCAATTAAGGCTTCATACTTAGCCACATTGTTGGTACTTGAAAAAGCAAATCGTAGAGAATATTCCATCGTTTCTCCTTCAGGGGATACTAGTACTATTCCCGCTCCGCTTCCTTGTGAACCAGATGCTCCATCAACAAACAACAACCATACTGCTTGCTTGTTTTCTCCTGCTTTACTGGAGTGAGTGCATTCCACAATAAAGTCAGCCAGTGCCTGTCCTTTTATAGCTTGTCGAGGTTGATATTGGATATCATATTCGCTTAACTCAATGGACCATTTGGTAAGGCGACCTGAACATTCGGGTTTTTGTAAAATACTTCGCAAAGGCTGATCTGTAAGTACGATAATCGAATGGGCCTGGAAGTATGGCCTCAACTTCCTGGATGCATTTAGTAGGGCCAATGCCATTTTTTCTGCCACGGGGTAACGTGTCTCAGGGCCTTGTAATACCTTGCTGACATAATATATTAGTCGATCCACCTGTCCCTCTTTCCTGATTAATACCGCACTGATGGCTTCATCACTGACCCCCAAGTACAAGTATAACGTCTCTCCAGTCTCCGGTCGTGTTAACAGGGGAACTCCTTTCAAATATTCTTTTAATGCTTCAAATGATTTTTGACACTGTTCTGTCCACTCAAACTTTTTCCCTGCTCTTAATGTTCGCAAGAAGGGCAGCTCCCTTTCGGCTGACTTGGAAAGAAAGCGTCCCAGGGCTGCCATTCACCCTGTTAATCGCTGAACTTCTTTAATTGACGCGGGTGGTTCCATATCCAATATTGCTTGAATTTTCTCAGGGTTAGCCTCGATTCCTCTTTGTGTGATCATGTATCCTAAGAATTTTCCCAACTGTACTCCAAATGCACACTTCGCTGGATTTAACTGCATGTTGTATTGCCTAAAGACCCCAAGCACCCGGGTTAGCTTTTCTACATGGGATTCATTTTCTCGACTGTTCACTATCATGTCGTCAACATAGGCTTCCATTGTGTCGCCCAGCAGTTTTTTAAAGACCTTATTCACCATGCGCTGATAAGTGGCTCCGGCGTTCTTAAGTCCAAAAGGCATGACTTGGTAGCAGTACGTCCCTTTTTTAGTGATGAATGACGTCTTTTCCTGGTTTGGAGGGTACATTCTTATTTGATGGTACCCTGACAATGCATCCAAAAAGCTTAAAAACTGGTATCCAGATGTTTCGTCCATGAGGCGGTCGATCCGTGGTAGCGGGTAGGAGTCTTTAGGGCACGCCTTATTGAGATTGGTGAAATCCACACAAACACGCCATTTTCCATTAGGTTTCGGGACCATAACAACATTGGCCAACCATTCTGGATACAATACTTCTCGAATGAAACCTGCCTTTAGTAGTTTGTCAACCTCCTCTTCTAGCGCATGTAGCCTATCAGGGGCAATGTTTCGCTTCTGTTGTCGGACTGGTTTAAAGTGGGGATCCACATTCAAGTGATGGCATATTACTTCGGGACTAATCCCTGGCATATCTTTCGGTTTCCAAGCGAACGTCTGAATTTTCTCGCAGGCATCTAGTGATTTCTTCTTTGACACGTTCCGGAAGCTGGGATCCCACATACGCCACTTTCTCAGAATCTGATTCACTCAGGTATATTACTTCTAATTCTTCAATAGGTTGAGGTTTACATGCAGCTCCTTCCTCTAAGGATTTATGTATAGCTTTCTCGGCTATGGATAAGGTTTCTTCAGCTCTTTTCCCTTTTGTAGACGACACATAGCAAGTTCATGCCTTCTTTTGATCTCCTCTAACCTGTCCGACCCTAGCGGGTGTAGGGAATTTCATCAATAGGTAGCAGGAGGATACCACGGCCCTTAAATCGTTGAGTAGTGGGCGTCCCAAGATCATATCGTGGGCGTCCCAAGATCATATTGTATGCCGTCGAGTTACAAGTTGAGGGTCTTCACCTAACGTGATAGGTAGTTGAATAGATCCCGCAACTGGTATCGCTTCTCCAGTAAAGCTATATAGAGGTGAGGATACTTTCTTCAATCGATCATGGGATAAATGCATTTGTTCAAAGCAGTTCCAGTAAATCAGATTGACAGAACTGCCACTATCCACTAAAATTCTGCTGATGGGGTGCTTGGCCACGACTGCTGAGATAACCATGGGATCATCATGTGGGAGTATTATATCGCCTCGATCAGTTGGGGCAAAGGTGATAGGCTCTTCATCGTCTCTTACCTCCATTACTGAGTTAACTTGGTAAGCTTGACGTGCATATGCCTTTCGGGAGGCTGATGTGTCTCCTCCTAGGGTTTCCCCCCCTGAAATAACGTGAATGGCTTGTTGATTCGGCTCATTGTCTACACGAGTATCTTGTCGATGATCTCTTCCTCTCTCTTGTTGCCTTGGGTTTGGCCTTTCATGTCCATCACACCTGTCTTCCCTTTGTCGGGGTTCCCTATTTTCTTCTTCTTCTTCCTTTCTCACATATCTTTGAAAGTGCCCTTCACGGATGAGTATCTCAATCTGGTTCTTCAGTTCTCGGCAATGATCAGTGGAATGCCCCCTAGTTCGGTGATATCTGCAATACTCTCCTTGATTTTTCCCCATAGGTCGGTCAACTCTGCGGGGTAGTTTAAGGAGTCCTTCTCCCTCAACTGCAGCTAATATAGTTGATCGGGGCTATAGAAGCCGAGTATAATGATTAAAGAGAGGTTTAGGTACATCTGGACGCCTAACTCTTTCTTGTCGTCGGATAGACTCTTCTTCCCCTTCTCGCTCCTTTCTCTTCTTTTCTTTGTCTTCATTCCCTGCCACATTCCTCATAATTTCAGTGTGGAGGATATACCTGTTCGCTCTGACAAATAGATCGGCTAGGGATGTTGGGGGTTCTAAAGAAAGTGACTCATGTAGAGAGGCGAGGCGCGTCCCTTGGAGCATAGCAGACAATGCCACTTGGGCCGGCAAGTCGGGGATTTCATGGGTGGCATTACGGAATCTATCCACAAATTGTCGTAAGGATTCCTTATTCCCTTGTCGTATACTGAGCAAATAGGTGGCATCCTTTTTCCTTCGACTGTTAATCACAAAAGCTTTGGTAAACTCTGTCCTAAGATGCCCAAATGAGGAAATAGAGGATTCTGGAAGACTGTTAAACCATGTTCGAGCATGTCCTGACAGTGTTAAGGAAAATGCTCGACACATTATGTCGTCATCCCATCCATGCAACATTATTAGTGACTCATAGTTCTGAACATGATCATATGGGTCATCTTTTCCGGAGTAGAGGGTGATTTGTGGCATTTTGAATTTTCGAGGCAGGGGCCTCTCCAATATATCTGTCGTAAAAGGACTTTTTCTTCGTTGGTGCTCTTCTGTTGCAGGGATCAACTTTTTCCATTCAAGCACTTCTTCTACTACTCGTTTCATATCATCCCTCATAGTAGCTGTTGTCTGATTGTCATATCTTGTTGGGGTACTACCCACTGTTTCATGATACCTTCGTCTTTGAGGGCTTCTAGTCCTGTTTTCCATTCTAGGGTTTTCATTTCTTCGCGGTACGGAATGAGGGTTCTTCCTTGGAAGTGGTGACCTAGGCCTACCCTCTCGTCTTGGCGTAGATCGAGAATGAGAATCGGGAGTAGCTTCTTGGTAGGAATCGACCCTTGCTTCGAGTTGAGGTTCTGGGGATGGCATAAACTTTTTCAGAGTATCAGGTAATGTCCCTACAGGCATCATACCTTGCAGGATACCAGCCATGTCTCGAAGTGCTTGCATGCCCTCAACGTGTTGTTGTCTCAATGCTTCGTACTCTTCCCACGATACCGTATGTGATGGCTGTCGTGAAGCCCCAGCTTGATCAGTAGGAGGTGGCCTTGAGCTGATAAGTAGTGGCGATGGGACTGTTTGGTTCCCCACCTGCGGGATGGAGTGGTCGTCTCCTTCAGGTTAAGCATTATGTGGGGGAGGAGGTGCTCCCTGTTGCTGAGTGTTTCGTGGTGGTAGGCGTGTTTCTACGCCTTGAGAGAGAGTTCGTCTGTGTCCACGGGTGTTTGCCATTCTTAAGTTGACTTTTTGTCTTGCGTTTCCCAAAGACGACGCCAATTGTTGTTGCCAAAATACAACAATCTATTTTAATTGAGGATAGACGCAAGAGTCTCGGAAGTCGTGCCTTCACTGATGAAAATCCGGACGAGGAATTGAATCTGGTGGAGTTCCAAGTCTGATAAACCGACGGAGCTGATGGTCTGACAGGTTAATGATCTTGTGGGATGATGATCTTGAGGGCTGATGATCTAGTGGCCTCAAGATGATCTGGTGGCCAAAAGTGATCTGGTGGCCTCAAGGTGACGAGAGGCCTCAGAGTGACGGGAGGCCTTAGTGTGATGGGAGGCCTCGGAGTGACGGGAGGCCTAGAAGTGACGAGAGGCCTCGAAGTGACGAGAGGCCTTAGAGTGACGGGAGGCCTAGAAGTGACGAGAGGCCTCGGAGTGACGAGAGGCCTTAGAGTGACGGGAGACCTCGTAGTGACGGGAGGCCTCGGAGCAACGAGAGACCTCGGAGTGACGGGAGGCCTTAGAGTGTCGGGAGGCCTCGGAGTGACGGGAGGCCTCGGAGCGACGAGAGACCTCGGAGTGACGGGAGGTCTCAGAGTGACGAGAGACCTCGATGATGGCGAGAGACCTACAAAACGAGAGCACCGTCAGGGCGTGGGTGAGGGTCCCCGCGCAAACCCTCCGATGCTTAAATTAGATCTCGAGAGAAAATATGAAATCATACTTCAATTGCTCAAAATAGCGTACCTTGTGATGAAAATTGGGTCTTGTATTTAGAGTGGAGGAGAGAGAGAAATCTCGTGATATTTTCGGAGGGAATCTCGGGACCCGTTTCGGAATTCTCGGGGCCCATGGGCTGAATCACGAAGAGTCTCCTGGCGATGTCGGGTGACCCCCACTCGGGTGGGGGGTCTTTCTCGCTTGTTGTCGAGTGGCCTTGGCCACTCAGCCACGCCGAGTGGCTTTGGTCACTCGGCATGGCCCCCTTGGCCCAGCCAAGGGGGTCTTTTTTGCTTCCTTGCTGTCGCTTTGTCTGTCTTCATCTTTCCGGGTACAACAAGTTGTAATTTAGATACTAACTCAAAATTAGATTCCTAATTCAAGATTAAATATTTATTTGATTACTTTTCAAGTATTATGGCTATTTGAACTCCCAAACTTAAAATATAATAAAATATTTGATAATTTATTTTTTATTTATTTACATAATAATGTATTTGACATTTTATTTTTTTATTTTTTTATTAACTCAACAATCAATTTGAACAACTGATTTTGATGTTATCATTATCCTTTCTATTGTTACACAATTACAACAATAAATTTGTAAAAAGGGAAACTACTGATGGATGACCCTCGTATGGCTGATCCGTACGAAGGATGACTCTCGTGGGGTGTATCTAAGCGATCGATGACTCACTCGGGGGATCACTCCTTCTAGCAATGGGTGACGTGTGGATTGTCCAAACGATGAGTAATTATTAGGAGAGATGGGTGAGTATCACGGAGTGGAGTGATAGCGATGGATGAGTCTCTCGGGGGTCACAGTAGCAATGGATGAATCTCCCGGGGGTCACGACAACGATAGATGAGTCCTTTGGCTAGGTTGAGAGCGATCGATGAGTCTCTCGGGGGTCACAACAGTGATGAGTGAGTCCCTTGGCTAGGTTGAGAGCAATGGATGAGTCTCTCGGGGGTCACGACAGCGATGGGTGAGTCCCTTGACTAGGTTGAGAGCGATAGATGAGTCTCTAAGGGGTCACGACAGTGATGGGTGAGTCCCTTGTCTAGGTTAAGAGCGATGAATGAGTCCCTTGGCTAGGTTGAGAGTGATAGATGAGTCTCTCGGGGGTCACAACAACGATGAGTGAGTCCTTTGGTTAGGTTGAAAGTGATGGATGACCTGCTGAAAAGAAAATCGGTAAGGGGTGTGGGTGAGAATCCCCGCGTGGACCTTCCGATACTTAAGTCAGTCCCTCGTAGAAGTGAAATACTTGAAGGCAAAAAGTAAGTATGAGAGTGAGAGGTTGCATACTGAATGAGAGAAAATACCCCCTATTTATAGCGATGGGAGGGGCATCCATGTGTCGTGTGACCCATATTTCTTGGCAAGTATATCGGAGGCAGTTTTGACCAAGTCTTGCGGGGTTATTAGTACGAGGGTGCATGGGTGCAGGCATTAGGCACCCTCGACCCTCGGGGGTGTGAAGTACCCCCGAGAAAGGTCTCTCGGGGGCCTGAGAATACCCCCGAGAGACTTTCTTTAATTTCTTTAACCATGCTGCTGTGTGGCAGCGTGGCAGGGGGGAGGAAGTGCCCCCTTTCCTAGCCATGCTGTTGCGTGGCAACGTAGGAGAAAAGGGAAGTGCCTCTCTTTCCTTGGCCATGCTGCCGTGTGGCAGTGTGAGGGATGAGAGGAAAACTACCATTGTGGCCGCCTCCTGGCTGCATGAAGCAGCCAGGTGGCAATGTGACGGCTTTCCACGTGGCGGCTCTTGGGGCTTTCCACGTGGCATTTCTTTTCCTTTATTTATTTATTTTAGCAAGCATAACAATTGCTCTCTGCTCTTTTGTTGAGTCTCCCGGGAAGAAGAGTATTCTGCCTACAACACTGCCATATTTTTAAGAGGTTATTTTTTCTCCTTTATTTTGTAGCAATATCCTCGTTCACGTCTTTCATAGCTATCTTTGGCATTTTGCTCCTTGTGTGCCCTTAAAAAAAAAGGCTTGAGCTTCTCATTTAGCCATTGTTTCAACAATTCTTCTGTGTTATTTGTGGCTCTGGCATTTTCATATTTCAACTCCTCATAAGCGTGATGGCTTCAAGTAGATGTGGCAGAGTCTTCGAATGATGTACTGAAGCTCCTGCCCTTGCAACTGTGGTCCATGCATTCAGTTCTTCATCTTCTAAGAGTATAAACACGATTTCTTCATACGCTTCCAGCTCTCGAGGTGACGGGGGCTTGGAAAGATCTTTAAATCAACTCAAGAGTGACCATATCATTACTGGCTCATATATGTATCTACATGTTGCCAAGAGATGAATTAACGTATTGGGGAATTTTCTCCGAATCTAAGGTGTTCGTGATGATTGTCATTCCATTTTCTGGTTTGTCGGATTACTTGCAAAATGATGAATATGACATCTTTTCTTGCAGGGTAACAGCTATTACACCATTCGGACGCCAGGTAAAGTAGTGTAAATCACTTGTGGGGTCGTTGAAATTATGCTCCCTCGATGTATCGCATGATAACGGTTTTATGCCTTCTCATTGTCAGGTTACTTGCAAGGTAATGAGATGTTCTTGCCTCCTCATCACCAGGTTGTGAGCGGGGCAATGAGTTTTTTTGTTACAATGGCACGGCTCCCTAGCTTCACATGTACATGGTCGCTAGTATTGTGAGCGCAGTATCTAAGTTTACAATATTTTATTCTTGCGGTTCGACATGATGCCTACGTTCACAATTAAATGCCATAAATATTTTATTTTTGTTGTTTGGCATAACGCTTATGTCCGCGATTAGAAAGAATATACATCTTTTATTTTCGTAGTTCGGTGTAGTGCTTGCGTCCGTGATTAGTTTTGGTATATTCTTGTTGCTGGGGTATAAGCAAGGCAACAGACTTGTTTTCACCTTGTGATCGAACTGTTAGCGAGACAACGGGTCTTTCTGTGTTTACCTCGTTGCCGGGCTAGTAGTAAGGTAATGGGTCTTAGGTCACTAGGTGAAATGATGTAGGTCACTCATGGGGCAAGAAATATTATGATTCCTTTCTGTCGGGCTTTTTGTAGGACAGTAATTTTATTTTCACCCCATTGTGAGGCCATGTGCGGGACAATGTCTTATTTTCCCCTTATTGTCGGACTATGCGCGGGACAATGGGCTTTTTATCTCCCTGGTTGTCGGGTTATGAGCAAGGCAACAGGCTTTTAACTTTCACCTCATTGCCAGGTTGTGCGCGGGGTAACGAGCCTTTCGTTCTAGAAAGAAGCCTTGACGAAATCTAGTAGATAATAGTGGACGCAATAATGATAATTTATTTGTAGAAGTGAGTACAAACATTTTGATATGGTTCAGCCAAATGTGCCTACGTCCACAATCCCGTTTTGGACTCACATTATTGCAATACAAATAATTCTAATGAAAGAAATAATACAACCTACTCTTGCATAGTTTACTTGGAAATCGATAAAGTCTCTTCACTTTGTTTCCCTTTTGTAGAAGCAACATAGCATGTGCAGGCCTTTCGTTGATCCCCTCGGACTTGTCCCACTCCTTAGGGTGTAGGAAATTTCATGAACAGATAGCAGGAAAAGACTACGGCTCTCATGTCGTTGAGCAGGGAACGACAAAAAAATAGATTGTATGCAGTTAATGAGGCTTTAACCACCATAAAGAAATCCTGGCGTGTTGTTCTCTGAGGATCAGAGCCCAATGTGACTGGCAACTGAATTGAACCAGCCACCAAGATAGGCTCCCCAGTGAAACTATATAAAGAGAAAGAGATATTTTTCAGTCAATCTTGTGAATGTGCATTTACTCAAAATAGGTTCAATAAATGAGGTTAACTGAGCTAACACTGTCTACCAAAATTCTTCCAATTGGGTGCTTTGCAATGACAACTGAGATTACCACAGGATCATCATGTGGAATGATTATATCTCCTCTATTGACGGGTGTGAATATAATGGGCTCTTCATTTTCTTTAACCCCCATTACCGAATTGACCTGGTAGGCCAAACAGGCATAAGCTTTTTGGGAAGAGGAGCTATCACCAGCCAAGGTTTCGTCGCCCGAAATGACGTGTATAACCTAATGTATTGGTTTATTATCCAGAGAGAGATTTTGTTTATAGTCACTTCCTCTCTCTTACTGTCTTGAATTATGTATTTCCTGTGTTTCAAGCCTCTCTTCCCTTCTTTGTGGCTCCCTATTGTTTTTCTCTTCTTCTCGTACAAATCTTTTTAAGCTCCCTTCCTAGATAAGCATCTCAATTTGATTTTTCAATTCCCGACATTGATCAGTGGAATGGTCACGAGTCTTATAGTATTGACAGTACTCATCCTGATTCTTCCCTATAGGTCAATCCACCTTTTTTGAAAGTTTGATTAGGCTTGATCCTTATATGGCTGCCAATATAGCAGACTGAGGTTGGGTGAGCTGGATATAGTGATTGAACTGGGGCCTGACATCATCCAGTCTTTGGGTCCTTTCTTGTCGCCGATTAAGGTCTTAATCAATATCTCGTTCCTTTTTTTTCCGCTCCCTGTCTTCATCCATTGCCACAATCCTCATTACTTCTATATGGTGTATATATTTATTGGCCTTGACGAACAAATCTGCCAAGGATTTTGGCGGGTCTAGAGATAGGGATTCTTGAAAGGAAGTCAGTCACACCCCTTGGAACATGGCAGACACAACCATCTCAATTGGTAGGTTATGAATCTCAAGCGTAGCATTCCGAAATCTGTCCACATACTGGCGTAGGGTCTCTTTGCTCCCCTGTCGAATGCTAAAGAGGTATGTCGCGTCTTTTTTCTTCTGGCTGTTAATAATGAATGCTTTGATAAATTTTACCTTTAGCTACCCAAACGAGAAAATAGATGCCTCGGGTAAACCATTAAACCAAGCCCGAGCATGCTCAACTAGGGTTAACAGGAAGGCCCTACACATTATCTCGTCATCCCATCCATGGAGCATCATCAAAGACTCGTAGTTTTGCAAGTGATCGTAAGGATCATCCTTGCCAGAGTAAGGAGTTATTTGGGGCATCTTAAACTTCATTAGCAAGGGCTTTTCCATTACTTCGGCCACAAATGGCAGCCTCGCTCGTGATTGCTCTTTTGAAACTGGTAATAATTTATTTTGCTGTAACACTTGCTCAATCATTTTCTTAATGTCAGCTGTTTCCCGAGCACTAAATATCGTAGGGTTGTCATCAAGCTCATCATTCTGCTTGGTTACGGGTTTAGAGGAATTCCGACCTCCTTCCATGGGAGTGTTGGCCACCATTTCAAAACATCTTCTCTTTTGAAGGCTTCGTCTTTCTTTCTTTTGACGATTAATTCCTCCTTGATTTCCTCGATGGGGAGAAGTTTGGCTATGAGGCCTTCTTAGGGGAGATCTTGGTTGATTGTTTCGAGTAGAAATAGGTTGAGCATGAGTTTCAGGGGTCGCTTCCCAATAAGAGTCGTTCCCTGGTACCTCCTAACGAGCCCTATGTGACGGAACTGTTTCAGGTATAAACTTTCTCAATGTGGCTAGGATTGACCAGTGAGAAACTAACCTTTGCAAAATTCTAGCCATTTCGCGAAGAGCTTGCACTCCTTTGCATTTAGTTGTCGTAAGGCCTCGTACTCAGCCCAAGGAACTGCAAATGGAATCTATATACCTGAGTAGAGTCCTGAAAGGGCATGTGTGATGGTAAGGGGCGGCACCTGAAGTTGAACCCCCAATGGATGAGGAGGCCCTGGAAGGGGCAACCGCTGATGAGTAAAGGATGGGTGACCCTCATGAGGAGACTGATGCGTGAGGGACGGCTGACCCTCATGGGTGAGGGGTGACTGGCCCCCATGGATGAGGGGTAGTTGGCCCCCATGGATGAGGGGTAGCTGATCTTCATGAGTAGATTGATGTTGTTCTTCCACCCGAGAGAGGGTCTCTCGACGGGGCGATTGGGCACCATGAGAGAGAGTCTGATGATTACTTCGGGTTTGGGCCATGACGAGGGAGTCATTCTATAGCTTTTTGTTTGCATTTTTCACAGAGGGCGTCAATTGTTGTTACACGGTTACAACAATAAATTTGTAAAAGGGGAAACTGATGATGGATGACCCTCATATGGTTGATCCGTACAATGGATGACTCTCGTGAGGTGTATCTGAGTGATGGATTACTCACTCGGGGGATGACTCCTTCGGGGGATGGGTGACATGTGGATTGTCCAAATGATGAGTAATTATCGGGAGAGATGAGTGAGTCTCCCGGAGTGGAGTGACAGCGCTGGATGAGTCTCTTAGGGGTCACGACAGCTATGGATGAGTCCCTAGGCTAGGTTGAGAGCAATGGATGAGTCTGTTGGGGGTCACGACAGCAATGGGTGAGTCCCTTGGCTAGGTTGAGAGCGATGGATAAGTCTTTAGGGGGTAACGACAGTGATGTGTGAGTCCCTTGGCTAGGTTAAGAGCGATGGATGAGTTTCTTGGGGGTCACGACAGCGATGGGTGAGTCCCTTGGTGTAACGACCCGCTCCTCCCACGAGTGCTACCGATGAATAATTGCCCAGATTACTCATGCACAACACCAAACAAATGAAGAGATGGACTATGTTTCATCGGGAAACGTCCTACGTGGAGACTAGGCTTCGTCCTTCCCTTCGCTCTACTCGAGGGGTCGGTCCCAAAACAATTAAAGAACTACAGCGGAACGGAACCAAAATCCCGAGTGAGCTTCATTTTTCTTTAGCTCGTCTTACCACAAGCCAAAGATGACACATGCACAAAACTAGCACGTTAAATATTTACTGAGGACTAGGATTTATGTGAAATACCTCTTTGATCCTTACCTGATCCTAAACTTGGCTCCACCAAACAAGCCACTATCAACCAGAAGTCAACACAATCAATACTACATTATACCAATTACAACAAACTGGATACCATCCAACGCCCAACAACATACATATTCACCCACAAGGATATATATATATATATATATATATACATACCACCTCATGAATACATATAGGAGATAATACAATTCACAACACGGGCAACAACGTTAGTCGCCACTTCAACCTCCCAACATCATCCTTGCTTGCATCTAGACTTGTAACATTTACAACACAAGGTAAAACCTCATGAGTCATAAAGACTCAGTAAGGGTGCAAATGAATGTAAACAAGATAATATATGCAATGCAATGACAAATAAATATGCATGAATGACGAGGTATCACTACTCTCTGAACCTACTTGTTCAAGGCACTTACCTCCTATATTATCCCTAGCATGCATCTAGTCTCTCCCATGACCATAGGACTCCACTAGACTACCTATAGGACATGCACAACACACCACTGCACACAACATATATTTAACCATATTACCAAACATTCGCATGGCCGCCACTATTGGGGGCGTCCCTTACCTAGCATGAAACCTATTCTGCCGAGAGCGAGAACGCCAACCAGCACTTCGAACTCTTCTTTGACCATCGCCTCCTCGGTAGCACCTAGATGCAACACATAAAGTCCAACTGCTTCAAAAATTAACCTAGGGCCTGTGCTTGCGCAACATATCAAAACCACCCATCGGTAATTTCCAAACAACCCAAACCAAGGGTTTAATCCAACCAATGCTTCCACAACATAACATTTCAATATTCTACATCACCTCACATAACGCAAATAATTTGAAAATGATTTATTCAATTACCTTAACCAATTTAGAGGAGAAATCTAACAAATTACCCACATCAGTGTTGCCTCTTCGATCGTCCTCGTGCACCAAATTGCGTTTCAGAGTCTCTGGCACGCTCCTCGTGCCCCCAAATAATTTCTGGATTTTCCCCCAATTTTTCTAGAATTTTTGGCTATTTTTCTGCATTTTTCCTTTATTTTCCATATTTCTTTATTTTTTTTCTTTTTCTTTTCTATTGTTTTTTCCTCCTTCCTGTTCACCATCTTCTTCCTCCCTCTTCCGCGAGCTCACAGCGCCTGCGCGCGCCCCCTGCATCCACCGCTAGCTCTGTCAGCCACCGCTCACGACACCATCGAACGCCCCAGCTCCGCCCATACAACGGCCTCCACCGCAGCCACCACCGTGACCTCCCACGCCTCCAGCCATCACCGGCCCAAACGTACCGAGTCGCTGCTGCGCGCGGCCCTTTTTGGTCGCTAAATCCACCGCCTAAATGCCGCGACCACTGCCTGCTTCTCGCACCTCCATGCATGCCGCCATTGCAGTTGCTCACGCTGCTCGAGCTTCGCATACTGCTGCGCTTCAATTGTCGGCCATGGCAGCTACTGCCATGACCAATCTTTCCTCTCTCTCACATTGCTCTCTCTATCTCTCTCTCTCGCTTTGGATCTGGCCGAGACTCTCTCGGCCTCTGCCTTCTTCATTTGCTTTCTCTTTTGCCTTCTCACATTAGCTTTGGTCTCCAAGGTCCATTGTAGGGAGCTTGGTCTCCAAGCTCTCACGCACATCACATATACATTTATAATATATATTATTTACACTTAAATATACACATTTAATTACACCACATGACACATAATTATTTAATAATTACGTATCAACCCCACTAATACTCTATAATCCCATTTAGGGAATTTTAATAATTGCATTTAGACCCTCTAAGGTCTTAAAAAATTGCCCTCAAGACACTAAAAATCTTAATTTCCCAAAATTAATAATCGGTCATTACTCAATAAAACTGATCTCGTCCCTGTGCCTTCACAGGACCTTATCTCAACCTGAAAACACTTTAGGTTGACTTATACATAAAATCGGGCCACCATTCGGGCCCCTCTAACTTATCGGTGATTTCCCTGTTGGCCCTCACGAACATTCAGTTAAGCCAATAATTTAAGCCTATACAGAGTTATACCGAAAACTATTTCTGATTTGACTTCTTTCAATGTCATTAGTCTAATCTCGAAACACTTGATAATCATTTGCTCTATTTCCTAGACATCCAAGTCTTAGGGCATTTCCTACCATTGCTTCGGTAATTTGTTACTTTACTTCTCAAAACTACTCTTAGGGCTCGCTAGACTACTCACTATCCAAATTACCAAAATGCCTCTCCCCTAAGGCACTGTCATTTATTTTTTGCCTCTCTCTTGAAGGGCACTCTTGGAATTTCATCTTATTTTCTAACACCGATAACACAGGGTGTTACACTTGGCTACGTTGAGAGCGATGGATGAGTCTCTCAGGGGTCATAGCAGCGATGGGTGTGTCCCTTGGCTACGTTGATAGTGATGGATGAGTCTCTCGGGGGTCACGCCAGCAATGGGTGAGTCCTTTGGCTAAGTTGAGAGCGATGGATGAGTCTCTCAAGGGTTACGATAGCGATGGGTGAGTCCTTTGGCTAGGTTGAGAGCGATGGATGACCTCTTGGAAAGAAAATCGGTTAGGGGCGCGGGTGAGAATCCCCGCGTGGACCCTCCGATGCTTAAGTTAATCCCTTGTAGAAATGAAATGCTTGAAGGCAAAAAGTAAGTACGAGAGTGAGAGGTTGTATACTGAATGAGGGAAAATACCCCATATTTATAGCGATGGGAGGGACATCCATGTGTCATGTGACCATTTTTCTCAGCGGGCATATCAGAGGCAATTTTGACCAAGTCTTGCGGGGTTATTGACGTGAGGGTGCATGGGTGCAAACACGCGAGCGCATGCATAGGGGCGCACTTTAGGCACTAATTAGTGACCTCCATCGGGGGTGTGAAGTACCCCCAAGAGAGGTCTCTCGGGGGCGTGAGAATACTCCCAAGAGACTTTCTCGGGGGTGGGGGGTGGAGCCCCCCTCAATTTCTTTAGCCATGCTGCCGTGTGGCAGCGTAGCAGATGGGGAAGTGCCCTCTTCCCTGGCCACGCTGTCGCATGGCAGTGTGGGGGATGAGAGGGAAGCGGCCTTAGGCCGTTTCCATGAGGCCATTGTGGCCGTCTCCTTGCTGCATGAAGTAGCCAAGTGGCAATGTGACGGCTTGCCACGTGGCATTTCCTTTCTTTTATTTATTTATTTTAGCTGGCATGACACTTTCTGTTTAGATCATTGAGATTTTTTTAGCTAAAAAATGTAAATGGTAAATATATACATAAACGTGAAAATGAATTAAAGTAATATTTGATATTCAAAAAAGGATAATAAAGATTATCAATGAAAAAACATATCTAATAATAGGAAAGTACACACACAAATGAGAAAGTAAAAAACCACTTTTGTACCATTTTGCAGTACCGAAAACTATTTTCGATCCGATTTCTTTTAGCACCATAAATCCTATCCTAGGGTGCTTGTTAATGTCACATCATTTTCCTTTGGCATCTCAGCTCCACGGCACTCTCGGCCGTTGATTCGGTCATCTATACAGAATTAAATTACCGTTATACTCTTCATTTATCCTTAAATTCCATTTTTGTCCCAAGATAAAGTACTCTTGACTCCTTTAGAATTTTTCGGGTATTACATCGTGGGTCTGTAGCAACAAGCATACCACGGTCCTACCGCGGTAGGGTTCAAAGTTTCGTGAAAAAGTCATTTTAAGCTCATTTCAATCCAAATCAAAGAGGGATAGAACCCTTCAAGGTGCAGGACTTTGATAACCTAAAAAGCACTATATAAAGACTTATTCTTGAGGGATTTGGGAGTTTTTTTAGATGGAAGAAGAGCCGACGAAAGATTGAAGACTATACTCTTGAGTTGTATTTTTCTTTTCTTTCTCAATTCTTTGCTATAGATTTCAACTCTTTTCTTTTTCTTTTGATTGCAAGAATGCATTGCTAAGTGTTTATAACTAGGGTGAATGATGAAACCTCGACTTCTAATGGTTTGATTTAAAGCTACTCGGTTTACTATTTTCTTATTCATTTGGGTTGATTGTTTGTTATGTTCATAATGCCGTTTTGATGCTTGATCACCATTGAAACGTATTTGTGATTTGTATTGCTTTCGAGAGATTCAATATGGATTAGACATGGTAGCAAACAACGTAGGGTCCTGTAATAGGTAGAGATACCGTTATGCCCTATGAAATCATTTTGTGAAGATCTCCGTGATTGAATGCATGTTTATATGTTCGAAGGTTGACTAGAGATAGTTAATCTTATATATATATACATAGAACTGAATGACCATTGAGAGAGGCTTTTGGTTGTAATTGGATCATCAATTTTCAACCTAAAATAAGAAATAACAAGACTCAAGAAATGAATAATTGAGCTTGAAAACAAGTTGAATGTTCCTCTTATCTTTCCTCTCACTTTCTCATGGTTAGGGGCATATACTTTGTTCTACTTTCATTGTTTTATGCGGTTTTTAGATTACTTATATTTGGGTAAATGTTTATGCCTTTTATTCTTTTCAGTGTTTTTGGCAGTCTTATTTTGTATATCTTACTCATGGAAGAATAATAGCTGATAATTTTTGTAACTTGAGTGTTTTGGCAAGAGCCATGTTGGAATTAAAACATGCTGAAAATAGTGGTTGCATTATTTGTGTTCAATTTGTCAGACATGATCACCTATCCTGAAACAGAGGACACACTCTTTTTATTTCTATTTGCATAGGGTCTCTCTTTAAACACATTATATAGTTAGACTAACATACAACATATGGTCATTCTCTCACAAGTTGCCTTTAGTTCAAATTATTAGACGGTACTTAATTCATGGGTGTAACAACAACACATGTGAAGTATGAAACCATGCTGTTGAGCTCATGCTTATTAACTACAAGCATTCCCTCATTTTTATCAGAAAATTTCAGTTTCGAGTAGTCTAGTATAGTTGGGAGAAGGTCAAAACTAAAATACTTCAACCAATCTAGTATCCTATATCACCACTTATCTATACCTTTCCTTACATGTATATTATTAAGATTGTTTTGAATCCAAATTTCAATTACTCAATCCAAACTAAGAGACTTAGATATAGGATTGCAATATAACCCAAAACTCAACGAGATTTGGATTTTTTACCTATCTTTCTCTTTTATAAATAGAGCCCAAATCTGAATGTTTGATTTGTGCCAAGGCATTAAGTGTGAGTATTATAGAATCTTAAAAAGAAAATAAGTTCAAGTGTTCAAGTATATTAGGCTTTTCAAATTAAGAGAGAGAGAGTGATTTTATCTCTTTTGGTAACGTGTTATTCACAAAAAAAAAAGGAATTGTTCCTCGTTCACTCATAGACCTCATTGCCGAACCACATTAAATCTGCATGTCTGTGACTTTGATCTTGTGTGGACATTACAGAATTTAATTTTGTATTTGACTTACTCCCTAACAAGGTGATATGAGAGCGATATATAATATATAACGTCATTAACTCCATTCATCTCCACATCTATTCTGAACTTATTGGTCAGAAACAATATCATCAATGGTGTAATGAATGGTTTAAGGTTCCAACACTTTTTGCAATGCCAATGCAGAATCTCAAACCCCGTCTTAACCATACACAACTGATGGGCCGGTTTGGTACCCATTTAATTTTCAATAATTTGTTTTCATTTTCATTATTTTGAAAACAAAAATAATGTTTATAGATTGTTTTTGTTTTCAAAAATTTCAAAAACTTTTGGGAAAAATAATGAACACAAGAAAAAGGTATTTTCACATTTTTCATTTCATTTTCTTCCTCCCACTTCTAACGGCACAAGGCAAGAAATGTACGAGAGGAGTAAAATTTATAAAAATTTAAAAACAAACTAGAATTATTAAACAACATATTAAGTTTCATTTCTTTTCTTAATGAAACAAATAGATAGGAAAATCTTCATGCCTAGTGTTAATAAAATGCTCAATCAAGTTAGAGAATTATTTAAGAAATATGCATATTGCCATGCTCATCGAACCACAGCTAAAGAACCTGCTGGGGGATTTATTCCCTACTCAACACTTCAATTTTTAAGAAGTAACTTTTCCAACATAACTCTCGAGAATACTGTTAGCATATAAATAAATTAAGTAACTTGTTTATAACTTGCTTTAAGTTGTTGAAAAACTAAACCTTGAAGGTCATTGATCTTGACTCCAGATGAAGTGCATTTTAATTGGTTTTTTGGAACATAGTAGTTTATAGGATTGGCATTTAGAATTTTGTTGATGGGCATTCTTGGAATTTGGTATTTAAGGTTTGATTACATCGAGAATAGCTTTATTATTCATTACATACGTTTGTGACAAAAAGAATCAATAATTTGGCAGTTTACATTTGCAAATTGTAAGAATTTGGACTAGAACATATTAATTTAACTTTTGATTTTGGTTTGCTTTGCTTTTTATATTAACATTACAGAAGAATTGGTCTTGAGAGAGTGAATTGAAAAATCAAATAAAAATAAATTTTGAAAAGATGGCCTCTTATCATTTGACTGACCTTTTGTTCCGTGTGAGGAGAAACTTGACAAAAAAACCATCTTGGATGTGTCATGTTGTATTTGAAGCACTCAAGGAGTATTGGAATATTCCAGAATTTAAGAACAAATCAGAAAAGACCAAAAAAAATCGAGCCTTAGATGTCGGAGGTAGTAAGCATATTTATGGTTCTATCCCTATGTTTGAGCATAAGAAGAGACTGGTAATATTTGATATTTTTTGTTATTTTCATTTTACTTAATTACTTTTTAAAAATAAGTATGGTTGCATGAACACTTTATTTTTTCCCCTTGCAGTCTAAGCTATTTGGTCGCCCACCTACACATGTTGAGTTATTCATTGCGACGCACTAAAGAAAAGATCATTCAGGATTCGTTGGTAGTAGATTCGAGGAAACTTATGTAAATGTACAACAATACTTGTGTCTTATTATATTCTATTATGTTTAACTAACCTTTTGATGGTACAACTTATTCCATATATATATATATATATATCCTTGTAGGCTGACTTCCAGATGCGACAACATGATGCATCATCACAATCATCGACAGTTGGCTCGATGGAAGATAGTGACGTTGCTGGACAGCCCTCACAACCAGCTTTTGACAAGACATCATTGTGGTTGGAGGTTGCAGGCGAGAAAAAGAAGGGTCGCGTATATGGGATGGGGTTAGAAGCACATATCATCCCTATTTCCAATCATGTGTTGTCACCATGGCCATTGCCACAACCTCCACAGTCGTCGTCGACCTCACTGGCAGACCAAATTCAACAAATTGTTAGCGCATCTATGGAACTATTTCACCATCGTTTGTCAGTCATAGAAGGAAGATTACATAACCCTTCTTCATTATCGCCGCCCTCAAATCCTTCAGATCATTAGGAGAATTCGTTATTGTCATGGATAGATATTACATTGTATTATTTTTACTGTTCATGGACGATGTGTCTTATTAATATTGTATGAATTCCTTGTATGAATTTAATATTGTGTATATAAGGTTTATATATAAAATTTTGTAAGAATATTAATTATTTTTTTAATTAAATTTATAATTGAGACGAATTTTGAGATGAGAAAAATCCATCTCTAAAGCCGTCTCAAAATTACACTGAATTAGTCTCAGAATCCGTCTCAAACTCCGTCTCTAAATAGAGACGAAAAAAACCCGCCTCAAAAATCCGTCTCACACAGAGACGAAAAAAGTCGTCTATAAATTCGTCTCAAACAGAGATGGAAAAAAATCGTCTCCAAATTCGTCTATAGATCCGTATCAAATTTAGTAACGGGGGTTTTTGCGACCGCCAAAATTCGTCTCTAAATCCGTCTCAAACTGAAAATCAGTTTCAAAATTAATTGTTTTCTTGTAGTGAATTTCAATGACTTAGACACCTATTTATAGACCTAAAATCATCTATAGATATACACATGAAGTTTTATCATGATTCGAAGATGATTTATGATGATATTCCACAGGTGAGATAAGCCAAGAAGATATTTCTCTAGATGAGATAAATCTCAATTAAAATTGAATTTGACAATATTCTAATCACATTCAAATTCGAAATCCTAATCATGTTCAAATAAGAAAACTCAATTACAGATAAATTAGGATTTTAAGTCATAATTATCACATATACAAAGATTACTATAATATTTTTGAATGGTTTTTTATGGAGGCCTCATATATTAGTTAGTATCCCCTTCACCAACTACTATGAATTAGAAAATACTTATAAGATGGCTAACTAATTATATTCATTTTAGTCTGACAATAGGATTTGAAGATGCATCACTCTAAAAGGCATGTTGTGGCATTAGAAGTGAGTACAATTTAAATCTTTTCAAGAATTGTGGAGCTCCTTAGGTGCTTATTTGTTCAAAGCCACATGAATTCATTAGTTGGGATGGGGTACATTTAACGCAATATGCCTATTTAATTATGATTGGAAGGCTCATCCAATACATCTTACCCCAACTTCATTATTACTTTATTTAGATAAATTTCAAATTAATTACAATAGGATAGATACAAAATGTGGCAATGTCGAATTTGTTAAATTTTTCAATCTTCTTTTTTAGTGCTGATAATAGATTTTGGGATGACTGCTCTTACGTGGCCCCGTACTCGTGCCTTTGATTATGTGGGGGAAAGTAAATCGCAAGCGTGAAGTTTTACCTCACTACGTAGAGGAAGATTCAAACTCGCATCCTACCAGATTGACATTAACATAACACTCATCTTTGCCAACTAATCTATGCCCTCTTAGCAATACTCTTAATAGATCTTTAGAACTATCAAAGTTGTAGGCTGAGTTACTTTTTCCCAAATTTCAAATGGTGCTAATGAAGTCTTGGTTGGTTATTAAGGCTGAAACACTAATAATATTTGAATTTCACTATACACGATTTTTCTGTGAATTTTTTTATATCTATATTGTGTAAGATATGAATGCCCTTATATCCAATACAACATTAGAAAATACATTTTTTATTGAATAATTGAATTTTCTATTAAAAAAATACAAAACTCTGTTTTCTAATTAGAAAGCATTATTTTTTACATTTTTCAAAATTTTCAAAAATAAATGCTATGACTTTTTGAGACATACAAAGTTACAGACATCTTTAATTATTAAATTAGAGTTAAAAATTAAAAAAAAATCCTAAAATTAAAGTGATCTAAATGCTTAGTCTAAAACTAAAAATTTGAGTAAAGTTCAATTTTTTTTTTCTAACTAAATAACAAAAAAGAGAGAATAATATCAAGAAAAACTTAGAAAACTAAACTAACGAGGCTAGACAACTAAAGGCTAGAGTTGGAAAATGGGCAAGTTGGCCTGGCCCGGTCTGTCTCTCGCTTGGCCCACCCATTTCATGGGCTAGGCCGAATTTGGCCCCCAAGAGAGGCGAGTTGGGCTGGGCCAGACAATGTAAAATGGGGGCTCGACAAGGCTCTATGACTCTTAATAAACAAGTTGAGGCAGGCCAGGCCAGACCATAGACTTGCAAGCGAGGTATTTGAAGGCTTGCAATAAGAAGGAGATTTGTTGGGTCGGACCGCGGCCCACAAAGCACTGGCCTGGCACAACTAGCATTCTTGGAATCGGTCCGACTCGTTTGCTGTAGTATTAGGTTGGGTTGGATTGGGAGGCAGGCCAAACAGATGGGTCTATGGGCTGCCCGAGTCATTTACCAACTCTACTATAGTCGGGTCCATGGAGCACCCGATCCCTTTGCCAACTCTACTAAAAGCTATAGTTGATTGTAAGTCAGCTGCTGAGACCTCCAACCTAAATGCTGATCCATTCAAAGTTCAGTTATGAACTCCAGTGGGCTTAAGGGATAGGCCAAGTTGACTTTGTGATCAGTTGCCAATTCTAGTGAGCATAACTAAAGATTGGTTATAGTTACACAGCAACCGCCCATTGGCTTTACACATTATTTTTTTCCTTAAAACATTTCTAATTTAAGCGTCGAAAGCTTAACCCACCATCAGACTAGTAAACAACATCCTTTTGTGCTCAATAGTCAGACTTGATGAACAAAACACAAGACACATTCGATCATTTGATTGGTTATGTGAACTTCCCATAGGTCTTCGATCTTCATATTATTTTTTCATTTAGCACTCTCCCTCTAGGCGGCATTATTATTATTACTTTTCCTTTCAGACATGGAATGTCCACTCCGCCCACCAAAATACGGTCGATAACAGGTTTGCTCCCAAGCAGATAATTGCAAGAAGTCTTCTTCTTCTTCATTGATTCATCAGAAGAAACAAAGCTCATTTTTTTGCAATCCACATGCCAGAAACGGGCTAGAAAGAGAAGGCAAATCAAGAACGGCGATAAGGGTTCAGAATCAGATCAACAGCCCATAAATCAATTCATCTCCCTGCTGCGTCTTTTGGTGTCTCCAACCCGTTTGGTTAGTATGACTACAGATGATAGATATGCATATTAACTTGGTGTTATTCACGAATTATGATGTCCGGGGAAACCATTGGTAGATTTGGGTACTGAAAATTCTAAATTAGTATTGATGTTAACCTAGTAGGTTTGTTGGGCACCTGGAATTTTTAGAGGAAAAAGTGCAATTATCATTATTCAGCATAGTGTATTTGGGTCCTACATGTGCCTTTTATGGCAGACATGAGATTGAAGCATAGTTAGTTTTGCAATGAATCACTGTTGAAACATTTGACCAACCCTAATTTCCTCAATATCTATCTATGCAGTGAAATTTAGGGAAATATCTTTTTGGGAAATTGGGTACAATAGGGTATTTGTAGATTTACGAAGGAACATATGAGCGGGGATTTAGAATTTTGGGCCTTGTAGTACTAGGTGGCAAAATTCCTATTTTAGTAGAGAATTTTGCAGTGTTTTCTTGCCCCTCGAATACAGTTTGATGGGGAAAAAGTAAAACCTCCCAAAGGTGTTATGATGCTAGCTTTCAGCATCTCTTCTTTGATTATGACTTTCTTGATTCCCTGTTGAGAGGTTCCAGATCAGTGCACAGATTCTAGGAAATTTTAAGTCAACGGAATTCATAATGAAGCATAATCTAGCCAAAATTTTAGATTTTTCCCCCACTGGAACAGTTTGCTTTCTGGGCCATTGCTTCATGATTTGCGAACACATCATCTTCCCATTAACTTACGCATTCCAATGTTTAGCAACTTTAGCATTCTTTTAACGAATCAATATGAATTCTTGGTGTGTAAATGGATATGCCATCTGCCAGCCCATAAATTGAATCCATCATGCCCAGGTGTTCCGATATAATGGCTATTTGGATTGTGTTTTCTTATTATATCACAATTATATATTCTTTTTGCTTTTTTTAGTCTGTTTTGACTGCAGTCAAATGAAGAAAATAATTAATTTTCATGAGATACATAAGCATGTTCTTGTTGGTAATTCTGACAGGAGCGTATTCACGTGTGAGCTGTCTTGAGTTGCAGCCCACAATTAAAATTAATTTTTTAATATAAAAAATTAATGTAAAAAAATAATTTTTAATATAAAAAATAATTTTTTTAATGTAAAAAATAATTTTTAATAATAAATTAGTCCAAAAAAATTACAATCCACCCCAAAATTTGTGATGTATAGTTTTACATTTCAACAAAAAATTTCAGCTTCCCCCTACATAAATTTCTGGATCCGCCCCCCTAACTGAAGAATAAATTCTTAGGATTTTTGGTAAAAAATTGGAAGACATACTTTCAGGAGTGTAACACACTTCCTTACCCTCTGCATATTGGCAGGAACCTAGACTTAAACAGCATTGTTGGCTTCCACTTTCCAGCTTCATAAACTTTACATTGAAAGATGAGCTCCTTCCTTGGTTGTTTCTGCTCAAGGAAAGTTGGTGGTCATCCTGGTCTTGAACAGCTTGCTATTCTTGCGTCAGAAACTGCATGTGAGTAAACAAGTTCTTGTTGCTCAGCTGCTTGTTAGTAGATAACTGTAGCTGACCCAGCTCGGGTATTTCTTTGTTCTGTTCTACTCTCTTTCCAGAAGACAAGCAACATGTTGTTACCAATTGAATGCTCGTGATACCTGCTTGGAACCATGTTTGTGGCATATAAAAATATAACTAGAACTTCTTGTTGGTTCCAACTATTTGGTGCTGATACCCTGAATCTCTCATTAATCTTTGCTTGCAGGACACCTCCTAAACTAATTCAAAAGGCCACATCCTTTCTCTCTACTTCTAGCAATATTATTTTAGTCATTCATCTTCTGCAGTGAGAGCATTTACTTGAAGAAAATCACATCCTCCTAATTGTCCTTCCCATAGTCTACTTATCTTAAGATGGTCTATGCATTGGAATTGCTTAATGACACTAATGTACTATATTACTGGCCATAGGGACTATGTAGTGGATAATATTTGGACTGAGGCACTTTGTTTGTTTGGCAGTCACTATAAATGAAGTAGAGGCTTTGCATGATCTTTACAAGATGCTAAGCAATTCCATAGTTGAAGATGGTCATATTCACAAGGTATCTTTGCCACCTCTAGGCTATTCTTTTGTACAAAATCTGTTTCTTTTTTTCCAAAGTTAGTTTACACTGCCTGTTCTTTGACTATTTCCTAACAATTGCTACGCCCCGAGTGTGGACTTATTACATTTTCCGTTTTGGAATTTAACAGGAAGAATTCCAACTTGCACTTTTCAACGGCAGGAGCGGGCAGAATCTCTTTGTTGATAGAGTGCGTGTGCTTAAATATATGATTATACAACATGTGAATTATTTTTTATGTGTTATTTACTGATTTTCAGCGGACAAAAGTTGTATAGATTTTTAGGTTTTCCCAATTTATTGCAGTTATTTGACTTGTTCAACCTTAAGAAGAATGGGGTTATTGATTTTGAAGAATTTGTTAGATCATTAAGTATCTTCCACCCAAAGGCTCCCGAAGCAGACAAAATTGCATGTAAACAGCCCTGACATAGTTCCTAATTGAATGAGCTTCTTTTCTTATGATATTACATCATCTACTGCATTACCGGTGATAACCACTACTAACTTGGGGAAGACTCTTCTTGCAGTTATCTTTTCACTGTTTGATCTAAGGTGCACTGGCTACATCGAGCCTGAAGAGGTAAACGTCTTCAAAAAACTCTGATCTCTTATTCCATGCAAGCTAAATTACCCAATCCATTTGTGGGAAAAATGCTTTCATTTATGGATACTATAGCATCAATGACAATAAATGCTAACAGACTGGCCTTTATGTTCTGTATGCCCCTTCCATGGATTGTTGTCTGGAACAACCTTCTTAAATTTGCATTTTACAGGAAAAAGAAGTAACATGGTTTAATAATCTATATATTGGATCTGCTACTCTGTAGGACTGCAAGTGAAAAGAGCTTCTCACGAACAGCTCGAAGTGTGGCTCGATTAAGGCTCATTGAAGCTTGTTTAGTATACAAGCTGAGTTTGAGTTTTAAGGTGCTTGGATTGTTTGGGCTCGTGAACAAGCTTTAATATTCCTTCTATTCCTTGAATGATGAACCTTATTATTCTTGTTATTTTGATAAAAAAAAGAATGAAAAGATAAAGAAAATTTAAGAAAAATTCTTGAATGCTGGAGTAGTTCTGAGCCATGACAATTGCATGCCTGTACATTTTCATCAGGGTGATTTCAGCCTGGATGATTTCCATGGAAAGGAAAATTAAAAAAAAAAAAAATGACTCGTATAAATGCATTCATACATACATAAACACATTTAATTCTTCTCATTTTCTTTTTCTTCTAGAAAATTCTAGGTCCAGACATACATAACCGTTGGTTTAGCAAGACAAGTCCCTGAAGCATACTAGCAGTTTTACTGTGAAATCTTGTCAAATCATTAGTTTCCTGCTTTATTTTCCTTCAAAATTTCAAATTTTTCTCTTTGGTGATATTGCCGGTTCTTTACCCACCATCTTGGAATGCTTGTGACGTTGAAGTTGAAGGAGTTGGTTTTGGCTCATCTGAATGAATCAAAGTTGACACTTCCAGATGATGCAATTGATGCCATTGTCAACAGGGTAAAGAATTACAGCTTTATGGGTTTTTTTGTCGATTCACTCTTCTTTCCTTCTCATCTTGCGCTCGTCTTTTCAAAGACAATCAAGGAAGCAGATCTTAAAGGAGATGGGAAGATTGATCCAGAAGAGTGGAAGGAATTGGTAGCAAAGCATCCATCCATACTAAACATCATGACTATTCCAGATTTGAAGTGAGTTAAAGTATTCATAATCCTTTCATATTTTTACCACTTCCACTTCTTGGAACACCCTGTTGAGGGTGATCCTTGATAACAACAGTAAGATTGTCCTTTGTAACCAAATGGTCAAGGGTTTGAGTTATGGAAAAAACAATAGGAAGGCTGCATACAAATACGAGCCTCCCCCAATCCTTGCAAATCGAAGTACCTCGTGCATTGAAACACTGTTATAATCCCTCAAGAAAGATCTAGAACTCACTGAATGTTTGTTTTTCGGTTTTTGTCTTTGTTTTTTTTTTATGTTTTTGGCTATTTTGGTTGATGTATTTCAGGGAAGTAACTCTGGCATTTCCAAGCTTTGTGCTAAACACTGAAGTCAGAGATTCAAAGTTACTTTCATGAGGATTTGCAGATATTACTAATTCTGAACGTGGAAGCACTGACCAAAACCTAAGAACTTCCACTTAAGATATATGTGTATGTTTGCACTTACAGAGCTGCACAAAGGTGAGATTTAACTTTACTTAAGGTTGCAAAAAGGCCATGCTGGGACAGTTTTCAGTTAACACATTTTCTAGTAACTCTTATATTCTCTCCTTCTAGTGAGATTAAGACTTGTGATGTTTTTGTTTATTGTCATACGTTGAGATGAAAAAGAAACTAAAAGAAAAGTCTGCTGATTGATGTTTGAAACATAATGCAAGATAAGTGTATTATTTAACTATCTCAAAGATAAAATACTTAATTAATTGTGAAATTTGGATCTTGTTGTACCACTAGCTTTTTTTATCGTCTTAGGTCAGGTGCGCAATCACGCAACCGAAAGTACACTTTAACTACCATCTAAATACCCACATTCTCAAATAAGATGAACTCACACACCATATTCAACACTTCATACATATATTTTTTTGGGTGTATTTAATCTTATTTATAGGAGAGAACTCCCTAACTAATAATTTTAAGATATAAATTAATTTGAATTTTAATTCTGATATATTATCTCACTTTAGAGATAATATCTTTACTTTATAGGATGAGAACTTATCTCATTTATTAATTTTATTATGATCAGTTTGACTGAAATCATGATTACATAGAATATGAAATAATCATTATCTTATATTTTTATCAATAATTGTGTAAATACTTTGCTTTATTCATTCATTTCCATTATATAATACCTATATAATACCATATTAGACTAGAGAGTTAAAACGATTCTGCATAATGAGATAAAGACTTATATATTGTAAATGTGAAAAAATTGATTGAGAGATGACAAATTCGAGTTGTGAAAATAGTTTCTTTCAAAAAAAATAAACATAAAATTATATACAGAAACAATCTTGTTTTGATCTCACAAAACAAAACAGGTTTGTGTACTAAGTTTAAGATGCCCCGTGAGATTGGAGAGTTAGAATTCATATAACTAACTTCAAATATCGAATCAAATGAGAATTGGTTGTTTAAGAAAATTAAATCTAGGCAGAAATGGAAAATCAATTATTAGATATGAATAGAAAAATTCAAAATATTTGTTATATATAAATAGGCCTTAATATGATATAGAGTTGTATGGTATTGCTGTGATTTTAAATTATAAATGTTTTTTAAAAAAGAATTCTAAAAAATAGTGCTTGATATAACATAATTTTGATTTTAAAATTGTTGTTGAAATATAATAATAAATTTATATTTGCAAGAGAGTGTTCGTCTTAAACTTCTAGTCTTCGAGAGACCTGTAAAATAGAATACATTCAGGACCGCGAGGTGTCTCTAGCGCGAACTTTTTGATACTTAAGTTAGTTTTAGCCAAAAAATAAAAAAATATTCATGTAATTTATGTAAGAGTTCATGCATATCTCAATCAGAATAATTCCTTGTTTGTGTAGGTTAATACTGACATGTGAAAAAGTATTTGTATCTTTTAAGCTTTTTTGTTCATGATATCTAGGTAAAGATTTCGAAGATAAATTGACACATTCTTAATGGATTATAACTTGGAGATCCTCCATAAATACAATTTATGGAACTTAAGAGAGACTCTTAGGAAAGTCTTTTGGGAGTACTCGAGAAAGGCTCTCGAGAGGGTCTCCCAGTGATACTCAAGAAAAGCCCCCAAGAGATCTGTCGAGAAGGCCTCCTGGACTTCTCTCTTTAAACTTTTTCGTCTTGAGTCAATTTTAAACTTGGGTTTACTTTCTTGATCACATAAAAAATAGAACTTCTCTAAAAAAACAAGTAAATTATCTGTTTTCAAGGCAAAACAAGAGATTTCTGTTTTTTTTTAATATTTGTAGAAAGCGAATCAACCTATACCAGAACTTACATTTATTGTTTATTTCTAGTAAGTTTATCAACACACTCAATTTCTAAACATTATTTTCACAACACAACAATACTAAACATACCCGTAATTAGGTTACCAGAGTGATGTGAGATGAGAGGGTTTTAGCTTTTCCATTTAAAATTATATCATTAGTGGATTAGTCGATCTCCCTTTTTCAAGATTGAGAATACAAATCTATTAAAAAACTAAATTACATTAAATTTTCGTATGATATTTCTCAAAATACTTTTATTTATATATATATATATAAACTCTATTTGCTTTTGAATGGGTTGGACAGGGTGGAAAACACCAAATCCTCAAAAGAATATGCAATCCCAAAAGAAGAAAAGCTAAAGAAAGTAAGCCCATGCTCCCAAAACCCTTTTGATATGGCATGGTGAATCATACACACACTACTCATCTCTTATGGAAGCACAAAGCACTTCATCTTTGCTTTTGTCCTTTTATTTATGTGTATATATATCCATTGTTGATGTGCCTTTACAAATGCCCTTGCTTTTTTGCATTGGAATGGGCAGAGCATTGCATTATGCCCTTGTTGCTGCCACCACTTTTGAGTGCAGCCTGCCTTCTCTCCCCCCCTCCCCTTGCCCCAATCCAACGAACGGACAATCCTCCTGGACCCTTCACTCACTACCCAAATAAATAAATCTATAAAATAATGATTGAATAATTTGATTGATATATATCACTATTTCTAGAGAAATCACCCCCCCCCCCTCCAATTTATTCTTATCAAGTAAATATTATGTTAGTTGACGCTGACAATATAACAAATTTAACTATTTATAATAGATTATATTAGTTGAAGATAAAATGTAAGCCTATTTAATGATAAACCTTATCAAGAAATGATTAAATTCAAAAGATAAATCTCAACCTAACCTAACTAAACTAATTTTGAATGGTCTAACACTAATTGTAATTTTAATTATATGAATTATCTCTAACATGAATAAAATGGAAGGATATTAAACAATAAATGATTGTTAATATATTCTTAAGGAAAAAAAAGGTATTGTAAAGTTAAAGAGAAAATTTAAACCTATAAAAAAATTATTAAAGTTAATTTGCAAAATGCATAATTTAGTTTTTTTATCCATTTTTTTCTAAATTGAGAAATAAAAAATAAAGGTTTTGAGAAGGGGCCAAAATTATTCAATTCTATATATGTTGTGTCCAAAAAAATGGATCTAAATCTAAAACATGTCTAAGAGAAAAAGAGAGAGGACCTGGAAACTTTTCCATTAGATTAGTTCTTGAGAGACTCTCTTGGTTATCTCTCCCAAGTACCTACAAGAGACTTTTATGAGAACCTTTCTTGGGTTTTAGAGATATAGTTTGTGAGGGATCTTTTAGATTATGATTTATTAATAATGTGTCAACTTACCTTCAAAATCTTTGATTAGATAAAAAATAAATAAATCTAAAATATGTGTATACTCTTTCAATTGTCAGTCTTAACTACTATAAATAGAGAGACACCTCTTTGATTGAGGTGCGTAAAAATTTCTACATAATCTACTTAAATATTTCTTTATTTTTAAACAAAAATAACTTTAAAATCGAAAGGACCACAAGAAAAAATACTCTTAATTATTTTTAACTCGTTGAATGCCTTAAAATGTAAAACACAATATCTCCTAACATCTTCTCCTTCAATTTTTAATTTTTAAGAAGATAAACTCAACTCAACTTCCTACCATTTTATTAAGAATACAAATATTTAATCTAATAACTTCCTACTTTATAATGGATTAAATAAAAAATTCGTTTTTTATACAATTTTTGTACAAATATTTTGGAAGCAAAATTTTTGCACCAAAAGATTTTTGGCAAATAAATTTGACAAAATAATTTCATAAATTAATAAAATTTATAATAATTTTACTCAAAATTAAAAATAATTCATAACCATTATATTCAAAATTAACAACAAAAAAAAAAACTGTTCACAATTGTTAGTTCTATTATGAACTATTTTTAATTTTGAATAAAATTATTATGAATTTTGTATATCTCATATTAATCTTGTGTAGAAATTGCAAAAATTAACCACATCTCAAATAAAAAATTTATTTTTAACCATTTTTCTATAAAAGAAAATTACATTTTTACCCCCTCAAACAAACTAATTACACTCTATACCCACTTTTACCAGTGCAATTTCATTAGGCAGTTAAATCCAATTACGAGTACAGTTTTAATTTAGGTTTTTTCACATAATTTTCAATTCAAATCTACTTTAATATGTTCCTATCACAACAACAAACCACAATTGAAATTGAAATTTAAAATGCCTATAAAATGTAATTAGTTTGTTTGAAAGGATAAAAAAAATTTTAATAAAAAAATTAAAAACAACTGTGTTCCATTTATTTTTGATTAATTTGTCAATGGCATTTGCGAGAGTCGTCTAGTGTCGTATATTTATTATATTTATAAAATATGATTACTATTTCATTTTGGTATATTTTGATATAAAAATTCTAATAAAATATTGCTATTCTTGTAGATGCGTGAGGTTGAAGGCCATTGCGTGCATCCCAAATGACTGACAAATGCGCGTTATTGTGGCTGCATACGCGATCTGCTTGCTTGGAATCTAAAGCTACTGATACGGCTATGGACTCGGCCTTTGTATCCATTTTGTTCGACAAACAAACATGGAACAACACTTAGAGAAAAAAAAAATATGGCATTTGGATGCCTCGATAAAGATGCTAAATAAAAAATAATAATAATAATAAAATATTAAATAAATTATTATATTTCAAGATAAATTGACCCTTATATCTTGTAAAAGGTCAAATAAAACTCTATATATATATATATGAATATTTATAATCTAAGTTTTGAATTTTGTCCCATTAATTTTGAAGATGGTCAATGTTCTCCCAATTTATTCATTGGATAAATTTGGATACGATCACAATTTATACACATATAGAATAGGACATTCAGTTTACACTTCTAAATTTGAGAGTCGAATAATTTATTTAGTATTTTTTAAAGTATAATAATTAAATTGACATCAAATCTAAAAATATAGTGATTTATTGATTTTTTTAAAAATATAATAGTCAAATCAATCTAAAGTCACTAATTTTTTTTTTTTTGTACTTCCCTAGAAAATAAATCATCCAAATGAAAATAAACGAGTAGTTTACTTTCAGATCTTGAAAATTTATATTTGAAATTTTAAGTTGGAGTGTAGTATTTTATAGTTATTTAAGTAGTGATTTGTTATGGTAGCTACAATTTTAAAGGCAAGAGAGCTTACAAGCAACCATGCTATGTCTAAGATGATTTTTATTAAGGGTGTTTATGGGTTTGAGTAGATGTGAGAATACAATTGAATTAACGTGATTGGTTGAATTCAATTTGATTTTTTTAATATATACCTTCAATTTTGGGTCCAAAGAAGTATATCTGATTAAATTTAATTCGTTGTTAGGTTAAAATACTTCGAGTCCAAAGAACGAGACCTGATTAAGATTAATTCGTTGTTGAAATGACAAATATCATTTCATATTTTATTGTTAAATACAAACAACAAATGATTTGTTGAGTGTTATTGTTAAAATATTTTTTAGAGTTTATATAACAAAATTTTTAGATTAATAAATTATTATATGTAATTTTAACCAATATGTGTATTATTATTAGTTTAGTTTTGGGTCTAGTTTTATGAACATGATCAAAAGCGATTTGGGTTCGAGTTAATATGAAACTTGAAACTAATACGATGTATGAATACCTTTTATATAAAATATTTTATTTTAAAAAATAATTTTCATGCATAATAATTATTTTTTTTTGAATTTTTTACTTATATGTGTATAACACTAATTACACTTCTAATTAATCACTATCTAAACATCAAAAAATTATATATATATATTCTACTAAAATTTGTAATCTCTAATAAAATTATTATATTATTTATGTCGAATAATAAAACAAACATTATATTATCTGACGCAAACAACAATAGAGAGCGACGCCCCCTCTTTCCCGTGCCACCGAGGCGGTGCTGCATGCCCACATCGGGCTCGGGCAGGACAACAATCCTCCGATCTCCAAACACAAACTAGTCCATTAAGTTAAGTATACCTTTTAAAATATATTTACTAATAAACACATTAAATTAATTGATCCATCATTGGGGGCAAATTCGTAATTCAAAAAGGCCCGGCGGGGGGGGGGGGGGGGGGAGCGGCAGCGTTGGTTTGAACATTTTCCCGTTAAAGATGTCGGGTCAAAAGCATCATGCAAAGGCAACGGCTACATTTCCGCTCTCTCTCTCTCCACAAAGCCGGCGAGAAAATGGGACCGACGAAACGCCACTGAATCACCATCGCCTAAGCCATTGCCTAATCTTGGAAACTTGAGAAAGGGATAAGTCCTGAATTCATCGCCAAAAAATCGTGTCGTCTCCGCAACATCTTCCTAATTTAACCCACCACGTTCGGGTGTTTCGCCTTCGATTCTTTCCATTTGTAAGGATCCACATCCACTCACTCGATCTCGATTGGAAAACGCCTCTGTCTCACTCCTTTATCTCTCCCAGCATTTTGAAATTTTCACCGTGCCCTGTTCTCTCTTGCCCAATTCTGCTCACCTTTTTGGTGGGTGGGTTGGAAGCGGGAGGGAGGGGGGGCCCTTTCGGTTTCAAGTTTCTTGATTCTGAAGAGTCTCGACCTCTGAATTCCAGCTTCTTAGTCTTCCAGGCCTCTGATTTCGGAGGTTTTTGGTGATTCTAGGGCTTTCCCTGTAAATTAGGATTTGTTATTTGAAATCCGGGGGGAAAGAATTAATTATTCTATGGGTTTTAATGCTTGCGTGCTATTGACTTTACTTTTGTTGTTTTCTTGAGGATTTATGCATTTGGGCTAGAGGTAGACCTTTATTTTCTGTTCTTGAGTCGTCTGTAAATCCTATCAACTGTTGAGTTGGTATAGGTGTCTGAAAGTTGTAAACTGAATTCAATTAATTTTAAGCAGAAAAGGGTCTTGAGTTTCTCGAGGAAGGTTAAAGCATGCAATGTCTATTGCTGGTGTTGCTTCTGGTTTGATTCTCGAAGAATCTGTACCATCTTCCGGCTATCTGAATAGCTGGTTAGGTCTCTGCTCCGATGAATCGATTGTAATTTACCTCACCATCGCTGGTTCTGTGATTCCCATGAGGGTGTTGGAGTCTGATTCGATTGCATCAGTTAAACTTAGGATCCAGACATGTAAAGGATTCGTAGTAAAGAAACAGAAGCTAGTTTTTGGGGGAAGGGAGTTGGCACGAAATGATTCCTGTATTAAGGACTACGGCGTTTCGGAGGGAAATGTCCTGCATTTGATTCTGCGGCTTTCTGATCTCCTTACCATCACCGTCAGGACTGCCTGCGGGAAGCAATTTGAGTTTCAGGTTGATCGCCATAGAAATGTTGGTCATCTCAAGCAATTAATTGCCAAGAAAGGGAAGGCTTTTTCTGACCCTGAGGATCAAGAACTTTTTTGCAACGGCGAGAAGCTTGAGGAGCAGAGGCCTATTGACGATGTTTTCAATACAGATGCTGTGATTCACTTGGTAGTCCAGAAATCTGCTAAAGTCCAGACCAAGCCGGTGGAGAAAGATGTTGAACTCTCCATTGTGGCAGCTAACTGGATTGAGAGGACTGATGGACTACATGGAGGAGAGAACCGATCCAAGGAGGTTCAAGTTTTAACTGGGAAGCCACTAATTAGGGACTTGTTCTTGGAACCAGTTCTTGTTAATCCGAAGATTGAATTGCCTCCTCTGATATGGGACATGATCAAGTCCACACTTGATGGACTTGAGAAAGGAAAACAGCCTATTAGATCATCCGAGGGCGCCGGAGGAACTTATCTCATGCAGGATGCACTTGGAGACAAGTATCTTTCCGTGTTTAAGCCCATAGATGAAGAACCGAATGCTCGCAATAACCCTCAGGGGTTGCCATTGTCAATAAATGGTGAAGGGTTAAAGAGGGGAACCAGAGTTGGAGAAGGTGCATTTAGGGAAGTTGCAGCATACATTCTAGACCATCCAAGGAGTGGTCCGCGGTCATTATTGAGCGCGGAGGTTGGTTTTGCTGGTGTGCCGCCTACTGTTATGGTTCAATGCTTGCACAGAGGATTTAATCATCCGGATGGCTACGAGTGTGCCCCAAAGAATGTCAAGATCGGTTCGCTACAAATGTTCATGAAGAATAACGGCTGTTGTGAGGACATGGGCCCTCGGGATTTCCCCGTGGAGGATGTCCACAGGATCAGTGTGCTTGATGTAAGAATCGCAAATGCAGATAGGCATGCCGGAAATATTCTTGTGAGCAAGGACGGTGAAGAAGGACGTATTGTGCTTATTCCTATCGATCATGGATACTGTTTGCCCGAGACTGTAAGTTCTGCCCTTCTTTTTGTTTGTGCTTATTGAAGTGAATAAATTTATATCACCAAAACAAGACTTAGTTGCCTTGGCTGGAGGAATCAAGACAACTTGTATTATCCATAAAATATATCTGGAACCATACTAATTCAAAAACAAATGAACCTCATTGTACAAGGATTTGATGATAGGAAGATGGAAGATTCAAATTTGTCATCTCCTATTCTACAGCCAAACCTACTGGGATATTAATTAAGACTTGTGATTGTTCTTTGTTGTTGGCAGTTTGAAGACTGCACCTTCGACTGGCTGAATTGGCCCCAAGCCCACCAACCATACTCCCCGGAAACCCTGGAATACATAAAATCTCTGGATGCTGAACAAGACATTGCGTTGCTGAAGTCCTATGGATGGGACCTTCCCCTTGAATGTGCCCGAACATTACGCATCTCTACCATGCTTCTAAAGAAGGGGGCCGAAAGAGGACTCACTCCCTTCGCCATTGGAAGCATCATGTGCAGAGAAACCTTGAGCAAGGAATCTGTCATCGAGGAGGTTGTTCGCAAGGCACAAGACTCCATCCTCCCAGGTATGAGTGAAGCTGCATTTCTCGAATCTGTATCCCAGATTCTGGATTTCCAGCTCGACAAGCTCGCGAAATAATTCTCACTAGATCTATTAATAATAAGTATGTGTAATTATGTGTATAGATCGAATGAGCTGTCCATTCTGGATGGACTGTACCTATTACTACCTAAGGGGGATGGCTTCCATTGATCTCTTTGGGGGCCTGGCAGTTCTCTTTTTCTTTTTACTCCACTGTTTTGGTGAGCTTGGGATTACGTTCAGGCACCAAACAGAAGTCCAAATCATAAATAAGAAAACTGGTTCTTGATCAAATATTTCAGATCAGAAAGGGTTGTTTGATTGTTTAAGAAGCTGCATATTTGTTCATCCTGTATGACAATTACAGAGACATAGAAGTGTTTGAAGAGATAGAGATTGTCTCAAGCTGTTCCATTTCTCTTTTTCCCTCTGGTTTTAGACGTGGCTATTCATCTATCATGAATAACTGGTGAAACCAAGCCTAATAGTCTCTTTGATTGCAACCATAGAACTTAAATGAAAAGAAAATAAATTCTAGTCAATTGAATTGCTTAGAAATGATTTGTATGAGAATTGTCAATGTTTGATTGATTTAATTTCCTATCTAGAATTTGTTGTACTTTTCTAACTTTTGATATTTGATTGCCACTATTTTTCATAGAATTAGTCATTTTTTCTAACTTTGATTGTTTGATAACTATTATTTTTTATGAAAAATGTACCTATTTGAACTTGAAATTTGTTATTTTTTTCTTTTTTGTAGTGCCATTGGATGTCATATCTTGTTTGTTGCAATACATCATTTGAGAAATATGCCTCTTTTGAATGTGATTTATAAATTTACCAAGAATGAAAACAGATATCATATCAAATAACTACTATTTATTTTTAGCAATATATGTATCTTTCTAAATAAAAAAGATAACATACTAAACATCCAAACAAAATAAAAAGGATAATAAACATGCTACAAAACATATAAAAATGTACAGTTTATGCCCTTATAAGTTAAATATTGTTTCCAACAAAAATACTAAATACCGTCCACTAATTAAGCCTTCAATCAATGGCATCCTAAAGTAGTGGAGGTGAATCACGACCAAGTTTCTCAAAAATCAAATCTCGCATGAATGCTTCGTCAGTCAAGCTAATGATAGATTCTATCACTCATTTCAAATATTCATGTAAGAGTAATTTGTCATTTGTCTTTCAAAATCCCAATTTATATGATGAGCCTTTGGGAGATGTCGGCTACGACGCCTAATATCATTATATATCACAATCACTTGCATGACCATTGTTCAAAATAAACTAACATTGTCATTATTGTCGATGTTGATTCCTTATTGTAGCCATGTTACTCATTACCACGTATGAAATACAAATTCAATAAATTTAACATATAAATTATATAATATAATGTGGGTGGAAAATGAACAAAATAAATCAAAATAAATAATGTGGCTCGAAAATGAACAAAAAAAACATAAAATAAATTTAACATAAAAAAATAAACAAAAACTCATATAAATAAATAATGTGGTTGGAAAATGAAAACATAAGGATAAAGCAAAATTAAAAATTCCTAAAGCAAGCATCTGCCATCAACATAGCGGAGCTCGGAAGGGTGTTGAAAATAAGGAAATAAGGGCGTCGAAAAGCTTACCGTAGATGAAGATGAACGGTTGTCTAGACAAAGATGAAGATGAATGGCAATCAACAGAGATGGCGATGAACTCGAAGGGGAAGGGCCAGTGATGAACACAAATGATGAAAAGAAATCCGATGAGGGGATGGAGACATAGGCGAAGACCAAGATCAATAGCCAGATCTACGAAAACCAAACAAAAAAGGTGGTCGGAAACCTTGTTGTGGACGAAAAAGAAGATTGCAACGATCTAAAAAGGGATCTCAAAGGTCGTCTTCGGCGAAGATGGTGACGAACACAAAAGGGACAAAGCTAACGCTGAATGGGAGAGATTAAACCCTAGAGTAAAGATGGGAAATGGGTCGGGCGGCCCATGGGCCGGGTCGACCGACCCGCCTCATAACCCTACCTAACCTGGCCCGTTACTGTAGCAAATGGGCCGGGCCAGCCCGCATAACAAAATGAGGGTCGTGCCGAATCAGCAATATGTGTCTCACGACCCGGCCCACCAAAATGGCCCGTGGGCCGGCCCACAAATTGGCTTGCTAAAATGGCTTAGCCCAACCCACCAAAAAATAAAAAAATATTTAAAAAATTATGTTTGTATTTAATAATTATAAAAGTAATAATTAAAAAATATGTTTCTTGTGAACATAATTTTATTGTAATATTTGTAAACATAATGTTTATTATGTTTGTAAACATAATTTTATTGTAATTTTTGTAAACATAATGTTTATTGTAAACATCATAATTTTACAAACATCAAAATTATAAGTAAACATTAATAAACATATTTTAAAAAATATTAGTTACATTTGGAAAAAAATAAAAATATATATTTAAAAATTATATATAAAAAAATAAAAATAAATGGCTCACGAGCCAGCCCAAATAGCCAAGCCCACGAGCCGGCCCTGCCCAGCAAGCCCATGGCCCGACTTGGCCCATTTATTAAGGGCCACAGGGCCTTGCCGGGCCCAAGTTTCCATTTCCTTGGCTCGCCCCGGCCCGTCTCCCTCGTGGGCCAAATTCGGCCAAGCGAGATGCAAGCCTAGCCGGCCCGCCCATTTCCCATCTCTACCCTAGAAAGGATGAGAAGAGAAATCAGTTGAAAGGATGGAGCAATGCGCGGTGGGCTGCTTCTCAATTTTCAATTGCCTGAAAAATTTAATCTACCCTCCATGAGAAAATTTTTTCCAACAAAAGTGGGAATAAGGCATCACGTGATCAAAAGTAAAGAAATAATTTACTTAAAAAATTTGGCCAATCAAACACGTCAATACCTAAAATTTGGGTCGAAAAGTGAAAAATGACCACTTTTCATGAAAAATATGTACAATCAAATACACCCTTAATGTTGTAAGGAAAGGCAAAGGGTAGATAGAAATGATAAAAAAAAAAAAAAAAGTTTGAGGCATGACAACATCATTGGGCTTAAGGATAATTTCACCCCTTGAATGGTACAAAAAGCGGAGGTGACTCTTTCAAAAATATGTGTGCGGTCACGGATTTGAGAACATAGGGAGCAGTAAGTAATTAATAGAATAACCCAATAAATAGTAATAGTAGAAATATGTTAGTGTTGTCGAATGTTTCATGTGTCACAAGTATAGGGAGAGATTGTATTTATAGGCAAAGGATAAGACAAAAGAATCGGAGATTAATTCAAAACTAATCGTTTCATGTAAGACAAATGAAATGGAACGGGAAAGGGAGACTTATTATGTTATTTGCATGAGTTTCATAATGAAAAGGCGACACGATATATTTATTGTATTCTTATTTTACTTTTGTATTCTTATTTTGATTATCAATGTAAAGTAGGAGAAGGAAATAAATTTATTGATTATATTATTATTTTTATTATCTCACATTTATTATTTTTTTGCGTGTTTATTTATTTTCAAAGTAAAACAGTATGATTGTAGTTTAATTTTTTGCGCATGAGTCAGACCACTTTCGCCTTCGTGTTCGGATTAGGTGGTCAGCTAAGGGAGATAGATGCTCTCATTTCTTCTTCCAATCCATGCTTGCTAGGCGTAATAATCACCGTATTATGAACTCCTGAGAGAGGATGTCACCCTCACAGAGTCCAAAGATGAGGTTGCAGACGTTTTAGTGTCCTACTCCCATAATCTCTATGGGCAAAGGTCTCGAAAATCGCTCCTTAACCCTTCTGATGTGGCCCCCTTCATTGACAAGGGTTTGGAGCAAAACCAAGGGGCTAGGCTTATTGATAAGGTTTCAGCTAAGGAGGTTAAGGCTACCTTCTTCAGTATGGGTGAGGATAAAGCCCCAGGACCGGATGGTTTCACAACCAAGTTCTTTAAGAAGTCTTGGGAGATTGTGGGTGCAGATGTGGTGAAGGCTATTTAAAGCTTTTTCGCCTCAGGTCACCTCCTAAGCCAGGTCAATGCAACCATTATTAGTCTGACTCCCAAGGTTCCTCACCCTGAGACGCCATCCCCTTTAGGCCTATTTCTTGTTGTAATGTCTTATATAAAGTCATTACTAAAATCCTGGCTAACAAGATTAAGCCGGTGCTCTCTGGTTTATGGATGTTTCTCAAGCGGCCTTTGTACTTGGACATTCGATTGGGGATAATGTTTTGCTCGCCCAAGAGTTGGTTTTTCAATACCATCTCCACCAAGGGCCCCCCGTTGTGCTATGAAAGTTGATCTGGCTAAGGCTTATGATACTGTTGAGTGGGATTTTCTCCCGATGACCCTTCAGTTGATGAACTTCCCTTCTCAATTTTGTGGCTAGATTCGAGAGTGCATCACGATCCTCCGCTATTCGGTTAAGATCAATGGTCAGTTACATGGTTTCTTTCTCAAGGGAAAGGGGCTGAGGCAAGGGGATCCCCTATCCCCTTACCTCTTTGTTCTAGTTATGCAAGTCTTGCAAGATATTATCAAGCACCATTCGAGGGCTACAGATTTTCAATACCACTGAAAATGTGAGCAGACTAGTCTGGTGATGCTCATGTTTGCAGACGATTTTCTCATATCCTCTCATGGTGACCCATCCTCGATCAGCATCTTGAAGTCATGCCTGGAGCATTTTTCCTCTTTGCTAGGCCTAGCTGCCAATCCTTCCAAGAGTGATTGCTTCGTCGCTTGTAAGGACCCTTCCCTTCGCGAAGCTATTTATAATGCCTCTGGATTTCGTAGAGGGAGGCTGCCTATGCGACATTTGGTGGTCCCTCTTCTCTCTTCTAAGCTCTCATATGAAGACTGTCAGCCCGTAATTGATAGAGTGAAGAACAAAATTTGTGCTTAGCGTAGCAGAACTCTCTCTTTTGGGGGCTGATTGCAGTTAGCGCAGTTAGTCCTTTCCACTATCTACGTGTACTGGGCCTCGGTGTTTATCCTCCCGAAGAAGGTGATTAATGAAATAGAGCAAATCATTCGTAACTTCCTCTTGAGTGGTAATGATGCGGACCCCCATAAAGTGAAAGTTGCTTGGCGCGACATTTGCTACCCGAAGAGGGAAGGTGGCCTCGGCCTCAAGCCTCTCTATGTGTGGAATCAATCCTTGGTAGCCAAGCTTATGTGGCGCCTGCTGTGTGAGGATAGGAATCCTTATGGGTGCAATGGGTGCACTCTTATCGGGTAAAAGGTACTTGTTTTTGGCTTCTTAAAACTCCGTATACCTGCCCGTGGTATTGGAGGAAGCTGCTCTTATTACGAGGAATCCTGAAGCCTTTTTTTGGGCGAAGAATAGGGGATGGTTGTAGCACGTTCTTTTGGTATGATCAGTGGCACCCATTGGATGTGCTTATTGATCGCTTCCCTCGCCAGTTACCTCGTCAATTAGGCATCCATATCCTGGCTAAGGTTTTGGATTTCATTGAGGACGGTGCTTGGTCTCAAATGGAGACCCTTAATTCCATATCCCCTGATTTCTGTGGGAGCCACCTTCCTAGGCTGCCTAGCCCTGGCCATCATGATGAGCCTTATTGGTTTCCGGCAACAAATTGGCTCTTTTCAGTTAGGATTGCCTTCCAAGAGATTCAAACTCAACGCTCCCAGGTTCTTTGGTATCGTTTAGTTTGGTTGTTTGTTAGTATCCCTTCCCACTCGTTTATCTTTTGGTTTGCAATTCGGGAACGTTTATTTACTCTTGATCGTATTAACCTATTTTTGTCTTTCCCGAATAGATGTTTTCTTTGCAGGGCGGATGTTGAAAGACATAGCCATCTTTTCTTCCAGTGTAGCTACTCGCGAGAGGTGCTGTCCTTTTTCGTAGATTGAAGAAATTCAGCTGGGCTTGGCGTAGGTGGGACATTGGAGTTCTTTGGGCCGCGGCTAGATGGAGTGGCAAGAGTCCTTGGCAGGTGGCAAACAGATTAGTGCTTCATGCTATGGTTTATTTCATCTAGAAGGAGCACAACAACAGGTGTTTTCGTGATTAGGAGAGATCAGCTTCTCAGCTGGCTCATTTGATTCAGTGTGTTGTGTGGGCCCGGCTGACGACTATTTGCTTCAGGTCATCCCTTCAGAGTTAGGCTATTCATCAAGTTTGGAGGCTTCCGAGAGACCAGACATCTCTTCCCCGTTGAGATGCTTTGCTTTGGAGGCTGGATGCTATGTCCATGGCGCCTCATCTATGGTGTTCAGCCCTCGTGTGCTTGTGTTTCTTTCATGCCCTGCTCATCTGGGTTTGTTTGTTCATCAGTCGTTGCTCTGTCAGAGATCATTTTTGTTACTTTGCCATTTTCAGATGGTTTCGTCTTTCGTCTGGCCAGATTATCTATACTGTACATATGTTACGTTTTCTTCATTTTTTCACATTCTTCTTCTTTTCCTTTTTCTGGCCCAGAGAGTGATTGTTGATATTCTGTTGCCTCTGATTTTTTGGTGGTCCGGGGTATGCCCTGGCCTTGGTTTGTAGCCTTTTGGCATTCTTTGTTTTGTTTTATACATCTCTTATTTACAGAAAAAAAAGTAAAATTATATTACATTCATTTATATTTATTCTTCTCAAACAAAAAAATAATAAACTCTAGGTTACTTCCTTTACTTTATTTTTTATTTTGTATTTTACCCACATCTCTTCCAAATATGGGTCAAGTAATGCATTATAAGCCATGAATTTATTTACATTTAAAGCCGAATTATATAGAATTAAGTAAGGGTGTGCAATCAATTATAATCGAATCGAACTAATAAAAAATTATAAAGTGAACCGAACCGAACCGAACTATATGTAATAACTGAATCGAACCGACCGACATACCAAAAAATTAAAAGCATTTAGGTGGTATTCTCTTTGTGTTTTAGTTTTGTGTTTTGAATTTTAAATTCATTTTAAGTTTTGTGTTTTGAAATTTTTGAAAATGCGTTTTTTTTTGTCATTCTGAAAAATTATTTCTCAAAACAGAAAACTAGAAAACGAGTTTGCTTTGAAATTTTAAAAACGTTTTTTTTTTTTTTGTTATTATGATATTTTATTTAATAAATTATAAATTTGATTCAAAAATTTTAAACTATAAAATAAAATTCAAATAAAAAAATCAACAACTTTAGAAATATCATTTAAAAAAATTAATACAAACAAAATATATCACATATTCAGTTTAAAAAATAAATAAAATAAAAAAATTAAATAACAAAAAAATCAAATCAGCCGCAACCCATCTTCTTCGTCTAGGGTTTTCTGTGAGTGTGGGGGAGGGGGGCGCTGGTCGCAGTGGCGATGGCAGTGAGGGACGCTGGTCGCGGTACTGTTGCGGTGGCAATGGGGGGTTGGTCGCGATGGCGGTAGGAGGCGCTGGTCGCGGTGGTGGTGGCTGTGGGGTTGAAGGTGGCGGAGAGGCGTGCTAGTCGTAGTAGCGGTGGTTGTGGGGTTGAAGATCGATGACGGTGGTTGCGGTACTGGTCGTGATGGCGTTGAGAGGCACTGGTCGCGATTACGGTGGAGTTGAAGGTCGACGGCGGTGGTGGTGACGATAGCTATTGATGGCCAGAAGAGGAGAAAAGAGCAGAAAGAAGATGGGGGGAGAGAGAGGGGGGGAGTGGGTTTGCATGTGCCCGCGGGGAGGGGGGCCTATTTTTCGCGTTTTCATTTGTTTTGCATTTTCAATGTATTTTCACTGAAAACGCCCAAAACAACAAAATATGTTGTTTTGAGTTTCCTTAACAAAATTTTTAGTTGTTTTTGAAAATACGTTTTGAAAAATAACAAAAGGAACGCATTTTCAATGTTTTCAAAAACTGAAAACAAAAAACGGCCCAAAAATGGGAGAGAAAACAGGCCCTTAATGGTTAGATTTTAGTAGATCTAGGTTTCAAACTTTCAATCTAAAAGCAAAGTTGTACCCGGAAAACTTATCGAAAAACCATCGACAGCAGCTCGCATCAGCGTCATCTTCGTCTCCGGTCTTCGTCTTTGCCATCGGCGACGATGAGGGGTGGTGGAGGGAGAGAGAAGAGACGAAGAAATGAGGCAGGAAGCCTCGAAGAGCCTTCGTCTTCGCCATCGGCGACGGCGAGAGATGGTGGACGGAGAGAGAATGGATGAAAAGATGAAGGCCATGCGACCAAATCTATGAAGAGATGAGATGCGGTAGTGCTGCGGCCGACCAAATCTCAAAGAAAAGAGAGACGAAATGGCGAGAGAGAAATAGAAAGAGAGAATGACGAAGAGAAGAGAAAATAGTAGGCAGACATGGGGTGCTGTGCCCGTGTGAGGGAGGGGGATCGGTTCGGTTTAAATGAGGGTTATTGGTATATGGTTCGGTTCGATTTTTCGATTATTTTTACTAAAATAAGCGAACCGAATCGAATAATCAATTTTTAAGGAAAAAGATAACTGAACCGAACCATTCCTTTTGAAAAATCAAATCGAACCGACCGAATTTGTCGGTTTAGTTTGATTTAACCGAACTTTTGCTCACCCTTAGAACTAAGGTTGTGACCTGCATTATGCACATACAAATTAAGTAATATATTTAAGTAATTTTTTTGACACTTGAAATTTAATTTTTTAATTTTTGTAAGCAATGTTTATATGAATTGAAATATTGTTTCATGATAAGTTTTTAAGTTTTTTAAATGAACTATTAAAAAGGTATTATTCAAATTTAAAAAAATTGAAAAAACTTAAAATGAGAACACCAAAATACTTGTTTGCTTTAGTTAAACTAAAGCGATGCCTATATTATGTACGTATAAAAAAATTAATTAAAGGTTTGACATTTAACAATGACTATTTAAATTTTAATTTTATAGATAAAATTCTAAACAAAATGAGATTTTGTATAGTAATAAAATTATTTTAAAATCTAATTATTATTTAGACAAAAAAGTTAAAAAAATGAGATTTAGTGTAGTGCTAAAATACCCATCTTGTTATATTCTATTCAGTAATATTATAATTACAATTTTAGCTTCTTACGTTATCACCTATTGTCGTAGCCCGACGATACGTGATAGTCAAACGGGCATGTCAATGCACGCCATCATTGTTAAAAAAAGTAAAAAGACTTGAACGACTTAGAAGACTTTTATTATTATAATATCTCAGGGTTCAAGGAGAAGTAGTATATATTGATGATGAGTAAGCAAGAAAATAATATTAGTTTGATATCTTTTGAGTTGAATACAGATAAAAAACTTTCAGATTAAACGTACATGATCTGAGAAAGTTCAAGTATGGGTGATCCCCTAAAAAATTTACATAGACTTATCAGGATAAGATATTCTGCTCCTTCTTATTGTTCGATGCGGGATGTTACAAGTGATATCAAGGTCGACTCTTAGTGAAGGCAGTCCGATGAGGACAAAGAGTGGCACCAGCACTCGAAGACCTGTACAAGTAGTGGCTTCTAGGATGACAGCCCCCTAAAAAAAGAAGATCTGAAACTAGTTGTAAGATTGCATGACGAGAACGTCATGTACTCAATGAGGGAAAAATGTAATATCTCAAGAACCCAGAGAATGGTAGTATATATCAAGGATAAGTAAAGAAAAAAATAATACTAGTTAGATACTTTTTGAATTGAATATAGACAAAGAACTCTCGAGTTAAGCGTGTTTGAACTGAGAAAGCTCAAAAATAGGTGACCCATCAGGATAAATTATTCTACTCTTTCCTATTACTTAATGCAAAATATTACAATTATAATATTGAAATAGCTTGAGACCTTACATGAAATCTTTAAAATAAGTTAACCTTCTTAAGAAAATGAAAATGCACAATAAAAAATCCTTCTAATGTGTCTTCTAGTTCACAACTTTCTCTTGTCAATGTTTAGAATGGAAGAGCGTGCTCAAGGGATTAGTAACATACACACACAACTACTAGACTTCTCAATCATAGGCCACTCTTCACCAAAAATTCTCTCAAACTTTACAAGAATGGAGAGAATTTGTAATTTTTTTCTATTGGAAAGCTATGTAATTTGTTTGTATGAAATAGGATTGAAAACAAATTGTAATCAAACCAATAAACACATAGATGAATATAAAAATTTTACGTGAAAAAATTTAAAATAGAAAAAATTACTGATAAATATAACAGAGATATCTTTTTCTTAAAAACTTAAATTGAGAAAAATCTCAGTTAAATTTAAATTTTAAATCTCAATTATCATAGTGTGCATCATGCATGCAAGTACATCTATTTAGGCCAATCACATTAATAGCTGTGATCTAATTTGTTATAATTATGATTCGAAATTCAAATTTATCTGTATTTAGATTTCTTAATTTGATCATGATTAGAATTTTAAATTTGATTGTGATTAAGATGTCGTCAAATTAATTTTGAGTGAGATTTTTCTCATTTTGAAAAATATCCTCTTGAATTATTTTTCAATCAGAATAGAATTTCATGTGTACATTTACAAATAATTTAAAGTTTATAAATAGGTGTTCAATACTCTAGAATTAATTGTAATTATATTACTATTATTGAAGCAATATTTAATAGTGATATTTTATTCTTTCTAACAGTAATTTTTTTCGATTTAAGTTTTTTACGTTAAATTTTATATTCGTGTGTGTAATTAATAGTTTATTTGTCATTTATTTTTAATCTAAATTTGTAACAAATTGTAAGGATAACATTATCATATAACTAGTTCCTCAAAAAAACTATTTTATCCTTAGATTTAAAAATCTGATTCTTCTCCGTCCTTGTATTTACCATCATCGAGATTTTTTTTTATTTGAAAATGAAAAGAAAAAAAAAAAAGGTGCCACGTCACCATAAAGATTAATTAACTAACCCAAGTCTTAATCATATTATTTGTCCACGTGGAGAGAGGAATTAATCATAAAAAAGATTAATTAACCAACCCAAGTCTTAGTTTTCATCCTAATGTCGGATCCAAAAACTTGTTGGCTGACTGGGTAGGTTAGGTATCACATCAGCATCCATTAATACCTTTTTAATAACATTATTATAGAGGGCTCTTTATAATCAGTACAATGTACAACTTAAACGTCACCAAACCACCAAAAACAAATTAAAGAACATAAGATGAAATGTATAAAGTGTTGGATTTGAATAGCAATGCCAGAGGGATTGAATTGAGTTATTTTAAAAATTAATCGAAGTTGAAAATTCTTTTGATGAAAAATGAGATTTTAGTGGAAATGGGGATTAATGAAATACTTGGAACAATAAATAAAACAAAGAGCACAAGCAAATAAGAGACACAACGATATATAGTGGTTCAGTTTAAATCAAACTTAATCCATTACCTTAATTTCTCACCAAGAATTTTTCAATCAATAAGAGACACAATGGAAAATTGATCGAAGTTGTTTGCGACATAAACTGTCGATAGTTTCTTAGGAACTGTCGACATCCTTGATGCAGAGATTGTCAGCATTTAGATACTGAGAGCAAGATTTGAAACTATCGACATTTTAATAGAAATTGTCGACAATTTTATGAAAACTACACTGGAAATTAAATGCTATAAAATTAACTTTGATTTGATGATACACTCCACAACATATTTACATTTCTTTAGGGGGCGTTTGTTAAAATGAGCAAGATAAGGTTGTAATGTATTCCGATTCAAGATATGGAATAATTAAGATAAGATTGGAAAGTATTCTAAGATTTTGTTACATTTTTTTAAAATGCAATAGAGGATACAAATGTCTTTTTTTTTCTTATCTATAAAGACAATGATATGTTTATCTTGAGGGGGGGAGAGATAAGCATATCATGAAAGATCAAGATAAGAGGTCATTAATGGCATTTCTAAGAATTTTCAGATAAGCTTAACAAACATGTTAGAAATGATAGAAATCTAGGATGTATCCCATATCTTAGATTTTCTACCCCATATCTTGATTAACAAACACCCCTAAGAAAATGTCCATATTTTTTTTTATTTATATTTTACCTTCCATTTACTTTAATACATAAATGTAAATAATAAAGTACCCCCCATTTAGATTCAATAAAAATATATAGAAAATCAAAATTCATAACAATAAGAAAGTAGAATTTGGGTTTTAGTACAAACTTAGGATTTTGCAATTCTACCACCTCCAAAATATACACTTTCTATTTCTTGAAAAATTCTTTAAAATTTATTTTAACACCAATGGATATTAGTTACTGAGATACCAGGAGATAATTTTCTAAAAAGAAAATATTTTCTTATATGTCTTCTTATAACGTGCTAACCTTCCAGATTTAAAAAAATATTGAAACCTTACCAAAAAGATTTTCAAAACATGATGCATGAATTAAAAGATTTTTTAGACATTTAAATTTCGAGTCAAAACCTTTCATGCATGTTTCAAAATATAAAGACAATGATATGTTTATCTTGAGGGGGGGAGAGATAAGCATATCATGAAAGATCAAGATAAGAGGTCATTAATGGCATTTCTAAGAATTTTCAGATAAGCTTAACAAACATGTTAGAAATGATAGAAATCTAGGATGTATCCCATATCTTAGATTTTCTACCTCATATCTTGATTAACAAACACCCCTAAGAAAATGTCCATATTTTCTTTTATTTATATTTTACCTTCCATTTACTTTAATACATAAATGTAAATAATAAAGTACCCCCATTTAGATTCAATAAAAATATATAGAAAATCAAAATTCATAACAATAAGAAAGTAGAATTTGGGTTTTAGTACAAACTTAGGATTTTGCAATTCTACCACCTCCAAAATATACACTTTCTATTTCTTGAAAAATTCTTTAAAAATTATTTTAACACCAATGGATATTAGTTACTGAGATACCAGGAGATAATTTTCTAAAAAGAAAATATTTTTTTATATGTCTTCTTATAACGTGCTAACCTTCCAGATTTAAAAAAATATTGAAACCTTACCAAAAAGATTTTCAAAACATGATGCATGAATTAAAAGATTTTTTAGACATTTAAATTTCGATTCAAAACCTTTCATGCATGTTTCAAAATATGAAAAGCTTATTTTGAAATATGATATTAACATAAATGATTTTTCATACTTTTCATCAAACACATTTATATTCTAGTTGGTATTTTACCTTATAACAATTTTAACTCTATATTGACCAACGACTTCAAAATTATTTTGAAAATCATTTTAGAAGATTCTTTTAAGACCATTGTTTTAAAAATTGGACCGGATCGGTCGGTCGGACCGGTAAAATCGAGAACCGGTGGCCTATCCGGTCCGGTTTGACACAAAAAACCAAATTTCCTTCAACCCGGTCAAAATCGATCAAAATCCGATCGAACCGGGAACCGGATTGACCCCGATTTTTTTCACCCTTTCACTTATTTTTAAATTTTTAATTCTTAATTAATTTTTTAATAACATTTATAACAATTATATGTAAAATATTAGTTGTATATTAGTTAATAATAGCATTTCTCATAATAATATATAGAATATTAGTATTTCAAATATATATTTAATATATATATTATTTAATTATAAAATATATATATGACATCATCCGGTCGGATCATTCCGGTCTAACCGATTGGACCAACTGACCCGTGACCCAATTAATAGACTGGTTCGCTCTCCAATTCGATTTTTAAAACATTGTTTAAGACTAAATACTTGACTTTGTAAATCTCCATATGAATATGAATGAACTAAATTTGATTTTCATTTGAACAAAATAGAACTTGATATTGAAATTGATATATGTTGAAAACCATGACCTTGACTCATAACTTAAGGATTAAGCCAATATATATTTTTCACGATCAAAACAAATATATGAAAATCAAATAACACAAAGAACCCATACTGATATATTTAACGAAATAATAGGTTGCTTTCTTATGAAGGCTAGCCATGAAATCTGTATAACGAAATAATAGGCTGCTTTCTTATGAAGGCTAGCCATGAAATCTGTATAACGCTTCTAGAGTCGGCTCAACACATTTTGGAGTCTAAGGCAAAATATTTGTTGAGGCTTTTTTAGGAGTATTAATTTTTTTATAAAAGAAAGAAATAATATATATTTTTATGAGAAAATTTTATCATTTCATTAAATTAAAAAAAAAAATAGAGTTCAATCAACTATAAAATATGATAATCTCTTAACAATAGTAAATTTTTAATTAAAAAATAATATCTCAAAGATAAAAAAAAAAAAAGGCCAAACAATCTACTACAATAAATAAAGAAAAAATAAAACAAATTTTTCTTGAAACTCTAAGAATATCGGTACAAGTTGAGCAAAAAATTATACATTTCTGATTCTCCTGTAGAAGGAAACAAAATAAAAATTAAACTGATACCATTAAAAGGATAAATTTCACCAATAATGAGCAAAAGAAATGTATCACCTGAAAAATTTTATAAGGTCTAAGTATATAGCAATCTCAAATTTTTCTAAAATCCAAATTAGACTCTTGAAGTGATTTTTCTCGGTGATGATCAAATCAATTGAATCCTAATATGAATCAAAATAAATTTTTGAGTGTTAATTGAATGAAAATCAATTGAATCCTAGCATTCAATTTTATAGAAAAAAATAAATACAAATTAGAATTAAAAAAAAAAATTGACAATAGACAAAGAGGGTTGATGACACTCTTCCAAAATTCTTAAATTTAAATCACAATCGTATAATAGCTACTTTTTAACAAATTTAAATCCTAAATTTAAACCACAATAGACAGAGTTTTTATAAAATTAAACTTAAATCATAGATTATTTGATTTATACACAATAGACAAATCTTACCTGTGAACCCTTTTTTTTTTGTTATATATATATATATATATATATATTTACACACATTTATATATACAACTATTTCAACTATATTTTTTTAGGAATGATGAGTGTCACACGCGGAGAATATTTTTTTATTATTTATGTTTGAATTATTTAAAAAAATAATTGATTAAATGAGGTTGAGCTAATCATGTTGTTGAAGAGTAGTTTGAATCATTAGAGCCAATATTGGTTCATGACAATGCATGTTTTTTACAAAAAATAAAAATATATAATATTAATTATATTATATTTGCTATTTTTGTTTTTTATCATCCATAAACAAACCTGTTGAACTCTAATATCATATATAATGCTAATTATGCTATATATTTTCACCTTTAAATGCTAAATAATAATTAGCTCCCAAATTTGCTACATCAAATGGCAATGAGTATGTAAAATAGTAAAAGTATAAAGCAAAAATATTTAAAATTGGATAGCATCTAATGATTCTAATCTAAATATTAAACACTCAAAACTCACCCGTCAAAATTAGTTGAGCAACTTTGTATCTAATCACAAGTTCACAACAAATCAAAACAAAACAAAAACACATACATAAGAACAATTAGAAAGCCTAAAAAACAACAAAAGTTAAAGTAAAAAAAAAAAATCAAAACACGTACTAAACAAACAATACAAATGTTGATTGTTGTTGCTAAAGTGGTAAAGTTTGAAGACTGAAGCGAGCAAGAATAACAGAAGTGACCATTGACAACCAGCCCAACAGTGACAATAAGTGAGAAAGAAAAAGACCGAGGGGTCGAGAGCGAGAAGAATGTAACTTACAGAACAGAGATGTGTTGTTGTTGCTGAGTGTTGAAGTGAGAGAGAGAAAAGGAAGTAAGAGTCCGAGAGAGAGAAAAAGGGAAGTGAAAAGTGGGTTTAATTGGTTGATTTAAGAATTAGGAATTATGAACACTGCAAAATTGGGCAGAACAATGGTACAAAATTGGGCAGAGAGCATGGGGAAGGGAATATAAAATTAGTGTTTTATATTTTATATTTTTAATAAAGTATTTATTATTAAAAAATAAAAAATATATATTTAATTTTGAAATTGGGCCTTTCAATATTAGGGGCCTTAGGCCTACTTATCTGGCCTTACAGTTGGGCCAGCTCTAATGCTTCCTAATCTCTAAGATGGTTGTTCAATAAAGGGAGCCAAAGTTTGCATACTCATACTGATGAGTTTGAACATGTCTTAAACTAACTCTTCTTGCAAAAAATAGAAGATGTATATTACGATCCACTGCAAGGTATAAAATTTATGCCAAATTAGAAGTTTACGTTGCGTTCTCTTTTGTGTTTTAATTTTCAGTTTTGAATTCATTTTTAATTTTGTATTTTGAATATCTCTTTTAAGATTTTTGAAAACGTGTTTTTTTTGTTATTCTGAAAAATTATTTCTTAAAATAGAAAATTAAAAAATGAGTTTATTTTGGAATTTTGAAAAAATTATTTTATTATATTTTATTCAATAAATTTGATTATTAAATAATAAAATTAACTATTTTAATGAAATTATACTATTAAAATAAAAATAAATTTGATTAATAAATTATTGACATCTGAGCGATAATTTCTATTAAATATTATTATGCATAATACGCGTAATATATTTAATAATATATTGTACGTTATTCTATATTTTTAATTATAATATAGATATACTATATTTTTCAAATTTTAAATAAACATATAATTTTATTTTCAAAATTTAAGAATAATTTTTTCCTTTTTCCCCTTATTTTCTTTTTTTTTTTCTCTTTTCTTCTTTTATTCTCTTTGGCACCCTGTATCTTCTCCGTCGCCAGTGACCATCGCTAGCCAAAAATTAACTTGCTCAGAGCTTATCATTAAAAATGCCAAGTCAAGGGAGATAACATACACAAAAATAAGCCAAATTTAATGGCTGAATTTTCATAAATATAATTTTTTATTTTTAGTCAAAATTGAAAAACGTACTATCAGTCACCACTGACCACTATGGCCAATGGTTTCCGGCGATTAGAGGCAATCACTTGACACCCTCATCCCCATCGACCAACATACCAAAAAACCAGCAATATCCAACAGCCGAATCTCCATAGATCTAAGGTTAAACTTTCGATCAAACGTACATTTGCATAAATGCACTAGTACTCACCACTAGCCATTGTGGCCAGTGGTTTTCGACAATCAGATCCAACCACTCGACACCCTTATCCCCATCGACCAACATACCCAAAAACCAGCAAGAAAATGAAGATAATAGATGAGATATGAGAGAAGAAATGAGACAAAATCAGTTGGCGATCGAACGATGAGGGGTGTTCTACGGCGTCAGGGGTGATGGCAGTGGTGGGTGTGGTCGATGGCCAAGCCTTGAGAAGGAAGAGAAGAGAGTAAAAATGTGAGAAGAGATTAGAGATGTTGTTGTGTACGAGATTGGAGGTGGGAAGAGGGGGGTTGAGAGTGTTTTCTGTGTTTTGGTGTTTTTAGTGTGTTTTGACTGAAAACACCCTTGGGTTTCCTTTACAATTTTTTTTTCTTATTTTTGAAAATAGTAAAGTAAATGCATTTTTAGTATTTTAAAAAATAAAAAACTGAAAATAAGTTGAAAAACAATAAAGAGAACACAGTCTTAAGCTTTTGGTATGGAATTTATAATCTCTAGCTTGAGCATTCTCTCATTTATAACTAATTTTTTAGGGTGAGTTTTACTTAAAGGGTATAACAGTGGTATCAGAGGCGACCCCATGTCTCCCAGTTACAATCGTGTAGTGACGAAGATGACGCCAACATTATTGTGTTCGTCTAAAACTAGCCATGACTAGTGTACAACTTATAATCGTGAGTATTGAATTACAGAACATGGTGATATATATATTATAGTCTATTATAAAGTATATGAAGTTTATAACTTCTTGGATACCATCCTCTTAATAATTATAGCTTTTGAAGGTTAGTTTTATTAAAAAAAAGAAAATGTAACAGAAGTATAGGATTTTAAGTGGATCTTGTTAAGTTAGTCTTCAAACCTAACCCATCTGGATGTCATATAATTTATACTATTCTAAACTTTTCTCCAATGCCATCAACAACACATGATCTTCTCCACCAAATAATTTCTGGTCACGTGACAGTCGACCAATAACTTTGTTCCTATTTCTATGTATGCAAAGACAAAATTTTACAGCAAAGCAAAAAATAAAAGAAGACTTTCCTTCCTCACTCTTCAGTATCCACTTGCTTGCTCTTCAATCTCTCTCTCTCTCTCTCTAGACGATGAGCAAACACCGGCAACGGCCGCCGTCCGGTCGGACAAACTTGGCGTCGTGCGTGGTGGCCACCATCTTCTTGATCTTCGTGGTCATCGTCGTCCTCATCGTCTACTTCACCCTCTTCAAGCCCAAGGAGCCCAAGATCGCCGTCAACTCCGTCGAGCTCCCCACCTTCTCCGCCGGCAATGGCACCGTCAACTTCACCTTCTCCCAGTACGTGGCAGTCAACAACCCCAACCGCGCTTCCTTCACCCACTACGACAGCACCCTCCAGCTCCTCTACTCCGGCACCCAGGTGGGCTTCATGTTCATCCCCGCCGGCAAGATCTCCTCCGGCCACACCCAGTACATGGCCGCCACCTTCTCCGTCCAGTCCTTCCCCCTCGCCTCGGGCTCGGCCTCCCCTGAGAATGTGGGCCCCACCATCTCCGACGGCCTCAGCGCCGCGCGGGTGGGGCCCACGATGGAGATCGAGTCGAAGATGGAGATGGCGGGTCGGGTCGGGCTCCTGCATTTCTTCGCCCACCACGTGGAGGCCAGAGCGGATTGTGGGGTCGCCATTTCCGTCAGCGATGGGTCTGTGTTGGGCTACCATTGCTAATCCTTGGTAGCAGCAGAAAGAATTCAGTACTATTTTCCTGCTTTTTTGGTTTTTTCTCTTCTCACTTGGGTGTTTGGTTTGAACTCCAAAATTGGTGAAGAAACTGTAAAAAAGTTAGATCCTTCTTCTGAGGTTTGCATTTTTGGTGACTTGAGACTGAGCCTGTAATTACACTCAAAGTCTAACTAACTAGTCTTAGTTTCATCCCATAAACAAAGTCGTTTTCCAGCAATTATGTCACCGTAACGGTGCCCATTTGATAGATATTTAAGTTGATAGTGATTGTAAAGTCGAATGAGTGAAGGGCATTGGCTTGGTTAGCCAAATTGATTGGACTGGAATGCACATGTGCTTGGGGCAAATATTCAACAAAGCTGCCCTCCTGTCCTGTGGGGATGGATGAGTTCCCGTTGTGGACCTTTCGGCTCATTGTTTCCAAGAAACAGTTACCGCCAAAGCCTATGTTTTCAATTTAAAGAAAACAAAAATAGAAGAAGAAGAAGAAAACAAACAATTGGATTGGCGCAACGCGCAAGCAATAATTAGGAAGCAATGTGAGCGGAAATGGCGGGTAATAATTACGGGTGGGTAAAAATCCGCTCGAATTTTGATGAGTTCTTACTTCGGGATTCGGCTAGAGCTGTCCTTTTTGACTTTATATATATAGGGGGCCATACTAATTATTGTTTTAAGAATAATAATTAAATAATCTTATATGTATTTTATTTTTAAATAATGTGTTTTTGTTATATAAAAAATGTTATATTCTAACGATAATTTTTATAAATTAACGTATTATATATAAATTTATAATAATTTTATTTAAAAATAAAAATAATTTAGAATAATCCTCTTAAAGATATGATTATTATTAATAGAAACTCACAGTGTTAGCGCAATAATAAAATAATTGATATTTTAAATTATAAATAATTAGTGTTTTAGAATATAAAATATGTGTGTAATAATATTTATATTCTAGAATATAAATATAATACGTGTAGAAGCATAGAGATTGAAATTTTTTTGTCTCTAAATTATATATTAAGAGCTTTTTATTTTATAATAAAATAATTAAAGAGTTTGTATTTTTCACATATAATAATTTAATAATAATTTTATTAGTTATTGATCAGACCAAGAATTCAATGAGAAATTGGGATTTTATTATAGAGAGTAAGAAAGAATAAGTTAAATATAAGTTGAGGAAAATAAATAATTGATTAGGTCAATTAACAGTAATTAAATTATATTAAATCTAAATCTAATTAAATAAAAATAATAAATAAAAAAATTAAGGATATCACTTTTTATCTAGTATTTTTCAAATATGCCTATCTTTCCCCCTCCAAATAAGTATATCTTGAATTTTACAGATAATAAAAAAATGATATTTGTGTCCTTCAATGTATTTTAAAAAATTTAACAAATAATTTGATAAAAATATTAGAATATTTTACAGTTTTATCTTATTCCCTTTTATATCTCTGTCTAAAAAGTATTTTAATCTTATCTTGATATAATTTTATTTTACTTATTTTAACAAATACTACTTTAGTAAATTAAAAGAGTTTTTTAAATTTTAATTAAAGAGTATATCAATTAATTTTACTAAATTATAAAATTAAAGTTGGCAGCCATGATTGATTTTTCCAATAACCCAAATAGTCACCCACTGGTCAAATAAAAAAAATCACGATTTAACTATTTGAATTAATTTAACTGGGGGTGATTTGGACAATTCAATTTGTGAGACAGTTTTAGTTTTCGGGCCATTTAATAGCATTATTATTGATGAAAAGGACGGTGGGCCGTTACTTATAAATTACACAAAGCGTGGACTGACATCAATGTTGAATTATCCTTTTTCAAGGTGAGCCCTCAACTCGAAAGTGACGTACGCCTCTAACCATCAAAATATATGTGACTAATTATTTGATTTAGTTTAGAAGTAAATAAGAGTAAATATTCAATCAATTTGATTATTAAATTAATAAAATTATTTAAATTAAATAAATTAAATTTATATCAAAAATCAAACTGAACCAATTAAATAGATACTCAAATTAAAAAAATTGAATTGATCAAAAAAATTTAAAAAATTAAAATAACAAAAATTGTTAAACTTAGAAACCGAATCAAACCAACCCACCACTTGAACTAGTAATTTCAGTCGATTCAGTTTGATTATTTTAGTTTAACTGAAATGTTACTCCCCTTGAAGTAAATATCGACGCGGCTTATTTGGTTCAATTATTTTGATTTCATATTAAAATGAATTTTAATATATTTTTTTTATTTTTATTTATAGATATTTAACACATTATACATCCACTATAGAGTAGGGGTGAGCATCGAATCGACTGAATTGTTCAAATTGAATAAATTAAATATTTTTTAAAAATCAAATCAAATTTATCAAATAATTGCTCAAAACGAAAAAATCAAAAAAATCAAAAGAAAACTAACAAAATAAAAAATAAATTTACTCGAATAAGAATAAGTGTTACTTGAATAAAAATAAATATTATTTAAGTAAAAAATAATATTACTCAATTGAGAATAATTTGTGCTCAATTAAAATTTGTGAGCAGTTTTCAAACGATTTGGTTATTCAATAAGAAGTCCAAATATAACTGAAATAATTAAAAAAAATTAAATATAAAAATTGAATTAATCTATTAATTTGAATTGATTTGATTTAATTATTTTAATTTAACTGAAATTTACTCAGACCCACTACAAAAGTGTGTGTACCCTAAACCTAAAGCCTTTTGTCATTTTTGGCAATTGTGAGGTGTTCCTTTCTAAGAGTACAGTGTCCTCTATCCTCAGACTGCACTTCACCATTTTACATTCTTTTTATATCCCACTTTCTACTCTTTTATTATTACACTGCATCTCTTAATAATACCAGTAGGCAGCAACCATTGGGTTATGGTGGAAGTGGGCATCATTGAGGCCTCGTGTGAGGCAGTGAATTCAAATCGCAATCATTCTAAAATTGGATGCGTTGTTTTTACTTAAAAAAGCTCACTGCTCATCAATAAACCACAATCAATGCCTCTCTATCTAGCCCATTATTGCCACTAGTTCCAGACACAGAGGTTTGAACCCAAAAATATTGATATATTTTACAAAATATTATTGAACTTTCATAATTTTAATTATCACATCAACATTTAGAAACTGTATAAGGTAGCTTTTGTGTTTCATATATAATATTGTCGACGTTCGAAATTAATCGATCGTGATTTGTTAGCTCGCACTAAGAGAATAAACACAAACACAAAGAGAAAAAGCAAATAGAACTAGTAACAAGTTACACGTAAGAAAGTTTTTGTGTGGTTTTGCCATAATAATATCTAGTTCATGACTGTTCTCTGGTTATTCTAGCAAAATAACAATATATTATTATTCATCCCTATATAATAGTTTTTGACCCCTATTTATAGTCTGGGGTGTTTACAATTTTTATAAAATTCAAAATTGAAGAATAATGTCATAAAGATAGTATTTTCTTATTAGATTCGCAAAATCAAGAATAAATTCTGCATTATCAGGGATTTGGTTTGCCTAATATTAAGAATGTTGATTTTTTCTCTAATTGCTTCAAATAAGTTCGACATGTCATCGTAACGCAACTTAAGTAGCCTACCGGCCTGTCTCACTGCTTAAGACTTTCTGCAATATGATCAAGTCGAAGTGATCCGTGACCTCGCCATGATGTCTTTAACCTGGGACTTACTGAGCTTTTAAGGAATTCGGTTGATCCTCTGAACTATTTTCGACTTATAAAAAATGATCTGTAAAATACCTGTAATAGATACTAATCTTTTTAGCCATTGATTAGGTTTTAGAGTCAACCGCTTGTCCAATAGATAGATTCATGATTTTTTTCACTGGGTTTAGAAGTGTTTTTAACTATTCTCGAGTTCAATCTTATCTTGAACTTACTTGACCTACAAAGAAAGAGAGAGGCTCGATCCCTAAATAGGTCTTTCAATATTCAAGTTAATCACTAGACATGAAGTTAAATAATGTAATAATGACATAATTAATACATAATGAGGTACTTGATTTTTGAAAAATTTTGAAATTCATGTTCCTTGAGGAGTCAATGGATGACTTGTGAATGTCACATGGGCAATTGAATGACAGCTTAGGGTAGGATTAGAATTGAGTCACGTGAATGGTTGGTGTATATTTATTATACCTTATTTTTTTATTTTTAAATAATTTTGTTAGTTTATTAACAAATAATTTAATAAACTAACAAAATTATTTAAAAATTAAAAAATAAAGTACAATAAATGTTTTGTCTAAGAACAAGATATATTTATTAGGGTAACGGTGAGCATTACCTTTAACGGATAAATTGACTATATACCATAAACTTTAAATATATATCTTGTGAACTTTTTTATTTTACTAAATCAATTTCTGAACTTTTTTGAATCAGCTATGACGTTCCATATGTTATTAACAATGTTAACTAAATTGATTATATACCCATTTTTGGCCTAAGCACCTTTTGTTTTGCCAAATCAACCCCTAAATTTTTTTGGAATGACCAAAACATCCTATCCGATAAGAAAAACAATGTTAATTAAACCAATTTAAGTCAAAATTAATCCTAATCTATATTTAATTTAGTTTAGTTAATGTCATTTGTTACTAATGGGTGTGCTGACCATCTTAAAAAAGTTTAAGAATTGATTTGGTGAAAAATAAACTTCAGAAGATATCCAGATTAAATGTCCTAAGTTTAAGAAGTGTACAGTTAGCCCCCCGAGCATAGGTTGAGTAGTCGGCAGGGCCGACCCAAGACCTAGTGGGACCCTAGGCGATAATAAATTTTTTTTGGGAGAGGGTGAAGTGCTGTATTTTTTGGAGGCCCCCAATTTTTTTTTTTTTTTTTAGAGGGGAAGGGGCCCAATTTGTTTTGGGGGATGGGGAGGGGTGGTTTGCTCTCTCAAACAACTGATGTAACATTCCGCATCGAGCAATAAAAAGGATCGGAACAACTTACCCTGATGGGCCTATGCCAACTTCTCAAGGGGTCACCCATCCTTGAACTGCTCCAACTCAAACATGCTTAATCCTAGAGTTCCTTGCCTACATTCAGCCCAAAAGATATCCAGGTGGTATTGTTTCCTTTCTTACACTATCCTCGATATATATTAATTTCTCTAGGCTCTCGGGGTATTACAACTGCTCTATTTTTCTTTGTGGGAAAGGGATGTGTATTTTTTGGGAGGCCCCGAGAGAGTTGTCGTATTTTTTTGGGGTCCCAAATTTTTAGAAGTCTTAGGCATAGGCCTTAGTAGCCTATGCCTTGGGCCGGCCCTGGTAGTCGGGTAAGAGATATGCTAATATCAATTTGGTGGGTCGTGACTTCGATTCTAACCCTGCACAATGAGGCGAAGGCTCATACTTGTGATTTACTTACTCTAACATAATTGAGAGCACGAGTATTGGGGGCCATGTAAAGGCGATTATCCCAAGAAATGTATAGTTAATTTATTCAGCACTGTTAATGATGAAAGGGTGTTGTGATTAATTTAAGAAACTTTAAGGATTAATTTGATGAAACATAAAATTTAATAAGTGCTGGGGCAAAAACCCAAAGTTAAAAGAGAGTCTATCGCATTAGCCACCCTTATCATCTATATCTATATTATACTGTTATATAACTAAATAACATGTTTTAGTGTTAAGAAATCTATGACTTTACTACTGCACGAAGAATTATTTTGTATAAATTTTAGTTAAAAGAATTAAAAAGTAAACTACGACTGTCACACGCAACTTAATAATTTTTTATTTAATTTTTTATTATTTTTACACGAGCTACCCCACTTGTTATAAAATATTTTCATTTTTTCTTAACATAATATGTTAAATATATATTGTTTCAACATTTATATATTCAACATATAAAATTGTCAGCACTTGCATGCATTTAAGCATAAATTTCAATTTTCTTTTTCTTGAGTTTTGTAAATATTTACCAAACACCAAAAAATATTTTTTTTTTAAAACAAAATTTCATTTAATTTTACCTTTTATTTGATTAGATATTACAAGAAGAGTGATAATCTCTTCATATAAATTTTTATTTAAAGGCAAAAGATTGAAAGGTATCTGAGTGTAATGAAAATCTGACAGAACTTCATTTGGAGGGAACACTAAATTTGGTGTTTTCTTTTTATGATAAAATAGATATCAACTCATAACAATTAGTACTTAATCATGGGTTAATTATTTTAGTAGCTCTTTAATAATATAAATAAATATTAAATAATTATTACAAATTCTCTAAACGTCAAGAGAATCGTTTTATCAAATTATCTTTTTAAAATGACATTTCTTATTATTTTTTTTCTCGTTATTGGTATACACCTCACAATTCATTATCTAATATTGAAAAATAATCATACATTTAGAGATTGAGATGCCTCATCGTCTAAATAATATCTCATTATTCATTACCTAATATTAGAAAATGATATGTTAACTTAGAAAAATTAAGAGCATCTATATCTAAATAAAATAACAAAATAAATACTAAATAGAGTATAAACTTAAACAAAAAATTATCATAAAATAAAATTTCAAATAAAAATAAGCCTCATTCTTTAGGAGCGGCCCTATGTATATTAGTTGAGTCGAATTGAGCGAGGATTTATATACTAGATAATTTAACTTAAACATGACTTAAGTATATTGAGTTTGAAAAAAAAATAAAATAAAATAATTAAATTAAAAAAAAAAACTTGAGCCAAACCAATCGAATCTGACATAATGATATAGTTTGATTCTTCAGTTTACCTATATAAGATACCCCTACTCTTTAGTGTACAAATCTCTTTGTCTTGCAGAAAGATTTAGAGAAAAGTAAACTTTACTTATATTCAAAAAGAGTGATTTGATGCCCCCATAAACATGGCACAATGATAAAGTATAAAAAGAATAATATGAATATTGCCCTCAGAACATAGATCAACTAGTAAAAAAAAAATTATTAGGGTATTATTTTTTGGATTCTTAGGTTTCGTATTTGAGCCCTGACTAGTAGAGAAAGATCAGCAACCGAAGACTATCTTGAAAATTGGAAAATATCAAGCCATCCTCATATTAGCAGAGAGAGACTAGGGATAGAAACTACCTGGTGGATTCTCTGATTTACATCTCCTATTGGAATCGTGGGGCTGATCAGCAGAAAACGCTTGCGATGGTGTGTTAACAAAAAAAAAAAGAATAATAAAAATATCTGATGTTCGAATTCTTGTGATGTCTTGAAAGGTAGAATTATTATTAAAAAATAACATTAGTTGAAAGGTAAGTCGCCCACATGGAAACAAGGTTATGGTGTGTCTGTCGCCCTTTCGATGATTCTGTCCACACGACAGAGGTCCATCGAGGGAATAGTCGACACTCAAAAATCTATTCTGAGTGTGTATAGACTATGACCGCATCCAAATTTACCTAAAGATCATAAAGAGGAGAGGTCACTTTACTAAGCATTAGTCAGGTGAAACTCGAACACCTGGATCATGAAAAAAAAAATTCATAAGTCAAACTTTTGACTTTAAAAGCACAAATAATATGTTAGGTTTGTAAAGCAATGACAACAATACTCAAGAGATGGGTGAATTGGGTTATTTAAAAATTTGATTGAACTTTGAAAATCTTTTTGATGAAAAATTAGATTTTAGTGCAAGTAAGGATTAATGAAATGTTAAGAACAATAAATAGAATAAAAAACACAAGCAAAAGAAGGAGCACAACAATATATAGTGGTTCAGCTTAGACCAAACCTAATCCACTACCTTAACTCCTCATTAAGGATTTTTCAACCAATCCACTAAAAATCTCTTATCTCTCCGAATAGGCCATCTGGTAACAAGTTAGGAATTTACACCCTCTTGCTTAACCAAGCAAGCCCTCTATCACTAAGCTAGGTAATTTAACCCCTTGCTTTAATAAGCAAGTCCTCTAACATAACAAGTTAGGAAAAATCAAGAATAATACAAAATGAGAGGATTTAAGAGTAGACACTCTTAGTTACAAGATCTCTCAATATAAATACAAGACTTGAACAAGATAATACAAATGATAAACAAAGCTGTTATACATATTTCTTGTACCACTTCTTATGGGCTAGACTCAGTCCAATATGTCTGCCTGATCGCTTAAAGCCCAGTAAGCCCAAGTCGAGCTTGTCAGAGCAACCTCACGCATTGCTGAAACCCGAGCTCAGGTCGCGGATCCAAGCGAGTTCCCAACAATGATTCCAGCGAGCTCTCAACGATATAACCAACGAGCTCCCAGCGATCCCTCTAGCTCACTGACCAATAGTTCAGCTCATCGATCAAACTATTTAGCTCGCATAGACAATAAAGCTGCTGAATAGGCGAAGGCAGGGATCCACTCACTTTATCTAAGGCAAACCAGATCCCTCGTAATGAGGATCCCACACCCAATTTTACCTAGATGATAAGGACAACCTGTCTCCCATTATATCATCTTTATACTTTTATATCTTATGCAATTGTAAGCACCCCTCACTATAAATAGGGGTCAAAAACACTATTGTAAAGGGGGACGCAACCATAATAACACATTGTTACTTTGCCGGAATAACCAAAGGACAGTCATGGAGTAAGCATCGTTCTGGCTGAACTTCTTAAAAATTTCCTATGTACGTTCTATTTTGTTCTTCCTCCTTACATTTTGGCTTATCTACTCACCGCAGGCCTACAAATCACGGTCAGCTGAATTTGAATGTCGATAAAAGCCTTTAGAGAGAAAAATGAAGAACAAATGAAATAATGAAGCACTTGAAGAATAAACACTTGTAAGCTTATAATGATCTCTCTTGGTTATCTTGACTCATCCTTTTAATATCTATTTATAATGCATCTTGAGCCCATTCAAAAATATAGCCGTTGGAGACTTGAATAAAGGAGAATCTAGCCATTGGAAGCTGTCTGCAACATAAACTGTCGACATTTGATGAAGAACTATCGACATTTAGATACAGAGAGTAAGGTTTGAAACTGTCGACATTTTAATAAAAATTATCGACATCTTGAAACAAACTGTTGATAAATGAGAACAAACGGTCGACAATTTACTATATATATTAGATTTGCTTGATGATACAATCCATAACATATATACATTATAACATATTTACATTTATTTAGTTTAAGTAAAAGTCCATTTACTTTAATACATAAATGTAAATAAGAAAGTACTCTCCATTTGAATTCAATAAAAATATCTAAAAAATCAAAATTCATAATAATAAGAAAGTAGAATTTTGGTTTTAATACAAATTTAGAATTTAACAATTTTACCACTCCCAAAATACATATATTTTATTTATTAAAAAATTCATTAAAAATCATTGTAAAAACAATAAATACTAGCTATCAAAATATCGAGAGATAGTTTTTTAAAATAAAAATATTTTATTTTATGTCTCCTCATAATGTGTTAATATTCCAGACTTAGAGAAAATTATAGATCATTTGGTTTTCATTTTTACAAAAGTACTTGAAATTGATTTTTGTTGAAAACCATAAATTTGACTCATTAATTGGGGATCAAAACCAACAAAATCAAATGTTATTTTTCATCATCAAAACTAATCACAAGAATGTAAAACATCAATCTTCCCCTTTTTGATGATGACAAAACCTAAAATCAATTTCAACACATATCTCTCCCTCTTTTTGTCATAAATCAAAAAGGTTTGTTTTCAAGAAATTTAAATTTAAAACTCTTCCTGAAACTAATATGACTAGAGAACAAGTCAACCATACTTAGATACTCCCCCTTAAACCAAGAACTTAAAAATAGTTGAGTTGTAAGAATACTTACATGCGATTTCACAAACTCCCATTTTAGATGACATAACCAACAAGGTTAGAGAATCAAGAATTAATAAGCGCATAATTCATATACAAGTGTCATTCATAAGGCATTCACATAAGAGTCCATAATAATCTCCAAACAATTCAAAAATTTTGATATCACATTCCATATTCATGACCATATAAGAGCCAAAATATATTATTCTAAATAGTCATTCATATTATAATTGTTTTAAACTAACAAAACATCATCATATTAGAGGCATATATATTAAATGATCAAATTTATTAATTAAGACTCCCCCTTAATATGATATAAACATTAGTCATAAAACTTAAAATTTATTAAAACTTTCTTTTAAGAGATGGATTATATTTAATCAATAGAATTACATTAGAGTCACAAATTATAGGAATGAACTACATGTACTTATTTTTCATATATTTAAGGGATAACTGGTCATTCAAAACAAAACAAGTTATGCTAGATTTCATGCAAGAAACATTAAGATAGGTTTTAACAACATACATTTATCTTTTAATAATCATAGCCAAACTTGCAACCACACATCAAGAGCAAAATATACCATTTTGCATTTAAACATTCCTTAACTTCCATGTCAATCAAAACAAAAGGGTAAATATATAGATCCAACATCATATGAGTCTAAGTGCCGAAGAGGTTAGGAATAAATTGAGTGTTAATCTCAAATAATTGGATATTCATTTTCCATATGCCAAGTTATGACATATTTTATACAAGAGATATAGATCATAGACATTAAATTACCCAAAATCATATATTTAATCCATATATTTAATATCTTTTCAAGAGATCAAACCATATGTATCATATCCCAAACTTAGGATTATAATATAAGATCATTACATATAGAAGTATAAAAGAAATAAGATGATTATTTAATTAGTATAATTTCTTACTCAAGTAATACACAGTAAATACCAATTAGACCAATAAGCATATACATGCATGTCTTATTATATCCAAAATGCAAATCAAGTTTGGCTTTTGACAATCATAAATCACAAAATTTCTATATATTATCAAAGGATATAAAATTTTACATATCACACACACTTATTGAGCATATTCAATTAAGTACACATTTTTTAAGAATGTCAAGACACAATCCTTCCTAGTTTACTTCTAGAGTATTCAAATATTTCCTTATCTAGGGGTTTTGTGAATAAATCCACCACTTGATGATTTGTGTCTTTAAATTCCAAATCTACTTTTTGAGCATGATCCCTAATAGAGTGATGTTTAATTTCAATGTGTTGACCATGAAATACCGAATTTTTGGTTAGGGCTATAGCACTTGTATTATCATATTTTATTGGAATATTGTGAGTTTTTATTCCAATGTTTTGAAAATCGATACCTTCCTCTTGGCAATAGTATCCTTTGACTACAAGCCTTGTCTTGTTTCTTACTATGTTTCTATTTTTATCCAGTTTATTCTTGAAAACCATTTTGTTCCAATTACAGATTTATCCTTGGGTAGGTTAGTCGATTCGATTCGGATCGGATAAAAAAGAATAAGATATATTTTTTATTTTTTTTGGTTTTTTTATTATTTATTTTGATTTCTTTTTTTTATTTTTTTGTTAAGACTTATATATTATTTTCTTTAATATCCAAATAGCTTTTCGAATTTTCTACGCCCGTCCGGATGCTTTGATTTTGGTTGCCTCTTTCTCGATCTATCACCCGTGCAACTTCATCTCCAGCGTCTCTTAGGCTCGCACTAACCCTCTCTCTGTCTCTCCTGTCCATCGTTCATCTCCATTGCTCTAATCTACAAGGAGGTAAGTCTCGCACCCATACATGATATATACATATATACATATTATTTAGTTTGACTGAAATTTTAAGCTTAGATCGATGGAGTTTCAACCGTTGGATCCTTTTTGTTTTTGGGTATGTTGGTCGATGGGTCCTTAGATGTCGGGTGGTTGCCTCTGACCACCAGAAACCACTGGCTACGGTGGTCAGTGGCAATTGACAATGTGTATATACATGTTATAGGTTTAGTTGAAACTTTAAGTTTAGATCTACGGAGATTTGACAGCTAGATCTTGCTTTTTTTGGGTATAGAGGTCGAAGGGGGTAAGGGAGTTGAGTAGTGGCCTTAGATCGCTGGGAAATGCTGGCTGTGGTGGCTGGTGGCGACGATTAGTGTGCTTTTTAAATCTTGCTGGAAATTAAAAAACCATATCTATGAAAGTTCAATTGTTAAATCTAGCCCATTTTTAGATATATTATCCTCATTGTCTTCGAGGTTCTAATGGTAGGCTCGGATCGTAGAAACTTCCGTTAAATTCTTCGTAGGAAAGTTGGGTTCAATTCTGTTAGGAATTGTAAGGCAAGTTCTTCTCCCTGTAATCCTTTCTTACAAGTTTTAGCATTCGTTCCCAGATTATTCAGGACTCTTCATTCTTGATTTCAGATGATTAACAGTCAATATATATATATATATGCATATAAAAAGAGTTCATGAGCAAGTCATGAATTTTTCCTTATAGCGATTCTTTCAAATATGATCGTTGAATCATTCTTGAGATTATTTCATATTGATTGGGATTTTCAAAATTGTGTAGAGTCGTTAGAGTTGTTGCAGAATATAAACATTATTATCATCCAAATTTTTTTATTTTGGTGGTGCAAGTTTCATTCCTTTTGCTTCAAAAGATTCATCATTTAAAGAGTTTTTCAAAGCATATCTTTATAAAACAGAACCTTAGGTTTTGAAACCTGCATATCACATTACGAAACATACAAAACAAAACAAAAAACTTTTATTTCGAAATCTCTTTGTTTATATTTCGAAACCTATCACTTTGCACTTCAAATTCGGCATTATCACTTGCTTAAAAAGGATTGTCTTTACATGGCTAATACCTTATTGTGCCATTTCAAGGTCTTGAGGTTTAACTAAATCGTGGCCTTCACTGACGACATCCTATTTATATTGGGGGTTGATGTGATGGTTTAGGGTTTTTGCGTAGAAACCTGATTGTTTGTATTTCGTAAATAATTTCTCAAAATTTTGGTAAAATGGGTTTATAACCCGAAGGAGATCATGAATCACCCCAATCTTTCAAAGGAATATTGTTGGGGTAGGAATTGAGAAAAATTGGAGATTGGAATTAGATTGGGGGTTTTCGGTTCATCCGTGTGTGTTTCCAAGTTTCAGGAGTTCTTCAGCTTATTCTTTCTCATTTTCTTTAGAAACAACTAGAAGATTATGACAAGATTGTGTTTTCTATACTGTGCTTGCAAGTATTTGAGAAGAAAATGTATCCAAGGGTGCATCTTTGCCCCTTATTTTTGCAATGAAGCAGGAACTACTAATTTTGAAGCTATCCACAAGGTTTTTGGCACTAGAAATGCCTTCAATCTCCTGACTTATCTTCCAATAAGAGACTGTAATGACGCTGTCACTACAATCTTATATGAAGCTCAAGCTAGGATTCAAGATCTGATTTATGGCTGTGTATCTGAAATTTTTGTCCTCCAACAGCAAGTATGATGAATCCTAAATCCTTAATCTTTTTGAATTTCTGGACTTAATTTTCTAATTATGTGATTTTTATGTTAACAATCTACAAGTTTATCTAGCATTTTTGAAGGAGTTTGCAGACTCTTATGTAAACCTTCAAAATATTCAAAATCGATTTCACGCATAACCCAACCCTATTCCAAAACTAGATCCGAGCATCATCGGAGATTTTGTTCATATCCCAAAAGAAAATTTCGATGAACTTGGACCAGTCGTGTTCGACAGACATCAGTATTGAGCATTGGTGAAACATGGGTAAATTAGATTTGAGGATTATGTAATGATATTGTACCCCTTGAATATTCTATGATTTCTTTCTTAGATGTTATGTAATATTGGATCTATGGTTAGAATAATTAGCGAGTAATTCTCTAACAGATGTGTTGCAATTTGAGTATTTTGAGAGATAGTTGATATTGAGTGTAGATTTTGATGATTGACATGTGTGAATGTGAATTTATATTTTATGTACTAACAAAGCATGAAGCCTTCATAAGGCTTACAAAGTTGTTCTCTAGTGATTTCATGACACAGGTTATATATGGAAAATTCTTATATTTATATAGAGATTTCATTATATATAGGAACAAGTTTTTAGAGAGCTTTCTAGAAATTTGAGTATTTGAGCTATGTATAGAAAGTTCTTCTTGAAATGGAAAGTCTAGAATATTATATATGGAATTCTTGCTCATATATATAGAAAGTTCAAAAGAGATATATGGAAGTTTTTGAGGAGATTGGAGTAGTTCACTATATGGAGTTGCCATATACGTATCTTGGAGACATGACATTGTTAACGTGGCATTTTAATGACATGGCAGCCACATGGAGCACACTCATCAAGGCTACATCATCTATTTGATCTAAATATGGTAAGAGAATCATGGAGTAAATTTAAGGGTTCCTAGAAACTCTTTTACTCAGCTAAATATGGAAGAATTTTTGAATTGCATTCAAATGGAGAAGTTAAAGATTCAACCTTATTGTTCAACATTAATGGAGGAAATTAAGGTTTGAAAGTTAAACCTTGATAGATATTACTTTCCTTTATTGCTGATTCTCTCTCATTAAAAGGATATGGAGACTCAAATCATGGAATCAAGTATCATACTCAGTATGGCTAATTGATATCTTCATTATGGGAGAATATTCTAAGGATATCTTGCATATATTCAGCTACACAAATTGATTCTCTACTTGTCAACACTTTTTAGTATATCAATTAAGGGTTCTTGAAGTTATAATTGATATCTTCATTGCTAGACAAATTTGCTTCATTATTTGAGAATATTTGGATGGATTTTACACCATTTTGAGGTTTAAATTCAAATTTTAAATTAGCTATGTTTGTTATGGAAGCGAATGGGCCAATTGCACAATCAAAGGTGATTGAAGATCAACTAAAAGTTATAATTGATCATTTCTTATTTATGGTCGATTTTACAAGAATTATGAAGGATTTTAATGATATTTTAATCCTTAAAATCAGCCATACATTATTAGAATTGATTTGCTCATTCAAGGCTAATTAGAGATTAATAAAAATCAAAGGTCTTGATGATCAATCAAGTTAGCTGATTATGGAACGTAAATCAAGAATTCAAATGAAGGGCTGAGATTGGCTTGAAGACTTGACACATGGAGGGCTGAGATTGATCAAGTACAACCTACTCTAACACTATATAAAATGGTATCTTGAAGGCTTTGGAATAACTTTTAGAAGCCCTATTATTTTCCTCATTATTGGCCAAGATTTTAATTCTCTCTAAATCTTTCTCTTCCTCTATCTTTTTGAGAGAAAACTAAGAGAGTTCTCTACACTTCATTGTATTATTTTTGAGAAAACTCTATTTCTCAATCACTACTATTCTTGTATCTTGTAAAGAGCGTACAAAATTCAAACTAGTGAATGTGAGACTCCAGAAATAGTTTGATGGTTGTGAAGCCAAGTGAAGGTTTTTGTGGTTGTAACAAAAGTTTTATATAGTAGATTTGATTGAAAATCCTAAGGAAGGAAATCCTTAGGTAGTGGATGTAAGCCATAAGGGTCGAACCACTATAAATCTATGTGTTCTTCTTCTCTTCACTCTTACTTATTCTTGCTTGATTATACTTGTTTGTTTTTGGTCTTGTGCTATCTAAAGTGGCTGAATCCTAAGGCCTACATTTTTTATGGTTATTTTGATTATATTCTAATTTTCTTTAATTGATCATTATTTGTACTCATTCAATATTCCATTTAGTTTATTTAAAGACTTGTTATTGTGTTCATTCAAATCACTTGTTTTCACCAAGTTGTAATTTGAAAAGTATATTGGATCAAAGCACATACTAGCACAGCTGGCGAATATCATATTATTCATCTAGTATTTAAGTGCTCTTGTACTCTCAACTACAATTTTGGTTTGTATTAAATTTTTTTCTCATATATATACGTACATAAGTTTTGCATTAGAGTTTTGAAAAGATATCAATTCACCCCTTCTCTTGATTAGGTTAGAACTCAACAAGTTGATACTATGAATTTTTTTATATTAGATAAGTCTAAGTACATTCTCTGTCCTATTATCTATTCTTTTTGTTTCATTTGTTCTGTGACAAGATACTTCACATGTATTAAAACATACTTTATATCCTTTGTCACATGATTGGCATATGCTAATTAGGTTATACTTAAGATTATCTATCAAGACAACATTTGTAACTGTAAAGATTCAAAAACAAAAAATACAAAAATATATATATATATATATAAAAATATATAAAAATAAAATAAAAATATTTTATATATAAAAAAAACAAAATATAAAAAGAAAAGGGGGAGGCGCTCGGCAGCCCCCCCAACAGAAAGCAATTTCCTCTCTCTTTCTTTTATTTCTCTCATTTCTCCTCTTGGTTTTTCGACGATTTTGAGAAATCTGGCCGTCCGATCTTCAATCCGACTTCGATTTCACCGTTAAAGCACCCCCGATCTACCAAGAGGTAAGTACTTTGGCTCCATCTTCTCTGTTTTTCTTCTTGTTTTCGTGAAGTATGGCTTGAGCGCGATGGGGTCTTTTTGGCCGAACGTTTGAGGTTAGATCTACGAAGATCTAACCGTTGGATTTCAATGATTTTTGGATATGATGGTCGGTTGGCTTGAGGGTTTTGGATGGCGGTCTTGGATCACTGGAAATCGCCGGCCACGGTGGCCGGCGACGTTGGCAGTGTTTTGTCCCATTTTGGCCGAGAGTTTGACTTTAGATCTACAACGATCTAACCGTCCGATCTCTCCCATTTTCTGATATGTTGCTCTCCTTGGTGCTACGCACCTCGGGGTACCTTCTGATTGTCAGAAAAATGACCGACGGCCGGCGAACGGCAACGGCCAGATTCGTCCCTATTTTTGGCCGAAAATAAACTCTCAGATCTACTAAGATCTGACCATCCGATGGGTTCCATTTTAAGGTATGTTATTATACATGGCGAGGGCTTCGCATTGGTATATAGATCGACCATTTTTGGCCGGCCGGCGGTGGTCGTCGGCGGTGGCAGGCAGGTTGCTGAAAAGAAAAAAAAAGAGAAAAAAAAAAGAAAAGAAAAGAAAAGAAAATAATAAATAAATAAAAAAAATGAGGGCTTTTTGGGGTTGGGCATGTCGGGTTAGGTGTTAGCCTAGGATGGCAGGGCCCGATTGGGTTTTAGGATGGCCCAATGTGTTGGGCATGACTGACCTAGTCGTGGCAACCCTTGGGCTAACTCACTCGGCTTGTTCTCCCTTGTCGCTTGTCCGTGGACCTAGGATGACTTAGTTAGGTTGATCTTACTCAGGATATCGAGATTAGTCTAATTTGGGTTCTCATTAGGCCTCCTAGAATTGGCGATATGATTGGCGAGTCATTTTGTTGATCGGAGTCCTAAGGACGAAGCCCTATTAGATGACTCGAGGCCGAGTAAGACTGACCCCGAGTGCGTTCTAGGCTAGCCTATGATGAAGACGTGGGATTATTTCGAATCCTGATTTCTGATGGATTCCTTCTATTCTGAGGTTAGAATATTGAAATTATTCCTTTTAAATAATTTATTAAATTATTAATTAATTATTAAGTTTTTAAGAAAATTTATCAATTTAGTTATAAATATATATATGTATTTTTGATAAAGAAGGAATTTAAATAAAACTATATTATTTATATTAAATGAAAACTAGTTTATGGGTAAATATATATATATATTATGAAATTGCAGCCTATAAGTGGGTGTGTAGCTCCACTATACACCTACGCGTAGCATGCAAGGCGAGGCATGATGACGTAGTCGATGGCTTATCTCGACGAATTCCATGACGCTAGATTCGAATATTGCGCGGGCAAAGGTATAAAATAATCTATTCAGAGTGTTAGGTAATGGATAGGGTTTTCAGTAAATTCATTTCATCGTTACTCTTGTTACCAAATGTGACCACCCCATTCTATTTATTGTAGGATCAGACTCTCAGGATTTTGTTCGATCTTCTCCCCAGACTCGGACTTGAGTCATCGTTTCCCAGGCGAGTAGACAGGATATGTTATGTTTACTTTATATTCTGCACATATATATATTGTTTCATGCATAAACGTTATAACTTGTACTGATTTTATATGCATAACTTGTATATGATTTTTATATGCAAATCGTAGAAAAATACTATTAAATGCTTTGAACTTGCATGAAATATTTTCATCCTACTGGGAGAGACATGAGCTGAAATATACCCTAATTGATTTCTTGTTTTGAGAATATGGAATGTTGCATGAATGGTGTATTTTAGACACCACATAAAATGATAAATGATTATGACTTGTGCATAAATTAGGGTATCATTTGCATTATCAGTAGAGGACTATCTAATAGATTCCCTGGTGACTCACAGCAGGAAAAGATCATGGTATTGTGAGGCTTGGCATGCCAAGGCCATGAGAGACACGGATAGTATGTTTTAGCACTACTATCACGTGGGCCATTATGATGATATTGTGTGATGATGATGTATGTGATGATATATATACCTGTGTGCATGTGTATATAGGCGTTAGGCCAGTTTCTACTAGTGTGTCCTCAAATCAGTGCATACATCTCATATAAAAGTATAGGAGATTTAGGTGATTAGGGAACAACCTATGGGGGTTGTCTTTAGGCACCTATTTTTCCTACACTATGCTTTTCTTTGAAACCTCAAAACTATTTAAACTTATGGTACATGTTACTACTGTTTACATTGTTATTATGTTATTGCATTCATGATTATCATCTTAGCATTTTATTGAATACTCTCCTAGTGGGCATGACATACCTTATACTCGCGAGTCCACAAGACTCACCCTCTTTTTATTAAAAACATTTTCAGATAATTCTCCTTTTGAGTATTGGTCCAGCAGATTTTCTGGTATGATGTCAGACCCTCTTTTGATCCCTGATATGATATAGGATGCTCTGTGGAGACATACATATTGTAGAGTCTGACGTTTTGTCTTTTATTTTGTTGGCGCATAATTGTGCCAAGGGCCCGAGATTCGGGATCGAGTATGTATTTTTGACAGCAGTGTGATAGATATCCTCATTGTGTACAACTGCTGTATTTGGAATATTGAATCATCATATTAGAAGGTGAATTGGTATTTTATTCATGTTTTATATCTTGTCAGTAATATTAATTTATTCAAATCGAGCTAGAGAAGAGGCTTACTAGTCCATTGTGGGGCCGCTGGGCCTAGGATTAGTGCCGGTTATGACATTTCAGATTTCGGGTCGTGACAGTAACGCCCCACTTTTCCAAGCGTTAAATAACTTAGGAATTTTGAGATTTTTTTTTTAATATAAATCATTTCCCGACAATCTCGTTTTACCTTCCCATCATACTAAATAAGAATCAATAAGGTAAAACAGGTAATCATCATAAATACGGAAGCTTAAAAATCGAAACTTGATATAGTATATAACTGAATTCACTATACTCATGACATAGAAATCTGTACCATTTTACATCTTCAAATACATAAATTACATAGAGACTCATCATCAAGAGATATCAACTCAATACCTCAATTATACATGATCATCAATATAGCATAGTCTTCTAAACGTGACCAAAAACATATCTTGGGTCCTCACGAAGGAGCGTATATCGGAATATCTTACCGAACCCATCGGTCACGTCATCAATCATCCCATTGCTATAGCTACAAATCCTAACTAGAACGTTTGAATGTTCTAGGGGCATAACCCAATTAGAAGATGAATCTTCTAGTGAGGGCTTAAAAACATGATACATAAATGCATGATGCAATAACATAAACAAACATTCATCCTAGTGTAACTTCTCAGGCCTAGCCCGGCACGGAACCCTAGGCAGAACCCTGAATCTCTGTAGGATAAGTCTAATGTTGTTCCATCAATCGCCCTTGAGGAATTATTGCTACACTCTTAGGGCAATATTCCATTCCCATGCACAAATATGACAATAATATCGTGCCATACAAGTATCACGACTTTCCATGCAATATGACAAAATGAAACATATCTTTCATAAATATCATGCATATATAAGTAATCATATCTTTTATAAGTATCATGCATAATAAACAATCATATAATACATAATAGGATAACTCACCTTTTCATGAGATTCGAAATACCTCGAAAGATGTGTATCACCTCGATATACGTGTCCGACCTCAATTTTTATGTCAACCCTCAAAAGATGCACCAATCATTATTCCTCGAACACATAAATCATAAAAAGCATATTTAATCACTAAATATCTCCAAAATTCAATTTATTTCTTTTTTCCTTCATTTTCTTCCATTTTTCCTTCTAAAAATATGAATAAATACCATCGAGACTATTTTCTCAAATCTAATTCCACAATAATTCATAATATCTAATGAAATTCAAAGGAAAATTACTGAACTTATCCGGATGTTCCGTTTTCATGCAAAATGAGGCTGTTCGGTGTGAAAACTAAGACATCGGGAAGCCCAACTTCAAAACTTTTTGCATGGACCCTCTTAAAACATTTTTCTAGATTTTTTAGGAATTTTTCCCAAGCCCCACGCGCCCGTACGTGCCTAGGGCGAGTGGCACGCGTGAAGGACCAACACGTGACTGGTAGGCGTCGATTGTCTTCTCCGGCGACGGTTAGCCAGAAAATCTTTCTAACTCCACCACCTTGACTGCTTCTTCCATTTGATCTTCATGGCATATCCCATGGCCTGAAATGAGCTCGAGAAGGGCTTCGATTTTTCGGCCAAAGGCTCGGCCAAACTGCCAGCCTCCAACTCTGGCAAAGCCTCGAACGGCCACCAAAATGCTTGAAACTTATCAGAAACGATCCTCAGGCCATGGGCAACAAAAGCCCTCTATTTTGGAACACCAATTCGTTCAAAAATGCCTTCGATTTGAGCTTCCCATCTCTGAAATTTTCGGCCACTTATGTGCTCTATTTATAGGCAATGTTGAAGCTCCAAATGGCCTTGGCCGCCTTGCCTATTGCTTAAGCGTCTTCACTTCCGCTAGATCAACCTAAAGGCATCAATAATTGACTGAAAAAAGCTAGTTGCAGGGCTCGACTTTTAGGCCAGTTTTCTTGGCCGAATTTTTCAAAAATCCATCCACTCCAATGGTCATTGTTGGCTCATCATCACTCGCTGGCCATTCCTGACCATCCCCCATGTGATCCTAGCAGCTTTCGGTGACCCCTCGTGGCTTGGTCAGATTCCATGGCCAAGATTTCCAATTTTTGCACTTTCGCCCCACTACTTTGGTTTTTTCTGTTTGACCCTCCTTTACAAAAGCCCCCCAGCTTTTGAATATTTCTATTAGGTCCCTGAAATCCTAATCTTTCCATTTCTTCTTGAAACTTTTGAAAAATATCATTTTGACCCCTTCCGGCAATTTTCAAAAATTATACTTATGCCCGAATTTTCTTTTTGACTTTAAACCTCTTGGTTTATTCCTGAAACTTCTGAAGGGTTGTCCTACTCGATGAACTGGAGCCCCCTCAAGCTTCCATTGACTTCCCGGAAGTCGTCTATAACAATTCGGTATTGCAGCCTAATTGATAGCTGCATTTTAGTTGTACCAAAAATCATTCCCGATCTCATTTCTTTCAATGTTATAAATCATGCCTCAAAATACTCATTATGGTCATATCATTTTTCTTAGGCATCTCGACTTTAGGGCACTCCCTATAGTTGATTCGGTCATTCATACGATAATAAATTACCCTTATACCCTCAATTTATCTGAAATTTCACTTTTGACCCAAGAAAATTTACTCTTGAGTCCATTTGAAATTCTCGTGTATTACAACATTTCTTAGCACATATCAATAAATTTTATTCTCCCCCTTATTCAATACATATATCAAAATATTATAACTCTCATTTAATTATAGAAATCGATACAAATGTTCAACAAAAAATCATAAAGGGCAAATTCACAATTCATTATCATCAAAACTTATAAGCATAGAGAGTTTAGGGATAGAAACATACCGCCAAGATTTTGTTTAATAAAATCTTACTCTTGGATGGAAATGCATCATTTGGGGTTGACTCTCTTTTTCATCCCCTTTTCTTTCATACTTGATTCATCCATAAGGATTTCTTTTTGAGATTCATTTGGATGACAAGCAACCTACAAAAATACCTATCCACAAGCTTTTGGTGCCCAAACTTGTAATGCCCCAGCGCTACCACGTGGCCCTTCCTCCTCCTTTCATTTTTGTCTTAAATTGAGCCCATTTTCGGGCGTTTCTCTTGCGTCAGAATAGCAACAAATTTTGGGAGAAAACAGCACGCACGCGACGCGAATTTGGGAGATTTTAGTGCTGAAAAAATTAGATCAAATCAAGTTTAATCAGCAATTTAATTATCCAGGTATGTAGAGCAGCTAGTAATTAATATTCTGTACGGTCAGAATTTTGTTTTGAGTCCAATTTTATTAATTTTGACAAATAATTGGGATATTGCAGTTTGTATAATTTTTGCCGCTTTTGGACCAAACGAGCCTAAGGATATCTCTGTTAAGGCAAGTTCTTCTTATCTACCTCATCGGTTCTTTCGTTGGCAATTTATTTGACCTCCATTCGTTTATTTTGGCTATTAATTAATTATGGAATTTTTAAATAGTTAGTTTAAAATTTAATTTATTAAACTGGTTTCGTGGATTTTATTCGTTGGTTGCCTACGGGGGTTTGTGCCACCCCTTGCCTGTTGGGAATGATGTCGTACTCACCCGGGGCTAGGTTCTTAGCAGTTCAGGTATTATAGTTGGATTTTTACTTGTTTACCGGCGGGAGCGGTTGTGTAGTGAGGGCAAGGATCGGCGGTTCGGTGACGGAGCGACTGTCGTACGGTCTATCTTAGGCCACCGGCTGGTCTCTCCTATCCACTGACCGTTGACCGGTGCCAAGCATTGCTATCAAGCTTAGCCGTTACGTGATTATAACATGCTTACTTATATTCTATTCTTGATGCATGGTTTGATGTGCACATGGGCATGGGCTGCATGTTAGGATTAACATGATTTGGTTATGCTTGGTCACGGGCATTTTAGTTTGATTATGATGCATCCAGCACGGGCATATGTATCGCATGTGATTTACTATGTGAGCGGAGCATGGCCTGATACCTGGATGTATGGGCGCCTTGTATCACGTTGATGCTCACTACGCTATTGCATTTTATGTGCATTGCATGACTACTGATAGTATTTAGTTCTCGGACGGGAGTACCGTTCCGAGGAAGCTTATGGCTCGGTTGTCGGGAGTACTAACGTGGATACTGGTGACGGGAGTACCGCCCTGGGACAGTGCGCACAGGTTTGTTGAGGATATTTGTTGCCTTTCAGGGCAGCGGCAGGTTGGTATGGGACTTGGGTGCCAGATGTCTTGTGTGGGCCCCAAAGACCGGTATGTGCTTTTATTATACTGCACTGTTATGTTGTAGCGTCTCATGACTTGTGTGTACGTGCAGGTCTGTGTTGGGGGCGATCTCTTCTTTTATTTATAGCCTTTCATTTCTTATAAACTTGCTGAGTCTTGCGACTCACCTTGCTTTCCATCATTCTAAGTAAGGGTAAAGCAAAGGCTGAGGGTGAGGATCGTTCCACTTAGCAGCTGACCGCGTTGGTTCTGTGTACAGTTAGTCGCCCCCGTTATCTCTAATATCCTGTCGGTACTTTTGTCTTTCATTTTTGACTGTGCCGGATTTTTCTCTGTATCTTTTATTGTTGGCACAAGTGTCTGTATATTTTTATATACACTCCTCGACCGTTGTTCCAGTGGGGTACCTGTGGACATGCATGTATATCATTTTGCTTCTGCTGTGGTATTCCTTTTTATGTATGCATGTCAGGGTATTTTTGTCTTGTGTTTGTTTATTTTCCCTCATGTAAGCGCTTTCGTTCGGATAGACCGGGTGGTTGGGATATCCAGACAGGGGTGCTTACAAAACCACTTTGGGTTCACCATTGTTAGCATAGATTGTTCCCTTAGGAACCCATACTTGTTTAAAAATCTTTGGATAGTTTCTTATAAAACCTGCGTTTAAGATGATACCAATAATTACAATGTGAAGTAAAGGATTTTTGTTTGAAATTTATTTTCATTTTATCGTTATGCACATTCCTCTTAAAATGAGAATTTTTAGGTTTTAAAACATACTAGGATTCTTGGGGTTTAGCATAAGAACTATTAGATATCTTAGTTTCTTTAGGAATCCATTTCATTTTTGGACCACTATATGATTTCCTTTTAAAAGGGCAACAAGATGCAATGTGGCCAAATTTACAATAATGAAAACATTTAATGTCATGAGAGGTGTGTAAAGATGAGCTCTTAATATTAGTTCTTTGACTATAAGAATTTTGAACACCTTTGTCATGATCATATGAATTTGAAATCTCTCTATTTAAAATAGGTTTCTTATTTAAAGCATCATTAGGAGATTTCAATTTAGTTTCTTTCAAATCATTTTCCATTGAAAATTCTTTATTGGAAACAAAAAAATATTCATTCTTTGATTTTAAAGTTTCCAATTCATTTGACAATAAATCCAATTGTTTTTGAAAAGTTTTGTTTTTCAAACATTATTTTTCAAAATTAACACACAATTCATCAAAAGCATATAAAAACTCTTCTTTTGAAAAATTATTCTCAATATCATCACATTCATCAATATCATAAGTAGAAGTAGATATTACCTCTTCTTTTTGAGCTATGAAACACATATTTGGTGTTGGGCTTTCTTCCTCCTCTATTTGATGATTCAAAAGATTTTCACCCTGCACATTTTCATCAACAATCTCACAAGATTGATTAGTAAGATGGATTGAATCAAGAGTATTCAATATATCTTTAGCATTTGTGTACTTAGAAACCTTAGCATAGACATCATCACTTAAAACATGTTTTAAAATATGCATAGCTCTAATATTTAAAGAAAAATTCTTTTTGTCATGATCATCCCATTGCAACTTTGGTTTTGAAACGAAATAATTTTTCACAATATTCCATAAATAGCAATCAATGGATGTCATTAAAACAAAAATTCTTATTTTTCAATGTTCATAGTATATGCCATCAAAATAAGGTACAACATTAGTAGAATAACCTTCCTTAAGAGCCATGGATCTCTCCTTAAGTTGTTAGACCTAAAAACAAGGAGTCGGGCTTTGATACCAATTGTTAGGTTTGTATAACAATATCAATAATACCCAAGAGGGGGGTGAATTGGGTTATTTAAAAAATTTGTTTGAACTTTGAAAATCTTTTTGATAAAAAATGAAATTTTAGTGCAAGTGAGGATTAATGAAATGGTTGGAACAATAAATGGAATAAAAAGCACAAACAAAAGAAAGTACACAACAATATATAGTGGTTCGGCTTAGACTAATCCTAATCCACTACCTTAGCTCCTCACTAAGTATTTTTCAACCAATCTACTAAAAATCTCATATCTCTCCGAATAGGAACCAAACAAGCCCTCTAGCACCAAGCTAGGTATTTCAACTCCTTACTTCAATAAGTAAGTCCTCTAACACAACAAATTAGGAAAAACCAAGAATAATGCAAATGAGATGATCTAAGAGTAGACATTCTTAGTTACAAGATCTCTCAATATAAATACAAAACTTGAACAAGATAATACAAATGATAAATAAAGCATTTAGAGAGAAAAATGAAGAACAAATGAAATAATGAAGCACTTGAAGAATAAACACTTATAAGTTTGTAATGATCTCTTTTTGTTATCTTGATTAATCCATTTGATCTCTATTTATAGTGCATCTCGAGTCCATTCAAAAATATAGCCGTTGGAGACTTGAATAGAGAAGAATCTAGCCATTTGAAGTTGTCTGCGACATAAACTGTCGTCATGTGAAGAAGAATTGTCGATATTTTTTATGCATGAGCTGTCGACATTTAGATACAGAGAGTAAGGTTCAAAACTGTTAACATTTTAATAAAAATTGTCGACATCTTGAAACAAACTGTCGACAGATGAGAACAAACGGTCGACAGTTTACTATATATATTAGATTTGCTTGATGATACAATCCATAACATATATACATTATAACATATTTATATTTTTTTAGTTTAAATAAATGTTCATTTATTTTAATACATAAATGTAAATAAAAAATTACCTCCATTTGAATTCAATAAAAATATCTAAAAAATCAAAATTCATAATAATAAGAAAGTAAAATTTTGGTTTTAGTTCAAATTCAGGATTTAGCAATTTTATCACTTCCAAAATATATACCTTCTATTTATTGAAAAATTCATTAAAAATCATTTTAACAACAATGAATACTAACTATTAAAATACCAAGAAATAGTTTTTCAAAATAAAAATATTTTCTTATATATCTCCTTAAAATGTGTTAATCTTCCAAACTTAGAAAAAATTATAGATCATTTGATTTTCATTTTCACAAAGGTACTTGAAATTGATTTTTGTTGAAAACCATAAATTTGACTCATGACTTGGGGATCAAAACCAACAAAACCAAGTGTTGTTTTTTATCATCAAAATTAATCACAAGAATGTAAAACATCATAATCAACTTCACCGTTGACCAGTATAATAAACAAATGTACAGATCCACCATTCAATTGCAACAAACAGGATAATTCTGTAAAAGGATCCATCATCTTTAGTGGTTACGATGGTGTTTGGGTTAGCAGTTTGATCGTTTATAGTGTAACATCTTAAACGCTGTACAACTTATTTTGTTATGTGCTTGTTAAAATGCTAAAAATTTAAACGCTATCGAGCTTATAAACTGTTTTAATAGCTTTTTCAATAAGCTACCTTCAGGTTTTTCAAATAAGCTCTTAGTAGCTTATTTTGTTAACTAAATAAATGATAAATTTACTCTCAAACAACTTCCATATTCTCAACCTCTACCCATCTCCTTCATCCTTCTACCTTATCTTTGTCGTTGCCTCCTTTCAACTTCTTCGTCGCTACCTTTATCTCCTCCATGACGACCACCCCTTTCAGCCCTATCCCCATTGGCCTTCGCTTCCTGCCTCCATTGACACCTCTTTCGTAGTCTGTTGCCATCGTATGCCACCCACGCCTCCATCGCCATCAGCCCTCACTTTTTTCATCTCTATGTATATATATATATATATATAAAATAAATAACAGCTTAAAACATATTTATCTAAACACGTTATTAAATTAAACACTAACCAATTTTTAAACTTTACACAACTTATAAATAGAAAGACTTAAACCCTTAAAAAAAAGGAAGCCAAACAGCCTCTACGTATGGACAAAAGGACAATCTTTCTTCTGTTCTTATGAAGAGAACGCATCACAATTGACACTTGACATGGAAAACCCAAAAACCATCCTCCAACGCGACAACAGTGAGACAGAGAAACAGAAAATGACAACAAATGATCCAAATACTACTAGTAGTTGTAAGCTATGGACTGCAAGCTCAAGTCAGGTTGCCACCACTGGTGAATTCCATGAGCTTGTTTGAAGTCCTGTGTAGGAATGGAATTCACAATCAGATTGGCCGAAGGAAGGAGATGCAGCGGCTCCCCTGAGTCCTTCCCCATTGCATTCATGAGGAGGCCGCCGATTGGATTCTGACTAGCCAGCCGCTCAACCACTCCAGCTCCCATGGCCTCCATCTGCTTCCGGTGTTCAAAGTAGCCGATATACCCGGAGCAGATGTGATCGCCCGGGTGCACGAATAGGCTTGGAAGCCACGCAGACAAAGCTGCCAAAGGGTCTTCTGAGGTGTTAATAATGTTCCTCTTCTGGCGAGCCTTTAGAGCCACGGTCAGTCCTGCAGCGATGAAGCTGCTAGCGATTCGGATTCCTTGCTTCACCTTCTTGTCCTTGATCCTCTCGATTGGCATATTAAGGAATGGTGGGTTGAAGAGAAACGCTTCAAGGAAGATGTCCGTCTTGGCCATAGTCTTGCCAGCAAGTATTGCCATGGCTGCCCCAAGGGAATGGCCAGCTAGCCAGATATTCGAGCTTCCATGTGTAGCGACCATTGATCGCACAGCTTGTATGGCAGTCTCGAAGCGTGATGTCTGGTGAAGGCCGTTTCTTATGATGTGGACGTCCATTTCTAGATCCCGTAAGAAAGCGTCTCCTTTGGTTAGGGTGCCCCGGAAGGCAATTGCATAGCGTGGACTCCCATCTAGGTGGTTGCCGTCAAATGGCGGCTTGAATTCATAGATAGAACCAAAAATGCATTGATCAACATCATCTACAAGCTCACGGTGTAAGCGGAAATGGAAGAATTCCCACCATAGAGGAGCCAGAGCCTGGGGACCTCGCCTGTTCTCTTGGCGGTCCCGCTCTAATATATAAACACCCTGAACCAAACAGGCGGCAACAGACCTTCGATGATCTTCGTTTTTCCTGCATAAAGTATTAAAGTTAGAGCCAACATTACCTACCATTTCCAGCTTCATTCTTCACATGCATATTGTAGAAAGCATCATAGGCTTCATAGCGTACACACCAAAGTTTCATCTCTTAAAAGCATATAATTTCCTTCTCTATATAGTTCTATTAAACCTCAAGAACCCATTAAAATAAGGGGAGAAAAAGCTTTACCAGTCGACGTTATTCAGATGCAAGGGTCCTGAAAGGTTGAAATCTTCCCTCTCAGAAGTCATTGCACCTTTTCTGCCCTTCTATATATCGGGAAATTTTCTGCACATCAGGGCAAATATCAGTAAGCAATCGGTCAAGGAGCATGATTCCGAACAAATACTAATACCCCAACCCATATCAAATAAGGCAGAGAAATCCCTCTAGGTATGCCTATTAACGTGAACTGAAGAAGAACTTTGTCCATAAACATCGTTGACACGCTGTAAAATCATCAAACGCTAAATAGACCATCTTGCAGCCTAATAAGCAGTGATGTGAAACTATCCATGATAAATGAATAGCATGAATTTCTATTGTATTCACGTTCCTGAGGACGTTATCGCAACTTTTCTGGGTAATCCAAATTCCAAACTCCATTCCCGAAGCTTTTGTCCTTGCAAAAATGATGAATTCAAACATTCCAGACAGACAGTAGAGTTGAGTATGAACTTAGCCAAATTTGAGAAAACAGAGCACTGATATAGACACAACAATGCATGAAGCTTTCGGTAGAAATTCCCAATGACGATCACGACAACCCACTACACCGTTTTTCAACTTTCTCCCTTCTCCAATTCTTTGGCTGCCAACTAGTAAGCGTAAAACCCCTAATGCCTCAGTTACAAGCTAAGTGAGGCAAAAAGATTACTGTGTTCATGGTTTATGTAACAACAGACCCTTCTGAACCTCTAATTATGTGGAAGTTTATGCCACCAGATTCATATGAGGCAAAATCTTTGTAAATGCAAGAAAAAGATATAAATCAGTCTGTTTCTGCGTGGATTAGCTATTTGCCGAGCCATTTTAAGAGATAAATTGACATGAAACTCATGCACACAAAGATTACTCAATCATAACCCCGTTTTCTAATGACAACAGAAGATTAATAAAAGTCACAATTCAAGATCCACTTAACCCTTGATCAAATTTACAAATTTGAGGATTTTAGAACCCAAAATCTGAAATCACTCCATGATTTTGTACAGAATATACTATCAAACTCTAAAACTAATCCAAACCCAGAGACTTAATTTTGGAGGGCCAACCAAATAGAAAGGGGAAAACGGCAATAAGGCCCGGATCTCACAAACAAACTCGAACCCATTGATTCAAAGTGGTAAACGACATTGAAAACAAACGCAAGTCGACAGATCGAGAGAGTCCGAAACGCGACATTGCAAGAACTTGGAGTAATAGAGAATGAACAACAAACAACCAAACAAAAACCACAGATCTCCTCCTGCAATCAAACAACACTTGCAAAAGAAGGAGAAAATCATCCCAACCTTGGTGAAAAGTGAAGATATATAGAGGAATGCGATTTGCAGAAGCCTCCAGTGGATCTGGCTTGGATATGAATCAGAAGTCGTCGCCAATTGCTTCTCTTCCGGCTGTAGCCAAATCTGTCGGTGAACCATGGAAGCGTACGGCCTCGACAATGAGATACGACGTCGTTGTCAGCTTATTTAATCCTTGGATTATACGTGTCCGTGCTTTTGATGCTGAGTTGGACTTATTTTTATTCGGATATTCAGCTTACATATTTTTTAGATTTTAAAATTTAATTAATTAATTAATCTTTAATTTTTTTTAAATTAGTTATAACACTTGAAAGGCTAATATTAAGGAGATATTTTGCTATTTTATGGGAGCCATGGCTAATTTAGAAATTTTTTAAAAATTAATTGAATACATTTACAAATTATTCAATTTAAAAAACTAAAATTCAAGTAATATCTCATCAATTCTATTTAAAATTCATTTATTTGGATGGGGAGAAATAAATTTATCTAAAACAATTTAGATAAAAAATTACGTTTTAAGGGTGGTTAGATAAATTTAATAAATACAATAAAAAATATTTTTATTTGAAATATTTTTCATATCTTATTTTTTTTAATTTATATCTTGTTAAGATAAAATTTTATTAAAATAATTTATCTGTAAACTTCAAGATAAGTTATTCAAAGAGAAAGAATGGATAAATTTATATTGAAAGTTTAAGGTAAGAAATTATATGATTAAATTTTCTCCTTTTTAAGAATTCAATTATTGTGCCTATTTAATTGATTAAAGTTGATTGGGGACTTAAAATTGAAAAAGAACATAAAGTAGTTGACTAGTGCTTTCCACTAGTCAACTAATGTAGGACAAAAAAACAAAATAAGAAAAAATAGGAATTGTAGTTGATTAATTGGTCTGAACTAATTAATTGAAATTAGGGTGTGTTTGATTGCACATATTTTTTATAAAAAATATGTAATTATTATACATTTTCTATGGAAAACAATCAAACACTCTTAAGTTTTCTATAAAAAATATGTATGATACAAGCATTTAAAGCTTATTTTCATAGAATTTATTTTTCGAGGGGGTGGGGTGGTTTTTATTTTCTAGACAATATTACCTAGAATTAAATTCTAGGTAATACAATTAATCAACTGCAATTAATGCAATTAATCACACGTGTGTTTGATTGCATTACCTAGAATTTAATTCTAAATAATATTGCCTAGAAAATAAAAACCACCCTACCCTCTTGAAAAATGAATTCCATGGAAATAAGTTTTAAATGTTTGTACCATACATATTTTTCTATAGAAAACTTAAGAGTGTTTGATTGTTTTTCATAAAAAATGTGTAATAATTACATATTTTCTATGAAAAATGTGTGCAATCAAACACATTCTTAGTTATAAATCAAGTCCATCTTTAGTAGTTAACCAGCATTACTTGATTAATCAACTGAAAATCACAGTACACTGAAAGTTTTCTCAAAAAGCTTAACTAGTCAATTAGTTATCCTTCATAAAAATTTATTATGTTATCCCCGTCGTGCAACATAATGTTTATTGAGTTTATTCAATACAAATATGCAGAGGGGGGTGTGGCGGCGGCGTCGCGGGGGGGGGGAGGGGAGGAAGGGGGCCCTCACACTCGAGCTTATGCCTCTTTTTGATTTTGCTCATATCAGACAAACGTTATATTATCTGACACGAATAACATAACAATTTCAAAATTTGATAATATATTTTTTATCTTCTTACATGACTTGACTAGTTGACTAGTGCTTAGCCATATTTTGCATAAACTTATTTCACATTGTTCAAGTTAATTTTTTAACCTTGTTTAAAAATAAAAAAAATAAAAAAAACTACCAATCACCTATTTCCTGTGATAAAACTATTAAATAAAGGTCAAATAAAGAAATTCCCCAATATGGTTAGGCAATCGGACCTAAAGATTTTAAGTTGATTTAAAAACACCTCATCATCTCAAGCTTCAGAATTTGTACACATGACAAGAAAAAGTCTCCATTATTTAGAATTGAAAATGACATCTCATGAACCTAATAAACAATAAGAAATAGCACTTTGAATAGAGTCTTGCAACATTGAATATCGTATACATGCAAAGAAAGAGTGTGCTGAAGCCTTGAAAGTGTTGGATATCATTGTTCACTCAATTTTTTTTTTTTTTTTTGTATATATTTGATCAAGCTCTGTATGTTAGTTATTGTAATTTTTTCACTTTTGTGTGAGAAGATCACATATTGTTTGTGAAGAATTTGACTTGTTATAAGCGTGTTCTAATTCTTAAAGAAATTGTATCAAGGTTCTAGTTCCTAAACAAAGATTAGGGTTATTGAGATTCTACCTCTTAAACAAAAGTTAAGGTTATTGATATTTGTCCTATAATGAAAATTTTAAACTTTAGGTTAAAAAGAGAGACATAGAATCTTAAAACTAAACTTTTATAAAATTTAGGCATGTCAAAATGGTTGGCTCAGACTTCTTGTTTTGTTCTTTTTCAACGAGTTGAGTCTCATTAGCAGAGGAGGCTAAGTTCGGCCTTAGCCTATTACCAAATCAATGGACCAATTCCACCCATGAGTCTAGTTAGAGCGGGTCGAGCTCTTAAGCCGAGCCAACCTTGGGTTTGTGAGTTTTGATAGGCCAAGCCTAATAGAAACTTGTCAAATCGACGTATTTTAAAATAATATTTATTTAATTAATACATAAGATATAAGAATATTTGAAAAAACAAATTTCACTTGTAAAATAAAAATTTAAAATGTAGAAATTAAAATTTTAAAAATTTAAATTTTTAATAGTTTTCAGTTTTACTTTTAAAAATAGTATTAAATTTTATAAATATTTAAAATTTATAAAAATTACTTTATATTTTAAATTTATACTCTTGTGTATGAAATATATATTTATTTATATATTTAGAATGTTTTTAAGGTGATCATGACTTTTTGTGTATGAAATACAAATTTTCTTACCAAAAATGTGAAATTATGTATGAGATATAAATTATTTAAAATTTATTAATTCTCATTGTGAATTTTTGACATTCTTTATATAATTTCTTAAAGTATTAATGATATGAAATTAAATATCAAAATTAAATTATTTATAATTTTATTCTTTTATAAAATAAAAAATTTAACTAGCCTCAATGGACCCACCCCACGACCGGGGTCTATAACCCAATGGGCTGAGTCAAGCCAAACCAAGCCCTTAGACGGAGTACATTAAGGTCTAAAAAATACTAAGCTCGGCTTAACTCTATATAAATGGCTAGTTGAGCCGACTAAGGCTCAATTCATCAGGATCGGCTAATCTATTTGATATCTTTAATAAAATTCTTGTGTTGATTATGATTAATCTTTTATTACTTATCTTGAATAATTTTAAATTCTAACCCATGATATTAAAAATCTATAAAAACTTGAATTGTTCCAAATTTTGGTTAAGATTTATATAAAACCCAATTTACATTCTCTTTAAATTTGAATCGTTAGAAGAAACATGAGATTTAAAATAATGAGTTTTGTATATACAAAAGATGAAAGTAACTTTGAGAAAATAAAATGATAAAGATAAGCAAATATTTTAATTATTTAATTATCTCAAATATAATATTTAAAAAGTATCTTCATATATACTTGAGTTCTTCTACAGGGTTAGACAGATTGACAGACAGACTTACAGAATGGAGACTAAAAAATTAAAATGTCATCACCCATATTATATTGAAAAAAGTGCAATACAATATAGATAAGGACATTTTAGTCTTTTAACTCCCATTCTATAAGCTTATTTGCCAATCTATTTAACTCTCAAGAATTTTTCTATATATTTTTACTTTTAAAAATAATAAAAAATTATCATTACTCTCCAACAATCATAAAACTTCACGTCTTGTGATTTTAAGTTTGAATCATAATCGAGTTTTTTCTTAAAAGCAAATGCTCCTGAAACTAGTTGGATTTAATGTATTTTGTTTTTAAATCTAAACATTTATATTCATAGATAATAAATGTATCGTATTTTAAAATATTTTATAAATTAATAAAATATTTAAATATTGAAAATAAAATGTACCTTAATGAACAAGACACTTATTGCAATTATGGCAAGAATCTGCTACATGCAGTAATTGCATAGCATAATCCAGTTTGTGTATGGAATTAATTATGTACATACAAAATTCTAGCAAAATATTGGATTTGGGGTGAAATTAAGCATTTGGGTTTTTTTTTTTTTCAATTGAGGTTGAATTTAGGGGTGATTTTAGTAGCACGTGAAGTGCATGTGCCACTCAAAAAAAAAAAAAAAACTAATGGAGTTAAACTTCGCTAACGACTAGTTGCTAATTGTAACAAATATAAAGTGTAAGGAGATTTTTTGGTACAATAAAAAATACAGAGGGATAATTTACCCCTAAAGAATATATACTGTTGGAAATATTTTAATATATTTTAAAATTTTTAATATATATTATAAATACCATGTTAATATAAAATGAACTAACATGGTTTATGTATATTAAAAATTATTATTTCGATAACTACACGATAGAAAGATAATATTCTTAATGCAAAAACTCCTTTTTCTGTAAGTAATGCAATTATAACTAATTATTAATCAAAATATATAAATATAATAAAAACAATAAAGGATATAAAAGAAAGAATTTGTTTTGGAGTTATAACAAAATGATCAAAATGAGACCTCCATCCACATGAAAAGCAATGCTACTTTGTGGGACATCGTGGTAAGTTGTAATTATGACGTCTACAACTATGATAAATTCCTTTGTTATTTTTTATTATTGTAAAATTATGCGACATCCATAATCACAGACAAACAATATGTCAACAAGGAGTGTTATATTGTTAGAACATGTCTATGTTAAACACTATGAAACCTCAATTTCAAGCAAAAATTTTTGAAAGAAATTAATCGTTACAGTCCATCAATTACAATCACTAATTACACAGTCATTAATAACATCATCGATCACAAAATTACAAAATGAAATAATTTCTGCATTATTTTGCTAGCAAAATCAAATAATTTATAAACACCAGTGAATTTCCTATTGCAATGAAGTAACCGAAAAAAATTAACCTTTCAACTTGTGAGGTAACAATTTCAGATGTCAAAATCAAGTTACTTGCATTGATTTGCATTTTCACTGGTAATGATGTAACTTTGAAATGCTTTCAACCACATCAGAAAGGGGACATAGGAAGAAATTCTTAGATTAGATATTAGAGATTAAGGGTTAAACTCTACCTCGAATAATACTTATGCTAATTTGGCGTCACCTTTTATTGAGTTAGAACTCGAACAAGAAAAAACATTACATGTCTTAATTTTGAGTTTTTTAATATCAAAGCGTCTATTTTACTATTTGAATACTAAGGTAGTGTTCTTTTTGTAATTTTTCTTATTTTTGAAGCTAACAAAATAAATGTATTTTTATTATTTTAAAAAAATAAAACTAAAATAACTTAAAAATAACAAAGAGATCATAACTTAATTTTTTAGGCAAAACCGTCAAAAAAAAACAAAAGATTTAGAGGGTTTAAATTGGGATTTAGTGGAGTGGTAGAAGGAGAAGGAATGAAAAATAGGCAACGCCAAAAAAATAAGATAACAAATAGAGTTTGCACTGCTTGTCTCGACAAAGTTAACCTTTTCAATCTGATAAAACACTTATTTATTAAACAGGGATTCAATCTGATAAAACTGTAAAGCCCAATTCTTTGGGCCTTATTTTTGAGAAGGCCCAAGGGGAGCCAAGCCCACGTGACATGAGAGGCCACTGGCACTAGGGTTCCCAGCTTTCTTCCTCCCCGTCTTCTTGCTCTTTCCGTCAATCTCTCTCTTCCAACACCGCTTCTGTAAACTACCAATTTTGTGAAATCTAACCATCCGATCTTAAATCCGACCGCATTTCCACCGTGAAAGAAGCCCCGATCTACAAGAAGGTAGGTCTTTTAGTTTTACCGGCCTTATTTTCAGCATAGATCCGTGATATATATACGTATAATCGCGCGGTTGGGTTTGGCCGGAAGTGTAAGCGTAGATCTATGGAGATTGGGCCGTTGGATCTTGTTGGTTTTTGAGTATGTTGGTCGATGGGGATAAGGGTGTCGGGTGGTTGCCTCTGATCGTCGGAAACCGCCGGCCACGGTGGCCGGTGGCGACTGCCAGTGCATTTTCCAGATTCTGGCCGAAAACATGTGGTTGATTGCATTTCTGTTAATGTGCATTTGGGAAAGATACGATTCATGTTGTTGTGGACTTTGGACGGTGATACTTATATGTGATATATTGCTTGTGGCGCTTGTTAATATTAAATGATAGCATAACTTGTGTGTTAAATGGAGTAACTAGTTAGAACCCTGTATTGCTAATCACAGTAAGAGTTGGTGCATCATGTATCTTGTAGGGTGTGAGTGCGGTCTGCCATCTATGTTTATATCTGGCGTGAGTACGGTCCATCGAAGTGGATATGTTAGGGTGTGAGTACAGTCCACCTTTGTTGGTGAGAGTACGGTTTGCCATTTATGTTTATATCTGACGTGAGTACGGTTTTCCATCTATGTTTATATCTGACGTGAGTACGGTTTGCCATCTATGTTTGTATCTGACGCTAGTATAGTCTGCCGAAGTGGATATCGTGGGTGAGAGTACGATCCACCCCAAGAGGATGGAATATGAGAATTTTGGTTCTAAATTATTTACTCCTAATGTGCATACTTATTTGTTATCTCCTATATTGCCTTAATTATTACTTGGCATGGCATGATGGTTATTCCTTTGATGCTTTGATTCTATATTCCCCCATTGTAATGTTCTTTACCCCTCACTAAGCCAGGGGTAGGCTTACCCCTTAATATTTCAAATTTTGTAGGTTGTCATCAATTTTGATGATAGAGATTGTGGTAATCGATTCTACTATATAAACCCTAGTCACGCTCCAGCTATAGCATGTACACCTCACCTCACGAGAATTATGCGTAGGGAGGTTTAATGTTTCTTTCTTATGTGAATTGGTAAATTTTGAATATTGTAAGCATATGATGAATTTTGGCCTGGTGGGCACTTCAATATCAGTTTAAAGGCATGAAATTGTTTGTAATTTATATGAGATGCTTAAATGTTAGAAGGTTATGTATATTGAAAGGCTTACTATTCCTTATTGGAGTTTATGGCTTGTTAGGGGATAGTGTTGGTCATGGCCTCCGAATTTAGGTCGTGACAAGTTGGTATCAGAGCATGATTTTAGAACCTTGGGACATAAAATGGAAATGATATGACACATGGGTGAATGAATAAGGGGTTAAACACTTTCACATGTATTGTATTGCATACACTATACTCCGGAGCAAGTTTTTGGCAAGATAGGTATGAATATGAGTCGTGGCATATTCACAATCTTGTTTTGCCAAGGATTTTAGGTCCCTTTTGCATATCATGATTGGGCATGTGGAGTTTTATGTTAAATGAGTTATATTATTTTGTTCCGTATGGTAAGATAGTCTAAATGTTACATATAGGAAAATCATGCCTTCTAGGACATGAAGTTATATGTGAGATAGTGATTAGAAATTGAGGCTTTAGAGCAGAGCTTGAACCCAGATTTTGAGCCATAGATGTTGGCATTAGGTGATGTGCAATTAGTCATAGAAATTGAGGTTGCAGAGCTGTGCTTGAACATAGATTCCAAGGCGGGAGAAATTTGTTTTGGCTTCGAGGTACTGCGTTAGTTAGGAGTGTTCAAATTTTGGTCTAAATTAAAACTGGTTGCGTGGTCTGGTCGGTCTGGTCCTTTGTCTGTCTAAAGGCACCAACTGGTTTTTGACTTGATCCAAGATCAAAAATATAAAAAGCAAATGTAAAATATATATATATATATTAAATAGTATTGTTCTGCTATAAACACTACTCCTAATGATTAACATGTTTTTTTTTATTTTTTTTGTGTGTCTCAAACCAATTGATTGATGTCTAGTGTTAGTGATGAAGGCTATTGCTTTTGTTGGTTATTGTTTTAAATTAATCAATTTCTGCCATATGTTAGTGATTAAAGGAGAGTAAAAATTTATAAATATATGTTGGTCCTGCAATTTGCAAATGTGATTTTGTTGTAGTAGCCTCATAATAATATGAGGCATTAAAAAAAAAAAAATTGGTTATCGTGTGGTAGGTAGCTTGGTGGCAGAAGCTCCTGATCCTTGAGCTGCAAGATAGGCCTAAAAATTTATTCAAAATTAGGGTAAGGTAGATTGCACCTTAATTCTGTGTCATTTGTAAGAAGGTTTCATGTGATTTTAAAATGTTTTTGGAGGTTCCTGAAGCTTATATTTTAAATTCTTAAGAAAATTTCCATGTAGATAAATAATTCCAATTAAGGGGGTTTAAGTGAAATTTACCTGAAGTATAAATTCAAATTTAAATATAAATATAAGGGTGGTAAGATGGCATGTGGAAGTAAGGTTGCAATGTTGACAAGTGAAGGGGAAGCAGTGGAGGTGGGATTCAAAATCCATAAAAAGTAGAGGTGTTGGGTTCAAAATCACAAGTATTGGTGTGGCTATGGCAATTGGCAAACATAAACATAAAGAAAGGAATAAAAGAAAAATTAATTTAGTTATGTATGTAACTTTACTTTAAGATTCTTTTGTATCCTCAGAAATATTGAGAGAAGTTTTTAACATTGGTAATATATATAAAAAAATATTGTAGTTTTCAAAGTAATGTCAATATTACATTTCACAGTCCACATTGGAAATAGGGCTGACATAAAAATTTAAGGCTTGGGTTACTGATTTGACCTCAAGATTCACCCCTATTGGTGTGCGTGCTCAAATCCTCTTAAGGAATTATTAACCCCTTAGGTTAATAATGAGCCAAGTTCTTTAGGTCATGTCTTAGTGACCCATTGAGACCACTAATCTGATCTCAACCAGCCAAGGGTTATCTCTTACTCCAAGTGGGACCTTCCTTGAGACCTTTTTGATTTTCCTAAGATCCTTTTCAAAAAACTAGTTCATCAACCACTAATTCACCCCAGTTGGACCATTTTGCCCCTGAGACCCCACTGGAGTCTCATTTAGTGTAGGTTAGCTTAGTCTCATCTTGAAGATATGGGACTCTCTCTCTCTCGCCCTCTCTCCCTCCCCATGCTCCTCCGAGATGTATACTCATGTACGCGGTGTGACATGCATAAACTTCAATTTTGCCTCCCTCAAAATTTTCAATTTGCTTGTATTGGTTGTTAATATTCAACCCTTTTTTGCTCCCCCCCCCCCTCCCTCCCCTCAAAAAAAAGAAAGGAAAAAAAAAGCTTGGAGAGTGAACCTAATTGACAATGGTAGGGTTGCTCCTTTGTAATCGGAAGGACATGGGTTCTGCTAATTGTGGATATCCCCTCTTTGCAAAAAAGGAAAGACTGGGGATATCCATTTTTACATTTACATGTGAAATGGTAAATATTTGTGGAGAGGGCAATTATGAAAAAGTAAAAATTAATATCATCTTTTTGTTCAAAAAATATTAAGTATTTCTTTTCATGCTTTTTGTTCTTTTCATATCGATGATGAACTAAGTTGTGGGGATCTTAGAGGTTGGACTGACCTGTCAATTGATCTGAAGAAGCACCAAGTGCCAGTGACATTGGACAAAGTTGTTTATTTGACTTTAAGAATCTCAGGAACCCTGCTGATCTATTTTTTAGGTACATGTGTAACTAATTTCTGTTGTTTCATAGGTTCCTACTGACTTTACATTATAGATTATTTCTTCTTCTTTTAATTTAATTATCTGACCTGAGTGGGTTCCTCCATTTGAAGGAACTTGAAAATAAGGGAGCTTTTTGTTTCTTCCTTAAAAATCACTTGCCTTATCTCAATGGCATTTGGTTGCTGATATATATTGGTGCAGTGAATCTTTATGTATTTCACTGGAGCGGAACTGACTCATTTATCTAGTATTAGAAGGATTACTTCAGATAATATATTTACAAAGGAAAGCCGAACTAGCTTTCTCGTATTACAAAAGAAAATAAACGAAGTTTGTTTACAGAGTCGGTTTACACATTTTCAGCATACAGATGGGAATATTACAGAGTCAGTTATTGTACAAGTTTCTTTACTGAGTTGGTCCCCTTTGCAGTCAGCATAAAGATGGCACAGACCTCATCTTTTTTGGTTCTTCTCTGCCAAGTTCTGCAGCTAGCTAGAGGAGTCCATATTTAGCAATAACTGCCAACAAACAGATAAATGCCTGTCCTCTATTCCTTGCCAAAGTCCATGTCAAATCTTTGGCCATTTTATTGCTGAACCAATCAACCGATAAAGTTAACATGGTTGCTGTGTACTTCATTTTTGATCAACTAAAATGTACTTCAAGATGAGTAACAATTGACACTACAAATGGTACACAAACTATTTAATAAGCAATAAGCCTACTTTGTAAATAACAATTGGAATGAGATAATTTAAAGCGAACTTTACTATGAATCAACTGAATGTATTGAATACCTTATGGTACTAGTTCCTTTTGGCAACTGATATGGTAGACAATTCTATATAGCTTTGCTTCCTAATTGTAAGGTCAATAACCATGTTAAAGCCCCAAAACAAAAATGGGACAAACCACAAGTAGAACCTACTCAACAAACGCCCACATTAAAAAAAAAAAATCAGTGCCACATTGACTTGCTCCCAGCAATCTGTTGAAACCTTGGCTATCAAATTTTGCCCTCTGTGTTGAATCTCTTGCCAGTAAGTCCCTATTTTCTGTAGTATCTTTCTTTCTTTTTTCTCTCTCCTAACTCCTACTGATCAAACCTTTGAATTGTTGTTGGCAATTTTTGGATCAAAGTAGTTGTCTTCCATTATCTGGTTTACCAAACCCCAGTCAGCTGATCTCAATATTCTTCTATGTTCTTTTCATCTGGTTAGTTTATTGGACAGGAATCCAAGGGCTAAATCTGTGATATGTGTTTGAATAGTTGATCATTAGCAATACCTATTTTGTACAACAAAGATGAGGTCCGTGCCATCTTTTGTACAATTGATCTAATAAATTTTTATGTTTTGAATCCAAATTCTGGCAGTTTTCAATACTGATTCTGTATAATAAACTGCAGTGAGAGCTCATATGGTCCTTGTCATAGTTCACCAACCATCATATTCTATGCCATTTAGCGTTAGAGATTCTACGATGCTAGTCATGTTGGGCACTGTGTTTCTTATTCAAAGTCTGGACTTTAGTCATGTTGGGCACTGTGTTTCTTATTCAAAGTCTGGACTTTTGTTGAGTGGATTCTACTTTTGGTTTGTCCCCTTTTTTTTCTTGGGGCTTTAACCTTGTTATTGACCTTACAATTAGGAAGAAAAGCTAGAGTTATTCATTATCTGCTATTTGGCAATAGGAACTTATACTATAAGTTACTCAATTTAGTGTGTGATTAAAGAGTAAAATCTGCTTTCAATTTTCTCATTTAAACTGTTGTTTATGGAGTAAGGCTGATTGATTATTAAATGACTTGTTACTGTTTTGTAACATCAACTCTTATTTATCCTGGAAGTCATTTTGGTCGTCTGAAAATGAAATACAAAATAATCACCTTAACTTCTTATGGTTGATTGGTTCAGCACTAAAATGGCCAAAGGTTTGATATGGGCAACAGCAGAGGATTTGGCAAGGAATAGAGGACGAGTCTTATCTCTTTATCGCCAACTATTGCGGAGTATGAACTCCCCTGATTTGCCACTGAACTTGGCAGCAAGACTGGCCAAAAAGGCCCAGATTCGTGCCATCTTTATGCTGGCCGCAGAAGAGAGATCCCTGCACAACATTGAAGATCTGATTGATTCTGCTGAGTACTCTCTTTCTCTCTTAAGAAAAGGCGAAATCCCCAAATACATTCAATGATAAATTATTGATAATCCTGATGTCAATCTCTCTCCCTATTGACGTGACTGTGTATTGCTGCTAGAATTTTTTTAGGCTTTTTTGCAGTTGCATATTGGATGAAGTTAGATAGATGAACAATGTCCCTGTAACCTTTTTTGCAATCTGAATTGACATTTGTAAGCTTATTATTCAAAAGTAAGATGACTCTAAACTAGAAAAATGAGTCTGTCGAGCTCCTGTGATGTTAATATTTACTATTAGTTACTTATGACTTTCCATATTGGATTTTTTTAGTTGTTTTTACATTGTGATATGTATTATCTTCACACATCTTCCTACCTCTGCTGCAACAACTTGATATCAGTTGGATGGGAGGTAGCTTCTTAGAGAGTTTTGGTGGCTTGAAAGAATGTTCAGGTGAGGTACAAATGCTTAAAGAATACTTATTGCAGATCAATTTCCAACGACTTTGAGGAAGGAGGGGAAAAAGCATTGTATTTTGGTAAGAACTAGACATTGCATATTCGCTATTATAACAAATTCAAAGGACATTGGCAACATTTATAGTTCCATTCTTGATAAGAATATGGAGATTTGGCTGTTTGTTGCTTCATCTGTGCAGTGAGTTGTGTAAATTTGAGTCAAAGACATTATGTGACTGAGCTTAGTTTGTGACCAAGTTGAGTTTTGTTAGCATCTACAATCCTCTCAAAATTGCACAAGTCAAAATTGCTCAGTTGTTATTAATTCATTTTTTTGGCAAGAAAACACTCATCATAGTAGTTTATAAATATAAAAATGCTATTTGCGGTAATGTTTTGATTATATTTTTTGTATAAATGACTTGTAAATCATTATCTATCATCATCACACTCCTTAATCCTCCCTGTGTGGATCAGCTGGATAAATTATTGCTCTCCAATCTTTATCTAGAATTTGTTGAAAGATCCAACAATTTTTATATTGGTTGTCTACCTAACACAACCTTCCCCTTTTGTCTGGGGCTTAGGACAGTTTTAAGCCTCTCTTCTGAACAAAACACTACACGTGCTCTTCATCATTTCTCTGTTGGTTGCATTTTATGCTTAATTGTTCATTCAAGCAGGCCATTAGCCTAGGTTACACATCTTCTTCCTCTTTTGCATATTTGACAATCCCATGTGCCTGTCTTGTTGATCCCAAGAATTCTCTGTTCTCTGCTGCCTAGAATCCTGCAAATCCACACAAGATCTTAAAGAACTCAATTCCTACTGTCCTAAATCATCAAAAAAAAGCAAATCTTTCCAAACCCAACAGTAGGGGCAGACCCAGGATCGGATGTGGAGGAGGGCTGGCCCCCAGATCCGCAAGTTGTGCCAGCCCCCCCTCTCCCCAAATGGGCCAGATCCGCAGGGCAGATCCAGGGGTGGATCTGGGGGAGGGCAGAGGCTGGCCCGTGCCTGCCCCCTACCCCCACCCCAGATCTGCCTCTGCCCAACAGGTAGATTGGATGTATGATCTATTTATATATACATATATATTTGAAATTATGTAGTTATTTTTTGAATCTTTGGTAATTATTAATTTCTAAAAAAGTTGGATGGCATAATTGGAAATTTGATCGTTTTAGTAGGCAAAAAATTTGAACAAGATGGGTAATAACCAGGTGATGGGATTGGGTAGAATTGAGGCACTCTGGAGGTTAATCAAGGGATTTAAGGGGTTAGGTTGTGTTATGGAGATTGAAAACCGGGAAACCCGAGGGGGGAGGGGGGGGGGTTGCATTTTTTCCAAACTGTAACTGAATGTGTTTCTGTTTGCAGCATCTCTACTGGTAGCAGCGCTGTATCAGGGAGACAATAAGTAAAAAAAAAAGTGGAGCCACGTTTCAGATTTCGTCTTCAAGATTTAACACTCTTGGGATAGATCTTGTTTGTTTCAATAATCCTCTCTGCTAATCTGAAGCAAGCTTGGTAAGACAGGCAGAAGAATACTCGGTTGTAGGAGAATCAGAAACATGGTAACTGTAGATTACTGGATGATGATGAATGCTTATTGTTCTTCTTTTTATTTATTTTACTTGATGTTTCCCAGAAAGGAATGATGTTAATTCAAAGTTTTTGATGGTGGGTTTATTGACGAGTTTTTGTTGTTTTTGTGGAAATTGCAGTCAGCACTTTTCAACTTCCATTCCTTTCTGACAGTGGTGCTTTTGGTGATTTGCTCTTGCACATACGTGAAGATGCAATTCCCCACTCTCCTCGAACAGAAAACAGGGTATTGTTCTTTTTCCCTCCTCTTTTATATGTAGAGATAATCTATTTGGGAAAATATTTTTAGTTGTGCTCAGTATATAAGTGCATGAAGATGGTATATATTTATAAATGCATATCTATTTATGGTCATGACCCAGAAACCATGAAATAGTCACTTATCCTCGGCATGGATAAACTGGCAATGTAGATTTCTTAAGGCATGGCGTGAAGTGCCATATGAAGTTTATCATCAAAACAGATCCAGGAATCTGTGCAGTATTAAGAGCCCCTGGGTCAACAGTTCTACATTTAAATACCAGGGGGCTATCTGTGGTTGATTTGTTAATAGTGGTATTTTGTGGGCTATTGAAGATCAAAGGGTGCATGTGCATCGAAACAGTATAGATGTCTTGATGAAGTAAATAGAGTAAAAGAATAGCTGGGGTTATGGATGATACTGGAATTGTTACATATAGTTTTAACGACGACGACAACAGCAACAACCCCAAGCCTTGATCCCAATATATGAGGTTGGCTACATGAATTCTAGCTTTCCAACTGTCTATCCATCATCATATCTGTCTAGAATTCTTTATGTATGATCCAGCTATTTTCACACTGGTTGGTTATCTAACACAACCCTCCTTTTTCTGAGCTTGGGACCAGCTGTGTATAGAAGAAATACTTTCAATAAAATATAGCAAAATTTAGCCATTTTAGATTTTACTGTAACAAATATAGGGTGTCTGAGTGCTGAAGAGGATAATAAATAGCATTAGTAACAGTATATGTAGCTCAAATGTTCTGGAACAATTCTGGAACTCGAGTGGAATGATAAATGCAACAATATTACAAATAGTGGTTCTCAGATAATGTGGTTTATTCTAAGGCACCATAAAATGAGGCTGTTAATTAATGATGATATAGAGAACTTCAAGGAATAACATGAAAACATACAATCAACCATAGATACAATTAGCTAATTGGAAGATGGCATAGGGTGTTTGATTGCTTGTTCATGTTATATTCTCCAAACTCTCCCTGCATTAAAGATGGGTGGCTCATAAATTCTACTAAAAATGGATGTGGCCTAGGAGTTCTGTTTGATTAGAGATAGATGAATTGTTGTGATATTCTTTTCTTTTAATGCTTTGAAACTTGAAAGATGGTAAGATTGAGTCTTTTTCAAGTTAGTTAACCTTAGAGAAGCCCCCAAATGTGTTCTGTTAGGAGTTATTTTACATACATATCCAGCTGTTAGGAGTTATTTTATCTAGTTAATATCGTATGTGAGATAATTCTGATTAGGAATCTCATGAAAATTTAAGGGGTTGTTCTCTTCATGTTTCAGTATTCAATTTTGAGTTTTGTATTTTAAGTATCTGTTTTGAGATTGTTGAAAACGTGTTCTTTTTATTTGTATCGTTTTTTGCGTTTTGGACATTTTGAGCGTGTTTGTGATAAAAATAGCCAAAACGAATTTTTTTTGTTTTGAGTTTTCTTTACAAAATTTTTCATTGTTTTCGAAAATGCGTTTTTGAAAATATGAAAGCAAACATGTTTTAACTATTTTGAAAAACTAAAAACTGAAAATAGTCTAAAAATAACAAAGAGAACATGGTCTAATTCTCTAACTTGGATATTAGAAAAGCAAAGAGACAAATTGGCTAAATATTCATAATTATTAGATAGGTATGAGACAATCATGGATGCGATGGAGAGAGCTATAGTTGCTGACCAGGACTACCAAGGTTTTTGATTGAGTTACAGTGGAAGCTGTTTAGCCTTCAATAAAGAGCATAGAATTTATGAAATTCCAGATGCAATAAATAGTTGTTACATGTCGAATCTTTTTGAAAGAGGAAAGGGAAGCTAGAAAATCATGTTTTCCGATGGTAAGAGGGTTCTGGCATCTTGATGATTGAAGTTTGACCTAAATAGAGCTAGATGGAATGGAGGAGTACTTTTTATGAATGGATTGTAGAATAATAAAATATTACATTTTTCTACCTCTTAACACATAGTACTAGAGAGTGTGTGTCCCCCCCGTCAATGAAGAGTTTGATTGTTGAGCCTTCTCTTTCTGGGGAGAGAAGAAGGACTCCGAAGATCTAGCTACGGTCTCAAGGTCAGCACTTTCATCCAAGTACATAAAAATCTATCTATCTGCATGCCCTCACACTATTTAACACCCCCCCCCCCCCTTCAAAATTGGAGCATATATATCGAGCATTCCTAACTTTGTACAAATGTAGCTCACACAAGGACCTCTAAGTGACTTGGTGAGTTAACCAGTCACCTAAATATTGGATCTAACAAATGTTGTAATTATATTCCTAGAGATCACCTTCTCACTGACAAAGTGACAATCAACTTCAATGTGCTTGGTTCTGGAAAACATGATTAACTTAAATATGGTGGCCTGATTGTCATAAATTAACTGCATAAACTCGACTTGAATAACCCCTTACTCTTTAATTAATTGTTTTAGCAACACTAGCTCACATGTTAGGGCCATTGCCCTATATTTAGTTTATGCATAGGACTTGGCAACAACACTTCATATCCTACTCTTCCTAGAGACTACATTGCCTTCAACAAATACATAGTATTTAGATGTGGATCATTTGTTACTAGGAGATCTTGCCCAAATATCTGTATATCCCACAGTCTGACTGGATACAATACACCTTGACTGCCCTATCAAAGACTGCAAATCATTGCCTCCTAGCAATTGCCACACGATGAATCTACAAATTGACTGGCCATACTCACAATGAATGAGATATCAAGACGGGTGACTGTGAAATAATTAAATTTTCCAACCAGCCAATGGAGGCACCCAAGGTAAAAAATAGGCTTCCTTCCTCTTGGTAACAATTTGATATTTGGATGCATAGGAGTATCTATTGGCTTAAGTCTAAGCAACCATGTTTCCTCTAGCATATCTAAGGCATACTTCCTTTGAAAAATATAGATGTCTGCATTGATCAAGACACCTCAATACCCAAAAAAAGTATTTCAATGCACCTAAATCCTTAGTTTGAAATTGCCAATGAAGGTGTGCCTTCAACTTAGTTATACCAATATCATCATCATCTGTAATCACTATATTATCAAAATATAGTAATATACCACTAAAAGAATGTGACAGTTAGACTGAGATTGATAAAGAACTTAAATGATGGGCTCCATTCCAAGTTAACCCAAGCTCAAGAACAATTGAATTGAATCTACACGTGTCCCTCTATATAAAGATTTTCAAAGGTAACACACTAGCCCAAACTCCCTTTGAGCCACCAAGCCAGGAGGTTTCTCTATATACACGTCCCTCTATAAATTGCCATGAATGAAGGCATTCTTGATATATAGTTGATGAAGAGGCCAATGAAATATAACAAGGGACAAGAAGAGGCGAATAGAGGAGATATTAGCAATAGGGGAAAAGGTGTCTCTATGATCTAGGCAAAAAACCTAAGTGTGTCCTTTGGCAACAAGGTAGGCCTTGAGGTGATCAATCTAACCAACAATATAAACCTAGTGACATCCAATGATAGACTTATGTCATGACCCTATGACCAATAAAAGGGTATTATTGTAATAGAATAGAATAGTTTGTTGGGAATATTTTAGAGAGAGGTTAGAAGCACATGGGAGCATGTGCTAGGTTGTTAGAAGGCAAATATGCCTATAAAGGGTGTTGTAATGGTTTGTTTTGTCATCAAGAAATTAATGAATTGAATACTATTTTCTCTCTAATATTCCACTCCTTCCCTCTCGTTCTTCTCCCTCATTCTTCTCTTCTTCTATTCCTCCATCTCTTTCTCCTAACATCTCTCCCTCCTTCAATCCGATTTCTTCTCCCAATTCCTATCACAACCTTAACTAACCCTAGGGTTGTGACAAATGGTATCAGAGAAGTTCATCCTTGGCTGGGGTGATTATCGGCTGCTCCGACGGTGATTATCGGTGAGTTCCGATGGTGATTATCGGCTGTTGGTAGGCGATTGTTTCCAGATTTGGAGGATATTAAGGTCGGTAGTGAACGAGAGAGAGCAAGCAGTTCTCGCCAACTACATCAATTCATCCTAAGCAGTTCGAATTTGAAAGGTGGAGTAGCGTCAGGAGGTGACGGCCACGATTCTCAGCAACCCAGACGAATTCAAGGAGCTACCATCGGCTAGTGGTCCTCAGCTCAGGAGGTCGTGACGGGCGCAGGAGTTGCAAGCGATCGCGGTTGTGCAGCGGGTTTCTGGCGATCTCGGTTTGGTCGGTGATTGGGCAGAACCTGAGGAAGGAAGCGTTGATTCATCACTGGTTGGGTTATCACTGGCAAGAGGTTCGCGATTGGAAGTGATCGCAGGTAGAGCGAAATCGGAGGAAGGAGATGAGAGGCTAAGCAAATTGTCGACTGATTGGGCCAACGATTGTTGGAAGGGATCTTTTGGAAGCAAGGCGATTCCAGCCGGGAGCGTGCGACTCAAGAGGGTGACCTCAGAAGCTGAGTTGCGCAGCAGGTTTCCGAAATCAACAGCGAGCAAGCAAGTCCGATCCGACTTCTTTGTTTGTGAGTTCCGACACCCTGGGCTATTAATTTCCAAGTCGGAAGGCGTTGAGGCGAGAATAGGAGGCTGGGCAGCAGGCGAGCCAGGAAGTCGCGACTGGTGCAAGAAGGAATTGGGCTTCGATTGATCGAGCAGCAATTCCGATCGAAGCTGCTAAAGTCAAGGTGATTTAGCGCATCAAACTCCAACGAGCCTGGTGATTGTCGGTGCTTTGGGGCGATCCAAGAAGAGGACCCAGATCGGAGGCCCTGAAATTCAGATCTAGGAGTGCTATTAGGGTTGCTGCTTTGATCGGAAGGCACTGTGTGTGCTACGGTTTGGGGTTGCCTTCTGAACTGTGTTGGTGACCCGTGCTTTCCTCCTTGATCAGAAGGAGATTCCGACCATTCTGGAAAGCCAACTCAGAGCATAACCGAGGGAAGTAAGCTTGATGCATCACTGACCATAAGCTGAAGCGGATCCGAGGCCAAATGATTGTTGAATCTGCAGTAGAGAGTCAGAGACGGTAGTGTTCGACAGTGCCTTCGGTGAGCAAGGAAGGCTATTGATTAAGAATCAGCTGCAAGTGGAGAAGCTGAGCAAAGTTCGGAGCAGTTGGGAGTGGATTTTTGAAGGTGAATTTGGATGGGTGATTCTTGGCTGTGAATTCCAGTGCTCCTTTGTGAAGAGCAGTATGTGGTCTTCAAAGTATGCTGATTGTGAAAAATCAGCTAAGGGAAGCAGGGCACACCTAAAACAAAAGGGGTTGCAATTGCAACCGAATGAGGCTGCATTTTCAGTGGTTAATTTTCAAGGAAGAGAGCAGCCTCCATTGCAGTGGACCAATGCTGCATTTTCAGTGGGGTGTCCTACTCATGAAGCTAGGAGAGGCTGTGAGCAAAGGGAAACAAAGGCAGCTAAGGGGAGCAGTGCATACATGGAGCAAATGAGCCCTAAATTGCAGCAAAAGAATGCTTCATTTTCAGCTGGAATGAAGCCTCAAGGGCAGCCAAAGGAGGCTGCAATTTCAGTTGGCAGCAACAAGGAACAGAAGGATGGAGTCAGCCAACTGGACAAAGGAACCAGCAGTGGATTTGATGAAGAGTGCAAGGAATTCGTTCGAATGTTTCGCGAGAAGTTGCAAGAGTTTGCAATGATACTATCTAAGAAGTATCATTACAATTTTCCGGTGGAATATTTTGATGACTATCAAGGAAGTTTTAACAAGGAAGAATTCCTTGAAAGGGAGGAGCCGAAGGAGAAGTCAAGATTATGGAAGAGCGATTCATTGCTTACCTCCAATATGGAGTGGAAGAAGGGTACTAGTTTCAACAAAACTACCAAGGAGGAATGCAACATCAGTGATGAAATTGGTGGTGAATGGCATTATTCAAAAGGAATCTATGATGAACAGATTGATAAGGAAGTAAAGGCAAAGGGACAATCTGAAATTGTTGAAAGAAAGGTCCAAATAGAGGGGAATTGCAGCCAACAAAAGGGAAAAGAAGATCTTGATGGTGATGATTTTGGGATTCTGCAACAAAAGCAGTCCAACTTTAAGGAAGAAGGGGAAGAGGAAGAAGAGAGTGAGAAAAAGGAATTGGAGGATGACACTCAATCAATTGACAGCCTCTCAAGCACTCTTACTAGTGCTGAAACGTTTGGCCAGGTGTCAATTAATGAGCAATCGTTGGCTGGAAGTGAAGTTGCAGCATCTCCTAATGCTAATACTCTCAAACAACCTTGGTATGAGTATTCAAGGAAAGAATACAAACCTCCATTGCTGCATTTTGAGGCTGCTGTTGATATTTCTTCAGCAAAACATGGCTGTGGGTTGAATGGGGATATAGTAACAACAACAATGGCTGAAGATCTGCCCTTCTTACTTGTTTTGGATGGTTATGAAGTTTTCCCTATTGAAATTCTGGGCCAATTCATACTTGGAATTAATCTTGGAAACCTAAGAATGAAGATGAAGAGACCTAAAGGTAGAAAGAAAGAAAGGATGATGATCCGCATAGAGAAGGTTGGAATTGGATGAAGAGCAACGGCTACTCGCGGCAAGTTCTTGGGGACAAGAACTCTCTTAAAGAGGGAGAAATTGTCATGACCCTATGACCAGTAAAAGGGTATTATTGTAATAGAATAGAATAGTTTGTTGGGGATATTTTAGAGAGAGGTTAGAAGCACATGGGAGCATGTGCTAGGTTGTTAGAAGGCAAATATGCCTATAAAGGGTGTTGTAATGGTTTGTTTTGTCATCAAGAAATTAATGAATTGAATACTATTTTCTCTCTAATATTCCACTCCTTCCCTCTCGTTCTTCTCCCTCATTCTTCTCTTCTTCTATTCCTCCATCTGTTTCTCCTAACATCTCTCCCTCCTTCAATCTGATTTCTTCTCCCAATTCCTATCACAACCTTAACTAACCCTAGGGTTGTGACAACTTACCCTTTGAAAGAGGTATCAGATCCCAAGTCCCATTAAAATGGAGTCAAAACATTTCTTCAACCATAGCATCTTGCCACCCTTGATGGAAAAGGGGCTTCTGTAATAGTCCTAGGAAGAGAGAGAGACAACAAAGACATAATATCTAGGGGACAAAGAACGATAACTAATAAAATGTGAGATGGTAGTACAACAATGAGTACCTTTATGAAGAGCAATAGGTAGTCAAGGTCAAAAGCAAAGGGAGACAACTGAAGGAGGAAGATTGGAGGGTAAGGCAAGTGATTGTTCCATTGGGTTGGTGACAACAAGTTCTGAAGGTGGGTTCACATGTTGGGGACGCCGTTGATAGGTCTTAAAGATTTGGACAATCAAGGTGAAATAATTGTGGCAGTAGAGGAGAGGAAATATCAAGAAAAGGAACATGCAATGGTAAGGTAGTAGGCATTGACTCAGACAACTCAGTTGAGGGAAGAAAATAAGGAGATGACTTAAAGAAGGTAGCATTAGTTTAACAAAATGTTGAGCCAGCTCAAAATAGTAAGCAAACTGGTGGACAAAACAAGTACTCTCAAAGAGACAACGAGGGGGAGAATACTGTCATGTACCTAATAACTAGGGGGAATATATTTTCAGGTAGTAGGAATGGGTAGATGAAAGGTCATTCTTCTAGAAGGAAGTTAGAGAGTTGAAATATTTTGAAAGCTGCAACTTTGGAAAGTGGAGGCCCTTTTGGCACCACATACTAGCCACAATCAATATATAATTACTGATTACATTCAGTGTAAAGGCATAGAAGAAATTAATCAAAGAAGTTCTGATTTCCCTCTCTCTCAAATTTCCCTCTTATCTCTTTGTCTTCCTTCCCTCTCTGGAATTCTTCTCATTTCCCCCTACTTTCTTAACCAGATTCTCACAAAATCAGTTAGAACTTCCTGTCAAATTCAAGGATTTGACAAATACAAGTGTGGTTGAGGAAAACAAGCAGAATGAGGAATCTGATCATTAAGTATAGACGAAGGCATCCAGTTAATTAGGTAGCACGTTGTGAAGACACAATTCATTGCAATGCTAGAGAGGAACATGCATATGAAGAAAAAGGGTTTGGCCAGTCTAGATTAAATGAAGATTCTAGTGTTCAACAACCCCATTTTGTTGTGAGGGTGCTAGGACACAATGTTTGGTGAAGAATTCCTTTGCATGCCATATAGGATATAAATGGTCTTGACAAATATTCAAGGACATTATCACTATGAAGAGCATGGTGCATTAAATTGAGTTTGAATTTCAACACAAAATGTAGTGAACAAAAAACAATTCTGAGCTACTTCTCATTAAATGTTTCCATGTGGTTACAGGAAAAATTATCAATAAAGGTTACAAAGTAACCAAAACCTAGTTTTAAACTGACACATCTGGGACCCCATACATTTGAATTGATAGTTGAAAAAGGAGAACAAACAGGTTTATTGACTCTAAAAGGGAAAGGACTACTATTGTGTTTGCCAAGTTGATAGGATTCACACTCTAAGGTAGGAAGATTAGATAGACTAGGAACTATCTTCTTGAGACTAGATAGAGACGAGTTCCCTAATCAACAATGGACCTGTAATGGTGAAGCAGTAGTGTGCAAGTTACTGATGAAGCAAGGTGAGAAATAGTAGAGACCCTGAGCCTCATGACCTTGTGCCAATTATCCATCCGGTCCTTTGATCTTGAACATGAACATAATCAAACAAAAATGTTATGTAGCAATTAATGTTACAAATGAGTTGACTAATAGACAGTAAATTAAAGGGGCATTGTGGTAAATGTAAAATGGAGTATAAAGGTAAAAGTAGGAAGGGGTTCTATAGTGTCAATACCCTTAACCAAGGCGTTAGAGCCATAAGCCAATGTAACAGTATTTAGATACCCCAAATTTTGGATATGGGAGAAGAGAAATATTATTAGACATGTGATTGGTGGGTGGTGGCACCTGAGTCAAAGATTCTTGGGCTAATAGAAGATGAGGACTGGGTTAAACATGCAGTGTGGTTATTGGTGTTACCAATGTGAGCAAAATATGTGAACTACAAAGTGGCCTGTTTTGCTGCTTGGAATTGGAGGAACTGAGCATACTCTCCTTCATTGAGGTGGGTGGCCATGTAAGCAATAGCAAGTCTCTCGGGTGTGATTGATATGATTATAGTAGGTACACTGGCCTGACTACAGCCATCACCACCACAATACGCACTCAAATTACCCCACAAGTAGGATGAGAACCAGTTTGGGCAATGGCAAGAGTAGAGTGACCTCCAGATATAGAAGTGCCATGATCAATAGTAAGGGAAGAGGCTCAAAGTAGCTTGGCAAATACCTCTGTCAAAGGTGGAAGAGAGGCACTGCCCAGAACCTGTGTTTTAACCGGTACGAGTTCTGGGTGAATTCCATGAAGATACAGAATAGTAAACATTTGATCCTGCTGTGCTTGTTGCTTTTTTCACATCTGTCTTAGAAGGCATCAATTCGTTGAAATCAGTAATGGAGGCCTAGAGCTTACCCAAAAAAGTGGTCATTCCTAAATCATTCTATTGTAGACTAAACAAAGCACGAATCACATCATAAATATGCTTTATGTCACTTGTATACAATTCAGGGCACGAGTCTATAGAGCACTACACTCATGAAGAGGTCAAAAAATGGGCTTCAAAGTAGGTCAGTTTGTCACATCAAACGTAATAATTGTGCATCCACCTTTTGCCAAGTAGGTCTATTGCTCTCAGGAATAGTTGAGATGGATGTTAAATGATCCTGAAGTCCTTGGCCGAGAAACCAGATTTCAACAACTGAGACCAAGCAGAGAAGTTTCTCCCATTTAATTTCTAAGTTGTAATAATTGGTGTGCCTGAGAAGTTAGGAATGGGAACTGTTGTCGATGTGGCTGTACTAGATGTTGGAGACTGTTGTGGATGAAGACATGATCACATACGCAAACTCAGCAATCTGAACACCAGAACACGAACCCTAATCAGGAACATTGCAAACCAGATCTGAAGTGAAATCCAATCATGAACCAACAAGGGTGCGCAAAACAAATCTGAAATTGTGAACCAAAAAGGTGCCAATCGCGAGCTGAAGGCGCGAAAAAGAAAACACAAGGAGTAGTTGTCAGATCTTGAAGTTGTGAACACATCAAATTGTGATCTGAAGTAGTGAAGAAGAAATTGAGATTTGTAGACGTCGTGCAAAGAAGTGTCGTATTGGGCTACAATTGGTGGTGATGGTTTAGGGTTTCAGTTAGGGTTTGCGATACTGAAAAATAAAAGAAATGTTGGAAGCTTAATGCAATGAATATACTTCCATACTTTCATTGATCTGAGAGATGCACTATGTGTACACACAACCCCCTGAAAATTCAGGAATAGATTATAACAATTTAGATAACAGCATATTCCAGATTATAATTCATTTGAAGGAGGACTTACTTATCTGGTTTTGGAATAGCTTTATCCTTCCTTTCCTTTATCTTCTTAGTTCAAACTATTTCAATCTTTTCTCATATTAATCTCACCTCCTTATCTACCCTTTGTAGCTTGAAATTCTCTCTCATTTTTCTTTTATCTTCTCCAACACTCCCCCTTAAACTAGTAAATAGATATTCATTATTCTCAACTTGCCTCGAATGGATTCAAATCCTTGGTTCTGTATTGCCTTTGTAAGAATAGCTGTCTCTTGAAATTCAGTAGAAATATAAGACTTATATCTCCTCTATCAATCTCTTGCTAGACAAAATGTCAGTCAATTCTTATGGGTTTCATCCGATCATGTTGCACCAGATTATTCACAATATTTATTGCGGACTTATTGTTAGTATAGAGCCTCTTTGGAGAGGATATAGGTATGTTTAGGTCCTTCATCAATTTTTCCACCCAAATCACCTCACATATGTCTTGAGCAATAGTTTTATATTCTGTTTCTGCACTGCTACAAACCACTACTAGTTACTTCTTACTTCTCCATGTAACCAAATTACCCCATAGTTTAGTGCAATATTCTAATGTAGATTTGTTATTCTCAATGGAACCAGCCTAATCTGCATTTACGTATACACTAATTCCCCTGTCTTGGCTCTTCTTAAATAAAAGTCATTTCCTAGGTGTTCCCTTGAGATACCCAAGGATGTGATGTGATATGTCTTCTTCTTGGTGAATGCATGAACTAACTATGTTTACAACATATGCAATGTCAAGACGTGTGAGTGATAAATAGATTAACTTACCTACTAGGGGCTGATATCTTCCCATATCCACTTGGTATTCTCCTCTGCTGTCTTCTTTATTTTTCTAATTGGGTTCTAGTGGAGTACTGGTAGGTTCACACCTAAGTTTACCAATTTCCTTCAACAAATCTATCATGTACTTCCTTTGGGATATGAAAATTCTTTCTTTGCTTCTAGTTGCTTCCATTCCAAGGAAATATCTCAATTCTCTTAAGTCTTTTAATTCAAATGCAATCCTTAGTTGCTCCTTGAGATTTTCAATTTCCAGGATGTTATCCCTTGTAATTATAATGTTATCCACACACAATGAGGATTGTTCTCCTCGAGCTACTTCAAGTTTTATGAATAAAGTATGGTCTGCATGTCCTTATTTGTATCCCAGCTTGGTTAGAGTGTCACTAAATTGTTTGAACCACGCCCTAAGGGACTGCTTAAGACCATTTAATGACTTCTTCAATTTATATACCTTCCCCTTTGTGTTCTCTGTCTCAAAACCTAGTGGTATCCTCATATAAATCTCTTCTTTTAGTTCCCCATTCAAGAAAGCTTTTTTGATATCCAATTTCCAATCCAAATTGACAACTAATGAGAGTAACACCCAGATTGAATTAAGCTTAGCTATCAGAGCAAAAGTCTCCTCACAATCAAGTCCTTGGGTTTGCTTTAACCCTTGGGCTACTAATCTAGCCTTGTACCTATCGATGATTCCATTTGACTTGTACTTCATTGTAAAAACCCATTTGCTGCCAACAATTTTCTTTCCATCGAGTAGCCTCACAATTTCCCAAGTTCCATTGGCTTCTAAAGCCTGCATCTCATCCATAATTGCTACCTTCCATTTCCCATCTTGTAATGCATGATATCTCTAGGGATTACAATATCATCAATGCTAATAGTAAAAGCCTTAAATTGAGGAGATAGATTTGAATACCCCAAATAATTTGAAATAGGGTATTTGGTACATGATCTCACCCCTTTTCTTAGTGCTATTGGGATATCTAGATTATCAAATCTGTTAGATGTCATTCTTTCCACATCACCATCATCTTCCATACTTCCGGTATCTGGACGTATCTCTGAATTAGACAATAGGTTTGACTGAGGATTATGAGGCCTTCTAGAATACACCTAGGATGGTTTGTCAGGAGCTGGATCATCTTGGATCTAGTTTTCCTGATCTCCCCTTGGATTAGGCACTAAGTTTTGGGTAGGAGGAATTGGTTTAGTGGGAGGAATTGATTCAATAGTGAGAGGTGTTTCAGGAGCATAAATCATAGAGGGTAGGGAAGTAGGAGGAGAGATAGGAGGTGAACTCATAGGTAGAGATATGGTGGAGTCCCAATATTCCTCTACACTAGGTGTGGCCTCCTACAGAGGAATAGGGGAGAAAAATGGTTGATGCTTAAGGAAGGATACATCACAAGACACACTAAAGCATTGTGTAAAAGAACTGTAGCATTTATACCCTTGCTAAGTAGGAGAATAGCCTACAAATATGCATTTGAGAGCTTTAGGTTCAAGTTTGGATTGAGAAGGTTGGTACTTGTGTACAAAAACAGTACATCCAAAAACTTTCGGGGAAAGAGAATTTAGGACTTGAGTACGATGAAAATAAAAGTCAAGAAAGACCCTTAGGGGAGTTCTAAATGCAAGGACCTTAGAGGGATGTCGATTAATAAGATATGGGGCTATAAGAATTGCTTCTCCCCAGTAAGCATTAGTCACTAAATTAATGAACATTATAGCTCTTGCAGTCTTAAGAAGATGGTGGTTTTTCCTTTCTACGACCCCATTTTGTTGAGAGTTGTAAGGACATGAACTTTGGTGAATAATGTCATGCTTAGTTAGATAATGATTAAAGTCATTGGAAAAATATTCCTTGCCATTATCTGAACGTAAAACATGGATGGAGGATTGAAAGACATTTTTTATCATTTGATGAAACTTTTTGAAAATAAGATAAGCTTTAGATTTGTCTTGCATTGAGAACATCTAGCTAACCCTTGCATGGGCATCTATAAATGTAATGAACCAATGAGTGTTGGTTAAGTTAGGAGTTCTTGCTAGCTCCCAGATATCATTATGAACCAAATTAAATTTCTTTGAAGGCTTATATATATATATGAGTTGGATGTGCACTTTTGGTTTGTTTAGCAAGGATCAAAGAAAAGAATGGCTCCTTTTATTAATGAAAAAAGAAGGATACAAAATTTTGAGATAATTGAAACAATGATGCCCTAGACCTTGGTGCCATAACATAATCTTAGAATCTGAAATAGTAGACAAAGAGGATCAAATATGTGACCTACATCCAAGAGAATGACCAAGCCCTGAGGTATAATAGAGATCTTTTTTCTCAGCACTGCCAATTATCTTCTCCAAAGATAGGTTCTAAAATTCATAATAAGAAGGGAAAAATGTCACCAAACAACTCCTGTCTTTTGTTAGTTTGCTTACTAACAGTAAGTTACATTTCAAATCAAGTACATATAATACTGATTCCCAAATTGGGCCTGCCACATTGGTTGTCCCTCTCCCTCGAGCCCAGGGCCGGACCTTCCATGAGGCCCATGAGGCAGCTGCCTCAAGGCCCATGGAAATTCAACAATTTAGGGGCCCATAAATTGAAAATGGCCCATGTAAATTTCACAACTAGGGGCCCATGGAAATTTCACAACTCAGGGCCCCACGCTTTTTCTGCCCGCCCACCCCCTTCTCGTGACCCTTCTCCCTCTCTCTCTTTTGCTCGTTGCCCTAACCCTACCTCTTTGGCTCCGTCGCGCCTCGCCCCCCTTCTCGCGACCCTTCTCCCTCTCTCTTTCACTCGCTAACTTAGCCCTACCTCTTTGGCTCCATCGCGCCTCACCTTCGCCCTCGCTCTCGCCTCTCGCTGCTGCTCCGTCACCGGTAGCTCACTGCCTCTCTCTCTTCTTGCTGCTCCTCGCCCTTCGCTCTCGCCCTTGCCCTCACTTTCTCGCCTCTAACTGCTCGATCGGCGATGGCTCGTCCTCAGCGACTTGCCTCGCCCTCGTGGCCGGTGGCTCGCTGCTCGGGCGCTCGCCCAGCATGCATCGCCTCTCGCTGCTCTGCTCGGTCGCTGGCTCGCCATCGCCCTCCGTCGCTCGCCCTTGTGGGTTGTGGCCGGTGGCTCGCTACCTCTTGATTGCCGATTGGGTCATCAGATTAGATCTGCTTCTCAAATGCTCCAACTCCAGATCTGCTTCAACTTTCGGCGGTTAGTTGCTTTTTCATTTCGTTTCGTTTAGTTTATGATAGTATCCTTCGTTTCGTTTCGTTTATGGTAATTTTTAATTGGTAATTTAAAAAAAAATTAATTTTATTCTTATGGTATAAATATTTATTTATTTTTTATATTTTATTATACAATTCAGGGCCCGTTTTCACGTCTCGCCTCAGGGCCCCAAAAACTCAGGTCCGGCACTGCTCGAGCCATATATGTAGTACCATTGGCCATTGAGATAGTTATACCCTAATCACAAGGTTCATCTCTTCCCACAATTCTGTTAAGAGTGTTATAATATTCAGTGACAGAATTAGTATCTTGCCTTGTTGTCTGAATGGTAGATCGAATCTGAAAACATTGGGCAGTGTTTTCCATGTCTGAATATATTTCTTGCATAGCTTCCCAAATTTCATGGGCTATCTTGTAGAATAGGTAAGTTCTTCCAATCTTTTGGCTCCATGAAATTAACCAACCAGGCCATGACAATAGAGTTTTCTGCCTTCCAAATGCCATAGGTTGCTGAGTTTGTGTTAGGCTTAGGAATTGCACCTGTCAAATAACCAGCCTTTTTTTTTCCCCTAACTACCAGCAAAACTGATTGAGACCATTCTCCAATATTGGTTCCATTATATTTAGTAGAAAATTATCTACAATATTTGCATCAAGTTGATACTGATTAATGTCTCTCATGGACAGGTTTCGCGGTTTCTTTTGGAAGGCAGCTAGAATAGGTGGGCTTTCAAATTCTACTTGTTCCCCCGCTCATGTTTAACATGCTGCAGCTCACTTTCGTTTTTCATATTCATTGGGATAGCATTAGAACAAAGTTAACCAAGCTCTAGTTCCATAACTGAGGCTTCTTAAGGCATCGTTGGTTATTAAAGATATTTTTTTAGGATTGAAAATTGCTCAAGGGCCTCCAATAAATCCCGGCATTTTTTACTGTCCGACACCCATGTCTGTCTGATTGTTGCTGGTATCTAACTATGGATACTTGAAACAGGTGAACGATTGAGCCCTTGGGTTGCTGCTGGATGCTTTACAATGGGAGTCTCAATAATATTCTTCTAAGGACTGGAGAAACTTGTGTGTATTTGGTAGAAGCTGCATCTTTTGTTCTTACCGAGAGTTCGCTACTGAACCGCAACGTTATTTGTTTGCAAACATTGTGGGGATTTGAGGCATGATCTCCACAATTATCTTTCTTCTGGTTGTTTGTTAAGTAACTAATGGGGCTTCTATAAAAGTACTATTCCTTCTCACATATAATAAGGTCTTAAGAATTTCAGTCATGAATTACTGCCATGGATCTCTTCTGTGATGTTTGATTAGAGAGCCCAATTTACTTCCATTGAATTTGTTGCTGAATTATACGTACATGGTCTCTCAGTGGTGAATCTATCTTACATTTCTAGCAAGGGGCGATAATGCTATGTAGGAGAGATTACAGCATCTGGAGGGCTAAATTCCTCTCGTTCTTCTAAAGGGTTTGCCTAGTTCTAAGAGATGATGGTGTTATTTTTGTGCTAAGTGTGTGTTTGATAGCATTTAGTTGTAAGGAAAGCATTTTTCAATTTATATGGAAAACAAAAATTATCTCTCCTTAGATGGAAATTTTTTATGAAAAATAGGTAAAAGTATGTTTTAATGATTGTACTATGGAATTTAATTCTATGAAAAATATAATGTGTCAAATTTCAAAGATAAAGTTTAATTCTTTAGATGTAACATTTTTTTATGTATTTTTCATACTATCAAACATATCTTAAGATCATTTTAGATTCTTGTTTTAAGTTGAATCGAGTCAATGATCCAAGCTCAAGCTTCTAGAGTCAAGTTGAACATTTTATGAGCTTTATTTGAGTTGAGTTTAATCTATTGTTAATTTGATAAGTAATAAATGTGTTATATTTTAAAATATTTAATAAATTAATAAAATATTTAAATGTTAAAAATAAAATATTTAAATGTTAAAAATAAAATATAATAAATGTACTTTAATGAACAAGATATTTATTAACAAAATTTTTAAGGGTAACAGTTAAAGCTAAGTAAATTTATATCGTTTTTATATAAAATGTATTTATTATTATTTTTAGTTTAAAATAATTTTATTGATTGATAAAATTAAAATATTTTATAATATAATATATGTATATATATATAAATTTTATGTTGTCTATGCCATACAAGATAAAATTTGTCCAAATGAGTAATTTGTGGGGTGGACATGGTTCTTCACACACTCATCCCATGACTAACTCGCATCGGATAATATATTATTTTTGTATATATATATACATAATTAATATAAGTATTTTTAGACTAAAAATAAGGTGAAATAAATATATTTAATTTAAAAATAAAGTATATTTATTATATTTTAAACATTACACTTAGAACAATAATTAGCATTATCTTAATAATATTATAATATATCATTAAAAGATCATTATATGTGTAATGTTATATTATTTACATAAAACTAAAATCATACATATAAAATTACCCCCACAACAAAACTAATATTATACTTATAAGATTATATTATACATATAATCTATTGTATTTCATCCTTTTGCTATGCTTTTTATTATTCTCCTTTCATGCGTAATGGATTCATCTTAGAACCCAACGGCCGATTGATTTTGCTAGCACAACTAATTACTTTAGAGCACCAAAAATTTGTCTTCACCTATTTTCAAAAAAAATAAAATAATATTAGTATATTATAAATAGGGAAGAGCAAACTTTCAATTTACCCAAACTAACCAAATCAAACTTGTCACTTCAGTTTGGTTTTTTCCTTACATTGATTCGACTCGATTAATTTTTCTTAAAAGTTTAAGACCCTGTTCTCTTTGTCGTTTTCGTGCCGTTTTCTTCTTTCAGTTTTTCAAAACACTCAAAACGTGTTCTCTTTGTTATTTTCAAAAACGCATTTTCGAAAACAGGTAAAAATTTTGTGGAGGAAATCCAAAACAGCAAAAACTCATTTTGGCTATTTTCAGCCAAAACACGGGTAAAATTTCAAAACACGGAAAACAACCGTGTTTCTTCTTACGCAGTGCAAACGTGACTGCCTCCTAATTTCCCAAACTCCATCTCCCAGACTCCATCTCTTTACCTCCTCATTTCCCTCAAGCACTCCATCTTTCTTTTCTCATCCAAACTCCAGCAACCTAGATTTTCCTATCCGTCGACCGCGCCTGCCGCGGCATCACCGCCCCCAGCCATCGTTGATCGCGCCTGCCACGGTATCACCGCCCTCTACCATCGTTGACCGCCATCTCTTTCCCTCTTTTAGATCTGAGCAGATCTGACTCCATATTGGCCATCGATCGCGCCTCTTTTGCTTGCTGGTCGCCGATCGCGACGCTCTTTCTCTCTTCCAGCCATTGTCGACCTCCTTTCTTCTTTTTTGGCTGTCGCAACGCCTTCCACTGTCATCGTCGCCGCTACACGTCGTCGCCACCAGCAACCCAGATCTGTGATGCCTTGTCTTCGCCTACGCCAATCGTTTCTTCTTTCCCCTTAGCCATTTGCCTACATCGTTCGTCACTTCATCCTACGAATTTGGTCTTTAGGTTAAAAGCTTTGTATTCTGATTTCAATTATTTTGTTCATAATTTGATTTGTATTCTGATTTAAGCGATTTCAGTAATTTTGTGATAGTTTGCTTAAATCCGGATCTATGGATTTGTTCTCACGAGGAAGTAGGGTTTCAGATTTTAAAAATGTGATGTGTTCCTTGATTCTTTTAGAGATTTTTGGAATAGCTGTTGGGTTGTTTGAGTTTATTTGGTGATTGTTTGTATGAGATTTTTGGAATGGTTGTTGGGTTGATTGCGTTTGTTTGATGATTATTGGTATGATTGATGAGATTTTTATTGATAATTTTTTTAAGTGTAATTCTGTATTTAATATGTTCAAAATGTAATATATATATATATGGAGTTGCAAGTAGGGCTTTGGTTTGTTGTTGGCAAGTCACTTGGAATCTATGCCACTTTGTATATTTATTTGGAATTAATAGATATTTGACTTGTAAGCAATTTGGGATAACTTGTAGTTATAGTTATAAGATACGTTTGAATAGACTTGAAGCTAGTGGCTGCAAAATTGGGCTTCATGGACTGTTAATTGAGTTAGTGAAAATATCATATGTGAAAAGTCTTTCTTAAAAGTTCTTGTCGATATATTTCTCCTTAAAACCTTTTCCAAGAGCATGTTTCGGTGATGTATTACTTCTTATACTTTATATAGTACCTTGTGCTTAGGCTGTAGAAGACCTTGTTGCCTTTGTTCTTCTTGGATCTTTTAACATCTTTGTGTTTCACTTTAAAACATATTTTGATGCTTTATGGAAGAACGCATGTTTCTCTTTAATTTCTAATCAGATAACTTGGTCAATTTTCTTCTATCTCATACATTGTTTCAAGCTGTCTCTAAAAGAAGGTGAAATATCTTACCAGAGAAAACCTTCATGGGTTTTCTCTCTCAAAGGCCTTATAGCACTTAGATCTTTCAGCATTTTGTCACTACACTGTTGTTGCACTATGCCAATAAGCTTGTAGAATATAACAAAATGCACCCTTGCGTAACAGTTTTTATACTCTAGCTCTTAAAATTAAAGGAAGAACATGATAACATAGATTATGAATTGCTATTTTTTCTGAAATAAAGAATGGAATACCCATTCTTCAACTTAATACAGGTTCAATTATATGAAGGTAATTTACTAGAAGAGAAAAAAAAAAGAGCTTTAAAAGCTAAGAAAGCCACTTACAATAAATGAAAATGCATATCAAATCAGAAGGAAATTAGGTGATTTAAGTTCTTCTCATATTCCTTCAATCACCATTGTAATATTACTTTTACTGCTATGGATGTCCTTTGCATTTGGTATACTAATTGAGTTGCCCAGTGTATTATAAAGCTTAACATGTATAGCATTTTTTTTAGAAAATGTGAAAACATACTTCCTATTCAGAATTTTTCAGAACAACCTCAATTATATCAAAAGCATTGGAGGCGGTACAGGCATTTGAATAGCAATGTGTGAATTGATAATTTCATTTTTGCACCTCCTGTATTATGGTTTTGAATTGCTTATTCTAGATTGGTCTGTGTTGTTCACATGATTCTATCTTTTGACTGGTTAACTGCTCAATGAAGTTTAATCAATTAAATCGTGTCTGTTAGCCTTTTTTGGAATTTGCCTAAATCCTTCTAGGTGACAATCTTAGAGGCTTACAATTGATATAGTTAACAATTCAGTTTGTTTCCTTGTTGAGTTTTATTAAGCCAATATATTGCTACAAAATCAATTCAAAACTATACTTGGATGAAGATTGCTGCCAGGTTACTGTTTTGCCCCACTAATTAAAATTTCATATTCAAATGAATAAAACATATAGACTTTTTTATTCTAACATTGTTAGAAATAACATTGATTCTAATTTTGGTATTATTACTACCTATTTCTTTTTGCTATTAGTGTTGCATTTTTTTTCTTGTGTTTGTTTTTGTCTTCCTTTTCTTTTCCTTAGTCCAAATGTAGGTCTATCAAATTATGATGTTGAATTATTTTTAATGTCCTGTGGAGTATATTTTAGTAAGTTGGAGTATATTTTTCATGTTGTCTTTATATTTTTTATTATCTTCAATATAGAACATGGGTGGTCACAGAGGTAAGACTAAGGAACCAATGTCGTGGTCCGATGAGAATGAACACGCATTTATTGGTATTCTTTACGAGAATGTGAAATCAGGGATATTGCAATATTCTACATTCACGAAAGACAATTGGGGCAAGATCAATCAAGCCATGATTACTCTCACAAAAACGGATTACGGCATAGATAGATTAAAGGGGAAATGGAACCGTTTATGTAAGGTATATCGCTTGTTCTCTGAACTTTTAGGACATATAGGTGTTACATGGGATTCAAATACCAACACAGTTAATGCTCCAGAGGAAGTTTGACAACACTTTTATACGGTATATATTTTTTAGTAAAGAATATTTTCACCATCATTTTTTATCATATCTATCTTACCCCTTTTTGCTATACAATATGATAATGTGTCTTGTTTTTACTATTGTAGATTAACAAGTCTGAGTACAAAATATTCAAGAAAGAAGGATGCAAGCACTATGAAACTCTTGGAGAGATATTTAGCGGGACTACAGCTACTGGAGGATTAGGTAATGCTTCCACTCAGCTTCCTCCAACATCAGAGGAAGAAAGGCAGTTAGAAGATGATTTTTTGAACAGAGGAATTCATGTACGTGTGGAGAATGCTGATGAAGTTACAAATACTCGTCGGCATGAAGAAATTGGTGAATCTAGCGAACGTCGACGTAAGGAACCTAAGATCAGTAAAACTGATAAACTCGATGTTTGCATGGCGCAATGGTCATCTACAGTTAGTATGAGGAATGAAGAAACTGAACTTAGGATACTTTACTTAAAAGAAAAGCTTGCAAAGCTTCAAGGAAAATCATGCAATCAATCAGATAATGAAGCTACTAGTTTGGATCCTTATTCAAATGTGGTTTGCATGGACCTCTTGAACAATATGGAAGATGTGTCTCATGAGGTTTATATGAAAGCGATAAAGGCTTTTAAGGATCCATATTTTAGAGTGTCATTTGTGAAGATACCAGAAATTAGAAGAAGACCTATCTTGGAGCTTCTTTGACTTGGTTGGTTGATTGCGTAATTTCTAATACCGTGTTATTTTCATTGGTGATGTTGTACTTGAAAGTTCTATGTTTTATTACATTAGCTTCAAGTACTGTTTTATCTTCATAGTTTGATGTTTGATGGTTGTAGAATTGTGTTTCAACTGGAACTGTTTGATGTTGAATTTATTTAGAATTGAATGCTTGTTGAATTATTTATAATAAATGATGAATGATATGACTACTGATGGTGATTATGAATATATTTATACACAGGATGTTAACTGAATCAAATGTGGTTGGTAATATGCATACCAATGATTCAACTGACGAAGATACGAGTGATGATGATTTTTTATTTACGGATAATATTGTTGCAAATTTTGGGGATGTAATAATGCTTAATCACTTTGTTGCCAAGAAAAGTAGTGTCATCGACAGGGTACCTTGTAGAACGTCATTACTTACGAGAAAAATGTACATATTAGAGATTTTGAACGGATATCCAGATGTGTGTTATCGTAATTTTCGTATGCAAAAACATGTGTTCATGAATTTTTGTGATACTTTGAAACAGAAGCAGCTGTTGAAAGATGGAAAAAAAGTGAGCGTTGAGGAAGGCGTAGCTATGTTTCTGATGATTGTAGGGCACACTACACGATATAATATTATTGGTGATAGGTTTTAACATTCTAACAACACGATACACAAGTGGTTTAAATGAGTATTACGGGCTGTTTGTTCACTTGGCACAGAGATAATATGTCCGACACATGAAAATGTGCCACATGAGCGGATTTTGCGCAAATTTCCTTACTTTAAGGATTGTATAGGCGCAATAGATGGAACACATGTTGCAGCTTGGGCACCTACATCAAGACAAACATCTTTCCGTGGAAGGAAAACCAATATAACACAAAATGTGATGTTGACGTGTGATTTTGATATGAAGTTCACATTTGTGTATTCTGGATGGGAAGGTAATGCTAATGATTCGCGAGTATTCATTGATGCAATCACAAGAACTTCAAATAACTTTCCAATACCACGTGGAGGTATATTCTAATATTTCAAATAATTTGTCAAATATTTTTATAATATTTGGGTATTTAGGTCTTTTTTTTTTTTTTTTTGCAGATCAATTTTACCTAATTCATTCTGGTTATCCAAACATGCCTGGTTTTCTTGCCCTTTATCGAGGACGAAGATATCATCTGCGTGATTATCTTGGACGAGGAAGACCGCGTGGAAAGGAAGAACTATTCAACTATAGACATTCCTCGTGTCGTAACATTATTGAACGTTGCATTAGAGTTTTAAAGGCAAGATTTCCTATTTTAAAATTAATTACCAATTATCCACTTAGTAGGCAAGGACAAATCTCTATTGCATGTTATGCAATACATAATTATATTCGCCAAGAGCATGCTTTAGATAGCTTGTTCGCTGAGTTTTCATCAGAGAATATGGTATTTCAAGATATGCCAGAGTCAAGTCAAGATCAAGAAGCCATACAATTTGATGCTAGTCAAACAGCTCAAATGGGACAAGTCAGGGATCAAATTGCTACACAAATGTGGAATGACTTTTCAAGAAGTCGTACATGATTATGTAGACTTATTTTAATATTTAGTGTCCGAGATGTTTTGATTTCTGTCATGATTATTTAAACTTGTAATTGTAATCTATTTGTTATTGAACTATTTAATGTAATATTATTTATCATGAACAATCATGTTTTCTCATTTTCATTGAGTTAATTTTTTATTTTTATTTCTCCATTTACTATTTTTACTAAAGTTGTTTTATTTCTTGATTGTATTTTTTTTTTGTAATGGGAAAAAATATTACAATATTTCACTAATTTCAAAATGTATTTAATAGTATACGAGCATTAAATTATTTTAATTTAACTAAAAATTATTTTATGAATAAAATATTTTTTCTCAAAATTTTAAAGTAAACACGTTTTCAGTTTTCAGTTTTTAGAAATAGTTTCTTAGAATAACAAAGAGAATGCGTTTTCAAAAATCTCAAAACAAAAATTCAAAACACAAAACTCAAAATGAATTCAAAACTCAAAATTCAAAAATGAAACACAAAGAGAACACCACCTAATTTTTTGTTTAGTTTTTTGACTGAAGAATAATTGAACTAATCAAACTGACCGAATTTTAAAACAACGTTTTGATATTTATAGAATGACGTCATTTTCTTTAGTTTATGTATTTTTTATTGGTTACTTTAGTTTTCTTTATTTTTATTTTTTTGTATTTCTTCAGTTTAATCGATTTAATTTAGTTTATACGATTTGGTTTTAATTTTTTCAGTTATCAATTAGTTCAATTTTTTGGGTTAATCAATTGTCTCGATTCAATTCGATTTTAGTTCTTGAATTGATTTAATCTGTTAGTCAATTTTAATCTATTCGATAAGTGAGGTGACTGTTTGCACATGCCTAATTATAGAGATAAAAGTTTGTGCTGGTATTGCTTTATTTGTTTTTATAATTTTTGAAATGTTGTTTTTGGTAAAGTATAACTTTGATTTTAAAGCACATTTATCTCATTAAAAAAAGTCGATTAAATTGATTTTAAACAAAAATAAAGAAGTTAGTTGCATTTTATAAAAAGCAGAATAATTTTTAACAATAAATTTATTTGGATAGAATCTATTCAGATATAATTGTCTTTTTTTGTCATTTCAATTATTGATGTTAGAATAATTATGTCATTTATCATTTTATTTACCAACAATACCCTTTCTATCACAACTCAAAATTTCATTCTCTCTCTTCCTTGTTAATTTAAAATTTAAATTTTAGTTTCTCACCTTATTTAATAAATTTTTAGAATTCGAAGAGTCACAATGATTTTCTCCAAGAAGCTATTATGTGCTTCTTTTTGGGGAGACTGATTTGTTTATTTTAGAGAAAATTTGTTGGTAACTCTCATATATATCTAATATTTAATATATATATTACTTAATTATAAAATGTCGACGTTCAATTTCAACTGACTGTGATTCGTTTTGGGCTGTAATGAGTAAGTCCGAAAATGGTCAAAAGAAGAAAAACAAAGATCCCAGATATGAGTGAAAAACACCAGCAATTTTCATGTGATTCAGCCAGAATGATGGCTACTCCACGCCTGCATTTTGATTATTCTTTCAGAATGGCGGTGTCTGATTATTCTTCTTGTCCCCCTCATGATTTTTCCTACTTCTATTTATAATGAGGGGCCTTTACAATTTGGATAACATATAGAAATATAAAGATGATATAACGAGGGACAAACAGTTCTTATCATTTGTACAAAATCGTGAGTTGGATCCTCATCTCGAGGAGTATGGGCTGTTGCAGATAAAGTTAAATGGACTCTACCTCTGACTTTTCAGTAGCTTTGCCATTTGTGCGGGCTGGAGTTTTGTAGGCCAGCGATCTGATGGTCCAGCGAACTGAGGATTTTACTAGGAGCTCGTTAGTCGATCGCGGAGAGCTTGCAAGAGGCTTTACCGGAAGCTCGTGAGGAGCTTGCTTTATGAGCTACGAATTTTGGTGGTGTATGGACTTTTTTCGACAAGGTCGATGGGCTTTTTAGGCTCTGGGCAATTGGGCCGGCCCATTGGACTGAATCTAGCTCATAAGGAGTGATGCGGGAAATGCCTATAACACAAGCCCCCCAGTTCGCAGTGCGACTTTCGGACTGAGAGTTGATGTGTGCCAACTATTAAACCACCTTTTTTACTTTCGCCCAGTCGCTTCAAATCTCGTCGTTCCACGCAGCACACCTTGTCTACGGCGTATTTAGTGCTCACGTTCCCTCATTACTGCGCATGATTATGCCTGTGGGACCTACAAGCTATCGTGCGGCTGCTGGATGCGGAGCATGCGATAAGTCGTTTTTTAATCTGATGGCTAGGATTGATTGGGCTCAAGGTATAAATGGTAGGGGGTGTCTTCCTTTTCCCTCTTTCACGCTATTTCGAAATCTCTTCTTGCTTTTGTCTTCTTCTCTCAAGGCTTCCATTGCTATCGTGCTTTCAGACGCTGACCAATCCCATCTGGTGCTTGCTTCGACTTTCCATACAGACGTCAAGCTTAGTGTTTAGTAAGTTTGCTGCAACTTTTCTATTTTTTCTTTTTGTAAGGTCATCCATTGTCGGTTAGCCATCGATGGTTTCTCTGGTCTTCCTGATTCAGTCGGTGTCGCTTCCATTCTCTGAGGAAGCGACTCAAATCGGTTGGTTCGGCATCTACTGTTAGATATAAGCCCTAAAGACCAATTCTAGTGACACAAAGGGACTCGATCTTGTAATTCTTTAAATATTATTTAAATGACAAGTTTATGTTTTTATTTAAATTGCAATATGGTTTAAATTATAAAACATATATCCATTAGTATAATAAGAATTGGATACCATTCTTAAGTGTTAAGAATACGAGTTACGGATAATCCACAATTTGTTATACTATAAACATGTTCCTGGCCATAGAATTCCTATCATGGATGATAGCAACTCGTAAAGGCCAGCACATTGTCTTCCTCCTTGTTTTAGTATGAGATACTGAAAGATAAGGTTGGTGAGTCTCGTGCCATTCTGTATGAGCTATAGAAGGAAGATAAGTGGGTGCTCGTTACAAGAACGAGTTCACTGAACGGGACTGTTAACATTAAATCACATGGGTTATTTCTCATGGGTCAATGATTTAATGTTAGCTGCGATTTTACAACTAGTCCTTAGACCTGAGATGACATGGATATCTGTGTATTGGTGGATTAGGATATCAGCGATATTATGTGGTTGTTCTAATCAAGGATAATCATACATATCTATGTGCCTGATTCAGTGATACATGAGGTATGTGTGCATCAGACATAGAATCTATCACCTCGAGATTTATGAGGAAGATATCCTATGCGATCCAGTAATCACTTGACGATAAATCCTTGGCTGAGATAATATGACGATGGAATTTGTTCCATACGAGTTGTGTCATAATTTGTCAAGATTGATTTTGGATTTGGTCATATGACAAGATTAAGAGATTCGACCTACTGACCATGATCTCATATCTTGTCGGGATATAGGATGATAGAAGGACCGTATTGTATGGTAACGTAGTAAAAGGTTCACAATACCCACTTCACAATAAATTGGGTAATCATGATATATTGCTAGATGTCACTCATGATTTACGAGAATTAATTGTTGATTATTCTTGTTGCCAATTTATTTGTGATCCCAGAAAGTCCCACCCAAAAGAAATTACTTTCAAAGAGAAAATAAATAAATTAGTAATTTTATAATTACTAATAATAGTGCATTTATTTATTGGATAAATAAGAATAATTAAATAATTATATTATGAATACAATTATTTGATTATTGATTGGGTTAGGCCTTTTGCTAGTACATTAGACTTGGCCCAATGACACTATTGGATTCAAATAAATTCTATTGGATTGGACTTGGCCCAATTGCATTAAATGAAATGGACTTAAGAAGCCCAACCCATTTAATGGAGAATGGTTTATTAATTGGAACTATAAATAGCTTCAATCTCTTATTTTCTCTCATAAGATGCACTTGGATCATTTTGAGAGTTGAGAGAATTTGGAAGAATTGTTCTTGAATCCAAGAGGTAAGTTAGAAATTTTTGTGAAAAATTTCTTCTACTTATCTTTCTCTTTGATACTCTTGAATAGAAGTGATTTTGGGTGGACCGACTCGGCATCCTACACTTGGAGGATTATACGGCGGGAAATCTAACAGTGAAATAAGATTTCATCCAAGAGGTATTTTTCGTTTATGCCTTCATTTTATTAAACCATAATTTCTGAAAAATGGGATACCTGTAAAGTAAATTTTAATTTCCGCTGCGCATATGATAAGATCTATGTAACTCAACATCTACTGAGTCTTTAGGTGTAATGACCTTAGGATTAGTTTTTCATGGAATACCAGGCTTGCGGTTGCAGCCCCCCACTTTAGGCGGTGCCCGTTTGTAGAGCGCATGGCCTATGAAAATAAGGGGTATCTTTAGGGGTTTTTTTTCTTCTTTGAGGTTTGGCTCGCGACTTGCGACCTGACTATTTTTTCTTTCTTCTTGTAAATGTCCGATTCTTTCCGAGAGAACTCAGCCCAAAAGCGTTGCAAACACATCGTAGGAGAAAACGATACTTCAAATTCTGAAGATTGCCTTGTAATGGAGACGCAAAACTTTGAGGAAACGAGTGCACGATCTAGGGAGGTCGTTAGCGTGACCTCTTCCAAAGTCGATCTGGAGGTCGAGGATCAGGTCACTGATGGAAGAGCGGGGCATGAAGTCTTCAAAAGATTTCCCTTTAAGGCTAAGTTTCCAGAGGTGGGAACTTGTACATGGGAGTTTCACCTTCCAGCGAGTTGTCAAGTGTATGTCCCCACTTCGACCTCCCATGCAACCTACCCCCCATCTTGTTATATAGCCATTAGTCCCCAGTACCTCGAGTTCAGCTTTAGGTTCCCTATTCCCCCTACTTTCTGGACCTCTTGAACGATGTCCAACTTGTTCCTTTTCAGTTGACACCAAATTCATACGCCCAACTTACCTCATTAGCTATCCTGTTTCTTTCGAATGACCTCCCTCCTCCATCTTTGAAATTAGTTAGATTTCTCTTTTCTTTTAAGAACGCTAAGGATGGGCTGTACTACTTGGCAGCTCGTCCTTCGCAATACAAATCTGTCCTTCCTCAAGATAGGGCAAAGGGCAAATCCAACGTGGGCGATTATAAGTCCAATTGGTTCTTTGTCACTTGCCCTTCTCTTTCGTCGCTCAAAAACACTAGTTTTGTGTTTGCTCTAGGTAAAGGCACGTTGGTTAGCCTAGGTTGTTTCGTTTTTCCTTACGTCTTTAACACTTTTGGTTTGTCGTGCAGACCTTATAGGCAAGAAACCAACCTTGTTAGCTGAGGAGATCAAGGTTCTGGACAAGCTCGTCACTGTGGGTTCGGGCTCAGAAGAATTAGAGATCACTAATGAGCTACTCAGAAACCTCAAGCTCGCGTCCCCTCTTAACATTGGGGTTATCAAAGGGAACCACATCGGGGTCCTAGGTGCGAAGGTCCTTCCATCTGCCTTCGAAACGTCTGCGTCGAACAACCAAACCGAAGCTATGGTGGACCTCGATCTTGTCATGTCGAAGAGGTCCGGAGTTAGGTCGGGTGCTTCTTTGCCCGCCACTTCGTCTTCGCGGGGCAGGAGATTGGAGCAGCCACAACCACGACCGCAATCTCAACAGCAACAGCTCTCCCAACAACATCATCAGCAACAAACCTCACCAACAACGACTTATCAGCGAGCTTTCAGCGATATACCCAACGAGCTGCCAACAATACTTCTAGCTCGTTGGCTTAACCATTTAGCTCGCCAGTCAAACTATTCAGTTCGCATAACAACATTGTTGTTGAATAACCAGAGGCAAGGACCCACCTACTTTATCTGATGCAAATTAGATCCCTAGTAATACGGAGCCCCACTTCCGATTTTATGGAATTGATAAAGACATCTTGTCTCCATGATATCATTCTTCCACTTTTGTATTTTATGCAATTATAAAGACCCCTCACTATAAATAGGGGTCAAAAATACCATTGTAAGGGGAACAACGAGAATAACATATTGTTACTCAGTTGGAATACCCAAAAGATAGTCGTGGAGTAGGCATCGTTCTAACCGAACCACGTAAAATTTCTCTGTCTTTACTTCTACTTTATTCCTCCTCCTTGCATTTTGGTTTATTTACTCACTGCGGGCCTATAAATCATGGTCTGCTAAATTTGAACGTCGACAATATAATATGTTGAATTTTTATTGATGAATTTATTCAATTAAAAATATTAAATATGAATTAATTCTATTCTAAATATTTTTTATGTAACGAATGTTTGATCGAATTTTTGACTATGTGTAAAATATAAGCAAATAATACTTATAAATTTTTTCCATACACCAAATTGCTAACAAACCTTAAGTGGTTTCAGCCACTTAAGGTTTAAATTAAATTATATAAATTCAAATATTAAATTATAAAATACTATTTTTTTATTTAAATTAAATTAAATAATTTTTTTATAATCAAATCAAATTATAAAATTATAATTTAGTTGGGTTGAACTATAATTTTGTACAACTTTACAAAATCATATTCTTTCTACAACAACATATAAAATAACATGTTCAGGTTTTATCTCACTAAATATATTATTTTTAAATTAAAAATATATTATACAAAATCATTTAAACAGAATGAACTCATTTTGTAACTTTGAAATTTTTTGAGAAGCATAGTTTGTTTTGCTATTTTTAAAAAATCATTTTGTAGTTTTGTTTCAATTTTTAAGTTATGAAATGAAAATCAAATTATAAATCATAATATTATAATATTTACTATTAATAAAAATATATTCATATATCCAGCATAATATAATTATATTTCTTCTCTTTTATCATTCATACAAAACATAAAATTTTATGTATTTTGTAATTATCTTATGTATAAATAATTAAATATATTTTTATGTTATTTTTTATTTATATTATGTTGTTCAACAAGCTTAAAATTTATAATTTAGTTTAAATTCATAAGCAACCAATATATATCAATTCTTATTCTTAGTAAATTATGTTATAGTAAAATATATTTTAGGGGCATATCAACCCTTAAAGTGTTATTTGTTATTAGTATGCCATTACAAAATGTTGTTGTAACTTATGACTATACAACTCATTATTTTACCGTCACCAATAGGTTGTTTCCTTGGGAATGGTTTATTTTATCGTCTACAAGTTTCTCTCTCTCTTACTTTCATCTTTCAATAATTCCTAGGGTTTTACATTTCTCCTTGCAAATCAAAATTTTTGATCATCTTCATCTTCCACTTTCTCATCTTTATCGTTTGCATTTGGAAAAAACAAATGGCTCTTATTGTTTGGTGCCAAGACGTCTTTGTGAAAGATATCAAAAAAAGGAAATTAGTATTACTTTTCTCAATTTTTTATTTGAATTTATTTTTGTGTGATTTTTTTCTATTCAAACTCATTAATTCGTATTTAATATATTTTAACTGAATAAATTTATCAATAAAAATTCTATGTATTATATCTATAGATAATGTGCCAGATATACATTTTAATTTTCGTAAAAAATATATCTATATAATATATTTGTTCTTAATCTATTATAACAGAAATTCTAACGAGGAATTAACTATCTGTAGAATATCTTTGTCCTTAATCTATTATAATAGAATAAAGTTAAACATTGATTACAACTATTTTCATAACTAATTTTTTTACTTTGAAAATATGCAACTTTAATGTGTTGGATAGTAGTTTTAGGCGAGAGTTATATGAATGAAAGGTTTAGTATATGTTTTGAATTTTTTATAAGGTTAAAATTATTTTTTTATTTTATTAAATATCATTAAATATTATAAAATAAGCATTAAATAACTTTCTATCTAGATATATTCTACATATTTAATAAACTTTAATTTTTAATAATGGGATTGTAATTAGTAATAGTTTATTCAACAATATGCCAAATCTGATTTGAGATCTCTTGGATTTGATGACAGATGATTTAGAAATTTGAGACCATCAAGAAATCTTGAGAATTTTAAAGAAATTAAGCAAAAAATACCACTTACTTGGTATTTAATGCATATTTGACTTGATGAAATTACATATTGGCCCTAAATTATCGGTATATTGACACCTGCTTAAAAGTTTGGTATTAAATGCATTAAATCTTGATTTAATATCTTTGGACGTGCATACATGACATGGCCATGCCATTTTTTTTATGACTCCATGTCTTAAAAAATGGGGTCCATATTTCATTATCAATGAGTGAATTTAGTTTTTACCTTGAATTGTCACGCAGGTTCAATTGATATATAAATTGAAATTTTTACAACCCTTTAGTCATAAGGCGTGAATAAGGAAATTATGTGCTTTCGTCACTTACTAGTTATTTGACATGCTAGGAGATTTTGTTCTCCAATTTGGAATATTCTTTCATTGTAAAGTATAGTTTCATTAATTTATTTGAATATTAATGTACCAGATGTAAGGTTTTGGATTATAAAAGGGGTTAAAAGGGAAAATTCATGAAAACATATGGGTATAATATAAATAAAAAAATCTTTAGAATTTATAAGACGACAACTTGCTCAAAAAAGTGGGACATTACATATGATATATTTTATAATTTTAAAATTAAAATTAATATATTTTGTATATTTAAATTAATTTATATTTTTAATCATAAAATGATAAAAACTAGTTGTATCCTAACTTACAAAGCAGTTGTCATTAAAATTAATGTTATAAATCTCACAAAATTATGTAACTAAACTCGTTTAATATCTCTATTAATATATTAAACCACACATGGAATCCACGTGTTCCATTTTCCTTGCTAGCCCCCAGGGTTTTGCGGGGCCACTGTTTTAAATTTTGTTACTATTTGCTAGCAACAAAAACAATTAACGGCCATACTACTTGTATATTTATGTCTACACTTTGGGTTATATTTAGATATATAAATGATCAAAATATTCTCATAAAAATTATAAATGTGTTTCACTTACTCTTGATTGTCTCTTCTCTCATCTCCTCTCTTTTTCTCATGGTTGCTCTTTGTAATCGTCGATCATCGCTTTTTTCTCGCCATTTTCACCTCGTCTCATCTCACGTTGACCGCTACATTACCTTGTCTTGTGCTGACCATCCCATCACCTTGTGTCGACTGTCGCAGATAGGGAGAATTCGTGATGGTCGACGTGAGGCAAGACAATGGAGTAAAGGTGACAACCGATAATTGCAACGGGCTGTCATTAGAATAAAGATAGAGACAAGATAGTCCAGGGCAAGTAAAACAATTTTTATAATTTTTGTTAAGCCATTTTGATCATTTATGCACCTAGGTGTAATTCAAGGTGCTACCCTCAAGCATATAAGAAGCATTTTTCAAAAATTAATACTATTTTATTTTTTGTTATAGGCACCATAGAATGATCTGTCACTTACAAACAGTTTTTAGACTTGAAAATAATTTATTTATTATATTTTAAAAAGTGTTAAAAAAATTAAGTTTTTTATTTCTAATTAGAGATTTAAGAAAAAATTAAATTGAAAAATTAAAAAATATTCTTAACAACTATTAGACCACAAATTTTTATTTATTTTAATTAATATTATTGTCTAATTTTATTAAGATTTATCTTAATTAATAACATAATGATATATAAGTTTGCAAGTAAGAAAGAGACTCACAAATCATTCACACCAGTTGTTCATCTCTCTCAACGTCCGTGCAATTATCTTGAAATTCTTAAATTTGATCTATTTCTTTTTTAATTAAATTTAAAGTTTAAAATATTTTATTTTATAATAAATTTTTTTATTTACATCTATAAAATTATTTAGCAGTCATATTATTAATTATTAATTAATATTAATAGCATCATAAATTTATAATTAAAATTAAATAAAAAATTAAAAATTTAAACTTAAGCCTAAATTTCAAAATAATTAAAATGTATAATTAATTTTCTATTAAAATGCAAGGCTGACGGCCAGTGTGTCCTATACACTCCATCTCTCATGATTTTGAATATTAAATGGGTTCTCTGGAAAAGCCGAATTAAAGCTGATTGGGTTCTCTGGAAACGGCCTTTCCCACTGTGCCTCTATCCCTGCAAAGATTCCATTTTTGACCGTTTTAAAGCCATATTCTTCGGATTGGTTCAAAATCCCACCGAACAAGAGGAAGAGAAGATGAAGGGGTCGAGAGAGAGAGAGAGAGAGAGACCGCAGAGAAATTAGGAGGAATTAATTCGTTCGGTCTGATACGAAGTGATCGTCGAGGCAATAGGAGGCCGCGAAGATGGTGGCTAGAGGCGGCGACGGTGGAGATGGCGGTAGCAACAGGAGCTTGGATAAAGCGGAGCGCACAAGCAGATGGTTGCCTGAGAAACCAGAGCGTGAAGCAGACGCAGCAAGAGAAGAAGATATGGAAAGGAGGAGGCGAACAAGTGATAGAGGTATGCCGACCACTTTGTTGCCTTTCTTTGTATATATATATCATCATCATATTATCTATTCTATATATTATATGAGTGAAGGGATTCCATTGCTTATCGCTTGTAGAATTTCTTACATGCCAAAGCATATATATATATATTTGTATGTATTATATGTATATATATACGCTATGTATTATATGTATTATAGAACAAACTCTCTTTCCTGCCAAACCCATCTCCTTTCCCAAGACAAAACCCTTTTCGCTGTTCTTTTCTTCTTCTTCTTCTTCAAATCGTCGTCGGTCGTCCTTCTCGCTGTCGCCGCCGCCACCGCCTCCTGCGTCTTCTGCACTCGCTGCCAGTCGTCCTCCTCCGCCGGATGATGGTGTTGAGTCCCAGGGCCGGCTTAAGGGTAGTGGCCTATGCCTAGTGCCCCAAAAATTTCTGGCCCAGCTTCAGGAATCAGGAGACCGCCGACGACCCAGGAGCCAGGAAGAGGAGGCGTCAACTGGCTGACGGAGACTGGAGGAGACGGTGGACGCCGACGGGACGTGTCGCCGGCAGGAGGAAGGAGACGGCAGCGAACGCACGGTCGCCGGTCGGTTCATGCAGACGTAGGACGGCGGCCGGCGAGAGAGAGAGGGCCGCCTCGCCTCTCGGCTGCGCCGCTGCCAACCGCCGGCGGCCGGACTGCCGTCTTCTTCCCTGCTGCCGGTCTGCCGCAATAAATGTTTTTGAGGTGAGTGAGGTGTGAACTAGTGAAGTCAGGTGACTTTACTTTTTGATTTTGAGTGAGAGTGAGTAAGAGAGAGAGAGAGAGGGAGAGAGAGTGGGAGAGAACCTTACAGCATCTAGAAGGAATACACCATGTTGGTGTATGTCTAGAATTTCAAATATTAAATTTGATATTTAGGCAAATGGTATAACACCTAATTTATCAAATTTGGTGTTGTATTGTTTATGAATACCAAAATTGATGTTTTATTTTATCTTTCTTGATATAATTACAAAACAAATTCTTTTCTTTATATTTCTTGTTACTTTTATTATATTTATATATTTTGATTAATAATTAAAAATACAAATTAAATAGTTATAAAAAATATATATCATTGAAAATATTTTATTGTGATCTGTAAAATGAGTATAATATTGAATTTTAATATTTTAATAATTATTTGATAGGAAGATAATATTCTTAATGCAAAAATTCAATTAATATAATAAAAAATAATAATATTTTTATTAATTTAAATTAAAAATATACGATAAAAGTAGAAAAAAAATTAAAAAGAACAACACATTGTAAAAATAAAATACTTGATATACCTAGTTCTAAATTACTATTTAAAAATTTTGAAGGTTATCTCCACTTTTTCTATAACCACTAAAATATTGGCCAAATGAATTTTAATATTCGTTCTCTCCTTCAAATTGTTGCTCATGGATCTTTTTTTTTTCATAAATTCTCATTTATTCACTTTAAAGAGCATCACATAGCATTTGATATTATATGGAATCAATATCATTATGTAAAATTTTATTCTCTTCGTGTCGTTCTCTTAACTATACGTGCCTGACGCTTTTTAAACATACTAGTAATTTGCTGATTTTCTTGATTCATGATTTAAAAAATTATATCATCTCATCACTTTATTTCTTATTCATTTTTTCTTTCTTAATCCCAACAGGTCGCTCAATTAAATCATGATTGTCGTTAATATCATTAATTTGCTCTTGACTTTCAAAGTCTGCATTTAAATCAAAATAAAATGACGATACTCCTTCAGATTGTGATGCTGTGAAATTTGATTGTCACAGTTCTTTGCCTTCATTTCTTATTTCTCTTTCGATGGCCAAGAGTTTGCGTGCTTATTAGAATATTTCTTAGTATCTTTAAGAAGGAACCACATATGGTCAAATTTGAACCATTTATTATAATTTAGATCTTGTGCTATTAAGGCTTTGGCTTGATTTGACTACACAATGGAATAAAAAATTTAAATTATCAAAAATGAGATTAAAATAAGAGTAAAAATGAATTTCATATAATATTTAAAACTCAAATTTAAAAAGTACTTACGATATCTTGTTCTAAAGTCTCGCTTGGATTCAAATTTTCAATTTGTCGAATGCATTTTCTTAACTTGCTAATTGCTGCATTGATTATTTACATTTGCGATGTTAAAGATCTTTTAAGTCAAACTTGAGTAATATGCATTGGTAACAACTTATGATATTCAGTCTCTATGCGAGACCAAAATTGAAAACTAGATTTGTTTGTACCTATAATTGAATTTTAAGAAACATCAAGATATACATGGCATAGGAGTTGGTCTTCCTCATTCAAATATGAAGCACTTCATAGAGTATTGTGAGACTTATCACCTAAATTTTTACTTGAAAACATTTTTGTGAAAATATATATTTAGTGGCAAGAATTTAGAGAGGGGGTGTTTTGAGATATTTTGATAAAAGATGAACCATTATTTATATATCAATTTTGGAAGATGTAAGGATGCCATTTAACCGTTGGAATTAAAATATTTTTTATCCAATGGTTGACATAAGATTTCGATAGATTTTTGTCATATCTTGGATAGAGTGTGGAAGAGATAACGATATCGTTTAATAGTTGAGATTAAAACACTTTTCATTTGACAATTGAGATGAAATTTTAGTAGATTTTTGTGTCATACCTTGGGTAGAGTGTAGAAGAGATAAAAATATCATTTAACGATTGAGATTAAAACACTTTTCATCCAACAGGTGAAATGGGATTTCAGTAAATTTTATGTGTTATACTTTGGGTAGTGTGTGGGAGAGATAAGAATATCATTTAACAGTTAAGATTAAAACACTTTTCATCCAACGGTTGAATTGGGATTTCAGTAAATTTTTTGTGTTATACCTTGGGTAATGTGTGAGAGAGATAAGAATATCATTTAACGATTGAGATGAGATTTTGGTAGATTTTGGTATTATAGATTAGATAAAGAATGGTAGAGATATAAATATCATTTAATTGTTGAGATTAAAACACTTTTCATCCAACTATTGAAATAAGATTTTGGTAGCCTTTTGTGTCCTACATTGTATAGAGTGTGACAAATATATGAATATCATTTAATGATTGAGATTAAAACACTTTTTATATAATGGTTGAAATGAGATTTTGTTAGCTTTTTGTATCATATATTGGATAGAATTTGTAAAGATATGATAATGTTAGATATGATGGTAGATGAAACGACTGGATTTCAATAATTTCTTGCTCGCCATAGGCAAATCAAAGATAAAGAAGCTTATTTCGCATTTCATAATGCATTAATTGAACATTTGTGGAAGTTACATGATAACGGAGAATGATCATAAAATTAGCTGGTGAAAATGTTTAATAATATTAGTGAATAATCATTATTCACACCTTATATGCTGTGGACATCTTATCAATTTTTTTTTATGTAATTTACTTCTCATTAATAAAGTATGTTTATTTTATTGAAACAAAAATGATAGTTTCATCGTAACTATTAATCCAACACTATTATATTTCATCCAAGATATGATACAAAAAGTTAATAAAATCTCAATTCAATCGTGGATTAAAGTGTTTTAATCTCAACCGATAAATGGTATTCATATCTCTACCAAACTCTATCCAAGGTATGATACAAAAATTTACCAAAATCTTATCTCAATCGTTGGATGAAAAATGCTTTAATCTGAATCGTTAAATGACATTCGTATCTCTTCCATATTCTAACTAAGATATGATACAAAAATCTACTAAAATCTTATTTCAACCGTTGGATGAAAAGTGCTTAATCTCAATCGTTAAATGATATTCTTATCTTTTCTACACTCTACCCAATGTATGACACAAAAATATACCAAAATCATATCTCAATCGTTAGATAAAAAATGTTTTAATCCCAATCATTAAATGACATCCTCATCTCTTCCAAAATTAATATATAAATAATGACTCATCATTTATTAAAATGTCTCAAAACATCTATCTTTCAATTCCTGCCACTAAATATATATTTTCACAAAAATGCCTTCAAGTAAAAATTTATATGATAAGTCCCATGATGCTCTACAAAGTGCTTCATATTTAAATGCGGAAGACTAACTCTTATGTCATGTATATCTTGGTGCTTCTCAAAATCTAATTATAAGTACAAATCAATCTAGTTTTCAATTTTGGTCTCGCATAGAGACTGAATATCATAAGGTGTTACTAGTGCATATTACTCAGGTTCGATTTAGAAGATCTCTAACATCGCAAATGTAAGTAATCAATGCAGCAATTAACAAATTAAGAGGACGTGTTCGACAAATTGAAAATTTGAATTCAAGCGGTATTTCAGAACAAGATATCGCAAGTATTTTCTAAATTTGAGTTTTAAATATTTTATGAAATTCATTTTACTCTTATTTCGATCTTATTTTTTACATCTTAAATTTTTAGTTGCGTTGTGTAGTTAAATCAAACCAAAGCCTTATTAGCATAAGATTCAAATTATAGTAAATTATTCAAATTTGATCACGTGTGGCCTCTTTTTAAAAGATACTAAAAATATTTTAATATGTTTAGCACACAAACTCTAGGTCATCAAAAGGGAAATGAATGCAAAGAAGTGTTACAATCAGATTCCACAATATCACAGTCTGAAGGAGTATCATCATTTTGTTTTGATTTAAGTGCAGACTTTGAAAGTCAAGAGCAAATTAATGATATTAATGATAATAATGATTCAATTGAACGACCTGTTGGGATAATAATGATTCACTTTGGCTCTCCCTTTCACAACCCGTCTCTTTCTCTTGCCGACCACCCTCACTCCCTCACACGATCGTCATCCCTTTCGGCTTTCCTTTTCGCGACCCATCTCTCTCTCTTTCTCGTTGGCCACACTCGCTCTCTCACATGGTTGTCTTTTCCTCTTGGCACTCCCTCTTTCTCTCTCTCTTTGTTGTCGACCACGAACGTTGCCCTCACTTGCCGACCATGAAACCCATGTCACACTGTCGGCAATTGCGCCTATTGTCGCCCCCACCGACCATAGCTCCCATACCGAGAGAAAATCATTTGGAGCAAAATGACTGGTTTGCTAGGTAATTTCCTAGATTTATTATCTTGCTTGATTTATGACATTATGTTATTACCCATAAACCATAACACAAAGCGAAATGATTACTGTAGGAATTGAAAAGTGCATCAATTAGTTGAGTTTGCTACGTACATGAGGAATATGGTTGGGCTTCATTGCCCTATGAACCTTAGGAGGTTGGCCTTCCTTGCGCTAGGAAGGCTGCCCGGGCTTCCTTCGGCGATAAAGCCTGGGCGGTAAATGGCTGGGCTTCATCAGCTTATGAAGCATGGGAGGTTGGCATTCCTACTACGAGGAAGGTTGTTCGAGCTTGCTCGCGTGATAAAGCTTGGGTAGCAAATGGCGGTCTTCATTAGCCTTTGCTCGAGAGGCTGGCCTTCCTTACGCTATGAAGCCCGGGAATTTGCCTCCTGGTCCTCATCGCCCTGCAATGAAGCTTGCTAAATAACCATACTACACTGTTATGTATATATAATATAAACATTTTAACATAATATATATTACATATCAACATAATATACATATTACATATACCAATTACACTGCTATGTCTATTCAAATACATATGAAAAATTATAAATTACATATACAGTCAACTATCATTTGCTCTGCTATGTCTATAGAAATACATCCCAACTTGGTTGTAGAGGGTATGCATATCATCTAGGGTGTGATGAGTTACCCACTAATCCTCGCTGTGCTGCATGATGTTCTCGACATACTTAATAATGTATACTCTGCAGCTGTCTCTATATTAGAAATAATCAAATTCAGTCAAACATCCAATGACAATAATAAACAATTGACTCCATAATAAATTAAATTAAATTAAATAATTGTAGTACCCGTCAGGTTGTTATGGTAGCGGCTCCTTCCTCGGATTAAGACTCTTCACCCATTTTCTATATGAAGGCACGTAATCGTGGCAATATGCTTATAATATTTATTGCGCCTCAGGAGAATGGGGAAGAGGCTAACCAATGGTTGCATAACCCTAAACCCTATAACCTGACCCTAGGGCAAGTAGCATTGCTTACCCATCTACGCGTCTCGTCTATTGTGCATTCCCCAGATCACATCGAGGGTAGAGATGATGAGCAACTAGATGGTCATCATATAGATCCATCTCGTGATGAAGTGGAGGATCGAACATCTCCACTTGAGCAACTTGCTTTGTTTTTCTATGAAAGGGTTAATCATCCATTTGTTTTTTATCCTTATGTTAATTATGAATGCTATTGAAAAAAATACTAAATGTTTTACTTGTAAAATTTATAGAAACTTGTGTTTGGTATATATCAACACGTTTGAAAGTTCGAATACCTCATGTTAGGAAAAAAATAAAAACCAAAAATAATTTAAAATTATGGGTCTTACGTATGTGATGTAGTAAGGAAAACACACAATGGCCCACAAATTTTACAGAAATTAATATAAGCTAGAACGAATAGAGTGGGTGAATTTTGAATTGCATTTAAAGTCCAGATTACTTTTTACATGGTAAGGGTTTGGAAAGAATACACAAACTAGGTAGATTACCCCACAAGGGTGGAGAAGCCTTGTGCCATCTCCTCATTTAAGGCTATTTGCTGAAGTAAGGCTTCTCCAATCTTGTGTCAAGTACACCTTATCCCATGACAGTGCCTGTTCTTTTATTTGTGATAGTCACTCTGTAGTGCTTGCTTGTCATGACCTAACTTCGAAGGCCATTCCTGGCACTGGAGGAATATTTCCACCTAGTAAGGTAGGCACTGACAAGTACACCTTATCCCATGACAATGCCCGTTGATGATGTCTTTTATTTGGGATAGTCATTTTGCAGTGCTTGCTTGTCTCGACCCAACTTTAGAGGCTATTCTTGGCACAGGAGAAGTATTTCCACCTGGTAAGGTAGGCGTTGGCAGTGCAAGGTTCCTCTCAAAACCATTGCTAAACTCTCATGTGTATGGTCTGCAAAAAACATCGCCACTAGCGATCACCGGTAAACCACCGCCATGGGGGTTAACACACACTCATGGCTCCAAAATCCAACTAAATCCAATAAATACAAAAAGTTATTGAAAAATAATGATCAACTTCTACAGCATGTGAAATTTAAGCAATGTTCCTAAATTTTAAGGATGTAAATACCTCATTTTCTATTTTATCCATAGCCTTAAGTCATGGTACCATCTAGGCATAATAGACAAGGTTGTGGCATTATGGTACCAATAATATCATATTAGTAAATGGTTTGGAGTATCCAAGCTAGAGCCGTTATTTTTTTAACTCTTATGTAGTAGCAAACTCAACTAACCGATACACTTTTCGATTCCTACAGTAATAATTTCGCTTTGTGTTATGGTTTATGGGTTCTAATCAACATAAAGTCATTAATCAAGTAGGCAATAAATCTAGAAAATTATCTTGCAAACGAATCATTTTGCTCCAAATGATTCTCTCTCCGTAAATGAGTGTTGGCTAGCGACTGCGGGTGTAGTGGTTGGTCGACGGGTGAGGGCGACGGTAGGCGCGACTGTCAGCGATGCGATAAGTGGGTTTTGTGGCTTGTGTTAGTGTTGGTGCTCTAGACCCAATCAGATTGGGCATGTAGGACAGTGACAATTGCAATCATATTTATTATTGAATAAATGGTTATTTAATTTCACAAGAACTCATTCTATTAGTTTCTTGTTATTGTTGTAATGACGGGATGAAATTAGATAGAAGTCTATATGTTGTATACTGTGATTAATTTAAAAAAATGTGAGATGATGCATCACAGTTTTTAGATATTATTAAATATCCCAAGTCATAGCAATATCAAGAATAGACATTGATAATTGCGGTAAGACTTGTATGTGCTATATTTTTGCTATGTGATAGCAATGGCGGTTTCAGACCCATAGACATGGAGATGCTTAGGCAAGTACATAGGTGAGTAATGTTGGAGAACGTATCACTGGACATGACTTGCCATGAGAATGCAGTTTGGTTATATGTTGATGAAATTCTCATACGAGATAGGTGTAACTAATCTTTGAACTTGAGGTTGTCACGTTCATCTCATAAGAAGACCAGTATGTTTTGACATCGTTTAGATGGGCCTAGATAAATGTTGCATGTGGGCGATTGTTGGGCATATCGTGAGGTTTATGGAGATGGGTGCATAACCTAGATGAGACTTGTCTATTTCTTGATAGAAGATAATGTATCTAAGGTGCTTTCGGTGGATATTCACTTTAAATTCTTGGCCATAGTGAAAGAGATCAATAATAAGTTATTGATTCACTTTCTATTAAGTGAAGATATTCGAAAGACCGAAGAAAACTCATGTGATCGTAATCAAACAACACATCGCCAGACATGGGATCACATAAGATACATTGAAGAGATGATTAAATTACATGGTAACCATGCTCGTAAAAGGTTGTTTACGGATTATGAATCATTCTGAATAATTGGGTAGGCATGGCGTCTTGCTAAAGGCCAGTCTTGTCTTATGTGTTTATACTAACACATTGCCAACATATTCGGAAGCTTAATGAATCATACGCAATAAGTACGGCCCTTGGTTTAAACTGTGAGAGCGGACGTATGATGAAGTGAGACACTTTGGCAAGAAGTTATGCTGTTGTAGGTTCTCACGGAAAAAGAAAAAATAGACGTAATGATGTCGATATGGCGGGGGGTTGTCATAAAGAATTTTTTTTTCTAAAATGACAATTGATGTAATTAGAAAAGAGTTTAATTTAATAATTTTCTATTTGTTGGAGTGACAAATAGGAAATAAAATATATTTGGGCTAAGTATTAAATTAAATATTATATTTGAATAAATTAGATTTGGGTCAAATATTTTATTTAAATTTATAATTAGATTTGGCCTACTTAATTTAACTTCTAGTTGAATTAGAATAAATCCATTTAATTGAGTTCCTAGTTGAACTAGGATAAATGGGCTGACCCAATCCATTAGGGTTTAAGATACCATAGGAGGCTTCTCTATAAATACCCCTTTAAGGGTGCCCAAATTAAGTTTTTATTTTATGATTTTTCAAGAGTTGAAAAATTATCATGCACTCTTTCTCGTTTCTATTCCGCATCAATTTGATACGAGAAGATTCTTTTCGTCAATACACAAGTCGCGAAAAGGAGAAGGAACTAGCACTCATATTCTGCTCTCATCACCAACGGACGTGTGCTGCATATCACGAGTTAGAGGTTGGACACTTGGACGGCTCGGATTTGCAAACGACTTGAAAATTTAAAGGTTAGATTTACTTTATTTTATATATGAATGATTTGATTTCGACGTTGATTCCATCGCCGGGATCGGGGTACTGTTCAAAATTTTTGAACTATGTTGCTTGTCACGTAGTGAAATTGCTTTACTTTTAGCTTGCGGGTAGGGGCTATGTTCGTGGTTGGTGGGAGAGAGAGAGACGGTTGTGAAAGGGAAAGCCAATAGGGGTTTTTGCTTTTCCTTACGACGATTTAAAAAATAAACTTATTTAATACAAAAAAGAATATTATAGAAAATCTGAATATAAAATGTATAATAAAAGATCATACAAATGGAAAGTTTTATCAGCGATACGATTATATAATATTTTTTTCCTAAGTTGGTTTATTTTATTTTTTTAATTACTCAAATATGAATGTGTTAATGATTATGGTTTGTATACTCAAAGATGACTTTATAAATTTTCAAGATAATTTTCTTGATGATATATATTATTGAATTTAAAATAGAAATCCCGTCGCATCGTAAGTAGATTGATAATATGTGTCACCCAAGAAAGGGTGAGATTACTTGAGAATTTTATGATGGTGTCAATGGCTTTATTCTTGTATGAAAAGCGAGTGTCTGATGTTCAAATTAGTCAATGAGATGAAAAGAGATATTTGCAAACACAGATTCATGAAGGATTATTATTACTAGACACATCATGGTGAAGAAGTGCTCACAGTGTCTCCATCGATTGTTGAAAATAAATATTATAGAGAAAACAATTTTAGGGATCTGTTCAATCCGTTTGAACAAATGGTAATGGATGGGGCTGGACCATTGAATGGGCTATATATTATGCAAGGTATTGGAAGTGGAAGTGGGTATCAAACTTACAATGTAGATGAAGCACCAAATGAAAATGCACAAGCATTTTATGACATGTTTGTTGCACAAGATCTATTGTATCCGAACTGCGAAATAGAAAGTGAACTTTTTGCTACAATTAGGATGTTGAATATTAAGTCTGATTATAACATCTTTAAAAATTGTTATAATTTACTCATGCAGTTTATGCATCAAACAATGCCAATTGGTAATCGTGTGCCTACTGACCGTTATTATACCAAGAAGTTGGTTTCCCAACTTAGGCTCGGTTGTAAAAAGATTAATTGTTGTTCAAATTGGTGTACATTGTATTATAAGGATAACAAATTCAAGATGAGTTATAAGTTTTGCGGTCATCATGGTTTCAAACTTGTAAAAAGTGGAAGGAAAAATTTAAACAATTTCCTTATAAGAAAATGTGGTATTTGCCTCTCATACCAAGATTGCAGAGAATATATGTTTTCACAGTTATAACTGCAAGCATTAGATGACTTCATGAAAGTCGGTGGGAGCCTGATGTATTGTCTCACCTGTCTAACAGGGAAACATGGAAACATTTTGATTAGAAATATCCTAAATTCTCCGTTGATCCTAAAAATGTAAGGTTTGGTCTTTGTGCAGCTGAGTTCACCTCGTATGGTCAATCGGGTCGCTAATATTCTTGTTGGCTAGTCATTGTGACCCCATATAACTTGCCTCCTGAATGTGTTTAAAAAGAGAGTTCATTTTTCTGATTGCTATTATTCTAGGTCAATCAAATTTGCAAAAGAAGATAGGTGTGTTTTTACGGCCTCTAATTGATAAAGTTAAATTGTTGTGACATGAAAGATTTATGGCTTATGATATATCAACAAAGAATAATTTTATGATGAAAACTGTTCTATTGTTGGTCGTTAATGACTTTCCTGCACATGAAATGTTATCTGGTTGAATGACATCTAATAGATTAGCATGTTCGTATTGTATGAAAAAAATTAAAGCTTTCAATCTCAAGTACGGTTGAAAGACGTTATTTGTTAACTGTCACAGGCAATTCTTGCCAATGAATCACGGCTTTCTAAGAAATACAAGTGCATTTTGAAAAAACAGAGTTGAAAATTTTTCTCCACCACCTTAGTTAACTGGAGATAACGTTTTTTAAAAACTTTGTAATTTTTCATCTATATTAGAGCTATAAGATTATGTTATGTCTGCATATGGTGTGGAATACAATTGGACCAAACAAAACATTTTTTTTGGAATTGCCATACTGGAAAGATAATATGATTTGACACAATGTTTTCAATATAATAATGGATTTGAAGAGTAAAAACAAAGATAATACAAAGGAGGTTGAACTAATTGACTATGGCGGGGGTAAGTATTGGAAACCCAAGACCCAATACATGTCGATAAGAGAGTAGAAGTTAAGTGTTTTGAAATGGATAAAAGAACTTAAGCTCCCCGAATGATATGCTTCTAGATTGGGTAAATGCATTGATATGAGAAATACGAAGTTATTTGGGTTGAAAAATCATGATTGTCATGTTCTTATGGAGTGATTACTTTCAACGGCATTTGCAGCAGTATCAGATCGAATTTGAAATCCGATGATTGAGTTATATTAATTTTCAAAGACATTTGCTCAACTATGTTAAGAATTGAACACCTGTATGTCATGGAACAAAACATACTAATCATTTTATGCAAATTAGAACGTGTATTTCTTTCGGGATGGTTTAACCTAATGGAATATCTGTCAATATACTTAGTTTACGAAGCAAAGGTGGGGGAATTAGTACAATACAGATGGATATATCTATTTGAAAAATAATAACATATGATATAATTTCATATGTTTATTTTAAAACTGTAATTTTTCAATATTGAAGATTTAAGTTTCTCAACACTTTAAAGAAGAAGGTCTACAATAAAACTCGTGTAGAAGGATCTATACGTGAGGCATATTTAATTGGGGAGACATTCACATTTGGTTCATATTATTTTGTACCAAATGTTTAATCAAGAAGGATGAGAGTCCCTCGAAATAATGATGGAGAGATTTTTCATATCCACAAATTTTCATTTTCAAATATTGAGGCCGTATTGTTGGACCAAAGAAAATCAAGTGGATGGATGAGAATGAGTTTGAAGGCGCAAAATTATATGTTTCGTTGAATATTTCGAAGGTCGAATTTTATATCGAGTAAAAATTAAAATTTAAATGAATATATTTATAAGTTCATATTTGTTTCATATTATTTGGTTAATACATAATTTTTCAGTATAAACAACAACACACTGCTTTAACTATTTTCAAATATGACTGATGAATAAATTGACAAACAAATCGAGGAATATTTTTTTAAGTGGTTCTATCATCATGTATGTTATTTCATACAAGGTTATTTTTAAATTAAATTTTAGTTATACATTAAGTGATTCAAATGTTTTATCAGGTGAATTCGAGTGCTCAAGTTGTTAGTGGTCCACTAATTCAGAACATAAGATCGAGATCGATTCCGAACGTGCGACATTGGTCAATGTATTTCATGAATGGATATAAATTTTATATTGCTAAATGGAGTAATAATAGGTTTACTGAAAATTTTGATGTTTGCGTGCTTGGACAAGAGTTGGATCCCCAAGGATCTATTATTATGGAAATATTATAAATATTATTGAATTAGAATATGCAGACCTACCAATCAAGAGAGTAGTTTTGTTCAAATGTGAATAGTATGATCTAAATTCTCAGAAAATCAAAATCCATGATAAGTAGGGTATTGTGGAGGTTCTACCGTTAACAAAGTATAGGAAATATGATCAATTCATATTTTTTTAACAAGCTGAACAAGTGTATTACGCGTCGTATCCTGACATTTCCCGTGATAATCATGATTGGATGATTTTTATTAAAACAAAGGCACGAGGTACAATAATTGTTCTCGAAGCTAATATAGAAGAACTTTTTCAAGAGTATGAGATACTAGAACTGCCTCAAATAGTTCAAAATGATGACCTTAGAAGTACTTTACAAGATTTAGATGTGATAGTTGAGGAAATAGTTGTTTCAAATGTCGGTCAGTAGGAAAAAGATTATGCAAATGAAGAATCTATATTAGAAAACAACGAGAAATAGTTATTGTCTGATGACATAAATAGTGATGATGAAATCATGGATGAATATGTAAAAAAAGATGATTGATTTATTTTTGAATATGTGAATTCACTTATATATGCTATGATATAATATCTTTTATATTTTTGAATGTCTGTTATTTTGTATTTTTTTTTTATCATGTTTCTATTTTTCATGTAATTCTCGAAACAAATGTTAGAACATTTATCTCCTCAACCAAGTAGGGGTAGGGGTAATAAGGCTAGATGTAGAAGTCGATTCTATGGGGACACACCTTCTACAGATTCCAGTAGTGCTAGTTCTTAGTCTTCTCCTTCTGTCTTCACACATGTTGTTCTCTAGTCATCACACCCATAAGGTTTCATTCCATAACTCAGTTCCAACAGCCTTTTGGCGTGATGTCATATCCTATGAGTTATATTGCAGTTCTACCCACATCCCATCTACCTGAGCCTGCACCACAATATGCCTCATCTCCTAGGTCGACTTTTCATCACTTAAGAGGATCTTACCTATACTCTTTTATAACGACACCCTATGCACATCCTTCGTTCTCTTATCCTGTCCAGAATGTTGAGCCAACTCCATCTGAGCCAACAGATACCAATCGAGTTGCTCATCGAGTAGAGTTTTCCTGTAATCAAAACTGTGATTAGTGAGTATCTTATATATTGTTTTAAATTGATTATTTGCAATTGTTATACACATTAATATATGTTTTTACTTAATAAATATCGATTTTAAGTTTTTTTTCCTAAGGTTGGCCTACCAAGTGTACAATTAAAGATTTGGAAGAGATGATACACTCATATTTGGCTTTATTGGGATGACGTCCCAGAAATAACACAACGAATGTGGCTGAAAGAATTTAGCGTTAGTATAATTGCAAGTTCTCAATTATAAGAACTTCTAATTTAAAATTTTATATATATTTATTCTTTTTTAATTTATTGTAGAAGGAGTTCAAGTGACAAGTTGAGCAGAGTGGTCGTATATAGATCACTTGGAATAAGTCGAGTCAGAAAAGTTTTAAGAACAATTTGAACAAGTTTAAATGTGGTGTTGATAAGGGTGACTGGATGGATCCGATCATATAAAGGGCATTGCGAGCAAAGTGGGATAATTAAGAGTACAAGAAAAAGTCTAAACAAAACAAAAAGAATCACGTTTCCAAGACTGGTGGGTCAGTTCACACAAGCGGATCCATTCCTTTCACCAAGGGTCGAAGGAGAATGATGACAAATATATGAAATAATATAAAATACAAACCACTATATTAGTTCTTAAAATTAGAAACATTTAAATATGACAAATGTATGAAGTAGTAATATAAAATACAAATCACTATATAAGTTATTAAAATTAGAAACATTTATGCAGGAAAACTAATTTCCATCATTTTTCGACTCTCGGTTAAAGGAATGGATCCACCTATGTGAACTGTCCCTTCGATCTCGGAGGTGCGATTTTTTTTCGTTTTATTCAGCCTTCTTTCTTTCTGTACTCGTCATCATCCCACTTTGCCCGCAATGTCTTTTGTACGATCGGATCCATCCAATCACCCTTATCAGCACCACATTGAACTTTGTTCAAATTGTTCCGGAAACTTCTCCAACCCGACTTATTCCAAGTGATCCATATACGATCACTCTCTCAACTTGTCGCTTGAACTCCTTCTATAACAAGTTAAAAAAGAATAAATATGTATAAAATTTTAAATTACAACTTCCTATAATTAAGAACTTGCAATTATATTAACGCCAAAAAATTCTTTCAGCCACATTTGTTGTATTATTTTTGGCACCTCATTCCAATGAAGCCATACATTAGTATACCGTTTTTACCAAATTTTTGATTGTACACTTGGTGGGCCAACCTTAGAGAAAAAATTGTAAAATTGAATTTATGAAGTAAAAACATGCATTTCTGTGAATAACAATTGCAAATAATCATTTTAAAACAATATCTAAAATATTCACTAATCACAGTTCTGATTGGGGGAAAACTTTACTCGATGATCAACTCGGTCGGTATCTGTTTGCTAAGATGGAGTCGGCTCAACATTCTGGGCAGGAGAAGAGGACGAAGGATGTGCATGGGGTGTCGTTATAAATGAGTATGAGTAGGATCTTCCTAGGTGATGAAAAATCGACTTAGGAGAGGGGGTATATTGTGGTGCAGGCTCAGGTGGGTGGGATCTGGGTAGAACTGCAATATAACTCATAGGATATGACATCACGCTAAGAGACTGTTTGAACTGAGTCATGGGAATGAAACTTTATGGGTGTGATAACTAGGGATATAAAGGAGTAGAAGGGACAGCATGTGTGGAGACAGACGGAGAAGATTGGAAACCAACACTATTGGGATCTGTAGAAGGTGTGTCCCTATAGGATCGACTTCTACATCTAGCCTTACTACTCTTGTCTCTGCTTGGTTGAGGGGATTAATGTCCTAACATTTGTTTCGAGAATTACATAAAAAATAGAAAAATGATAAAAAGTACAAGATAACAGATATTCAAAAATATAAAAGATATTATATAATTAGATGGATGAGGGATGCTTGGGATTCATTATTCATCCTTTCAAATAAGGCTCCAATTTCTCATGCCAGAGTTTATCATGGGCTGGTTTTACCACTACAGATAGTTTCTACTCAAATTCATCCTAACGGATGGGCTTGGTTGGTGGGTTTTTCCGTTCTATGCCATAAGAGAAGAATGTCTCCCTCATTTCATCTTTTATGTTGTTTCTATCAGCTTAGGAAGGTTAGTAGGCAAAAGCATTTATATACTCTGTAAAAGGTTTTTGGACTAGACCTCCTGATAGATCTCCTCAATAAAATAAACAAATTTGAATTGAGATGGTTTGTAGTTGATCTGCCACCAAGTTGGGATGGCCCGCGAGTTTGGAATTATGATGATACTTGCGAGAGGAGGCTGTCTTCTACCAAAGATGTTCATCGAGTCTTTAGGAGGATGATAAATAATCTTATGGTTGAAGGGCCAGTGAAACTGGTAGGTTTACTTTCTATTGAGGATATTCGAGAGGTAAGTTGAGGGGTTTTTGTGCCCAGGGACCATCCCTATCCCCCTGTGTTCCAACCTAAAGAGCAAAATGATAAGGATGCTCTGAGAACAAAGGGAGAGGACAAGAAAGATATCCCCAAGCATTCATCGCATACTTTCATCACTCCTTGGGAGGAATCATTTCTTGAGGGTAGATTTTTCGCAATGCTCATATTGCTTTCTTATGTGTCTTGTTTATCTGGCTAATTCGTTCTTTTTGCCTTGCAAATGTGATTATGCTTCGTGAGCTTGATCGTCACTAACAAAATGAGGGCGACGATTTAATTGCGAGGAGTGGAGGTTCTTCTCGCCCTTCTCGAGGAGCAGGCTCTTCCTCAAGTTCTTGCCTTCCTTAAGGGGTTAACACTTCCTCGAGTTCTCGCCTTACCCGAGGAACCCTTCATCGAGTTTTCACCCGCCTCAAGGAACTGATTCTTCTTCTAGTTCTCATCCTCTGTGGCCTCAATGACACAATAAGACGTCTTCATCAAGGTCTCGCAACTCCTTTGGCAAGCAACAAAGGCGTAGGGATGCTGAGACGATCGAGGAAGAGCATGACATCCATTTCCCGACTATTGAAGTTCCTGTGCATTTTCCTTCTTTTGATGATCTCGTTATAAGTCATCCTCATACTTCTAGCTCTAAGGAAGCTCCAAGCTCTTCATCTTCTCTTTTCTCAAGACATGGAGTGAATTGAGGAGAAGTGTCATTATCCTGGGGTCCCAAGCTACAAAGACAGATGACGATTACAAGAAGAACGTTCTATGTTGCACCCTCCCATTTTTCCTCCTATGGGTTACCTTGCACGTGCTCCACTCATTCTTTCTGATGGCTTCAAGGTCTTTGACCGAGATTTTTAGGTGTGCCCAGGGGTCTTGGAGTTAGATTCAATAATGGATCTCGGGGCTAGTGCTCGTCTTATCTATTCTACGGTTCTTCCCCAGGATGGGCATCAACATTTTAGTTTGAATTTTCCCCAAACCATGGATGAGCTTGAGCAAAAACTCGTGAATGTAAGTTAATCCTTGTTTGGTGTTTCCTTGACTATCCTTTCATATTTCTGATTTTTGCTTTATTTTGTTCAGGCGGTTCAAGGGAGTGTGGCCTCAAATGTTTACGGTCGAACTTACGACAAGTGGATGGAAAATGAGGTAGCCCGGTGAAGAGATCGAAAGACAAAGTGGGATAGCGAGTGTCAAGAACTAAGAGGAAGACTAAGACGCTTTAAACACGATGTGGAGGGGCTACATGTGCCAAATTATCTAAAGCCCATACCGGCACTTCCAACCTTCATGAACAAATCTAGGACCTGCGTAAAGAGAAGGCTGTATGGGAACGTGAGCACGACAAGATGCCGGCTACCCACGAAGAGCTTTTCCAGAAGCATTGACCTGCTAGCTCCATTAGCTCTTCAGGCATAAGATTATTTATCATCCTTCTAAAGACTCGAACATCTTTGGCAGGAGGCTGCCCCCTCTCACAAGCATCATCATAATTCTAAACTCACAGACCATCCCAACTTGATGGCAGATTAACCACAAACTATCTCGATTTAAATTTGTTTACTTTATTGGGAAGATCTATCTAGAGTTTTAGTCTCGGCACCTTCTACAGAATATATAAATGCTTTTTCCTGCTAACCTTCTTAAGTCGATAGAAGTAGTATAAAAGATGAAGCGAGGGAGCCACTTGTCTCTCATAGCACAGAATGGAAAAACCCACCAATTGAGCCCATATGTTACGATGAATTTGAGCAGGAACTATCTGATAGTGGCAAAGCTAGTCCATGATAAACTCTGGCATGAGAAATGGAGCCCTACCTTGAAGGATGCATAATGAATCCCCAAGCATCCCCCATCCACCTGAGAGGGATTAAGCTCGTCCATATGAGGGTATCTGACCATGAACTCTGTTTTTGCATTGATTGCAGTCTAGGCCTTCAGATAATCTCTCACTTGAAGTCTGGAAGAGGTGTCGTATGGGATTAAGGTAGGGTTTGGGGCCTCGACATGTTTCATTTGCACCATTGTATGATTTTAGAAGATTACTTTCAAAAATTGAGACAAGTAAGGAGCATCATAATCCAACACTAAGGGCACGTTTGAAGATTCCTACAAAATAGACCCACAAGAAAAGGAAGGGATTAATATGATAATGAGGTAAACTTCAAAGTTTCGAAAAAACGACATAGTTGAACCACTCTACTTGGTTGGAATCGAGTGGCCACTTAGTATTGGAAGGCAATGTGTGGTAAAAGGCGGATCCAACTTCAAGCAAGCATCCCAAGGCATTAAACAACCAAAGTGTTAAGAAAAAGAACACAAGGCCACTCAGCACAACTAAGTAGCCACTCGGTTGTGCTGAGTGGCCCGAAAAATCTAACATCCCCAAGGAGAAATTAGGAGAAACCTTGAAAGAAAAAGGAGCTTGGAATGAAAGTGTTGGAAAATGAGCTCCAATGACCCTTATTTATAAAAGTATGAGGGAACTAAAAAGCATGGAAGAACGTGCATGATAGTAGAAAACCCAAAAATGTGATACTGAAAGGGCTGGGAAAATTGCAAAAATTGAGCAGAAGGGGCTCACAAAATTTGCAAGGTACAATATTCTTCTACCCAAGTCACTCGGTCAAAAGAGTAAGGAATAATTGATATACTCGACAAATATCATAGAGAACAAACATGGGTCAGATCCATGTATATGGGTCAAATACACCCAAAGAGTCAAAGTAAAAAGAGTAAGGGTGAAAATCATGGCCACCACTCGGTTGCAATTGAGAAGCCTCTTGGTTCAAGGCTATTCCCATGGTCATAAGGAGCCCTTTAATCCCCGGGAGCCTCCCCCAAAACCAACAAACGCTCCCAAGATAAAATAAAAAGGCATGACAAATGAGGCCAAGAGGGAACTGAGTGCCCTCTCGGTTATGGCCAAGAGGCCTCTCGATTCTTGTTAAATTCTCGTGGCCATAGACTTTCTTCAAACCCCAGGAACCTCCCCCAAAGCCGACGGACCCTCCCGGGGTAAAATACAAAAGTATGTGGAAGGTCCATGTGATGAACCAGGTGGTCTCTCAGTTCTACGTGGCCTTGCAGCCATGGATGTTGTTCAAACCCCTAGGAGCCTCCCTTAAAAACGGACCCTCCTAGGGCATTCCTCGATCCAAATATTCCAAGAAGATAAGTGACAGACCCTCAAGATTCCTAATTCCATAGGGATTTTGGAACAATTGAGATAAAATACCCTCCATGAGGAATTTTGTGATAAGCATCATCCATAAGAGATAGACGCCATCCATAAGAATCCTAGTCCTTGCCAGATTACGAATAATCAAGAAAAGCGTTATCTACAAAGAATCCTAATCCCAAATTGATTGTGATTACTCCATATTCCTTTATAAATAGGAGTCTTGTCTCCTCATTCAGGTACGCTCACTTTGACACTCAAACCCTATTTTTGTGCTCAAGCACTCGAAGACTGACTTAAGTATCTAAGGCTTGGGAACAACCTCCCGCACCTCTCACCGCTTGTTTTAGCAGAGCACTCGGTTCTCCAAGGGCCCTCAGTTCTAGAAGACCACTCGATCCTCAAAGACCTCTTGGTTATTTGAGGCCTTTTAGTTATTTTAGGTCTCCCATTCATCAGCGAGCAACCACTCACCAGCATCAACAAATCATCATCTCTCAAGGCCACCTAATTATTTTCCACGATACCTCCTGATTATTTTGGGCCTCCTGATTATTGGAGGTCTCTTGATCATCCTTGCACGTGAACATCATGACTATCTTTCTCACGTTATAAATCTATTGTTGTATTTTGACAATAACAGTACTTAAACATAGTCATAAGAATAAAAACCTATAACTTAGAAAGTATTGCCTTATTAGATTCAAGAGTGGACATGAACTGTATCCAAGAGGGTTTAGTTCCTATTAAGTACTTTGAAAAAACCAGAGAAACATTAGTGGCTGCAAATAATGATCAACTTAATATAAGCTATAAGATTCCTATGGCACACATTTGCAAGGGGTGTAGGTTTTTCTCATGGTTGTAATTGTTCATTAAATTGTTTTTCTGTTTAAGAGATTTGGTCTACAATTACTTCATCATCTTCTAATTCTTCTTTGTCGAGGACATTAATTCTTTTTCTTGATATACTAAGTTGTTGTAATTGTTCTTCTATTTGTTGGAGCATGTGTTTTGTTGATGGTTTAATAATTTTTATTAGCTGATGATCCTTAGTAAATCTATGGACATTATTTGAGATTTATTCTTCAGTATGTATTTTTTCTTGGGGTTTTTCCTAGGTGAATTAAATATTCACTAATAAAATTATTTTGTTTGATTATTTTATCATTATAAGAAAATCGAGATTTAGCGACGGAAGATTTCCGTTGCTAAAGCCCTAAAATCCGTAGCTAATTTAGCGACGGATTAGCGATGACACATATCTGTTGCTGAAGTGTTCGTCGCTAAATTTTAATAGCGATGGATCCGTTCCCAATTTAGCGACGGTTTAACAACGAAAATTTTTTGTCACTAAAATTAAATTTTTTCAAATTTAGTGACGGAAATTTTCGTCACCATTTTGTCTCTAATTTAGTCGTCTACTATGGCAATCAAATTTAACAGTGACGAAAAATTTTGTCGCTATTTTTTGCGACGGAATAATTCGTCCCTAAAAAAATAAAATATATAAATAAAAAATTAAAATTAAATTTTAGTGACGGAATTTTGCGTCGTTATTTTCCGTCTCTATTTCTAGCAACAAAAAATGGAGACGGAATATTCCATTGTTAAAATTATATTTTAATTTTTTTAATTTATATATTTTATTTTTTAGTGACGAAAAAAATCTGTCACTAGAAAATAAATTAATTATTATTTTTAAGCAATTATTAAATTAATCTAAATAATCTAAAATAATTTTAATTCTAATATAAATTAAAAAAAAATTATTATAGAAATTATAAAATTAATAGTCAAACAAAATATTCATAAAAATTAAAATATCATGTTAACTATTACATCAAAATAACTACGAAACATAATCGTTTAAATCATCACCAACATTAGGCGAGTCAGGCTGATGAGTTGACTATGGATGAGAAAAAGAAGAAGAAAACATGTCACGAGTAGATGTAGTAAGTCGTTCAAGCAAAGCTTGCATCTCAAACATTTGTCGTTGAAAGTCATTCAACTCTCGAGTCTGTGAGTTTATCTTCTCGCTCATTTCTTGCATGGTGACATTTTCTTGGCTAGATGAGACAGTAGACGAGCTGCTGATGTAAAAAAACTTCGATTAGGATAAGCATCCTGTGCCATAAATAATTTTCTTCTTGTTTTTCTCACCGGCAGCCTGGATAAATATCTGGTCACAATCTAGCTCAACAGGCTGAGCTGATCCCTCATCCGATTGAGTTGCCTATTCCAGCAATTGTTGTATATTTCCTACAACAATGTAATAAAAAAAAAATAGAATAAGTTAATTACGAATATTAAAATTTGCGTTAATTAAAAATTTGACATTATTTACAATAAAAAAACAACTTATAGTGATGCTCACAAAACATCTATACATCATTTCTCATTCTTAAGTTTTTTTTAATGTGTTCATTTAAAAATTTCAATCAGCGTGGGCTCCCTTCCAAGCTCCCATTTCTAAACAAATAATAATATATAAAATTTTAATAATAAAATTTTACAAATATTAACAAATTAAATAAATTAAATTTCTTACCATTCGTCTCTTATGCTCCGCTGAGGATATAGAGCCCCCAGTGTGGTGGGAAGGACCGACACTAGGGCCATCTGTCTCATTCAACCGATTTAGCGATGCTTGTGCATACCGTTTCTTAAAAGTTTCATCTTGTTCCCACTTTTGCATCTAACGATCTCATACATCATTTGACACAAAAGTCGGTTTTTCATTAACATGCCACCTACGAATATTGTCAATGTATCACTTAGCTACCTTTTGTGCCCACTGTCTCCTTACTAATGCATCAATCATAGGATCCCATTGAAAAAATTTCTGCAAACAAAAATAAGATTAAATAGCTAAAATACTTTTACATTGATAATTAATAAGAAAATTATTTATTTGAATTTAATACTGCAAATTCATTCCAATACAAGCCTTTCATTTCCAAAGGCACTTCTTTCCAAATGTGACCCTCCTTATGAAAGACGTTTCTTGAATATCGTCGATATAATATGGGAGATGTTCATTGTACGACAAAAAATGCTCCTCTATACAAATAATTATAATTAGTATAACAACTAACACATGTCATAATGTAAAAAATAAATATATAAAATAAATTTACCCATCGCCATCTTGCTCTATAACATGCAGTGATTCGGACATAGAAGAGCTGACACCGGAGTGAGATGATGGATGTACCGGTGACTCTGCAACAAGGGTTGGTGTTGAGGCAATTGCAGGGGTAACATGAGATGCTGGTCGGGGGGGGCATTGGAACGTCTTTTGAAATATGTGGTGCTGCAGTAGATGGGGTGGAAGTAGCAGTGGACCCAGAAGAGTTAGGTGTAGAACCACTGCGTCCTACACGATAATGTCCTCCAACTCCTATCATACCTACAATGAAATAAATCAATTAGCAAATTCAATATCATTAATAATTAAACATAAGTATTTAAATCATAGAATTTATCTCTAATCACTATCATATAAGTTTACATCTATGTCATTAGATTCTAAGTCATCATCAGAATCTAATTGAAGAACTTGTTCATCCTCTGATTCGGAGTCATATTCAGAGTCTGATCACAGGACTTTCTCTTCATATGATTCAAACTTATCTTCATATGATTCGGAGTCAAACTTAACAATCTCTGTTATCCGACCATAATAATCCTTCTCATGGTCGGATAACATAGATTGTCGAGCTCGAGTATCCTTCAGTGTCGTCATTCAAGAAAGTTGTTTTGTTCAAGGGCGATTGGTTTATTCCAACTTTGAACGAAGGGGTCAAGATTTATCATGCATACAAGATCGTCGAGGTCAATGAAAAGAATAAATAGAATACAAACAAGCAATTTGTATTATCTTCTCAAGCGATTCAAGTATATTTTTGCGAATATCCAAGCTTGAGGCACAACAAAAGCGATTGGTTGGTTGTAACCAAAGTCAAACCAAGGTTTATAGTAGAGGTTCCACAATCTTTTAATAATCAAGAGGCGACCCTTCCATGTGAAGCACTACCTTACCAAGAGGATGATGTGGAACTACACGATATCACAGTTGATGATGCCCAAATTGCTGAGACAATGAATGATGGTGATGACGCTGATTTAAATGATAAGCCAGTTATGGAATCAGAATTTGACGAAGCCCCAGAGTTGAATGATGAGCAAGTTTTGAGATCTGATTCTGAAGATAAGTCTGAATCATATGATGAGCAAGTCCTGTGATCAGACTCTGAATATGACTCTGAATCAGAGGATGAGCAAGTTCTTCAATTAGATTCTGATGATGACTTAGAATCTAATGATACAGATGTAGAATTATATGATAGTGATTAGAGGTAAATTCTATGATTTAAATACTTATGTTTAATTATTAATGATATTGAATTTGCTAATGGATTTATTTCATTATATGTATGACAGGAGTTAGAGGACATTATCGTGTAGGACATAGTGGTTCTAGACCTAACTCTTCTAGGTTCACTATTGCTTCCACCTCATCTACTGTAGCACCACATATTTTGAGGGACGTTCCACTGACCTCCCCCCCACCAACATCTCATGTTGCTACCCCTATAGTTGTTTGTGCACTGACCCTTACTGCAGAGTCACTGGTACATCCATCATCTCACTCGGGTGTCAGCCTTTCTACGTCTTAATCACTGCATGTTATAGAGCAAGATGGCGATGGGTAAATTTGTTTTTTTTAATTTTTTTTACATTACGACATGTGTTAGTTTTTATACTAATTATTATTATTTGTATAGAGGAATATTTTTTGTCGTATAGTGAACATCTCCAATATTATATCGACGATATTTAAGAAATGTCTTCATAAGGAAGGTCACATTTGGAAAGAAGTGCCTTTGGAAATGAGGGGTTTGTATTGGAATAAATTTGTGGTATTAAATTCAAATAAATAATTTTTTTTTATTAATTATCCATGTAGAAATGTTTTAGCTATTTAATTTTATTTTTATTTACAAAAAATTTTTCAGTGGGATCCTACGATTAAGGTAGCTAAGCCATACATCGACAACATTCATAGGTGGCATGTTAATGGAAAATCGACTTTTATGCTAGATGATGTATGAGATCGTTGGATGCAGAAGTAGGAACAAGATGAAACTTTTAAGAAACGGTTTGCATAAACGTCGTTGAATCAGTTGAGTGAGACGGGTGGCCTTGGTGTTGGTCCTTCTCGCTACACTAGGGGCTCCATATCCTCAACAAAGCATAAAAGACGAATGATAAGAAATTTGATTTATTTAATTTGTTAATATTTGTAAAATTTTATTATTAAAATTTTATATATTATTTTTTTTAGAAAGAGGAGTTTGGGAGGGAGTCCACACTGATTGAAATTTTTGAACGAACACATTCAAAAAAAACTGAAGAAAGAGAGAGGACATATGTCGACAGACGTTATGCGAGCGTCGCTGTAAGTTTTTTTATTGTAAATAATGTCAATTTTTTAATTAACACAAAGTTTAATATTCGTAATTAAATTATTCTATTTTTTTTTTGTTAAATTGTCATAAGAAACGTACAGACAGTTACTGGAGTAGGCAACTCAATCGGGTGAGGGATCCGATCAGCTAGTTGAGCCAGATTGCGACTAGATATTCATCTAGGTTGTCGACGGGAAAAACAAAAAGAAGAGGATTTACGGCACGGGATGCTTATCTAATTCAAAATTTTTTGACATCGGCAACTCATCTATTGTCTTATCTGACCAAGAAAATGTCACCATGCAAGAAATGAGTAAGAAGATAAACTCGCAGACTCGGGAGTTGAAGGACTTTCGACGACAAATGCCTGAGATGCGAGCTTTGGTTGAACGACTTACTATCTTTACTCGTGACATGTTTCCTTTTTCTTCTTCTCATCCATAGTCGACTCACCAGTTTAACTCGCCTAATGCTGGTGATGATTCAAACGATTATGTTTCGTAGTTATTTTGATGTAAATGTCAGTATGATATTAATATTCTGTTATCTAAATGGTTATGTTTCGTAGTTATTTTTATGTAACAATCAGGATGATATTTTAATTTTTATGAATATTTTGTTTGACTATTAATTTTATTTTTTTATAATAATTTTTGTTTTAAATTATATTAGAATTAAAATTATTTTAGATTATTTTAATAATTGATTAAAAAATAATTAATTTATTTTTTAGTGACAGATTTTTTCTATGCCTAAAAACTAAAATATATAAATTAAAAAAATTAAAATTTAATTTTAGCGACACAAAATTCCATTGATAAAATTTAATTTTAATTTTTTTATTTATATATATATAGCGATGAATTATTCCATCACAAAAAATAGCGATGAAATTTTTCGTCACTGTTAATTTTGGTTGTCATGGTAGATGACTGAATTAGAGACAAAATGGCGATGGAAATTTTCGTCGCTAAATTTGAAAAAAATTAATTTTAGCTACGAAAATTTCTCTCTCTAAACTTGAAAAAGTTTAATTTTAGCAACGAAAAATTTTCATTGCTGATCCGTCGCTAAATTGGCGAAGGATCTATCGCTGCTAAAATTTAGTGACGAACACTTTAGCGACGAATATGTTATGTTGCTAATTCGTTGCTAAAGTGACGAACACTTTGCTAATTTAGTGATGAACACTTTGCTAATTCATCACTAAATTGATTTAGTGACGGAATTTTGTGCTTTAGCGACGAAAATCTTTCTGCCCTAAATCCCGATGTTCTTATAATGAAAGTGCTAGCCTTAAGCTTCTAGGTTAAGGGCCTAGATTTGTGAGCTTAACAACTCGACCAAACATTAGCTTCACAATTAGCTTAGCCAATAGGTTTTAGAGTAGCCAATAGGTTTAGAGAATTTTTCACTATTTTCATGGGACCACAGATTATATGCTCACCATTGAAGATTCAAACTTGGGGTTGACCGATTATAATGATATAGAGTTGGGGAGGGGACTTGGATCAACGAAAATCTATCTCAAGACATGTCTTCTTGCAAGGAAATGGTGCCATTACATAGAGTAGCAAGAAGCAATCATGTGCAGCATTATCCACCATGAAAGCAAAGTTTATAACATACTTTGCAATTGCTCAAAAGACTGTTTGGTTGAAGAGATTATTCAAGAACTTGGATGCCTCTATTGCTATTGAGGCATATGTCACAATTTATTGTGATTGCAATACTGCCTTGGGATATATTAAAGATCCAAGTACCATAGCAAGAGTAAACATGTGGACATCAAGCACAATTACATTTGCGAGAATTTTCAAAACTAGGACCCTCGGTACTAAAATTTGCAAAAATAGGACACTTTGAAAATCTTTGCAAAACTAGGACTTTTGTGAGTTGAATGGACAAAAATGCCCCCGCTTTTAATAACCCAGTTATAGGATCCTGGCTCTTAGGGATGGTCTTCTCTCTCTCTTCCGTCACTCCCATAACATATATATTATGGACACCTGTATATTCCGTCACTCCCGCTTTTAATTATAAAGGACACCTGTAACCGATACCATTTCCTCTAATAGAAAAATGTCAAACTAATGAGGACATTATGGATGCATATTAATAGTTAAAACATATATATTAGTACGATATAATTTACAATATTACTAAGATTATATACATTACAATAGTTCAGCATGCTCCTGGGTCATCTCGTTTATTGACACATTGTGGGCCATGAATTCCATCCATTTGAGAACAAATATCCCACAATCACCACCCCTGTCAATTGTAAGCAAATAGCATTTATAGCTATCATAATCTAAAAACTCCAAATAAACAATGTGTTGAATAACCTTAACCTCACCTAATTTCTTGAGGACTTTTTTGAACCTTGAAGTCTCATTTAGGCTTCAACTTAAATCCAGGTGTTAAGACATCATAATTACAATCTTTCAGAGCTTTGGAACCATATGTACAAGATACTCGAACTTAATTTTGTAGTTTTTTGGTGTGGTCAAGGTATATACATGAACACATTGAACCGCGAATTCCAGCGCTACCAAAACCCAATGTTTATCATCTACATTTGCAGGGCATAGCACGACCTTAACATTTAAGAATCCGTTGGTATCTATTGTCTCTCCCCAAAAATATTGGCAAGGAATATCATGCTCTGTGAAGTTTCTCCACTTTCCTGCCTTCAATTGATCCCACCACTCTTCAATTGCTGTGTGCGGTCAAAATCATAAATGATTAGTTATTTTGAGAAGAAGTAAATTTTAGTCCAAATAATATATATGGTTACGACACTTACACTAAATATGCTTGGAACCAATGCTAATTTTGTATTGGTTGTCTTTGATTGTTTCATTCTTTTATTCAACATGTACACGTAGCTATCCATGTGTTGCAAAGATTTAAATAAAGAAGATCATAAGCAAACACGGTTATAAATATCGATTCGTAACTTTCATACAAAACCGATACATGACAATGTATATATATCGGCTATATATATCGGTTCAAGATCAATATAGGAAACCGACTAATTAACATATAACCGATAAAGTGTAACCGATGTATCTATACAGTAAAGGATATATGTAGGTAAGTCTCGGCTCTTAACAGATAATTATAACCCGATGTTATACACAACAGAACATATATAGTTAGATAATGACTTACATCAGATTGGAGCCATTGGTCTTTTTTTGATAGGATCTCAAAAAAATCCTTATCCATATAACAGTAGGAAGCTTTGATAACTGCTGTTGTATTTGGATCGTTGAGAAATTTATGTAAGTCCTCCACCCAATCATCGCTTGGAGCACTTGTGGGTTTGGGATTCAACTTTGGGAGTTTGGAGGTGAATGATGTTACTCCCGAGTCCTCTTCCTTATTTCCCTCGGGGGGATTCATAATTGATTCAATGGCTTTTCTTTTGTACCCCATTTGCACACCTGTCCTTTGGAATGTCTCATTAATAGGAGTATCTGCTTTTATTTCATCTAATGACAGGTTTATTGATTATGTTTGTGTCTTCTCTATCAATTTCTCAACCACAGCCTCAGCAACATCGCCTTCTGTTGTCTCCCTCCCCCCGTCTTCCTCCACTGAAACCTCACCTTCAACATCTTTCCTCTCCCGATCCCCCTCCACCTCACGGTCATTCCTCTCGTCCTCCCCCTCAGGTACCGGTGGCTTGATTGACAATCGCTGGCAGATGAAAGTAAACATATTCTTCACATCGATGCTCTCTTTCTTATCTCGGCTCAACATGTGCCTAAGTGCACCAAACTCGTTTCTCACTTCACCTAGCTCATTTCTCACTTCACCGAGCTCGTTTTTCACTTCCCTTAGCTTGCTTCTCACTTCATCGAGCTCGTTGCCCACTTTCTTCCTTTCCTCCCGAATTTCCTTCATTAAACCATCTAAATAGTTCTTTATATATATTTTTTTCTTCAGTTCAACACTCATTCCTCCCTGGTTTATTGAGTCAACCTCCATTACATTTGCACTCCTTCCGACTCCTTCACCGTTATTTATTTCTTCTTCTTCCAATACACTATGTGGCTTAATAAAATAATCTTCCCTTATCTCCTGTTCTATTGGCACAATGGGGATAACTTCCCCGTCATCAAATAAATGCCCCTGTAAAATTTGTTCTTGGTTGATTTTTTTAGGTAAAAGTATCTATTTCTTCATCCTTGGAGCTTGAGGGTTTGATTCAATTCTTTTAACAATTCCTAGCTTAACCAAATGTGGCATGACCTCAAATAAAAAAATCTGCATATGATACAAAATTAAGAAAATAAGTATTAGATAATGTGACTTTTACTACTTTATAATACAAATATTAGAATAAGACATATGGGTACATATATCGGTTCTAATAAGACATGTCAGTTAATATAATCGGTCAGATACTGATATGGTATAATCGATACGATGATCCACTGATATCGATCAACTAAGAGATATTGTATAACCGATATCATATTCGCATCGATTTATCCATATCGATGATCCATCGATATATACCTGTAAGGTAATTGGGAAACCTCCAATGTCGTATGTCTTGTTATCGTTCTTTTCTTTGAACCACCAATTCAAGATGCCTCGTTTGGCACTATCTATGGTAGAGCGAATTTAAATTTGGAGGATTTAGTATATTGAAATGGGAACAGTATATTGTATAGCCTGATAGTAAATTCATTATTTATGTATTCAGACAGTATTGTGTTTGTCAATTAATTCGTCCCATCGGAACAGTACCCGATTGATTCCATCTTAATGCGTCTGATCGGACCGCGTAAGTGTGAAATGTGAATTGTTCGATCAGGATACTTCACATGAAGAGTCTGATCGGACTATTTATAGTATAGCCCAGCCCGAACTGTCCGCGTAAAGTGTGAAGTGTGAATTGTCCCTTCGGACTACACATGAAAAGTCCGATCAGACTATTCTTATGTGTTAAGAGCCCGATCGGACTATTCACGGTCTGCGTAAGTGTGAAGTGTAAATTGTCCCATCCATCGGACTGATCCTTCTACATGATAATGTGTAGAGCCCGATCGGCCTCTTCATGTGTCTGATCGGACTATTCACGCTCCGTGAAGTGTGAATTGTTACTTTGAACTTCACATGAAGAGTTCGATCAGACTATTGTTATGTGTAGAGGCCGATCGGTCTCTTCATGTGTCCGATTGGACTATTCATTGAACTATTCACGGTTCGCGTAAGTGTGAAGTGTGAATTGTCCGATCGGACTGATCCTTCCACATGAAGAGTCCGATCGAATTATTAATGTTCCACATTGTATGACAGGTAACGCATACAAATAAGTGTCCATTAAGATTGTAATCACTTATCAAAATAATCAGTAGCTTATCAATATTGAGTTCAATACATCCCGTTTACACAGAACAACAATTTTATAAAATCGATTACTATGTATCCCCATCAACTAGATTACTATGTCTGTACAAGTAAAAGGCAATGAACTTTCAGAGTTTACAAGTGTCCTCTTTCATATGGTGCATCTCCCATGTATGCTCCTTATGTTGCAATATGTCATCCACGTACTTGATTACAAAGAACTCGCAGCTAGTCCTGTAAATTATCAATTAACGAATTAATTTAATTTTCTTGGGAATCATTTAAATAAATGCAGTACCCGTCCTGTTGCTGAGGGATAGGCCTCTGCACCGGATCAGGAATATCTATCTCCCATTTTTCATATGAAAGACCAATTGTTGTACAGTGCTTATAATAATCACTCTGAAATAGGAGAATGGGTAGGAGTATGGACAATGACCTCAATTTCTTAAGACTTTTTTGTCTGTTTTCAATGGACATTGACCTAGGGTCGTATACAATGATTATCCTATCTTTGAAGCAGATTTTCTCTAGGACCCAGTGCTCGTTTTCTACAGCACATGGGAGCAATGCCTGTTTGTAACATGAACACATTAGTTATGCTAAATAAAAGAAAACCAAATAATATGCAATACACTTATGTGGTCTACTGCCCACCAGGGGAAACCTTTGTCATTCTCCCCTGAGACATAACGGGACCATTCTTTGGGGAGCTTCACCTCATCAGGCACGAAGTGTTTCTTTCCCTTCTCGAATTCGGTATCCCATACATATTGCATATACCCCTGTGAAGAAAAAAACAAGTTTAACTTTACTAACGAATAACAAACAAGGAAAAATAGTAATATAATTTGAGTTCAACACTAACGAAAAGCGATGACGACACAACGGCGTAGTTTTCATCATAGATAGAATCGGGCGGTGACTGTGTATCTCTAATCCGTCAGATGCAACACAAGTAGTTGTCAATGTGTTGCCCTTCCAACTAGGTCGTCTCTCCCTCTATCTGGCGGAGCATACTTGGCACAATGTGGTATATGTGCCCAGTGGTACGCTTACAATGAGCATGAATTAATATGGGTACTCATATTACTTATGTATATAGAAAGGTAGATACTTTTTCTGACTTACTGTATCTCATCTTTTGAGCCTACGTACTGGATGTATCCCGAGGAGGGTATAAGACCAACTTCATCCTCTCCCTCAGCCCCAAGGTGTTGTTTGGCTGCTTCATAGGCAATCAAGTTTGTCTCCCCCGCCACTGCATTTTTCTTTCTCTTATTCTGTGGAATGGATCAATGAATGGTGTTCGAGAAAATTTGGATGAATTCCGCTTTCGTACTGTTCGTTCGTCCGCCTCCTCCTACAAATTAACAAAATTACATGTCAATTCGATAGAGTTGACTAATATGTATAGAAATTTGTATTATTTTCTTACGATAGAAGGAGATGTTTGATCCGCCTCATGCATTGGAACAAAAAAATCACAGTTAACAGATATATAATCACATGCAAGTGTATCAAAGTTAATTGCATCTTACGACTTACATTACATGGATTGTCCTTCTCGTGCATACGATCAGGCTGGATGTGATCACAACCATCTGGCTCCTCCTACAACTCAACAGAAATTAATCATTACAATGCGTCAGGTTTTAACATATACAAGTTAATTTGTATCTTACAACATAAGGAGGTTTCTGGTCCTCATTGACATGAACATGATGGAGTTGATCTCCATCAACTGGCTGATCATAACCGTCTCGATACTGATTGTCATAATCATCGACGTGTTGTTGGAAAGCTGGACTGGCCGGGGTGCGTATAATAGTTAACACTAATTCAACCATCATCTCCAACTGCTCTAAACATGTGTCGAATTGGCTAACCCGTGTCTCCAACCACCCCACCCGTGAATCTAATTGGCCCACCCGTTTGTCCAATTGGCCAACCCGCGTGTCCAACCAGTCCACCCGTGTATCCAATTGGCCCACCCGTGCGTCCAGAATCCTCAACAATTGTAGCGCCTCAATGAGCATCTCAGTCACCTGTACAAGGTTAAAAGTCAAAACCGAAAACAATTACAAACAAACGAATTGTATGCGTACAAGTGAAACATTATGATAATAATCATATCGTAGGCTTGTTGTGGACAGGCTGCATGCTGGAAAGGAGTCCCCTATCGACGGACTCTTTCTCATCCTCCTTGTCCACTCCCTCCCCGCTCTCCATCCCACTAGTCTCTTCCTCATCCTTAAATCCTTCCTTACATCCATCAACCTCGCCCTCACCCTTAAATCCCTCCCTACATCCATCACGCTCCTCCTCAACCCCACCCTCCATAAAAACAACAGTCTCCACCGCATCCTCCCCCCCACCCCCATGCTTGAAGACATCGGGTCCAACCAAGTGCAGAGGGTTAAAAGACCTCCAAAAATCAGTGTCTCCCTCTATATCTGTTGGCTCGATCGTCGAACTAGGTTTAAGTGACTGTAATATTGACATATTTACATAGCTATTTCTGTAAACAAAACAACAATAAAAAAAAAGAGATACACAGAGACACATTCATGGGAATTTACGTCAACCACTTACCAACATGGAAAGACATTCATCGTAACTTATTTGTTTGCGTCTCCTTTTTAATAACCATTTCATGCATCCAGGGATCTTGAATGTGCCTTTTATTGGTATAGCCCACGTACTCGCCACCCATGGGGTTGTTTTGATCAACCACCACTGTCAAATGTGAAAGAATTATAATAAAAAAATTCAACTAAACAAAACAAAAAATGTTTGTATATACAAATAAAGTAAGGATTGAACCTCGAACGCCCAAACAAATCCATAGATGTTGACTTTCTTCCCAACCTGAGCATTCAACTTCCACCCAATGGTAGCTAGACGAAAGTAATGTAGTCCCTGACTATATACGTACGTTCTCCAAGGGAACGACCTAAATGATTCTAAATCTTCCACCAAGCTCCAATGGAAATCTTCTACACTTGCCCGCTCGTCGTGGCCCATTAATAACATGTTGACCACGGCAAGGTATCCCATCTTCAGCGCATCATCTTTATCCAGGTCAGTCTTCGTATCAAGTAGTTCCTTTATGTCTTCCAGATAAACGACCTCTTTATGTGGGAATAAATGTGTCCGTAAGCTACCATCCTTGGCAGGCCTCGCATGCAAGATTTCCCTATCAATTGGGCCGAATCTAAGTCCAATAATGAGGGTGAACTCCTACTTCCCATATCAACATGCCACGCTGCCCAGGTCGAACCACATCTCATCGGGGCAGGCACCGAGAAGTTTCACCTCCCTTAGAAGCACGTGAAGAATCAATTATGGTGCAGTAGCTTAGGAGGAGTGGGGGATCTACATGAAATGTCCTAGTGGGCCCCGAATAAAATTCTCCAACACACCATACTTCACAAGGGACTCACGAACTAGGGCAAGATTATTGATGCAACAGTGAGTAGTTGCTCACGTACCGAGAGGTGGTACCCGGCTAGCATGGACATAAATAAATGTCTATTTCTTCTTTTGAACATCCATCTATAAAAAAAAAATAAAAAATAAAAAAACAGAAAAAATCAACGAGATTGATATCGGAGTATTCATCATTTCGATCGGACTCATGAATACTTTAGAAATTAAATGAGAAATAAAAAGAAATCAACTTCACTTAAAGGTCCGATCGGACTATTCATCAGCTCGATCAGACTCTTGATGAATCATTTTTTATTAGGATTTAACCAGTATCAGCCACAAATTCTAATGTTAAACCACACTTTAACAACAACAACAACAACAACGATGATACAACAGTTTAGAAATTAAATGAGAACAAAAATATTCAACAACTCAACAAATATTCACACTTCACTTAAAGGGCTGGTCGGGTCCGATCGGACTATTCAAACCCCGATCGGACTATTATCGTCGGACTCCTGATGAATGGGTTTCAGCCACTTTAACAACAACAATACAAGAGTTTAGAGAAAAAACAAATTCATTAAAAAAAAACTCAAACAAAAATCAGCCTAATCGGACTATTAATAAGCCGGTCGGACTATTTTCAATGGATTACTCTTTTCTATCGGGACTGTCCATCAACTTGATTGGACTATAAAAAATAACTTTCAGATCCAGATGTTTTTGTTCGATTCATTTTGGTATTTTTAGTTTCATCAGTTTCATCCTACATTTCTCAAAAACACTCTAACCAAAACAACTTCAACAAAAGTGAAATCTCATCCCACATTCAAAAGGAAATATTGTATAAAGTTTTTAACAAATTTAGTGTAACAAAAACGGACAAGTCCGATCAGACTCTTCTTCGAACGAAGATCAAAATGACGGAAGAGTCCCGATGATCAATAGTCTGATGAATAGTGCCATTTACGTTTCATCTCCTTCCTCCACCTTGTTAAGAAATCTATTTTCTGGAGAGCTCTGGAAAACTGTTTCAAAACCGTTGATCTCACTCCTCGGTCTTGTTCCCTTCGTCCTTGGATTGCTTCCTCAAGGACGTCGCCGTAGGCTTCTGATTCCTTTTCGCGTTGATCGACTCTTCGGCCTATTTCTCTTCCAGGGTTTGGTTTGAATGTTCCGATTCCTTGTGGGTTTAACCACGGTTAACCCATGTGGTTTTTATTTGACTTTGTTTTTACTTCATCAACGTGGTTTTATAAAGCCACATGGCGTGCCACCTATGCAAAGGCACACGCCTGGGGGTTTGATTTCGAGAGCTAACCAAAATTGCAACTAATTTCATAAAATCAGTATTTTTTGCCAAAATTGAAACAATTGGATATAATTGCAAAAACTAGAAAACGTTTGGTTTTTTGGTACTAATTAGCCTTTTAAATTCATTTTTTAGTTTTTTATTTTGGTAGTCTATTTTTATAATATTGAAAATACCTTCTCTTTGTCAATTTGAAAAATTATTGCTGAAAACATAAAACTATAAAACACCTTATTTTTAAAATTTTTACAACAATTTTAAAAATGACATTGTACATAATGTGAATATAAATTATAAGATTGCATCATTACAAAACACGTTTACTTTAAAATTTTAATAAATATTATTTTATAATATTTTATTTAATTCATTTAATTATGAAATGATAACTTTTTATCATAATTTTATTTTCTGGAATTAATTAATGGTAGACTTCTTATTATACATGTGATTACATTTTATATTAAAATTATCTACTTGTTTCTCGACTACAAGATCACATATCTCAACAACCCATCATCACTCTTGATTGTGTAAAAATGTCAAAAATACCCTGCTTGCTATTTTGTATAAGTAGCATATTTGCCTCATTTATAGACATTCACTCTTGAAAACACATGCATTGTGGGAAAATAGGGATCTTTTACTGTGATAGAATGTCACCCCAAAATGATCATGGCATTCATATACAATAATTTATTGGTATGAAAGATACATTGTGCAATGTACATGTTATATAATTCCCATTGTAACATGGTGTGGTTTAGAAATCATTAGATCAGCCTTGCTACAGCAAAATGCCTTGAAGGCGACAGAGTTGCATAGGAGATATAAGGTGTGGGAGCAAGTTGACTTCCCGCATCACTTCAATTCGATAAGTCTTGATGCAACGAATTGACTTGAAGGAAGAGATGTCATCAAGCTCCAGATCATGCCAGGAAGGACGATCACTATTCATGGCATCTTGCCTCGCATGATCTAGAGTTTGATGGCATCTCCTTGTACAATGCAATTCACTGCATCAAGATTTATCTAATTGAAGTGATGGTGGAAGTGAACTTGCTACCGTGACTCCAGATAGATGCTTGAAGCCAATAATGAATCTGGATTGTCTGCAAGAAATTTGCATATTACAAAATTACAACAAAATTACATCTTTTCAATTAGACATATCACACATGCATAACAGTAAAATATACATAGCATAGATGAACTTATAAGCATAAACAACTAATTCACAATGAAATTAAATTGTGTTTAATTCCAATAATGAACATATCACTACAATGATGAAAAATTGAAATCAAATCAAATTAATTGAAACCGAACAAAAACGTGCCCTTAAACTTGACCTTCTCATACCCCCCCCAACAACACTTAAATGTTTATAGAAATACATATTAATTTTACTAATAACATATACACTCCACTATCAACTACACTGCTATGTCTATACAAAAACATCGCAAACTTCTGGCGAAGATTTGTCATATCACCCATGTTGTGATTGCTCACCCACTGGTTCTCGCTGTGCCGCAAGATGTCCATAACGTACTTCATAACGTACACTCCGCAGGAGTGCCTGTAGTAGACAAAATTTAAAATCAGTAAAACATTTAATATCAACAATATTAAATTGAATCCATAATAAATGAATTTAATGTAAATAACTTAAGTACCCGTCGGGTTGCTGTGGCACCGGTACCTTCCCTGGATCAAGAATCTCAAATGTCCATTTTTTGTAAGCAGGCGCAGCTTTGGATAAATGCTCATAATATCCACTGCACACCAGGAGAATGGGGAGGAGGCTGACCAATGCCTACATGGCCGTCACCCTGGACTTCCTGCTATCTGCTGACTTCGCAAGGGAGTCATATACAATAACTTTCCCCTCATTCAGGCAAATATTCACAAGAACCCAGTAACCATTATTTATACTGCATGGGAGCAACACCTGCATATAATATAACGCTAGATTTTATAAGGTAGTAACTCCGTAAATAAGTTCAAATAACACATATGAAGTCCACTGTCCACCACGGGCGTTCATCATCATCAGTATGGCCTTGGACAAAATTCAGCCAACTGTTTGGGACAATCGCCTTACTAGGCATGAACCGCTTCTCGGCATATGTATTGTCCCAGTGCAATACCATAAGTACCTGGATGGAATATATGATCATGGAGAAAATATATATCCAACAAAGAAGTAATATAAGATTTCTGTATAGCACTCACAAAATGTGATGATGACATCAGTGCGTAATTGGTGTCATATACACCACTAGACTGCGCTTTCATTATTCGTCGAAGGCAACACATATAACTATCGATATGCATCGCCTCTACCTAGTTAAGCGATTTCGCTATGCACCGAAGGTCATTGGGTATTAGATGGACAATGTACCCTGTGTCCTGCCTACAACAACGAATTAAGAGTTAGACTGTGCATATGTAAATAGAAATAGCAAGTAAAAAATGCTTAAGCCTTTGAATACTCTCGCAATTTCTTTATCCGACCATATGTAATCACCGTAACCCTCGGGGGGGGGGGGGGTTAGGATTATCCTCATCATGTGGGTCTAGGTGGCAATGCGTGACTTCAACTACTATCTGCATAACCACCTCGGCAGCATCAGTGGGTGATAGATTCTAAGGGACTTCATCACCTGTCCCCTTTAGCTCCAAGTGGTGTTTCGCAACATGAGTTGCATTATCCATCACAATGACTGCCCCTCTGTCTGGTTGAGGAACAGGAACATCCTCCACTATCCCAACCAATTTAGACTGCGACACTATATCCGCATCAAATGCATCGTCGTCCTGTCCACCGCGACAGCATCCCTTACCCGCTTAAGTCTGGTGGGATCGGTGTATTGTTGCCAATGACACTGCGATTGCAACCGTATAATCACTAACCCTTACAATAAGGTATTTCAAACTGAAATATAATACGAATTCAAAGTGAAGTTCGGGCATACTCTGTCTAGTGATGTCTGGTAATCCATTTCATCGCCAACTAGAGGTGTATGTTGACCATCTGGTTCCTCATCATAACCACCGTCCACGTCAGTTAGGGAATGCACAACAGGCAGGACGCGTAGATGGGTAAGCAGTGATGCTTGCCCCATTTCCACTTGCCTCAACCTCCACTCCACATGGCCCAACCTCCTCTCAGTGAGCGTCATGCGTGAGCTCATTAGATCAATTTCCTGGTCCAAACGTGTGCTCATCTCACTGAGTTCACCGTTCATGGACCGCAACATCTCTAGTGTCAGATTCAGCTTATCAGTGATCTACAAAAGACAATGCTAACTATTAGACGTGTACATATACAATATGAATAATTTATCATATATCAAATTTTTATCACATGAACAATTTTATTAGCAATATCATACCTCTTCTTGGTGCTATCCGCAGTGCATAGTAGAAGGGAGTCCTGTCTCTGCCCTACATGTTGACATCGTATCTGTACGAGGAGCACCATTAACCGCATCCGCCTCGTCCTCCTTCGGCACCTCATCCTCTTCTACCACCTGGTCAAATCGAACCGCATCCTCCAGGTTATGGTCAATCCCTCCGCCGCCTAATTTGTCTACGTCCACACCAACCCAGTACAGAGAGTTAAAGGACCTCCAGAAGTCAGTGTCCCGCTCTGCATTAGTTGGCTCGAGCGTCGTACTCGTACCCCAAATCTACGACATGATTTTATCATTTATTTAGTTTACTAAAAATATTCAAAAAGTTATTCAATTTAATTTGAAGTTTCGAACATACATTCCTAAGGCCTTCTACGTAGTTGATTTTCTGTGGCCTTCTTTTAGCACACCACTTCTGACATCTGGGAATGGAGACCGAAATGGATAGTTTGATGGCCCACTTATTCTCCCCTCATGGGAATGTTTCGATCAGCCACTACTGTATAAATCAAATAATTTCAATAATAAGCTGATAAAACAATTCAAGTCAAATAAAAGTGTAGTTGGCATCTACAAATATTACACAAATAATGTAATGTTCATTGTCGACAGACCGATGTCACTATACTGAATTTAGTACCTGAAACGCCCAAACAAAACCGTAAATATTAACTTTCTTGCCAAGCTCCCCACTCATCTTGCCATTTGCAGTGGCCATCCGGAGGTAATGCAGGCTCTTACTGCAGATGTACGTACCCCAAGGGAACGACTGAAATGCATGTAAGTCCTCGACCATAGTCCACAAAAAGTCCTCTACCGGTGCGCGTTCATCATGGCCAAGCAACAAAATTGTCACAACAGTAATATAACTTAGCTTGAGGACATCATCTACAGGGAGGTCATGTCTGGAATCAATAGCTACTTTGATGTCGTCCCAATACACCTCCCATTGCTGTGGGAAAAGCCGCGCACGTAAACTGTCCGCCTGTAGCAGCCTCGCTTCACATTATTCTTTATCAATTACTCCAAATCGGAGTCCACTTATTAGAATGAATTTTTGCTTCCCGTACCTATATGTTATGCCCCCAGCTCCAGCCACATCTCATCCTCTCGGGCTCCGAGAAAGATGACCTCCCTAACCAGGACTTCTGCAACCAATTGTGGTGTAGAATACTGATCGTGCAGAGGGATCTGAATAAAATGTCCCAGCGGCCCATCGGTGAATGTTTCTAAGAGGCGATAACGGCCTAATGCCTCGCGAACAATTGTAAGGTGGTGTAGGCCACAGTGAGTTGTGAACCGCGTAGTCGGCGGGATTTCTCGATTAGCGTGAACGTATGTAAATTTCAACATCTAATTAACATCCATCTAATAGTGATCGACAAAAATAAAAAAGGGAAAACCATTATGAAAAAACAAGAACATGATATCTTTTTAAATAATGGGGGTACATGAACATGTTCTATTTACTGGGCCTAAAGTTGCTTTTAAGCCCCTGAAACGGGCTTAAATTACATATTATGCCCGTAAATGAAGGACGATCTAGCTTTTGTCGGGAGTGGCAAGGAGGCACGACGTCAATGCCACGATGACGCCCAGTTAGCCTTAAATTACATATTAAGCTCGGGACCCACGTTCGTGGGCTACCCAACTTTATCGGGCTACAAGGAGGCCAACCGGTCACGAATGCAGACGGTCATCATTGCCAACAGGCTTCATCACGACGAAGCACCGTCGGCAAGAAAGTCAGCCAGCATTCCGTCCCTCATCGATAGACATAGCCGAACCATGATACGGATTGTGTTTAAGTCTATTGTATCCGACAAAAATAACACAAAAGAACAACATGACTCACCTCTTCACTGTGAGTGGTTAGGGTTTGGCGATGACGTTAAACGCTAATACGGCAGTTGCTCGCTTGTTTTGGGGCGAATATGGGTTTTAGGAAGAGATAACGAGTTGGGCTTAACGAAGACAGTCATAGGGAGCGATCGGGTGAGTGAAAGGCAAGTCGGGTTTAATTAGTACGGGTGTTTTAAATTTCAGGAGTAAAATGGAAGTAGCAGGGGTATACGTAACAGTATGCAATAAAGACTAATAATCAGGTATTCGTTGAATTTGGGTTCGTTTTAATTTTCGGGAGCGGGGGATCGTAATCAACTAAGAGGTAGACAATAAATAACCCCCAATTTGATGTTGGCTCTGAAGGATTCGTCGGTAAAATGAACAACCAAATTAAAAAGTATACATATCGGGTTTATTATAGCTATAAACTCGATACGAGTTTCTTCGAGCAATAAAGCTCATCCATTTCGGTGAATTGATGTATGACGCAAAAAGAGATATTAAGCCTGTAAAATGAACTTACAGGCTTTATACACATATTAGGCGCGGTGGGGTAAATTTATTTAAAACAATAAATATACTTTTCTCCAAATGTGAAAGGGCTTGTCATTGTATATAAAGACGGTTAAAATTCAATGCATCATCGTTATTGAATACCGCAACATTTATATTGATACATGTTCCAGTGTTATTACAAGAATAATAATATAGATGACCTCAAATAAATTCAAATTCATAAAAAAAATTTCGTCTCTTCCTCTTACGTTTGGGAGCTTCTTTCTCTTTTTCTATATGGGCAGCTTCTTTATCTTTATCTAATTTGGCAGGCCTTTAGGCTGCATAATCCTTTGCATCCATGACTGCAAAAGAAATAAAGCTCTACAGCTATTTCTTTTTTGAAATGTGTAGCTCAGTCTTGGGTTATCTCCTATATTGAGATACCATGGGCCATGAATTCCATCCATTTGAGCACAAAAATCCCACAATCATCACCTCTGTCAATTGTAACACCAAAAAAAATCACCATTCGTTAATAGGACTAACACCAAAAAACACTAACTGCAAATTTTTAAAAAATAACATATACTAACTTGGTTTGCTGCAGACCTTCTTCAACACAAAACCTCCACTTGTTAATCAAAATAATATCGGGTTTAAATATGGGGTATTTGCAACTTATTAGGAGTTTGAGAATCATATCTACCATATACTGGAACTTATTTTCATAGTCTACAGGTTTGGTTGAGGTGTAAACACGAACAATCTGAGATTGCAATTCTATCCTTACCAAAACTCAATGTTTATCATCTATATTTGCGGGGCATAACACGCTGTCCACGTTCAAAAATCCGTTGGAAGCAAGTGCATCTCCCTAAAACATTTACACAGGTAAATCTGGTTCTCCGAAAGGCTCCCAACTGCCTTTCTGATATTCCAACCACGAACCTTGCAATGATTGCTGTATGGGGCCAAAATGACAAAGTGTTCATAATGTTAAACACAGTTAATTCCATGAAATAATTTACAAATATATTAGTTGCGTCGGAACTTACATCAAATGTGCTTGGCACCAATGATAATTTATCATTGGTTGTCCGTGATTCTTTCATTCTTTTATTAATCATGTATACGTAGCTATCAATGTGCTGCAATGATTCAAAGAAACTTGAATAGGAATTAGTAAATTAATAATGCAATAGGAAAATGATGCATCAAATTGAAAAATATCAGTTCGCTATATCAGGTAACACCCGATATACAAAATCGATAGGATAAAATGAATAATATGTCGGTTATCTATATCGGATATTAACCGATATCATGTTTATGTAGCTATCCATGTGCAGTTTTGATTTTAAATATTAAATCAAAATTGACATACACAACCGAGTAAGACCCGATATACAGATCCGATATGATATTTTGAAATACTTACATAAGATAAAAGCCAACTATCTGGTGTGGACAGTATCTCAAAAAATGCCTTGTCCATATCACAACAGCTAGCTTTAATAATGGTTGGATTTTTTAAGAAATTTTGGTACTCCTAATGCCAATCCCCGTTAGGAGGATCTTACGGTTTCAACTTCGGAAGGGCGGATATGAATGTTTACACTCCGTTGCCCTTATTTTCACCGGGGCCTTCATTATTGATTCAATGATTGTTTTTCTTTGCTTACCCTATTCTGTGCGTCTCCTTTTGAATGTCTCCTTAACAGGAGTTATTGCTTTTATTAATTCTAATGACATATTTATTGAGTCGGAGGTCTTTGTTTCCTTTTTCACCTCCATCTCCCCATCCTTGTTCGCCTCGGCATCAATCGTCTCCGCTAGCCTCTTCACCTCCATTTCCTTCGTGTCCTCCATCATATCCACCTCTCCATCCTTATCATTTGTCCTCTCCACTGCCCCCTCTTTATTATCCTTGGTCCTCTCCGCCTCCCCCTTATCCTCCATTCTCTCCCCCTCGTCCTCGTCATGGTTCTCATATATCATATCCACCTCACCCTCCTTATCCTCCACCTTCTCCTCGTCGCCATCCTTCAGCTTATGCTCATCCTCGGTGACTGTTCATTTGATTGAAAAATGATGAAAGATTAAATTAAGCATACGCTTTATGTCACCCAACTCGTTTCTCAATTCCCTCCTAACTTCCCGTTTCACAACTTCCCCAATTTCTATCTTTAAACCATGAAGATAGTTCTTGATAGTCCTCTTTTTCTGTGGGTCTTCACGCTTACCCCCCGCTTGGTTTAATGACTCCATCTCCGCAACATTTTCACCTCTAACTTCCTTTTCTTCGTCTTATTCTTCTTCTTCTACCAAAACACAATGTAAGTTCTTGTAATAATCTTCACTCATCTCCTCTTCTGTTGGCACAATAGGGGTAACATACCATTTATTCTTCTCATCGAAAATTCCTAACTCCAAAATCTGGTTTTTGGTGAATTTTGAATCATAAAGTCTCCATTTCTTTATTCTTGGACATTAACGGCCTGTTTGATTTCTTTCCACAAGTTGGAGGTCAACCAAATGTGGCATGATCTCAAACATAAAAATCTACATAAAGAAACAAAGTATATATTAGATGTCTTATAATGTTTTAAATTATACATATCGGTTCATAGAAATGATGTCGATTAAATTAATCGGTTGTATACGGAAATGATATAACCGATATAATTTCCAATTATCCGATTCTCCACCGATATATAATAAACTTTACAAATCGGTTAAAATATCAGTTAAAATATTCGCCAAAATACGATATAATTCTCATTGAACCTATGCTCCACCGATAATATATAATAAACTGCACATATTGGTTCACATTAAAGAGGTCGGTGAATATAAACGGATAAATACCAATATGATAAAACTGATATACTTCGCATTGAACTCCGATATATAATTACCAATGCAATTATTAAAAAAATATACCTGTAATGTAATTGGGAAACCTCCCATGTCATATGTCTTCATCTTCTGGTGCTTTTGATTGAATGCATTCAGAATGCGATTTCTGACACCATCTGTGGTACAAATAAAGGAGTCGTTTGCCCAAGGGAAACTGTTGGCCTCTTCCCAATGGGAGGCTAGGTGAAAATATCTCCTATCCACTTTCTTTGAACGAGATTTGGAATTGATTTCATTGATGATCATGAGATATGACAAAGAGAGAAGATCTTTATCAGAACATTTAACCTTGCCGCTAGCAATGTCCTTCCTGAATAACTCTCTCAACCTAGCTCCTGAAATGCCTTTCTTCAGGTCACAGTCAGGGAAAAACTTGGTAAACAGTTTAGGAGTTCCCACCACCTTGATTTTCCTCTTTGTTGATTCGCTGTTGCCAAACTTCAACCCTGTTATCAGAGCAAACTCTTCCCTGCCAAATTTTACATCCTTCCCACATATTCTGAAGCACAAGGAGTCTTTCTCGTCATTGTCTTCCATTTTTAACAGTCTTAACAGTAGACTATGGACTAATTGATTGCTTTATGTTATTCCATCCAAATCGTATACTAGGTGGCCAAAAGTAGAATTCTTAAACTGTTCCTCTAGTTCAGGCTTCTTCTTCAGTACCTTTCTAATTAAATCAACAGTGGCATCAAAATGATCAAGTCTAGTTATTCTGGCGTTGAAAAACTTCTTGATCTCCAATTTAGCATCTAATATCTGTAGCAAATAAAGAAAATAATAATAATTAAACAAACATATAAGATGCCTTACAACCGATATGTTAACAAAACATGTCGGTTAAAATCGAAATGTTAACAAATCAGCATTTCACGGTAGCCCTATGTTGACTACGTTGGTGGAGTATTTCAAAATATGATAAAATAAAGAAATATTGTTCTAACATTCTTTCTCGTCTTCTTCTCGCTCTTGTGAATGGCCTTCTTCTCCGCCTTCTCGCCTGCGTTCTTATCAAACGACGCATGTGAGCGAGCCATTTTCAGTAATAAGGACCTGGGACAGTAATGAGGGAATCACAACGAGAATACAGAGCAGTTAGACAGATACACGACCGAACCAAACTAATATGGAAAAGGGAAGGGAAAGTCAAAGTACATGTGGTGGGTGGGAAAGGCATTATTGTCCAAAGGATAAAAAGGTCAAATCGGTGCAGACATTGGGAATTGCAAAGTAAAGATTTGAAGCGAAAAAATAAAAAAACAATATAAAACAGGTTTTATTGCATTATTAAGAGTAATTTTAAGCTATAAGTTATTCGTGATTTGTGAAGTAGCACCACTTTTGGTTTGTTTAACGGAAATAGGAAAAACATATCAGTTATAACTGATATAACATAACAGATACTGTTCCGGTTATGTTGTATCGGTTATAGAACCGATATAACAAAAGCGATCCATAACATCTACATGTGTTGTGCGGGAAGGGCATTGTCGTCCAAAGGATGAAAGGTCATATCGGTGCAAACATTGGAAACTGTAAAATAAATATTTTAAATAGAAAAACACGTCTCATTGCATTATTAATAGTATTTTTTCGTGATAAGATAACGGTTATTTCTAGTTTGGTTGCACGACTTTTAGTTTGTTTAAAGAATATCGGGGAAACATATTGGCCATAAACTGATTTCCAGCTATGTTATATCGGTTCTCAGAACCGATATAACATAATAGCAAAAGGCAGGCAACCGAACCGTCGCAAATCACGATAAATAATCGGCCGAGAATTACATGACGTATTCAAACCAGTTAGGGAAGTGTAAGGAATTGAGGCATAGGGTTTTCGATATTGAGTCAGGGTTCTCTGAGGGAGTAGATACTAAAGGGAAGTGTCAGGAATTGAGCCAGGTTATGTCAGTTGTATCGGTCATAATTTGGATCAATGCATAGATATTTCAAACGCATCGGTGTATACATATCGGTTAATACAAAACCAATATTGAAATATTTAATCACCCAAAAACAATGTTGAAGGCATTAAGAGGACACTGAAGCAGATATCGGTTTCATATATCGGTTAACATACCAAGATTTCATTCGTTATATGATGTATATCGGTCACTATATACCGAGATTTCATTCGTTATATGATGTATTCGTATGATATACATCATAAAACGAATGAAATCTCGGTATGTTAACCGATATATGAAACCAATATCTACTTCAGTGTCCTCTTAATGCCTTCAACATTGTTTTTGGGTGATTAAATATTTCAATATTGGTTTTGAATTAACCGATATGTATACACCGATGCGTTTGAAATATCTATGCACCGATCCAAATTATGACCGATACAACTGACATAACTTAGCTCAATTCTTGACACTTCCCTTTAGTATCTACTCCCATAGAGAACCCTGACTCAATATCGAAAACCCCATACCTCAATTCCTTACACTTCCCTAACTGATTTGAATACATCGTGTAATCCTCGCCCGATTATTTACCGTGATTTGCAACGGTTCAGTTGCCCACCTTTTGCTATTATGTTATATCGGTTCTGTAACCGAGAACCGATATAACATAGCTGGAAATCGGTTTATGGCCAATATATTTCCTCGATATCCTTTAAACAAACTAAAAGTCGTGCAACCAAACTGAAAATAACCATTATCTTATCACGAAAAAATACTATTAATAATGCAATGAGACGTGTTTTTCTATTTAAAATATTTATTTTACAGTTGCCAATGTCTGCACCGATATGACCTTTCATCCTTCGAACGACAATGCCCTTCCTGCACAACACATGTAGATGTTATGGATCGCTTCTGTTATATCGGTTCTATAATCGATACAACATAACCGGAACAGTATCTATTATGTTATATCGGTTATAACTGATATGTTTTTCCTATTTCCTTTAAACAAACCAAAAGTGATGCTACCTCACAAATCACAAATATCTTATAGCTTAAAATTACTCTTAATAATCCAATGAGACCTGTTTTATATTGTTTTTTTATTTTTTCGCTTCAAATCTTTACTTTGCAGTTCTCAATGTCTGCACCGATTTGACTTTTTTATCCTTTGGACAACAATGTCTTTCCTGCCCACCACATGTACTTTGACTTTCCCTTCCCTTTTCCATGTTGGTTTGGTTCGGTCGTGTATCTGTTTAACTACTACTCTGTATTCTCGTTACGATTTCCTCATTACTGTCATAGGTCCTTATTACTGAAAATGGCTCGTTCACATGTGTCGTTTGATAAGAACGCAAACGAGAAGGCGGAGAAGAAGGCCATTCACAGGAGCGAGAAGAAGACGAGAAAGAATGTTAGAACAATATTTTTTTATTTTGTAATGTTTTGAAATACTCTATCGACGTATGTCGACATGGGGCTACTGTGAAATGCTGATTTGTTAATATTTCGGTTTTAACCAACATGTTTTGTTAACATATCGGTTGTAAGACATCCTATAGGTTTGTTTAATTATTATTGTTTTCTCTATTTGCTACAGATATTAGATGCTAAATTAAAGATCAAGAAGTTTTTCAACGCCATAATAACTAGACTTGATCATTTTGATGCCATTGTTAATTTAATTAGGAAGGCACTGAAGAAGAAGCCTAAACTAGAGGAACAATTTAAGAATTCTGCTTTTGGCCACCTAGTATACGATTTGGATGGAATAACATGAAGCAATCAATTAGTACATAGTCTACTGTTAAGACTGTTGAAGAGGGAAGACAATGACGAGGAAGGCTCCCTATGCTTCAGAATATGTGGGAAGGATGTAAAATTTGGCAAGGAGGAGTTTGCTCTGATAACAGGGTTGAAATTTGGCAACAGCGAATCAGCAAAGAGGAAAATCAAGGTGGTGGGAACTCCTAAACTGTTTACCAAGTTTTTCCCTGACTGTGACCCGAAGAAAGGTGTTTCAGGAGCCAGGTTGAGAGAGTTATTCAGGAAGGACATTGCTAGCGGTAAGGTTAAATGTTCTAATGAAGATCTTCTCTCTTTGTCATATCTCATGATCATCAATGAAATCAATTCCAAGTCTCGTTCGAAGAAAGTGGATAGGAGACATTTTCACCTGGCCTCCCATTGGGAAGAGGCCAACAGTTTCCCTTGGGCAAACGACTCCTTTATTTGTACCACAGATGGTGACAGAAATCGCATTCTGAATGCGTTCAATCAGAAGCACCAGAAGATGAAGACATATGACATGGGAGGTTTCTCAATTACATTACATGTATATTTTTTTAATAATTGCATTGGTTACTATATATCGGCATTAATTGCGAAGTATATCAGTTTTATCATATCGGTATTTATCCGTTTATATTCATCGACCTTTTTAATGTGAAACGATATGTGCAGTTTTATTATATATTATCGGTGGAGCATAGGTTCAATGGGAATTATATCGTATTTTGGCGAATATTTTAACCGACATGTTTTCTGAACCGATTTGTAAAGTTTATTATATATCGATGGAGAATCGGATAATTGGCAATTATATCGGTTATATCATTTCGGTATACAGCCGATTAATTTAACCGACATCGTTTCTATGAACTGATATGTACAATCGATATGTATAATTTAAAACATTATAAGACATCTACTATATACTTTATTTCTTTATGCAGATTTTTATGTTTGAGGTCATGCCACATTTAGTTAATCTCCAACTTGTGGAAAGAAATCAAGAAGGCCGTTAATCTCCAAGAATAAAGAAATAGAGACTTTATGATTCAAAATTCACCTAAGACCAGATTTTGGAGTTGAGAATTTTCGATGAGAAGAATAAAGGGTATGTTACCCCTATTGTGCCAATAGAGGAGGAGATGAGTGAAGATTATTATAAGAACTCATATTGTGTTTTGGTAGAAGAAGAAGAATCAGAGGATAAAGAAGAAAAAGACAAAGAAAAGGAAGTTGGAGATGAAAATGTTGTGGAGATGGAGTCATTAAACCAAGCGGGGGGTAAGCGTGAAGACCCACAGAAAAAGATGACTGTCAAGAACTATCTTCATGGTTTAAAGATAGAAATTGGGGAAGTTGTGAAAAGGGAAGTTAGGAGGGAATTGAGAAACGAGTTGGGTGACATAAAGTGTATGCTTAATTTAATCTTTCATCATCTTTCAATCAAATCAACGGTCACCGAGGATGAGCATAAGCTGAAGGATGGCGACGGGGAGAAGGTGGAGGATTAGGAGGGTGAGGTGGATAGGATACATGAGAACCATGACGATGTCGAGGGGAAGAGGATGGAGGACGAGGGGGAAATGATGGAGGATAAGAGGGAGGCGGAGATGACGGAGGATAATAAGGAGGGGGTGGTGGAGAGGACGGATGATAAGAAGAGGGAGGTGAAGAGGCTGGCGGAGACGATTGATGCCGAGGCGAACAAGGATGGGGAGATGGAGGTGAAAGAGAAAACAAAAGCCTCCGACTCAACAAATATGTCATTAGAATTAATAAAAGCAATAACTCCTGTTAAGGAGACATTCAAAAGGAGACGCACAAAACAGGGTAAGCAAAGAAAACAGTTATTGAATCAATAATGAAGGCCCCCGATGAAAATAAGGGCGACAGAGTACAAACATTTATATCCGCCCTTCCGAAACTGAAACTATAAGATCCTCCTAACGAGGATTGGCATCAGGACTACCAAAATTTCTTAAAAAATCCAACCATTATTAGAGCTAGTTGTTGTGATATCGACAAAGCATTTTTTGAGATATTGTCCACACCGGACAGTTGGCTCCTATCTAATGTAAGTATTTCAAAATATCATATCGGATCTGTATATCAGGTCTTACTCGGTTACGTATGTCATTGTTTATTTAATATTTAAAATCAAAATTGCACATAGATAGCTACGTAAACATGATATCGGTTAATATCCGATATAGATAACCGACATATTATTCATTTTATCCTATCGATTTTGTATATTGGGTGTTACCCGATATAGCAAACCGATATTTTTCAATTTGATGCATCATCATTTTCCTATTACATTATTAATTTAATAATTCTTATTCAAGTTTCTTTGAATCATTGCAGCACATTGATAGCTACGTATACATGATTAATAGAAGTATGAAAGAATCACGGACAACCGGTGATAAATTATCATTTGTGCCAAGCACATCTGCTGTAAGTTCCGATGCAATTAATATATCTGTAAATTATTTCATGGAATTAACTGTGTTTAACATTATGAACACTGTTATTTTGGTCCCATACAACAATCATTGCAAGGTTCGTGGTTGGAATTTCAGAAAAGCAGTTGGGAGCCTTTTAGAGAACCAGATTTACCTGTGCAAATGTTTTGGGGAGATGCACTTACTTCCAACGAATTTTTTAATGTGAACAGCGTGCTATGCCCTGCAAATATAGATGATAAAATTGAGTTTTGGTAAGAATAGAATTGCAATCTCAGATTGTTCGTGTTTACACCTCAACCAAACCTATAAACTATGAAAATAAGTTCCAATATATGGTAGATATGATTCTCAAACTCCTAATAAGTTGCAAATACCTCATATTTAAACTCGATATTATTTTGATTGACAAGTGGAGGTTTTGTATTGAAGAAGGTCCGTAGCAAACCGAGTTAGTATATGTCATTTTTTAAAAATTTATAGTTAGTGTTTTTGGTGTTAGTCCTATTAAGGGATGGTGATTGTTTTTTGGTGTTACAATTGACATGGGTGGTGATTGTAGGATTTTTGTGCTCAAATGGATGGAATTTATGACCCACGGTATCTCAATACAGGAGGAAACCCAAGAACGAGCTGCACATTTCAGAAAAGAAATGGCTGTGGAGTTTTATTCTTTTGTAGTTATGGATGCAAAGGATTATGTAGCTCAAAGGGCTGTCAAATTAGATAAAGATAAAGAAGTTGCCTATATAGAGAAAGCGAAAGAAACTCCCAAACATACGAGTAAGAGACGAATTTTTTTTTACTAAATTTGAATTTATTTGAGGTCATTTATATTATTATTCTTGTAATAACAGTGAAACAGGTACCAATATAAATGTTATGGTCTTCTATAACGATGATTCATTGGATTTTAACCGTGTTTATATATAATGGTAAATCCTTTCACATTCGGAGAAAAGTATATTTATTTTTTTAAATAAATTTACCCCACCGCGCCTAATATGTGTATAAAGCTCGTAAGTTCATTTTATGGGCTTAATATCCCTTTTTGGGTCGTACATCAATTCACCGGCATGGACGAGCTTTATTGGCTGAAGAAACCCGTATCGGGTTTATAGCTATAATAAACCCGATAGGTATACTTTTTAATTTGGTTGTTCATTTTATCGACGAATCCTTCAGAGCCAACATCAAATTGGGGGTTATTTATTGTCTGCCTCTTAATTGATTATGATCCCCCCGCTCTCGAAAACAAAAACAAACCCAAATTCAACGAATACCTGATTATTAGTCTTTATTGCATACCGTTATGTATACCCCTGCTACTTCCATTTTACCCCTGAAATTTAAAGCACCCGTACTAATTAAACCCGACTTGCCTTTCACTCACCCGATCGCTCCCTGTGAGTATCTTTGTTAAGCCCAACTCGCTATCTCTTCCTAAACCCCACATCCGCCCCAGAATAAGCGAGCAGTCGCCATATTAGTGTTTAACGTCACCGCCGAACCCTAACCACCCACAGTGAAGAGGTGAGTCATGTTGTTCTTTTGTGTTAATTTTGTCGGACACCATGAGTCATCCGTATCATGGCCCGGCTATGTCTATCGATGAGGGACGAAATGCGGGCTGACTTTCTTGCCGACGGCGCTTCGTCGTGATGAAGCCCCGTTGGCGATGATGACCGTCTGCATTTGTGGCCAGTTGGCCTCCTTGTAGCCTGATGAAGCTGGGCAGCCCACAAACATGGGTCCCAAGCTTAATATGTAATTTCAGGCCAACCGAGCATCATCGTGGCATTGACGCCATGCCTCCTCGCCATTCCAGACAAAAGCTAGACTGTCCTTCATTTACGGGCTTAATATCTAATTTAAACCCGTTTCAGGGCTTAAAAACAACTTTAGGCCCGGTAAATAGAACATGTTCATGTACCCCATTATTTAAAAAGATATCGCGTTCCTGTTATTTCATAATGGTTTTCCTTTTTTTATTTTGGTCGATCACTGTCAGATGGATGTCAACCAGATGTTGAAATTTATGTACATTCACACTAATCGGGTAACCCCGCCGATTACGCGGTTCACAATTCACTGTGGCCTGCACCACCTTACAATTGTTCATGAGGCATTAGGTCGTTATCGCCTCTTGGAAACATTAATCGATGGGCCGTTGGGACATTTTATTCAGATCCCTCTACACGATCAGTATTCTGCAGCACAATTGGTTGCAGAAGTCCTGGTTAGGGAGGTCACCTTTCCTGGAGCCTGGGAGGATGAGATGTGGTTGGAGTTTGGGGGCGTGCCATATTGGTATGGGAAGCAAGAATTCATTCTAATAAGTGGATTCCAGTTTGGCGTAATTGATAAAAAAACAATGTGAGCGAGGCCGCTGCAAGCGAACAGTTTACGCGCGCGGCTTTTCCCACAGCAATGGGAGGTGTATTGGCGCGACATCAAAGTAGCTCTTGATTCCAGACAATGTCCTCAAGCTAAGCTATATTGCTGTTGTGACAATTTTGTTGCTTGACCACGATGAATGCGCACCGGTGGAGGACTTTCTGTGGACTATGGCCTAGGACTTATATGCATTTCAGTCATTCTCTTAGGGTACGTACATCTACAGTAAGAGCCTGCATTACCTCCGGATGGTCACTGCAGATGGCAAGCTGAGTGGGGAGTTTGGCAAGAAAGTTAATATTTATGGTTTTGTTTAGGTGTTTCAAGTACTAAATTCAGTATAGTGACATCGGTCTGTCGACAATGAACATTACATTATTTGTGTAATATTTGTCGATGCTAACTACACTTTTGTTTGACTTGAATTGTTTTATCGGCTTATTATTGAAATTATTTGATTTATACAATGGTGGTTGATCAAAACATTCTCATGGGTGGAGAATAAGTGGGCCATCAAACTATCCGTTCTGGTCTCCATTCCCAGATATCGGAAGTGGTGCTCTAAAAGAAGGCCATATAAAATCAACTACGTAGAATGTCTTAGGAATGTATGTTTGAAACCTCAAATTAAATTAAGTAACTTTTTGAATATTTTTAGTAAACTGAATAAATGATAAAATCATATCGTAGGTTCGGGGTACAAGTGTGACGCTTGAGCCAACCAATGCAGAGCGGGATACTGACTTTTGGAGGTCCTTTAACCCTCTGTACTGGGTTGGTGTGGACATATACAAATTAGGCGGCGGAGGAATTGACCATAATCTGAAGGATGTGGTCCGGTCTGACCAGGTGGCAGAGAAATATGAGGTGCCGGAGGAGGAGAAGGCAGATGTGGCTGATGGTGCTCCTCGTACAGATACAATGTCAACGTGTAGGGTAGAAACAGGACTCCCTCCTACTACGCACTGCGGACAACACCAAAAAGAGGTATGATATTGCTAATAAAATTGTTCATATGATGTAAATTTGATATATGATAAATTGTTCATATTGTATATGTACACATCTAATAGTTGGTATTGTCTTTTGCAGATCACTGATAAGCTGAATCTGACGCTGGAGATGTTGCGTTCCATGAACCGTGAATTCAGCAAGATGAGCACACGTTTGGACCGAGAAATCGGTCTAATGAGCTCACGCATAACGCTCACTGAGAGGAGGTTAGGCCATGTGGAATGGAGGTTGAGGCAAGTGGAAATGGGGCAAGCATCACCTCTTACCCATCTATGCATCCCACCTGTTGTGCATTCCCCAACTGACGTGGATGGTGGTTATGATGAGGAAGCAGATGGTCAACATACACCTCCAGTTGTCGATGAAGTGAATTACCAGACATCACTAGGCAGAGTATGCCCGAACTTCACTTTAAATTTGTATTATAATCCAATCTGCAATACCTTATTGTAAGGGTTAGTGATTATACAGTTGCAATCGTAGTGTCGTTGGCCACAATACACCGATCCCACCAGACTTAAGCGGGTAAGGGATGTTGTCGCTATGGACGGGACCAACGATGCATTTGATGCGGATACAGTGCCACAGTCCAAATCGGTTGGGACAGTGGAGGATGTTCCTGTTCCTCAGCTGGACAGAAGGGCAGTCAGTGTGATAGATAATGCGGCTCATGTTGTGGAACACCACTTGGAGCTAAAGGGGACAAGTGATGAAATCCCTCAGAATCTATCACCCACTGAAGCTGCCGAGGTGGTCATGCAGATAGCATCTGAAGTAGCGCATCGCCACCTAGACCCACATGATGAGGATAATCCTAACCCCCCCCAAGGGCTACGGTGATTACATATGGTCAGCATTTTTGACTTGCTATTTCTATTTACATATGCCCAGTTAAACTCTTAATTCGTTGTTGTAGGCGGGACACAGGGTACATTGTCCATCTAATACCCAATGACTTTTAGTGCATAGCAGAATCGCCTAACTGGGTAGAGGCGACGCACATCAACAGTTATATGTGTTGCTTCTGACGAATAATGAAGACGCAGTCTAGTGGTGTATATGACACCAATTACGCATTGATGTCGTCATCACTGTTTGTGAGTGCTATACAGAAATCTTATATTACTTCTTTGTTGGATATATATTTTATCCATGATCATATATTCCATCCAGGTACTTATGGTATTGCACTGGAACAATACATATGCCGGGAAGCGGTTCATGCCTAGTAAGGCAATTATCCCAAACAATTGGCTGAATTTTGTCCAAGGCCATACTGATGATGATGAACGCCTGTGGTGGACAATGGACTTCGTATGTGTTATTTGAACTTATTTATGGAGTTACTGCCTTACAAAATCTAACGTTATATTATATGCAGGTGTTGCTCCCGTGTAGTATAAATAATGATCACTGGATCCTTGCGAATATTTGCCTAAAGAAGGGGAAAGTTGTTATATATGACTCCCTTGCGAAGTCAGCAGATAGCAGGAAGTCTAGGGTGACGGCTATTCGCGTATTCTTTCTCGCAAGTGAATGGAATCGTAACAAGTAGTATAATGATAAATAGAGTATCGTTCCCACGAGGATTAGCTTTTAATCCTTACTTTAACCACTATTAGCTTTAATAAACCACACACAATTAAAAGAATACTTAATGAAAGTTTTATATTAACTAAAACCAACTCACTAAATGGAAAACACAAAATAATTCTTTAAGTTTTTGAATGTAGAAATCTAATGCACTAGGGTTCATGAATCCAACGTAGTTCTTTAATTGGTTTAATCTTTCAGTGATCGGGTTTTATAATTCTTGCTTTGAGCTGAAAATCGATGATCCTAAGTTAATCAAAAGCCTCTCTCGATGGTCAATCGAATCTATGCTTACATATGAGATTAATTATCTCTAATTAATCTGCAAATATACAAACATGCATTTATCCACAATGATCATCAAAATAAGATTTCACAAGGCATAACTGTATCTCTACCCATTATTGAACCTTGTGTTGTTTATTACCAAGTGCTAATTTATATTGAATCTCTTGAAAGCAATATAAATCACAAACACGTTCTAATGGCAACCAAGCATCAAAACGGAATTAGTGCATAACAAACGAGCAACTCGAAAGACAAAAATATAATAAAACCCAAATACTTTTAATTAAACCATCATTGAACTAGGTTTCATCAATCACCCTAGCCACAAAGTACTTAGCCTAACATAGTTTCAAGCAATGAAAGAATAATAAAAACAAAGTTCATGATGTTGGAGAGAAGAAAGAACGAAAAAATACAACCAAACCGCAGATCTTCAAGAAAATCTCCCTTTTCTTCCTAGACTTGCCGTCTTCTCCTCCTCCAAAAAGCTCCAAAAATGCGACATCATCATCACTTTGTGCTCCAATTGTCTTCAACACATGCTCTACATCTACATAACCATATATAGAACCAAATCAAGTAGAAATCATACTCATTGAATGTATGAATGCTAAGTTTATAGACCAAAATAAGTGTATAAAAGACACTTATCAAATACCCCCAAACTTAGACTCTTGATCGTCCCGAGCAAGATTATCGACTCAAATATATCACCTCTCAAGTAGAGAATAGTTAATATTTCAAAATCACTTACAAGTTGGATAGCCTTTCTAGGTAGCTTCAGATTTTGGTATCATTCATAATTCACACAGAGTTTTCTAGTAATGCTACACAAATATTTTGGACCTATTCCATGTTTCGACTTGTGTGTGTGTGTGTGTGTGCGAATCCTGTCAGGTACAATATCATGCATAAGGTTGTTGGTATCCCAACCCTTCGATGGTCCTGTACACTTTCCCACTCGTGATATTCACTCCACCCCCAAACTTGGTCTTTTCATTCAATCCCTAGGTGCTCTCAATCACTCTTTTCTTTTTCGTTCAAGTTTGGTTGGACTTAACAAAAAATGGCGTTGTCTCGGTTTGTGAAGACTCTCCTTTATTTTGAATGCTTCGGCATGCTAACATCCACTAGACAGTCAAACCCACCAGTGTTCTCAATCCCTAAGAGTTACAAACATCGGCACCATTATTGAGATTTTTTTTTTCGTTTTTTTTTTTTTTTTTGCCTTGCAATATATATATATATATATATTTTGAACGAGTGCATTTTATGCTCCATCTCATTTTTTTTATATATATATATATCTTATGTATAAGCCTTCACTCCATTAAGCTTTCTGAATGACAGTTATAACGAGCTTTCAGCCGATGACTCCCAAGCCAGATGACCACGGGGCATCAGGTTTTAAGATACCCCTACGAGCATAATCACTCAAGTCATTCAGACTACAAAGAAAGGTATAAGATATACGCATGCTCAAATTTAAATTGGTGCACGACATAGTGACATAGGGATTAGATCACTAGTCTATGGTCATTGCCTAGCTTTCCTTAGAATGCCTAACACATTCCACATAAAGCGTCAACACAATCCTCAACATTTTCCATCATGGCTCAACCTTCCCCAAACTTTCCTTTTCATTATGTTAGGTGATTAAGTTGCTCACAAAGTTGGTTCAAGGGCGAAAGTCTAAATGGAAACCTAGCAGTGTAGTCAACCTATGCATTGAATCTTCTGGCACATGTGCTCAAATTAGTCTAACATGGATAATGAATCTCAAAACGAAATGAGTAACATCACTATCTTTACTCTTTATATCAAAATGGTACCAAATAAGCTTCATCATTGATGGCACGTCTACCCAACAAAACAAGACAATTTTTTTTTTTTTAATAAAACCATACAACCAAACCATACGACATATGCAAGTTGCCCATAGTGAACCTCCCCCCAAACTTAAGCGTTGCATTGTCCCAATGAAACGAAGAAAAAGAAAAAGGAAGGAGTGTACCTGAACTATAGTGTCAAGGTTGTGATGGTAGATAGATCAACACATGCTCGTTTTGAGGTATTGGAACTTTTGGCAATGGCTTTGCCTTTGTAAGCAGCTGGTGTAGGATGGCTCTTCGACTGCATTATCATTTCCGAATATGTACCTACAATGCACAAGTTTGAATATGAGAGGGTAACAACAAATAAGAACGACATGAAGTAGACAAAGTCATATGGATGACCAAAATTCCCTCCAAACTTAAACCTCACAATCCCAAACTTAAGGTGCAATGTGCAGGTGAACATTGGTTGGGGTATTTTATCAAACACCAAGTGCATGCTGTTATGATGACCTCAACATTGTTTTTGTGCGAAAATCCCAAAGAATGACACTCTAACCTAACTGAAAGTAAAGAAAATAAGAGGAAAAAAAACAAACAAATGCAACATGCCAATAAATGAAAGAGATAGGAAATTGGGTTGCCTCCCAATAAGCGCTTGTTTAAAGTCATTAGCTTGACTAGGCCTCCATCTTGCTTGAATCTTTTTTCCATCAACATTTTGTGGGCATTTAATGAACTTATTCCTTGAATGTTAGCAACCTTTAATCCAATCCCCTTCTTTTGCTCCCTTAACACCCTTACCAACTTTTCATTTTCATGACTTAGTGGCTTGGCTTTTGATGAAGAAGAAACACCCAAAGAACACAATTTGTCTATTTTGGATGGACAATCGTTTTGCTTTTCTCCCAAAGAGCCCACAACCACGACCTTGTTCTTAGCATCCAAAATTTGTTCCTGCTCATCAAAAGAGTTAGCCATGCAATTTTCTTTAGGGTCATCATATCTCTCTACCAAATCAACAATGTCATCTCTCATTAAGACTTCTTTATCATTGCCATTAGAATGTTTCATGGCCTTAAATACATTAAACGTAACTGTCTCATCATAAATTCAAAGGCTAAGTGTTCCTTGTTGGACATCAATCAAAGCTCTTCCTGTGGCAAGAAAAGGTCTTCCTAAAATTAAGGGCATATCATAATCTTCTTCCATGTCCAAAACAATGAAGTCAATAGGAAAAATAAATTTATCCACTTTTACCAAAACATCTTCCACTACTCCCCTCGGATATTTGATACTTCTATAAGCCAATTGAAGAGAAACAGTGGTGGGTGTTGGTTCTTTTAATTCAAGCTTCTTGAAAATAGAGTAAGGCATTAGGTTGATACTAGCACCCAAATCACATAGAGCTCATTCAAAGAATAAACTACCAATGGTACAAGGAATAGTAAAACTCCCTGGATCTTTAAGTTTCGGTGGTAGTTTGTTTTGCAATATGGCACTACTTTCCTTTGTTAACATGACGGTTTCATGGTCCTCTAGTTTCCTCTTATTTGATAAGATTTCCTTCATGAATTTCACATAGCTGGGCATTTGATCTAAAGCATTAGCAAATGAGATGTTTATATGGAGCTTATTGAATACCTCTAGGAACTTCTCAAATTGCTTATCAAGTTTGTGTTTGCGCAACCTCTGAGGGAATGGAATTGAAGGAACATACGACTTAGTCGGTGGCAGAGCAACCTTCTCTTTTTCAGCTACTACTTCGAGCTCATCATCTTGATCAGTTGTCTCCTTAGCTATACCATTTTCTTTTGCCACACTTGGTCTCTTAACATGAATTTCTGGTAGCTGCACCCCGCTCCTTGTTGTGATCGCATTCACTTGCTCCTTGGGGTTAACTTCCGTATTACTTGGCCACGTACGCGGACCGTGAATAGTCCGATCGGGCTCTAACACATAAGAATAATCCGATCAGGCTCTAACACATAAGAATAATCCGATCGGGCTCTAACACATAAGAATAATTCGATCGGACTCTTCATGTGTAATCCGAAGGGACAATTCACACTTCACACTTTACGCGGACAGTTTAGGCTAGGTTGTACTATAAATAGTCCGATCGGACTCTTCATGTGAAGTATCATGATCGGACAATTCACACTTCACACTTACGCGGTCCAATTGGACGCATTAAGATGGAATCAATCGGGTACTGTTCCAATGGGACGAATTAATTGACAAATACAATGTTGTCTGAATACATAAATAACGAATTTACTACCAGGCTATACAATATACTGTTCCCATTTTAATATACTAAATCCTCTAAATTTAAATTCGCTCTACCACAGATAGTGCCAAACGAGGCATCTTGAATGGGTTCAAACAGAAGAACGATAACAAGACATACGACATTGGAGGTTTCCCAATTACCTTACAGGTATATATCAATGGATCATCGATATGGATAAACCGATGCGAATATGATATCGGTTATACAATATCTCTTAGTTGATCGATATCGGTGGATCATCGTATCGATTATACCATATCAGTATCTGACCGATTATATTAATCGACATGTCTTATTAGAACCGATATATGTACCCGTATGTCTTATTATAATATTTGTATTATAAAGTAGTAGAAGTCACATTATCTAATACTTATTTTCTTAATTTTGTATCATATGAAAATTTTTTTATTTGAGGTCATGCCACATTTGGTTAAGCTGGGAATTGTTAAAAGAATCGAATCAGGCCCTTAAGCTCCAAGGATGAAGAAATGGAAACTTTTACCTAAAAAAATCAACCAAGAACAAATTTTGCAAGGGCATTTATTTGATGATGGGGAAGTTATCCCCATTGTGCCAATAGAACAGGAGAGGAGAGAAGATTATTTTATTAAGCCACATGGTGTATTGGAAGAAAGAGAAGCAGAAGAAGTAAATAAAGGTGAAGGAGTCGAAGGGAGTGCAAATGTAATGGAGGTTGACTCAATAAACCAGGGAGGAATGAGTGTTGAACCGAAAGAAAAAATATATATATATATAAAGAACTAATTAGATGGTTTAATGAAGGAAATTCGGGAGGAAAGGAAGGAAGTGAGCAACGAGCTCGGTGAAGTGAGAAACGAGCTAAAGGAAGTGAAAAACGAGCTCGGTGAAGTGAGAAACGAGCTAAGGGAAGTGAAAAACGAGCGCGGTGCACTTAGGCACATGTTGAGCTGAGATAAGGAAGAGAGCACCGACGTGAAGAATATGTTTACTTTCATCTGCCAGCGATTGTCAATCAAGCCACCGGTACCCGAGGGGGAGGACGAGAGGAATGACCGTAAGGTAGAGGGGGATAGGGAGAGGAAAGATGTTGAAGGTGAGGTTTCGGTGGAGGAGGACGGGGAGGGGGAGACGACGGAAGGCGATGTTGCTGAGGCTGTGGCTGTGGTTGAGAAATTGATAGAGGAGACACAAACAGAATCAATAAACCCGTCATTAGATGAAATAAAAGCAGATACTCCTATTAAGGAGACATTCCAAAGAACGGGTGTGCAGATGGGGCACAAAAGAAAAGCCATTGAATCAATTATGAATCCCCCCGAGGGAAATAAGGAGGAGGACTCGGGAGTAACATCATTCACCTCCAAACTCCCAAAGCTGAATCCCAAACCCACAGGTGCTCCAAGCGGTGATTGAGTGGAGGACTTACATAAATTTCTCAACGATCCAAATACAACAGCAATTATCAAAGCTTCCTGCTGTTATATGGATAAGGATTTTTTTGAGATCCTATCAAAAAAAGACCAATGGCTCCGATCTGATGTAAGTCATTATCTAACTATATATGTTATGTTGTGTATCACATCGAGTTATAATTATTTGTTAAGAGTTGAGAATTACCTACATATATCCTTTACTGTATAGATACATCGGTTACACTTTATCGGTTATATGTTAATTAGTCGGTTTCCTATATTGATCTTGAGCCGATATATATAGCCAATATATATACATTGTCATGTATCGATTTTGTATGAAAGTTACGAACCGATATTTATAACCGTGTTTGCTTATGACCTTCTTTGTTTAAATATTTGCAGCACATGGATAGCTACGTGTACATGTTGAATAAAAGAATGAAACAATCAAAGATAACCAATACAAAATTAGCATTGGTTCCAAGCACATTTAGTGTAAGTGTCGTAACCATATATATTATCTGGACTGGAATTTACTTCTTCTCAAAGTAACTAATCATTTGTGATTTTGACCTCACACAGCAATTGAAGAGTGCATGGGATCAATTGAAGGCAGGAAAGTGGGGAAACTTCACGGAGCATGATTTTTCTTGCCAATATTTTTGGGGAGAGACAACAGATACCGACAGATTCTTAAATATTGAGGCCGTGCTATGCCCTGCAAATGTAGATGACAAACATTGGGTTTTGGTAGCGTTGGAATTCACGATTCAATATGTTCATGTATATACCTCGACCACACCAAAAAACTACAAAACTAAGTTCGAGTATCTTGTACATATGGTTCCAAAGCTTCTAAAAGATTGTAATTACGATGTCTTAACACCTGGATTTAAGTTGAAGCCTAAATAGGACTTCAAGGTTCAAAAAAGTCCTCAGGAAATTGGGTAAGGTTAAGGTTATTCAGCACATTGTTTATTTGGAGTTTTTGGATTATGATGGCTATAAATGTTATTTGCTTACAATTGGCAGGGGTGGTGATTATGAGATATTTGTTCTCAAATGGATGGAATTCATGGCCCACAATGTGTCAATAAACGAGATGACCCAGGAGCATGCTGAACTATTGTAATGTATATAATCTTAGTAATATTGTAAATTATATCGTACTAATATATATGTTTTAACTATTAATATGCATCCATAATGTCCTCATTAGTTTGACATTTTTCTATTAGAGGAAATGGTATCGGTTACAGGTGTCCTTTATAATTATATCGGTTTTGATTCATCGGATATAAACCAATATCATTTGAGCGAGATGTTGACTTCCTCATCGGTTAGTTAACCGATATGAATTCACCGATATTGTTTTCCCCATAACTAATTTCTTAACTTTCAAAATTATTGAATTACAGCAAGTTTGGCGACCTATAAGACATCCTTTATATGTGATATCATTGGTTTGCAATGTATTATCGGTTTCTAAATGTCGGTTGTAAGAGGTCATATTGATTAATATATATCGATTAACATAAGACCTCAACCGATAATGAAACCGATATATCATTTTCATGATGCTTTTGTGTTTAAATCTACATCGGTTGAAATATGTCATGACGTAAATTGCCAATATATTAACCAATATATGTCCAAACTAGAGAAATGCATAATTTTTCACTCACAACTTTGGAAAATAGGATAAACTATCTTGTTAAAGATTGAAAAATAACTAAATACCTAGATTGAGAGAAGTCGATTGATGTGCGAGCGCAACAACGCTTAAGGAATAACAACAATGGGCGCGAATAAGACGCTTGATGAAGAAGCAGCAACACTTTGGTAAGTGAATAACAACAACAATGGCTTTGAGAAAGACGAGCGTGAGAGATTGATGGCGGCCGAGTCAGAATGGGAGTGACGGAAAAGAAGGAGAAGACCATCCCTAAGAGATACGATCCTATAGCGGGGTTATTAAAAGCGGGGGCATTTTTGTCCATTCAACTCACAAAAGTCCTAGTTTTGCAAAGATTTTCAAAGTATCCTATTTTTGCAAATTTTAGTACCGGGGGTCCTAGTTTTGAAAATTTCCCTTACATTTGAGAGGTATTTGCAAATAAAGAAAACATCCTAACTCGTATTCTTATAGAAAGCATGATGGTTCATTCGTTGACCAAAATCATTCTTTTTTATATTTTTAGGACCCATGTTGCTAGAATAGGTGTATGCATGAGCAAACATTAGTTTTTTTTTTTTTATGAAATTTAGGTCTCTTTTAAATTTTTTTTATGAAATTTTGATTTTTTTTATCAAACTTTCACCTTTTCATATCAGGGATCAAATGTCAAATTTTTTAATTATTAAAAAATTAAATATCATATTTATGTATTAAATCTAATTTGATGTATCTCGTTAACATGGCTTTTTTTTTATGTAACGTGATTTTCTATGTTGCATAAATAACAGCTCCGTTTATTCTTACTCACGATAAAAATTTAAAATAATTTTTAATAGTTGAGATATCAAATCTTGACGTATTGCACTTCAAGCATCAAATGCTATAGTTTCTAATTGTTAAGGAGCCACCGTCTATATTAATCCTATAATAATTACTACAAGAAAAACTAGTATTGCTGGCAAAATTTTTCCGGCGGTTTGAGAAACCGTCTTGAAAACACTACAATCCCCGGCAGTTTAGAAAATCGCCGGGGATTTAACACAATAACCGACGGTTTTGAAAATCGCTGGCTATGGTATAGATATCTCTGACGGTTTGTATAAATCGTCGATGATTTAGACACATCCCTGGCGGTTTTGAAACCGCTGGGGATATAAACCCATCCCCGGCGGTTTTGAAACCGCCGGGGATATGACTTATATATAAATCCCCAAAATCCCCCCGCCCGCGCCCAAATCTTCCCCTTACCCTTTCTCTTCCAAAATTTCCCTCTGCAAACCCTAACCCCCAAAATTCCTCTCGCTCGCACCTCACTGTGTCTCTCTCCCTCGCTCTCGCCGCTGAATTTCGCTCGCCCTCGCTCGCTCGCTCACTCTCAGTCGCTCTCTCCCTCGCTCGCTCACTCACTCTCAATCGCTCTCGCCCTCGCTTGCTCACTCTCAGTCGCGCTCGCCCTCGCTACCTGACTGCCTCTCGATCGCTCTTGCTCACTCGCCGCCCTCGCTCTCATCTCGCTCTATCGCTGCTACCTGCTGCTCCATTTGGTATGGTAACAACTACTACTGTTTTTTTTTTTTTTTGGTGTCATAGCTCTGCCACTCGTTGTCTTTGTCGCCGCCTCCACCGTCCGTCTCCCTATCCCTTTCCCTCTCCCTCTCCCTTTCCTTTTCCGCCATAGCTCCGCCTTTCTCGCCCCCTCCACCGTTCGTCTCCCTATCCCTCTCCCTCTCCCTCTTCTTTTTCTCCATAGCTCCGCCTTTCTCGCCGCCTCCGCCATCCGTCTCCTATCCCTCTCCTTCTCTGTCATAGCTCCACCAATCTCGCTGTCACTGCCTCGACCTTAGCTAGCAGCAGGTGCATCCGCCACAGCTGTCGCCGCCGATTAGGAAAGTTTAGTCTATTGAGGTCCCACACCATTAATCGAGGTCAGTCTCATTAATTATTGGTAACATATATTCACATCATCAAGTCTATTTACACGAGTCTATTATTATTTACACGAGTCTCTCACCTTGGCAACTGCTTCATCTCTTTTCATTATAAAATCTCAACTTATATCAAATTTGTAGTCTTTGACAAAGGAGCTTATTGGATATTATTTTTTTTTATTCATCTGGAGTATTTGAGTTTCGCCCGATTAATTTTTAGTGACAGGTGACTTTCCCCCTAATGCATCTTTCAGGTAAATTTAGATGTGGACACAATTTATACATACTTAGAACTAGACATTTAGTGTAATCCACGTGAGACTTAAACCTTTTAACAAGTTGTCGCACTTAATTTTGATATTCTATGTGAAATTTCAGGTGCTTTATCACTACACTATGTCCGTTGGGGCTTATCAAAGATTATTTAATATTAGTTTTAAGTGCATTGAGGTCACTTGCAATTGTTACTTTGTCTTTTAAGTTAAAAGATGACATGTATAGAACTCAAGCATGTCCCATTACTCAATTATTCAACTTATTTCAAGTTAATTTGATGTGAAACATGGGAAAAGTGTAGTTTAGTCTAGTGAAGTTGGCTGGATCTGAGCTTACAACAATTTTCTATTTGTTGCAGGTTAAGAAAGTTTGAGTCTTTTCCTTAACTTGCTAGGTTTGAGTAAAGGAAATGAATGGATAATAGGTTGAGTTACTATTGACTTTTGAATGATGAATCTATTGAGAGGTGAAGAGAGTTTATAAACTTTACATGTGCTCGTTTAAAATGTAAATGTAAGAAATATAAATTAGTTGATGAGATGATAAGAGATTTATATAGGAAGGGGTTTATGGATAACTACTATAATTGAACAAATCATGGGAACCAGAATTAGAAGAATTCGACAAAAACTTGTCTATTCCATCTAATGTCAAATTTACTAACACAAAGTCTTAATTAGGTTGAATGACAATAACTCTACTTGTCTAATTAAAGTTATTAATGTAATTTTCAATCACTTTGTTTTATGTACTTTGTTTTATCAAATTATGGCATTAATAAAATTTTCAATTACTAACACAATGTCTAATTAGATTGAATGTGTACTTTTTATTTCTATGTAATTTTAACTGTTTGTTTTTCATTATTTATGTTCTTTGCTCTATCAAATTATGGCATTTATGTGACTATATATATTGTGTTCTACATCTTACTCTAAACTTCACGATTTATATAAATGTTGTTATTCCATATAGATGTTAGATTGAGGTAGAGGCAGGGTAGAGTGACCCTATGCACGAGGATAGACCCATCTACTTCTTTACCCTCCCCACTACCCACCACAAATAATTCTGCAGCAGGGTTACATCAGCCCCAGTGTGGTGATGTACCTTTTCTTTCCACACAGGCGTCTTCTTCTTCTTCCTTACAATCGCCTCCCCGACCTTCATTTGGGTCGATGGATCCGACAAATAATCATATATGGATACAGCCCTATCCCTGTGTAGGATTAAATATTTATAAACCACCTACCTTTTAATTATTCTCTTGGTTCTAACATTTTTGTTAATATTTATTACTACTAGTGTTGATGTAAATTTCTGTTGAGGATTCTTCACCTTTTCAGCATTGCTTAAAAGATGATATTTGAAGATAATTAACCTATCCTCTCTAACTCCACATAAATGAACAGCCCCCCCTCCCCCCCCCCCAAAAAAAAAGGCATCCTTTAATTATGAAAATGCAACATGCAACGGAGAAATTTATGTTTGCTTTGTTCCTGTCACATTCTGTGTAGAAGTTTTTGATTGTCTTCCCCCTTGCTCTGTCACAGTTGGGTTTTCAGAGCTCTGGATTATGTTGAATGTTGATTATATGGAATTGGTGTCTGGTTTTTGCTACAAAATGCAGCTTGTTTTCCATTTAGGATATGGCTGGTTCCAGTGGCTTTTTATGGCCCCCCTTCCCCTCTTTCTTTTTTTACTTATAAAATGCTAAAAGTGGTTGAATGACATGGCATGAAAAATGCTGCTCTCTCTCTCTCTCTCATGTTCTCTAACTAAATGTTCTTGCAGGAAGCTACCGCTGCAGTAGAGGCTGATTTGCCTCCAACACATCCCATCCGGTTGGGCTTGGCCCTGAATTTCTCAAAAACTTGAGAGGTTAGCAGTGCATTCTATTTAATTGAAATCTGTACAAATTGGTCAATGTCTTATTTGATGTAGGAGCTGCTTCTGTCAGGGCTTGTCATCTTGCAAAGCAAGCTTTTGATGAGGCCATTTCAGAGCTGGATACTCTGAATGACAGCACTTTAATTATGCAGCTTCTTAGGGATAACCTAACCTTGTGGACTTCAGACATCCCAGAGGATGGAGGTAATTATTGTCATCACTATTGAACTTCACTGTGGTTCCTAATTCTTTTGGCTTTGATTTTATTGCATCGGCAGCCTGTTTCTAGTTTTAGTACTATATGTTTGCTATGTTTGCTTTGCATTTCATTTTACTGAGTTCAAATTCCTATGTGTTTTGCCGTGGTTTTTTTGTTACAATACAGGTTTATATTTTTTTTATACTAAATATATACAAGTTTTTAAAAAAAAAATTTCCGGTGGTTTACTTTTACCGGTGGTTTCAAAACCGCCGGTAAAACCTTTACCGGCGGTTTAAAACTGCCGGTAAAGTTCAGACTTTACCAGCGGTTTTGAAATTTCAGGCGGTTTGGAAAAACCGCCATTAAAAGATATTTTCCAGCAGTTTTTAAGCACCGGCGAGAATTTCCAACGGAGGTATTTCCGGCGATTTTTCAACTTTTTCCGGCGGTTTTCTCACAGCCAGATAAAGTCAAAACTCTTGTAGTGAATAGGATCCCAATTGAATGATAAAAACTTAGGTTGCTTTCAATTCTAGATGAGAAATTGTTCTATAACAGATGTGCATGCCATAAAGTAAAAAAACAACACAGGGATGATGAAAAGAGAGATAGGAAGGGAGAAGAGAAAAACTGAGGATACATTTTTTAAATAGCGATGAAATGGTTAATTTATATGATTAATATAATTTAGGCAAACTTTAAGCAGTGATTTTGTGAAATTTATCATATTTTTAATTACTAAAATATGTTAACAATATATTTTCTAAATTTTATATTTATAACAAATATATTTTTATTTAATTTTATATATTTTTCAAGAAATATATTTATAAACATATTCATAAATTATAAATATATTTTTAAATATATAATTATATAAAAATATAAATTATTGGCCGAAGTAATGATCCAATCCAAGAGACGGGTTGAATTGTGTTTTTGAAAATATTTGATTTTCTCTCAAATAACAGCGTGAATTATGTGTGTAGTGAGTAAAATACAGATGCAATAATATCAAGTACAAACATCAAGAATTCAAGGTTAAAAAAAGGGTGAAATAAGCTTCATAAAATTTTATAAGATTAAGGTATATAATGAAGATGAATGAGAATGAAGAAAGTAAATGAAAAAGGCTCGGTATTTATAGGAGTTCGGTAACTTGTTTACGTCTATTACTTTGACTTTTCATCAAGAATTTTGCAAATACATTATAGAAATACTTTTTAAAGAGGCAAACACTTTCCTCTATACAGTCATTTTTTACAGACTTAAGCACCTAATCTTCTTTGTATTTTTTCACAAGTTCAAGCACCTAACTTTGCAAATGTTTTTTAGGGCTTAAGTAGAAACCCCTCCCATTTATAGTTTGAGAAGAGAATTTGTGAGATGACCTCACTAAGGATAACACTTAAGATGTTTTACAATAAGCACACGAGGAAGATTCTCTAATTTGCAACTAAGCTTCATTTTCTGGGTATATAGTGACGATTGCAAAAAAATTGTGGGAGAAGAATGAATGTGAATCTCTTGTTCTTTCAGACTATTTTACTCAAGCACTCATCTTCTTTTTAGTGCAAAATTGATGTGTGTGTATATACATATTCTTAGCTCTTCAGGGCACATTTTAGTAGAGCCAGCTCATTTTCCTATGGATAATCAGAGAGAAAACTTTCCATTTTGCAAATAAAACATGTTAGTACATGTAATCTCAAAGAAATCAAATGTATATTAAAAGGAAATGTATAAGAGATTTGATTTAAAAGTATTAAATACTATTTCAAACTACATTAAATGCGATCCAATGGTTATAAATTCAAATTTTTAAGATGTGTGGGCTGTGTTACTCGAATAATATCATATTGTTTGTCGAGTAATAATCTACTTGTTATTTTAGATTTGAAATTTATCCCTTAGTTATTCGAATAATCTTTTAAAACTCTCTATTTCTCTGCATATTAGTCAAGTAATATTTAACATTACTTGAGTAAGACTTTGAAGCTTTTTTTTTTTTTGTTTAATCGAGTAATTGAGTAAAACTTTGAAATCTCTGTTTCTTTATTTATTCCTCAAGTAATACTTAATGTTACTCGAGTAAGACTTAGAAGCTCTCTATTTCTTTGTTTATTACACAAGTAATACTTAATGTTACTTGAGTAAGACTTTGAAACTCCTTGTTTATTAAAGAATTAGTCGAGTAACAAACCTGGTAATCGAATAAGACTGACTTCAACAAAAGTACATTTAATTCTTTTAGTTGTTACTCAAGTAATACATTTTGATATTCGATTAAATTTTCAGTCTTTTGGTAAAATATTCAAATAATACTTTTCAATACTCGAGTAAAACTTGCTTATATAGCACTTGTCTTATAATTTGTCTAAATTAGTCAAGTGACATAATTTAACTTAAGCAAATACTCAAGTAATACTTACTAGAGTTTTGGTACTTGATTATTTCATTTGTTTAGATTTTGTACATGATCTTTAACATTTGAAAATTCATTTGATAGCCCTTAAATTTGTTTTTTTAAGCATCAAAACCTTCAAGAATATAATTGAGAATCATGCAATTGATTCAGCATAAATAAAAATAGATAATTTATATATAGCTCAACCTTGAGCGTTTATATCACATTAAATTATATTATATTTAAATCAGATTAAATTTATATCTATTAAACTACCAAAATAATTTAAATAATTGTTGTTTCATTTTTCATTTTCATTATTGAAAGCGCGTATGGCTTGATGATAAGCTGAATTTTTTTCACAAATTAAATGCCCAATTTTGTTAATTTTAGATAATTAGTGAGTTAATTAATTTATTTTTGAGTTAATATTGCACTCATATTTGTTTTATTATGTGGTATAGTTGGAAGAGGAATTAAGAGGCTAATTGAAAGTCAAAGTTTTTAATTAACATGGAAAAAGAAGTTGGGGTCGAATTGGAATCCTACATGCACAAGGATTGAAATTCTAGCCTAGACATCTACTCAGTTTTTTAGCCATAACTTCTTCTACAGATATTGGATTTGGATGTTCTTATATGAGTTGGAAAGCTAAGACAATTATCTACAACTTTTATAAAGCCCATGAAGCCCTTCCTTCTTTTTTTGAGTTTTTTATTCCAACCACTTGTCCACTTATTCCTAACCTCTACAACAGACTAGAGGGACCAAAAACAAGGTTTTGGAGGCAAGAGGTTCAACAAAGAGTGGTGCTTCATCAAGGAGGAGTTAAGGTTGTAATACCCCATATTTTCGTGAGATTATCACGTATTTTAAGTGAGTTTAAAATATCAAAAAATGGGTTTGAAAGGGCAATTAGTTGCTGAATCAACCACAGGGAGTGCCCTAGAGCTTAGATGTTAAGGAAAATGATGTGACATCGTCAAGTATCTCGAGGTATGATTTATGGTACCGAAAGAAATTGGATCGGGAATGGTTCCCGATATAGCTAAAAAGGCGGTTGTGATTTAGGCTGAAATATCGAATTATCGTATGGGACAATAAGGAAGTCAATGAAACCCCGAGGAAGTTCATATTTGGTATGTAGAGTAACCCTTCAGTAGTTTTTAGAAGAAACAATAGGGTTTGTAGCCAAAACGAAGATTCGGGCCTAAGTGCAGTTTTTCAAAATTGACAGAGGGAGGTCGAAACGAAGTTTTTTCGAAATTTTCAAGGGAATGTTTTAAGATATTTTAAAGGGTTATAAAGGTCTTTAAAGAGAAGTTCAGTTTTTTAGCCAGGGGCAAAATTGTAATTTTTGAGGTTTGGGTAAAAGTGTAATTTACCCAAAAATCAGGGGTATTAGTGTAATTAGTTCTTTCTTCAGGGACTAAAATGCAATTAAAATTTGGCCTAGGGACCAAGTTGAAAAGGGTCTAACTGCAATTACATAAAAAGTTTGGGCTAAAGTGTAATTCTTGAAACCTTTTTACTAAGGGCATTTGGCAGATTCAGGAAAAACTCATAAATGATTTTAGAGATAAGGATGAAGCCTCATGATGACGTTAAAGATAAGACGAAGGCTCATGATAACTTTAGAGATAAGATAAAGGTTCATGATGACTTTAGAGATAAAGATTAAGCCTCATGATGACTTTAAGGATAAGATTTGATTTGATTTGGATAAGATTTGATAAAATCTTATTTGGATAAGATTTGATTCGGATAAGAATGATTGCAAAAAATCTAAGAAGATTTGGAATGATTAGAGAATATTTTATAAGATTTGAAATGATTGAAATATCTTAGAAAAGATTTGAAATGATTGTGACTTACTTGGTGGCCAAGTTTCCAAGCCTATAAATAGAATGCTCATGGTCAAGGGTTTCCTCATTCTAAGTTGTGAGAAATTCGTGCTAAACGAGAGTGCTTTGAGCTTAGTGGATAGAAGGCTTTTGTTCCTAGAGAAGAATAAGCACTTACTCAATGCGTGAGGGCGTGTGAGGAGGTGGTTTGGTCAGAAGACTTGAGGATTTGCACAAATTGTGAGGAATCCCGAAATTAAGTCAAGGTAAGACTCCTATACTCCAAATCCTATTTTTGTTCTCTTATGTGAGACTATTATTACATGAAACGTGTTTTGTGTAACGTTTTTGTATGCAAAATCATATTGTTCTTTTACATAAAATTATGTTGCATATACGAAATGTGTTTTCTTGGAAATATATGTCGTTGGTTTTCAACTATTGCATTTATAAAATTCGTGTGGCCATACTGTTGTACCTATCTGTTGTTGTTGGAGGGCAAAAGTCAGATATCCCTCGAGAGGCGCTATGTGTGCGCCATCGAGAAACCTCTCGTGGGGAAGATCGTGAGTTTAAGGGACAACGGATGTGGTGTTTGAATGAGTTCTATGAGGTCGGGCCAATGTGACATGGTTAAGGACCTCCCGAGAGGCGCTATGCGTGTGCCATTGAGAAAGCTCTCGTAGAAGGAGGCTGACATGTTCATGAGGCACTTCAGAGTAGTTCTCGTTGTTTTCTCATACGTTTTATACTCGTGCATGCATTGATATAAACTGTTTTGGAGTTTCTCATTAGAAGATTCATCTTCTAATTGGGTTATACCCCTGGAATATTCAAACGTTCCAGGTTTGGCGAGCAGCTCTAAGGGAAAGAAGATAGCTGAAAATTAAGTTATCTGTTGTCGTATGTAGCATGTTTTAGCTATGTTCCATTGAGGTTTAGTTTTGTTAAATGTAAGTATGGCTGGATGCATAAATGAGGTATTTAGTTGCTACCTCTTAATGATGAGTCTCCATGTATTGAGGAATTTGAAGATGTACTATGGTACGGATTCTCATGATATAATAAAAGTGAATTCAATTATGTACCATATCAGGTTTCGATTATCGCTTTCGCAATTTTTATGATATGCTGGGGGGGTTTTGTTCGGAATTTGGTACTTGAGATTTAAGATATGTACCGTGATAAAAAGGAATTTATGTGTATTTTGGGACCCAGCATAGTGACACGCTTAGTCAGAAAAATCGGGGTGTTACAGTTGGTATCAGAACGAACCTAAGAAAAAGTTCTCATGTGGCTAGATAAGTAAAGCCACCATAAGTTCTAAGAAGTTGGTTAGGATTTTTTTTGAAATATTTAGCGGCATACTCTTGTTGCTTGTTCGATTTGAATTATGCCTTGCCGTGGTAAGTTGATAAATTCGCTCTATCTTCTTGTTAGATGGTGAATACAAGAAAGAATAGACGCAAGAGGGGCAATGGCGAAGAAAGCAACACTGACCCGCACCCAGAAGGTGGTGTGGGAGGGCAAAGAGATGCACAAGCTAACCTTGGCGAAGGTCGGATGGATAGGGTCGAAAGAATCCTAGAAGGCATGGCTGGGTGAATTTTGGAATTGCAGCCCGAGCAAAGAAGAGTGGATGCTCTAGAAAGGTATCTACAACAAAATCCACCAGTGTTTCGAGGAAAGCTGGCAGACGACCCTGCAATCAGTGAATACTGGTTGGACCAGACGGAGAAGATCCTACGTAAATTGAGGATCTTGAATGAGGATAAGGTCGAGTGTGCGACCTATATGCTAGAAGAAGAAGCAGCCCAATGGTGGGAGACTATGCAGCGATCGATACCTAATCGAGCAAGATCTCAAGGGTTAGCAACAGACGTAGAATTGGGGGAGGTACCCTAGATGTCATGGGAACGGTTTAAGGAACTGTTCAACGGGAAATTCTTTCCCACTTGTTGGAACTTGGCTAGAGCTCGAGAGTTTATGAGCCTACGCCAAGGGTCAAAAGACGAAAATTCTTGCAAGGCTTGCGAATTGAATTTCAACAGCTAATGAGCCTGGTCCACGTGGAGTCTTATGCAGACATAGCATTCAAAGCTATGACAGTCGAGGAGAATATGATACGGATGGCGGAACTAAAGGCCATAACAGCTCAAAATGGAGGACAGGCAGAGAAATGCAACCAAACTTCAGGACCTTAAGATGGGAAAATTCAGAAAAAGGGGAAGGCATGCTTTAAATGCAAAAGAGGCACCCAGGCAAGAGGTGCGATGGCCAGAGTATTGTTTGTTACACCTGTGGACAGCCCAAGCATACTTCCAGAAATTGCTCGAAGGGCATAGTCCAAGAAGGTAAGGCCATAGCAGCAGCACCAGTAAGCGTGATCTGTTACAATTGCAACCAACACGGGCACATCTCGAGGAATTTCCCGAAGAAGAAAAAGCAACAGTTAAAGATTGAAGAAGGCAAAGGGACTCGGCAGGGGCGAGTCTATAATTTGACTAAGGAGGACGCAGAGGGGAATCCTGCGGTTATCCAAGGTACTCTCTTTATTTTGGATATTTCTGTGCATGCATTGATAGATCCAGGGTCTACTCATTCTTTTATATCACATGCATTGGCTGGGAGTTTGAGAGTAAAAACCGAGTCTATGGGGTGTCTGATGGTGATTTCAACACCTATGGGTAAAAGTATGAAGTCCTCAGAAATAGTGAGAGGATGCAAAATTAACCTGAGTAATGTTTGTTTCCAGGCTGATCTGATTTTGTTAGAAGTATATGACTTCGACTTAATCTTGGGGATGGACTTCTTGTCTAAGTACGACACTAATATAGATTGTCGTAGAAAGATAATGACCATAAGAATACCTGAGGGAGGGTGGGTTAAATTTCAGGGATAAGGCGACCCCGAGGTTATAAAAATGATTTCAGCAATGAAGGCAGCAAAATTGTTAAGCCAAGGGGCTCGTGGATACATAGCTTATGCTCAACTGGAAGAAAAAGAAGTGCCAAAGCTCGATGATGTGCTAGTGGTACAAGAATATGCAGACGTGTTTCTGGAGGAATTACCAGGACTACCTCCATCTCGGGAGATCGAGTTCTCGATTGAGTTAGTTCCAAGAACTCAACCGATATCAATTCTGCCATACCGAATGGCTCCAACAGAGATAAAAGAATTGAAGAGTCAGCTACAGGAGTTGACTAATAAGGGGTTCATTAGGCAGAGCACGTTGCCATGGGGTGCACCGATGCTGTTTGTTAAAAAGAAGGACGGGAGTCTAAGGATGTGCACTGACTACCATCAGCTGAATAAGGCCACGGTAAAGAACAAGTATCTGTTCCCAAGGATAGACGAGTTGTTTGATCAACTACAAGGAGCGAAGGTGTTCTCAAAGATTGATTTGAGATCCGGATATTATCAGTTGAGAATTAAGCCAGATGATGTTCCGAAGACGGCATTTCGGTCAAGGTATGGCTATTTTGAGTATTTTGTAATGCCATTCGGATTAACTAATGCTCCAGCAGCGTTTATGGGTCTTATGAATAGAGTGTTTAGACCCTATCTGGATTAATTTGTGATCGTATTTATAGACGATATATTGGTGTATTCTTCGAATAAGAGTGAGCACGAGGAGCACTTGAGAATAGTGTTAGGAACTCTTAGGGAACATCAATTATATGCCAAGTTCTCAAAGTGCGAGTTCTGGCTATCTCAAGTGGCATTTCTTAGACATGTGATCTCTGCCGAAAGGATCTCAGTGGACTCAACCAAGATTAAGGCTATTCGGGGATGGAAGCAGCCGACATGCATAACCGAAGTGCGAAGCTTTTTGGGATTGGCAGGTTACTATCGAAGATTCGTGGAAGGGTTTTCAAAGATAACTGCACCTAGGACAAAGCTCATAAGGAAGGAGGTCAAGTTTGAGTGGACTGCCAAGTGCAAGGAAAGCTTTCAAGAGCTTAAGGGCAGACTGACCTCGGCACCTGTTCTAGCAATGCCTAGTGGGACCGGTAGATATGTTGTATACACCGATGCCTTGAAGGTTGGTTTGGGTTGTGTATTGATGCAGCATAGTCAGGTGATCGCGTATGGATCACGCCAATTGAAAAGGCACGAAGTAAACTACCCAACACATGATTTGGAGCTGGCAGCGGTGGTATATGCTCTGAAGCTATGGAGGCACTACCTATATGGAGAGACGTTCAATGTATTCACAGACCACAAAAGTCTGAGATATGTGTTCTCGCAGAAAGAGTTGAACATGAGGCAGCGACGATAGATGGAGTTCCTGAAGGACTACGACTGCAACATCTTGTATCACCCAGGGTGTGCCAACGTGGTGGCTGACGCTTTGAGTAGGACTGTGCCTACTGTTATAGCCGGGTTGATGGCCCAAGAGTGGCTATTGATTGAGGCTTTTAGCCTAATGACGGTGAGTGTAGTGCCAAAGGGATCATCTATCCTAGTAGCTGGCCTGGCGGTTCTGCTGGATCTGGAGACTGCGATACGAGAAGCTAGTGGCAGTGACCGGCGTATACGTCTATGGGTAGATGAGCAGAGTCAGCCCAAGAGTTCAGATTTTGAGATGCGGAATGGCATTCTCAGGTTTCGGGGTAGAGTGTACGTGCCAAACCTTCGGGAGTTGAGGCAGAAAATTTTGGATGAAGCCCATAGGGCTATGTATACTGTGCACCCAGGGGCCACAAAGATGTATCGAGATCTTCGAGAAATCTATTGGTGGCCAGGAATGAAGGCCACCGTGGCTAGGAGGGTGGCACAGTGTGATATATGTCAAAGGGTAAAAATTGAGCACCAAAAACCCGTAAGGTTGATGAGACCTTTGGAAGTTCCTGAGTGGAAATGGGAACATATCACGATGGATTTTGTAACAGGATTTTCGAAGAGTCGGAAGGGCAACGATGTCGTTTGGGTGGTAGTAGACAGGTTGACAAAGTCAGCACATTTCCTACCTACGAGGATGGATCAACCGGTACGAAAATTCACAGAGTAGTACGTGAAGGAAATTGTACAACTCCATGGTGCACCGGTAAGTATAGTTTCAGATCGGGACTCGAGGTTTACCTCGAGGTTTTGGGAGAGTTTGTAGGAGTGCATGGCGACTCAGCTAAAATTGAGTACGGCTTATCACCCGCAAACTGATGGGCAATCAGAAAGGACAATTCAAACGCTTGAAGATATGTTGAGATCCTGTGCCCTTGATTTTGGAGGAAATTAGGAGGAGCATCTAGCATTAGTAGAATTCGCGTACAACAATAGTTACCACAGCAGTATCGAGATGGCTCCTTATGAAGCTTTATATGGGAGAAAGTGTCGGTCGCCCATCTGTTGGACCGAAGTAGGGGAACTACAGATGTTAGGACCCGAACTTGTGCAGCAAACTTCCAATAAAATTCGAATAATCCAAGAGAGGATCCAAGCTGCACAAAGCAGACAAAAATCATACGCTGATCAAAGAAGAAGGGATCTAGAGTTTGAGGTAGGAGATCTGGTATACCTTAAAGTATCACCCCCAGCATTTGGTAACACGTGGAAGCAGTAAGGGAAAGCTAAAGCCAAGGTATATAGGACCATATCTGATTTTGGAAAGAGTCAGGCCTTTGGCCTATCAATTGGAACTTTCACCTAGCTTGTCCGGGATTCATAATGTGTTTCATGTCTCCCAACTTCGAAAACATGTGCCAGATCCAACCCTCGGAGTTCGAGTTGAGACAATTGAGCTAAGGAATGATTTGACCTACCCGGAGTTACCTGGAGCAATTCTGGACCGTCGAACTCAAGTATTGAGAAACAAAGAGATTCCATTGGTGAAGATTCAGTAGGGAAAACACTCAGATGATGAGGCAACGTGGGAACTTGAGGAAACAATTAGGAAGAAATATCCTCATTTGTTTGAGGAAATGGAAATAGAATAGGGAATTTTTTTATATTTTCTTCCTGAGATTGTATTCCAAAGTGCAATAAATATTTGACCTTCAATGATTTCGAATATATGGCAAATTTCGAGGACGAAATTATTTTAAGGGGGGGAGAATGTAATACCCCATATTTTCGTGACATTACCACGTATTTTAAGTGAGTTTAAAATACCGAAAAATGGGCTTGAAAGGACAATTAGTTGCTGAATCAATCACAGGGAATGCCCTAGAGCTTAGATGTTAAGGAAAATGATGTGACATCGTCAAGCATCTCGAGGTATGATTTATGACACCGAAAGAAATTGGATCGGGAATGGTTCCCGGTATAGCTAAAAAGGCGATTGTGATTTAGGCTGAAATATCGAATTATCGTATGGGGCAATCGGGAAGTCAATGGAACCCCGAGGAAGTTCATATTTAGTATGTAGAGTAACCCTTCAGTAGTTTTTAAAAGAAACAATAGGGTTTGTAGCCAAAACGAAGATTCAGGCCTAAGTACAGTTTTCCAAAATTGACAGAGGGAGGTCAAAACGAAGTTTTTTCGAAATTTTCAAGGGAATGTTTTAGGATATTTTAAAGGGTTATAAAGGTCTTTAAAGAGAAGTTCAGTTTTTGAGACAGGGGCAAAATTGTAATTTTTGAGATTTGGGTAAAAGTGTAATTTATCCAAAAATCAGGGGTATTAGTGTAATTAGTCCTTTCTTCAGGGACTAAAATGCAATTAAAATTTGGCCTAGGGACCAAGTTGAAAAGGGTCTAAGTGCAATTACATAAAAAGTTTGGGCTCAAGTGTAATTCTTGAAACCTTTTTACTAAGGGCATTTGGCAGATTCAGGAAAAAAGCCTCATAAATGATTTTAGAGATAAGGATGAAGCCTCATGATGACGTTAGCGATAAGATTAAGGCTCATGATGACTTTAGAGATAAGATAAAGGTTCATGATGACTTTAGAGATAAAGATTAAGCCTCATGATGACTTTAAGGATAAGATTTGATTTGATTTGGATAAGATTTGATAAAATCTTATTTGTATAAGATTTGATTCGGATAAGAATGATTGCAGAAAATCTAAGAAGATTTGGAATGATTAGAGAATATCGTAGAAGATTTGGAATGATTGGAGAATATTTTAGAAGATTTGAAATGATTGAAATATCTTAGAAAAGATTTGAAATGATTGTGACTTACTTGGTGGCCAAGTTTCCAAGCCTATAAATAGAATGCTCATGGTCAAGGGTTTCCTCATTCTAAGTTGTGAGAAATTCGTGCTAGACGAGAGTGCTTCGAACTTAGTGGATAGAAGGCTTTTGTTCCTAGAGAAGAAGAAGCACTTGCTCAACGCGTGAGGGCGTGTGAGGAGGTGGTTTGGTCAGAAGACTTGAGGATTTGCACAAATTGTGAGGAATCCCGAAATTAAGTCAATGTGAGACTCCTATACTCCAAATCTTATTTTTGTTCTCTTATGTGAGACTATTATTGCATGAAACGTGTTTTGTGTAACGTTTTTGTATGCAAAATCATATTGTTCTTTTACATAAAATTATGTTGCATATACGAAATGTGTTTTCTTGGAAATATATGCCGTTGGTTTTTAACTATTGTATTTATAAAATTCGTGTGGCCATACTGTCGTACCTATTTGTTGTTGTTGAAGGGCAAAAGTCGGATATCTCCCGAGATGCGCTATGCGTGCGCCATAGAGAAAGCTCTCGTGGAGAAGATCGTGAGTCTAAGGGACAACAGATGTGGTGTTTGAATGAGTTCTATGAGGTCAGGCCAATGTGACATGGTTAAGGACCTCCCGAGAGGCGTTATGCGTGCGCCATTAAGAAAGCTCTCGTAAGAGGAGGCTGACATGTTCATGAGGCACTTCGGAGTAGTTCTCCTTGTTTTCTCATACGTTTTATACTCGTGCATGCATTGATATAAACTGTTTTGGAGTTTCTCACTAGAAGATTCATCTTCTAATTAGGTTATAAACCTGGAATATTCAAACGTTCCAGGTTTGGCGAGCAGCTCTGAGGGAAAGAAGATAGCTGAAGATTAAGTTATCTATTGTCGTATGTAGCATGTTTTAGCTATGTTCCGTTGAGGTTTAGTTTTGTTAAATGTAAGTATGGCTGGATGCATAAATGAGGTATTTAGTTGCTACCTCTTAATGATGAGTCTCCATGTATTGAGGAATTTGAAGATGTACTATGGTACGGATTCTCATGATATAATAAAAGTGAATTGAGTTATGTACCATATCAGGTTTCGATTATCGCTTTCACAATTTTTATGATATGCTGGGGGGGTTTTGTTCGGAATTTGATATTTGAGATTTAAGATATGTACCGTGATAAAAAGGAATTTATGTGTATTTTAGGACCTAGCATAGTGACACGCTTGGTCAGAAAAATCAGGGTGTTACAAAGGTGATACCGAAGAAAATCGATTTTATCTTTTAAATTCAATTTTTCTTTTATTATTTAGGATCTCAATTATGCAGCAACTTTTGGATGATTTTGAGAATATATTATTCATTATGAGTGACTAATTAATTATCTATGGTTTTGAAAAGATCCAATGCATTGAAACTCTATTAGTTTACTCAATTTTTGGTTGTGTTTGTTACTTTGACTGTGTTTATTTTATTCTAAAGTTAATGCTTATAATTACTTGATCACCAACTATATGATCTGAGATTTCTTATGAAGTTAGACATAGATAAGTAAGGAATAGATTCTTGGACAAAATAATATATGTTAATTGAGGAAGGCATTTACTTGGTTACACGTGCAATCTTTGATTATATTTGTGATGAATATTTTCATGTCATGAGTAGTTATGCTTGATGTGTTCTCTAATTCTATTCACTTAAACATATAGTAAGTTACGTTAGTTGAATAATTTTGTTAGATCTAAACATAGGTTAATAAATAAATTAGAGTGTTTGATTGACATAGTTTATAATTCAATTGAAGTAATTCAATAAAGTGGATTTGGTGGGTAAATTTAAAAAATCCTAGATTTTAATCAATTGAATTTTAATTCTTCAGAATTAAGGTGATTGTTAGTTGTTTAAATTTTTTCTTTCTACTTGCACAATTTAGGGTTTAATTTCTTTGAGTAATTGATTGTCCAAATATAGTTAATTGTGACTAATTTTATTAATTAAAAGGTTTAGTTACTAATCTCCGTGGGAACTATCTTTACTCATCATTTTATTTGTCTTGACCGCGTATACTTGCATATTCTTTGTGGGTCACATAAAGTCACAAACACTTAAATAAATTTAAAGGACTTGAAAATTTTTACCAATTAAAAAATTATTAAAAAAAATTAAATTAATAAATAAGAGGATGAACAACAAAAAAAATAAGAAATATTGGTTTCAATTTTACTATTAAGTAATTACTTTAAAATTATTTAAATGAGTGCTCTTTTGTTTTTTTATTTCTTTTATTGAAATAATTTTTTATTAAATTACATTAGAGCTACTAAGTTAAATTGAAATAATTAGATCATTTTTATCTTATTTTTCTATTTTTCATTATTCAGAACACAAATTTAAAGGAATTTGCAAGGTTTTATCACTTAAAAAATTATTTAAAGGACTTTTTACGAATAAATAAAAAGATAAATTCATGTTGTAAAATAATAAAATTCTAATAAATTAAAAGAGATAATTAGAATGTGTTTCTAAACTTTTGGTACAAGAATAATAAAGAAAGGATTTTTTTATAATTAATTATGTTTTTTCTCGTGGACTTTTAAGTGATTTTTATAATTAATTAGGCTCGCGGAGAATATAATATGGAATACTACTATTAACGAACTCATTTTGACAGTTTCTTCCAGAGTGGTAGACAACATATTAAATTGTAAGAAAATTCTAAGTGATGGGAAAGGAAGTCCATTTTCCAACAAATTTGTTTTAGTCATAGTTAAATTAACTGATTTTGAATCTAATTGGAAACGATCAAACATTATAAAATCAAATGAATTTGAAATATATGTTTTTTTGATGGGTTAAATAATATTGTTTAAAATTGATACTTTTACACAACATCGTCTTATTATAGTTGTAAATTTTTTGTGATAATTTGAATATTTTAAATAATTGATTCCAATGCGATGTTAGGTAAATGTTCAAGAAAGACTCAGGAAATCTCTTAAGCATGAGGCTTGAGGAGTCCCATAACCCTAAAAGTAGGTTAAATTAAAGATAGCTTGAAAAAAATATAAAATAACAATATTAATAAAATTCAATCTAAACATGTTTAGATGTGTTAAAATTTTGACTCTCACACCTGGTCACCTCATTATAATGAATGGTAGTCTTTGCAACAACATTTTTTTTTTTTTTATTCACTTAGGGTATCTAGACTTACGCTCAACTAGTCTCCAAGGGACGATGACTTCCCTCCCGACGCATGCTCGGGTAAATCTGAATGCAGATCCAACCTATACACACCCAAAGTGGACTTTCGAGATATGGATACCCTCCTTGTGGTTCATTTAGACATTGCACTTACAGGTTCATTATAATAATGCAAATCAACTAAACAACAATTATTTTGCTAGATTGTATGATAAATGAAAGATACGTCCAAAACATATGAAATCCTACATACCATGATCATATCATTCTCAACGATTATCAAGGATATAACTCAGTAATTGAAGCCTCGTGGATTGATGCATGAGTAGAAGTATTTTTCAAATTGCTGGACTCAGATGCTTCAAGATTATGCCCTCGAAACAATGGCATGTCTTGGTTGAGGCTAATATGCTGTCGAAAAAATTCAGGTTTTGAAGGAACTGGAAGAGTGAAAGCGGAGCCTTTGAGCATGTAGACTATGAAACCCATTGTTGGCCTGTCAGATACATTGTTTTGAACGCACAACAATCCGATACGGATGCATTTCATTATTTCATTCATTGGTCTTGAATCGGACCTTAACACGGGATCTATAAAATTTGAAATTGTTTCGTTCTGCCAACTCTTCCAAGCCTACAAACATTCAACATTTTCTATAAATTCTCACATCTTGAAAATGGTGTTTGTTAATCTCCCATCAATATTCATACTTACATAGGTTAATAGGTCTTCTTCGTTCTCGTCATTTTGAAAACAAGAGATTTTCTGACCACTAACAATCTCCAAAACTAAAACACCAAAACTATAGACATCTGACTTTATTGAAAACTGTCCATTCCTTGCATATTCTGGAGACATGTATCCGCTGTAGTGATTAAAGAATTAATGTGACTAATAGAATATTTAGAAAAAATAAAATAATGCCCTAAACATTATATTTTTAGAAATCAACAATAGATATGGGTTAAAGTAATAAGGTGGAGATGGAGTTAAAATCTTACTAGGTTCCTGCAATTTTGCTTGTACACCCTCGAGTTTCATCCATCGTAAATAATTTTGCCATGCCAAAATCTGATATTTTCGAGTTCATCTCAGCATCTAACAAAATATTACTAGCTTTGAGATCACGATGAATAATTCTAAGTCTTGAATCTTCATGGAGGTATAAAAGTCCTCGAACAATGTCTTCTATGATTTTGTAACGCTTTTCCCAATCCAAATTAGCACGGTTGACAGGATCTATAGAATTATCCATGTTAGAGTTGAAATATAACTTGAAACATATTAAGAACCTCCAAATTTGTTTTTCAAATCTATAATAATTTTCATTAGCAAAAAATCATGAGAGTTTAAGTTGATAACAAAAAAAAACTTTTGCGAACATTCACTATGGCAATCATACCAAATAATAAGTGATCCAGACTTGAGTTAATCACGAACTCGTAGACAAGGAGTCTTTCTCTATCTTGTAAGCAAAATCCAAGAAGCCTGACTAAATTTCGATGTTGAAGATTGGCCATTAACATAATCTCGTTCTTAAATTCTACTTCTCTTTGTCCAGAACTCAAAGAGAGTCTCTTCACTGCTATTTCTTGTCCATTAGGAAGCTTACCCTAAATATCAACAATATAAATGACAAGCATATCAATTGCCTTTGAAATAGTTTTTTAAAATAAGTAAAATTCTATAGACTTTGAATCTTAAATTACCTTGTAAACCACTCCAAAACCGCCTCGACCAAGCTTATTAGTATCAGAAAAGTTATTCGTTGCAATGCAAAGAGTATCAAAGTCGTATTGCAAGGATTCCAGAATACTGATTTCATCTGTAAATATAAATTCATCCAAAGTTTCACAAACAAGCAAAAAACGTTACTAGATATTTCAATCGAATGTGGGAGGCATAAGTCGATATACGGTTCAAATTCCAGAATATTTATATTTTTAACTTACTTCCAAGCCTCTGCTTTGCCTTCCTCTGCTTCTTCTTCCTTAGAATGAGTATCCCAAAGATGAGCATTACTAAGAAAGCAATAGTTGAAGCAACAACAATAATTACTGTTTTATCATCTTTTCCTGCAGAACCAGAAATTAGTCATTCTCATCATATCACTTCAAGTGCTGGGTTTTAGAGTGTTCTCTTTATCAAATTCTACAGTTATCTCCTCATCAAAAACAAAACAAAATGACAGTCACATAGCAAGTGTTTCTCCTTTCAAACCACCCAAAAACTACTTTTTAATAAGATCACTAATTCTATAATTTAATTTCTTGGCTTAAAAGGAAAAATATTCCTCAACGAAACTTTTACAGTGTATCTATATATGTGTAAGCTGAGTAAAGCTGTTGGGGCCTAGTGGGCAAAATTCTCTCAAATCAATTCATCAGAAGTTTCTATATTATATTATCTTATCGGACCAAAATTTTGTGTCTGCCAATGGAGTCCACTTGTAGGGACATAATTACAATTTTATCTTAAATCCATTGATCGGGGGACCTCAAAATCATTTTTCTATCTCAAAATGATCAAATCTACCTGGTGAAGACGGCGGCGCACCGACCGACGGTGGTGTAACTACCACCGGTGTGTCACTATAGAACAGGTAGGTCTCAAACCGGTAATTACAGCTGGGTCCGAAACCTCTCCCTCCCGTCATCCCGGAGCAACAATCTTTTCTCACAGACACCTTAACCAAGCAATCCACGCAATCTTGTTCGGACAGATCTGGCGTGCACTGCATAAGCCCATATATACTCTGGCCAGAGTCCGGAACAGTGGCGATCTTCGTGGAAAATTTGCGACGGTTGCCACCGGACGCTGCCTCTTTTCGGAGATTGTTGAGCAAGTTCACCCTTGTCCGGTTGAACTCACCCGCTCCACCAGACATATTAGCTGAATCCCCCAAAAAGAACATCTGAGTTTCTGGCATGCTCAAAATACCTTCCATGTTCCTGTTCGAGTATCGGAGCATGCAGTAATCGTACCAGCCGATCGCTTCTGTGTAATTCGAACAAAGCTGCGGCAACTTTCTAGTAGAGTCATCGATGCAGCTCCGGCATACATCAATCTCAACGTCTCCACGGCAGAGAACAATGGCGTAAGATCTATGAGAGTTGTCACCGGTGGAGGCACTGTAGAAGCCATAATTGTCGACGTTGGAGGAGAGAGAGGGCAAGAGGGTTTCGAGATTTTTCAGGTAAGCGGTGGAGTTGCCGGCTGTTCGGACGCAGAAATGAAACACAAACTTGGGCTGGGAAACGGCAAGAGGAACAAGGGTAAGGAGAATATGAAGAAGAAAGAAGATTGGGTGTGACCAGAAGCGCATTTTTATTTTTTCTCGTATGTACTGGAAAGAATTTAACTGAAAATCATGCAAATGCAAGAGTTTGGACTTGCGTTCTGGATGTGATACCCACTTTAAAAGTTTCAAAGTTTTCAACTTTCCAGCGCCACTTAGGCTAGGGTGAAGTTTCTACCGCCAATTAGGCTAGTGGTTGATTTAGACGAAGTGGGTAAGGAGAGGGCCCGACAAAGACTTCAATCAAATAGGTTTGATTTCCAACACGTACGTACACTACACGCCCAACTGAATTTTATTGTTTAACCCATATAATAATATTTCTCTTCTTTTCACATTTAATTATTTCCAACTGTTGAACTTGAACTTGATGTTCGAACCATGAATATATATATAGGAAATGAAGAGAAAAAATGATGCAGACGAGATGTGTTTAATTATCATTACTGTAATTAACATCGTCAACCAATCATATAATTAATTCTGTAATCCCAGTCTCCTGGATTTACTTTTGATTTTAATATTAATTTCATTTTACAAGTTCGAAGCCTTCTCCCCAAACTTTCCAAGCTTCAGCATCAATTAATGTGTGTAATAACCTATTCATCAAAACTTGTAAATGGATACGAGAATGAAAGGCGTTCATTGTGCCTTACCAACTTGCATATAGAATGTCTCCAACAAATATTAGGACTAATGGAATTCTATTTATTTATTAATACAATTAATTGTTATTGTCAAACTCACAGAGTCAATTCGTACAAGTTTATGAGTTATGCAATTTTAAATGAGTCAACTCTCCTATGAACTTGAATTTTCTAATGATCGGAGTTGACTTGCTGTTCAATATTGTAAATTTGATAAAATATGAAATTTATATTATATATAAATTAATATTTAAAATTTTGATTATGGATAAATTATGACAAATGATCGATTTAATATTTAAAAATTTTATATTATTTAGTATTTTTAAAATTAATAGATAAAATTATTTTAAAATAGGTACATACATGTATTTTATTCATAACGAATATAATTATAAATTTTAATAATTATGTTATTAGGCAACATTAATTAATTTTTCAAAAAATTATGTCATTCTGAACATATAGTTACATATATTAAATGATATTTTTAATTATTTTTAAAATTTTATAATTTTATGATCAGAATTTACGATTTAATTTTATAAATTATTTTTCGATCCCACTTAAAATTTCAATTTTAATAACCTTGCAATCAACCACAAAATATAAGTAACAAATACAAATGCCTTGGAACAAATTCATATGGGATAATGAGTTGCTCCCTTGGCATCAATGAATTAGATTGGTCATATATATTATCTCAATTTTATAATACCAAAGTTACATTCTTCAATTATAAATATCCCACAACTAAAATATTTTTAGGAAAAATATACAACATAATACAATGTTTTAATGAATATAGAATGCACAAAAGTAGCATGTCATTTTTTGCACCGATGAAGGCTACATTTAAAAAATATTGGGTGGATATTCTACCCCTTTATTTAATAGTTAGTACGTTAGATCCCGTACAAAAGTGGATGAGTGTGAAAATCTTTTTAAATTTTTACGACAGGACTATGAAAAGATATCGATGATTCAAAGATGAAATCTAAATGTTTAATTTATGAAATATATAATTTGCTCAAGTCTCGTTTCACGAAAAATCAAATGGGATTTTGAAATATGGGTTTTCAAAATTCTTAAGATACAAAAATATTTTTTATATTTTTATTGTTTTCAAATCTTTTAGGGTTTCAAGCGCATGAGTATGACCACGAAAAGAAAGACAGAAAACTTAGGCAGTGCCAATGTGTTATTGAAGTAAAATTTGTAATATATTTAGGAGGAACAAAATATGTAGTCTGTAATGAAATACGTCCGGAGGAGTTCTTTGTCTGTTAAACAAATGGTACTAGAAAATATAGAAAGGTATATTTCTTCCACTTAAAAATATATATCTGGTTGATTGATGATATTTGTGCATCTGGATGTGATGCCCATTTTGAAAGTTTATTCGCCCCCCCCCCCCCTCCCCCCACGGGAGTAGCATGGATGGCAGTCAAGTAATAGATTGTAGATAATGATGCAGATTCGAATCATAGTAATCGCAGTGTGAGAGTTTTACCCTCATGTGGGAGTGGTTCCTTGTGAGTATTATACACTGTATCTCTTATCTAATGCATCATCGTGTATCGTAATTAATGTCTCTCACATACATAGAATAATATATGAGGAACCCTTAAGACGAGAAATATCACCTTTATAGATAAGTTTCCAACTTTCTAACACCAATTAGGCTTGTGGTTGATTTAGACGAAGTGGGTAAGGAGAGGGCCCGACAAAGACTTCAATGAAATAGGTTTGATTTCCAACACGTACGTACACTACACGCCCAACTGAATATTATTGTTTAACCCATATAATAATATTTCTCTTCTTTTCACATTTAATTATTTCCAACTGTTGAACTTGAACTTGATGTTCAAACCATGAATATATAGGAAATGAAGAGAAAAAATGATGGAGACGAGCCGTGTTTAGTTATCCTTACTGTAATTAACATCGTCAACCAATCATATAATTAATTCTCTAATCCCAGTCTCCTTAACTGTGATATGGGTGGATTTACTTTTGATTTTAATATTAATAAACTTTAGACATGCCCAAATACATCACCGTCTTGGGCTTCATTAAGAAACACAAAACCTAACACATATCTTAAAAGTTTTTTTCATTTATGCGATTTTGGAGATAATTGTACTTTTGATCACCAATGATCTCTAAAACTAAGACATTAAAAGTTAAAGATACTGATCTTTATTGGGAAGTGTCTACGCATAACATGCTTGTTGTGGCATAATCTTTGGGAGAGTCAAAGAATTAATGTTTTTTGCTCGAAAGATTGTATCACCTTATTAAAGAAGGCTTTTTTTTTCTAAGGAAGGACAATATTTCCATGTCAGCCATTTAAAGGGATTGAACAATGTATTTTCTCAGTTAAGTAATTCTCCAGAAGACTGCAAGGGAGATGTTCACCTGGATAAGTCACTTCTAGTAAATGATTTGTTATTGTCTCGAATAACAGCAGTCTGTCTTACGACATTCCTTCTTCCAAAGGACTCACTAAGGCTATCCTCTTATTTGGGCGGGGGGAGGAGGGGTTTGTTCATAGACCTAATCCATGCTTAATCCGAGATAATTTTGTCCACACTTTGTGCATATGTGCCACGTACCTTACTATCAATACAGTAAGGGTATAAATACCCCTGGGGGGTTCGTAAGCCTAATCCATGCTTAATTCGAGATAACTTTGTCTGCACTTTGTGTATGTGCCAATACAATAAGGGTATATGCCACATGCCCTACTACCAATACCGAGATAACTTTGTATGTACTTTGTGCATATGTGTCATGTACCTTACTACCAATACAGTAAGAGTATAAATACCTTTGGGAAGGGTTCTTCGTAGGCCTAATCCATACTTAATTCAAGATAATTTTGTCTACATTTTGTGCATATGTACCACGTACCCTATTACCAATATGGATAAGGAGAATGTGAAGAAGAAAAGATTGGATATGTGCAGGAGCGCATTTTTATTTTCTGAAAATCATGCAGAGGCAAGAGTTTGGACTTGGGTTTTGGATGTGATACGCACTTTAAAAGTTTCAAAGTTTTCAACTTTCCACCACCACATAGGCTAGTGTGAACTTTCTACCACCAATTAAGCTAGTGGTTGATTTAGACAAAGTGGGTAAGGAAAGGTCCCGACAAAGACTTCAATCAAATAGGTTTGATTTCCAACACGTACACTACACGCCCAATTGAATTTTATTGTTTAACTCATATATATATATATATATATATATATATTTCTCTTCTTTTCACATTTAATTATTTCCAACTATTGATCTTGATCAACTTGATGTTCAAACCATGAATACATAGGAAATGAAGAGAAAAAATGATGCAGACGAGACGAAGACGTGTTTAATTATAATTAACATCGTCAACCAATTAATCATATAATTAATTCTGTAATCCCAATCTCCTTAACTGTGATATATATATATATATATGGGTGGATTTACTTTTGATTTTAATATTTTAATTTCATTGTGCCTTGCCAACTTTCATATAGAATGTCTCCAACATGTTAGAACTGATAGAATTTTATTTATTTATTAATATAATTAATTATTATTATTAAACTCACTCATCTAAATTGTATTACAAGTGATGTAGTTTTAAATGAGTTAATTTGCTTATAAATTTGAATTTTTATAAAATCAAAATTGACTCGTAATTCAATATTGTAAATTTGATGGTAAAGTTGGTAAACTTTGAAATTTATATTGCATATTAATTAATATTTAAAATGTTAATTATGAATAAATAATGATAAATGATGGATTTAATATTTAAAAATTTCATATTATTTAGTATTTTTGAAATTAATAGATAAAGTTATTTTGAAATAGATACATATATAAATATTTTATTCATAAAGAATATGATTGTAAATTGTAATAATTATGTCATTAGGCAACATTAATTAATTTTTCATAAAATTATGTCATATTAAATGCTATTCTTAATTGTCTCTAAAATTTTATAATTTTACTATCTAAATTTACGATTTGATTTTATAAATCATTATTCGATCCTACTTAAAATATCGATTTTAACAATTTTGTAATTAATCACAAAATATATATAACAAATACAAATGTTTTTGGACAAATTCATATGGGATAATGAGTTGCCCCGTTCGCATCAATGAATTAGATTGGTCATATTGGGTATACTAATCTATATATTATCCCAATTTTATAATACCAAAGTTACATTCTTCAATTATAAATATCCGACAACTAAAATATTTTTAGGAAAAATATACAACATAATACAATGTTTTAATGAATATAGAATGCACAAAAGTTGCATGTCATTCTATCCCTTTATTCAATAGTTAGTGCCTTAAATCATGTACAAAAGTGGGTAAGTGTGAAAGTCTTTTTAGATTTTTATGACAGAATCATGGGATAGGTGAGATGGCAAAAGGTTAATTTATGAAATTTATAATTTGTACAAGTCTCATTTTAAGACCTAAGAATGATATCGAAAATAATATTCATGGCATAGGTTAAATAGTAAAAGGACAATGATATCGAAAGTAATATTCACGACATAGGTTGAATAGTAAAAGGACAAGCGATATATTGATGTAGTCTGGTAGATTGTGAGTTTGATTCCTCCTCTATACAAGAGTCAAAGGTCCAATCTATGATTTACCTCTCTTACATAATCGAAGACGAACACAAAAAATCACGCAAAAATAGTCATCCTAAGGTGTACATAAAGAGAAATCAATATATAATGTACATAAAGGGAAATCAATTGGGATTTTGAAACATGGGTTTTCAAAATTCTAAAGATGCAAAAATATTTTTATATTTTTAGTTTTCAAATCTTTTAAGTTCTAAGTTTTAAATTTTTATTTTAAAAATAAAATTTACATTTGAAAAATATTTTTATATCTTAGTTTTTAATTAAATAAATATATTATTTTAAAATAGTTCGTCCGCCTTCTACTAAACTTTGCCTTTCTATTGAGGCTTACAAGCGTAGACTCAACTAGAAAGCCTAACATGGGGCATGTTCATGGACCAGTCGAGCCTTTAGGGTCCAATCCCAACCTGTTTTGTTAACGAGATAAGTCAACTTGGTTCGGAAACTTTGGGCCAAATGGCAGTCATAGGGCATGCCAACCTAGCCTAACCCGTTTGACATCACTAAATTTTCCATTAAAGTCGTTATTTTTGCAATTAGATGCTAATCACTGCATTTGGTGGCTCAAATCATGCATGGCGGTCATGTTTTAATTTTTAGGCAAAGGTGCATAATTAAATTTATTTATCATGGATGATATGGAGTTTTTTCATCTTGCTCCTAGAGTGTGAGATCGTATAATTTGATAAATAATCTAATAAACTCTCTTAAATCACATAATAATACTAAAACATAAAAACATTGTTTATTGACACATAAAAATTGTTCTTTTAACTTTTACTTTTATCTTTTATATTAACATATTCAAATGTGTTAAGTGCCCCATCAAATGTGTTAACTGCTCCAGCTTCATCAAAAGAAACGAAAAAGTGATAGATATTTAAATTTTTATCATTTATTTTAATTTAAATAAGAAAATCTCTCGACCGCCAATTAACCTCTCATAACTTTAGGAACAAAACCCTTTTACTAAAACTCACGAAAACTTCTAGAAACCCCTTAATCAACCAACAACTTGAATTGAATTTTTGTGAAATCTCTCGACTAAACCCAAAATATTATTTCATCTCATCAACCTCCATACATTGCCTCGATAACTAGAGACGGTAAAGCCGATTTGTAGGTTTCGCACTCGTTGAACTTTTAAAATTATAATTTTTCCATTTTGTTTATTACACCTAGGCCTTGATAACTTCTATTTTTATATACTTAGACCCCCAACTTATAAAAATTATATTTTGACCTAAAAATTCTGAAATTTCTTCCCTAATGTTCTCAAGATATTTCAAAAATAATTACATTCTCACCCCCTAAATAAATACTTATCCTATCCATATGTAATGATGATTATCCTAAGTTTATCTCTAAAAATTTAAGTTAATTTAATTAGTATAATCTCACTCATGTTTTTCCTATAATTTTCTATTAAATTCGTATTGATTAATTTCATCCGCATATGTCATTTCATACATATACTTGGAAATATTTGGAGTTGGCCACAATAATATATAGACTAAAGTTATGGAGACACTAACTATATAGTGAAAAGTTTGAAACTTGCGCTGTTCACAAGAATTTGGAATATGTGTTCTCACTAAAAAAAAAAAAAAAGAATACTAAATAAATGACAACGATAATAGATGGAGTTTTTAAAGAATTATAATTGTACGATAAAATATCACCATAAGAAAGTCAATTGATTGATGTTTTAACTATGAATAAACCTGTTGTAATGGTTGGGATGATGGCTTGTGAATGGAGTCTAGAGAAGGCTTTTATCCTTTCTACTACGAGAGTAGTTCTTAATAAGACTCCTATCTATGTTTAATTGATTTGAAAAAACTTTTACACAATTCTTTTTTGTATGTCTTTTTTCTTTTCTTTTTATTTGTCTCACTCTATACCAAGTGTTAACCACCTTACTATCCTGGTGGTTGACACTTTCCCACTATATCTATATGTAATCCATAGTTCATGGATCGAAATTGTGTTGGAATGGATGAATTTCTAGTGATGCCATTCAAAATTTATAATTTGAAATGCTTTTCAAATCCTTCTATTTTTAGTGTCAGAATCCAAGGGTAGATTTGGACTTAAATTTAAATGCTTTCCTAAATAATGTAATTAAACAAATCATTTGAAATTTCAAATTCCAACAAACATAGAACATGGTCAAATGACCATATCTGAAGGCAACGGAATATTATTTGGTCCCAAAGTCATACTTTTATGGTAGTTTTACACACACTCTATCACACACACACACACACACACACACACACACACACAGACAGATGGCATACTCTCTAGTTATTGGAACCTGATAATAGAAATTGATGAATAAATGAATACAAGTTTATACAGAGGCATGATACAAGTAGCACTTACTGCAGTTTTAGTAATTGCATTAAGGACTGTGTAGGCATCTTCAATTTGAGTATCCTTATCAGGATTAGTAGAAACTACCTCATACAATGGACCAGTTTATTTTTGTAGCATCCTAAAAATTTGGAGATAAATAAAAATAATTAATTTGGGTGTTTGAGGATATTTTAGAATATTTGAAAATTTTTGAAAAAATACTTATTTATGATATTTTGAAGAAATAGGAAATTAAGGTGATTAATTAAATTAATTAGAAGTATTTAAGAAAGTAATAATAAAATAAAATATAGTAAAAATAATTACAATAATAATAGAAATACTACTAATAATAATAATACAAGAGTTAATTAAATGAAATGAACTAATTAACATATATATATATATATTTGTATATGTGTGTATGCGTGGCTGCTCCAAAGCCATTTCTTTTTGTGGCTTTTAGGCCACTCAATTTTCCTCCACAAATTGGAGTATTGGGCAGCAAGCTTGGAGCCTTTAAAAGGCTCATAAATTAGGCAACCTGGGGGCAGAAGATGAAGAAGAAATGGGAGGGAGCAAGGGCCGCGAGCAGTGAGGGAGAGGAAGGAGAGAAGAATTGAAGAAGAAAGAAGAGGCGCGCGGCAGTGGAAAATGAAAGGAAAGATGAGAAAAATTAAAGGATTTTGTGGATTAATCGATGTTTAAAATATTCAGGTAAGTGGGTAAAATTATTGTAAGTATTATACGTTTAAATCATATATTTCATACGGTTAGATTTGATTAAAATAGGCCGTAAACTTATTTTTTTTATGTTAAAGGTTTTACTTCGCAGTGGGAGCATGAGAGAAGCTACGATCGACTATCTATAGGCAAGCTCCTAACCCTATCCTCGCGTTATTTACTTCCCATGAAAGTCTTCGAGGTTTTTTATATTCTATTCTCTCCCTCACCATAATTTGGTTCCACGTACTAATAATGATAATCCGCGTGGTACCACCCTACGACTTTTATTTATTTAATGAGATTATTGTTAATGGAAAGAGTTAAACAGAGATGTTTTGGTGTCTTTCATTCCATCCGTCACGGGGCTTTGTACTGCTCCGCTTTCATTGGGAATGATGCCGAACCCGTTGGGGCTAGGTTCTTAGAAAATAGATGTGGTCAAGATCATGTGATTATGTTAGTAGTTTGTTATGAATGTGAAAATGGTTTCCTGTGTTTGAGAAGAGCAGAGAATGTGAATGACATAATGATGTCTATGTTGTTATGGATAAAGTGAGAGAAATGTTGAGCTTAAGAGATTGAGTTTGATGTTTTCTATGTGTGTCTTAAGGGTATGGGGTACAAAGCCACTGACTGTCGACCGTGGGTCGTGGCAATTGATGGCTGGATGTATGGGCGCCAGTCATCGACTGATACGATAAGCGCTAGACGGGCCAGAAGAGCTGGTACTGCCAGATTCCCGCCTTGGCTTGTGCATATCATGATGTGTGTGCTACAGAGGGCTGAGTTGCATTCACTTGGGGACATGCTTTGTGTGTGATGGGATGTATGAGCATTTACATGACCCAGTTGGTCTAAGAGCCAATTTGGGTACCCTAGGTAAGCATATGCATTTAGAGGCATTTCGCATGTGTGTATTCCTATGTGGGCGTTAGCATGGCCTGATGCTTGGTTTATGGGGGCTTTGTCATCACGTTTATGCTAACAAAAGCCATTGCATTTTCTATTTGTTGCACTGCATGGTGAGAATGTGCGGTTCTAAATGTTGAGTACGGGTGGTGGATGTGGTCACGGTAAGACCGGGGGTTAGAGTCCCACGACGGCGTGATCCACGAGGTGGCCACGGTAAGACCTTGGGGTGAAACCCACGGCGGCGTGGTCCACGATAAGACCTTGGGGTGAGACCCACGGCGGCGTGGTCCACGATAAGACCTTGGGGTGAGACCCACGGCAACCTAAAGACCTTGGGGTGAGACCCACGGCAGCATAAAGACCTTGGGGTGAGACCCACGGCAACAAAGTATGTTGTGAGCGACAGGAATGTGCATGTAAGAGAAATGGTATGGAGGCAGGATGTAAAAGACTGCCAACAGGTATGTATACTGGACTTGGGCGCCAATGTGTGTTTTATGTGGGCCCCAATGACCATTATGTGAAGTTTATTATATGTTTATGCATCTAGAAGTAAGACAGGTATTGGGCATGGCATGACATGACGTTGCATTGGCACGAATTGCATGGGGTGTTATGGGGAGAGTCCTACCTTTAAGCCCTCAGCCTTTCTTTTCTAGAGCTTGCTGAGTCTCGCGACTCATGTTGTTTTACATCATTCCAGGTACGTTCATCGGGGTTGGGTTCAGTTCGACGTGTCATGGTAGCAAGTGCAGAGCTCTCCCGAACCTAGATCCTGGGTGTCGTGTGTCTGGATCAGGGTAACATTTTATGTTTTTGAGATTAACATATGATATGTAAGCCCATGTGGGCTCAAGTGATGAATGATTTTGTAAAAAGGATTATGAGATGTGAAATGATAAAAAGAATATGATTTTAATAAGGTTTTGTTCGGTATCATTTTAGTAATGACCCTCTCACGGATCCTCTTTGTGCACAAGGAGGCTCTGGGAGGCGGGCCGTTACAATTTTACCTGCTTTTCAAATTATTCTTTGTCCTTAATAGATGAAAATCTTATGGATTTCTTACCCTTAGTATTAACCTCATGGTTAATTACCCTATATGAAACAATGGGGGGGACCTTTAGCAGTTATTTACAGAGTTTATTATTAAATTCTACAAGATCACAACTACTTTGCACTCATTAACTTGTTTTGAATGGCATAAAAGCACATTTATGTCTGAAGTCCAACAGAGAGATGATGGTAATTCTCCATTTTGGAGAGAAAAATTCATCAGGCTTATCCCTACCATTTGCTGATAAAGTGAGAAATAGGATAAGACCGAAACATAGTGACTACCGAGATGGTAATGGAAGCCTAAATGGTTGGTTGTTGCATTGTTATGCTAAGGATTTTGTGTTTCGAGTCCCTAAGCATTCTTGCTCCCCCATTTAGGTTTTGATGTGGTTCCTCACCATGCGTATATCTAGATTTAGTGGTGCAGGAACTCATGATGTGTCATGGAAAACTGTCGAGGTTCCTTGGGTGTGTCCGAACCCTGTTAGAGTTGGTCTAGCCCTAGTTAACCCCTTTTTTAACCTAGCAAAAAACAGAAACATAGTGGGTATTATTACACCCTATAATGACCATTATGCATATGGCCTCTTTGCCAGGAGGATTCAAACCTCCCTAGGGTAGAGTCACGGATGAATTTCCATATAGTATCTAGTGTGCATCGCTTGTGAGTTGTTGTGTATATCTAGTGTCTGAAAGGAGGGGCCCGAAAAAGCATAATTTCTCCATTTAAGGCAACCGCCAGAAGAAGGAAGAGGACACAACAAACGTTTGGAAGTCTGTTTTCAAGCCATTTTGTTTAGAGGAGGATTCCCAGTCATATATCTACATAACCACCTGTCTTTTACAAAGATGCCTAGCAATTATTGAGCAAAACCAAACAATCAACTAAGGGCAAAATTGCAACAAATCTTAATAAATTTAGCTAAAACCCCTAAATACAAGAGAAATACTGAACTAAAGTTAATCCAAAAACAAGAGGCACAAATTAAAAGTCCCTACGGTCAAGATATGGATTCCGAAGGCTTATAGCCATAAGGGTTCTTGCTGGCCCAGTTCCACTGGTGACTACACATCTCATTAATGTCATATTTTGCCCTGCAAAGGCCACAGCAAATAGAACATGAAAATTTAAATATGAGAGAAAGATGATGAGTTATTTCCTGTTATTATTATTTTTTATACTAATTTTATCCAATGCGCAAGGACTAGGATTCATTACTATCATCCTTCTTATATATCAGAGTAGCATTCTCCAATATGTTTTTTGGTAGAATAAACCTTAAAGATGAAGGTATGCTTAGTTGTAGAACAAATGTTACACAAGTTCATCTCTAGGTGGAGTCTTGTCTTTTCCATAGAAAAATTATAAAACACATAAATGGTGAATATGTATTAAAAAAACTATTTTCTTTTCTTGGAAGCTGGAAATATGTTCAAACCGGTTATGTAAGATAGAGATGGACAAGTAACGGAAATTGGAGACAAAAAAATTAGTTAGGGCTAATTTAATTAGGAGACAAGATAATGTGCATAAACGGTTCATAGTAAGAGCTATCATAATTCATCAAGGCTGATTTTTTCTATGCCAAAAATTCATTTATCTAGAAACTTATGTTTTTAAAATGGAAAACAAATTGTTTATTGTTATTATTTTTTTGTGTGAAGAGAACAATAAAAAATATTCTTGGGGACTTTTCCAGCTAGTGCAAATTTGATTATGAAATAGACTGTTCAAAGGGTTTTTTCTGTTTTCAGTGCAACTGATAAGCAAATTCTCTAAATTAACCATTACAAATATAGTGGCATTTTCAAGAGACTTCAATCTAAAATGGCATCCTGGTTCAAGTCGCTACCCTGCTTTGCAAAAAAAACAAAAAAGTGTCTCTAGTGCACGAGGCCCTAAACCTCGCAACAGGGTCGTCTTTCTACACGGTGTTAGCCAGCCTTACCTTGCATAGAGGTTGTTTTTCCCTCTTTGCATGAAAACAACAATTATAGAATTATCATATGCTTAATGGATTGGAAAGAGGTTAGCACTTACTTCCAGTTCAACTCAAGTTCAGCCTTCTTTGTTGATGCATAAAGAATCTCTGCATCCCCAGGTCTTCGCCCAGAAAACACAACAGGAATTTCCTGTTACACACAATAAAAAAGAAATATTATATGGCTGATTTTGCTTGAATGGAAAAATGTCAACTTTCATTTATGGAAATGTATTTTCCTTTTTGGTGGTAGGGTGGAATGTACATGGGAGCAGGAGATAAGAGGGGTGGTATGATCAATGCCTATCATCATGTCCAGTGCAACATTCTATTTACTTTTATTTCCTCTTCGTCACCATTAAGAATTAATTTCTAGAGATACACAAGTTAAGAGCTGGAATTTACTTGGCGGACTCTACCTAGAGGGATGAGGCTTCTTGTTATTATTGTACTGCTGCACTTTAAGTGAAGTTGATATTGGAAAGGAGACCCGGGAATTAAAAACATTAGGAGTGGGACCAGCCTCCTACCAAATGAAGTACAACAATTAAAGTGGCACTGGCACATTGCTGCTTTGACATCCCACCTAATTGAATTGGGAATCCATCAACCGAATAGATGGCCCACTAAACATTGCGATATGAATTTGGTGACCCTACAACCAACCTTTATGAAGCTCAAGTCATGATGTAACTAGGAGAAACTCCAATTATATCTACAAGTATTTGCTAACTTAAAAATAAGAAGAAAGAATACTTGCATCAAACTAACAGAGAACCAGAAAATATGGTTTTTCTTTCTTTTCTCTGTGGCTTACTAACTAGAATATAAATCAAGACCAATATAAGTTGGTCCCTTTTTTGAGAGACGCCAAAGGGGAAGATTTTATCATAACAAGTTCAAGAAATCAATACCTTTCCAGAAGCCTTTTCGAAGGCTGCTACCATTTCCAAAACAGATGTACCTTTTCCAGTTCCAAGATTGTAGACTTCACAACCTGCAATGACAAGAACAATGGTACCTAATCATTTCATTCAATAATTTAACCAACAGCTTGATACATTTGTATAGTCCTAAGCAATTTGTTTTTTAATCAAAAACTTCCATAAATGGCATGTTAAGCATGCAATATACAACTCTTTTTTTTTTAATCTTAATGTAACGTTTGAGAATATAAAAGCTTTCTTTAGAATTTCTGCATGTGAATTTGCAAAGCAATGGCTTCCCAAATACTTCACCTTAACTTCTTAAAAAAGCCCATAATTTTGTTGTCTTTTTGTTTACATAACAAGGCCCAAATAAGATTCCGTGGCGTTGGGAAATTCAGAAAAGACAATGAAAGGGCCATGAGGACATTGGGCAAGGAGATATGAGTAAAGATAAGGTTCTGCAAAAATCACTTAAAAAGTATAACTTCTTTGAAATTAAGTACTTAGGCTTCTTTTTCTGTTCCCTTGCGCACCCCCCCCCCCTCCCTCCAACCCCCCTACAAGCATGGCCGCAAAAGAAGTAAAAATTTCAAGAACAGACAAACTTACTATTTGCTTCGGGGCATTCACTGCATTCAGTCTACTAATTTAAATATCTGAATAATGGTCCGGCCATTTGTTCTTTGAGAAATAACCATGTTTTAGATAACAGTTCCGCAGAGAAGTAATCATGCTTCTACAGCAATTTAGAAGTTTCCTTTTCATGTTTTAAATATTCAAACGTCTGCCAGACAATTTGAACGCTGTCCCACATGTTCTACCATACAACTCCAGCATGCTACAGAAGTTTAATGACTAGGGCATGCATCCATTCTCTTAACAAGTATGCTTTGCAATCAATATGCCTGTACAATAAGAAATGGGCACTAATATTCTATACACCAATAGATCTTGGACACACCGACCATAACAAATATTTATTCTACAGACTAATAAAAATAGAACAATTTCATCCATTGGAACCAAAGAGAAGATGGCAATCCCAGCGCACAGACCTATAGAGGGATCAGATAACTTGTTCAGGGCGGCAATGTGTCCGTCTGCTAAATCCACGACATGAATGTAGTCACGAACCTGAACAGTGAAACAAAATAAGCATCAACAAACTACAGCCATGATTAGATGCATTCTAGAAGCCAAGATCCACGTGACTACATCGTACAACTATATGTAGTTTTCATTTTCTTTTGCAAAATTGTCGAAGTTAAGTTTGCAAATAAGCAACTTAGTCGTGAAACACAGTAAGCCAGCCAAATTTGTAAAGCAAATGCATTTTACAGCAATTAATTGAATCAGTTCACCACTTCGCAGCCACATGTGAACCCGATACCAGATTTGTGGAGCACGCTTTAACATGCTATTTGGCCTGCCAGTCCACATTCTAGGGCACATAGAGCCCCTTTAATTACAAAATAAATAAATAAAAATTATATTTCCAATTTTTCTCTTCAGTTGTTAAATATAGAAAACCATTTTCTTTAACTTCAAAACTGGAAAATGTAATCAAAACGATCACACAAAACATGATTTTGTTAAATAATGCAATGTCATGTTATTAATAACATTATTAAAATGTTAATAATTATATTATCATTGATATAAAATTAATACTATAGTACAATATTCATGATATTGCTAATGTTATAATATCAGTACTAACAATATTAATATTATAATGAAAACTAAATCTACCATGTTGGTAGTCTAAGCCAAGTAAACAACCAAGTCACACGTTGGAAAATGAAATTCTGAGAATGAAGATCGCATACCCCTGTACCATCCCTTGTCGAGTAATCGCTTCCAAATACCGTGAGGGCAGGTCGTCTACCAACAGCTACTTGTTGCATAAATGGCATGAGATTGTTTGGGATACCACAAGGATCTTCACCAATATAGCCACTTGGATGGGCACCAACAGGATTGAAGTATCGGAGCATTATGATTTTCCATTCACTATCTATGCGGTGGATATCACGGCATATTTCTTCAATGAAGAGCTGGGAGCAACAAGCAGCTTAAGAAACCCAGAATATATTACAAGTGAAGATTTTAACAAATGGGGAAGATAAAACACAAATTCGCCTCTGACCCACAAAGTGAAGAAGCAGAAAGAAAAATAGGTCCAAAGTTTGACTTAATAATAGGTGCCCAAAAGTTGTTTATTTTTCAATAACAAGCATTTTGCTTAGTAATCCAGCTCTAGGGTAAGGTGCATGATATCATTGCCACAAAATACCTTGGTTCTTCCATATGGGTTTGCAGCAGAGAGGGGGTACTCCTCTGAGCATGGCACCACCTTTGGCCAGCCATAAACTGCAGCCGAAGATGAAAATACAAGCTGAAGAACAACCATGTATACAAGGAACAACTTTAGTCAACTCAATCAACCAAACTGGACCAGAAGACGGAAGAAAAAATTTAACTGAAACTGAAAACTATATATATATAGACGTGTAAATCTTAATTGCAGAAAACAAATTGTCAACACAGAAAGGCAATATGTGGAGAGAATATCGTTCAAGACATATATTATCAACCTTCTAAATTCAGAAATACACACAACAATGCCTCGATGAACGAACCTGATGACTACATGAATTTCACCAAATGTCCAATAAATTTAGTGAAGTCCAATCTTCTAAATTACATGAATTTCACTAGTGTTTATCTCTTTTATGGCTCTGAATTTTTGGCAATTAAATACCAACAAGAGCAAAATATGAATGTAATTGAAACGAAGATGTTATGGTAGATGTGCGGCCATAGAAGGAAAAACAGAATTATAAACTAGGCTACAAGGAGATAAGACAAAATACCTTTTTGCATCCATGGGCAGCCATGACTTCCAACAAAGTGATTGTACCAACAACATTGTTGTCATAATACATTAATGGTTTCTCCATACTCTCACCAACTGCTTTAAGTCCAGCAAAATGTATAACAGCATCAAATCTACAGGGGGGGTGAAAGCGAACGAGTCAGAGCTCATAAAGTTGAGCAATGGGAACAACCATAGTATAAACCAATTTCAATTTGAAACATACGGGCAAAACTTACTTTGTCGACGCAAAAAGCTTGTCGAGAGCAGGCTTATCTCGGAGGTCCATCTGCAGGTGAAAGAAAAATGGCAACTTATCAGGACTACCAACTAAAAGACAGATGCCATGACTAAGCCCTAAAGCATATACACAATCCAAGTACATTTTAAAATGCCAAATCAAATGGTCCCGGAAGTTTAAAACGATTAATAAATTCAAACTGAAACCCCTCGGATTTGAACCAAAACAAAAAGAGATGGACGCAGAACTGAACAATCCAATTACCTAAACTCAAGAGTTAATAGCTAATTCCATTTTTTTACTCATTTTCATGATTCTGAAAAAATAAAAGGCTATTGCAATCACCCGGTTTCCACATTTACAAACTTGACGCAATGTTGGCATAATATCATCCAATAACATCAAGCAAACACCGAATCACAAACACATTTCGATCAAATACGACAAATCAAAACTCAACAAAATGCCAAATCAAGTGATTCGCTGACCTGATGAAACGTAACGCTGGGGCCGCGATGAGCGGCGAGTTCTCGAACGCGCTGGATCGCGGTTGCGGAGGAATTGTCGAGATTGTCGATCACGGCGACCTGGTAACCGTCGAGGAGGAGTTGAAGCACGGTGTGGCTTCCAATGTAACCGGCGCCGCCCGTAACCATAATGCTCCCCACCGCCATAGCATATATATACAGATATATGCACGGAGAGGGAGAGAGAGAGAGAGAGAGAGAGAGAAAGAGATATATTTATATATGTGTGTAAGTATAGATTCAGAAATGGATCCAAAGGCGGCTGAGGAGGGCTCTGATCATAGCGTGTTATATAGATTCATTCACAAATGCGGCTATGTTTTCTCTTTCAGGGCAAAGTTAGGGGAAATGGAAGAAAGCAAGCCGGCAACCAGCCAGCGGTCTGGTCTCATCTGATTTACAACTTTCACCCCACTTCCATAATAATAATAATAATAATAATAATAATAATAAACATATTTTCACCTTCATTGATCCGATTAGTATGTAAACTTTTTAAAATTAGACAATAATTCCTCATTATTAAAAATTGACAGTACACTCTTTAAATTTTTATTTTTTTATTACATTAATCTTGATTTTTTTAAAAAAAATAAATCAAAAATTAATTTGACAAAAAATAAAAATTGTGAATGTTTAGGACAAATATGATTTATTTACTTAATCTCTTTAATACCAAAAAGGTATCATGATAATTTTTAAAAGAATAATATTATTTATTTAGAGTAAAAATAGAGATGTACGGTCGCCCTATAACTCAGTGGTAGAGCGTTAGTCTTGTAAACTGAAGGTCTGTAGTTCGATCCTACATGGGGATAACTTGTTCAAATCTTTTGTCAAATACCAGTATGAGCAAAAAACGAGCGTAACGAAAGTAAGGATGTTAAGATGGATGTGCAGCCATACAAAAAAAGATAAAATTAGAAATGAACTTATTCGTAATAAGGTAGAAGTAGTGCCAATTGAAGAGAAGATGAGAGAGACTAGAATAAGACAGTTCAGTCATGTGAGAAGGAGACCAAGAGACGCTCCTGAGGAGAGATAATGAAATAGAACAATTAGTCAAAAAAAGAGATATAGGCAGATCCAAAAAGACTTTGGAAGAGACATTAAAGTTTGATATGAAGTGTATAGAGCTAAATTAAGATATGACAAAAGACAAAAATACATCAAAGTCTATAATTCATATAACCGACCCCACATAGTGGAATAAGGTTGGATATATTGTTATTGTTGTTGGAAATAGAGATGAATTTCAAGTTTAGTTGGTACTTTTTTATTAAAAAATGAGAATCTATACTTTCTCCATATTTTCAATGAAAATGTATCAATTATATTGAAAATTTATCTTCAGATAAATAATATTATTCTTTTTATAATGTTTAGAGATTGATTGGGTTAAACTTAAGTGCAAGGAGTGCTCAAATCAAATAACCAAACTTCATGGGTCTGTGACCAATTTACCACATATATAAATTTCTTGAATATATTTTAAAAATATTTTCATTGATGTAATAAATATGTACTTTTTTCTATAGGTAAATACTAATTATAATCTAGTGACAAAAATTGTCCATTTTTTGGCATTAAAATTGCTTGAAATTTTTAATTTTGCAAGTAATATTTATTTCTTATTTAGATAATGTATAGGATCCATTAAGGTGCACCAACAACATTTTATTTTTAGATAAGGTATATTTAAACTTTGTTTTTTGTTTTAAAATTTTTTATTAGTTAATAAGAAATTATAGAATATGATGTAATTATTATCAATCAATAAGAGTATTTTTAAGGGAAAAAAAAAAAAACAACATGCAATGTTCTACACTAATGATTACCTATCCTTATTTTTATATTAATTTTGTCATATAACTAGTATTATTATGTGTGCTGCCCCAAAGCTTTAAGCCCCACCACCAAGAAAGGTGTTAATATCCTGTAAAATAAACTACATAACCAAAACTACAACAATACCAAGATCCAAATTGGAACAAAATCAAAAAAACAAAAAATACATAACGTAAATAGAAAAATGAACAAAATGCTTACGTGTTCGGATCAAAACGATCCTACTCACAGCAGGGATTCACCCTAGTCAATCCACTATAATATAACAATAGATTTACAACTGATTACAGTCCATTACAGAGGATTGCACAGTAATCTACAAGAATCAAAGAAAACCACTTACAGTATCGATAATCAGCAAATAACCGAGTACAAGAGCTTCAAAGAAACAAGCTATTCATAGCACTCACAACACTCGCATTCCTCTCTCCCATAACACAGTGATTCACAATGAAAGAGGTGATACAAGAAGCTACGGTTTCTCTCTTACCTGATTGTTTCCTCTCTCGTAGTTCTCCGCTTCTATTCGTGTGTAAAATAATGTGTCGATCTGCCAATTAGGATGCCTTATATGCAAGGGGGCTTTTGACATGGGTCGTTGGATGTGCCCACAAACAAATCAATGGCTCACAATATAACTGACCAAGTAATATACAAATAAAGCTAAAATGTCACATGCAAATTAAATACACACAAAATATATCTTTGTCAATTTATTTAACATAAAAATATAATACCATATGCCATATGTCACTTATATGAATTAATCAAATAACATATAATATATCAATTTATTTTGAATCATATATCAACAAATTCCACATTGATTCAAGAATTGATTGATAATGAATTTGACTAGAGACCCTACAACTCTCCCAGTTATGTCGGGAGCACATTGAACAAAAAATTACTGCTTTACTCAAACTTATGACCTAGACAAACTCAACTAATACAGACCACTAAAGGCAACTTGATCATCTAACTCTACCAAGCCTTCTATGATCAAGGCATCAAGGCTAACACATTAGACATGGCATTTCCTAAGCTTCCACCTTAAGACTTACACATTTGCACCTCAAACTAAACATTATCAGTTTGTTTAGGCTTGACTAACCCTATGAGGTTAAACACATTAATTTCTAGGTCGATTATCTGTTCTTCAAACTTAATCATCTCTCGTGTTTGATATTCAATTAAGATTTTTCACTCCTTAAACTTCTCAAAAAAAATCATTTTTATGCCTAAAGAAAAATACCCAAATCTTTTCAAAATATCCACCAACAAAGAAAAGAAAAATATTAGGCTCTAGAAAGAAAATAAGGAACATGGGAAGAACCCACCCCATAAAACAAAGGTATCAAACTACAACATATGGGATTCACCTATAACACAGGCATCCATGGGATTTATTCATAACACAGGATTCACAAAACTCTATATTTCTAATCCATTTCGAATCCAAAAGCCTCATTTGTTTAGCTCTTACAGCCCTCTTAAGCCTATGTGCAAGACTTCTAAAATGTTTAACCCTTCTCCAGTCTCATATCCATCTAAGAGATTTACATTTTTTTGTGTATAATCCTTCTGCCTTGAAAGACAATTTTTCTTAAGATGGCCTTCTTTCTATTTCTTACGAAACCAACAAGTCATTGGTTTTGAATTCTCTTTATCCTTAGATTGAGATCTAAATTCGCTCTTACCTCTAGAATGAGATTTCTTATTAGACTTTTCTTTCACATATAGACCTTCAACAAAATTAGACTTATTCTTTCTTTGTTTCAAGATCTCTTGACCTTAAGGCTACCAAAATATCTTCTAAAGAAAGGGATTTCCTTCCATACTTTATAGCAGTTTTCATATCTTTATATGATCTTGTAGGGAATTCAAGACTATAATTGCCTAATTTTCATGAAATCTTTTCGTCTATGTTAGCTAGGCCTATAATGATAACTTTTGAAATCATCAATTTTCTTCTAGGGTTTTTTAAGGATCCATCTTAAAACTAAAGAGTTTTTCTTTAAGATATATCTTATTTGACAAAGACTTGCACAAAGACTCTAGTTTACTCCATACCTTCGCATCGATTTCCTCGTCGTTTACTTGCCTTAGGACATTGTCGGAGAGATTGAGTATGAGAAGGTTGAACGCCAACTCAACCATGTCTCGTCACTCTTGATCAATCATTGCCTCGAGTGTTTCTTTTTCTTTCTTACCTTCTTTATGTTTTGTCAAGGCCTTCACACATCAATGTTGGACCAACACGACCTTCATCTTTTTCTGCAACATGTGGAAGTCCCCGTGGCCTTCAAATTTTTCAAGTTCCACTTTCATAGGTGCCATCTTTTTGGTTTGATTTTTGCACGGAAAACAAAGTAACAACAACAACATAGAATCCAAACCAAAATACCAGCAGCATAGAATTTAAAACAAAAAAATGGAACAAGAATGACACAAGATGAACAACGTACAAAAGGCACGAACAGAACAGGACATAACAAGGTAATCGAAATATGAAAAACCCAACAGCGAAGACAAAACCAACAGTGGAAGTAACGCGGGAACATAGCCACAAGAACAGTACAGGGATCATATTGCAACACTCCAAGTGCACTAAGCAATAACATGAAATCAACCCTACCAATCTTTTCGACACAATCAATAACACGAAATCAACCCTACCAATCTTTCCGACACAATCAAGTGATTTACACTTACAACAGGAAGTAAATGCACTTCTATCCCCAATGAATCTTGCAATGAAAACAAAGAAACGATAATAACAAGGGAAGACCAATAGAAAATTGACAACTGACTAGAAACAATGGATAGGAAATAAGGGGGGAAACAAAATTTCAATAAGAATAGTAGCAAGGATTGGCATTAGGGCAAAACAAACATGCTCATTGTAACCATAACTTGAGTTTAAGAATAGCAAGAAATCAACAATAAGAAACCACAGCCAACGCAAATACCACAAACAATCCAATGTATCGCTGAATAGAAAAAAAATTAGGGTAAAAGAGAAAAAAAGGATACGATCGCACTTACCAAAATTGGAAGTGATCGCAACCTTTGATTCCCTAAATGTCATGAATTTTTTTTCTTTTCCCTTCCATAGTTCTATTCTATGACTATCGATCTGCCTTCACACGTTCTTCTGATCATCTTCATCCTCCCATTATTTCGATCGCCTTCTGATCTTCTTTATTCTCGAATCTTGATCGTCGATGGATCTAGTTCGCCCTCAAGTGGCTCTGATACCGCTTGTTAATATCCTATGAAATAAACCACACAACCAAAACTACGGCAGTATCAAGATCCAAATAGGAACAAAATCAAAGAAAAAAAAAATACACAACACACACAACGCAAACAGAAAAATGAACAAGGCGTTTACGTGTTCAGATTAAAACGATTCTACTCACGGCAGGGATTCACCCTAGTTAATGCATTATAATATAACAATGGATTTACAACTAATTACAGTCTATTATAAAGGATTACACAGCAATCTACAATAATCAAAGAAAACCACTTACAATAACGATAATCAGCGAATAACCGAGTATAAGACCTTCAAAGAAACAAGCTATTCACAGTACTCACAACACTCACATTCCTCTCTCACACAACACAATGATTTCACGATGAAAAAGGCAATACAAGAAGTTAGGGTTTCTCTCTCACCTGATTGCTTCCTCTCTCGCGATTCTCTGCTTCTGTTCATGTGTAAAACATTGTGTCGATCTACTGATTAGGATGCCTTATATGCAAAGAGACTTTTGACATGGGTCATTGGATATGCCCACAAAGAGATTAATGGCTCACAATATAACCGACCAAGCAATATACAAATAAAGCTAAAATGTCACATGCAAATGAAATACACATGAAATATATCTTTATCAATTTATTTAACATAAAAATATAATACCATATGCCATATGTCACTTACATGAATTACTCAAATAACATATAACATATTAATTTATTTTGAATCATATATCAACAAAAGGTCATGATACTTGAGAAATGGATATTAAGGGGGGACTATGTAGCCCTTTTCCAATGCTTGTGATCAAAGATTTATGCGTAAACTCATGATAAGTTGTTTGGGGTTATTGTCAAAATACAATAATTAAATTAATAATGTAAGAAAGTTATGCCAAGATAGAGCTAAGCACAGAACTCGATGTGACCATCAAATTGGGAGAAATGGTGTAACGTATTTCCCATGATATAACTAAAATCTTTCACCTCAATACTTTAAACCATTTCTTGTACTGAAAACATAGTAATAATGAGGAAGAAGCCTTATATTCTTTAGGGTAATTCTATTGGCAGCCCGAAAAATTACTCTTCACAACTCGCGTCCCATCAAATTTTCTAAAAATGTTAAAGTACCTATTTTACCCCACACCCAACCCTCTCCTTCGATCACCTCTCATCGTCGCCCATCGTCTCGCATCTCTTTTTTTCTTCCGCATCATATACACACATACACACACAAACACATACATATAAATATATATACATGTAGCCAGCACACACACATATATTTATATATATATACACATAGAGCATGGCCGCAGCCATGCAACCAGCAAGCGCACACACACACATATATATTTTTCCCAATCTACACTGCAGTCTGGCCTATGCAATCTATGCCACCGGTAATTATGCAAGCATGGGCAGTTGTGGTCACTTGGGATGATAGTGACCGATCAATATACACACAATATGGCCGCGATGCAACCCAGCACACACACACACACACATACATATATATATATACACACACAAACACATATATATACACACACTCACACACACCTATATATATATACACACTCACACACACAAAAGCATGGCCACGGCCATGAAAACCTCCGCACCTTGTGGTGTGGGTGTTTCAACAACACCCGCACCACGAGGTGCGAAGGCTTTCATGGCCGCGGCCATGCTTTTGTGTGTGTGAGTGTGTATATATATATAGGTGTGTGTGAATGTGTGTATATATATGTGTGTGGGAGGGGGCACTTGCTGGTTACATTATGTGTGTTGGGGGGGGGGGGGCTTGCTGGTTGCATGGCCGCGACTGCCATGACCGCGGCCATGCTCTGTATATATATGTGTGTGTGTGTGTGCGCGCGCGCTGTGGTTGTATGCCGCATGTATATATATTTATATGTATGTGTGTGTGTGTGTATATGATGTGGGAGAGAAAAAAAAATGCGAGACGATGGTCGGCGATGAGAGGTGATCGGAGGAGAGGGTTGGTTGTGAGGTAAAATAGGTATTTTAAAATTTTTAGAAAATTTGATGGGATGCGGGCTGTGAAAAGTAATTTTTCGGGTTGCCAATAGAATTTCCCTATTCTTTATGATAGAAATGTCTAGCAATGGCACCTCAACCCAAGAGAGATGGTTAATTAAAAATTTGATCAAATTTGAAATCTTTTTAACGAAAATTGGAGATTTAGTAAAAAAAATGGTGATTGATAAGAAAGCATGACAAAGTAAATGGGATGAAATGAAAGCAATAGAGACACAAGCAAGATTTATAGTGGTTCAGTCAAATGGTTTAATCCACTCCCTTAGTTCCTTCACTAAAGATTTCAAACCTTTCACTAAATACTCTTACCTAATCATAAGTAGGCCATTTAGTCTCCAATAGTAGAAAATACAACCTCATACTATCAAAGTAGGCCCTCTAGAACACTTATTAGGAAAATATAACAAAATTACAATAAGAAAGGATCTGAGAGATGAATCTCTCGATTACAAATTCTCTAAAAAATTACAAGGTTTGAAAACAATAAATACAATGGAAGATCAAAGTGTTAAAGAGAGAAAAATTATTAACACTTTTGAGTACTTGAGAGTAGGTGAGACAATGAATGCTTGTAATAAATTCTCTAAGCTTTTTAAATGATCCACTAGCTCTCAATTTATGGTTCTTAACGAGTGCTTCAAAAAATATGGTCATTGGTGGTAGTTGGGAACATTTAATGAATTGCCAAACTAGCTGTTAAAGAAGTCTACGAGAAAAACGATCGATAGATTCTAAGTATCAATCAACATGTTAGTGCATAAATTTAAAAATCGATGAACATGAGGAGTTAAAGTGGTTGACATGCTAAAAAAGCGGTTGACAACTTTGATACAGTGGTTGTCAACTAAAATCTATCAAAAGCCAACAATTTATCGATCAATAGCAAGGAACAAAGCGGTTAACAATTTCTTAGAACCTATCGACAGTTTGGCCTTTGCTTATTAAAAGATTTTGCTCCATTTTCTCCAACTCTTTTAAAACCAATTTTTGAAACAGATTTAAGAGATTCTTTTTTATTAGAAAACTTTGTTTTTTCAAACTCCATCAAGATAAAAAGAAATTATTTGTATTTTAAGATGATTTGAAATTGATTTTCATTGAGGATAAATAACTTATAAGTTAATACAATATGGTTTTTCATCATCAAAATTGAGAGAGAGAGAGAGAGAGAGAGAGCAAAACAACACTTTAAACTAGTAGGAAAAAAAAAGTTTTGTAAACCTTGTGTCTTTAGCAATATGAACAAAAAGAAAGCAAGAATTTAAGAAAAAATAAAAAAAATAATGAAAATATAACTCGGTTTGCAAGAATCCCTTTTTGGTAAATTTGGGATATAATAGAATGTCTTGTGCATATTTTCTGAAACCTTAGAGGTGTAAGTGTAGAGAGCGAGATATATATACCCAAGTTTTGTAAAGTATGAAAGGATAGTGTAATAGGATCATATTGCATAAACCAACACAAAATCAAATGTGAAAATAATGACATAGAAAATTTAACATAGTTTAGCTCAACAATATACATTTTTTATCTCACCACAAGGAGATAAACCACTAATCAAAGAAACAAAACATACTAATTACTTCTCAAGTTCAAATAAGCAATCACTTTACACAGTGAGACTCTAGTTATCAAGTTATGGAACAAGCGACGTAAAATCACAATAATCTAGATATATCATTCCATATATTATTGGGAGTAATCCATCAAAACGATAGGCTCTAAATCACAATTATAACAGAATTAGATTTCTCAAACCTATCTTAATCCTCTAATCAAAATCACAATCTAAGAAACTTATTCTTCTTTATATGAATCTTATCAGATGAGATAATAATATATCCCAAACAAATCAAAATTTCAGGAGTTATTTCACAATTTTTCCCTGAACTTAAATTCTCAAACATACCCAACAACTAAAGTCGAACATAAATTACATACCAAAATTACACAACAAATAGATTAGGTCACACATACTCAAATCACATTAACAATTAGCCTCCTCCAATGGTTAAACCCAATCATCAAGCTTTCTAGTGAGTTTTTTTCACTAACAACTTGCATCCTTCCTTCAACTATGGACCTTATTAGTAGTACAATCGTGACAACATCATTCTTGCAGTGATGAGGCAATTGCTAATCCATAATCAATTAGTCATAGTACCCTTTCAAGAAATTTTAGCACTATAAATAATTTTAAGAAATCATATATTATATATCTTTGTCACACATATTCTTAACAGTTTAAGAATAAGATCGTCAGAAAATATAAGGACTCATTTTTACACAATTGGAGAGCTATGATTATAGAAAAATCATTAAGTATCCCTATTACATACTAAATATTATTTAAATCTAGTATTAAGGCATACAACACTAACAAATATAGAAAAAAATTTCTTCTCCTCCTTCACACATTTACACTTGATTTACTTTTTTATTTTATATATGTTGGGTTGGATTCTGATCAAAGATATTTGAAAAAGTGCAATATTAATTGATCTTAGTGGTCAAGATTTGTATCCTAGGGCTAGAATTTGTGCCTTGCCTAACAACATATTTTTTACTACATTTAGTTTATCACAATTTATTATATAAAAATTTAATGATGGTAATATTCCAATGGAAAGTACAATGGTAAAGGCTCACATGCAAGATGTGTAAAGGCTTGAGAAATTTAATGGGTTTAATTATAAAAGATTGAGTATGAAGATTAAGGATGGCAATGAATACCTTACCTAATGAAAAGGGTTTGGGTATCAAAAAATACCTATGAGAAAGGTACAGGTGAGCCACTTACAATATTTATCGAGTACAAGTAGAGTGACAGGATAGGATTGCCTATCCATACCTTACCTTGATATAATTATATATGTTAATTCATATATTTAAAAAAAAAACAAAATTAGGCTTATTTTCACGAACTTATCCTAATTATGATCTCTCTTGCCTCTCACTCATGCCATCAACAAACTAATATGGTATTTTTTATTACTTAATTTATTTGAATAATTTAAAATATTGCAATAATTGTTTTTTAGCTTTTTGCCTATACTAATGTTAGATTCAAATTGTTGTGAAGTTATTTAAATTATAAATATGAATTTGTTAGAATGATATTTATCATGTATGTGAATACACATAAGGTATCCATTACCCATAAATATATGGATGGAGGGGTCTTAAAAAAATAGTGTAAGGATATGAGTACAATATGGGGGCAAGCATAGAGATGTAGATATGAGAACAAGTAGAGGGATCTCCTACCCATACCCTCCCCATTGCCATCCCTAATGAAGATTCTTTAACAATGGATAATTGCAAAAGTTGTCTTTGTGCTATATGATGCACATTTACAAGATAAAGGCAATCTAGAAGTCAAGGCTCGCTAAACATTTGTTTTTGTCCTAAATTGAATCCACATGGAACATGATGTCACGAGCCTAAGGGCTTAAGTGTAATAATCTAGAAGTATATAGCTATAAGGGGAATAACATATTGTACTAATCATTTGCATGTGCGGCAGTTCAAGCCACTTGCAAGAACCGGTTGTAGTAACAACCAGCTGGATTGAGTAACAATCAGTTGGGGCGAGCCTATAAATGGGCAGTGTATGTGAGGATGGGATCTATCAATCAAAGCATTCGAATCTTTCCCTCTTACATTTCCCTCTCTTTTACTTTCTCCCCTCTTAATTCGAATTCTCCCTCCTTTTCTCTTTCTCAAACTATTGAATTCTACCAGAATCGCCCAAGCCTCCTGCTCGAGGCTTGACATTTGGTATCAAAAACAGTAGTCTCGGTAGTGTCTCAAGGCAAGACGAAGCAGACGATGGCAGAAGGAACGAGACTCAAGCAATTGGAAACCAGAATGGAAGCGTTGGAATTCGGAATGACGCAGACGCACGAGGCTATCACACAAAGTCGGGAAGATGTGGTTGCGATGAGAAAAGGAATGCGAGAGGAAATGGCAGCCTCTCGCGAGGAGATGCATCGCGAGCTAGAAAGGCATAGAAAAACGATGGACCGGTTTGGTCAAAGGATCAATAGCATGTTTAATATGCTATCATCCTTACCACAATTCCGCCTACCAGCGGAATTTCCCCCGCGATCTGGATCTAGACCTAATTCGAACGGGTTTGGAATACTTCCGAGACCTACAGGAGAAGCGGAGTCGGACGGAGTGCAAGGAATTGACACGGATCATCAGGTAAGGGAATTTCAATTACAAACAGGTACTCACACGCCAATGCCAAGGCTGGAGATACCATTATTTGATGGGACAAGACCAAGGTGGTGGATCCGTTGGTGTGAACGATTCTTTCAGTATTATAATGCGGCTGAGACTCAGCGAATCACGTTGGCCACAGCCTATCTTAATGATACGGCTGATTCCTAGTTTCAAGGATGGTCTAGGTACCAAGGAATTGGGGTGAGATGGATCGATTTTGCCGAAGAATTGTGTAGGCGTTTTGGAGAAAAGAATATGGAGGATGTGATAGAAGAATTCAACAAACTCTGGAAAGACGGAACGGTAATGGAGTATTTGGAGAAATTTGAGGAGTTAGGAGCCTTAATGTGGAACGCCCAACCATCACTTATCGAGCAATATTTTGTGTCCAACTTTATTAGTGGACTCAAGGATGAGTTGAGATCCATGGTGAAGATGATGATGCCCCTTACAGTTAGACAAGTAGCAGAAAAGGCTAGACTACAAGAATTGACGTTAGAAGCTATTTACAAGAGAAATAGGGCCTCCTCTTGACCCGGACCGATAATCAGTCTTCCTCCTAGTGGTCAGGCGCGAGAAATAGGAGCAGCAGGGGGAACAGGTCCCCCAAGGGGAAATCAGCATGCTGTGGCGGTCAGGAATCCCACTATGGAATAGATGAGACAATTGCGGCTGTGTTACAGATGTGGAGATCCCTATAGTCCTAGCCACCAATGTCGAAGGCAGCTACTGAATATGGAAGGAGGTGAGGAGCAGGAGCTGGAAAAAGAGCAAGAAGACTTGGAAGAAACAGAGGTGGAGGTTCCTCAAAGTGATCTTGCTGGAGAAGGTGGGGAAATTTCATTTCATGCACTTAAAGGGGAGCATGCAGGGCAAATTATTAAGGTCGAGGGAAGAGTGGGCAAAAGAAGAATGATGGTGTTGATTGATAGTGGCAGCACCCACAGCTTCCTTAATAAAGCCACTGCCACTGAACTAGGTTGTGCCTTGGTAAATACTTCTCCCTTATCTGTAACGGTAGCTAACAGCAATAAAATATACAGCAGCCACAAGAGTGTAGGGTTTAAATGGCTAATGCAAGGAGAAGAGTTCTCTACGGATCTCAGAATTTTGGAGTTAGGCGTTTGTGACATTGTTCTTGGGGTGGATTGGATGAGGACAATAAGTCCTCTGACTTTTGACTTCAATAAGTTGGAAGTCACACTGGATTTGAAGGAAAGGAAGCTGACTTTAAAGGGATGCCTCGAGTCAGGGGAATGCAAGATGATCACAGGCAAGAAATTACAAAAGTTGCTAATGAAAGGAAAGGGGCAGATATCCCAGCTATTTTCAATTCAATCGGTAGAAAAAGACGAGCAGGAACACCTTTCCACCACCGGCTTCTTTGCAAAGGTAACATTCCCTACTACATTACGTCCCCTACTTATGAAATTTCAGGGACTCTTTGGGGAACCATGCACCCTACCTCCAAACCGTTTGTTTAATCATACTATACCTTTGAAACCTAATTCCGAGCCAGTTAACATTCGAGCCTACCGATATCCCCCTTATCAGAAGTCTAAGATTGAGAAACAGGTCAAAACTATGCTTCAAACATCCATTATCCAACCAAGTCAAAGCCCTTTCGCCTCACCCGTTCTTCTTGTTAAAAAGAAAGATGGAACATGGCGCTTTTGCATAGACTATAGGCAGTTAAACAACCTTACCATGAAGAACAAATTTCCCATTCCCCTAATTGAAGACCTATTAGACGAGCTCAATGGAGCTGCCATTTTCACTAAGCTGGACTTGAGGGCTGGGTATCATCAAATTAGAATGGACCCTGCCGACATCCATAAAACAGCCTTTCGAACACACCAAGGCCTTTATGAATTTCGGGTGATGCCCTTTGGGCTCACCAATGCCCCAGCCACTTTTCAAGCCCTTATGAACCACCTATTTGCCCCATATTTGCGGAAATTCATCTTAGTCTTCTTTGATGATATTTTAGTCTGTAATCCCAATCTCAAACAACATTTAACCCACCTGCATACCACATTTGAAATCCTGAAATTTAACCAATTGTTTGTTAAGCTCTCTAAGTGTTCCTTTGCAAAGAATGAGGTGGAATATTTAGGGCATATTATTTTGGGTGAGGGAGTCAGTACCGATCCTAGCAAGATTACAGCAATGCTGGAGAGGCCTAAGCCTACAACTATAAGGGAGCTGCGAGGATTTCTTGGTTTAACAGGATATTATAGAAGGTTTATAAGGAATTATGGGGTGATTAATAAACCATTGACTGAATTACTCAAGAAGGAAAACTTTGGGTGGCATTCCCAAGCTGAATAAGCTTTCAATACCCTAAAAAGAGCAATGACACAAGCCCCAGTGCTGGCATTGCCGGATTTTTCTAAGGCCTTTGTTGTGGAAACTGATGCGTGCGACATTGGGGTAGTGCTAACACAAGAAGGTAAACCCCTCGCTTATATCAGCCAAGCTCTGGCTGCTAGACACCAAGGGCTAAGCGTGTATGAAAAGGAACTGTTAGCCATGATCATAGCTATCGATGAGTGGAGACATTATTTGGAAGGAGCCTCATTCATAATACGGACCAACCATGACAGCCTAAAACACCTCCTGCAACAGAAGCTGCATACACATTTGCAAAGGAAGAGAATCTCCAAGTTGTTAGGCCTGAATTATGTGATACAGTATAGGAAAGGAAAAGAGAACATTGTGGCAGATGCTCTGTCACAAAGATCAGAAACAAGGGAATGTAAGGCAATTACTGTTGTGGTGCCTGATTGGGTTAAAGAAGTCACTGGCTGCTATGAGAAATCAGAATGGACCAAATCCCTCCAAACCCAATTGGCCGTGCAGCACACCAATGAACAAGGGTATTCTATGGACAACGGGTTGATCAGGTTTAAAGGCAGGTTGGTCGTGGGCAATGACAGGGAACTAAGAGCAAAAATTTTACAGGCATTACACAGCTCTCCATTGGGAGGACACTCGGGGGTTAGAGCTACTTATTATCGGGCGCAACAGATGTTCTTTTGGCCTGGTCTCAAGAAGGAAGTGATGGAGTTTGTGGCAGCCTGCATAACGTGCCAACGATGCAAGCATGAACAAGTGGCTCACCCAGGGTTGTTACAACCACTGGCCATACCGAACAGGGCATGGGAGGAGGTCTCCATGGATTTCATCAAGGGCTTACCCAAATCAGAAGGCCGAAATGCGATTTCAGTGGTGGTTGATCAGCTGACCAAATTTGCTCACTTCATCGGCCTTACTCACCCATTCACAGCCCAGGAGATCGCTCGGATATTCATTGATACAGTCGCCAAACTGCATGGTTTACCTAAATCTATTGTCTCAAATCGAGACAAAATATTTACCAGCCATTTCTGGCAGGAATTATTCAAAAATTTAGGGGTGAGTCTACACATGTCATCAGCATATCATCCGGAGTCCGACGGGCAGACCGAAAGGGTCAACCAGTGCTTGGAATCTTACTTGCGTTGCATGTGTTTTGCCCGGCCTAAGAGTTGGGGTAAGTGGCTCTCTTTAGCTCAATGGTGGTATAACACAACTTATCACAGCTCTATCAAGAAGACTCCCTTTGAGGCCTTATTTGGATACTAGACACCTATAATGCCTGCCATGACATGTACCCCCAGAGCGCAATCTAACACTACTGGGTATTTGCAAGACAGGCAAGAGATGATTTCACTACTCAAGCAAGAATTGGCGACAGCTAACAACAGGATGAAGCAGGTCGCGGACGGCAGAAGAAGTGACCGAAATTTTGAAGTAGGCGATCGGGTCTTCTTGAAAGTTCGACGGTTCCTACAGTCCTCCTTTTCGAACATCACCCCCACCAAGCTTAGTCCGAAATACTTTGGATCGTTTCTCATTTTGGAACGGGTGGGACAAATCACCTACAAGCTACAGTTGCATCCCCACGTGGAATGCCACCCGGTCTTTCATGTGTCCCTCTTGAAGAAGTCTATTGAGCCGGATGCTACTGTGAGTTCAGAACCACCTCCCGCCACCGAAGAAGCTAACAGCGACGGAGAGCCTATAGCCATCATCGACAGGAGAGTAATCCATCAAGGACCTGTGCCTCTCATACAAGTATTGGTTCAGTGGTCCAACTGACACCCGGAGTATACCACTTGGGAGTACCTTCCCCAACTATTGAATCAGTTCCCACGCGCTGCTCAACTACTCACCTTCCTTGGGGACAAGGAAGACTTTAAGGGGCCGGGATTGTCACGAGCCTAAGGGCTTAAGTGTAATAATCTAGAAGTATATAGCTATAAGGGGAATAACAGATTGTACTAACCGTTTGCATGTGCGGCAGTTCAAGCCACTTGCAAGAACCGGTTGTAGTAACAACCAGCTGGATTGAGTAACAATCAGCTGGGGCGAGCCTATAAATGGGCAGTGTATGTGAGGATGGGATCTATCAATCAAAGCATTCGGATCTTTCCCTCTTACATTTCCCTCTCTTTTACTTTCTCCCCTCTTAATTCGAATTCTCCCTCCCTTTCTCTTTCTCAAACTACCGAATTCTACCAGAATCACCCAAGGCTCCTGCTCGAGGCTTGACACATGATATCTCTTATCTTGTAGAACACAAGTTATCTTGAATCCAAAATTAATTGTGACTAGATTCAAGAGTCTTGTATTTATCATGTGTAATAAATACTTATCCCTTAATCATAGAAGAACTCCAATTAGGGGGGGTGGACTCTTCCCTTTTAAATATACACATCATGGTGTGTTTTATGATATATACAAAAACACACATATAATCAATATTATACATGCTCCCAGATTCTTTTCATCTAGCTCTTTGTAGACTTGAGACAGGGATGTTAAGGGGGACTCTATATCCCTAACCCTCCTATAATGCTTATGATTAAAGATTTGCTCTTAGCATTCTTGATTAGTTGCTTGGGTTTTTAAACATGATTCGTTTCCGCAAAGGTTCTCAGATTATGCCTCTCAAGTGACCCACTTTTGATTTTCTTGTGGGATAGAAATTATCTTGAATTTGGACTTCATTGTGACTTAATTGCAACTAGAATAGTCTTGTATTTATCATGTGTGATAAATAACTATCCCCTAAAATAGTGTTTGTTAATCAAGATATAGACTGAAAAATATAAGATATGAAAAACATTCTAGACTTTTGTTCTTTTTAATGTGTTTGTTAAACTTATCTGACAACCCTTGAAAAAGAAGTCATGTGGCTTTTTATCTGTCATTTTTCATACAGATAAGAATTTAACAAACAGTTTGATAAAATCTTGGAATGATTCTCAATCTTATCTTGACCATTTCATATTTTAGTCCGAAAAGCATTCTAACCTTATCTTGATAAAATCTTATCTTACTTATTTTAACAAATGTTACTTAATCATATAAGGAGGTGGACTTTTCCCCTTTTAAGTACACGTCATGGTGTGTATAATAAGAGATATAGAAACAATAAACACGCATATTATAACTAGCATTATATTTGCAACCCGATTCTCTCGAGCCAATTCTTTAAGCTTAACCACCAAGAAGAGTCTTAGTGCTTGAGAAATGGATATTAAGAGGGGACTCTATAGCCCCTTTTCAATGCTTGTGATCAAAGAATAGCTCATGACACTCATGCTCGGTTGCTTGGGCTTTCAAACAAGATTTGCTTCCAATAGGGTTCTCAAATTATGCTCCTCAGTGATCATAGCTACATTATCTATTTACAAGCTCGACTATGACTCCATAGAGCTAAGATTAGATTAACACACTATATAATCCTTTATATTGCAACTGAGTTAAGCCTCATAAAGATGACCCTAAAACCAGTTCTTTCCATTATAAGGCGAGTGATGGTGGTGGCCACAACCAATGACGATAACATTAGGAAGAAGGACAATGATGGCAGTAGCCATTTTCGAAAGATAGCTTGGTCTTCCTCACATTACCAATGTAGTCCTTCAATTGTGTTGCCATCAAGAGATAGGCAACTAACAATGGTGCTATTGTTATCAATTTTCGTGAATGGTGATAAAGGAAGAGAAAAGTTAAGTTGCACCGAAATGGAAATAAGAAATGGATATGATTCAAAATGAAAATGAAGAAATGATATTTTTCAAAAAGTAAAAAATGAAAATGTGGGGGAAACGCATAAAAAAATTAAAGGCTTTTTTGTAAATATAATTTTTAATATAAAAATTATAAAAATAGTTTTAATTTAAAGATAAACATAAATTTTATAATGCATTCAAACAAATTTAAAACAAAATATAAAAAAATTAAGTTAGAGAGGAAAACATTTCGTTTCTAACTTGGTTTCGTGGACGAATATCCATTTCCAAATTGGAAACATGTTTCCGAAATTTTTATCATATTACAAAATTGTCCCGAAATGTTTTCAAAATTATAGCAATAACCCGAAAATGTGTTTAGCATTTTTTAGCATTTCAAAAACATAAACATTTCATGAACGTCGAAATAACACCGCTTAGATGTTTCCATGCTTCATAAGAGAGGGGTGGTGTTAATTAGTTATGCTCTCTCTAGTGGTGGTTAGGGATGGCAATTGTAACCGAAATCGTGGGAAACTGAACCAAAACAAAACCGATCAACGCGGTTAAAAACCGTTTGACTGGGTAATGGTTTGGTTTGGGGAAAAATCAAACACGGTTTCAATGGGTATGGTTTGGTTATGGTTTTCACTAAAACTAAACCAAAATCCAAACCGAAACCGAACATAATGGTGCGTAATCGAACCAAACCGAACTTAACCGAATATATTATATATATAATAAAATAGGTATAATATGTATATATATAATATATATATATTATATAAAAATCCAACCCAGCCCACCCGCGCCCACCACAGCCCACCCGCGCCCACCACAGCCCACTTGCCTTGCAAACCCTTCTCCCTTTCTCTTCTCCTTCCTCTCTCGATCTGATAATTGTAGTTTTAAACTTTAAGTTTACTAATAATTTATAATTGTATGTCATTTAGGTTTATCTATGTCCCTTGCCCTCGTACAAGTGATGTGTTAACCGATATGTTAATTGATGCTATGCTTGGGTGGAATGTGGACTCAAGATTATCCACAATTACAGTGAATAATTGCTCTACCAATGATAGTATGATTGGTAAAATTAAAGCAAAATTGAATGTTGGATGTCTTTTGAATGGTGGATCTTTATTACATATGCGTTGTTCTACCCATATCTTGAATCTTATTGTTAAGATTGGTTTAGATGTGATTAAGCATGCCATTGATAATGTGAGGGAAAGTGTAGTTTTTCGGACAACATCTCCAAAAAGAATAGAAAAGTTTGAGGACATTTGTCGACACATAAAAGTGCCTTATGCTAAAAGGTTGGGTTTGGATTGTCCTACTAGATGGAACTCTACTTATTTGATACTTAAAACTGTTTTGATTTATAAGTCTGTGTTTCCTCTACTTAAATTATTTGAATCACAGTATAAAAATGTGCTAAATGACGGGAATTGGGAAACTGCAAAAGATGTTTGTGACAGATTAGAGTTGTTTTATAATGTAACTGAGTTGTTTTCTAGGACAAAATATCCAACTGCTAATATGTACTTTCTAATAATTTGTAAGGTCAAGTTGACATTGAATGAGTGGGTCAAGTCTCCCAATGAAGTGATTAGTACAATGGCAAAAAGCATGTCAAATAAGTTTAATGCATATTGGAATGTGATTCATAAGTTGATGGGTGCTGCTGCAGTGTTAGATCCTAGGTATAAGATGACTTTTCTTGACTTTATACTCCTAAGGTCTATCCTTATGATTATAATTAAAACAAATTAGCAGCATCAAGTACCTTTGTTATGATTTGATGGAGGAATATCACATTAAAAAAAACAAAGTGAATGATGTGAATAACCAGAATGTACATTGGATGGGAGTGTCACTCCAAGAGAGAATTTCATTTCTTTTGATGATAAATATCAATCTTTTCTTAAAATGAGGAAAACTACTAAAGTTACTAGTTTCATAACTGAATTGGACCTTTACTTGGATAAAGATGTTATAGTAGATAATGGTCAATTTGATATTTTACTTTGGTAGAAAGTGAATGAAGTGAAGTATCCTACCTTGCAAACTATTGCAAGAGATATATTAGTTATTCCTATATCTACTGTTGGTTCGGAGTCGGCATTCAGTTCTAGTGGGAGACTGGTGAGTCCTCATCGTAATCGACTTCATCCAAAGACAATAGAAGCATTGATGTGTGCCCAAAGGTGGTTGTCAAATGAAGTGAAAAAAGGTGAATTTATTTCATTTACTAGTTATTTTTTATTGTTAAGACTTTAACATTTTCATATTAATTTATTTTTTATATTTATAATTTTGTTAGATGGAGTTGGCTCATTCATTTTAGATGGATATGCATTAATTTACGAAGCAGATATTAATGTTGTTGATGAATGTATTAACTTTCGTAGCTAAATTTTTTTAGCTTAAATTACAATTTAATTATGAAAATATTAATTTATTGATCTTAACAATTGTAGGTTTGGAGATGTGATTTTATATCTAAGAAGTTTTGTAACTTTATGCAAGAATAAGGTAGCTTTATTAGTATTTATCTTTGTTTGTTGTGAAATTATCAAAAAAAATTATGAATGTTATTTGTCTTTGTTTGTTGGTATGGATTAAATTAAAAAAACTTTGGTTAAACCGAAACCGAATGGTTTGATTATAGTTTTAAATTTTTAAAACCAAATGGGTTTTGGTTTGGTTTTGGTTTTAGGAGTTTAAGTTTGGTTTAATTATGATTTTGACAAAAATCAAAATCAAATCAAACAATTGCCAACCCTAATAGTGGTCGTCATCTTCTAGGTAAGCATTATGTTTTAAAACTTTGTGTCACATCAATGAATATCTGTCACCAAAAATGTCACAACTTAGTATCTATTTAGCATTTTTATAAATTTTTGAGATAGTAATTAGCTATTAGGTATAGAGTCCTAAGTTTGCATACTTTGGGTTTTGGGTTGAGCATTTTATGTTTACTCATGAAAGGGTAATTTGATTTTTTCTTTTGGGGAAGTGAGCTACGAATATTCATAAAGATTAAATAAAAGCATTGTTGTATTATTTCTTTATAACAATTTGATTTAAAAGAAATCACAAAACTTTATGCCCTAAATGTGTGTTATACATAGTGATGTTTGAATTTGTTTTGTGAATTAATTTTTAATCAAATTGTTAGATTAATTATGGTTAAATGTGATTAATCAATTGGGTTTTGGACCATAAGGGTCTTTTGCTTGGGCCTATTAAGGGTACCCTTAATTTTTTAATTTATTTAATTAATTGTGACTAATTAAAATAAATTTGATAGGGAAGGGATTGTGATGTGCGGGCTATGTGCTTTAGATACGCAGAAGATATGGCCTGTGTTATGCATGTACAAGTCAAAAAATATATTTGATAGTTGAAGTTAATTTATTAATTAATTGTTTTAAACAATCTCTGCATGAAGATGAATTTTGATGCAGTGGCATAATTAATTTCATATTTGATATAAGAGGTTATGAATTCATATCTTATTTATTTGGATAGTGTTTATTAACTAAAATATAGACTAAAAAAAATGGAATATGAAAAGTATTCAAAATAAAAGTATTTTTTATTATATTTGTTAAATTTATCTGAAAATAAGTTATATGCCTTCTAATTTTAAACTTTTTAAATAAATTTATCTCTCTTTCCCCTTCGAATAAGTTATCTTAGACTTTACAGATAAGTTATCTTAATATAAACTTATTTTACTCATTTTAATAAATGCTACATTGACAAGTAATGCGAATTTAAATATTGAAACACCAAAGTGCTTATAGTTAATTAATTATAATTTTTTTGTGAATTTATTTTAAAAATTCCAAAAGTGTGAATCATCTTTTACATTTATGAATTATATTAAATGTGTTTACATGACTATCTATAGGCCTTTAGGGGGTCATTTTAGGAGGAGCAGGGAATGTATTTACATGAATATGTAGGATATGTGAATGTGTTTCACGAAATGTGGTGTTAGTTCAAGTTAGGATGGATTTATAGATTATCATCAAATGCCTATAACGATTAGAAGAGAGTAAAAGTTTAATTTATTTGAACTAATTAAATTAAATGTTTGGTTTTTTTCTTGCATCGGTTCGATTCGATTAATTTTTCTTAAAAGTTCAGTTTTTAATTTTTTGATTAGAAGAACCGAACTAATCAAATTGATTAAACTTTAAAATTATGTTATTTTGATGTTTATAAAATGACGTCGTTTTTTTTTTTTTTTGTATTTTCTATTAGTTACTTTAATTTTCTTCAATTTTTTTTGTATTTCTTCGACTTAATCTTTTTGGTTCGGTTTATACAGTTTGGATTTGATTTTTTCTATTATCGGCTAGTTCAATTTTTTGGGTTTATCAGTTGAATTGGTTCAATTTTTTCTATTATCATCTAATTCAATTTTTCAGACTAATCAGTCAATTCAATTTAACTTTGTTCTTTATTCGATTTAATCAATTAATAATTTCAATTGATTGATGATTGGATCTTCTTGCCGGACTTAAAAAACAAAAGGTTAGGTCTATGTCATCCTTAGATGGGCCCAATGCTTAAGTCAATATGAACGAAGGCAGGGCTAAGTTGTCATGGAAAAGAATAGAAGAGAATAAAAGAATAGAGAGTTTAGAGATATTAGATTAAGTTAGGTTTTAATGTGAACCTTAAATATTTATTGGCTTGAACCAATCTATCAATATGCCTAACTTGGGCTTTGTATAAAATTTGTCTTGGTCTCTCTTCAAGTTAAATTTTCACAAAGTGAATTAAATATTAAAAAAAATTGTCTCAAATGGTTGTATATATAGAATATATTTTTAATTATTATATATGGTAATATTCATTGCTCGATCAATCAATTTGATTAAGCATCATCAATTTTGAAGGTATCACTTAAATGTCTAATTTGATCCATTATTTTTTGTAACAAGTAAGAGATTTGAAAGAAAACGGGGTAATATTTCAAGTCATCTTATTAAGTCAATTCATCTTTCTTAAAATTACATCATTTAATTGAAAATAATACATTAGTCATTAATAGTCTCTTTTTAGCAATGGATGTAACTAAAAATTACAATAAAAGGCTTTAATTTAACTAATAAAATTATAACAATTATTTGATAAATCAAGAACATGCGCCCATACCTGTAAAAAAGTATAAAATTAAACAAAAGAAATAACTTAATTAAGCATTGTATTTTATTGAAGTCAATTACAATAAGCTAAAGCATTTGTCCTCAACCCATTATGGACAATTATTGTTTGCTTAAGCATTATATTTTTAATTTTTTGTTCGATTAACTTTTCTAAACTTTTGTTGATGCCATAGACTGACAGGTAAACCATGTTCGGGTAATTTGAAATATAACTTGTCATTCAGGTCTCCTGATAAAGTCTAAAGGGCTCTTTAGTAACTTACCAGTACCTTTTAATTTATTGTTTCGAAATGAATACGCATGAGTGAATTTGGACAGTTTGTAGAGCTATAAAATATGATTCTAATTGTGAAGTGCTTCGCTCCCGCCCTAACAATAAGAAAAACTTTCTAAAAAAAGGGAGAAAGATGGACGCAACTAACATACCTTCTTAAACATACTTGCCACCAAGCAATCAAGATAGATTATTTTTGCCTTTTAAAAGTCTTACGAAGATAAGCCCATTTTATTTTATACAAAAATAAAGTTTAATTTGACTTTTTTTACAAAAATAACCCCAGTTAATAATAAGGTGACATTATAAGACCCAACAAGTATCAATTGCTCAGAGTTTACCCAATTGCATATCTGGAGGTGGCAGCTGCTGATCATTCCTGCCTTAAAAGTTAAAACCCCACCCAAATACATCATCTTCGAAGGAGCCTTTGTTATTTCTTCATCATTGGAGAAGTTCATGTGAATACTGTTGAAATAAAATAAAGAAGAGAGTGATAAAATCCATTTATATAAAGATTTCTAGATGGTGCAGCACTGGAAGTGAATAACTCAATCTTAGTATCAAGAATAAGATTCTGCTTTACAGAAGAAGGAATACATTTTTCAATCACAAGGAGGGTAGCATTTAGAATACAACATGATATCGGATAATATTGACAGTGATGGGAACAAACCTAGAACTAGAAGAAGAAATTTAGGATGGTTCGATCAAGTATATTACCAATAATTACACATCTAAAACCTGTTCATCGGATGTGGGTTCTGAACTTAGAAGTCTTTCAACCTCATCGTTTGCGGCAGCTTGGAGTCTCCATCTCTGCAGAGAATGACAACTCAATGAAAACTGCAACTTCTTGTTTCAAACCTATTTAAAGAGATCCCTCTCTACCCATCCCCATCAAAAAATCCGAAGAGATGCTGCTAATGAGTCAAAAGAAACAGTAAGTTTCAGAAGAGCTTAGTAACAAACCCAACTGACCAAAATTTGCTAGTAATTAACCACAAAGAAAAACCAAACAAACACAAAACCCATAAAGATGCAGAGTTTCAGTTTTCTGCTTTTAAGAGTTTGTCATTTCTAATTACATTTAGTTTATCCTTCCCTTTGTTCACTTCTTCAGGAAAAAATAAGCAAATTACTATAGTTTGAGCGTGTGAGATGTCAGAGAAAATGCTTTGAGATGTGAGAACATGCCTCTTCGAGATTTTCAAGCTCCATTGTCTGTCGTATCTGTTCAGCAATATTTTCCTGCCAAAGGAGAATAACAAACTCAAATCAAGTGCCGCTTTTTCTCAGTTTTCTAAAATTACAGAAGCTGCCACAGTTAATTGGAATTTGTTTGCATATGTGCATTATAACGTAATGAAGTGGTGCATACTGCATTGCTAGATGATTCAGCAGCAAGAACATTCGTATCCATCTCAACCTCAATTTCAATCATAGAAGAAATCTGGGATGAAAATAAAGAAAAGAAGATTCATCAATGCAAACCAAGTTGACTTATGTTGAAAGGATTTGAGAAATGACAGTTATTTCCATTGAACTTCTGCTCCCGGTTTCATGGTGTAGGAAACATACCCTTGCATAGCTGTCTATGAGTTCAATTCGTTTCCTCAGGGAACCATCCAAGCCTTCACGTACTCTTTTGATTCTATTCCTCCGAGCACTGCAAGAGCAAAATAATCATAAAACAGTTCTAGCGATCTTTGAACAACACGCTCATCAGATAGTAATAATTTTTCTATCAAAATAGAAGGTAACAATCATGTCAATGCTTATAGGGTAAATGACAAAAAAATGGCAAACTTTGACCTGAGTTAAAGATTTATTCTGAACTTTAAAATCAATTAACTACTGAAACTTTAAAATCATTCAATTGTGTTCTATCACCGACATTACATTAAAAAAGTTACACAACCGTTAAATTGTTGAATAGAAATCCAGAGTGTGCAAGAGGGCGATAACAGGCATTGATTTTGGTTGAGTTGGCAAGATTTTGAGGCTGATACATCATCTCCCTCTTGCACACTCCACCACAATTTAATGGTTTTATAATTTTTTAGCAGAATGCTGATGGCAGACCACGATTGAAACAATTTTTGAAGGTTGTAGTTAAATGATAAGATCAAAAGTTCAGAACAAATCTGCTACACAGGTCAAAGTTTGCATTTTTGTCATTTACCCATTAAGAAAGGATTCTAAAAAATGTGTAGAGGTTTTGACCGATAAGAATCTTCTCCCACAGCAAAGATTTTGTTCTCCAATTGGCACATGCGAGCCAGCATCCACACCTGTACAAAAATAAAATCAACTTTGTAAAGGAAACCACACATTTTGCAGTTTATATGACAAAGGGAATGATACGTACATAATATTACAACAACATATCCAGCCGTTATCCCACTATGTGGGGTTGACTACATGAATTCTAGACTTCTATGTGGGTTACATCCCAACAGATAGTTTGTCTAGAATTCATATTTGGATCCGACTAGGTTTTACGCTGGCTGTCGGCTACCTAACGCAACCCTCCTCCTTTATCCGGGCTTGGGACCGGCAGTGGATAATATCCCCTGGCGGAGTAATGATGAAATGAAGTTTGAACACCATCTTCACATGGAAAAATTTCATGAGATGGTGGTGAATGAAGATAATTGATATAGTTGTGTTCCATAACTTAGTTGACATGGTGAAACCAACAAGTACAATATGGAAACACAACAATGATACGTACATAATATTAAGGTTGAAAAAATAATTATAATGATATGATCCTGAGCATGCAGGATATGAAAAGCACATTTAAATTAATCCCAGTTAAACGCAACAATTGGGGCTGGACTTACCCTTCTAGTTCATCGCATCTTTAAAAAATGTGAAAACATAGAAGATTGCATGCAGAGAAGTAGTTAAAATTCAGATCCTAGAATGAATTTAATTTCCTCACCATTAACTTCCACTGCCACCATAAATATACATAAATAAGCTTCAAGTTAAAAAAAAGTGCATAAATTTGAAGTGTAACTTTTCTGAATAATGAATTGGAAGCATCACTAGATCTTTTGTGACCAAACTTGATATCCAGAATTTTTCTTGCTTATTTCCTGAAAGGTTGATCTAATCGAACAAGTCACTGGTAATCAATCACAACTTTTGTCAGCTTGTGTTCTGACATGACGGGATGAAAGTTTTATGTGAATAAATGTAAAGAACAATTCCTGTCCCTACCATCAGAAGGAAAGAAAAAAATATCATGCCATGCAACTATATTAGGTGTGCAGGCACTCAAGGATGCAGGAATTATTTGATTTCAAGTGCAGACAATAATTGAACACAAAGTCACATTTACTATGGCAATGTACCTCATTCTCAGCAGCTTCTTTCAAATCCTTGATGCGAGATTGAAGTCGGTCATACTGTGCTAGAAGTTGCTGCCTGATGGCAATTACATCCACTAACCCCTGAGGCAGCTGCCAAAATAAGAACTAGCATAAACACTAGATGCATATGGGTCATTTGGGTAATGTATGTCCACAAATTCTCCTAAGGAATTCCCCAAAGATGGTGAAATCACATCATTGAGAGAATGAAAACAACTGATTCCATTAGGCTGCAACTATTCTGAGGCATGTAAAGTGTCAGAAAACTGCCTAACTACTAAAATAGGTGACAAGTCTCGTATTTTTGGTTGATCTTAGGTCCATGGCTCTGAAAAACTCAAAAAGAAAAAGAATGGCAATTTTTTTGCTGTTGTGGTACACTAGGCCCACCGAAATTGTTGGAGCAAACTTATTGTGTAATGGACTGATTCTAAGGTTCTTGGTTGCAGTTGGGCCATTTTCAGAAGATTATGTGATTTTTCTTTAGAAAGAAAAAGAAATACTGTTTATTTTGTCCTCCCCCCTCTCCATTAAGATAATCAGTGTTGGAATAAGTCGTAGCAACTGTACTAATGTGCTTTCCCGCAGGTGCATAACCGATAGGATCCAGAATTCTCAACTAGAAGATTGTGATGAATATAACAAATTTGCAAATGAATAAAACTGAAATCTCAATGCCATAAATAGTAAATAAGAGCCTGTAGATGGTCTCAAGAAGTAAAGAGACCTTTTCAATAAAATTTAGGCAAGGAAAAGGAAGGCATGCAAATTCTTAATGAAATACTATGACCAACTTACCCGGCCTAACTGGGGGAAAACCAAAGCATTCAAAGTGGCCCCAAGAGCAAAAGATGAAACTACAGCCACTGAAATGAACTGGGGCAAGCTGGGATCAATGATTCCGGAAGCAGCATCTCCAGTAGCCAGCACAGCCAATAGGGGAATGAGTACAGAGGGGTTAAGTAAGGATGAGCCTTCATTTTTTATGGGTGCTCTCAATAACAAAGATTCTCGGCCATCTCTATGGTTTGTCAAGAAAATAGGCTCTCCTGGATAGAAGTTGGAAGGTTTAGGACTAAACTTTAAGGGACCAACCTCTCTGTAAACGTTTTCTGGAGCAGCTACAGCAATGGTTACTCTTTCTCCTACCAGTGCAGGGAGATCAACTGTTTCAGTAGCAAATCGGTGGGTGCGTGCCATCCCAGATGGAGTCTCAACCTGCAAGCGAAATGGAAAGAATTAATTAGCAGGCCAACAGGGAAAAAGGTATAGGTTTTAGTATGCAGTATAAAAGAATGCAAGTATACATATGAGCCACAGCACATTGACTAAGATATCTTTATGGGTGGACCTTTAAGGAAACCCATCTATTTTTCTCATATGAGGTACAATTTCAGTAAATTTGCTGCAAGAGAGATGCTGACAAAAGAACAATTTATGAAATTTCTTGAAGAAAAAAGTCAAAAAATAAGTTTGCTTTCTTGAATATAATGTACAAATCAGCAAAAAAGCAAAGAAAAGAATATAAGGTAACATTTGCAACAAATTTATAAAGCTGCACCAGGTGCTGCAATGACTCAATGAGACATAAAAGAAGAAAATCTTAAAAGATGCAGATTCTTTTGATAGTTAATGAAAATGATAGGAACATCAAACGGATGTTCAAAGTTTCTTGAAGACGGTAAAATTATACCACAATAGAGTGAACTGCAGCAGGAATGCTTAGCTTCTTTATTTGCAGGAATCTCAGCCCCCTTTTCCAAGCAGGCACCTCCATGCTGCGTTCGGCAGTATGGAATCCTTAGAAAAAGTGAATATCCCAGAATCAATGCCATAAACAAACATAATCTTGTGAAAAAACAATAAAGCACAAGGAAATAGAAATAAACCCTTTTCACAATGCAATATAATTGTGTGATGGAGGGCATAGAAGCAAATATTTTGGGAAATATTTTACTAGGCATAAATCAAATCGTTTAGAGGATGACGGCATTGCAGTAGATTGAGAGTACACCAATTTGTGTGTGACCATACAAGAAAACAAGACAAGGCTTGATTGCTCAAATGCAGACAAATTAAAGGAAATCAACCAACCTGATTTCTTCCGACTCAATACTGATAATGTTGCCCGAAACTAGCTCATATTGGTAGCGACATTTTGAACAGGAGACAATCTGCAGAAGAAATGAAACTCTCATCATCATACAATCTGAAAAGTAAATGTCAAGGCAAATGAACAAATAGTTTCTTGTGTCCCATCATATCATCCATTCAAAATCCTTAAAGGACCAATCAGACACTAGCATCTAGTAGTGACTCGAACATAAGAAAAGGGTTCTTAAATTATAGTGGTGAAATTTTAAAATGAAGAGAGCTCTAAAAATCCAAGGGAACAAAGTATATAAGAGCCAACCTGAAAACTTAAGTCACCCAACAAGAAAAGTGATATGGAATAGCACCTCAAAGAAAAAGAAATATGGAATTAGTATATGCTTCCCATGCATTTCTGCAATGATGAAGAAGATAACAAAGCTACATCATACATGATTGGCATTACTCTCCAACTCAACTAAGCCCTTCCTCAGCTACTAGACAACTAGTCCACATTTTGCCATTCCTCTACAAACAGCCATAAGTATTCACTAGCAATTCTCCAACTACCACTACCTGCGTACTCACCTAGGGGCCAAACAAAGATCGAAATGGTTGAAAATATCATCAAAGCAAATGTGCATGCCTGAATACCATGTTGAGGCTGAGCAACAGTGACCGCTATCAAACAAGTAGGACACTTCACGATCTTACCAAAAGGAACCTGTATCAAATCAAAGAAATTGCTTTAGAGTTGAGACAATGGCAGTGCTGGTATGCAGATAAGTGTCAGGCCAGTAAAAAGGGGAATCAAAATTTAGGACACCAAAGAAGAACAGCAAAAGAAATAAGCCTCAATTTCAAAAAGACCAATACAGCAAGGCTCAAGGATGCCAGTATAAAATGGTGGAATTAAGAAACCAGTCCTTCAGGGAGCATAAGGTGGAGTGTTGGATACTGGGCAGTGGTATATGGAAGAAACTAAAAAAGTTTGTGAAAGCAATGGGTGGTGTATTGCAGGATGTCTAATCATGCATTTGCTTTTTCCAGTATAAAACCTCAACAAATCAAGTGATCAAGTGCACCATGTTCACTTACACTTAGTATCCAATTCATCTCTTATTTAATTGCTGCTCTGTCGATGTCGATAATTTTCCATTCAGGTTTTGTAGAGATTTCTTCCGCAATAATTATCTGCATAGTTTTGAAATATAGATTGGGGGGGGGGGGGGGGGGGTGTTGAAAATTTCCTGGAGGACCTCTATATCAATATAAGAATAGGAGCCAGAGAAACTACATATAAAACCCAATAAGCAATCACTTCCCAATCAAAGCAGAACAAATGTCCACACTGAAAAGCATAGTTTAAAACCAAAGTTTAACTGTTTTAACTTAGAGCACCAAAAAGTTCACATAATTAGATGTGCATAAATAGTTGCTCAAAGATAAACTTTATGTAAATAAAAGTTAACTGGAGTTCATTATACATGAGTATTGAGATATCTACTTCAGTGAGAATAAGGCCAAGCAAGAATAAGTAAATTAAAGAAGTGTTGCTTTAAAAGACAGAAACGTAAGCAAAAACCATTGCATTATCCAGATAGGAAAAACAAGTTTAAAACATGTTGGCTGTTGACAGAATAAGTAAACAACGATTGCATCCATACCTCTTCACCAGGAGAAACTCCTACTCTACTAACAGCACCAATCATCTCAAGGGCATCTGAAACTCTCAGCGATGCTGCTAGGCCCTGAATTAATAATGTGTAAGTGTGTACATCTGGCCTGGACCACTTCCATCTCTGAACAAATGAAGTGGTTTCACCATCAGCAGCCCCTGTAATCATTTTTTTGAGAATGTCTATTCATTAGTTTCACATGAACAAGACAAAGAAAACTATGAAATTCATAAATAGCAACAAGTGAAACATAAGATAACTAAATATGAAATACAGAATGAAAGGTCATTCATAAAGTGCATTTAAACAGGGGCATATATCTAACAGTATAATACTTAGAAAGCCAATTAGATAAGCATTTAATCTTATAGATGTCAGTCGGAACCCATTACCAAAAAAACAAAAGCAAGAAAGTACCCCCAAAAAAAGCAAGAAAAGTAAAAACATCAAGCAACTGTTTGTTAAACAAGTTCTTCAGCTATGTCGGTCTATTAATTATCCAATTCATCGCTTATATATCATAAAGCAAAAGAATGTTAATCAAAATGCAAGAAAACATCAATTCCCAGAATATTGTGCTATTTGATGACTGTGAGCACATATCAGGCTCTGCCATGAGTTACTTTCTAAAACTACAATGCAGTATTCACAATCTTCTGACAGAGACCAAAACTCCATCTGACATGGCCTGAAGATCTCCACAGAGTCCTATGGATTTATGCCTATGTGCTGGGTCAAAAGGGACATTCATACCCTTGTTGGCTAAAATTGCCTTGACCAAAGATACATATATAGTGCCCCCATTTTTGCCAAGGACCAATTCCTCACAAGCCCCTTCAGTAATTTACCTCCAGATATCTCCATGTAATGGTTTGTCCTCAGCATCTCCACTTGATAACACCCATTAATTCCTTCACACTCCCCAACACTAGCCCCTATGTTTCATTCTCTCAGTGCAAACCTCGCAGCATTATGTCCAAACAATTCCCTAAGGAGTAAAGACCTTGGGTTTGAGACAGAACCTAGGTGGTCATTAGCTCTTTGGAAGACTATTGGGACTTGTAGACTAGAGGTTGGGGCTAAAAGATTGCTGAGGTTCCTGATCATCCAACTATCACATGGCATATGAAGTCTACATCTCAACCAGCCGTTGGGAGAAGAGCACTGAAGGACAACAACAATGAATCAAAGCCTTAATCCTATTAGGTGGGTTAAAGTACATGGGCTTTAGCTTGTCAATTTTAGTGTTCGAAAAATCGTGATAGGCGGCCGCCTAGGTGCTAGGCGGCTGCTGGCCGCCGCGAATATGCCCTAGTCGGGCCTCCTAGGCGCCGGCCCGATTAATCGGCCGGCTTGGGCGCCTAGTCGGCCCGCACCGCCTGGGCCGTCCAATTTCTTGCTTTAAATATCAGCGGCTTTTTCATTTCTAAAACCCTAAACGCTGCCTCTCATACTCCTCTCACTCTCAGCCGTCTCCCCCGCTCATACTCCTCTCACCCCAAGGTCGCCGCTGCCGCCTCAACGCCGCCGGCCCGCCGGTACCTCACATTCTCGCTGCTTCAAGTCTTCAACGCTGCATCCTCCTCGCTGCTTCAACTTCGTCGTCGCCGCCGCGTCCTCGCCGTCAAGCTCCATCTCTGTCGCGTAACCCCTCTCTCTCTCTTATTCTGCTTCTTACGCTCAATGTGTTCCTGTTTCTGTTTTTTTTTTTTTTTTATATATTTATATATTAGATATATATTTACTATTTAGTTTTCTATTATTAACTATATATAATATATGTGTTTTTACATGAAGAAAATTGAAAACATAAAATTATATAAAGTTATTGGTTATTTTACAGAAAATAATTTCTGTTTTCATTATATTATAAAACAAAAATTATTTTGCTGTTTTATTGTTTTAATTTGATTATTTTGTAGTTATGGCATGATATGTTATTGTTATTTTAAATATTAAGTGAGGTTATTGGTTATATATACAGGTTTCCATTGCAAGTTTTTTGGATTAAATTAAAAATGTCGGATGAAACTCGGAGTACGAGAGCATCGTCCAATACAACTTCAGTTCTTAAAAGGAAGTCTAATGATATCGGATGGGAGTATGGAATATTAATTGATCCGAAGAATATGGATAAAGTTAAATGTAAGTTGTGTGGTAAAGTTATGTCTGGCGGAATTTATATTGTAAAAGAACACATAGGCCACATTTTCGGAAATGTTTCTGCATGTCCAAAATCTTCTTCGGATGATAAAGCCAAATGCAATAATGCTATTGCCGAGGCAAAGAGTAAGAAGAAGAATAAGGAGGAAGATTTGATAAGATCTTCTGTTAATATTTATGAAGGGGGGGATAATGAAAATGAATTGCAGGAGTTAGGTAGTAAAAAAACGTCTCATACTTTTGGCCCTATGGATAACTTTACAACCTTGATCAGTCCGACTTGTTTGACTTGGGGAATGACAAAAAGGCAACAAAATATCAACGAAGCACTCTTTAAAGAAAGAACACAGATTGTTCGTGAGTATTGTGCTAGATGGGTGTACGAAACTGGTATACCTTTCAATGCTATAGATCATGATAGCTTCAAATTGTTTGTTGAGGCAGTTGGTCAATTTGGCCCGAGCTTTAAACCTCCCAGTCAATACCAGTTGAGGGAATCATTGTTAAAGAGAGAAGTGGAAAGAACTAAAGAATTACTGAAGAAGCATGAAGAAGAGTGGATAAGAAATGGGTGCTCCATTATGATAGATGCTTGGACAGACAGAAAAAGGAGGAGCATCATGAACTTATGTGTTAATTCTAATGCAGGTACTGTTTTTTTGTCTTTCAGAGAGTCTTCAAATAAAGCACATACAAGTGAACTCATTTTTGAATATGTGGACAAGTGCATTGAGCAAGTTGGGCCACAAAATGTCATCCAAGTAGTAACAGACAATGTTGCCAACAATATGGGAGCGGCAAAATTATTAAAGTTGAAGAGGCCAAATATCTTTTGGACATCATGTGCTACTCACACTATTAATTTGATGCTTGAAAGTATAGGAAAACTACCGAGATTTAAAAAAGTCATTGATCAGGCTAAGAGTTTGACAATTTTCATTTATGCACACCATAAGACTTTGTCCTTAATGAGGTCATTTACAAAGAAGAGAGATATTGTGAGACCGGGAGTCACTAGATTCGCTTCTTCTTTTCTTACTCTGCAAAGTTTGATGGAGAAAAAAGCTCAAATGAGGACAATGTTTACCAGCTCCGAATGGAAGGAGTGTAAATGGTCAAAGACTGTTAAAGGTAAAGCATCATATGCTACTGTGATGAGCATTGCTTTTTGGAATGGTGTGAATTTATGCCTTCAGGTTTTTGCACCTTTGGTAAAAGTGCTTCGAATTGTTGATGCAGATAAAAAGCCTTCTATGGGCTTTTTATATGGAGAGATTAAGCATGTAAAGGAAGCTATTAAGGAGGCCCTAAATAATCTTGAGAAGAACTATCAGCCTATTATAGATATTATTGAAGCAAAGGTGAAAGATAGGCTAGATAGTCCACTACATTTTGCAGCTTACCTTTTGAATCCCTATTACTTTTTTAAGGATATGGATATACAACTTGATCATGAAGTCATGGATGGATTTTTTAACTGTGTGGAGATGTTTTATGATGCTGATGGTGAATTGCAAAGTCATGTTGTAAATATTGAGTTGCCAAAATATACTCATAAAGAAAAAACTTTTGGAAAATCATGGGCAACTCAGGGGTGTGCAAAAAATGATGACAATTATAATCCAGATATAAAATTTATTTAATCATTTTCTTAGTTTCTATTGTGTGAAAGTTTATTTACTTTATACTTGTTTGACCTGTGTAGTTAAATGGTGGATAACTTATGGAAATCACACTCCAAACTTGCAACGAATGGCGATAAAGATCCTCTCATTAACCAGTAGTTCGTTTGGTTGTGAAAGAAATTGGAACACTTTTGAAGGAGTTAGTATATACTTTAAAACGTTTTTAATACTTTAATTTCATTATCCCTATCATTCATATTGATATTGCTTTTATTTTATTTATGTAGATACACACGAAGAAAAGAAATAAGCTGGATGTGAATCGATTGAACAATTTAGTCTTTGTCCAATTTAATGCGAAATTGATGAACAAGCAAAAAAGGGAGAAGGAAATGAATGTTGATGTGCTACTTGCTAGTGATGCTAGTAATGCACAAGGATGGATCGTTGATGGAGGAGATAATGAAGAAGTTGAGCCTGGTACGAGGCTCACTTGGGAAATGGTTGGTGAAACATCCAGAGCAGACGAGATGTTTCAACCTCGAAGAAGTTCCAAGATAAGAGAGCTTCATGAAGATGATTTTCAATCAGAAGAAGAAGAAGATAAGCAAGAGCTCAATGAATTTGATTTTGAGTATGATGAAAATCGTGTCTTGGAAGAATATGGAGAGAAAGAAGTCCAATTAGATAGTTAGATTCTTCAAGTATGGTTTATGTTATATTATAGTTGTTTTTGTCTTATTGAACCTAGAACTGATTTACAATAATTTGTTTTTTCATGCTTAATACCATCTTTCACTTGTTATTCCATTATTGTTGCATTATTGGTTTATGTTGCATTATTGATGCTTTTCAACTTTGATTTAATTAAAAATAGCATCAAATTACATCACAAAATTTAAAAAAAAAAAAAAAAAAACAGTAGTTTTCCTCGTCCTGCCTAGACACCCTAGGCACTAGCCCCAACCTGATCATATTTTCTATAAAGCTATTACATTATGACTCATGCCTAAGAGTTTTCTAATATTTTCCTTCGGTCTTCTTGTACATATTTTGGTACGATTCTATTCTATCCACTCTCATAATGGATAAATCCATTAATCTTCTTCTCACATGTACAGAACATCTTAAAAGCATCTTTCACAACGTATCTTCAATAGGTTCCATCTAGCCTTATTATGTATAACCTTATAATTAATGTTTTTTTTTTTTTCTTGTATGGCTTCACACCCACCATAACACTCTTAAATCAATCATGCTCATGTTTTTCATATACTTTTGCTTAATCACCCAACACAACTTGATACAATAGAGTTGGCCTTATAGCCATCTGATATAACATTCCTTCTAACTTTAAAGAGATCTTAAGAACATCACAAGCCTTAAAGTGAACTAACAATTGCACAAGTTACAAGAGTTACTTCCACTGTAATCATCTTGTCAATTCTATGAATCCTCCAAACTAGCCGCGGGAATTTGGTCAATCTAATTGACAAGCGACTTCACAGTTGATTGTAAGATGTCAGCAATCAACCCTCTAGGTAAGGCTGTTCTTGTTCGAGCTTCAACAGTCAATGAAAGAGTTGATTCTCCAAAGTGACAGTCAATCTCCTTGACCTTCTATTTTTAGTTTTTACTTCATTTATTGCTTAAGTCGACACTATAAGTGATTGTCCATAAGGATAGTCGGTCAAAGAGCTGGACAGTCAATCCAATAATCAATTCTCAGTCAAATGTCAGGCTATAACAGGTAGTTTCAATACTATGTGAAGTTTTGCAGATTTACCATTGAGGTTGTTGCAATATAAAGAAGATCTCACAAAGACAAAAGTAAGCCAATGACAAAGTGCACTTAAAGCTAAACACTCCCAAGAAGCATGATAAGTCTCATCAAGAAATAGCAAACAAGAAGACTACAGAAGCTCAAAGACACCATCAGTTACAGAAGAGGAGAACTTCTTGTCTTTTCAAAGAGCTATGAAGTATTATCTTTCTTTTACCTTGGTCTGAATTTTAAAGTGTATTCATTTATTTGATCCAAGTGTGGAAAAATTTCTAGTAACACTTATAGAAACCAATATTGTTGTGTAGTAGGCAAATAAAAATTTGTCATTGTGGTTAATACTTACCTAGAGCCTGAATTTATCAGGGGTGATTGTAAAAAGTTGATGAGGTAGTCTTGAAGAACAAACCTCAATGAATTGAAAGTGGAACACAAGATTGGTTGGATCTTGTAGAGTGGACGTATGTGCAAGTCGGCACTAAACCACTATAAATCTCCTTGTGCAACTAATGTGTTTTTCTCAATTGATATTTATTTTGCATACACATGGCAAATTAAACCAGCAAAATTAACTAAAATCATTAAAAAGTTCTATTGACTTGATTCACTACCTTCTTGAATCAAACACCACCAAGGAAAAAGACCAACAAATGCCTATAAGGAGAGTGGATGAAATTGACAAAATTTGAAACAAAAAAGTACCTATAAGATGAGTGGATGAAATGGAAAGGTATCAATAATGTGAGTGGATGAAATAGAAAAGATATATATTGGACACGACTAGGATGGTTTGAACATGTAGAAAAAAGACCAACAAGCACACCTGTTGAGCTGTGATGATCAAATAGAAAAAGTTTGCAATAAAAGTGGTAAAAGAAAGACCAAAAAAACCATGGTAGAGAATCCTAAAATACAACATGGATATAATAACTTCAGAAAAGATACTGCCATAAATAAAAATGATTAGAAAACTAAAATTCATGAAAATGATCTCACTCAGTGAGATTACGGCCTGTGAGGATGATGAGATAACCAAAGCCCAGAATTCTTACATTATATCCCAATATGGAAAGAAACAAGCACTACATGCTAGAACTATGCAACACGCAGATGTATTACAGCATAAAACAGTAAATATTCACCTAATGAAAACACCAATTCTTGGTTTTATAGGCATAAATCCTTGTTGTTTTCTTGTCTTTTACTTCCAAATTTTCCAAACAAAAGCACATAATTCTAATGTTACAAGCAAACATATATAGATTATAAAAAACTATATGTATGTGCACCTATCAAGATCCCAACCCGATCCCATTACAGGCAAAAATTGCTATCACGGCCTAGAAAGCATCAAATATGGGGCCATTTAAACTTCAACAGGTCATGATTCTCTAGTCTTTTTCCTCCAAAATTAAGAAATAGAAGCCCACAATTCTCACATTATATATCTAAACATGGAAAGAATTCAAAGAAAGACAAGTTACGCGCTAGAGCTGTTCATCTGAATAGGGATAATAATACAATTACAGCATAAAAAAGCAAAAATTCACGAGCCCAGGTCCTCTAAGCTTAAATCCTAGTTGTATTCCCTTCTTTAACATCAAATTTACGGAACAAAGGCGCACAATCCTCACACTACAAGCCAGGATATGCATGAACTCATTCCAAATACAACATTACATTTACACACCTACCAGGATCCAAAGTGGAACGCATGGCAGAGAAAACGGACAGCGCCAAGTCGATATTGCCGCGATCAACCGCGGCAGATATAATCGAACAGCAGTCAGAGCTGCTCACGACGCCGGAGGGCCGCTTCGAGTGCTTGGCGATCATGTCTAGGGCTTCGCTCGCGTCCTTCGCGGCAGAGATTCGGTTGAGCAATCCATCGTCCAGCAGAAGAGAGGCTGCCGCCTCCGCGACGCCGACGCCGTTGTCGCCGTCGCTCAACGAAGCCGTGGCGGTCCTGAGCCTCTTCTTTGGAGCAGAGAAGCCGAGTGCTAAAGGCCTGATCGTGGAAGTAGAAAAACAGGTCGGGGAAGCAGCGTTGAGGAGGAAAAGGAAGAGAGAGGCGGTGGCCTTGGTGGTGGCGCTGGTCGTCGGATATAGCTTGGAGTTGGAGAGTTGCGGCGAGAGGCGAGGCAAAGAAGGAGAGCATAACTTCAGAGTCATTCCTCTCTCTCTCTCTCTCTCTCTCTCTCTCTCGCTTCGTCCTCTGCAATAGCGATGAGAAGATTAGACACCAGCGGTTGCGGATGGATAATGAGGAGGGAAAGAAAGATGGCAAAATGTTCTGCTGCACTGGCAAGTCCATGGGGCCCCAAAATTATAGCCGTCCGATTTATCTGTCTCAGAGAGCCGCTGGCTGATTGGTCGATTTAGGAGAAAGCCAATGGAAACGGGAACGGCAGTTAAAAGCAAAATGAAAATGGAGGTGCGGGGAATCGAACCCCGTGCCTCTCGCATGCGAAGCGAGCGCTCTACCATATGAGCTACACCCCCGCGACAATGTGTTTCATTATACTTTCTATTATTTGTAAGAATTTACAAAGAGTCCAATTAATCCTAAACCCATGTTTGGTATCTAATTTAACATATGACAAAGTAAGTTAATTTTAAAATAATCCAACATTGATGGAATTCAATATTTGGATGGTATGGACATTTTCACCCTTAATTATATATATATAGACAAATCAAACCATTCTCTCTTCTCATTTTTTTTTTTAATTTAAATAACAAACGAGCCCATAAATGGACTCCCTCAAACCCAGTTTTCTTCCTCATACCCTTTTTAAGACCAAACAATGAATGAAAAGTTTGCATTTAAGAAACTGTGACTAAGGACTAGATGACACATCAAGAGATTAAGTCCCGTTATTCTCTTACAGGTCAAGCTAATATTGAATAAGGTCAAATCCTTGACTTTGAAACTGGACCCAATCTAAGCCTTGGGCCCAATCCAGCTCTGTCTCGGCCCATGGCACAATCTCGACTTGACCCTAACTCCATCCTAATCCTTGGGTACCAAAAGGTGAAATCTCTCACTCTGGGGCCCCTCTCAAACTGTCCCACGTCACAGGAAAGGAGGTAAATCAGGTACACGGCGGTCATGGTCAATGGAAGGCCCAGTGCTGACTGCCCATAAGGACTCTATCCCTGAGGAGCAGAAATCCCACACTGCGGCTGGTCAAACTCAAACCTGGCTCCTTGGGTACCACTCTACCATCCCACAACCAACCGTGCTACGCCCTGGGGGCAACTCCATCCTAATTCTGTGCCAACCTATAATGCATCATTATTATCACGTGTTGAATATCTCCGTGTTCGCTCAAGATCTCATTCTTATTAATGGCATATCACATCTACTTTAATGAAAATCTCGTCGGTACCATGTCACTATCAAGGAATCCCATCGACATTAGATATTAAGTCTCATCACCTGCAAACGCACGACACATGCATAAGGAGAACCTCTCATCCTTCTATATAAGTCAGTTCTATTCAAAGTCAAGCTATGTTTTTTCCAGTCTACTAGCACCCTGTCAATTTACTTTATTACTTACTTGAATGTTGGAGTACTTACAGGTACCAGTCATCTCTTGGACTCTGTTCTCTGTCGTGGCAAACTCACATCCGATCACCCCCTTTTGGATAAAAATAAAAAATAAAAATATTACCAGATTCAACTACAATAAATTTGTTGAAATTGTCATTTCTTTTTTTTTAAACATATTGTCAAGATACAATAATTTCATATAATAATATTACTATATGTAGAGTTAACAAGTCATTGCCTATTTGTGGGTTGTGTCTTATCATTTTTTTTTTTTAATTTTCCTAATCGCCTATCGCTATTGGTATATCTAAGATTGCTATTCTTAATTTATTTATTGAAACTAAATGTTGCTGGGAACATTATATCAAATTGTTGGCTAATTTTTAATATATAGATGATTGTATTCATTGATATTTGAGTTTAATATATATTATAAAAATAAGGAATTTGTGAGGGCAGGGGACACTAAATTGCTCTTAAACTTGGACGTGACAATTATATTGAAGGAGTGACATTATCTTGTAATTTCACATAAACCTCCCTCTCTCTCTCTCTCTCTTTAGTTTGATTAAAAACCTGTAATTAAATGATGATTAGCAACATGTTATATCCCACCATATAAAGTGCAAGCGTATTGGGTATTGCTATTCCAAGCACAGCAAATGTTAAGTATCTTATAATATTTATTATATTTTGTTCATGGTGTTATAGAGATTCTCTTCTTTTTATTTTAGGTATTTAAGTTTAATAAGAGGAATTAAAATACTATTTTTTCTTACAATTATAAAAATTATATTGTCAACATTGATATATAAATAAATATTGGCAAATGCACGGGTTCATAAGCTAAATTATTATTTAGATAAAACCAAAATTTTCAATTCAAATAAATTAATCTGAATTAATTAAATTTGGTGGTAAACATTATTTAGCTTAAAATTAAAACCAAAAGTTTGAACTCAGATCAATTAATTTTAATTAATTAAATTTAATCTTTTAGTAAATTTGGTTCTAAAATTAGTAATACAATAAAACCAGCCTCAAATTTAGATTTGAATTCGTAACTTTGCACTTACCATAAAATATAAAAATAACTTAAATACTTGTCACAACTTTATAGTTTCCACCAAATATAAGGGTGTGTTTGTTTGATAGCATTTAGTTAAATATATATATATATATATATTGTAAGTGAAAGATTCATAGAATAAAAAAAATCAACGTCAAATCAACTACAAACCAAAGTCAAGACATACCCGAACCAACCAAAAAAAACCAAAGACAAAAACACAACGATCATCTAGGCACAAAAAAAAAAAAAGGGTGTGTGTGTGTTTTTTGTTTTTATTTAAAAAAATATATTTTTTAACTTGTATGAAAAATAAAAATCACCTCCCTAAATAAAATTTTTCATAGAAAATAGATTAAAACATATTTTAATTATTGTGTCATAAAATTTAATTCTATAAAAAATATAATATGTCAAACAAATAACTATAAAATTTAATTTCTTGAATGTGATATTTTTCATAAAATTTTTATTCTATCAAACACACTTTTTTGCCAAATAAAGTTCAACGTATAGAAGAATCAACCCAACTGTGCATAAAACCAAACCTTACCCAACAGCATAACCTATGCTAATGCTGATTCATAATCAAACGAAAGCTTTGTTTGGTATTACTTATAGGAGAGTTGGCACATTTTTTAAAACCTTGACTTATACAAAACCCTTTCTGAGAGTTAATTTATTAATTGTAAAAAAGATGGGATAAAGTTCTAATTTAAAACAAAAAGTCAGCTTTTAAATGTTATACGCCCAACACTTCAAAATTTTCTTGTATATACCAAACAAAACCCAAAAGGAGCCCGCATTTTTCAATGATAGTCGCATTGTGATTTGATGTCCGAAGACTCCGAACCAACATCATTTATTAAATTTCAATGCCAGCACATAGATCAAACACTGGAACCAATTAAAGGTAGAGAGAGGAACACAGCGGAATGGCTTCTTTCCACCGTTCACTAGTCACTAAATATGGAGGGTATGAAGCATGAAAATTACCATAATCTCATATTGACATGACAGGCAACTATACAGTGCCTTTGCAAATGTACTTTGTAGAACGGAAGCTACTTAACGTAAGCAATGCAACAGCAGGAAAAAAAAAATAGTAGAAAGATAAAACACCAATCTGTTTTCCCAATGCCCCTCCTCTAGCCCTTCAACTTCCAGAGCAACACACAGCACAAACTAAGTTTTTATGCCATAATCTTCTGCCCTATTAGAGGCCGGCCAAGCCCCTGAGATAAAAGCCGGTATCAATTGCCATAGCGGCCTCTTCCCCACTGCTGTCTTCGCTGGCCACCTCCGTTTCTTCTTCCAGCATTGTTTTGTTGAGAAAAAACTCTCATCCTCTGCTCCTTCATGTTTGCAAATAGCGAGTCCAGTGTTTGGGGTCTCTGCTTAGGGGTCATGTTCACTTGTGGCTGAGGGTGCTGCTTTACAAAATCAAACCAGCTGTCAGACTTTACTATTTTATTTTGATTAACTAATGGCAACTTCCATCTTGCCAAAATACAAAAATGATATACCGAAGTATAAAGGGTACAAAACAAATATGCAATAGAGACATCAAGCTAAATTCTAACAGGTCCAACTCTATCTCAAGAGGGTTAGCCAGACATTTTAACCCACAGGTTCTATCATATCTCATCAACCAGATAATCCTTCAGAGATCTCGAGTTCAAGTCTTGAGTACTCCAAATGTTTTCCCCTGGGGCATGCGTGGTCTCCCACCATGAGTTTTACAGGTTCAAGGGGATAAGGAACTAATGACATCTTCATGAAAGCCTAGAAAGGGTATCATTGGGACTTAAGCGGCACCTTGAGTGTGACACCGCATAAATACTTAAACAAGATTCCCAATCACATCATGTATATAAATTGTCAATCACATCATGAAACCCTAGACAGAGCCAGTCTAACCCCCAAGTGTCCCTTTTAATTAACAAAACGCTGTTGGCATATTATGACCAATTAACTACTAGATTTTGACATATAATAATGAAAACGTCATAAAAAATGGTACCTTTATTGTAAAGCTCCCATTTGAGACATTCCTCTGCACCGGTCGAGCAACAAACCTGCAAAGAGAGAGTTAACTACAACTAAAGGAGACAACATATACGTATCTTGAAATACAGAACCTCTTGTATAGGAATGAGCACCATCCAAAAACCCAATCATAAGCTATTATCTAGTTGTTCAAGACCATATCAGCATGTAAAAGAGCGACAAAGATGCTTACCACTGCATATTCTATTTAATTCCAACTGAAAGACAAGACAAACCATTTCAAGAACATAAAGGGAAATTGGATATCTTCAGACAGTTTGCTATAATTCATCCCCCTCTAATTGAATGTGTAATCCGAAGTTAGTCGTGCCAAAATGATTCCACTGGAACTAAAGCTTGGAGAACAAAAACTTCTCCGGAGCAGCAGAACCAAGGAAAACAATAAACTCATTTTCCCTTCAGCAATCCAATTTAACAGGAGATTCACTCCTGAACCCCATCCAAAACAAGCCAACAAGCACAAACCAAAACACATACCTGCATAAGCCACATCAGCTATGACAGGCTAGTGATGTAAAATCTTCAATTAAGATTAACTTGTATAGAAGTATATAACAAGGCACTACAGCTGTGGCGGCCAACCAGTGATATACTGTAAACCAAGAATGTGAAACGCCGTATATTACTATTTACCCTCATCCAACCCCCAAAGTTTTGCCCCTTATCATCTCGAGCACAGTGACCATTAGATATGTAGACTACACGGCTTAAGCTCATGTTCAGGAACTCCTGAACAACTTCCAAACATGACCCACATAAGCCAAAACAGCTTTGACGGGCCAAAGACATAACATCTTCAATTACGATTACCTCAACTAAAAGTATGTATCAAAGCAACACAGCTGCAGCTGCCAACCAGTGGCGTCCAGTAAATCAAAGGAATGTGATAGTGTATTATATTTACCCTCATCCAACCCCAAAATTTAACCTTAATCGTATCGAGCACAGTGGCAACATTGTAGATTACAGATCTTGAGCTCACGGTCAGTGACAACTCAAAGAAACCCACACGATCAACCAAGGACAAGAGTAACAATTCCACTTGAAGGCACTTCAAAGCAGGTGAACAGTTTATCTACATGCTTGGCAACAGAAACTGAACTGCAGCAAGATATTCTCAGGTGGTTGCTGGTACTAAGACTGGGCAAATTCAAAATGAACGTGCAGCATGATACAGTAAAATGTTAAAAGAGAGAAGCCATGTTATTCCAACATCAGTAACTTCAAATTCAGGAAACAAAACACACTCCACCAATGGAGGACTGTATGCCAGATAGGTCACTTGGGAGTAAAAATTTAAGTGAGTGCAGTCCACTGGACTTTCACGTGCCTGAAAAATAGGTGGCCTACTGTCACAACAAAAAAGCCAAATACCTCACTGAGCAGAAAGAAATGCTTCCTTGAGCACCAACAACACATGGAACAATAACTCCATGCCAGGAAAACAAATAATAACCCCACCTCTACTGCTAGCAATTATAACCTTCCCCACTGGGCCTCTATTGCAATATCCGGTTAACAACCACAAAACAGGAAAGCACTTAGCAAGCCATAAAGTGAGCCACTTAAATGGAAGTTATGATAACTTTCAGCCACGCTTGCTTAACCATCATTTATTCAAATCCCTTTCCTTTGAAGATCTTGCTCTGCCTCAAAAGCCAATGCAAACAGTAACACCCCAACTCATGTTGGACAGCCATATTCTAATGCAATATGCACTTGCTCAACTTAATTTCCCAACCATATAAACCACAAATAAAGCTTGATGCAGAAATTCTTTATGCATGGAGTATGCACAGCAAGCAATTGAAAGAATCCCACATCTCACGCTTGCAGCTCAAACCAAATACAATAGTTCCCCGAACAATAATGCAACTTAACAACTATTAAGCAACCATATTGCAAGCCATCAACAATAAAGAAGGGCCATTGTTTACCTGCAAGAAGTCAACAAAAAAGCATTTAATTGTAAAAATCCTACGAGTAACAGCTGAACACAATCTCATTGATCATTAACAGCAGCATCAAATACAATTCTGACAATTTTTCACTATACAATTTTACCACAGTAAAAATTGAGTACCTTGGTTTATTCACATTATACCCCCTGCCTCGATTAAAGGCTCTGTTGCGAATAGGAGCAACTGCAGCCTTTCGTGCAGCCTCAGCTGCCAAGGGAAATTGATTTCCCTGGAAATTTGACCTCCTCCTAGCAAGAGTGCCCTATCAATGAAAAAACAAAGGGAAAGAATGAGAATCCCAGTACTAAATGCATATAGTTCTATCTACACATCCCAAATGAGAATAGTTCCAACATATGCTGGCATGCCTTTAAAAGCATACCTGTCTGAGTGAAGACCTTGTCTCCATAAACCTTAGTACTTTATTAGACTTTTCTTGGGCAGCATTATTAAATTTTTGGCTTCTATTCTGAAAAGGATAAACTATAGTGTCAGGTCAAGTAATCGATACTATAGATAAAAGTGAAACACCAAAAGGAACCAGATGCATTGATGTAGGTCCAAGAGGAAATGTCTTACTGAAACTCTTTGCTTCTTAGCTTTCGATGTATTGTTTTTGGACATTTTGATGATATCATCTGCTTAAAAAATAACAGGAAAAGCATACATTAGTAATCTAGGACCTGCACAGAATAGTGGTGAAACACACAGAAAATTGGTGTACACACCTAGTGTCATGTCCATTTTCTTCTCTGTCATGGCTATTGCCTCGCTTGAAAGTGGTTTAGCCGCCATCTAAAAGACAAAAAATAGTCAGATTAAAATTGAAAGCATAAATAAGTTGAATTTATCGTACACAATGTGCATAACATGGATAAGTAAATACGTCTTCCAACTACGAACATTTGCATGGAAGGTACAACAACAACATTAATCATTAATCTCACTCAATAGGATAAATTATATATATTCTAGCTGACCGATCAACTCTATCCATGATTGCACAAAAACATTTTTATTATGAAAGAAGATGTACTCACTCTAATAAGGATAAACATAAGGCTAGTACAGGAAAAGAAGAAATAATGAGACCATGGTCATGAATGGTGGGAAAAACATTAAATTTACACTTCTTTGATGGGATTAAAACATAACATGAAGTTCCATCAAGATAATAATAAGCACAGCATTTCCTAATCAACATGATCCCAAAGTAAATAAGCCGAAGTACCTCAAGACCAAAATGAATAACCACAGGTTCCAAGAAAAAGTAAAGTCTAAAAAGAATTTTGAATTTATTCTTCAACAAAACAAAACAAGGACGTAAGAACAAAAGGGATATAAAAAATTCTGGTCCTAGCTAGTTTAACAAGAAGACACCAACCTAATCAAAGGCATTCTAAGTGGAAACCTAAACTAAAGCTTCAAACAGCAAATTATAAAAGCTCTTCTTCCACCTCAGGCTTGCTCGAAATTAAAGACTCAGGCAGAAAAAGTGCACTACACACCACCAAATATTTCAATTTTTAAGTTTACATATATCCAATCCAAGTCGTTGCAGAAACCTATGGCTACAGCACATTACAGCATCACCTTCACCTGCTCATCGACCTCTAGGAAATTCAAGAATCATGACACCAACCATCCACACAGAACAAATCGCCAACTTTCATATAAAAAGTAGATTTGTCATAATAGAACGGCAGGAAAACAAATCCACGGCCACCACAAGCAAGCATGCTCTTATGTCCATCGTATCGAAACCAAAAGAACCATAAACAAACAATACTTCAAACCTACAAATTTTAACAGCCGAATCTCAGAAATTCACCAGCACAATACAGGCGAACACGGCTTTCATCAAGAACAAGAAATTAATCCACCCGATTTCGACAAATATACCAAAAACATGAACCGACGTACGTCTATACGTTAATATTCACAGAAAGAAACAGAGATTTCGGCAAAAGGAAAGGGATAGAGACTGCTACCGTTTTGCGGAGGCAAAGATTTGATGAAGCCAAGAGAACCAGAGCGACGGAGAGATGGAAAAATTAGGGTTAGGGTTTCGAGCGGAGACGGAACGTACACAACGGCGGAGCTCAGATATTACGAGTGCTTCGTCAATAAGCAACGACAAAGCGCGTTCGAGGAGATGTGCGAAGCGCGTACATAAATAGGCGGAACCCTATTTTTATTGATATTATTTCTGGATTTCAAATTCCCAATCAAGCAAATTTAATTTCCCGTCTCAATCGGATTTCAAGTCCGCGCGTAAACAGCGAGTTGTTTTTAGCCCCACCTCATCTAGACTGAAAATTTTAGAGGTGGAATCAGCGGCTTCGTTGCGCAGCTAATGTTTCTCTGTCAACCAATAACGATTCGCAACGTGGCAAAGCCAAAGTGGTTTCCAGCTTGCACCAGCCTCGGCAAAGGTAAGAACGTAATAATCCGAGATTCCGAATTAGAACTAAGAAGCAAAAAATTTAGGTTTGATTAAGGTAAGTTTGATTTTCTTATTGTTTTTAATTTTTATTTTTAAAGAAAATTACATTAATTGTCCCTTGAAGTTTGACATAATTAGAAAACATCACCTCTAGTTTGACAAATTACAACAATCTCTCTTAAAGTTTAAAATTTGTATTAATCAATAACTAAGGATTATTAAATTTTTTAAAATGATAAAAATATTCTCATATTTAATTTTTTTTTTTCTATTTTTTTTCTTCAATGATATTACCAACAAGAAGAACTTGTTGATGCAATGTTGATTTTTTTTTATTTTTCCTATTTATTTTTTTTTCTCAAAATGGTCATTGAGCTATAATCCTAATCCACATTGAATTTTAATCCTAATAATGTTGGGATTTTTCAATCACTGTGATACTAAAATTAAATCGCAACAATAATCTTAAAAATAGCTCAAAAAAATCATAGTCGAGCTAGATTTGAATCCCAACAATCATTAGAATGAATTTTAACGTTAAATAATATTATAATTTTTATAGAGATAAAATTATATATTTATTTTTTAAATTAGAAGGGTGATCTCTATAGTTATGTCAAATCTTAAATGACATTTGGTGTAAGCTGTAATGTATTCTTATTTTTAAAAAATGGCATTTCATGTATTTTTTAATTTTCAAAAAAACTAATGATTTTTTTTTTTTTTGGGTAAACCCTTTTGTCAGTATAAATAATTTCCCACACACATCTAATCATCTAATAAGTACACAACATCCTTATTTTATCAGTCACTATCGGCTTGCTTTTATGTTAAAATTTTGAAAAACTACAGTATTACCAAACACAATGTTTTATTTTTATTTTTAACAAAAGATAAAAACAAACGCAAACGCAAAACAAGTAGAACTGAACACATAAAGTTATAAAAATTTCAATAACCACCCCAAAAGTTTGCATTAATTGTAGATGTTGACATGTTGTAGTCCCCATGGGTTGGCTACTCACTTTTGCAATTGAGGATGTTTATCATATATGCCATGGGTCCCTCCCTTAAAGATTCCCGAGATTAATTCATGCTAAACTATTATGCTTAGAAAGTGCGGCAAATACCAAACAGCCCAAAGTACCGCATGCCCATTGATATATTTGGGGAAGCTGTAAAACTTTACAGCATTAGGTTAAATCGTTATAAAGGAGAAGATGGATAATAATCATAGTGATTTATTATTTTTGCTACCAGCATGAAGCGACGCAATGTTACAAGTCACCTCAAGAAAAATGACCTTATTCTGATAAATTATGCCCTACCCCACTATTCGCGTGGGACCTGCGTAGCCGAGAAGAAAATACCAAAAAACTCATCAGTTGGATCCATAAATCCATTTCTCTGCATTGCCTGTGTAGTTAACCAACTCTTCTGGTTTGAACCACAAGTTAATTTCATCCTTGGCTGTCTCAGGGCCATCGCTTCCATGGATGATATTTCTGAAACGCAACAAAACATCCAGATTACAGTAGCATCACAATTGACCCATGTCCTGCCTATTTAGAACCAACACAACAGCTGAAAACATCCAGATTACTGGCTGTAAATCTAAAAGAAAGGCAATTCGGGAAGTGAAATTTTAATTACCACCTCTGCAACTGCAGGGGCAAAGAGAATGAAAAGTCAGCACTGATTTAGAACATTACCTTCCGACGACGACAGCTAGGTCGCCCCTGATGGTTCCGGGTTCTGATTTTTGAGGGTCTGTGGCTCCGATGAGCTTTCTCCCATATCTTACCACTCCTTCGCCTTCCCAGACCTGTACAAGTAAAAAAGATTGAATTCAGCTGGTTCTTAAGTTGTCAGACAAAGACATAGGAGGAGAGCTGTAACTGACCATTGCTACAACAGGGCCAGAGCTAAGGAAGTCACACAGACCGTTGAAGAAAGGCCTTTCCTTGAGATCATGATAGTGCTTCTGGGCGAATTCCTTAGAAGGAACCACTATTTTGATCGCCACAAGCTTGAAACCTTTTCTCTCAAAACGGGATATGATTTCTGAAATCTGGTTATAAAAAACATGCTGTTAATCATAATGTACTCACACTAAATAGGATAACAAAGAGAAGGGGCAATGATTCATTTCCACATCCCTTGCCAATAGCGCACACAGGCATATCACTACTGTGGTAGTTAATCTTACCAGCCCTCTCTGCACCCCATCAGGCTTGATAGCAATGAAAGTGCGCTCCATCTGATCAGTTGAGGCGTGGACAAAATTTCATCAAAAAGATAGATGAAAAGCAAGAAAATAACGTCGTGTGACTGATAATGGGAAAAATATAGAGTAAAATGCCAACTAAAGTACCTCTGCAGCATGTGCCTCTTGCTCCTGAAGCATGTAGGCTGCAGCACACATAAAGGACATAAAATGAGGATTCATAGATTGACAAGCTTTCAAGTGATAAGAACATGCAATCAAGACCCTGAGTGAACCAAGGTATCACATGGATAATTACACTATCTGCAATAACCATCCCATCTTCTAAACTAGTATAGGCAAAATTGATATCCACAGCAACCCAGCTTTGTTAAAAATCATATACAGGCAGAGCAAATTCAAGTAAGGTGTGTTCCAACTGTTTGATGAGATTATAGCATTGAAAAAACACCACAAAGGATAAGCACAAGATGTGATTACTGTAAAGTGCGAGACCACACAACAGACAATTGTTTAGGTAGGAATCAAGATGTAATGTTGGGAGAAACATGGGACAAGTTCAAATTTTAAACAAGCCCAGTCAATTGTTTCAACCCGTTACCACACATAAGCATGGAGTGATTGATGTAGAAGAGGTCACGGATGCCAGCAATGTTAATCTTCAACAAGAGACAAGGCTCCTCTTCCTTTCTTATTCAACAAAGAGAACTAGTTCTAAGCTAGGTTCCACTCTCAAGCTACCATATTCTCACCATGATGATACAGAATTAGTAAAGTGTAAGGATACTATTTGTTTAGGGTAAATTGCACTCAAACCCCTTGTTTGAGACGGCGACAAGATCTGGAGTCAGAGACGGCAAGGACCCAACGGTGGTTGCTGATGCAGCATGCCTTGGACCCAGGGACCCAACAGCGAGACGGTGAGGTTGAAGATAACGGTTGTTTGGCAATGAGCTTCTCTGGTTCGTCAATGGCTTCTATGGGAAACCCATTGGCCATCACCGATGAGTTCCGGCAGTGGGAAGGAATCCATCAGCCAAACAAGTTTTTTAATTTTCTTATTTAATTTTTAATTTTATTATTGGTTAATTTCAGTTAAATTAGTTTATTTTAACTTAATTAATGTCTAATTCACGTTGTTTGTGATGGAAGGGGTGTCTATGCAAAAAATTTAAAATCACAAGGATCTTTAAAGCCATTTCTAAACCACAAGGGGTCTGATCGCAATTTACCCACTTGTTTAAGTAAACAATATTAAAAATATGATGGGTTACAAAAGTAGAGAAATGCAGACTAGAAAACGTTAAAAAATTCATGTAACTATGTTTTTCATCAATTCACTTATTCAGAATTCAGATCTACAAAATCTGTAGAGAAATCCAGCTTTTTTTCAGAAACAATTATCTTCATCTTCCAAAACCAGGAAGCTTGATTGCAAACATACAAGAACAGGTATGCCTTCATTCTTACAAACGAAACAGTATTAGGTAAATGATGACAAAAGGTTAGTTCATAATAAGACATACAGACAGTTATAATATGATTTGAGTACATAATATTTTAAAAATCAACTAAAAGTTCCACAAGATCCTGGCTGCCTAAAAGCAATTTATAAGAAATTCGAACAGAATTATTGCAGAACACGAAAAGTTTACATCCCAACCTGCAGCAGGAAGAGCAAAGGCCCCAGAAATCCATCCTCTGTTTGCATTTCCAGAGTCATGCCTTCCGTATGAAGCTAACGAGGACACCTGGCGCCTGAGTAAGACTCCTGCAGCTCTACCCTCTGCAGTCATAGAAAACATATTTATGCACAATTTATTACGCGTACAACGTTGTCCATGCAAATGACATCTGCACCTGATATTTATGTGTGTGCGTGTATATATATGAAATGTACTTGCAATGGATTTGAGGTGCAAAGGATAAATTCGATGAAGTAGCAATTGAATCAAAAAGAATTTCAAGGCAATGGGTTCTTAGCACTGAATCCATATTCCATAAATATCATGCATGGAACATAGATCATAATGTTGCTAGAAAAATATAATAAGATTTTTCCTCAATGTTACCGTACTCTTTGCCCTTCATTCTCTGTTATAAGATGGGCAGCCAATCACAATAAAATAATTATATTATTAATTAAATAATAATAATATTTATAATATTATAATTATTATTCAAAAATATAATTATTATAATATTATATTTAAACTAGTAATATAAAAATATTAAAATAATACAATATTGCACAAGAGAAAATAAAAACATAATAGTATATAAAGAGATAATAAAATCGAGACATGTGTAACACACAGTTTCCTTATACAAATTCGCCATCTCACTGAAAGTTCTAAAGACTAATTGACGTTTGTTTCCCATGATACAATAGGTTACAAATTAAAAAATTAGCATAAATTTTAGAGTTTAACAGTAAATTAGAACACTAATTAAATACTAATAAAACGGAAAGAGTATAAGAATTTTATAAAATAATTTAGTTGAGAATTTTGACATACTTTTTCAAAGAAAAAATCTTTTATTTATTAAGAAAAAATAAGAAGAACTGAAGGAGAAAATAAGAATGAAAAAGAAAGAAGATGATGAGTGAGGCGGTTACTGAGGGAGGTGGCTGCTTTTTTAAAAAATAATATAATATAATATCTCACATCATATTAATCAAATAATAACTGTATAGGGCCTCATAATTAAAATCAATTACTCGTCATATAGTGTGCCTATAGTACACATATAGTACACGTGCATATTACACCCTTTATTTTTTTCTTTTATTTTTATAATAACATAAATTATACATTACATTGTTATGTTCCAAAAATAATTTTTCAATCAATTTTTTATTCACCTATTTATTAATTTGGAGATATGAGTATATCAAATTTTCCATCAAATGTCAGTACGAGTATTCCATGCACACAGATGAATGCGCTACGAATAAACCAGAGATGACACCAAACATCTCAATCAACTGCCATGTGGCAGTCACACTGTAACATGTTACAACAAAATCAAAGAAAAAACGGAAATTATTTGTTGATTCATCAGGAAAGAGCCGATGGAACAGATTGCATCAATTGCCGGAGAAATGCGAAAACGAGAATTTAATTTTGAGGAAACAAATCTCGCCGAACATCGACGCTTCATCCTAATCGCATCGCTATTATAAGATCTAATTACATAGACAAGAATCAGGCTTAGAACACTAGAACTACATATCACCAACGAAACGCCAATACTAGTCGAAAACCAACCAAAACAAAATAAATTTAAATTGAAGCACGATCAATCAGGTAAATTACACGCCGAAGACTCGAGAAACGGATAGAAAGATAGCCTACCGGCAAAAGAATGAGAGCTCCGGCGCGAAGCAGAGAGCAGAGACCTCGCAGCTCGAGAAGCAGATCTGCAGATTTGAGAACTCATCTTCGGCGCTCTCGAGAAAATCTCTTTCGTTGGAAACTTTGGCCACAGAGAGAGAGAGAGAGAGAGAGAGAGAGATAGAGAAGAGAGAGAGAGAACTCAGAGAAGTGGGAGAGGAGGCGATAGAGATAAGCGTGCTTGTCGTGGTTGAATGGGAATGCGTTTTGGTTGAACCCTATTCGTTATTCAAAATCCGAAAACGACGCCGTCTCTCCGTGATTCTGGCCCAATGCTGACGTTGCACTTTTAATTCATTTATTATTATTTCTTAGTAAAATAAATATAGCTTAATCTCGTGCAATATAACCAACATCTCTATCCGAGTGAGTTTTCATTAATTAATTTAATTTAATAAAAAAAATTATTTTATTATTGGATGTGATTGATTCAATAATAAGAGATTCTAATAATTTTTATTTATAACTAAAGTTTTAATTTTTTTTAAAATGAGTTTACGTATAAAATTTTATATACTTATTTAGTTAATGTAATTCATAAGTTATTCCTTGTCTAATAAATGTATTTATTTTATGCACATTAAAAGAGTAAAAATTGTAAGTTAAAAAGAAGAAAAAAGTTTAAGTTGGGCACAAAACCATTGGTAGAAATTAAGAGTGAATATTCGGTCAAATCGAATAAATCGAATTTGTATCAAAAACTGAATCGATCGAATATAATTTCAAACCAAAAAATTGAAAAAAAATTAAAAAAAATCAAAATAATAAAATATAAAAAAAGAAGTTTGGTTATTTTGATTTTTTTCAATATGAAAATTGAATTAAATTAAAATAATTAAAAGCAAATCAAACTAATTTACAATTTAAATCCAATTGAACAATGTTGATCACGCCATTAGAAATGGCATCTTAAAGGAAGCTTCCTTTCTTTTGGGAGCTGTAGTCCCCCGCACAAGACGTGTACGAAAGAGCCACACACACACACACATCCATTGCCTTTTTATTGAATAATTGGAGACTAGAATATATAATGAGTAAATTATATTGTTAATTTTTAATTTTATACGTGTAATAAATTGATTACTATATATTAATAAAAAAATGAACTAAATTATAACAAAAATTAAAATAGAGTCATTAGTTTGATATAGAAGTTCAACTTAAATGTAAATTACTTGCTAATTTGCCTTAATCATGTTGGATAGATTATAATAAATGCATATACCAAAATCATAAAATATGACTGTCTCATGAATTAAGTGCCCCATTGCTTTATATTTTGATCCAAGTCCTTGTTTGGAGGAAGCTTCCCTTGTGTAATCTCTTGCTAGCTTTTGTACCAAAAGGGCACATCATGACATGATGATCCATAACTGAGAGATACAAGAGATTGTGATGGGTTCCTGCTAGTTTGGAGTAAAGGGACACATATCAAACCAAAAGTAGAACAACAACAACTGTACCATTACATCTTCTGAGATCAATGAAGAGACAATCATGTTCACACTTTGTTTTCCCTTTCTTCCCACAGAAGAGTCTATTTTTCCAGACTCTTAATTCAGATTGTCAACCATATCTCACTATGTAAAGTCAGTTACATGAATGATCAAAATGAGTGCAACTCAACACAGCTGCAAGTTATTCCACCACAATATCTGTGTTATGTACAGAGCATAAGGGATGAATTTCATGAAATCAATCCTAATTTACACATCTGCTAATAGAAGAAGTCAATTTTGATTTTCGACCTATTTACAACTTGCTGCAACCGATGCTTAAACGATGTCACGGTTCCCCAGAATCAGCAGAAGCTGCTCTGTCAGGGCCAACCTCACAGTCAGTCTGCAATGCCCTCAACCAAGAGTCCACCTGGGAGAGGAACAGAAAGGATGAAGAATGGAGACTGAGTGCAAGTGTAAGATAAGCAGAGGTTCATGTAAAACCTTTCGAAGAAGAGACGGCTGGGAAATTTAAACATGATATAAGTTAAAATAATAGTCTTAAAGATGATACAAGCTTGGACAGAAATGACTAAAAGTTTAGAATTCGTGTAACTGACCCCAACTAGTGGAATTAAGGCTTGCTATTGTTGTTGAAGAGAAACAAACAAAATGATGATGAGAAGGATGAACAAAGAGTTAACAAAACCAAAGAGTTAACACACTCTACTAACCAAAATAACTATCAACCGATTCCTGCAAAATAGAGAACCCTCCATTTTACAACTCAAAAACAAGTGTCCTGGGTTTCATCTTTCAAGACAGAGGCAGGACTAATACTAGAAAGTCATGCATTGAGAATGACATAAATGAGCACCTGATAACCGCACCCACTATATATCAAACTATTTGGTTTACCTGTACTTTAGAAGCACTTGAACACTCGAACCGCAGCCCGTGATGAGTTAAAATGTAAAAGCAATAACGAGTTTCCCCATCTTCTCGTGTAAAGCATGGCAAAGGACCTACTTCGGTGACATCAGATAATAAGGTGGAGTCCTGAGGACTTAAATCTGCAAAATATTTATTTCAAGCTTATTAGCAAGCAATTTTTGTGCTCTCTCACTGTAATAGAACACGTAAATATGCACGCAGAAAGTTTGGATATGCGATAGTTGATTTCATTTTATACTGTTCACCTACAAATTGGCACGAGATGCTTTGGGACAGAAACGAACAACTCTAAGTGACAATAATGCTGACTTGAGGTAACATTTAGCACCTAACCTTAGAACAAACAATGCAAGAATTTTTCTTGTACAAACAGGTGTCTCATTGCTTACCTTCCCTAATATCATCAATGTACGAAAAAATGAGGTCAAGAGCACCAAATCTGGCTATAATATTTGGGTCACATTCCAGAGCTGCACTGGCCAAAGAGCCAGTAAAATAAGCTTCTACGCTAACTTAGCAACGTCCATTAACAATCACAACCATATATCAGTGCAACAACGTAGTCATAGAGAATGTTGAGATTCAAACAATATCTGCAGACTTTGCTTGACTTTTTAGCTTTATAAAAATGCTAGACATGTTTAACATTGCTTCTAAGGGAAGTAGCACCCTCGTGATAGTCTTATCAGGGATCCAGTGAATAGCATTAAGCAAGCAAGATCCATGCCAGATCTTATGCATAATTACTAAAGAATGTTTAAATGCATACTAAACCAAAAACAAAATTATGGCCGAAATTTCCAATCAGCTACCTGTTGACAACAGATAGAAGAAGATGCATGATCCATGGAGAACAAGAAAGCGTGGAAGCCAATCATCGACTTCAGTATCATCAAGTGGAGGAGGTTCTCCAGGTAATGCTGCCCATCTCTACCAAACAAAAGACGCAGAAGGAAATTAATGAAATTAACAATTTAAAGACATAAAGCATTCCAAACACAAAAACAAAATTGAAAGCAAGATGGAGACAATACAGTCCGGATGTACAGATAGCCTGAAAGACGGGCAGATCTCAAAATTTCATCAACATGTTCCAACCTGCATGGAACAAAAAGAATCTATGTTATGGTAATTGATGCAGAGTATGTTCAACTTATTGTATCGCCCCCCAAATAAGCCAAAGAACAACAGAATATAGTAATCAAAATAAAATAGAAATATGGATGCATGTGAAACAAGTGTGTGTGTGTGTGAGAGAGAGAGAGAGAGAGAAAGAGAGAGTTCCTAGGCCTATTGCTTCTCCCCGTTTGCAGCCTATACATACTTATCTGGTGTATTGGATCACAATGTCTTTAGGAAATAGAGTCTTCCTTGAAAAAAAAAAAAAAAAACCTTCTTAAAACCTTTTATTTGGAAATGATGAGGTATTGTTGGTGGGGTGATGCCTCAAACCCCATGTTTTCTTGCACCTCGAGTCTTGACCAACTTTCAGATTTTGAGGTAAAAAATCTTATACTCTGTTCTTTAACATGCACAAAGTTTGTAGATCGAGTTTAATGCGAGGCCCAATAAAATACAATTTATTGATGTTGAAAGTGACTACAATAGTAGATTCCATATATTTTATATAAACACCAAAGATAAACTTATAGAAGTTCTAGACTGGCTCTAAATTTGATTGTGGAAACTGTCTAAACATCTAAATTGACCTCACAGAAATTTCATCAGTTATCAGGCCAGGAACCTTGTGACACGGAGGTGACAAATTTGAGTTATGGTTACAACCATTCTGAGGAGTGAAAAAAAAGAGTAAGGTGCCCAACCATCACAAAACAGGGTGCACTAGGGATGCCGGATGCCCTTGATCAGGCCAGGAATGATCAATCATCTGAATATACTACAAATGTCAAAAAGTATAAACTAAAACATGTGACTCCAACTCCAAGCCTTGCCATGTGTTTTAAATGACAAGAATTATATCTCATGGAACTATATATTAAAAAAAATAGTAATAATAAAAAACTATATCCTTGCAAAAGTTAACCCAAAAAAAAAAAACCACTGCACAGGAAAAAGCATATCACTATTCCCGAGATTCAAAATCAAGCATCAAATTGCTTACTGTGCTTTCAAGTAAGCATCTCTTTCTTCTAATTCAGAAAGGCCTGCTCTAAGGGATTCAACTTCCGCAGCACTTAACACAACCTGCAAGACAAAATTGCTGCAGTTGTCAGGAATTATAAGAAATGAGTAAAATAATTGAGCACTACAAGGTAATTCTATCAACCTTTTCCTGATCATTGCCAGATCCCCATGGAAGTCCCCTCAGACCAAACAAATTTAGCATGGCTACAGCACTTCTTAATTTTCTTCGAGCCCACGTACTACTATTGGACCTATGCTAATTGAGAACAAAGAATAAAAATGAAATCAATTCAAGGTGTATTTTTTCTTCCCTTGCTCCTTGAAAGAAGAAATACCTTAAAGGGTCATCTGTAGTCTGATGCGAAATAGAGGAAGTATTAGTTTGAATATAATCCATACTAGATGTTGAAGCTTCAAAATGATCTGGAAAAACTTCTATTCCACGAGGACCATCACCCATGAAGCTTACTCCCACTTTGAAAATCTACAATCAGAAAAATCAAATTACAAGTCAGATTAGATCATTCACCTTCATATATCTATAACAAGAGTTAACATTAAAACTGCCAATTTCCCCTCTACTCAGAATGTCATTTGCTACCACTTTGTCCTATACAAGCTAGAAGCATTTATTAAGTGAGCACCATTCAATTGTTGCAGGATAGAATAGATAACTATATATATATATCTGTAATTGATGGATTATATTCATCAGGCTCCAAGTTACAATAAAATTTGGTGTTGGCCCATAAGTTTTTATCTTGACAATGTTATTTGGACTTGCACACAGATTCAATATCACACCTTTTTTCAAACACTGTCGAATTAAAAAGAAATCTAGCACAAGACTTCTCATAACCAACTAAAAATTCTACGGGGTATGTTACATTCATCTTATAACTTTACATGTGGATTGAGCATTCACTCGACACTTTTAGCGTTGAAGATATTACTTCCTATCATAGTGGCCCCAAGTCCAGACGAAAGAGGGTATATAAGTAGGTCAATATCAAAGTGTAAAAACTATCAGATCTTCTAACATGGATTCTAAACACAACCACATCTGTTAAAGAGTGTGATTCTGTGCTGTACCACTTGAGTGCATCTAAAAATGGGCTAAAGCCACGCTAAATTGGTGCCTAGATATAGTTCTAAATTTGCAAAGATTTTTGCAATTTCATAAACTTAGCCTAAGACCAGAGGCTTAGGATTTTTGGATCATGAAATATTAGAATGTTGAAAGAAAATCCATTATCTATGAAGGTGGTAGATGTGATGACTAAGAGAAGCATTAATATTATTTGCCTCAACTAGACAAGATAGGTTAAGGTTAAAAACCTAGTTTAGGTCTAGTTTAAAGACACTTATGTCACATTCCCAAGGGCAATAGAGGGGCAATAATGTAATTGAGCTACAATTGTTTGTTAGGAGATATTTTTAATTCTGTTGAGAGCACATGAGTGCTGTTTCTAGAATCGGCTTTCACTTAGAGAGCCTATAAATAGGCTATAGTATGTAGAGAATGGTATTGTGAAGTGATATTTGGAATTCAGACTTCTCTCCCTACATTTCTCTATCAATCTCCCCTGTTTTCCCTCTATTCTCTCTGTTTGTGTTCAGTCTCTCCCTCCAATTCTGCTCTCTCTCTTCCGAATTCTTCTCAATTTCCTTTCTAAACCCTAGCCCTCCTAGGTTGTAACAATTGGTATCAGAGGCAGTCAATCCTCCATTGTGATTCCGGCAAACTCGTAGAATTTGGAGACGAATTCCGGCTTTGGATCCAAACCGATCATTCCTTGGCTACCGAAGCAAATCAGGAAGGCAACTGCAGGAGGCAATCTCCTGTGCGACTGCTGAACATCAGCGAATTGCTGATCATAAGTGGCCCTAGCGAAGCAGATCCACTCGGTTCTTTGGAAGCTAAGCTAGAGGTGAGTCTTAGGCAATTTCTGACTTGATTCCGACGAATTGTAATAATAATCCATGTGACTGCAGCAGCCTACAATCCACTTGAGATCCCATGATGGCTTTCAACTATAATTGTGCCCCTACCCACCAAGGATGCAAGTAACCATACAGTTGCTAAGCAGAAGATTTAATTCTGCAAGCTAGTTTAAACTGAGGGAGAACCTCTATGATACATACTTTTATTGATCTTTATGATAAATAAATTTCATGTAAGAAGTACCAAAGAACACCATAAAAAAGAGGGGAAAAAAAAGGAAAAAGAAAATATAAAACTATCTATATACAAGAAAACTCATCTGATAGACAAAAAGTAGAATCTTCTTTTAACCACAAGAAAAGGGAAATGAAGAGTGTGTCCTAAAGAAAATAAATCAGACTCTCAAAAACTCTATTATTTCATTCTCTTCAAGTGCTCCAAATCACCCATAAAGGGATGATATTCTACACACTTCCCATACTTCACCTTGGACAACTTCATGTCCAAGAAAGTCACAGATCTGAAACTCGAGCCAATACCACCCAACTAACCTTTAACGAAGCAAAGATAAGGCACCACAACTGACTTGCCAGTGGGCAATGAAAGAAAAGGTGGTCCAGCGATTCCCTGCAATCCTTGCACATGTAACACTAGTTAGCTAAAAGGCCTACCTCACAAATTGTCAATCGGGAGGATGGCACCAAGACAGGTAGTCAAAACAAGAAAGGCCATCTTAGGTTATGTCTCGATTTGCGAACCACCCTTTCAAGGGAAACCAATTCCCCACCACCACTAACAACAAGAATCACAGGCCATGTGAGCATCAAAAAAAGGATTAAACAGTAAAGATCTCTTCCCCTCGTTGGGTGCCATCTCAAACAGTCCTCCTCTCCCCGGAAATGTTCTGAAGCTCAAGCATAAAAAAAGTAGCAGTTGAGGAATCAATTTCCCAGTTTTGGAGATTACACATGAAAGCCCCACCATAGCCTCCTAAGACCAAATGAAAGAATCCTCTGCAGAGACATCTTTATGCTTAACAAACAAAAAATGTTGGGGAAAACTTAGCTAAGGTGTCCATGACCACACCAGCAATCGAGCCAAAATGTGAACTCTTGAGCCCATCCCAGTTCTGTAAGAAAAATTCGGGATAAAATCATGACAAACTAGGGTAACTCTATCCAGACTTCCAAGCCATTGGGGGCTTTTAATGTTTCAGGACTCCAACCTCCACTGCTACTCTACTGCATATTAGTTTCAAATACAAACCTTCAGGGTTACTTACCAAACAAGGCTTGACTGAACAAGCTTAATTTTCGAATATCAAGACCATGCCCCACAAAGATTCCCAAATTTTGCACCAATTTAATAACTGAGGTAGGCATCCTAAATTGGAGATCAGAGGCACCATAAGAAAATCAAACCTGAAACTATTGCTTGCTTGAAAAGAATTCACTGCAAAACCCAGAAATTCCCTTACTGGATCAGCTGATACGAAAACACCCAACTCTACACGAACTTGCTAGAGAGAAGGTTGGAAGAGAAAAAGATCCATTCATCTAAAACCAGATGTGCATCAGAAACCAGCACAATACTGACGAATCATCACATGTAGATTATAGCAAGAACAAGGAAATGAAAAACATGAGTTAAACGAATATAAATGAATGAACAAATAGGGTTTGCTTGGACCGGTAAGGAGAGAATTGGGAGAGGAAGAGCGGTGCTGTGGTGGAACCGTGGAAGGAACTACTCGTCTTGTCTTCTTCATTGAACATGATTGGACTGGTTGGCAAGTTGTTCTTTAATTCATGGTGTTTTACGAAATGACGAATTTAACCCTGGACGTTGGGACATTATATGTTGGGATAACTTGTTACGTTTGGATAGCTCCAAGGAAAATTACGATAATCTCCCTCAACTTTATATATTTTATTGCATTAAATCTTTTTATCATTAATTAATATCAATTAATTTTTTTAAATAATCAAAATACCCTTATCTTCTACTTTTTAAATTTTGTTCGGGTTTGAATTGTAACAAATAATTTTTATTAACTTAGAATATCTTGGGCTTTACTCGATTAGTCTTCAAAAGAGATAAACTTCTTACCATTTGAATCACCCATGAGGAATTATCATAACAGATAGTTGAAAATTAAACTCTAGCGATCGATGGGCTTCGTTTTTACTTTTTTAATTTAAATATATATACATATGAGCATGATATTTCATAAATATATAATATTAATATATACATGTATAGCTTATAAAAAAAATTACAAAATATTTTTATAATAAATTTATATTTTTTGTAAGTTATAAACTTATTTTCAATATTTTCTGTCATAAGAATACATCAATCAAATATATATTTTTAGTTTATAATTAGATTTTGTATATATAAATATAAATATAGTTTCAACAATTAAATAAGAGAGACTATAGAGAAAGCGAAGGAAATAAGAAGGAGAAAAAGAGATAGGAAGGAGAAAATAAGAGAAAAAATAATATTAAGAGTGTTATCAATCATCTGATATTTTCTTATTAGAAGAAGGTAAATAAATCATATATCATTATTTCCTTTATTTAGTATCTCTTTCTTGGATAATACTAGAGAGCCAGAAGACTCTACCAGAAAGCCTTTAAATTTTTAATTTTAATTGAATTCGCGCAGCCCAATGTCTGATCTGATTTACCGTCCACTGTTTTCTCTCTCTTCCTTTCTATCACTCAGACCCTCTTTCTCTCTTTTCTCCATTGCATCTACTCCATCTTCTCCTTCCTCCTCCCCCCCACTCTTTCTCTCTTTGTCTCTGTTTCGTCTCCTACTCTCCTTCTACTCCATTCGCCGCTGTTAGCCTCTGATGTAGCCACCTCCGTTGCGGTTCGCGGCCGCCATCAACACTTCCTTCGTTACGGTTAGCCTCTGTCTCTTCCCTTACTCTCTCTTTCTCCTTCCCCCCACCTTTCTTCTCCCCATCTTTCTCTTCTCATTCTCGTCATCGTTCACTGCCATTGAAGCCGTTGCCATCAATGCTTCTTTTTAGCGTTCACCTCTAGTGCTACTTTCATCCCCGTTATAGCCGCCTCATCCGTCGTTTGCCGCCGTCAACACTTCTGGTTGCCGACACCTCTCTCTCTCTCTCTGGGTCTTCTCTCTCTTATCGTCATTTCCCACTATTCTTCAACTGGAAGTTGAATTTATTTTTCAATATATTTCACTTAATATTTTTAAAATTTTGATTAAAAAATACACATTCTTAATCTATCATAAATAATAAAAACATCAGTTTATGGATTGATCATTTTATTCTTAAATTTTTAAAAATGAAAATTAACACATATAATATATTTATTAAAATATATTTGTTTAAACAAAAATATAATTTAAACAATAACAAATAAATATATTTTAGGTTAAGGTATATTTTTATGATATTATCTATTTGTATTATTTATATAAACGTAAAATATGATATTATAATTTTAAATGTGGAGTAGCAGACGAAACACAGAGAGAGGGGGGAGGAGAAAGGAGAATGTGGAGTAGATGCAATGGAGAAAAGAGAGAAAGAGGGTCTGTGAATGATAGAAAGGAAGAGAGAGAAAACAGTGGGCGGTAATGGGCCGCGCGAATTCAATTAAAATTAAAAATTTAAAGACTTTCTGTAAGGCTGTCTGGTAGAGTCTTCTGGCTCTCTAGTATTATCCCTCTTTCAATAAGAATACGATACATCATTAGTTATGACTTCTAATATTATTTTTAAAAAAATATTTTTTTTAATCTTATTTTTAAAGTATAAATAGATTTTAATGGTCAAGATACATGTTAGGACTAATTATTATAACCTATCCTATTTATTATTATAACTTTATAACCATTACGATTTTTTTGCATGGTCTCTAGTGTTCGTGCTCTAGAATACGTTAGGGAGATAGATTGCAAGTTGGGCCTTGAATCCTTGCGTGGGACGATGATCGAACTTGCAACCCATTAGATTGACACATTACGATTCTCTTTGGGCTTCATATAATGAGGTTTAATTATATAAATAAAAGTATTTATATAAATCATTCAAATTATATTATTAAGTTTCAATTATTATTATTATTTAATAAAACACTTGAATTCAACTGAAACCACAAAAATACTTGGAACTAATTTAGAAAGTAGAAAGCAAGAGCCAACCAAGCCTCGCTTCTTATCCATTAATGGTGGGCCTAAATCCATCATCATTATCATCATTCATCACCATTCACCAAACGCCCATCGTCACCAAAAATCACTTTAATCTTTTTTATATTCAAATAGTAAAAAATAAGTTAAATATTTTATTAAAAATTCAAAAAGATTTTGCAAATGCATTTAAAATTAAAATTACAGAAGACTTAAAGGAATTGAGCAAAAAATAAAAATCAAAAACGTCACCGATGAGGCAGAATTATAAAAAAATAAATGACACTTATGATAAGAAATAAAAAAAAAACTTAGTTCAATGATCTGTGACCAATTATTCCAAACATATTCTGCCTCCAACAAGAAGAGAGCAATCACAAAAGACATTAAATCTAACTTAATACCTATAATAATAAAATAAATAATAATAAACATCATTTTATTAACCCTTTTATCCCTTCCACCAAAGCCCAGGTCAAATCACAAGGGACCCGCGGGTGGGTTTAGATGATGGGGTTGTTACTTGTTGCTCACCATTCATCAATTAAGAATCATCCTTTTAGCTTTACCAAATCTATATTTTAACCTCTTTATTTATACTTTTTTTAGTTAAATACTTAATTTTTTTTATTATTTTAATTATATCTTTAAATTATTCAATCTCAAATTAATTACATAACTAGATAAATTTATTAAAAATAATAAATTAGTCATAATTTAAGAATATAATTGGATCAACACCAAATTCTAAAGTGTAATTAAATCAAAATTAAATAATTTAAAAATATAATTAATATAATAAAATATTTAAATATCTAAAAAAAAAACTTACAAATCCCAATTCTAAAATATGTATTTTGCCTTTAGCTTGGCGCGGGGTATCAATTTTATAAACTTGCTAGCCTCCACAAAGATACTGGCTGATTGAACACACCATAGCCAAATTTTATTAAATTTCTTCCAGTTGGGCGAAAGCAAAAGTTTAGCTTACCGACCAATCCAACCGACAAAACTTATCCATTTGATTATATTTTTTCTTGCAGCGATTTGATTCACTTAATTTTTTTTAAAAGTTCGATTTTCAATTTGTAGTTCAATTTTAATTTATTTTTTCAATTAAAAAATTAAACTAATCAAATCAATCAAATATTAAAATAATATTATTTTTATATTTATAAAATAACGTTATTTTTTTTATTTTATATATTTTCTATTACTTACTTCCCTTTTCTTTGGAAATGTACAATTGGTTATAACCAGACTTAACCGAGCCATATCTAATAATCGAACCGAACTAACCGACTACCCCTAACAAATCAAAACCGAACTAATCGAAACTTAAACCGTACTAACCGAATTGAATCGAAAACTGAACTAAAACACAAAATAACTAAGAGACTAGCCTTTCTGTTGCCGCCGACCACCTAATCAGGCGGTGATTCCGATCATTGGAACCAATTATCAGATTCCCCCAACCACTGTGACCCACATACCTAAAATTTAAAAGCATATAATAGTGGATTTTAGTAGATTTAAGTTTCAAACTTTCAATGTAAAAGAGAAATACTAAAAAAACTTACTGAAAAACCATTAGTATCGTCTTCGTGTTCATCTCTGGCCTTCGTCTTCATCTTCGCCATCGCCATTGGCGAAGATTGGTGGAAGGAAAGAATAGAAACGAAGAGATGAGGAGGTAGTGTTGCTGGCCAGTGCCTAATCTACGAAACCTCGAAGAGCTTTCATCTTTGTCTTCACCATTGACAATGACAAGGGGTGGTAGAGGGAGAGAGAAAGGATGAAGAGATGAAAAGGCAGTGCCGCCGGCCAAATCTACGAAGACTTGAAAAGGACGACGAAATGGCGAGAGAAAGGACAAAAAGAACTAGAGAATACAGTAGCCTAGACATCGAGTGTTGCATCGACATAAGGTGGGAACACACAATTCAATTTACCCCGAGAGGGTTTATTCTCATACAGTTCGGTTTGATTTTTTAATTATTTTTACCAAAATAATCAAACCAAACCAATAACCATTTTTTAAGAAAAGAGGTAATAAAACCGAACCGAGCCTCTCCTTTTGAAAAATCGAATCAAATCAACCAAATTTATCAATTCAATTTGATTAATTCAGCTTAACTAAACTTTTACTCACCCCTACTTTTCTTCAAATTTTTTTATACTTTTTAATTTAATCGACTCAATTCAATTTATACAATTTTAATTTGTGTTTTAAATTATCTATTAATTTAATTTTTTACATTATTCGATCAATTTAATTTAATTTTACTTTCAATTCAATTTAATTTAATTTTACTTTCAATTCAATTTAATTAATTAATAAATTTTAATCAATTTTATAACCGAAGTGACCATTTATCCATCTACTTGCAGCAAAAACATGTGACAAGGTTTATAATCTCTCTTTTTTTTGAATTTTTTTTCTTTCATGTAATCATCATAAAATCAAATATGTATCTATATATATATAATAAAAAATGATAAAATTATTGTGAACTTCTTTTAGAAAAGATTGGACCGGACATTTAAAGCATTCAAGAAGAGGTGGGCCTGTGAACATTATATGCTTTGAAAACCGTACAAATGTTGCTATTATCTAAAAATAGCATCGCTTCCATGATAAAGAGACAGAGACTTGCATAAAGATGTGGAAAAACACTTTAGAATTCTTATGCTTCGAAAACCGTACAAATGTTGGTATGAAAATTATATGGTACCCAAACTCACCGGAATAGTATTCTGTTCAATATAAAGGCGTCTCATAATACATCGGTGCCTTCATATTACACAGAAGGGTACTAAAAACAGATGGAAAGAGTTTAAAACCGATCATATGGAATGAAAATTCAATAAAAACAAGAACATGGATGATTTGTAATATTACCCAGAAAGACCAAAAGATTATTCAGGATGTTCCAAGGTTAAAATAAAGTACTTCTAATATTTCGTGTATAATAAAATCCCCTTAAAGCTGGTAGGTAAATTTTATAAATGACTGCAATACTTGCTCTGTTATTCATGCAGAATACTGGGCTGTTACACTAGGATGTGCAGAATATAAAACTAGTTGAGGATAATAAGGTAAGGCCATGCAGAAAAAGACAATTAAAAATAAGATTAGCTATGATAAAGTTTGAAAAGTGCTTATCAAAAACATGACAAGCGACACGGGGGTTTAAAATAGTTCAAACATGCAAAAAACTCAATGAAGCATTGTGAAAGTGCTAATAGATAGAAGAAATTTATTAAATAAGTAAGCAGAAGACCATAGAAAACTTGGTAACAAACTATTGGATATGACGTGAAATAAATAGGAATTGTAGAAAATAGGAACATAAAAGGAGACATGGTTGGTGAAGGAAAATTCATGTATTCATTCCCAATTAAAAGAATAAATCTTGAAAATGCTGCAATTTGACGTTTTAGTTAATAATATTGGTATAAGAGTTACTGATAGCTTTTATAGAGAATGTTACTGTAATTTCCTGAGTTGATTAATATGAAAGGGGCATACCTAACTGTGGACATCTCCCAGCCCCTCCAACATGAACTAAAACAACATTTTCTAAAGAGCCTGCAGAAAGATAAATGCATAAATGCAAACTTCTTAGAAGCCACATCAAGTTCAAAATTGGTAACCAAGCAATAGCTCAAAAACTGCAAAGTTCGAGAAGAAAAAGTTACCTGCAATACTCGTGGTATAAACCTCAGCCAAAATAGTCAGCAGAGACTTGCACGTTTTGTTTTCTAAGGGAAAAGGCTGAACATAGCCCTGTCCCAGGAACCCAATCACCACCTCATCCATCTCGAAAGGGAAATCACATAAAAGGTGATGGAGACTATATTTGATGAGTTAAGATAAAGCAGTATGCAAGTAGATAAAATGATAGAAAGCATTATTTCAAATAAGAGAGGCATTTCAAAAACTCATGGAAAATAAATTGTCTCAATGTGTACTTTCAGGAGATTGATGTATCCGACTTAAATTTACTGACCCAGACTCAATCGACTCTGGCATCATTACTGCCTCACATGACCCAGTAGTAGTAGACAAATCAGGAAAAACCAGGGTACCGCATTTAGCATCATGCAGCTTGTGTGTCTCATTGTCAGTGGCACCTTCAGCTGCAGTTGCCCCGTGCATATCTTCAACCTTAATAGGTGAATGGACATTTTGGCTTTCCACAGCTTTCGGGGACGATGCGCTGTTTTCAACAGCATAATCCAGTGTCCCCACCGGCTTTGACACTGAATCCATTGGAAGTTTCACTTCATTTACAGCCGCAATTGATGAGTCTGGTTCCTCCTGGCCGTCAGCCAAAACTGGTATATCTATCTTCTCACCGGTGATTGCAGGAGAGTCTTCTATTTTCACTTTGTTTAAAGCTGAAACTGCACCTTCTGCTTCTTGTTGATCCGAAGATGGTACCACCTTCCCTATTTTGTCATTATCTGAACCAACTCCCTCCTGAACCAATAATGTCAGAGAAGACGTGATTTTCTCCACATTAGGAAATGCTACTTTATCTCCATGTACAGCCGTGACATCTTCCCTTGTCTTCTTGTACAGGAACATTGCTTTCTGCAAGTCAATCATAATCATGAAGTTAGCTTTTTTCAACCTGAGAAACATCCTACTTGTTACTTTGTTTTAAGTTGAAATCACCAACCAAAGAAGAGCAAATTAAAGATTTTATATCTTTTAGAACATCAAAAAAATAAGAAGTTCAACAGCCTGAAGCAATTCAGCAGCAAATATAAGAAGTTGAATGATGAAACCCACACAAACTCACACAAAACAAGGACAAAAACCAACAGAACATGCACATGCACAAGTACCTATGTTTGCTAGTCACACACCTACTTTTTGGCCAATGGAGAGACTGCCATTAGGAGTTAACTTTTATCTGAAAGAAATGCACTAGAGGTGGTGGTACTCATAAACCCGCCAAGTCACCCAAAGATTTAATCTTCTAGTATATAAAAATGGTCATTTCCAAACCATACTCCATTATTCAATCCCAAGACATAAGCTCCAAGATAGGACTACTAGAAATTTAGGACTATTCAAGGACAAACATATTGACCACGAGTTTATAATTATTAACACCCTGAAACCTAACAGTACCGTATAAACAATATTTTTGGTCTGAAGTTATTAGCATACTCAAGAAGGAAAACATTATTCGTTAGGATGATAAGAAATCGCTCAAGCGTTTTGTTTATTCTATTTGACAAGAAAGTTGCTCAAGGCCAACACATCTACAATGTACAGATGAGTAAAACAGCATCATGTTTTCTACTAAGTATGAATGATAACATATTAATACCAGCACTTCTCTCATCAATATAATATTACAAGCACTACCAAACTGAATCATCCAGCAACAGTAACACTGAGAGAATGACTGCTATGAATTAGTTTACACATCTAGTACTCCCTTTATTTTCAAACACAATTGGCAACTTAGCATCTTGGACTTCTCATTTCAAAATATTTTACAAGACCATCAATAAAGATATACCTGCAAAACAGAATCATTTGTCATAGAAAAAAGTGAAGCCCTTGAAGTTTCATTTGAGATCTTCATTGTGGCATCTACAGACTCCTGTCACATGGAACATAGAACCTTATTAGAACTAGACAACTAAAAGAAATTAATTATCAGCTAGAAATGAAATGAATACTAGTTAAAAGAGCAATCAATTCTACCTCTACAAGTAAAAATTTGGAATCATCATCCTCGGTATTTGTGTTCTGATCCATGCCAATCAACTTTGTATACTGGCCATACAACTCAGGATGCGTAAGATCTGCTGAAATGTCAAGCATGGAAAGATAAAAAGTTGAAGTAAGTGTGTCATCTTTTCTTGGAAGGTTAGGTCTCTCTTCAGGAATAGTTTTGGGAGCTTCAGGAGTATTCCTTTCAAGAGCATCACCAGACCTGTTAATATCAATACTCTCAACTTGAACACCGAGTTGTTCATTATCATTCAGTTCTTGCTGTTCTTTCCTAGGCCAAACTTCATCTCCCAGTCTACGAGCTGGATAATCCTCTTTCTGAGTTGCAGCTGGCAACTCAGGGCTCACACCACCACTTTTCCCCTTCCACACGTCTCCACTGGTCTCCCATACCTGCCCACCACTTCTATTATGATCCCAATCCAGCCTCCGATAAATGTGAGATTCATCCCCAAAAACAGCATTGTTTGGATCCCATCCATGGATTGGAGGGCGTGGATCATCCACTGGATTCCGCCAACCAAGTGAATGCCCACGGCCAGAAAATCTGTCACCATCATGGACATGGTAAGGAACCCCAGATTGGTTTAGTTCCATTGAGCCTCTAACAGGAAAAATTGGAGCAGGAAATTGTGGCATAACCGGATGATAAGCTACAGGAGGCGGACCATGTTGAAATGGTAGGAAACCATTTGCCATGGGAGGTGGCCAATTTGGGACACCTCTCCAAGCACTTCCATGAGATCTTCCAATGTTTGGATCACCAATCCTCCTATGACGATTGCCTGACTTACCTCTATTGTCATCATCCAAAGAGCCCAAGCCATGAGGACTGTCCATCCTGAAAGGGGGTGGAGGAGGTAGGAGGGACCTGCCAGACAAGTGACCAGTTCTACTAAAAGGAGAAGACACAGACAAAGTGTCTCCATCTGCTTGAGATAGCTCATCTCCTGGAAGTGTATCTATAGGCAACTCACGACTTCCCCTGCCATCCCTACCAGAATAGTCCTTCGCATCCATTGAACCACCACTCCTCTGGCCTGAGTCCTCAATATCAAGACTTCTGCGAACATTAGACCGCTTCAAATATCTCCGGTCAGTACTCGTTGAAGATGGTGATTTATCAACCATCGGCAATGGTGAAGTTCGAGCATCATCCCTCGAACGCCTCTCAGCAGAGAACTCAGCCAAATGGCCATCATCTTTTTGAAAGGGTTTCTCAATTGAGCGAGATAGAGAAGCCTTCTCAGTTGCTCCAGCAGCTCCAGCAGCACCAGTATATTCTTTATTTCCATTATGTCTATCTCTCTCCTCATATGCATACTCCCTATATTTGGATTCTTCATGCTTTGAGTGCCTGCAAGACAAACACCAAAAAATAATTAACAACAAAAAAGAGAATGACTTGGGCATTATGCTTGTCCACAACTCACTGAACCCCAATATGGTATATACATATATACACAAACTTCTACAGAAGTTAAAAGGCATTTTCACCAAACATCATACTAAAACTAACTACCCTGACATCATGAAAGTTTGCCAAACCCCTCCCCTCCTTAACCAAATGCTTAATTGTGACTGTTCAGTAAAAATTGATTTCACATAAGTGCCTCAAGTATTCAAGAGAGCTTCTACAGTTGGGGGGGGGGATGTATATCCTTCATCAAACATAGCTGATACCCTCCCCCCACCCCCCCAAAGAAAAAAAATAGAAGCAACAAGAAAAAATTAAATAAGTAGCTTCTTAATTACTCTAATGTCAAATCTAAATGATGTAAATGGCTCAACTACATGAAAGAGCTTAATCTAAAACAGCATATAGCAAATCCAGGTCTCCAGAGGACAAATGATCACCCAAGGATTGCCATAGGACAATTGAACTGTACTGTGTGTGCAAACACTCCCAACACATCAGCAAGAACAAGGATGGGAAATACAAAGATAAGTTTTTTCAATAGTCATTTTTCATGTTTTGGCTATGAAATGTATCATGTTCATAGGGGAGCACTCTGAACCATGTTCATGTTTTGGCTATGATATTCACGGTTTGGTTGGGTTTATTGAACCATTCACTGTTTTGGTTGCTAGAATCAACCCAAAGAATTGTGTTTGTTTTCAAGAAAATTGTCTAATAATAGCCAGGAAACAAGTGAATGTCATGTTCAGAGGGTTGCCCTCAGAAAAATAAAATGATATGAACATTGTTCTGTCTTCAAATGAATCAGAAAGCAAGCAAGCAGGGTTTAACAAAGCCCAAAAGAGAAAGAAAAGCTGTACAGAAAAAATTAAACCACCATTATCACCCAAACCTACAAAACAATATATATTTGGTAGGGTGGTACAAAACAAACTCACAGTTGATACATTTTCAGTGTTACAGGAGTGAGTAAAAAATACCTGTAATGTTCTTTTGCAGTATGAGAACTAGAGCTAGGGGAACTCCGTCGTCTGCTGTGGTTTTGAGCAATTTCCACATCCACATTTCGAGAGTAAGACCTTCCCCTATCACTGACTGACTCTACTCTAGCAGTGCTCATAGATTTCTTTTCGGAGTCAAGATGTTGCTCTTTAGTACTCCGGGATCTAATATCACCGTGGTCATCTTTATCACTTGTTCTTCTCCTCCCTTTGTCATCTTTGTATCTGGTACCCCGATCATCAAAAATTGGACTAGCATCACGGTTATTTGATTTCATCTGATGAAATTGTGCATCATTACTTTCCTCCCTCAAACTTTTGATATCAGACTTATCACTTCCATGATCTCTTGAGGACCGTTCATCCCGATACTTGACATCGCGGAATCTCTTATTTTTTTCACCATCATCTTTTTGCTTCCCTTCCCTGTGTCTAGTATCACTGCTGACATCTTCCCTATTCTTCTCTGGCCTCCTACTAACATCACTGTTGCCATCTTCAAGATAGCTAAGTTCTCTCAGTCTATCATCCCTGTCACCATCTTCATGATATTTATCATCCCTGTGTCTATAATCCCTCTCACCATCTTTATGGTATTTATCATCTCTGTGTCTATTGTCTCTATCACCATCTTCTCGATACTTATCCTCCTTGTGCCTATTACCTTTGTCACTGTCTTCTCGGTACTTGTCATTCCTGTGCCTAGCATCTCTGTCACCATCTCCACGGTACTTGTCATCCCTGCGCCTATTATCTCTGTCACCATCTTCACGGTACTTGTCATCCCTGCGCCTATTATCTCTCTCACCATCTTCACAGTATTTGTCTTCCCTGTGTCTATTATCTCTATCACCATCCCTGTGTCTACTATCTGTCTCAGTATCATCCCAATACTTATCATCTCTCTGCCGATTAGCTCTATCACCATCTTCACGATGCTTATCACCAGATCTTCCATCCTTATGCTTCTCATCCTTGTGTCTTCCATCCTTGGAACGCTCACCCCGTGAAGATAGTCTCCTATCTTCACTTTCTTTTACATCATCTTGACATTTATCCTTGTCACTAGAGCCATCTCTTCTCCTCCTCATCCGTTTCTCGAGTTCCTTCTCCAACTCAGGATTTCGTAATTCATCTTGTATATGCCATTCTAAGAAAGGAAACAAAATCAGATGATTGATTAGCAAAAATATTACCGACAACCAAACCACAACAACATCATCTTGTACTGTAAACCAAACAGCAATATAAACACCAAAACCTTGGAGCAAAGTAGCTTGATAAAATCTTAATTTTGAATAATATGTACAATATGTAGCATGCAATAAAGCAATCACATAACATGACTTAAACTTGCAGATATTTAAAGCTGAACAACAGTGAATGAAAAGTAGGGAGGAAGAAAAAGCAGCTTGTTGAGTATAGATATTTAAAGCTGCTACAAGCTTGAGACAGTATCAGTTGTCTAGCAATGCAACTAATCTAATATTAAGAAATGATGCAGCCTTAAAAACATGAAACCTTTTAATGTGCAAATGAAATTAAATATACTGGGATAAAATGCATAAACTTAAGCAGGGAATCCAACAATTGAGTATAACCTCCATCTTAGCACATTGACCCAAACTTAAATCATATGACCCTCCCACCATTTCAAACTTGCCAACTTGTCAAATATAGTTAATGAAAATATAAATCACTAAATTCAAGACCAATTTATATATACTACTTGTGACACAATTAGGATATTCTTTTACAGAATCCAACAAGGAAATAAAGATCCTAATAGCTGAATAAATATTAAAGAAAAAGGTAACTGCAGAAAGGGAAAAACATGAACATAAAGCTGGTTCTACATAATGCTTGAAAAGAAAAGAAAAAAAAAACTACTTGTGAGAGGAACCAGATGTCATGCATTCAATGAGCTCAACTTTTTCATGTTTATCTTCTTTCTTCTCTTATATTTAGCTGTGTCTGAGTACACCTCTTGAGTTCTGAAGACAACTACAACCATGCTAGAACCAATTTACCATCAGAAGATCCTTCATTACTAGAACTAACTTCCATCAATTGGAAGGCAGTTCTTCTATAGATAAATAAAATTTTTGGCCTAGCAAAATTGTTATCTCATATAGTAAAAATCAATATTGCCCATTAACTCATGGGTCTCCTCCAGATTTTTCACACTCGAGTATCAGAAATTGCATCACATGTGCATCATGGAGAATCATAAATACACGGTTTTACCCGTGGTAGATGCCCAGTTGAGAGTAAATTCTTGATGCATTTTCTCCCTCTACCCATATCTTCTCATAGACCAACAAAAAAACCCTGTCACTGGATTCTTAAATTATGTGTAAAGTTTTTGGTCTTCCCAACTTCATATGAAGAGCATTTCAGTTGCTATCCAACTTCAGCAAACCAGAAGACTTACCACGGAAATGTCAACTTGAAAAACATATATTGAAAATACAACTAGTTGTTACCTTACCAGTATTTTCTCTACCACGCTTGACTTGTCGCTCTTCACCAATATCCACTGAATGAGATTCTTGTTTGATGTCCTGAATCTTCCTCTCACGTTCCTTGCTTGCCTCCTTCGAATCCTTGTACTGTTGACCCTCTTTTCGCCCAGAATCTTTTTCAGACTTCCGCTTCGAATCCACTCTGCCGGAATTCTTACCCTCCTCTTTCTCCACCACTATATCCACACTCTCGTCTTTCTTCTCGCTCGCACCATCGTGCCTTCTACTACTTTTGCTCTTTGAATCACCCAAGGCTTTCGACTTTGAGGTTTTCTCTCCGTCAATCCTTGAACTCTCCCCTTTAGTTTCCTTTTCCACCGCCACACCATCCCCACCACCATTCCACCTATCTGACGCCACACCAACATCGATCTTCTCTTTGCGCCGCTTCGAGGCCTCGTATTCCTCAGGCGAATCGCCATTATGGTAACCCGACGGATCCTCAACCAACGACAGCTTCCGCTTCTCACTGGAGCCCGAATCCCTAGAAACCCTAACTGAACCTTCCTCTTTCCCGGTCCTATCCTTCATCTTCAAATCCGAGTCCGAGTCCGAGTGCTCTCTGGCGTCCCTGGAACTGTGCTTGCTCTGCTTGTGCGATTTGTGCCGCGAGCTCCGAGGCATAACTGCTACAACCAAAACGAATTCCAAAAACCAAAAACCGGAAATCCAAAACCCTAGTTCGCAACCTCGACCTCAAAACGAGAACAATCAAACAGACTTCGCCGCCAACAGATGCCGCCGGTCAAGTACCCTACCGGAACCCGAAAACTGCCGCCGATGATGTCACCGACAATCCGACAGTTCCGATCCGATCGGTAAGTTCAAGCGCGATCAACGACGAGTGAGTCTACGAAGGATGTTGAACTACAGACACAGAAAACAGACAACACAGAGAGAGAGGGAGAGGAAATCGCGATGAGACCTGGAAATTTTTGGAGGAGTCGATAGAGAGAGAGATCGGAGGCGACCCATCGTTGCTTCGAAATTAAGATGGGATTCGTATACGGATAGCCGACGATGAAATGACAAGTGTGCCCCTCGGCAGTTGCCCTAATTACGGTTTTGGTGGGTTACTTCATTCTTTTAAATGGGATTGGATACAGTGTCGTCATTCCCCACTCCCATACTGCTGAATTTGTGGATTTTCAATTTCACATATATTTCGTTTTGGATGTTTGTACGGCGTTTGGTAGCAAAGCACGTTTTTGCTACAGTTAAATTATATTTCTTTTTAAAAAATAAAATTTAGTAAAAATATATTCTGCTTTTTAGAGTATAATAATAATAATAATAATTTATTCTTAAAAAATCATTTCCCTGAATAAACCATTATTTTCCCTGACTTCACAATTTTGTTTAAAATGTTAATTTAATATATCAATATCTTTTTAGTCGTTTGTAGGTTTATTATATAATACTAGAATACTAATTAAATGCTTATTATTCGATTTTAATATAAATAAACACAACATTACACTTACTTACTAAACATTATTTTTGTTAATATCACTTTCACATTGTAACAATACCAAACAAACCTTATTGTCAAGGATAAAAAATAATGACCTTAAAGAGTGTTAAAAACTAAAATACTCGTTTTACTCTTGGCTCATCCTTTCTATATTCACGTGTCTTGGTAAAAATTTTGCTTCTCAAAACAAATTGTATTTATACTTACTAGAAAAATTATTTTATATTATAAATATTTTATCTTTTAATAAAGTTATTACTAGGTTTGATACCTTAATAAGTAGACAACCTATAACAAATTTTTTGATGCCCTAGTAAATAGACAACCTAGATGGATGGATAATGCTCTTTTTCCCTTTCACTCGTTCTTTTATTTATATCTTATAGAATATTTTCATAACACATATTTTAGAATATAAAAATTTTATGTTGTCTTTATGTGACTTAACTAGATGAATTACATATATTTCATATTTCATGTTTGTGTACATATACTTTATTAAGGAGATTGGGAAGGACATGTTTTTTTTTTTTGTTAGAGTGCCTCTCGTCCCATGACTTTATGTTTTCGTGTTATGGGATACTAAGGTCTACGCTATAACATTAAGAACTTATGTTTTTCATATTTGTTTATGTAAATGGTTGTTTTGTGTGCATCAAATGTAAGGAACTTATGTTTTTATGATCACAAAATGTTGGGAGTTAAGTAACACTAAAATAATAAGGACCTATGTCTTCATGCTTGTACAATGTTGGAGGTTAATCCACGTCAAAACATCAAAAACTTAATTTCTTCGTAGATATTAAATATTGGCAGGGGTTGTGTTTGCACGCTAGACATAAAAAGCTTATGTCTTTATGCCAATAGGATGTTCAGGGTCGTGTTGCATCCAATGGACATTAAGGACTTATGTCTTCTTATTTGTAGGACGATGGGGTTAGGTTTTGTTAGACTGTCGATAGGTGTCTACTTATGCTCATGGGATGTTGGGGGTTAGGTTGTGCAAATATCGAGTACATAAGTCTTCATGCTAGCGACATGCTAAGAGTAGGGTTGTGCATGCTAAACATTAGTCTCTCATGCCTTCATGCCCACATGATGTCTAAGGATAGGTTATGTCAAAATATGGAGGGCTTATGTCTTCATCCCCACAAAATGTTGGGGCAAACATCTAAAACTTATGTTATCACATTACAAGATACCAAGTGCTAGACCACACTAGAACATCATGGACTTATTTCTTCATGAGCATAACATGTTGAGAGTTGTGTTATGCCCATTGAAGATTAGGGACTTATATCTTCATGCCTACTGAAACATCAAATTTATACATTCATGCATGCATGATGCAAAGGGCCAAGTAGTGATAAAACATCAAGGACTTGTGTCTTCATATTCGCAAGATGCCAAGGGTTAAGCTAAGGGGAACATTAGGGATTTAAACTTTTGTGTCCTCAACATGCTTGGGGCGAGGCCATTTTAGACATCAAGGACTTATGCATCCATGTCCACAAGATGCCAAGAGATAGGTCACACTAAACATAAAAGACTTTTGTTGCAATATGTCAAGAGTTTTGTAGTGTGCACTAGACATTGGAGCTTATATCTTTAACATGTTATAATTATATAGCAATGGCACCATAACTGGAAAGGGGGTGAATTGAGTTATTTAAAATTTGATTGAATTTGAAATCATTTTTGGTGAAAAATGATATTCTAAAGCAAGTAAAGAATTTCTTGGTACAATAAATAAAACAAGAACAAAAGCAAGAGAGAGACAGAAGTAATTTATCGTGGTTCGGCTTAAATTAAGTCTAATCCACTCTAATCCTCCTACTTCTCCGAATAGATTCTTTAGCAATAAGTTAGGAATTTACAACATCTCGATTAAACAAGTAAGTCCTCTGCCAACAAGTTAGGAATTATAATCCTCCTATAAGTAATATATGCCATTTAGCTATATGAGTTAGGTAAATACAAGAGATTATATAGAAAATAAATTCTAAAAGATAAATCTCTTAGATATATAATCTCTTAAAATAATTACAAGACTTGATAAAAATTTAATACAATATTAATGTAAAGCCTTTGTGAGAGATAAATAAATAGAACAATTAAGTACAAATATTCAAGGCAATGAAATATAAATATATAAATTTTTAACCTTTGATGGAGAAATTTTAAAATAGACTTGAAATGCCTTTCTCCTCTTGCCTTGTGGCTCTTTGATGGATTGATAATGAAATTTCGAGAGCCTTGGAATGCTTGAAAATTAGCTTGAGAGTGTTTGAGAGGTTGTAGTACTTTGGATGTGAAATTCAATGATCTTCAAGATGAGTTTGGAGTTATTTATAAACATTCAAAAAATATTGTATGTAGCATTACTGTCCACAAATATCGAATTTACTGTTCACAAAGATCGAAATCAATGTTCACAACGATTGAATTTACTATTCATGGTTACTGTTCATAGGTACTGTAGCACCAATTTTTTTTAAAAATAAATTTTTATGTATTTTAAAATTACTTGAAAAATAATTGTAGAGAAAATAATATTTTTGAAAATACGTACAAAAATATTTTATAAATTAATCTTAAAATAATTCGGTATTACAATTTGTATATTTATTTAAAATATTATTTTAATTTTTAAAAATTAATTGCTAATTAAATAGAGGAAGTTGACTCAACATTTTGGCATTGGATTTGCTTAATAAAATTAATTTTTATTTTGGTACTTAATAAAATATATAAAAGTAATTTAAAGCACTAACTATTAATAAAATAATTTTATCATCAAAATACAATTATTTTCATTATCAAAAGAATAATATCATAGCATAGATTGCATTTATTCGTAATTTTGTGTGTACGTGAGCACATGTGATACCTCAACTTTGAGTGTAGCCACTGTCTGGGCATCTTATGGGACTTATCTTAAGGCCTAAATCTCTCGTAAGACCATCTTAAGTTGTGGTCTCATGTTAGATCTTTATATTTACTTGCATATAATGGTTTAACAAGAGACATGTATAGAAAAAGGATATTTGTTTAAATAAATAAATGTATGCAATGCCATCCTTAGGTGTTATATTTGTCATGGCCTCTTGTAAAGCTAAATCAACCTATTTTTCTTTGCCTCATAGGTTGCCAAGTGTTAGGTTTTCTTGGCTTATCCTTCAAGTAGAATATGAATTTACAGCATATGTGTATCTCAAGTGAAGGGGATTGGTTGAACCCAACAAGTTCTTTTCAAGCATCATTCATGGCTTAAGTTAGTTCATTATACCAATTTGTTAGAAAATGAAAAGGCTTAACCACTATGAAACCATTGTCACACTGTGTATCTTCTAAGAAATCATACATATGTGACATTGTCCATGCCACACCTTTTTTTCATATATAGGTAAGCATTCTCCATTATAGAAAAGCATTGGATACTTGATTCTCCAACCAAGAAACCTTTCTTACAAATCCTTTTGAGTAATAATACCTTTATATGGAGTGATAGTGAAGTACACTTGTGTGATTCATTTGCTTTATATATATTTTTTCTTTTTACATTTGTACCTCTTTATTCTTGTTATAGTGAGATCGTCTTTCTTTTAGTAAAGTACTTCGAGTTAGTGTTTCAATGCTAATGGTGCCATCGGGTTCCTTGAGTACTAGAACCTTTGATAAACTATTCTTTTTAGTCAAGTTTCTTTGTCTTTATTGTCAAGTAACCCTATTTTCTTAAGTTGCTTTTCATTTTTTACTTTTATGTTATGTCATTTGTTTTTATTATAGGTGACAACTAGAATCGTGCTACCAAACTAGATGCGATGTTGGAGAGGATTGAGGAGTTAACAAAGGCCCAAATGGTGGGCAAGTAGAAGTAAATCAATGATGCGATGATTGCTTTAAAAGAGGTTCGGGTTATGTTTGAGGGAAAGTGTCTAAAGGATGAGGCCTTTGCTACCGAGCTTGCCAAAATAAGTGAGTGATGGAACGAGCTAAGAACGAGCAAGAAAAAATGGTCAAATACATATTTTAATCTTTGTATTTGTATGTTTTTTTTTATTTAGATATTCAAATTTTTTGTTGTTTCAATTACACTCCTGAACTGCACAATTTCGAGTCAATTGCACCTGTGAACTTTTTATTATTTTAATTATATATCTTAACTATATAATTTTAAGTTAATTACACATTTCAACAAATTTGTTTAGGATAATGAATTAAACATAATTCATGGATGTAATTAAAATAACAAAATATTTAGAGGTGCAATTGATTTAAAATTGATAGTTTAAAGATATAATTAAAATAATAAAAAATTTAAGTATCTAAATAAAAAAAATATAAATACAAAGGATAAAATATGTATTTTGCCAAAAAAAGATTAAGCCGTTCAAACTAACCCAACAAAACCAACCTAAACTATCAAATTGTCATATCGCAAAAGAAATAGTCAATTGTAGTTTGACAATTTTAAAAATCTCTTAAAGTCGTTTGCGTTGGGTTTTGAGTATTAATAAACCACTAAACTGACTAACTGCAAAAATCAAGTTTTTTATATTTTGTGTTTTTTCTTTAGTCACACACAAAAAAAAAAAAAAACGAAGAATTTTACCACACTCTTGAGCAAAAATTAAAAAAAAAAAATTTGTTGTTGATATATTTCTTACTTTTCTTATTAGTGATTGCTAATTGTTACATCGTTGAAATTGTATAAATTACGCAAACTCCTAAGTTGGGGTTGTTGATCCTAAAATGGTCAAAGCCCATTTAACCAAAGCCAATCATGTCGACTCCAAAAAAAAAATTGATTAACCTTATATGAGAGGGTTTGTTTAACTCTAATTAATTGACATGAATAAGTTGAGTGGGGGCTTATTTCTTTGAAAACAAGGGTAAAATTAGGCTTTCACCTAGTAGACCCATATGCCATTGTCTTGGTCCTAAACAAGCTTGGTTACAAGATTTCGTAGATAGGTTGTGACATGAAGAGAAACATAAGTCATTTTAATGTCTTATATTCAGTAGTATTATTGTATTGTGCTCATAAAAATAGTATCGATAAAAACCATATTTGGTGTCGAAATTTGATATTTTATTTATTAATGTTAAAGTAATCAATAAGTATTTGACTAATAATCTACTATCATACAGATATGAAAAAGTAATTAAAAAAAAGAAAACACTAGTATATTGAATAAGTATTTGGAACAAATGTTTTAAATTAAAATCTCATTTGTTTTGATATAAAATAATTTTAATAAGAAATTGTTGGTATTTCTCGCTCTACTCCTTATAGATTGAGCCTGGCTCAGCAGAATGGCCCGATCGCATGAAGCCCTGTAGACCCCAAACTTAGTTCATCTAAGCGAGCTCACACCTAGTCGGTGTACAAGATCAGATCGCAGGATAGAATAAGTTTCCAGAAATATCTTTAGTTCATCAGCCTATCTGAGCGAACCCCTAGCTACACTTCGAGCGAGTTCCCAACGACTCTTGCAGTCCGTCGGTCTAGCCGATCAGCTCGCGTAATGAGAGGGTCGTACGCTACGGGATATCAGTAGGTCAGGAGGCGCCCCAATTGGACCACTCAGGCCCATTCCCTCGGCCTATTTGACTGGCTCATGCCAGTCCCATCCTGATCCTTTTGCAATAACATCATTACAACCGCACCTGGGTTTTTACGCGTTCACCTCAAATTCCATCCTTATTAATGACGGATGCCATTCACATTAATGAGGGTCCCGTCAGCACCTTGCCGCTGCATGGACGTTCCCACTGGCTATTCTATCCCATCACTTGTATAGGTACAACGCATGCAAGATGGTTTCTTCTCCTATATATCAATCAGCCATTTTGAGGGCCAGGGTATGCTTTTCTTTTCGGTCCGCTAACTAACATCCTGCACACTTACTTACTCGTTCATTGACTTGAGTTTCGGAGTATCTTGCAGGGATGGACTGGCGGGTCAGCAAATCGGACTAGATATCTCATCCTCTCTCTCTCGGATCCACCACACCAGTGCGAGCCAACGAATCACCGTCGACCAATTCCAAACATCGACAAAAATATATACCAACATTTTTATGAAAATTTTCATATATAAAAAATATTTTTCATACAAATATAAAAAAAGTTACATAAAATAAAAAATAAATTAAATAATTCAAAAACATCAAATAATATTTTGTAAATAAAAAAATCAATAAAAAAGTGATAATGAATAACTTGAAGCACTATTAAATAACCCATTTCTTATGAAAATTAAAATTGAGAACTAAAAAGTTAAAAGTGCTATTAAATGCATATTAAATAATTCTTTTCCACATTATAAAGACATTTACTTTTGACAATGACGTGTGTTTTTTATTTTAAGCATAGGGCTTCTTAATTTTTACTTTAACTAAACATTATATTTTTTATGATTTTTGTAAGAAATAATTGTACTTTAAAATACAATTGAAAATGGGCTCAGAAAAGCAAGCCCAAAGAGTTTAAAGGACAAAAGGGAAAGCTGAAGGACTGGGGGACCTTTCCAAAAAAGTCTCCCACACCCTCCAATAACTCTCGTTCCTAAGCATTAATAGTATACTCTAGGAGGCTTGCCAACTAACCTTAGAAGTTTTTGTCAAAAAAGTTGGAGAAAAAAGATTGATAGATTAAATTCAAAGCTTCGAAAGGAATGAAAAGGCAGCTCCTGTGCTTAAACTACAGGTCAAGTGATTGAATCATGATAAGTTGAGATTTGTACTAATAAGTCGTAGGTGTGAGACAAAATCTTCATCTACGATTTACTTCTTTTGTCGAAATCGAGAACACGAGTGACACTGGATCCTGCAAGAACGGTAATCCCAAAAGGTAACACCTCTTATTCAGGCATGTCAAAAATTCTACAGAAACTCATTGTGTACTCTTTTTACTTTTGACTAAATTGACTTAAGTATCGAAAGGCTAACGTATAAGACATCCCACACCCCTAACTATCTTCTATCTTGTAAACTCTAAAAAATATAAAGACAATTTCCAACTAAAATTTTATTGTTGTATTCCGACGACAACAACAATAATATTGAACATACACTAAATCCTTTCAAAGTATCCAAAGGGTTATGGAAAAGTTTGGGAAATTTTTGAGACAAATAAGGTTGAGAAAGACAATTTAAGAGGGAACAGGTATATATAATACACAAGATAAGTGGTTCGTGGTAGAAAAAACATAGATTCAATTTGGACCTAAATCGAGTCAAAAGTGGGCAATGGGCCATGGGAAGCCCAGAATAGAAAAGGGCAATGGGCTAGTTGGAGCCAGCCCGTTGGAGCCAGCCCGAATTTAACCCTTTAATTAGGCCCAAGTGGGATTTTGAGTAAGTTCAAGCCTAAATTTAAATAAAAAATTAAAAATATTATACCAACAAATAAATTTGTCAAATTATTTTTATAAATTAATAAAATTTGTAATAATTTTATCTAAAGTGGACTAATATCAATTGATATTAAAGTGGACATTGCCATATAGTTTGTGGAAAATAATTTCAATTTTTTGAAAACTTGGCATGCCCTTCTTTGTGGGAGATTCTGTCGCTCGATCCCACAATTTTTGGCAAGGGAAATTTTTTGAAAACTTACATCATAAAAGAAAAAAAGTTAGAGAACATGTTGAAAGATAAAAATTTCATAAAGTGGGAAATAAAAAAAATAATTTTCTAACTTTCAAAATTTGGACTGAAGTTAGGAAACTACTCAAAATTGTTTTTTAAATTTTCTTCACTAATTTTCAACAAAATGAAAAAGAAGTTTTCAACAATTTTTTTGTATCGACAAAAATCAATATTAATCGTTATTGTTGTCGAGATATAACAATAAATTTATAGTTGCAAGAAAGTATTCATATTTTTTCAGAGATTTACAAAATAAAAGATAGTCAGGGGCACAGAGTGTCTCCCGTGCAATTTCTCTGATACTTAAAATTAATTTTTGTCAAAAATAAAGAAATATTTAAGTATTTTATGTAAGAGTTTTTACATACTTCAATTAAATGGATTACTTCTTATTTATAGAGGATGAATGTTGATAGATAGAATAATATACATATCATCTATTTCAAATTTTCAAACGAAGACTACAAAGATGAATTAACACATTATTGATAATCTATAATTCAAAGAGTCTATCAAAGACAATATTTCTAGGACTTAGAGAGACTATTGAACCCTATCGAAAAAATCTCCTGAGCTTTGAACCCTCTCTTTGGGCTTTGTCTTCTTGGACATGTTTTAGATTTAGGCCCATTTTCATAGATACTTCAGTTGTAATTAAATGATAATATCAATATAGTAATAAAAATGTGAATTACACAGCAACAGTATAATTTTAAAATTGATTACTAATAAATAAATATTATGGTATTAATGATACCAAAATGTTAGTGTGATAAAAAGTATAAGTAAATAGTCAAAATATCAATAGCAACAATATTAATATCAAAATGAATATTATAAATAATTAAAATATCAGTAAATAGTATATTTTCTAATAATAAATAGTCAAAATATTAATAACAACAATATTACTATTATAAATTTCTATATTTAAAAAAGAACAAAAACTATAAATAATATCACCATTAATTGTTATCATTAATACCATATATTAATAAAATTATGAATGTTGTTTGGTAATCCTAATTAATAATATTATCAATCTAATTTATTTTTAATTAACAAAATAATGCTACTAATAAAGTATATATTTAAAAGTATACTATTACCAATATCCTGAATATTATATCAATCATATTAATTCTATAATAATAATCCAATTACTAATATCTTAATATTATAATAATAATATTATTAATTAATAACAATATATTACATTGTATATAACAGTTAAAAACATGTTTTATATAGCTGTTTGGCTTTTTTTCCCTCCAATTTTCAAGATGAAAATATATTCTTCACATTTAACAATTGAACAGTTTCTCAATTTTTTGATAAAAATTGGAGCTGAATTAGAAAACTGACAATAGAAAATCGAAAAACATCCTTTTTAACTAGACAACCCCTCTAAGCATGATACTTTTTTGAAGACTACTAGGTTAACTTAACAATGTTATACTTTTGCCAGAGGCACCTATAGGAACACGAATTAAAATGGATCTGATAATATTATTTATAGATTTAAAACGGGATAATTGAAAAAATACACCTTAAATTTGCTATTAACTTTATAAAGAATTAGTTATTAAATGACTTTTGTTTTTTGTTTTCTTGATAACCCAAGTTTTGAAGTTCACCTGACTAGTTCGACTTTCTCCTATGGTTTGTCCTTCAAATAAATCTAAATACAATTACAATCAATATACATTCGAAGTGAATTTTTAAAAAATAACGATTCTCCCTATAAACCCTTCTTTATGTCGTGCGGACAGAACTCTCAGATGGGCAATAAAACACACTATAAACCTGTCTCCACAAAGATTTAAACCTCTAATACATCAATTTATCCTTCTAATATTTTATCGTTGCGCCATGTCCATGGTGGCATTGTTAAACTACTTTTAACCCAATATACACTTGGTTAAGATCTCCTATTTACCTAATTGAGTTACCTATTTACCCATTTAAATATTTAAAACATATCTTAGTTCTATAAGGTTATCATATGCTATTTCACCTTTAAAAGCTTATAAAGTTGTTTTAGTCCTCTCTTTTTGCTACATATTTTCTTTATTTCATTTACTCGCTTATAACATTCATCTATGGATTTTCTTCTCACAATCTCAAAACCATCTTAAAATAGCAATTCTGCTTGATCCATCGATCCTTCTAGGTTTAATATGCTCTCTGAATTAACAAATCAGCAAGTAGGAAGAAATGCAACACCAAAAGCTCCTCAAAACAGCCAAAGAAACACACAAAATGGCCATAATAATATGCCCCCATCTGATAAAGACAACTCCATGTTTCATTCAGATAAATAATAGATAATTAAAGGACAGCTAATTAACTAACAAGTAAATAATCTCTAGAAGTAGAATTCTATCCAAGATAAAGAAATACTGTCGTCAACAATAAACTTGGATGGGCAACAGATAATAGTAATATTTCAACGTTTCAATACTTCCAACAATTATATGTAAGTTGGGGAAGCCAATTGTGATACAATATTTCAATTTCCTTTCCTTTTAAGCGGTTCGGGCAGTTAAGGTAACAGTTAGTCATAATCCTTGTGCAATACAACAGTTCTTGTCTGGACTTTTTCTTTTCTTTTTTTCAGCTAAGTAAATCAGTTATTCTCTAGACTTTCAGTATTTGATGAAATCAACCAAAACAAGAAAAATCGGATAAGGAAACCAAAAATTATCAAGTACTGTTCTCACTTCAAGCCGCTCCATGTAAGAATCAGTTTGAACCACCCAACTGCAAGAAACAAATATACAGATAATAGGAATCAATCAATCAATATATACATAATATATACACACACGTACATATTCATTTGAGGCAACATGTTGTGAAAAGAATTGCTAGATTTACATGCCAATAAATCACCACCAAAGAATGTAGAATTTTGTGGTAAATTTGCTCAAGAGTGAAGAATAGAATCCTCAGCGGCTCCCACCATCCACCATTCATGGTAAGACATAGCTCATTCAACCTTGTTCATTTTCTTTGTTTTCTTCCCCTTTCTTTTTGCCGACCAGTACAAGTTAATAATCCCAAGGTGAACCAATAAAAACCAAGATCTCTGAGTTTTAAGGCTAGCTCTAGAGTTCAACTTAGCTTTGCTGGGTAACAGGTGGGTTAGTTGCGATCAATTTACACATGGAGCAAATTTAATATTTTCCTTTAGTTCGATATTGAAATGCTAATTTGATGCTTCCGCCATTATAGACTCATGTGTTCTAAGTGACACATGTCAGATGATCAGTCCACAAATGTGGTTGAATTATACACTCGGTATACTCAATGATATCTAAAAAAAATTGCAGATTAAGCATGACCCTCGAACAGAAATTCCAATCCCAACAGGACAGTTAAACAATATAAACGTCACTCATCTTATCATGAGAAAGAAAGGAAATTAGATGAAATCAAATTATAATCCTTGAGCATTGAAGACTGTAGTAAAGTATACAGGTACACATTCAGGCCATGAATTCTGATGGCATATCACTCAAATGAATATATGATTTTAAACACCCATCAAACAAAAGAAATCATATTGGGAAGGCAAACTTGAAAAGAAAGGTGAAAATACCGTTCATACAACACATTTATAGTTAACACATAGAGAAGGATTTCTTTTCACCATAAGAAAATTGAAGCATTAAAATCAATGTAAAAATTCCCATAGACTTTTTCCGAGGAAAGATAGAAGAGACCGGAAAAAAAAAGGGGAAGTGAAATGCTTGCTTTTGTATGCAAATCTTGCAAGAACAATGTTGCTCCCTTTTTTAAACCTAAATTCCTCACATAGATTAAAGTAATTGTATTGTCAAGCAAAATATTAATCAGTTTATTCAATTGCTAGTCACAAATAGAAGCAAAGGAATGGTAAGTGGAAACACAACAGCACATTAAGCCTTATTACAACTAGGCCAAGTGGACAATGTGGATTCTAACTCATTAATTATCTTTATCTATGATCATATCCTCTCCACATCCAATATAATCCATGTCATCCCTAATAGCTTTTCACCAGGTTTGTCTTGGAATGCCATTACCTCTTTCACTACCAACTTCTTCCATTTCACACACTCTTCACATGACCATCTATTCATCTGTTTCTCAAGAGTTATAATGACCCCCCAGATGATATCCCATAGATAACAATGTCTGGAAAGAGCTAGAATTAATGTTGCTGACCGCACATAATGGGATTATGGCTTGATATGTTGTTCTATGACCAAACTATCTTTAGGAGCTCATGTTGTTGGCCTTTTGGCAAATAACCTCATTTTAATTATGTCTTTTCTGGAATGGGAGCACATTTACCATAATATTCTCATTTCATTTACGCTCATATTTGCATAAGTTGGTGCTTTATTTCCCAATATCATGTACCATATAATAGAGTTGGTCTTATAGTCATATGATAAACCTTCTTTTAGCTTTGAAAGAATTTTACTCACATGAAACATTGACAACACTCCTCTTTCTTATCAATCATGCCTTAACTTTTGAATAATTGAGCAAAGATAATTGAACTTTTCTTTCATTGAGATGACTTAACCTTCAACTCTCACGATAGCGACATTGACACTTATTTTTGCTAAATTAACATGTCATCTATTTGGTTTTTTATTACTCAACTAGAAGCCTTTAGATTCTTAGGTGAACTTAGTATTCACACTTTCTTTGATCTCATTCACCAAGACAACAACATTTGCAAATAATATCACCAAGGCGCCTCTTCTTGCATATGCTTAAAGAGTTCATCCTTCACTAGGACAAAGAAATAAGCACTCCATGCAAATCCTTAATGCAGTCCAATTATACTTGGAAAAACCTCAATATCTTTTCTACAAATCCAACACATATTGTTGCTTCATGATACACATTTTTAGTAACTACTATATAAGCAATTCAAACTATCTCATTCTCTAAAACCCTCCATAAAATTCTTTTTGTTTGCTTGCGTGGTGATTGGGGAGGGGTTGGGGATGCATCATAATTATTTTTAATCTATAACTATCACTTTTAAATCTTTTATATACGTATATATATCTAGACCTTTCCATTAGGCACCTCAACAAATATGTACCTTTTATGTTGACTTACTTGGCATGAAGCCACAAATTAATTTTCAAACAAATACCTTGGTTTATTTTCTTAATAATCAAGCTGTTCCAAGGTTTCATAATTCGGCTAATTGGTTTGATCCCTTTGTTGCAATTGTGAACATCTCATTTGTTCTTGTAAATAGACATTACACTATTTTTTCTCCATTCGTTAATGATATTGAATAATTTCGTTAAACATAAAATGTCTTCTTCTCTCATGCATTATTATGCTTCTATTGGAATATTATCTAGTCAAATCACTTCATTATTTTTCATTTTCTTGACGACTTGCTTCATTTTTTTTTTTTTTTTTGACAAATGTGTCTACAAAATATATGATTCTTATATTTTTCAAAATTATGAAGAGGTCCAAAAGTAACACTTGTTTCTCTACATTCATTGAATAGTTTTGAGAAATACTCATTTCATCTCTCGTTGATTGCCACCTCATTTAACAATACCTTTTAGTCTTTTCATTTTAGTCCAATCACTTCATTAATTTTTCCTTTTTCCCTTACTTTAACTAACTTATATATATAGTCCAAAATTTTGAGAAGATTTAGACGGATTGGAATGTCAGAATCCAATTTTGACAAGGATAATTCGCTTGCAATTCAGTGGGAATTGTGCTAGATTGGTGAAGTAGGACACAGGGAGAGAAGAACAAGAGAGAGAAAGTTGAGAGGGAAAATGAATTCAATTGTATTCAATCCTGCTGCTAGGGGCCGCGGCTACTGGCTTATAAACAGTGTTCTAAAAGGCGCTAGGCGCTAGTCGGGCGCCAGACTGGGGCCTAGCGCCTAGGGTGCCTAGGCGGGGCCTAGGCGGAGCCTAGAAAAACTGTTATTTTTTTTTGTTTTTAAAATTTTGTGATGTAATTTGATATTATTTTCAATTAAATCAAAGTTGAAAAGCATTAATAATGCAACATAAACTAATAATAAAAACATTAATATACTATAAGCAAGCAACAGATTTTTTGAAAATATTATAGAATATATATAATTAATAATAAAAACTAAATATAAATCTAATAATTATATATAAATAGAAAAGAAAATGAAATAAAATAAAAAATAAAAAACATAAAGAAGAAATCAGAAACGCAGCAAACGCACAACCCAGAGAGAGAGAGAAAGAGAGAGAGAGAGAGAGGTTACGAGTCGACGGAGCTTGCCACAGTGGAGATGGAACTCGACGGCGAGGACGGGGGTGGCGGCGGCGACGATGCTGAGGCAACGAGGACGAGAAGGACGCGACAGATAAGAGGCGGTGACGATGAAGTTTGGCGGCGAGGATGGAGCTGGACGCAGTGACGGCGGTGAGCTACTAGCGGGCCGATGAAGCTTGGCGGCGTTGAGGCAGCAGCGTTGAGGTGAGAAGAGAGTGAAGAGGGGGAGACGCTAACAGGTTCGATTTATGATTTAACAAAAACAACCCTAAAAAGCCCTAGGCACGCTGGTCAACTAGGCGCCCAAGCCGGCCGATTACTCGGGCCGGCGCCTAGAAGGCCTGACTAGGGCAATATCGGGGCGGCCAGCAGCCGCCTAGCGCCTAGGCGGGCGCCTAGCCCGATTTTTAGAACACTGCTTATAAACCAATCCTTTGTGGATTGGCGTTAACATTTGGATTACAAGCTTCTACATCCTTCTATCCGTAACCACCCTTCCCCTTTTATTACAAAAATACCCTGACTCTTTCCCACACCTAAGTCCCCCCCCCCTTCGGTCACGTGACAATCCCCCCCCTCGGCGGGGCGGGAACCTTTCTTGTCCTCAAGAAGGTTCAGAGTAATCCAATTGCCTAAGGAAACTCCATCAGTAGAACGAGCAAATACTCTCATGTGTTGTTTTCGAGGTGGAGGTTAGACCAACGCACGAGCACCTGTGTGATAGGTATTTTATGCTTGTAGATAACTCTTTTGCCCACAATGGCTATAGATTTAGCCACTTGTTGAACTTCTTGAGCTGCTAGGGGTAGAACAAAACTGACATGGTTACTACTCAAAGAAGGCTTAAGGAGGGACACGCAAAATACGAGATAGATGTAAGAGCCTTCTGGTAATTGTAGTCTATTAGCAGCCTTGCCCACCTGAGCTATTATCTCATAAGGACCATAAAATTTTGGGTTGAACTTGGTTATTGTCCGAGGTGATAGAGCCTTCAATTGGGCTTCCCTCAGCTTCAAATACACCTTGTCCCCCACCGAAAAAGACTACTCACTCCTTTTCTTATCTGCATTTATTCGATTTTGTGCATTAGCCAACTCCTTCTTTAAGGTCTATACTACTTGTTGTATCTAAGCCAAGTAATTGTCTATGGTGGCCACCAGGTTATGGCTCCCACTAATGGGTAATAGTGGTGGCTTGTACCCAAAAAGTGCCTCAAAAGGGGTCATCTTCAAAGCGGTATGGTGGTTGGTGTTGTACCACCATTGTGCTAAGGGTAGCCATTTGTGCCACCATGTGGAATGCACTAAGCACACACATCTGAGGTAAATCTCCAAGTATTGATTGATCCATTCTGTCTGTCCATCCATTTCACGAATGGTAAGAAGAAGTCATATCCAGTTGGGTTCCTAGGGACTTCATTAGCTCCTTCCAAAGTAAGCTTGTAAAAATTTTGTCCCTATCAGAAACAATTACCTAAGGTAGCCATGCAATTTTCCCACCTGGTCTAGAAACACCATTACTACCTCTTCCGCGGTGAGGGGATGAGCTAGGCTTAAAAAGTGAGTGTACTTTGTTAGTTTGTCCACTACCACCAGTATGCAATCTTTACCTTCTGACTTAGGTAAACCCTCCACAAAATCCATGCTGATATTAGTTCATGCCTAATCAGGGATGGGTAAGGGTTGCAACAAACTCGGGGGTGAACATTTTCATGCTTACACCTGTTGCAAATGTCGCAGCTCTTCACATACTCCCTCACTGCCTTCTTTAATCCTAGTCAATAAAACAATTGTCAATTGTTTGATCCTACCAAATGCATTCTAGACCCCCAAGTGTCCCCCAATAGGGGAGTCATGTAGGGCTACCAACACCTTTTTCTTGAGTGACTCATCATCTCCAATCACTAATCTCTCCTTGTACCTTAGCAGCCCATTCCTTAACGTATAGCCAGGCCTGCTAGTTGGATCAATGGTTAATTGCTCCATGAGCTCCTTTGTCCAGTCCCCCTTCCCATAGCTTGATGTCACTTCTAGGTACCACTCAAGAGTAAGGGAAGTCATGGCAGCTAAAGTCCCTTCTTCCATACATTGTGAGAAGGCATCGGCTGCTTTGTTCTCATACCCTTTCTTGTACTAAATAACATAATCAAGACCCATCAGCTTTGACATACCTTTCCTCTGGAGGTGTGTATGAAGTTTCTGCTGCAATAGAAACTTTAGGCTTTCGTGGTCAGTTCTGATAATGAATTTACCCCTTTTTTAAATAATGCCTCAACTTCTCTACTGCTACTAGGACAACCAGGAGTTTCTTTTCATACACACCAAGGCCCAAGTGTTTAGAGGCCAATGCTTGACTAATAAAAGCTAGGGGTTTGCCCCCTTGCATCAGTACTGCCCCCACCCCATAGTTACTTGCATCGATCTCTAGCACAAAAGGTTGATTGAAATCTAGAAGGCTTAATCTGGGGACCTCACACATGGCCCTCTTTAGTCGTCTTTCAAAAGCTACCTCAGCCTCCTCGCCCCAATGAAACCCTTTCTTCTTCAACAATTCAATTAAGGGCTTGCTGATGATGCTATAGTCCTTAACAAACCTTCAATAGTTTATGGGCTTGCTAATCCACGAAAGGATCATTGGGCTATTGTAAAGTGGATTTTTAAATACCTTAAAGGAACAATCAATATGGCTTAAGTTTATGGTGGAGCAATTGTAGAAGAAGAGCCTAACATTCTAGGATTCACAAATGCTAATTATGTAGCAGATTTAGACAAAAGAAGGTCATCTACAAGGTATGTTTTCAAGCTATGGAATTCAACTATTAGCTGGAAAACAAATTTGCAATTTGTGGTGACTCTTTCAACTACCGAGACTGAGTATATAGCTATTATTGAAGCTATAAAAGAGGCTCTATGGCTGGAAGGATTAGTGAGTGAATTACTAGGGAAAGATGTTAAGATTGTCCTAATGTGTGATAGCCAAAGTGCCACACTTAGCTGAGAATTAAGCCCACAAAGAGAGAACAAAACATATTGATGTAAGGTACCATTTTATCAGAGAAGTACTTGAGAAGAAGGAAATAGATCTGATTACAATTGCAAGTGAAGAAAATGCAGCTAATATATTCACTAAAACAGTCCCTATATCTAAATTCCATCATTGTTTAAGACTTTTGCAGGTTCTAGTGTGTGAATGATCGGGTTTTGTAAGCAGGTCCTAAAGGAGAGCAGGTTGTGGAATCTGTTTCAGGCAACACTCATGCAAATGGTGGAGAATTGTTATGTGTTTGCATCGAGTCTAGCCTAGAAGAAGTTAGTGAAGTCAAATTGATTCAAGCAACAGTGTGTTAGTTAATTTGAGTTTAACGATAACTTAATATATGAGGGGTATATTAGACATTGTGTAGTTTTTTATAATCCTTGTATTGTCCACCCAAATGCTTATAAATATAAGGCATAGGGCAGTTGCTTGGCATCATTCATTCCACATTTTACAAGTGATGTGAAATTGAGAGAAAAGTCTAGAAGCAATTAGTCTTTGTAATCTCGGTTGTGATTGTACTCCTGTGAGAGAGATTCTTGTACTGATTTCATTCAAGATTCTAGTGGATTGGCTCTCAGGACAAGAGGCTAGATGTAGGATCATCATTGATGATCTGAACCAAGATATATCCTTGTGTACTCGTGTGGTTTGCATGTTTCTTCTCTTAACTTTAATTATGTTCTTATATTTTCTATTTTGGGATCAAATCAGTGTGTGCGTGTGACTGTAAATTGGCAAGAACGAGTGATTTCCAATGCTCCTAATTTCACAAATTCAATGCAACCAAACATTGCCAAGGGGTATCTACTACTAGATACAACAAGGAAGATCTGGAATGCTGCATCACAAACCTACTCTCAAGTCGGACATGAGGTACAAATTTACAAGATCCAGAAAAAGGTACATGAAACTAAACAAGGTGAGTGATCAATTTCTCAATACTATGCTGAATTAAACAGTTTATGGCAAGAGTTGGATTATTATCAAGATTTCCAAGTGGAATGTTCTATTGATGCCTCTAAGATCCAAAAAATGATTGATAAAGATAGGGTATTTGATTTTTTAGTTGGGTTAAATATAGAGTTTGATCAAATAAGGGTTCAGATATTAGGAAGGGAGCCTTTTCCTACCTTAAAACAGGTTTATTCCTATGTTCATCAAGAAGAGAGCAAAAGGAGTGTTATGCTCTAGCCTGCTGCAACAAACATATCAACCATGATAGTTAAACCATCACTTGATAGAACCCCTACCAACTATGGAAGTATCAATAAGAATAAGCTAAGGTGTGAATATTATGGAAAACCTAGGCATACAAAGGAGACTTGCTAGTCTTTATATGTGTTGAGATTTGTGATATTTTTCTTTAATTAAAGTTGGTTTAATTTTCTGTTTTTCATTTATGTCTCCACTGTTATATTCTCCATTTGCAACTGAAGTTTGGCATTCAAATTTGGAATGCAAAACATCAATCATTTAAAGTTTTATTTATAACTTTTCAGTTTTTATTTGATGGATGTTATATATTTAAGTCCTGTATAAATAGGACTTCATTTCTATCTTTTGTAGAAGTGTGAGTTTTAACGTGAGCTTTCCATTCAATAAGAAGAAGTTATCTTTCTTCTAGTTCTAGTTTTCTTATTCTCACATTTTCTTTTTTTTTTTGTCCCTTTGTTTAATATAGCATTGAGGCTTTACTATTTCTTCCGCAATACCTTCCTTTATTATTTTTTTTCAACAGTGGTATCAGAGCCTAAAGGGCTGTGATTTTGTTTGAGAGAAGAGAATTTCAGTGTTATACTTTACAACATATCTTCTAATTTTGGTGTTTCCACTCCCCCACAATTTAATGGTGGCAACTACCAATTTTGGGTTGTTAAGATGCAATCCTATCTCAAAGCACTTGGCCTTTGGGAATCCATTTTGAATGATGCTGATCCTCCACCATTGGGAGCAAATCCAACCTTGAATCCAATAAGACAGCATGAGGAGGAGAAGTCAAAGAAGCCCAAGGCTTTATCAGATCCCATTTTTGCAAGGATTATTGAATGTGACATGACCAAGAAAGCTTGGGATAAGTTGAAAGAGGAGTTTGAAGGAAGCACAAGGGTGAAGGATGTTAAATTAATAACTCTCAAAATAGAGTTTGAGATGCTGAAGATGAAGGATTCAGACTATGTGAAGGAGTAACTACCAAAGTGATGACTATTGTGAACCAAATCAGATTAGTTGGTGAAGATTTTCCAGATCAAAGGGTTGTGGAAAAAATAATGATAAGTATCCCTGACAAATTTGAGTCGAAGATCTCAGCCATAGAGTAGTCTTGTGACTTGACTACTCTCTCTATAGCTGAGTTAATCAGCAAATTACAACCCCAAGAGCAAAGGGATGCAATCTGTAATGAGGAGCATGTTAAGGGTGCCTTTAATGCCAAATTCAAAGGCAAGAAACCTCTTGCAAGGGATGATAAAAAGGCAACCGAAGATCAGGGGAGCAAGGGAAAAGGAGGAGCATCAAGGAGGGGAAAATTTTCTCCTTGTCGTTTTTGCAAAAAGACCAATCATGCTGAGAAAAATTGTTGGTCCAAAAACAAGCAAGTCTACCATTGTGATTATTGTGATAAGCATGATCATACTGAAAGGTTTTGTTGGGCCAAACAAAACCGAACATCCCAACAACCCCCACAACAAGCAAATCGTGCGGATGATCAAAAGAAAGAAACAACTTTCTTGTTTATGGCTTTTCATGTTGTTGAAACAGATATAAACTTATGGTTTATTGACAGCGGTTGCACCACCCACATGGCTAAAGATATCAATCTTTTTAGCCAGATTGACAAATCTATAAGGATAAAGGTGGTCCTTGGACATGGAGAGACGGTACTAGCTGAAAGTAAAGGTAATGTCATTATGCATACTAAGCAAGGTGAAAAGAAAATCTCTAATATTTTATTTGTTTCGAGATTATCTTAAAACTTGCTTGCTATTGCTCAGTTGATGCATAACAAACTTTGTGTGTTTTTCAAAGATCATGTTTGTACTATTTACGACCCACAAGGAGCAGAGATTGCAAGGGTCAATATGGTTGACTACTCATTCTTTTTGAATGGCGACTCTTTATGTCATCATGCTCTAAATGCCAAAGTTGAAGAAAGCAAAAAGTGGCATCAATGCTTTGGACACTACAACGACAAAGCTTTGAAAATTTTGTGTTCTTCTAACATGGTTGAAGATTTTCCTAGTTTCGATTCCTTTGGCCAGATTTGTGAAAGTTGCCAAGAAGGGAAGATGCACAAGCTACCTTTTCCAAAAGGTGGTGATTTGAGAGCTAAGAAGAAGCTTGAATTGGTGCACACTGATGTTTGCGATCCTATGCGTACCACTTCTTTTGGCAACAGTAAATATTTCATTCTTTTTATTGATGATTTGATAAGGATGACTTGGATTTATTTTTTGAGCGAGAACGCTCAAGTTTTTTACGTCTTCAAGAAGTTTGTGAATTTGGTTGAAACTTAAAGTGGCTGCAAGCTCAAAACTTTGAGATCTGATAATGGGAAGGAATATACTTCCAAGCAATTTGACAAGTTTTGTGAAGATTTTGGAATTCAACACCAACTGTCCATTGTCTACACACCACAGCAAAATGGTGTATCTGAAAGGAAGAATAGAACTGTGATGAAGATGGCAAGATGTTTACTCTTTAGGAAGAAATTGCCAAAGAATTTTTAAGCAAAAGCTATTTGTACTGCTGTTTACTTACTCATTAGACTACCAACAAAGGCAGTAGAGGGCAAGACTCCTTATGAAGCTTGGTCAGGTATAAAACCTTCTGTTAAAAAACTGAAGATTTTTGGATCTATTTGTTAGTCTTTTGTTCCTTTTGTGAAGAGGTCCAAACTTGATGAAAAGGCGATCAAAGGAATCTTTATTGGTTATGCTCCTAATTCCAAGGGGTATAGAATTTTTTATATGAAAATTGAAGAAGTTATCTTGTGTCGTGATGTCATCATCGACGAAGACTCTTATTGGGATTTTGAGCAGCAAAAAGTTGTGAGAGACTCCCCCACCAACATTGAAGGTTTGGAATTAGTTGAGTCTTCTTTTGACTCAATTGATTCTGGTGGTTCTAGTATCCAAGATCCTCCCGTTGATGATGATGCCTTAGTTGAAGGAGACGGTCCAAATTATAAGGTAAAATCACTTGCTGATGTATATGAAAGAGGCAGTCTTGTTGTTGAACCGAACAGCTATTATGAAGCTTCACAATCTGCCGACTGGATTGCTGCTATGGAAGCTGAAATGGAGATGATCAATAAAAATGATACATGGGAGCTTGTAAAGCAACCTCAAGGCAAGAACATCATTGGTGTGAAATGGGTGTTCAGGGTGAAGTATAATTCTGATGGGTTTATCAATAAATACGAAGCGAGATTGGTGGTAAAAAGGTATGCACAACAGCCTAGAGTTGATTATGGAGACACATTTGCGCCAGTTGTATAGCATGATACCATAAGGTTGATTATTGCTTTAACTGCATAGTTGGGGTGGAAAATATTCCACTTGGATGTCAAATTAGCTTTTTTGAATGTTGATCTTGAGGAGGAGATCTATGTAAGTCAATTTGAAGGGTTCATAGAAGAAGGCAAAGTGTATCGTCTGAAAAAAGCTCTCTATGGATTGAAGCAAACACCACGAGTTTGGTACAACAAAATTGATTCTTACTTGATTCAGGAGGAGTATGAGTGAAACTACTCTCTACGTGAAGGTTGGTAGAGATGTCAAAAGGGTCGGCCCGGATTGGCCCATGGGCCGGGCTGACTCTTTTACTAAAAGCCCGGCCCACTTTGCCGTGGATAGGGCCCTGCCCGGCCCATGGCCCCCCTACAGGGGGGCCGGGCCGGCCCGACCCCTTTTTCTTTTTTTTTAAAAATAATGCATATAATATATACATATATAAATATCAAAATAATGCATATATAAAAACTAATTTTTTTCTTTTTAAACAATTTTCTATCTTAAGTTTTAAATATTATTTCATCATTTTATATTTCAAAATTTTATATGCTTTATAAATTTTCTTGTGAATTTATATGAAAAATAATACACATATAAAAAAAAGAATGTTTATTTATAATTTAAATATATAAAAAATTTAGCTTGAAAATTTTAAATATATTGATGGTTATTATTTATATATATTGCGAAATGTAAATTTTTTAGCATCCAATATCAATAATTAATAAAAAATAACATAATTAAAAAAATAAATGAGCAAGGGACACTGCAATTTATAGAGGTTTGAACCATTTGGTAAACAAATGGCCTACTCCTCTTTCTTTAAGCCATCACTTGAAGAAGTTCAATAAAATAATTTTTTTACATAAGCTAGCAACTATTCCTAATAATCCTATTCTCTTTTTAGAGGTAGAAAATTTTTAAATCCATTGCTACAGCAAGATCATTTTCTTGCGGCTAGCAAAAAACTCCCATCACTCAAATGGCGATTGCCAATACTGATTGGTGAGGGAGTACAATAGTTAAATTAAATTTTTACATATTTTCGATTAAAAATAGTACAAAATTGCAAAGGTAAAGTGGCTTCAGCTAGTTATCAACATCATCTTCACTTGATTCATCTACTAACTCGATCCCTTGTTGTTTGAACTCTACATCGAGCCAATCTTTAAAGCAAACACACATTTCCAATATTTTTTGTGATAATCTTGATCTTTTTGGACCTAACACCCTGTTACCTGCAGAGAAAGCAGACTCCGATGGTACTGTAGACACCAGAGGAGTTAGTATATCACGGGCCATGGCAGCCAAAACAGGATATGTGTGTTGGTTTAGGCGCCACCAGGCCAAAACATCAAAATTATTTATTTCATCATCAGAAAATTGCATATTTCTATTTAAATAAGAGTCTAATTCATTAAATGCACTACTTGACGTTGTAATTGTTTTTTTTTATTGTTTACTTCTCAAAAATTTTGAAAATTCAAATTTTAAATTTCTTTTGGATTTTGTTTGTTTTGATGAGTCTTTAACTTGTTGTCTAGGTTTAAAATGAAATTTGTACAAATTATACATTTCATATACTAATTGTTTAACTTCATATTTTGTATCATCTGTATCAATATTCATAGCATTGCCATAAAAATCTAAAAAACCATCTATAGCATTCCACTTTTGTGTGGGATTTAACATACTAGCTATTAGGTAAAGTGGTGGAATTTGCGTCCAATATTTCCTAAATTTTGCTTCCATTGGGTCAAGAAATGGCATGTAACTTTGATGTTCTCTATATTCATTGAAACAATTTACTATACTATATATTTCTCTTAAAAAAAGGTGAGTTGTTGGGCATTTACAACCAAAAAATCTAACTGTAGCATGATAAAATTGTTCTAATATAAAAATAAGTATATCTAACAAATTCCAATCAAGTTCAATTATGTGATGAGATGGGGGCATTTCTTTATTCCAAAACATTGTTAAAAGTTCTCTACATGGTGTTTTCATTTGTAATAACAAAATGTTGAGTTCCATCTAGTTTCAATGTCCTTTGGAAATTTTTTATAGGGCAGCTGATAAGCATGAACTAATTGTTTCCATTCTCTAAGTCTAGACGTATTAGTGCGTATGAATTTTAAACAACTTTTTACTTTTTCTAATGACTCTAAACCTACACGAAGACCATCTTGAACACATAGATTTAAAATGTGACATGTACATCTATTGTGAAACAATTTTTCCCCTAAAATTAAGGGCACAAAAAATTTTAATTGTTCCACTACGACATTATTATTACTAGCATTATCAAAATAAATAGCAAATAATTTTTCCAAAATATTGTAATCTAATACGGACTGTGAAATCACTTGAGCTATATAGTTTCCACTGTGTGCTTCTACAAGTTCTTTAAAAGTAATTATTCTTTTTTGAATAGCCCACATGTCATCTATCCAATAGGCTGTCACATATAAATAATGATTATTTGTTAGTCTGTCATACCATATGTCAGACGTAAGTGAGATTTTACTAATAAGTTGATTAAATACATTTTTTAGATTATCTTTATATATTAAAAATAATCTCATTGCTTTATTTCTAATAGTATTTCTAGAGAAACCTCTAGACTGTGAACTGTGAACAGTTTTATAATACTACTTAAAAGCGAGATCTTGTGCAAACAAAAAAGTGCATTCTGATTTAATTATCATTTTAGCTAAACACTCCTTGTCTAATTCTGGATTATAGCGATGAATATTACCTGAAAGATTTAATTGAGTTTGTGTACTACCTTTTTCACTACAGGCCATTGCCTCCTCATGCTTTGCCGCGTGCCTTTTTAGATGACCTGTTCCATCGCCACACACCAGACATTTTTTACATACCTTACATTGGGCCCTTTCACCCTCGCCTTCAACCTGAACTATTTCATAATAGTTCCAAACAACACTTGTCCGCTGTCTTTTCCTAACAGCTCCCACATTTGACGGACTTGCATCATCTTCTTCGTTCTCTCTGGGTGTTGGTGGGGGTGGAAAATTAGCAGGCCCAGTAAAGTTGATGTTGTCATCTTCTAGTGAGTCAGGTGGAAGTGTTTCATCCTGATATGCATAATTTGTGTTATACAAATCATGAATGAAATCCATTGGGGGTTGGGGCTGAGGACGACGAGGTGGACGGATTATGGGGTTAGATGTACTAGACCGTGGTGGATCTATGGAACCAGAAGGAGTCCCACAAGAAAAACGGGTGAATTTTGAGCGACGAAGGAAAGACATTATTATTGATAAGAATAATATCATAATTGTGAATAGATAAAACTTATAAAATAGAAAAACAAAAATAAATAAGAATTAAGAAGTGAAAACTCAAGAACAATTGAACAACAGAATTGCATGGAATTCGAAAGCAAATGAAAATAACTCATATTCGTTCTCCTATTTATAGACAATCAGGGGACTTGCAAATTTGAATTTCAAATTCAAATGTTAGGAAAAATTCGAACTTCGGTGAATTTCAAATTTTCAAACGTTGTGACAGAAAGGTTAGGGAACATTTGTCAGGCAACCTGACAAACGAGGGTGACAACCTAACTCAGCCTTGACAAGTTATATTTGCTTGCCTTCAAATTTTCAAACGTTGTGACAGAAAGGTTAGGGAACATTTGTCAGGCAACCCTTATGGGTGAATATTTGTTGAGAGAGTTTAAATTGAATAGAAAATCTCTCTTAATTATTCCATGGGTTTGAAACCCTATATATATACAAGAAGAATGCTAGTAAATCTCCTAAAAACTAGGAGAGGATAACAAACTAATAATTAGGAACTAATTTACAGATTTATACAAAATATTTAAACTTGATTTATCTTCATGCTTCCTTATCTTCTCATCTTTTAACCGCCATCCTTATCTTTTAAACGATAGGGCTCTTTATCCGTAACACTCCCCCTCAAGATTGAGAATGGATGTCATCCATTCCAAGCTTGCTAGTCAACTTTTGATGCACAACTGTAGGCAACCCTTTAGTGAGAATATCTGCAATTTGTTCACAAGATGATATATATGGAGTACATATTAAACCACTATCCAATTTTTCTTTAATGAAGTGTCTGTCCACCTCAACATGTTTGGTTCTATCATGTTGTACTGGATTGTGAGCAATACTGATTGCTGATTTGTTGTCACAATATAGCCTCATAGGTTCCACCAAAGTGATCTTTAAGTCATCTAACAAGATTTTTAACCAAAGTAACTCGCATACTCCTAGTGCCATGGATCTGAACTCTGCCTCTGCACTTGATCGGGCCACCACATTTTGTTTTTTGCTTCTCCAAGTTACAAGATTACCTCCTAGAAAGGTGCAATAGCCGGATGTAGATCTTCTGTCCACCACTGATCCTGCATAATCTGCATCAGTATAGGCTTCAAGTATCATTTTTTGTCCCCTTTTAAATATAATGCCTTTCCCTGGTGTCCCTTTCAAGTAATGAAGTATTCTAAAAACCGCTTTAAGATGAGTTTCTTTCGGACAATGCATAAATTGACTGACCACCCCCACTGCATATGCAATATCTGGCCGGGTGTGTGCTAGATAAATTAGTTTTCCTACTAGCCTTTGGTAGGATTCTTTGCTCACTTCTTTATCTTCTGGAACCTCCCCCAATTTGTGGTTAAATTCAATTGGAGTAGTAGCAACCTTACAACCTAGCAGCCCGGTTTCCTTTAGCAAGTCCATAATATACTTTTGTTGAGAAATAAAGATGCCTTCTTTTGAGTGTGCAACTTCTATGCCCAAGAAGTATTTCAGCCTTCCCAAATCTTTAATTTCAAACTCTTTAATTAGGCATTCCTTTAATCTAGTCATTCCTTCTTCATCATTTCCGGACACAATAATATCATCCACATATACCAATAGGATTGTTACTCCCCCTGTGGCCGAGTGATGGATGAAGAGGGTATGGTCTCCTTGACTTTGTTGATACCCTAGGTTAAGCATCACATGGGTAAACCGGCCAAACCAGGCCCTAGGAGACTGTTTTAAACCATACAATGCCTTTTTTAATTTGCACACTATTGTCCCGCAAATATCTGCACTATAGCCTGGTGGTAAGTCCATGTAAACTTCCTCTTCTAGGTCTCCATGCAAGAAGGCATTTTTTACATCATATTGCATCAATGGCCAGCCTAGGTTAGCAGCTATAGATAGAAGAACCCTCACTGTATTCAGCTTTGCAACTGGGGCAAAGGTGTCTAGATAGTCAATGCCATATACTTGAGTGTATCCCTTTGCTACTAGCCTTGCCTTATACAGGTCTAGGGTTCCATCAGATTTGTATTTGAGTGTATACACCCATTTGCATCCTACCGATTTTTTTCCTTTGGGTAAGTGGACAAGTTCCCAAGTGTTGTTTTTGTCAAGGGCTGCCATCTCAACTTCCATGGCAGACCTCCAATTCTCATCCCTTATTGCTTCAGAAAAATGTTGAGGGATTGGAATGGTATGTAAGCTGGTTAGGAAGGTTTTGTGTTGGGTAGACAGTTTAGAATAGGATAGGACCAGGTGTAAAGGATGCTGAGTGCAGGCCCGGGTGCCTTTTCGGAGGGCTATAGGCCATTCCAGCTCACTAGGTGAAAAGGTAGGGTCATTTGGAGGTGTGTGATGTTCAATGATAGATGCAATGAAGTCAAGAGGATTGTTACCTGCTGGTGTCTCAGGAGAACTGCTGGTGCCAGTGTTGTGAACAGGTTCAGAGGAGGAAGTAGGTGCTGGGATCTGTACTGGGCTAGTAGCCAGCTTCTGCCGCCTTGAGTAGACCTGTAAGGGAGGAGTATTTGGTGAGGTTTCCTCTAGAGTCTTGTCTGGTGTATCTGCTGTAGTAACCGGATCTGTTGAAGAGGGATTTTGAGGTGAGGGATCTAGATCAGGTAGAAATATAACTGGATTTTCTTGGGCAGATTTTGTGTTGGCATGAGAGTGATCAAAATAGGGGGAGTTTTCCACAAAAGTGACATCAGCCGAGACAAAGAACTTTTTGGAGGGAGGGTGGTAACACCTATAGCCCTTTTGGCTGGAGGAATATCCAATAAAAATGCATTTTAGAGCGCGGGGATCTAGTTTGCCTCTATTAGGGTTGTGAATATGAACAAATGAGACACACCCAAATATTTTTGGTGTCCAACAGCTAGACATATGAAAATCTGGAAAGTGGCTGCTTAAGAGTTGAAGAGGGCTATAGGAATCAAGGGTTTGAGATGGCAGTCTATTAATAAGGGTAGTGGCTGTTAGGACAGCCTCTCCCCAATAATTTTTTGGAACATTATGGTGGAAAAGTAGTGCCCTAGTCACAGCTAATAAATGTCCATTTTTCCTCTCAGCCACCCCATTTTGTTGGGGTGTGTATGGACAAGATGATTCATGAATTATGCCTTTTTGTTGGAAAAAATGTGCTAGGGATTGATTGAAAAAATCTTTGGCATTATCAGTCCTTAGCCTCTTGATTGGTACTCCAAATTGAGTACTAATCATGTTATAGAAGGTGGGAAAAATAGTGCTTACTTCAGATTTATTTTTCATAAGAAATAACCACATTACCCTAGTGCAATCATCCACAAATATTATGAACCACCTTGCCCCAGAAAGATTGGGAACATTTGCAGGGCCCCAAACATCACTATGGAGAAGAGAGAATGGACTAGAAGTTCTTTTATTGGATGAGGGGTAAGACACCCTCTTATGTTTAGCAAATTCACAAATAGGGCAATGAAAGTCTTGAATATCACAACTCCTAAACAAAGCTGGAAACATAACTCTAAGAGTAGAAAACGAAGGATGACCAAGACGATGGTGATGTAACCAGATCTGGTCTTTATTAGATTGCACCAAACAAGACACAAGATTCACCTTGTCCTTGTTGTCTTCCCCATTGGATCCCTCAAGGTAGTATAGGCCAGCCCTAGCTTTAGCAAGCCCAATCCTTTTCTTCATCCCCTGTTCCTGAATTTCACAGCAAGTAGAAGAAAAATTAACACTGCATTTGTTATCTAAGGTAAGCTTTTGGATGGATATGAGGTTGGTGAAGAGTTTAGGGACATGAAGAACATCTTTGAGGGTTAGATGGTTACTAAGGATAATATTTCCTTGGCCAGCAACAGTGGTCAAAGAACCATCTGCTAGTGTTATCTTTTTTGAGCTTGAGCAAGGACTATAGGTGGTAAAATAGTGGGATAAAGGGGTCATGTGATCTGTTGCCCCGGAATCGAGAATCCAAGAATTAGATTTGGTTGTTTCTGAAGCATGTGAGGTGAGAGAATTGGAGGACATACCTGTAAGTGCGAGGGAACAAATACCTTTTTCTTTCTTTTCAAGAGAATCTAGAAAGTTTCTTAGCTTTTCAATTTCTGCCCGGTTGAAGTTCAAGCCATCTGCCTGCTCCTTTTGTTCTTCTTGCTTGTGTTCTGTCTGCAGTTGTTGATTGTTGGCTATATAGGCTTGATTTTGGACTCCGACTTGTCCTCCTTTAGATGGTTTTCCATGTAGCTTCCAGCATCTTTCTATGGTATGCCTTGGTTTCTTGCAAAAAGTACACCATAGTGAGTCTCTATCGCTGGAAGTTTTATCTCCTGCAAACTTCCTTTCCTCCTTAGGGCCCCGATTAGGACCTCTTAATGCTATTAATGCTGACTTTTCTATAGGAGTAGTGTCTAGCATAACTCCTCTTCTCCCTTCTTCAGCCCGGATTAAAGAAATTACCTCATTTAGAGAAGGTATATCTTCTTTGCCAAGTATTTGAACCCTGACTGCATCAAACTCCATATTTAAACCTGCCAAGAAATCATAGGTTCTCTCCTTTTCCACAAATCTCTTATGTAAGGCTGCATCTTCACTACATTTCATCTTTAGACATTGATAATGATCTAATTCTTGCCATAGAGTTTGCAGCATATTAGAGTATTCAGTAACAGATCTTACCCCTTGATTGGTTGCTGCAATCTTAGTTCGGATTTCATATATTTGTGCTGCATCCTTCACTTTAGAATATGTGAGATTAATAGCCTCCCAAATATCCTTAGCGGTTGTAAGAAACATTACCGTATCACTTATCTCGGGCATCATTGAATTCCAAAGCCAAGACATAACCAAAGAGTCCTCCTCATCCCATGCAGCAAACATGGGATCTCCTTCTTTAGGGCCAGTCCCTAAGAGATGGCTTATCTTACCTTTGCCTTTGAGAAAGGTTCGGATAAGCTGGGACCATTTTAGGTAGTTTCTCCCATTCAACCGGTAAGCTGCTTGGAGATTTTGTAGCTCTCCTCCATTACTTGAGTTGCTGGATCCAGTGAATGGAGCTTTTGTCGGACTGCTTGTTTCAACCGCTTCTGATGGAGGATTGGTTTCGGAGAAGGTAGACATCTTAGGGAAACTTCAGATGATGAGCCAGACGGATATCGGGTGAAGAATATCGGGTGAAGAAGGAAAAACGATGAAAGGTTGAAGAAGAAAGTCGTAGCCGACTTTGATTGCTTTCAAGAAACGTAATCAAGAACAGGCCGGAATGGTATTTAGGCAGGGAAAAAGGGGCAATGAAGGCCTAAACAAAATTCCCTAAATACCAGGCTCTGATACCATGTTGAGAGAGTTTAAATTGAATAGAAAATCTCTCTTAATTATTCCATGGGTTTGAAACCCTATATATATACAAGAAGAATGCTAGTAAATCTCCTAAAAACTAGGAGAGGATAACAAACTAATAATTAGGAACTAATTTACAGATTTATACAAAATATTTAAACTTGATTTATCTTCATGCTTCCTTATCTTCTCATCTTTTAACCGCCATCCTTATCTTTTAAACGATAGGGCTCTTTATCCGTAACAATATTCAATTTCAATTTCAAATGAGTTGTCACAAGACTTGTGACATGCTTTGCCTTTATGTCAACTTACAAGTAAAGCAACATGCAAATTGTAAATTTGTGGGCTTAATCGACCAGCCCATAAGGGCCTAACTGACTAGGCCCATAAGGGCCTCATGGGCCCGACCCATAGGGTCCCAATGGGCTATGCCCAGTGGGCCACAGGCCGAGCCCTTAGACAGGCCGGGCCAGGGGCCCAAATTCTTTAGCCCGACCCTTTTGACACCTCTAACGGTTGGTGATAATTCTAAGCAACTCATTCTCTTTCTTTATGTTGATGATATGCTTATAATTGGGAATGATCATCAAATGCCATAAAAATTTAAAGTTGAGATGGAAAAGATGTTTGAGATGTCAAATCTAGGTTACATGCATTATTTTCTTGGCATGGAGATTCATCAAGAAGAAAATGGCATTTTCATCTCTCAAAAGAAGTATGCCCAAGGCATTCTGAAAAAATTCAAGATGGACACATGCAAAGCAGTTTCCACTCCTCTAGCTTTGAATTTAAAAGTCTCTAAGAAAAATGGTGAGAAACTCTCCAATCCTACAAATTTTAGAAGTTTGGTAGGAAGTTTGCTATATTTGACGGCATCCAGACCGGATTTAATGTTTGCTGCAAGTATGCTCTCAAGATATATGAATTCTCCTAGTGAAGTTCATTTTGGTATTGATAATAGGGTGCTTAGATACTTAAAGGGTACTCCTGATTTTGGATTTTGGTTTGAGTCCATTGGTGACTTGAAATTGATTGGATATGCTGATAATGATTGGGTTGGTTGTGTTGATGATTCTAAAAGCACTTCTAGTTATACTTTTTTCTCTTGGCAGTGGGGTTTTCTCTTGGAACTCAAAGAAGCAGGAAGTTATGGCTCAATCCACCGTTGAAGCTAAATATATTTCAACAATAGGTGCTGCAAATCAAGTAATATAGCTTCTCAAATTACTTGGTGATTTAGGATATGAACAAAAGGAGCCTACATAATTGTTTTGTGATAACAAGTCTACTATTGCTATCACCTCCAATCCAGTATAGCATGGTAAAACAAAACACATTAAAGTCAAGTTTCATTTGTCGAGGGAAGCAGAGAAAGAAGGTGAGATCAAGCTCACTCGTCGTAATTTAGAATTTTAACTTGCTGAAATCCTCACAAAAGCTCTACCGCGTGGACAATTTGAATTTTTACGCAACAAGTTGGGTTTGACAAAGAAAAATCTCAAGGAGGAGTGCTGAGATTTGTGATATTTTTCTTTAATTAAAGTTGGTTTAATTTTTTGTTTTTCATTTATGTCTCCACTATTATATTCTTCATTTGCAATTGAAGTTTAGCATTCAAATTTGGAATGCAAAACATCCCGCATTTAAAGTTTTATTTATAGCTTTTCAGTTTTTATTTGATGGATGTTATGTATTTAAGTCCTGTATAAATAAGACTTCATTTTGTCTTTTGTAGAAGTGTGTGAGTTTTAACGTGAACTTTCGATTCAATAAGAAGAAGTTATCTTTCTTCTTCTCACATTTTCTTTTTTCTGTCTCCTTGTTTAACATAACATTGAGGCTTTACTATTACTTTCACAATACCTTCCTTTATTATTTTTTTCCAACAGCATGGTAGACCTACTTAGAGGTGTCAAAAGGGTCGGGCCAAAGAATTTGGGCCCACGGCCCGGGCCCATGAGGCCCTTATGGGCCCAGTCAGTTAAGCCCTTATGGGCTGGCCGATTAAACCCACAAATTTGCAATTTGCATGTTGCTTTGCTTGTGAGTTGACATAAAGGCAAAGCATGTCACAAGTCTTGTGATAACTCATTATGTCTTTATAAATTTTGCAATTTGCATGTGTTTCACTGTTTTGCTTGTGAGTTGACAACTTGACATAAAGGCAAAGCATGTCATAAGTCTTGTGACAATTCATTTGAAATTGAAATTGAATATTCACCCATAAGGGCTGCCTGACAAATGTTCCCTAACCTTTTTGTCACAACGTTTGAAAATTTGAAGGCTGGTAGATATAACTTGACAAGTTTGAGTCAGGCTGTCACCCACGTTTGTCAGGCTGCCTGACAAATGTTCCCTAACCTTTTTGTCATAATGTTTGAAAATTTGAAATTCAAATTTACAAGTCCCCTGATTGTCTATAAATAGGAGAACAAATATGAGTTATTTTCATTTGCTTTCGAATTCCATGCAATTCTGTTGTTCAATTATTCTTGAGTTTTCATTTCTTAATTCTTATTTATTTTTGCCTTTCTATTTTATAAGTTCTATCTATTCACAATTTAGATATTATTCTTATCAATAATAATGTCTTTCCTTCGTCACTCAAAATCCACCCGTTTTTCTCGTGGGACTCCTTCTGGTTCCATGGATCCACCACGGTCTAGCACATCTAACCCCATAATCCGTTCAACTCGTCGTCCTCAGCCCCAACCCCCAATGGATTTCATTCATGATTTGTATAACACAAATTATGCAGATCAGGATGAAACGCTTCCATCTGACTCACTAGAAGAAGATGATAACATCAACTTTGCTGGGTCTGTTGATTTTCCACCCCTACCAACATCCAAAGAGAACGAAGAAGATGCAGGTCCGTCAAACGTAGGAGCTGTTAGGAAAAGACAGCAGACAAGTGTTGTTTGGAACTATTATGAAATAGTTCAGGTTGAAGGCGAGGGTGAAAGGGCCCAATGTAAGGTATGTAAAAAACGTCTTGTGTGTGGCGATGGAACATGTCATCTAAAAAGGCACGTAGCAAAGCATGAGGAGACAATGGCTTGTAGTGAAAAAGGTAGTACACAAACTCAATTAAATCTTTCAAGTAATATTCATCACTATAATCCAGAATTAGACAATGAGTGTTTAGCTAAAATGATAATTAAATCAGAATGCACTTTTTTGTTTGCACAAGATCCCGCTTTTAAGTGGTATTGTAAAGCTGTACACAATTCACAGTCTAGAAGTTTCTCTAGGAACACTATTAGAAATGAAGCAATGAAATTATTTTTAATATATAAAGATAATCTAAAAAATGTATTTAATCAACTTACTAGTAAAATCTCACTTACGTCTGACATATGGTATGACGGACTAACAAATAATCATTATTTATGTGTGACAACCCATTGGATAGATGACATGTGGGCTATTAAAAAAAGAATAATTACTTTTAAAAAACTTGTAGAAGCACACAGTGAAAACTATATAGTTTAAGCGATTTCACAGTCCGTATTAGATTACAATATTTTGGAAAATTTATTTGCTATTTCTTTTTATAATGCTAGTAATAATAATGTCGTAGTGGAACGATTAAAACTTTCTGTGCCCTTAATTTTAGGGGAAAAATTGTTTCACAATAAATGTACATGTCACATTTTAAATCTATGTGTTCAAGATGGTCTTCGTGTAGGTTCAGAGTCATTAGAAAAAGTAAAAAGTTATTTAAAATTCATATGCACTAATACGTCTAGACTTAGAGAATGGAAACAATTAGTTCATGCTTATCAACTGTCCTATAAAAAATTTTCAAAAGACATTGAAACTAGATGGAACTCAACATTTTTGTTATTACAAATGATAACACCATATAGAGAACTTTTAACAATGTTTTGGAATAAAGAAATGCCCCCATCTCATCACATAATTGAACTTGATTGGAATTTGTTAGATACATTTATTTTTATATTAGAACAATTTTATCATGCTACAGTTACATTTTCTGGTTGTAAATACCCAACAACTCACCTTTTTTTAAGAGAAATATATAGTATAGTAAATTGTTTTAATGAATATAGAGAACATCAAAGTTACATGCCATTTCTTGACCCAATGGAAGCAAAATTTAGGAAATATTGGACGCAAATTCCACAACTTTACCTAATAGCTTGTACGTTAGATCCCACACAAAAGTGGAATGTTGTAGATGGTTTTTTAGATTTTTATGGCAATGCTATGAATATTGATACAGATGATACAAAATATGAAGTTAAACAATTAGTATATGAAATGTATAATTTGTACGAATTTCATTTTAAACCTAGACAACAAGTTGAAGACTCATCCAAACAAACAAAATCCAAAGGAAATTTAAAATTTGAAATTTCAAAATTTTTGAGAAGTAAACAATAAAAACAAACAACTACAACGTCAAGCAGTGCATTTAATGAATTAGACTTTTATTTAAATAGAGATATGCAATTTTCTGATGATGAAATAAATAATTTTGATGTTTTGGCCTGATGGCGCCTAAACCAACACACATATCCTGTTTTGGCTGCCATGGCCCGTGATGTACTAACTCCTCTGGTGTCTATAGTACCATCGGAGTCTGCTTTCTCTGCAGGTAACAGGGTGTTAGGTCCAAAAAGATCAAGATTATCACAAAAAATATTGAAAATGTGTGTTTGCTTTAAAGGTTGGCTCGATGTGGAGTTCGAACAACAAAGGATCGAGTTAGTAGATGAATCAAGTGAAGATGATGTTGATAACTAGCTGAAGCTACTTTACCTTTGCAATTTTGTACTATTTTCTTTATTTAATCGAAAAGATGTAAAAATTTAATTTAACTATTGTACTCCCTCATCAATCAGTATTGGCAATCACCATTTGAGTGATGAGAGTTTTTTGCTAGCCGCAAGATAATGATCTTGTTACAGCAATGGATTTAAAAATTTTCTACCTCTAAAAAGAGACTAGGATTATTAGGGATGGTTGCTAGCTCATGTAAAAAAGGTAAAAAAATTATTTTATTGAACTTCTTCAAGTGATGGCTTGAAGAGAGAGGAGTAGGCCATTTGTTTATCAAATGGTTCAAACCTCTATAAATTGCAGTGTCCCTTGCTAATTTATTTTTTTAATTATGTTACTTTTTATTAATTATTGATATTGGATGCTAAAACAGTTACATTTCGCAATATATATAAATAATAACCATCAATATATTTAAAATTTTCAAGCTAAATTTTTTATATATTTAAATTATAAATAAACATTCTTCTTTTTATATGTGTATTATTTTTCATATCAATTCACAAGAAAATTTATAAGTCATAGAATTTTGAAATATAAAATGATGAAATAATACTTAAAACTTAAGATAGAAAATTGTTTAAAAAGAAAAAAATTAGTTTTTATATATGCATTATTTTGATATTTATATATGTATATATTATATGCATTATTTTTAAAAAAATTATTTAAAAAAAAAAAAAGGAAAAAGGGGTTGGGCCCACCGGGCTCGGCTCGGCTCGTCCCTCTAGCCCACGGGCTGGCCCGGCTCGGGCCCTATCCACGGCAAAATGGGCCGGGCCAGCCCATTTAAAAAGCCCGTGAACCAATCTAGGCTGGGTCTGGCCGACCCTTTTGACATCTCTAGACCTACTAAGGGAAAGGATAAAAGGCAGGAGGGACTTCTTCAAGGTCATTTGTCAGAAGTTATCCAAACTGATGGGGGGCTACAACTAGAACCTGAAAAGGCTAGTCTCTCAAGGGAAGAATTGGTTTTCATACAGCAGTTGAAGAATAAAATGAAGATAGACTCAAATACCCCTTTTACATCACACTATGCCCAAGTAGATATAGCTGGTAGTGCTCCTACTCAAGGTACAGTTACAACATTCTATTTCTCAAATTTTGCAGAACAACCAACTTGGATCATAGATTCTGGTGCTTCAGCCCACATGACTAGTTTGTCTAATTCCTATTTGACCTAAACCCCATGTTTCAACAGGAAAAATGTTGGAATTGTAGATGGTACTCTCTCTTATTTCTGGAAAAGGGACTATTAATTACAACAAAAACCTCAACCTGTCATATGCTCTTCATATTCCTAATTTTGCAAATAACTTGTTATTTGTAAGTTCTATCACAAATTCCCTAAATTGTAAAATTACTTTTTTCCTACCCATTGTGTTTTCTAGGAGGTGAGCACAGGGAAAATGATTAGCTCTGGTAGACTGGTTGATGGCTTGTACTTGCTAGACAATAAATCATTCTCTCAGCCTGAAGATCAAACCCTAAAGGTTAACCAACTAACATCAGCTGAGAAGGAGCTAATGCAATGGCATCAAAGATTAGGTCATCCTTCTTTTTCAGTGATAGGGAAGTTATTCCTAGTATGAGTAAACAATGTAGTAATACTAGTATATTTTGTAAAGCTCGTGAGTTCGGTAAACACACAAGTACTTACCCTACACTTAAATAAAAGGAGTCTTAAGCCTTTCATGATTGTCCATTCAGATGTTTGTGGACCTAGTAGGGTTAAAACAATTGTTGGATACAAGTGATTCATTACTTTTATAGATTGTTTTAGTCGAACAACTTGGGTTTATCTTATGACACATAAAAGTGAGGCTGCTCATTGTTTCAAGTCACTTCACAAGATGGTAACTACTCAGTTCAATACAATCCAAGTTCTTAGAAGTGATAATGGTTTAGAATATAAGGATACTGCTTTCCAAGACTACCTTTGAGATTAAGGAATCATACATTAAACCAGCCGTGTTGATACCCCTACTCAAAATAATGTAGCAGAAAAGAAAAACAGACATCTTTTGGAGGTTGCCAAGTCTATGCTCTTTGCCATGCATGTCCCCAAAGTTTACTGGGGTGATGCAGTTCTTACTACTGCCTATTTAATTAGGATGCCACTTACAACTCTCAATTTCAAAACACCTTTGGAACTATTAATAGGAGTTTCTTCCTATAATATCCCTCCCAAGGTGTTTGGCTGCACCTGCTATGTACGAAACCACTCTCCTACAATCAGCAAATTAGACTCTTGAGCTCTCAAATGTATATTCATTGGGTATTCTGCTACACAAAAATGGTATAAGTGTTACCATCCACCTACCCGAAAGTTCTTTGTCAGTATGGATGCCACATTTGGAGAGGATGAGGCTTATTTTCAGTCCAACATCTCACCTCTTCAGGGGGAGAATGTTAGTCCCAAGGTATAGGAAGAGGTGTTCGTGCAGTGGACTGATACTGTTGTTGATTTGAGGCCAAAAAGTGGAGAAACTATTGATGATTTGAGGGTAAAAGGAGTGGTTGCTGATGGTTTTTATAATTCAACTAATTTTGATAAACCCAGGCAGGAGGAAGATTCAGGAAATGTTGATCAACAATAGGGACCAAACAGACTTGGGAATGGGGAGTGTTTTAACTTATTTCCGGAGGAAACAAGCCCAACAACAAAGTCCACCTAGCCAAGAAGATTCCTAAGACTTCATTGATCCAGGTAAACACTATTGAATCTGAACAACTTCCAATTTCCAATAACTAACCTTGATCTTGCTAATCTTAATGCTACAATTTCTGAAGCTAAACCTATTTCTAATTCTTCATTTAAACTCTCTGATTTGTACCTTCCTATAGCTATCAGAAAATGAGTTAAGAGTTGTACACAACATCCTATCTCCAAATCTGATACTTATGATTCTCTGTCTACCACCTATAAGAATTTTCTATCCTCTTTAGAATATGTAATAGTTCCCACATATTGGAAGCATGCTATCACTAGACCATGTTGGAAACATGCTATGAATAAGGAAATAAGAGCCCTAATGATAAATAACACTTGGGAAATCACTGAATTGCCACATGATAAGAAACCAGTTGGCCGTAAGTGGGTTTTCACTATTAAGCATAAGGCAGATGGAACAATTGAAAGATACAAGGCAAGACTAGTGGCTAACAGCATCTCCAATGGGGAGTGGCATCTGGGGTGCCATTTCCATAACGGCCAAAATGGCACCCCGGATTAAAAATCAACCACTCCAATGGGGGTGGGATATGGGGTTGTAAAATGGCAACAACTCTCTTGGGGTGCCATTTTTGCAACATCTGGAGAGAGAAAAATGAAGAGATGCAAACTCCAACCGCCATTTCTAATTGGTCTATTTTAACTTTTATTATAAAATATTGATTATTTGAATTTAAAATTTAATAAAAAATATTAAAATATTAATGATACCTCCATTTTGGCACTTACCGTTGGAGCAGATTTATTTTTTAGAAGTGCTATAATACTATTCAAAATTGTAAATAGGTAATTTAACACTCCAAAATGGCACTCCCCCTTGGAGATGCTCTAAGGGGTTTACTCAAACCCATGGAATGGACTATGAAGAAACTTTTAACTCGGTAGCAAAAATGAACACAATACGAATTCCTCTATCATGTGTAGCTATTCTAGACTAGGACTTACATCAGTTGGATGTAAAGAATGCATTTCTACATGGAGAGTTGGAAGAAGAGATATACATGGAAATCCCATCAGGTTTCAACAATTCGAAGAAGCAAGGGAGAGTTTGCAAGTTACTGTCACGAAATGATCCGTTATTCAGCACCTTAATTTCGTCCCATTTTAAATTCTGCATTTATCTTATTCCTATAACAGTTAGTGGGCTATGCATTTACTTATTTCGTTTATTTCTTTATTAGCGATATCAGAGTAAGGTTTGGCCATGTGTATGGGAAGCAAAAGGAATATAGTTTGTTAGAATTATACCAAGTGTGGGCCCACCTCTGACAGGAGAATATCTCCTTCAAACGGTCGATATATCCGCTCCATTCACATGATGGAAAACAACGAATTAGAATATCGTAATTCTATTTTTTCTCCTTCCATTCTCTGTTCTCTCTCCCTCTGATTCTCTTTCTCAATTCTACTTCTCTGAATCACTTCTCAATCCCCACTGGATTAGGAGGAATTCTTATTGTCAGGTTGAGGTCGTGACAGTTACAGAAAGCCCTATATGGACTTAAGCAATCCCCCAAAGCTTGGTTTGATAGGGTTTAGTGTAACATCCCGGTATTTTGGAGTAAATTTATGTATTCGAAATGATTTATTTATGATATATGGAATATTTGTGGTTTGAGTAAATTAATGGATGATATTAAATTTATTATACTTTTTAATGGAGAAGTAATTGGAATTTTTGGGGGTCTAAGTGTGATTTCCGAAACTGGGAGTCGGGATTAGAATAAAATTAATTGGCGCACATAATAGTGAGGATGCTTGCAAGTGAAGCGGTCACGCGTGCACGCATAGGTGCCTGGGCGGCTGGAGGACACGGGTTCGATCCATGGGGCAGGCGGATGCGCGATTTTGCTAGAATTAATTTTGCAGCTACAGGTAGGCAGAAACGACGTCGTTTGGTGCGCCACTTGGAGGCCATGCTGCTGCTTGACATCCGATTAGTTGGAAACAATTCAAAGAAGCCTTCAACGAGAAATATTATCCACATGATTGGCAACTCCAGAAGAAACGAGACTTTATGGAGTCGAGACACCTGAAGCAACAACATGGCCTCCAAGTGGCGTGCCAAATGGCACTGTTTCTGCCTTCCTTCAGTTGGAAAATTAATTCCAGCAAAATTGTGTGTCCGCTTGCCCTATGAATCGAACCCGCGTCCTCCAGCTGCCCAAGCACCTATGCGCGCATGCATGACCGCTTCACCTGCAAACATCCTCACTATTATATGCGTGCCAATTAATTTTATTCTAATCCCGACTTTCAGTTTCGAAAATCACAATTAGACCCCAAAAAAATTCATTAACTTCCAATTACTTCCCCATTTAAAAATAAAATAAATTTAATATCATCCATTAATTTACTCAAACCACAAATATTCCATATATTGTAAATAAATCATTTCAAATACAGAAATTTACTCCAAAATATCAGGATGTTACATTTAGTAGCGCTGTAATAAGACTTGGTTACCAGCAAAGTAATGCCGATCACACCAATGTTCTTTAAAAGAAAGGAACACAAGCTAATTATTTTTATTATTTATGTTGATGACATAGTGGTGACAAGGAATGACCATGAAAGAATATGCCAATTGAAGGAAAACTTAGGGGAAGAATTTGAGATCAAGGATCTTGGGCACCTAAGGTACTTCTTGGAATTGAAGTAGCCAGATCATATAAAGGCATTTTTATTTCCCAAAGAAAATATGTTTTAGATTTATTGACTGAAACATGTATGCTAGGATATAAACTTGTAGATTCACCGATTAAAGTAAATCACAGACTTAGAGCTGATGAAGAAGAGAAGGCTGACAAGGGCAGGTATCAAAGATTGGTCAGGAAACTGATATATTTGTCCCATACAAGGCCAAATATTGCATATGCAGTAGGGGTTGTAAGCCAATTTAAGTAGAACCCTAAGTCAATTCATATGGAGGTTGTTTACAGGATTTTAATGTATTTGAAAATAGCTCCGGGAAAGGGTTTACTGTTTTCTAACCATAACCATCTGAATGTAGAGGGATACACAAATACAGATTGGGTTGGATCCCTAGATGATAGAAGATCAACCTCAGGTTACTGCACTTTTGTTGGAGGTAACCTAGTCACATGGAGGAGTAAGAAACAATCGGTGGTGACTAGGTCAAGTGCTGAAGCTGAGTATAGGGCAATGGCTCTAGGCATATGTGAATTATTATGGGTGAATAAGGTTATGACAGAGTTAGGATTGCCTCAAAAGGAGCCACTTTTACTATATAGTTATAACAAAGCTACAATCAGCATTGCTAACAATCCTATTCAACATGATAGGACTAAACACATTGAGATTGATAAACACTTCATAAAGGAGAAACTAGTTAATGGACAACTGTGCATCCCATTTGTTCAGTCAAGGCATCAACTAGCAGATACCTTCACCAAGGCTTTACATAACAAGGACCTCATGACTATGATATCCAAGATGGGTATGAAGGACATTCATACATCATTTTGAGGGGAAGTGTTGGAATCTCAGGTAAAAGAGGGTGGCAAGATAGCTATTACAACTGTAAATGGCTATTATGGAAATGTTGACCTTTGTGATGCAAGACTGTAAATGGCAGATTCTATGGAGGCAATTAAGACAACAAAGCAATCAAATCTAAAAAATCATGAACGTACATGAGTTGTAATTAGGATGATTCTTGTACATCCTTTCCTTTTGTATTTTTTCTTTTTGTTTAAGATTCTTAAGTTGTAAATTATGATGTTATAAATAGAGAATAATCCAGAGGGGCAAGGTGTCTTTGCCTATAGTTTCAAAGCCTAGTTGTTGCTATTTTTACATAAAATTATTTACAATCAGATCAAAGTGGCTCTTGGCTCTTATTGAAGATAAGATGAGTGAGATAAGATCAAGATGGTTTGGTGATGTAAGAAGAAGATGGATAGAGCTCCTCTGAGGAGAGTGAATGAAATGGAACAAGTAACTAGCAAAAGAGATAGAGGGAGATCAAGAAAAACTGTGGGAAACTGTAGGTATGGTAGGAGTTATAAGATCTTTGTAGATATGACCATAGTTAAAAATGGTTAGCGAGCTAAAATTTATGTAATGACACCAACTAGTGGGATTAAGGCTTGATAAGTTGTTTTAGTCAAGTTAGTTGTACAATTTTTTATAAGCCTTTGACCTTACCATATCGACAACCTTCTTTACTTCTATTTTTGCCAAAATTTATATCTTCAAAATTTTCTCATTAAGGCATGTAGATAAATTATTGTAGCAAGTTTTCTAGGTTGTAATTCTTTTCTTGCACCTCCTCGCACCACGATTATGACTCTTTTTAGTTCCAAACTTTTCCTATTGGCTCTCCTAGAACACTATTTGTCATGTTTTGAATTAAATTAGCCATCTCATTCCACATTGGTCATGTGCATCAAAAATCAAGCATTCAGTGCTAAAATCTCATCAGATGTAAGCATGAATGAGTGGGAGGAGAAAATGAGGGTCCTTTTGAAGTTGTTCAAATTATTGAGGTAGTTAGATGTGGGAAGTTTTATGTGTGTTTTATTATTTTTCTCCTTACAGCTAATAGAGGTTGAATTTGTTAGAATGGTAAATTTAGAAATTGTTATGGACAGTTTTGGCACAACAAAAATCTGAAAGCACCTAAAAAATGCTGATGGTTCTAACTTCTAGGACTAGTATAAATATCAGCAAATCAAGAACAAGATCGAAATCCAATGACACAAGCACACAATGCAATAGAGGTAATAGTTACATAATCAAATGCATAAATTTCAAAGGAAGATGGTGAGGAGGTCCTATGTACCAAAATAGTCTCGATCTCCTCTTCAGAGACGGGTGTTCGTTTGGGCTGCAGAGAAGCTCTTCCTCCTGGGGGCATGCTTGAACTGGCAAATTTTGAAAATGAAAAATGCTGGGACTGGCCAGTTGTATTTGTTGTTTGAGGCTGGGATATGGAACCTGCAGAAAACTTATCTTAACAGTTAGGTAGCATTAGGAATTCAACATATAAATTAAAGCACCTGACTGTGTGTGCAAACAGGCATGCAAATAAACTGTCTAAATAGAAAAAATGTTTAATGAGATGTATAATATTCACATTGAAAGCTTCACTTTTTATTTGAATGATCGTCAAAGCACCTGTCACGGCCTTAATATGTAGAAGTAGAATATACTGTGTAAAGGGGACCTAGCAAACACGTATGGGCAGTTAGGGAAGCGGTTAGCTAATTCTAGAAGGGGGTACATATGTAAATAAGCTTGGTGGCGGGAATGTATTTGCGGGATCCTATATATAAAGGACCCGAGAACATGCAAGGAACTATCGAGAATATTGAATTGAATCATTCTACCATTCTCTCTCTCATTACTGTTTCCCTCTCTTTCTCTCAAATTTTCTCAACTCTCCCTCAATCTCTCCTTCTTTGTCCCCCTGTTTCTATCATTCTTTTATAATTCTCTGGAATTCTTCACCGAATTCCAGAGAGTTACCGTCTGACAGCACCATGCCGATGAACTTCCAGTACTTTGTATCAAACTACAACCACCTTCATACTTGTGCTTGGCCTGTCATATTCTATAGTCAGTTAGTCACTACAGTTAGCTACAAATGCATAGAAGTTCTTACATCCAGAAGACAACTGTATTTTCTCAAAGGGACCTCCTTGCCATTTCTATGAACACCTAATGATACTAGCACCAGTTAACAGAAGTCTCGTGAACCAAAATAAAGCAAAATAAGTGCAAACTTCTATTATCTGTTAATCGAATCATATCCATACGCCCTTCTAGAGAAAATCAGCACGTCCTGATATAGAAAATCACAGTACCCCCTGATGGCATTTTCAAAGAATAATAGCTTAACACATCAAAGATTTTTATGTCTAGAAAACTACAAGAAGCATTGATGTTGGCTGATCCTCCTGGTGGAATTAAGGCTTGTGCTTCTTGTTGGCCTGGTGGTAAGAGGCTATGGTGGCCGCTTCTGTGACCAGGGTTCAAATCTCCCTGGGGTTGAGCCCATACCCAGATCCCCTGTGCTTACCAGTAACCATGATTAGTTAACTATTGTACATAACTAGTGAGTTTATCTAGTGCACACCCAAAGAGTTCCTTTCATAGCCAAAAATAAATAAATAAAAGAGCAGACGATAAGTTCCAAAATAACTGCAGAAGTTGATCACGGACAGAAATGCAAACGCTAAATTATGGAACAAAATCCCTCATGTAGATGAAGAATGCAAAATAAACCAGCAAGCTCAAAAACTGGATTGCTTTCAAGACTCTTCTCCTTTTGCTTAATCCTCATCTGCCCCATCAGTTAGACAATTACATTAACACCTTAAATAAATTGAGTTTAACCTATAAATACATGATTTTGATGGTATTCAAAGCCAATCTCAAAATATATGCAAGACCTACAAACATAATACTGCATTCACAGATTGGTCTTCGAAACAAAAAAAGGAAGAAAGTAAACAATAATCAGATTATATAAACCACTTCAGCAAGAAAACATATCAAAAACCCAGATCAAGGCACCTAGATATATGCACGAACATATACGGGGGGGAGGAACAGAAAGAACGAACCGGAGGTTTTTGGGTGTCTCTGGGGAAACTTGATAAGGGGTATTCTCTTCATCGCCTGCGCTCCGCCCATCTCTCTCTCTCTCTCTTCTCTCAAGGTATCTTCAGCAGCTCAATTCAGAGACGATACAAGGTTCTAGCAAATCTAACAACTAGGTCAATTGGCAGCTCAATTGTGCTTTGACAAATCAATTTACGCAATTAACGGAAGCACAATATGTTTACTTCTTCAAATAGCATCCATTTCCCCCGCCCCAAATGGCCTGAACACGCAAATGAAAACAAGAAATGGATATAATATAAAATAAAAATAAAAAAATAATTTTTTTAAATGTAAGAAACGAAAATAGGAAAAATGTGTAAATAAAAGAATATAGAAAAATTTTTGTTAATATAAAATTTATAAAAAATTAATTATTTAATTTAAAAATAAATATAAATTTCATAATGTATTTACATAAATTTTTAAAAAATTAAAAATTTTGAGATTGAATTTTTATCTCTAATCTTTTGGGAACGAAAACTCATTTTTAAACGAAAATTGCATTTATGATATTTTTTTAATATTATGAAATATTTTTTGGTCTTTTTTAGTATTTTAGAAACAAAAACATTTTAAAAATGTTAAAACAATGCCCTCGATATGTTTTCCTGCATCATAGGTCTGCAATGGATTATCCCATGACAAAGAGGAGAAATCCTATGGGATAAGCTAAGTTGATGATATCATTTTTTATTTTAAAAAATTATAATAATTTCTTTATTTTATTTTTTTAAAGTGATAATATCTTAAAAGATATTAAGATACAAAAATTAGCCAAAAGATCACACACTATGGCATATCTCCATCCAAACTAAACAAATACAAAGAACGATTAGAATTTCTACAACTTCAAGCAAGATTCTAGAAGTCATCATTTGCAAACTAGAGTCCTATCCTGGATAGAATTTTGAAATATCTACCAATTAGAGATTAAAATAGAGGTAATTAGACAACTGAGCAATGACATTATGAACACATTTTTAGGTTGAGGAAGAAATGTAATCAAACGATCTTCAACAGTTATTCGCTCTGTAATCATAAGCCATAAAAGAAAGACATGAGACAGCATGAAAGGCCACTGCCATACCAAAACAGCCACACCACAAAGTGATGAGCCATCACAAATAAAGTCGTGGCAAGCTAAAGTATAGCACTTGCTCCTTGCTAGTTGTATATTCACGTTTACATTTATGTTGATACCTCGTTAATCAATTACCAATATATTTATAGGATACTGATAATTGTTTAACTTAAATTACTTATGTTACTGATAATCAAAAGGAATTACAAAACTAAAAATTAACAAAATGAAAGAAAATTAGACATTCAAGAAGTCCACACTCTCCCTCTATATTCACCAAAATATTTCAAGAAATTTGCAAAAATAGGACTGCTGGCAAAGAACTTTGCAAAAATAAGACTCTTAATTTTTTTTTTACAAAACTAAGACTTTTGAGAGTTGAATGGACTAAAATACCCCCGATTTAAATTGGCCTATAATCCCTTTGTCTTCTTTCTCTCGCGCGCACATCCCCAATCGCCCTGCCGACCAAAACATCTCTCTCGCTTGTCTTCTTCGTCATTTATCTCCCTCGTCCTATGTTCTAAGCATCTAAGGTTGCTGTTTTTTCGTCGGTCTTCTATATATATATCTATCATTTTTTTTCTTTTACCACTGTTTGAAACCTAAATATATATGTATATATTGTTCATGTTCAACAATTGGATTCAAGAGATGTGGGTCTCTCTCCTTCTTTCTCCATTGTGTATACATATATTATACATGTACTGTGTGTATTTGTGTTGATGGGAGAAGAAAAGAGACAAATGGCGGCCATGTACAAAAAAATGAGAAAAACGATCGCAACAGAACCATAGCATCACTGATTGCAGTCGTGACTGATATTTCACTGTGACTGTTTTAGTTTCTTGTCGTGGTCATGACAGATATCTTTAATGGATAAGTGTTAAAGATATCTGTTAAAGATATCCGTAATAGATATATGTTAAAGATATCGGTTATTGATAGATATCAGTTCAACGATATCTTTAACAGATATCAATAACTGATATCGTTAAAGATATTGGTTAAAGATATCCATTAAAGATATCGATTTATAACAGATATCTTTAACAGATATCGGTTATTGATATCTGTTAAAGATAACCGATATCTTTAACAGATATTAATGACCGATATCTATTAAAGATATCGTTCTGTTAAAGATAACCGATATCTTTAACAGATATTAATGACCGATATCTATTAAAGATATCGTTGAACTGATATCTATCAATAATCGACATCTTTAACAGATATCTTTAACTTTAACAAATATCTGTTACGAATATCTTTAACAGATATCTTTAACACTTATCCATTAAAGATATCTATCATGACCACGACAAGAAACTATAACAGTCGCAGTGAAATATCAGTCACGACCGCAATCAGCGATGCCATGGTCCTGCTGCGATCGTTTTTCTCATTTTTTTGTACATGGCCACCATTTGTCTCTTCTCCTCTCCCATCAACACAAATACACACAATACATGTATAATATATGTATACACAATGGAGAGAGAAGGAAAGAGACCCACATCTCTTGAATCCAATTGTTGAACATGAACAATATATACATATATATTTAGGTTTCAAACAGTGGTAAAAGAAAAAAAAATGATATATATATATATAGAAGACTGACGAAGAAGCAGCAACCTTAGATGCTTAGAACATAAGACGAGGGAGAGAAATGATGAAGAAGACAAGTGAGAGAGATGTTCTGGTCGGCGGGCGATTAGGGATGTGTGCGCGAGAGGACGAAGACGAAGAGATCATAAGCCAATTTAAATCGAGGGTATTTTAGTCCATTCAACTTTCAAAAGTCCTAGTTTTGCAAAAAAAAATTAAGAGTCCTATTTTTGCAAAGTTCTTTGCTGGCAGTCCTATTTTTGCAAATTTCCCAAATATTCCCCCCTTCTACTCTATTTGCTTCTCTATTTATAGGAATTTGTTGCTCTCACATGCCCCCCATCTTCTCTCTTCCCATTCTACCCTTTAACTGAATTTGTTATCTGCACATGCAACAATGGAATGTTATGGGTTGTTTATCAATACTCCCCTCATAGAACTCACCTTGTCCTCAGGATGAAAAACAAATAACTGTTGTAGGATTCCTAGGTGGTCCAGGACCAACTTGGGCTTGGAGTATGTGAATCTTGTCTTTAATTTGCTGGGCTGTCTCCATGATTTGTGTTAGACCCAATGGTTGTAACACCCTAACCTCTGCCTTGATTTTTGGCTTCAACCCATTAACAAAAAAGCCCTCTAGTATGGCCTCTGAAACTTCACCCACCGGGGCTGCCAAAGTCTCAAAAAGGAGGCGGTATTATCGCATGGAGTCATCCTACCTGAAGGCCAAGAGCCTATCCTCCATTCATCCCTCGTACGAAAGACACAAATCGTCTACGTAGATGGATCTTCAACCTCTCCTAGCTTCTGACTCTATGCCTGTAACGCCCCACTTTTTCAGGCGCGTTATAAACTAGGACAATTCTGGGATAATAATTTTTTTTCTATTTAAAACTACAACTAAACCATATAATTGCTCTTTATCCATCCCAAAATTTTCATACATTTATCTCAAAGAGAATCGTTATATACATCAAATGCGGAAGCTATAATCGAACCTGACATCTTATCAATAATCATAAATCATATCTTACATCATGGACTTTCAAAACGTTCAGAGAACAAAGTAGCAGAATTTACATACATGGGCTACATATCATACATTTCATTTACATTCATTTCACATTTATCTCATCATGCACTTTGCTAAATGCCATTTCATGTCTCATTTATCTTCGTTTCTGCTACAATCTCTATCTGGAACGTTTGAATATTCCAGGGACGAAACCCAAATTAGATGATGAATCATCTCGTAAGCATTCATTTAAAAATTTGTATGCGTGAGTGCAAAATGCAACAATGTCCTTTCCACTTGGTAGTTTGAACCGACAAGCCTTAAACAACTTTCATACTGGCTTGAGCCGACGTTGCTTGTCCGTACTCTCAAACATATGCAATGCATGATGGATTGTAACGTTTATGTATGCATCTCATCATAACATGTCAATGCACCTACGTGCAAATACATCATAACATAACATGTCAACATGCCAAAACATACTTTGAAATATACATCATTTCAACATATAGGCATTTCATTCAAACGATAGGGCACGTTTTCAGAAAATACTTTTCATAAATAAATTAAGTTTTGAGAAAACTAGCTTACCTTTGAAATCTGCTTAAACCTCGAGAAGCGTGATTTTAACCCCAAGTGAGCGTCTACCTAGATTTACGTGCATCATCTTGATTTGCGTGCCAACCTCAAAATTTGCACATGTCACTTCAACTTAATCCTCAAAACACCCTATTCACCATACTTATTTAAATAAATATTAAAACTTATTTTTCATAATTTCTTGCATTTCTTTCTATTTTCTTCCATTTTCCCTTCTAAAAATTCAGATAAAGAGCTTCGTGTCTATTCTCTCCAATATTTTTTTCACAAAAATTCATTAAAGTCTAAGAACATCAAAGGAAAATTAGATTTCTAATTTTTCTCTAATTTTCTAGTTTCTTCAATTTCCTCCTATTATTTCCTCAAGATTATGAAATAAATACTTTCTCATAAAATTTTCTCAATTTCTCTTCACAATAATTCCTAAAACAATTTTCTTAAGCCCCATAAATTTTCTCATAATTTTAAAAATTCATGTTCTATTTATTTCTTATTTTTTCTTTGATTTTCAAGCATCTATTGCCTCAAAAATCCATAATAAATACTAATCATGTATTTCTCTTCCAATTTCACTATTAAAAATTCTAAAATATCATTCTAACATTTCCAAAATTTTTTAAAGAAAATTTTGAAGATAACTTACCTTATCGTGGAGTGATCTTCTATATTGTGATGAAGCCTCGATTTGCGTATCCAACGTCTCTTGCCACAAATTTGCACGAACTACTAAACCCAACCTATAGGATTTGGTATTTTTCTCTATATTCTTTCTTTCTCTTTCTCAAATCTCTCTCTTACTCCCAAATCCTTCTTTCTTACAACTTTCTCTTTCTAATTCAAGTCTTCCAACATTTCAAGTTTTCTCTATTTATAGGGGTTGAATTAAGTTTAGTATAATTGTAGTGATCCACTATCTTTTATTATTTTATCATTTTTTTATTTAATTTTCCACTAAATCTCTCTCATAAACTTTAATTATTTGTCCATACATTACTTTATCTTCCACATTTCTCCATTAATTCACCCATTATCTTTGATTATTTGGTCACACTCCACTTTGTCTCCCACATTTCTCCATTAATTCATCCTTTATCTTTGATTATTTGTCCACACTATATTTTGTCTCCCACATTTCTCCATTAATTCACCCATTATCTTTGATTATTTATTCACATCATATTCTGTCTCCCACATTCTCCATTAATTCACTCATTATCTTTGATTATTTATTCACACCATATTTTGTCTCCCACATTCTCCATTAATTCACCCATTATCTTTGATTATTTATTCACACCATATTTTGTCTCCCACATTTTCCATTAATTCACCTATTATCTTTGATTATTTTTTACTTTAATTATTTTAAACTAAATTTTATTTTGAATGGGCTAATGAAATCCATAAATTTTAAGTCCACTTTCTTAACCTACTAACTCTAAGCCCATTTACTTAACCTTTCATTTCTCAACTTAGCCCATTAACTTAATTTAGCCCATTAATTCTAAACCCATTTACTTATTTATTTTCTTCAAGTTAGCCCACTAGTTTTCTCAATTATAATTTCTAATTGAAGTAAAAAAAAATATTTTAAATACAAAATTAATTATTATTATTCTCAAAATATTAGGATATTACAATGCCGCCTTTGTTTCCATTGAAACTAGGCAAGTGCAATCCCATCAAAATAGAGAGCCGTTGAGTCTAATTTCTCAGTCTTCGTTAATTGGTTGACGGTGTAGTATCTCTTGGCCCTAAAAACCCACCCGTCAAGGTCATCTCCTTCGAAGATCAGCATCTCTAGCTGTCAACTTCTACCATCTTGCCTCTAGGGAGCTTCGTCCTCCGTTTCAACCTCACGACTACGTTTCCCCTGTGTTGGCGAGCCACCCATGGTAAGGGACAGGTCCGCCGGTACGTCCTCCTTTCCCTATTTCCCCTTTCGCCCTCTCTCCTGCTTTCCCTACTTCTCTGCCAACAAGTTAAACTGTTCAAGCACTGTCGCTAAACTCTTCTTGATTCTTTGCATCCTTTGAAACTCAATCTTAAGCGAGTCAATTCCCGTCTGCAAACCATCCATCCTCTTTTCTATTTGTTGTTGGTAAGTCTCCAACCTCCCCCTAACTCGGCCACTTTCTTTGATACAGACACCCCCATGGATCAAGCTCTAATACCAAATGATATGATACTAATAATAGTCTAGGTTGAATTACTTGTGTTATTGATAATTGAAATGAATTACAAGACTAAAAATTAATAAAATGAAAGAAAATTAGACATTCGAGAGGTCCATGCTCTCCTTCTATATTCACTAAAATATTCCCCCTTTCTACTTTATTTGCTCCTCTATTTATAGGAATTTGTTTGCCTCACATGCCCCCCTTCACTCTTCTCATTCTCCCCCTTAACTGAATTTGTTGTCTACACATGCACTAATTGGCCTTCTCCTATTTTAATATCCTTATTTTGCCCTTATTTCTTAGGTCTTTGGTAGCAGAATGTTATGGGTTGCCTATCATATACTTATCATTTGAATGATTTATTGATGGGTGTATTGGTAATTTATTCAAACAATAAATGCAAATATTTGAATGAATTATCAATACAACCCTCATTCAAATGATTTGATAAGTAATATACTGATAATTAATTAATAGGGTGTTAATATGAATGTCAAGATGTACTATTATTATTACTCTAATGACACTAATCTTTAATTCATGAGATAATCCTATGGCTATAGAAATAGAGGTAGGCAAACACTCCGCCAAGAAATGATGCGAAATATATGCCAAGGATCCAACCATAGGAAACATGTTGCCTATTACCAATGCATCATAAAATATTTTGCACAAGTTCGTTAGTTTTAACTAATACCATGGGCCACCCTTACCAATTTTAACTATTCATACTCTCATCTTATAATTTTTTAAAAATTGAAAAAATAAGAAAAATAGTGGTTGACGATTGAACCCCAACATCACAAGGGTTATTTTTATAGCTACTAGCCATTAGTAGTTTTTTTACTTTTTTAGTTTTTAAATAAGAGATCCATGGTTGGGTTGAACTCAATGATAATTGAGTATTTGTAGAGCTAGAGAGAAATAAAGGAATGAAGGGAGAGAGAAGGAATATGATCGGGTAAATCACATTAAAGGTCACAAAATTTTGGTCTCCTTTTCAATTTAATCACTAAACTTCAATTCCTTGCAAAGTAATAACAAAACTTTAAAATGTTTTGCAATATGGTCACTAAAGTGATTTTTGAATAATTTCTCGCCAAAATTGCTGACGTGGCAATGGCCACATCATCGCCACATCAGCAATTTTGGGTAAGAACCATAAAACAATCACTTTAGTGACCACATTGCAAAATATTTTAAAATTTTGTGATCATTTTGTAAGGAATTAAAGTTTAGTAACCAAATTGAAAAGGATGCCAAAATTTTGTGACCCTTGGTGTGATTTACCTGAATATGATCTCTAAAAAGGTCGCAAGAGATGGAGGGAAAATAAAAGAGAAATATTAGGTAGACAGGATATCTTTGGAATTATTAAAAGATTTAACAATAGTTATTTAACTATGTGATAAAAATATTTTAAATTTTAATTTCAAAAAGGATTATTCTAAATTATAAAGAAAATGGATAAATTCTTTTATCTTAGAATTTTTTTATTGTTGTAGTAGCTATATAAAGCTACTAGGCTGTTGTAGTAGAAATTATTCAAAAAGTATCAATTAAAACATCTATTCTCCTATCTCCCAAACTCTTTCTCTCTCTCCCTCGACTTGTCACTTCTCTCTCTCAACTTCTTTTCCTATCTTTCCCCCTTTTAATTCTCTTTCTATTCGCTCTTGATCTCCCAGTTTCTTCTATCTCCTTTTATTTTTCCCAAAATTTTCAAATTTTACCCTAATTCTTCTTTAAATTGGTCCCAATTCTTTGTTGAAACCCTATGGTCATGACAATTTGGCTTCTGAGCACTAAAAGAAAGACTGCAAAATAATTTAATAAATTCATAAGGTAAGTGGTACAAAATATTCATAAGGTAAGTGGTACTTGATCGATACTCATATACTTGATATATATCATTCTAATAAATTCACATTTATATTTTAAATAACATCACAATAATTTAATAACAAAGAAATTTGACATTGGTGCAATAAAAAACTAAAAAGCAATAGTTGCTATGTTTTAAACTACAATATATTAGGTAATAAAAAGATGCCACCTTAGATTATTGATGGCAAGCACGAGAGACAGTATAGATCATAACTAGATTAGATTTTTAGTTTGTGAGAATATTTTTTATTTAAATTTTTAAATATATATTTATTTACAGAATTAAATAATATATATATATATATGTCAGGATAACATAAAGTAAAGGGCCTTATTCTCGTCACTTTAATTGGACCTTTCCCATGAGTATTCTTTGATACTCAAAACTCTCATTTTCAAGATAGAGTTTTGGTGAGTACCCTAAGGGTAGGGTACCGTTGCCAGCCCTAAGTTAGGGTAGTACGTTGAAAAATAATTTGGAATTAATAGTACTTTGATAATTTATTTAAATGCTATTATTTTTGAAAAAAATCTTCTATTTTGCATATATAGTTTTAAATATCAAGGTACATGCATGCATTTACAAAATTTTAACCACTAGATGGCATATATAGTGAATTCATTCCAGAATAACATCGCCCATGTCCATTACTTAAGCATTTACATATATAAAGGGCACTTTATCTGTTTTATCAACCTAAATTCGTGCCATACCATCACTTAGAGAGCAAATACAAAAGAGATAATAAAGAGTGAGGAAATCAAACCCTTATCAAATTGGTGACGTGGAGGATTAAAATAAATAAGAATATTCAAATTCTTAAATAACATGTTTCTATCTTCAATCAATGACTTAAGGTATGCCATTATTGTATATGAAATATGCTTGTGGATGCCAGTATGATTTGTGATTTGTATTGTTCAAAATTCCATGTTAATCTTAACATTATGTAGTATTTGGAGGGAATCTACAATTAAGAAGTCTTTTAATTATCACTATGCATGATTCTTTAGTGTTGACATTAATTATACGTCACTCATTATCTAGTTATCCCTTGTTGATATCTTTAAATCGGGTGCCCTTTCCATGTAGAAGAATTGGGCTCTTTATAACACTCTGGATTAGGGACGAGGTGTTGGTTTAGGTTTCTACTCTATGAAAAGCTCTTTATCCCTTGTTTTAGTTTAGGTTTCTACTCTATGAAAAGTTGTTCTGCACCTTTGTGTTTGGGCTTGTTTGGGGTCTAAGACATGCTTCGGTAAAGTAAAAGAGATGATTAGCAAGGTTTAAAATTGTAAATGGTGTATTTATTTTGTTTTGTGGTTAGTGTGTATTTGTTTATAGTTAAGGATATGGTACATATTTCATAGATTTTACTGAGATATTGATATTTGTTTTGAATTAGCTTTAAGATTTTGAAGATGAAAAACAAAATAAGTTTTAAGTCAAGTGTATATCTTTCAAGTGTATATATTTCAATTTCAAATAAAGATAAATGAGAGATTAAATAAAGTGATATTATAAATCATATCACAAGGTAAATGACAAGTATCTCATGTTTTTGTATTTACATTAAAAGTTCAAAATGTTTTTAAATGAGTTTGAGGTTTAAGACAAAAAGAGTTTTTAAAGATTGCAAATGTGTTAGTCGACTGAATATTTGGATTTATCATTTGATGGGTTGATGTGGTTTCTGTCGGTCGACTGATCCTCCTTGATCAAGTGTCTAACAGCATGCATGATGTGTGCTTTGGTTGTCTAGGTTTCTTAACTAATCAGTCTTCTATCCATTTCCATCTGTCACCTGATAGTGTGCACATTTTCATAGTTAAAATCGTTTTACCTTAATCTATCATCTATTGCGTTTCATCTGTCGCCTGGAAGATTCCATGCATCTTTAGAATATTGTTATATAGCTTGAATCGAGTGACTAATCCATTCTCATCTATCGCTTGGCAGTTTGTATACATGTTAATCATAGTGTTATTTATATGATCTGTCGATTAACTATTTTCATCTATTGTTTGATTTTTGAATTAGTGTTTTAATTTGTCAATAGATGCTTTGCATCAATCGACTGATTTTTTAGCAGAATTCAAATAACGGCTAATTTTTGTCACATTTAATGCTCATCCACTTCATCAAACTATCTAATTTTTGAAAGCTTACACCCACAACTATAAATAGGTGGTTGGAACTTCATTTAAAGCTCTAATATCATTCTTTTACCAAGCTCTCAAGAGATCAAAGCTTTTTATTGTGCTTACATTTTTATTCTCTCATTTATTGTAAAGGCTTGTAGTGTGTTTATTTTCCAATCCTTTCAAGCCTTGTATTATTATAGAGAGGTCTTGTAACTAAGGGTTTACACCCTTAAACTTTCATTTCAATCTATTTTGTATTTGCCAGCATTAGCTAGAGGGCCTACCTTGAGTAGGAGGATTGTAACCTGGCCTTGAGACTAAAGGACCTAATTGGTTCAAATAGGGGGATTTTTATTAGTTGATTGATTTCAAAATCCTTAGTAGATAGTTAAGATAGTAGATTAGGCTTGGTTAAGCCGAATCACTCTAAATCTCTTATGTTCTCATTTTGTTGTGCATCTTGTTTCATTTTCTATTTCATTTCTTTTGGTGTTTATATATATCATTCTATTTAAATCACAATTGTTGTTTATCTTTACATTAAAAGAATTAAGGTTTTTTTTTAACAATTTTTACAAACCCAATTCACCCCCTTTTAGGTGTGTGCCATTGCACTTCATTTCTATCATTTACAAGGCGACATGGTGCATCCCACATATGGAATGTCTCAAGATGATATGTTAGATTAACACTACTTGCAATATTCCCACTAGATGGATATGATCCATGGGCGGGTGATGCAACATGAAGAGACACTTAGTGAGTATTTACTATTGGTGGAGAGAAATATACCCAATTGCTTGAGTTAGAACATGAGTGGATTGAGTTTACCATAAGTTTTTTAGTCGACAAGTGGAAAAAACTAGGTCACAAGGCTAAGAGATTGAGATAATGCTATCCTTGCTAAACTTTTATGGAGGTTGTTGAGTTATATGGTTATATTTATATAGTCTAGGGTTAATCTTATGTTAAAACCCATGACCCATTGTATTTTGTATATATATATATAGGTGTATAGTCTATGAATTAATTAAGTGGTATATACATATTAAAATCTAGGGTTTTCTTCCTAAGCTTCACATGTTATCAGAGCCAAAATACAAATCCTAACAGCCACCATACAAACCCTAGCTGCCGTCGCCGCCGGAGGCCCATTGTTGTTACCGCCGCCACACGTCGCCTCTCTCGCACTGTTCACAGAGACGTTTTTGCTTTGATCTCTCTCTCTAGTGCTACGATCTCAACGCCATCTTCACCATTGGACTCGCATCCTTCAGTCTATCCCAATCTTAGTAGTTTTGTCGCCATCCACTGCCATTCGCCGTCGTCGGTCACTGGCATCCGTCATTTGTCGTCGCTCCAGCGCACCTCCACGCTTCATTCTCTGTGCTGGATCATCCAGCCTTTCTTTTTGGCTTATTTAACCTCTTTTGTTTCAGATTTGTTGATATTGTAAGGCTTCATTTTGTCTAACATGGCTGGTACTAGTAAATATGACTTATTCTCTGGTATTCTATCTCCCTCTCCAGCCATTGCTACTGAGAAGTTGATGGGCAGTTCCAATTATATCTCTTGGTCCAAGGCAGTTGAACTATGGTGTAAGGGTCAAGGTTTACAGGATCATCTAACTACCAAGGCCGAGAATGTGACCATAGATAAAACTGAGTAGTAGAGAGCTGGTGCTCTATTGTACAGTCTCATGTGGTAGTCAATTAATCATTCTCTTCACCCAATCTATACTAACTACACCATGTGCTGTGAATTGTGGGCTCAGGCCAAAACGCTATACACTAATGACATTCAACGTCTGTATTCAGTGGTGCTTAATTTGCTCAATTTACGACAGTAAGGTCTGACTCGTCCTGATTTTCTTGGTCAAATGGCCGCTATTAAAATTGAATTTAACTCCTTGTTATCTACTAGTAAGACTGCTGCAGAAGATCTAACTCAACGGGATAAATTCTTCATGGTGTGTACTCTTGTTACCATTGATCCTGAGCTTACTCTTGTTCGTGATCAGATTCTTACTAGTTCTACTGTACCTACTATGGATGAAGTGTATTCTCATCTTCTTCGGGTTTTATCTGTTCCTACAGTACCTCCCTCTTCTGTAGGTGATCATTCAGTTATGGCTTCATAGGTTCAGAGTAGTGGCGAATAGGGAAGAGATCGTGGTAATTGAGGCAAACGCCCCAAGTGTAACTACTATCACAAGTGGGGGTATACTAAGGAACAATGTTATAAGTTGCATAGCTACCCTCCTCGTGTTAATGTTGCTCATGCTAAGGGTTTTCAATCTAAGTCCTTTGGTCATCCACCACAATCTGTCCTTCTCACTAGGGCTAACTATGATGGGTATCTCAACTATAAGACGTCCCAGCAATCCTCATCCACAATTGCTTCAATCACCCACTTTGGTGATTCCACTGCCTGTCTCGCTCAGTCGTCCTCTTTAGGACCATGGGTCTTAGGCTCAGGTGCTTCTAACCATATCTTTGGTAATCCCCATTTATTCTCTCATTTTATTAATTCTATTTCTTTACCTTCTGTAACATTAGCCAATAGGTCCAAAGTGGTTGTTAAACTGTTGGCATTACCAAACCCTTACCTTCTCAGCCTTTAGATTCTGTCCTTTATCTTCCTTATTGTCTTTTAAATCTTGTCTTTGTTAGTAAACTTATGTGTGCCTTAAATTGTTCTATCACCTTTGATGATCATTCTATTACTATCCAAGATCGTGGTATAGGACGGATGATTGGTGTCGGATGTGAGTTGCAGGGTCTCTATCATCTCAACCTTCTTGCATCTCTTGTTGCTTGCTCGGTGACTGAGTCTCTTGTTCTTCTCCACAATTGTTTGGGACATCCTAGTTTGGCTAAGTTTCAGAAGATGGTCCCTAGTTTGTCTAGTTTGTCATCTTTTCATTATGAGTCTTGCCAACTTGGAAAACAGTCTCGCACTTATCTTCCAAAGCATGTTAATAATAGGGCTGTGCCCCATTTGCTTTAGTTCATTCCGATGTCTGGGGTCTTAGTTGTGTCGTGTTTGTTTTGGGTTTTCAATATTTTGTAACGTTTATCGATGATTATTCTTGTTGCACATGGTTATATTTAATGAAAAATCATTCTGAGTTATTCTCAATTTTTGAATCCTTTTGTGTTGAAATTAAACCTAATTTCATACCTCTGTCCAAGTATTGCGCAGTGACAATGCCCCTAAATATTTTTCTATTCTCTTTACTACCTTTATGTCTTCTCAAGGGATCCTGCATCAGTCGTCTTGTGCATATACACCACAATAAAATGGGGTTGCTAAACGTAAAAATAGACATTTGATTGAAACTGCTCGCATTCTTCTTCTACATCATCATGTCCCTTTTCACTTTTGGGCTGAAGCTGTCTTTGTTGCTTGCTATGTCATTAACAGGATGCCCTTCTCGGTTCTTCAACACCAGATTCCTCACTTTCTCTTGTTTCCTGATTAACCATTATATATTCTTCCTCTCCGTGTCTTTGGTTGCACTTGCTTTGTCCATAACCTGTCTCCCAGTCAAGATAAATTGTCTGCTTAGTCCATCAAGTGCATTTTTCTTGGTTACTCTCGCCTTCAGAAGAGTTATCAATGTTATTCTCTTGACACCCGCTGCTATTTTCTTTCGATGGATGTTACATTCTTTGAGTCATCTCATTTTTATTCTTCACCTCATTTTGAGTGTTAACCTATTTCTGAGGCAATCCCTCTTTCTGCGAGTCCTCCTGCTCATATTCTCCATGTTCCTTCTTTTACCCCATTACAAGTTTATCATCGGCGTCATCAGCCTCGATCTCCTCTCGGTGGAGATGTTGTTCCTGCGTTTTCTCCTGTGTCTCCTACTATTTTAGCGATTCCTGCTACCTCACATCCTGTTCCAGTCTCTCCACCTATTGTGGTCCTGCCTTCTAAGGATTTGTTTTCTATTACCCTTCGAAAAAGTACCTGTTCTTCTCGCAATCCTTACCCTATTTATAATTTTCTTAGTTATCACTATTTCTCGTCTTCTTTTTGTGCTTTTGTGTCTTTCTTATCCTTTATTTTAATACTTAAGACTGTTAGTGAGGCACTTTCTGATCCGGGGTGGCGACAAGCAATGGTGGATGAGATGATTGCTTTACATTCCAATGGTACTTAGGATTTGGTTCCTTTACCCCTAGCGAAATCTCTTGTCGGCTATCAGTGGATCTATACTGTCAAGGTGGGTCCTGATGGGCAAGTTGATCGCCTTAAGGCCCGTTTGGTTTCTAAGGGGTATACTCAGGTTTATGGTCTTGACTATGGTGACACTTTTTTCCCTGTTGCTAAGATGTTCTATCTGCGTTTGTTTCTCTCTATAGCAACTGTGTGCCATTGGCCATTGTATCAGCTGGACATTAAGAATGTCTTCTTACATGGTGAGCTTCAGGAAGATATTTATATGGAGCAACCTCTTGGGTTTGTTGCTCAGGGGGAGTTTGGGCTGATTTGTAAACTCCGTTGCTCACTATATGGGTTGAAGCAGCCTTCTCGAGTTTGGTTTGGTCATTTCAGTAACAATGTCGGTCCTGAATTTTTCAGGGCCTAGGGCAAAAGTAAAAATTAGGTCCCCATATATATATATATATTTTTAAACTTAGTGATGAACTCACTCTTATTTTTCAACCCAGATCTAACCTGTACAAATTAACTAAAAAATTAACATTCAAGCTAAATAAATTGTATCGATTCAAACTTCAATAAATTAAAATTTAGAATAAAATGTTACAATATATAAACAAGATAAATACCTATAACAATTCAATAAGTTCTTTTTCATCCAACAAAATAAATTCTTTTTCATCCAGCAAAGAAGAAAATTTCTCTACATGCTGAATAGCTAAAGCAAAACAACATCAATCTATTTGAAATCCCTTTGCATCCTTAGCGTTAGCAACCAGTAAAACAAAAATGTCTTTACATCCTCAATAGCCAAAGCAAACTGCAGTAGCCTATTTGAATCTCTTTGCATCCTCAGCAACCAGCAAAATAAAAATGTATTTTCTTCCTTAATAGCCAAAGAAAACAACAACAGCCTACTTGAAATCCCTTTGCATCCTTAGCAATCAGCAAAATATCATCACCACTTGCAAGATAAGGTGAAAAACAATAAAATCACAACTAAAAAGGTATTATTTAAATGATTTTCTTCTTGCATTTTGAGAAGCAAAATTCTCAATAATGCTTTCAAATTCAAGCTTTTCTAACATCTCATTTTCAATAGATAATATTGCTAGCCCATTTAGCCTTTCTTGTGACATGGTAGACCTTAAGTAAGATTTCAATAATTTTAATTTAGAAAAACTTCTTTCTGCAAATGCTACAGTCACATGTACAGTCAATAGTATTCTATAGGCAATCAAAATATTTGGAAAACAATCCATATCTTTTACAAACTCTACTATTTCAAGTGTTGTGTTTACTCTTGATGGAAAAGATATTGCAGCACTTGTAACTTTGAAAATAAATCACTTGGATCAACATCAGAAGACTCACCATTTCTTAAAGTAGTTTCAAGTTTCACAAAATATTTTTTCAATTCCTCATCACCCAATGAAGTTAACTTCTTTGAATTAAACAAGAATCCAAAAATACCATCATATGTTTGCATTTGTTCAAATCTATTCCTTAATGAAGAAAAATCCATATCCACTACACAAATGAAATAATTGACTCTAAATGATTCTTCAACTGATTGTACTGTCTCATTATTGACATTTTCATCAAATTGTTTCTTTCTATAACTTTGATATTTTTTAGGAAATTCAGGTTCAATCCCCATATCACAAGCAATAGTTTTAGCTTCAATCATAATAGATGTAAATCCATTTTCTCTACAATTCTCAAAAGAAGAAATGAGCCGTTCCAAATTTTTTAAAGCAGTATCAATGCACATATCTTTAGATTGTAACTTTTTGTTGACTAAGTTAATTTTTAACAAAATATCATGCCAAATAACCATGCCTAATAAAAACTCAAAATTTTTCAATTCATGTGTTGCTAAACTTTCAGTTTCACTTTTTGCTTTAGCATATTCACTAGCTTTTGCTACTTTAAATAAAGCTTCTTTTATTTGAGTAGCTTGGGATCTTATTGCTTTAACACCCTCTACACAATTTTCTCAACGTGTAGTTGACAATGTTTTGAGAGTTAAACCATTTACATGATCTTATAAAATCTTCTAACGCTTTGTAGAATTAGCAAAAACACAATAAATACGTTGAACCACCCCAAAAAAGATTTCACTTTCACACAACAGTTTGCCATATCACATAGTGTTAAATTAAGAGAATGACAACCACATGGCATGAACAAACCTCTAGGATTTATTTGAAGTAATCTTCTTTATACAACTTGATTTTTTCCTTTCATATTAGAGCCATTATCATAACCCTGTCTTGTAACATCATCAATTTTAAGACCAAGGGACTCTAGGACAAATTGTAATTCATTAAAAAGTCTTAATCCTGATGTATCTTTCACAATTAAAAACTTTAAAAAGTACTCTTCTATTTTCATTGGACTCCTTGACACATCTACACACCGTATTATCAAAGTCATTTGTTCATTGTGACTTGAATAAGGAGTGCAATCAAGTATCACTGAAAAATATTTTGTTTGTTTGATTTTCTTAATGATTGCACTTCTAACTTTTGAAGTCAGCAAAGCTATCAGCTCATTTTGAATCTTATGGCTTAGATAGTGATAGCGAATCTTATCATTTTGAATTCGTTGAGAATGTTCTTGCATTATTGGATTAAATTCTGCAACCATTTCCAATATACCTAAAAAATTGCTATTATTTTCTTCATAAATTTTCTCTTTTGTTCCACGAAATGCAATATTATTTTTAGCAAGACATTTGACAACATAAATTATTCTTACCAAAACATGTTTCCAGTGTTCCTTCTTTCTCCTAATTTGTTCTTGTATGCCTTTATCAATTGTTTCATTTTTTTTCAATCTGTTATGTAATTCAATCCAAGAACTCATGTTAGTTATGTGTTCAATATTGTTTTCATGTTGTTTAAGCCTCTCACTAAGATATTTCCAATCTCTAAATCCTTTCTTTGCTAATTGGCTTCTACAACACATTGTCTTAAACAATTTACAGCAAAAACAAAATACCTTATCCAATTCCTTTGAGTATACTAGCCATTTTCTATCATGAGTCTCTCCATTTGGTAACTTTCTCATATAATAAGTCGAGGAAAAATGTCTAAAGTTTTCATCCCTGGGAAATTTGATATTGTTATCACTTGCAGGACCTTTTTCCACAAGTAAAGCTCTCATTTTTTCTTATTCTTTCACATGATTTTGCTATTCAGATTCATTGACTAAATCATTATCAATTCCTACAAATTCTTCAACATGATTTTGCTGCTTAGATTCATTGACTAAATCTTCAGTTGAGTTATCAAGTGAACTATTTGTTTTGTTTTGAAAAAATTTACCCAGAACTCCCTTTTGAGATTGAGTTAGTTCTTCTCTCTGTCTTTTTCTTTTTCTTTTTTGACTTCCAGATGAGTGTTTCTTATTAAGCATTGTTACTTGAAAACAGAAACAATACAAGGAAAGCCAATGTAGTTTAATACTTCCAAGAATAAACAAAGAACAACATAACTTGGAATTTGAGAAACCCTCTTTGAAAAATCCCCCTCCACAGAAAGTTCACAAGGATGATCTTAGAATCTTAGATGAGGATTCAAAACTCCGTAGAAGAAGAAGAAGAAGAAGAAGAAGAAGAAGAAGAAGAAGAAGAAGAAGAAGAAGAAGAAGAAGAAGAAGAAACAAAAGTGACCTGGAAGAGTGGTTGATGAACGGGATGACTAAAGACATCAAATGACAAAAATATCTTCATCTTGAAAATTTGAAATTGTTGCCTCGCCCAGTAGTGTGCTAGGTAGACTTCATGTGTGCTGGGCGGACTTCAAGTCCGCTGAGGGCATTCTTTTTCTTGAAAAGTAGAACATACCAGATCGTCGGTCTTTTTTCTTTCAAAATATTAAATCAGTGAATAGTTATAATAATCTAATATAATACTTACTAAAAACAAAAATTTTAGGCCTCCCTGAATAATGGGCCTAGGGCAATCGCACTGACTGCCCCTATTCAAGGTTGAGTCGGTTCAGTGTTGTCATTCACGACTTTGGTATGACTCGTAGTGAGTCTGATCATTCAATTTTTTATAAACACACATTACATGGGAGGTGTATATACTTGGTTGTCTATGTGGATAATATTGTTATTATAGGTAATGATTAGGATGGTATTGTTCAGTTGAAGAAACATATTTTCCATCATTTTCAGACTAAGGACTTGGAGTAACTTAAATACTTTCTTAGCATAGAAGTTGCTCAGTCCAGTTCTAGTGTTGTTATCTCTCAACAAAAGTATATGTTAGACATTCTGTAAGAAACTGGGATGCTTGATTGTAAACCTATAAATTCTTCTACGAACTATAATGTAAAGCTCTTATCAGGACAAATGGAGCCTCTTGCTAATCCTGGGAGATACCACAGGTTAGTCGGAAAACTTAATTATCTCACTATCACTGGGATGCTGTAGTCTGGATTCTCAGGTATATTAAGGGAGCTCCAGGTAGAGGACTATTGTATGAGGACAGAGGTCATACTCAAGTAGTCGGATATTCTGATGCTGATTGGGCAGGTTCTCCCTCTGATAGACGGTCTACTTCAGGATATTGTGTTATGGTTGGAGAAAACCTAGTATCTTGAAAAAGTAAGAAGCATGAGGTTGTTGCTAGGTCGAGTGCAGAAGCAGAATATTGTGCTATGACCTTGGCAACGTGTGAATTTATCTTGTTAAAACAATTATTTCAGGAGCTCAAGTTTGGGGAGATATCACAGATAAGATTAATTTGCAACAATCAAGTTGCATTACATATTGCTTCCAATCCAATCTTTCATGAGAGGATCAAACATATCGAGATAGATTGTCACTTCATCTAAGAGAAGATTTTATCTGACTATATTACCACAAATTTTGTCAATTCCAATGACCAGATGTCTTCCCTAAGTCTCTCAAGAGTTCTTGAATTGAGTATATTTGTAGCAAACTTGGTGCATATGATATATATGCTCCAGCTTGAGAGGGAGTGTTGAGTTATATGGTTATATTTATATAGTCTAAGGTTAACCTTATGTTAGAGCCCATGACCCATTATATTTTGTGTATATATATATAGGTGTATAGTTTATGAATTAATTAAGTAGTATATACATATTAAAAGATAGGGTTTTCTTCTTAAGCTTCACAGAGATAATCATGGAAACAAAGGCTTGAAGCAACCCAAATCATGATGCCTAACACTATTATTCTTTAGAGTCCAGTGTGATATTAAAGAATCTAATATTGAAGAGGCTTGGAGAATCTGATATTGAAGATGACCTCAAGTTGAGATAATGCGAGGTTGCTGTCGAGGAAAAATACCCTAAGGAAGAAGAGGAAACAGAAAAACTCATTAAAGAGGTTGCATTTCCTACCTAGGTGTTTTGGAGTAACCTAGCTAGGTTGGGTCCCCTTGGTTTTGCTTATCGGAGTCACTTAACTACTTATGTTTTAAACCCTCCTATAACCTTATGTTATGGCTTAATGTGGGATATTGTGTTTGGATTAATATTGCATGAATATATTCTTGGTTTTGGTTTTGGTGTTTAATTAAAGATTATGTATCTTACAAATAGTTAGAACAAGGAGACAACTAGAGTCGGCCTTGGGCCACGGCTATAGCCTGGGGCCCACAACTGAGGGGGGCTCAAATTTTTTTTTTAAGCTTATGTATATATGTGTATAAAAAATTAACAAAAGAAGTTGCGGCCTGTACCCTGTCAATGAAAAGGGAAGCCAATCAATAAATTCTCAATCTCAAAAAGAAACATAATGAGGAAGAAAAGTCTCTTATTAATTATATAATATAATATAATATAAAACAAATAAACAAAATATGGGGAATCAAAACAGACTTTCTTATTAGCCACAAAAAGAAGAAGAAAAAATGCTTCGACTTTCTCAGCTCATAACGCAACGCAAGCAATTTTTTTTTTAGTGATTCTCCTCTTCTATAATACAGAGTTGGAACTTGGAAGAAAAATCATTCACAAGCTAGACCAATGCCTTTCTTTGAAGGTATTTTTTTTTATAGATACATATAGAATCTAGATGTATAAATTTTGTAAATTGTAATACATATCTTTATTAACTTTTTCTTCTTTATTATTTGATTCAATAGAAAACTTGATTGGTATTCTTGTTCTTTATAATTGGAAGTTTCAAGTGGAAGAAAATATACTCAAAATCCAGGTTTTATTGTTCTTTGTTAATTAGTTTTATTTTTTTTTATTGTGTTGTGTTTATTATAAAAATTAAAAAAAGTTTCCCAAGAAACAACTTTCCGGAAATCTAAAGAGACAAAAAGAAAAAAGAAGAAGAAATTGCTCAAAGTTTAAGAGGATCTTTGAATAAATATTTTGCTAAACAAACCAATGCTTCACTTAAAAATTTAGATGAAGATTTACCAAATGAATGTGAACAACCAAATCAATTGGAAGAATTAGTAGAAAATGAGAATGAAGTGAATGAAGAAATTGGTGATCTAGATGAAAATGAAAATATTGATAAACCTTTTCTTGAGGAAAATAAAAATATTGATGAACCTTGCCATGAAAATGAATGTCCTGAAATAAGATTTGATTTGAACATTTATGATGCATGAGTTTGGGATAATCTTGATGCAAAAATGTGAGATTTACTTGTAGAAAAAGGTTCCATAAGAGAAACTAATCTCAAATTCCCCATGGACGAATACAATAGATATTTTTCTTCAAATTATTATCTTCGTATGTTATCAAATGGGGAAATTAGGGATAAAAAATGGCTAGTGTACTCAAAGGAGTTGGATAAAGTGTTTTGTTTCTGTTGTAAGTTGTTTAAAACAATAAATTCTAGAAGTCAGTTAACTAGTGAAGGAACTAGAGATTGGAAGCATCTTGGTGAGAAGCTTAAACAACATGAAAGCAATGTTGAACATCTCACTAACTTGAGGTCTTGTATTGAATTGCAAATCAGATTGAAAACAAATCAAACAATTGATACAGAATTACAAGAGCTAATCAAGAAAGATACACTACACTGAAAAAATGTTATTGTCAGGATCATCACTGTTGTGAAATGTCTTGCTATACATAATTTGGTTTTTCGTGGAACAAATGAAAAAATTTATGAAGATGGTAATGGTAACTTCTTAGACCTACTTGAAATGATTGCAGAGTTTGATCTAGTAATGCAACACCATTTTTGATTCATTCAAGATAAGAAGATTCATTATCATTATCTTAGCCATAAAATTCAAAATGAGTTGATAGCTATTTTAGCATCAAATGTTAAACACGCAATCATTGAAAAAATAAACGGCTAAATATTTTTTAGTCATTCTTGATTGTACTCCTAATGCAAGTTTCAAAGAACAAATGACTTTAATATTGAGGTGTACTGATGTTTCAAGTACTCCAATAAATATAGAAGAGTACTTTCTAGAGTTTTTAAATGTGGAAGATACATCTGGATTATGAATTTTTAATGAATTGCAAAATGTAATTGAGTCTCTTACACTTAATATTGATGATGTGAGGGGACAAGGTTATGATAATGACTCTAATATAAAAGGGAGAAATCTAGGTGTACAAAAAAGATTACTTGATATAAATCCTAGAGCATTTTACATGCCATGTGATTTTCATTGTCTCAACTTAATAGTTTGTAATATGGCCAACTCATGTGTTAAAACAAAATCTTTTTTTGGAGCATGTCAATGCATATATACGGTATTCTCTAATTCAACAAAGCGATGGAATGTGTTACTTGATTACATAGATGGTTTGACTTTGAAATCATTGTCAGCTACACGTTGGGAAAGTTACATTAAAAGTGTCAAACCAATAAAATCTCAAGTTTCCCAAATCAGAGAAGTTTTATTTAAATTAACATAAATTAGTGAAGATGCCAAATTGAGTAGGGATGCTCAAAGTTTAGCATCAGGAGAGCTTTCAAGTTTTGAATTTATATTAAGTTTGGTTATTTGGCATGACATTTTGCATAAAATTAACTTAGTAAAAAGTTACAATCTGAAGACATGCGTCTTGATGCTGTTGTAAGACAATTAGAAGGACTTGTTTTATTTTTTGAAAACTATAGAATAAATGGGTTTATTTCTGCTATGATTGATGCTAAAGAAATTTCCCTTGATATGGGAATTGAGCCTGTATTTCTAAAAAAACGTAAAATTTGTAGAAAAATACATTTTGATGAGGTTTCCAATAGTGATAGGAAACAACAATCAGCTAAAGAATCATTTAGAACTGATAATTTTTTTATTATAGTAGATATTGCTCTTGGTGAATTGAAGAGTACGTTTGAACAATTACATTGTTTTGAATCTATTTTTGGGTTCTTATTTGAGGCTGCAAAGTTGACTTCGTTTCATGATGATGAATTAAAAAGTTTTTGTGTGAATCTTGGAAATGCTTTAAAACATGTTGATATTTTTTATGTTGATATAAGAGACTTATTTTCAGAATTATAGGTGTTGTAAGTGATGTTACCAAAAGAAGCATATGAAATAGATAAACCATGGATATCCATTAAAATTCTTGAGTTTGTAAAGAGTGTGGATATGTTTTCTAATGTAATGGTTGCTTATAGGGTATTATTGACTATACCTGTGACTGTGGCGTCTGCTAAAAGAAGTTTTTCTAAATTAAAATTATTAAAATCTTACTTGTGAACCACCATGACTCAAGATAGGCTAAATGGATTAGCGATATTATGCATTGAAAATAATATGTTAGAAAACATTAAATATGATAGTATAATTAATGATTTTGCATCTAAAAGTGCAACAAGAAGACATTTTAAATGATGTTTTGTGGTTGAGATTTCATTGCTATTTTTATTTTGTAGGTACATGTGATGATTGTTTTTGCTTCGATTAATTGTAGAGGATGAAAAGAAGATTGATCAAATCAAGAAATGCTTACAGAGATTCAGGAGGAAGCATGTAAACTCAAATATGTAGTTTTCATTTTTTAATGCAATGTTTACAATGCGGGATACTCTTTTTCCTTCGTTGGAGATTTTATCCCATTGGGTTTTCCCCAAACAAGGTTTTAATGAGGCCCCAAAGTATTCTTCCTTATCTTTTGTAAATTCTTATAATTTTAATAAAATTAATTAGTTGATAACTTTTATTTTTTTTATTTAATTTGTATAAAGGGGCACACTTGAGAAAATTTGCCCTGCGCCTTAGAAAACCCAGGACTAGCTCTGGAGACAACAAATGATAGTGTTAGTCTAAGGCTACATTCAACCCAATTAGAGAGAAGAAGTGGATGGACCATGTCAAGGAGGTGCATATTGCAAGAGATACCTAGGTAAGAGATGCTTGTGACAAACTAGTTGAAAATCAACCTAGATTTGCACCCCGCTAATCTTCAAGGGGGCAATTGAAGCTAGGCTAGGTGTAGGGGAGTACTGCCAAGTTGTTGGAGCACTTGGACTACCCAAAGGACTAGTGGATGTATTGTGCTACATTTATGGTGGAGAAAGAAGCAAGTATGTGGTGGAAAACCACGTTCGTATCATTAAAGGTGCAAAACATTAGGGAGGTGGAAAAATTCTACCACATTACGCCTATTTCATGAGAATAATTTGAAGCTGATTTCAAGGCCAAGTACTTGCTTGTATGTTGGTGCGTGATGCATCAAGAGGAGTTTTTTAATCTGTGATAGACCAAGTTAGTGATAGTGGTTCAGTATAAGGCATGATTCACTTAGTTGATTAAATATATGACAATGTACTAAACAATTGAGTGGGAAAAGCTCAACGACCTGTCCAAGGGTTGTGGTTGAAATTGCAATAGTCCTTGAATATATGAGACATCAAACTTATGAGAAGTTGTGTCCAAGGCCATTACATTAGAAAAGAACATGGTCAATTGAAATTTCCTGAAGATTAGATAGTAAGTTGGAGAGATTTGAAAAATACTAAACCATTATGGGTAAAGAGTGATAGACCTAGACAACCCGAGGCTTCAAAGTTCAAGAAGACCAAGCTGTGTTCACAATGCTATGTAGGAATATTGGGAAAGAATGTTAACTTGGAAAAGAAAGATGCCAGTGTTGTAAGGAGATTAGGCATTCTAACAAGGAATGTCCCACTAAGAGAAATCTAGAGAGGGATGAACAAAAAAAAAGGACAGTGACAACTCAACCATTATATTAGGGAATGCTCTAATGAAAGGGTCATGGAAAAAAGGCGATGACCAAGCAAATAAGAACCTCCACTAAGGAAAGTATAAAATGTAACTAAATCAACAATAGAGGTTGATCCCAAAGTGGTACAAGGTACATTTTCAATCATACAAACTCTAGTGCATGTTTTAATGGACTTAGTCGCCATCATATCTTATGTTTGTGGTAAAAAGTTTAGGAACCTAACCTAAGGAATTAAAGCATAAGATAGTTGTGGCCACTTGATGAGACAAATGATGAGAGGTTAACTTGGCTAATACATATTGTGAAATTGAGAAAATAGATTCCAAATTTTTTATTGATTTGATTTTGTTGCAAATTTATGATTTTGATGTAATTCTCAAGTTGGATTTCCTCTCAAAGCAGAATGTTTAAGGAAAATACAACTCAACCATAGAAATTCATTTCATCATAACAAACCCAACAATTATTGATGAAAGGAGCCTATGGGTATTTAACCATGTTACCAAGGGAAATGAATTAAAGAAAATGATTGAGGAAATATAAGTAGTTAAAGAGTTTGTGGAAGTATTTCTTGAGAACTTACCTAAATTACCCCTTGATAGGAAGATCAATTTTACTATCTAGCTATTACTAAGGATTATCAAATATCAATGTCTCCTTATAAAATGACCCTAGTAGAGTTAAAGGAATTAAAAATACAACTTTAAGATTTGTTTGGTAAGGGGTTTATCTGGCCTAATACGTTCCCTCGGGGAGCACCTATCTTTTTTGTAAGGAATAAAGATGATAGTTTGAGAATGTGTATATATTAACCACCAACAATTAAATAAGGTGACTAAAAAAAAATAAATACCCTTTACTTTGAATAGAAGAGTTACTTGATCAATTGCGGGGGGTCATAATCTTTTCAAAAATAGATTTGAGGTTAAGGTATGGCCAATTAAAGATACGAGGAAAAGATATAGATCCCATCATGGGCATTATGAATATGTAGTGATGCCTTTTGGATGATGAATACACAAATGATATGAATGGATTTAATAAACAGGGTGTTTAGATTGTATTTAGACAAGTTTGTCATCATATTTATAGATGATATCCTAATCTACTTTTTTAGTGAGGCAAAACACTGAGAGCACCTAAGAGTTGTGCTTAGGATAGGAATGGAACACTTGTTATATGCAAAATTCTCTAAATGTGAATTTTGGAATTGTAAGAATAATTAATATACACCCAAGAGGAGATGAATTAGGTGTTTCAAAACCTTTTTCAATTTGAAGCAACTTTATGCATAGAAAATTGTTTGTCCTTCTTAGAGATTTTGAAAAATAGTGATAAAAGTATATATTGAAAGATTTAATTTTAATTGATTAAGAAAATAATGATGTAAGAATGATTTGAGTGAAAATGAATTTTACAAGATTAATTTTAGAACTAATACTGCAAACTAAATGCTGGAATAAAAACTTGACTACTTAGAATGAAAAATAGAAATAAACAAATGCAGCACACAAAGATTTTATTGTGATTCAGGTCACTCAGCCTACTTCATTACTTTAGTTTCTCACCAAAGATTTCAACAATCCACTTTAATTTTTTATAGGATCAATTGTAACCTCAACTTTTAACGATGCCGTTGTAACATTTACTTTTCAATGGCTCAACAATAATATTGAATACATAGCTTTTATAAGGGTTAGCTGAAACCTTTTACAAATGCTTTTTACGGACTTAAGTACAAACCCTTTAATCAAGATAGAAAAAGATACATGATGAAACTTAGAGAAACTATTACAATATATATCACTCAACAAAAGAAATAGCTTCTCACAAAATAAAGAGAGATTAGAATGATAAGAAGACAAGAACATTTTCTCTCTTTTTCTAATAAAAGATTAATACTTTGAGGAATTCTTTTGCTGGAGAATGATTGTAAAAAAATTAGCTCATCATCCATCTTCTTTTCTTTTTGAATTAGATTTGCCTTTTATAGCTTTCATTGTCTCATAACTGTTAGCCTTTTGACTAGAGGGTAAAACCTAAGAGATATTCAAGATATATTCTAGTTTTTTTTATCCCAATAGTTAGATATATAATATATGCTCAAATAATATTTAGAAAGCTTTTTTGCAACAATTAGTTGGTTAGAATCAAAATTGTGCACTTTTTGGTTGTCTGCAAGGCTAGTTTAACCACTATAATTTTAAATTTCAATATACTTTTACTAGAGTAAAAAATATTTGTTATCGAGTATTTTTTAACATTAATCGAGTAAAAAATATTTGTAATCGAGTATTTTTTTACTGTATTCGAGTTAAAGCTGCAAAACTAGAGACCTATTTTTTTCAGATAATATTTAGTTGACTGGGCATTTTTCTTACTCAATTATAGAAGAATAATACTCGATTAAAAGAATAATACTCGAGTAGATTAAAATTGCAATCGACTAAACTTAAACTCTCACTTAATTACAAAATTTACATAATTAATTAATATTTCAAATACAAATACCCAATCTTTGTCTAATCAAATTTACTCAACTATGCTATAAAAATATACTCAACTAAGATAAGATTTTACTTGATTATGAATTTAAGTACTTGATTGTAATTGTTGTTCCAAAAACTTGCAATTTCTCTTGAGATTAATTACTCGATTACAAAATATTTAGTCAAGTACAATTACATACTTACTCGAATACAATTTAACTTATAATTGATTATATACTATAAAAAAATGACTTACTTGAATACAAAAGGATTTTACTCGATTGAAAGATAAGCGTACATAACTAAAAAATGATTTGGCTCGAGATGGTTAAATGTGTAATTTCTAAAAATTTAAGGGCCAAAATAGGATTTTAAAAATTTAAGGGTAAAGGTGTAACTTTAAAGAATTTACGTATTTTTGTGTAAATAAACCTTGAGATGATTAATATCATACTATTTTATGTTTCATTTGATTAAGTTGTCAAATCGACAAGAAATTCACAGACAAGAAATGATTAGAAATAATTAAGATCATAAATAAGTTAAATTGTTCGCAAACAACTCAACATTCAATTCAACAAATACTCATTCGTTTAGATAAATGAAATGGGTTTGAGTTTGATTTTAAAATTTAATTTATAAATGAGTTAAATTTAAATTTAAAAAAATTCGACTAGTTAAATCTCACAAATATGTTCAATTACAATCTTATGCACATTTTAGTTAAAAAAATTAAAGTCCCAAATGAACTTGTTCATTAAAATGTATTTATGTATATTTTAGTTTATTATTATATTTTTTAAATTAAAATACATTGTTATTAAATTAATTTATTTTTTTTAAATCAATTTCATCACAGAGCAGCCTTGAACAAACTCAAATCAGTTAGCTTTGTGCATGAGCAAGAGAAGCATTTTGACGATACAAACCAAGACCAAGGGGATTCGAGTTCGTCGGGATTTCACCGGTCGCTGGAACACCCGTCGGTGACGATCGCAGATGGCATCGGAGGTGCAGGTGGGACTGCGTTTCTCAAACAAGGTCGTCGTGATCGGAAGTGGTGGGCTCGGAGATTGAGTGTGCACGTTTACGAATGGCCGTCGCCGGTCACTGTGATGACAAATGATAAATGATGGAATTTAATGCCCCACGGGGGGGTCCACCTGGTTAAACGTCAGCCGACCATTAAATGAGGCATTTAATGCCATAGCTAAGGGTAGTGACAATCAGGGGATAGAGTCGGCAGAAGGCAGTAGGCAGTGAGGTCCACCCGAGTGAGTATTAAAGCGGTGGGGTCCACTCGGTCAAATGCAAAAGAGCTTTAATTTAAATGAGCCATTTAATGCATCAAAGAAAAGTGAAGGCAATCAGGCTCATCAGTTTTTCATATGACGAAAATAAAAAAATAAAAAAAATAAAGATTTTTATAAAATATAATTTTTAATATCCAAATTTATAAAAATAATTATTTATTTTAAAAATAAATATAAATTCTATAATGCAATCAAATAAATTATATCTCTAATTTTTTCTAGACAAAAATACACTTTTGATATTTTTTTAATATTATAAAAAAGTTATGAAAATTTTTTAAAATTGTACAAATAATTCTTTTTTTTAATATTTTATTTAAAAAATATTTTAAAAATATCAAAACAACCCCTTTAAACATTTTCGTGTATCATAACAAAGTAGAGTTGAATAAACTCAAATCAATTAGCTCCCATTCTTTTTTTTTTAATAATTCAGGTTTTGAATTTCGTTCGACTAGTTCTGGGAACGGACGGTTTTCCGTTCCGATTCGTCCATCAAATAAATCAGGATACGATCACAATTTATATATACACAAAATATGATATTCAGGTCACACTTCCACATGAGATAAACATCATCACAAAGATTTGATTCTTGATACTCTTTGTAAAATTTTATATATTTTATCACTGAGCCATGCTCATAAAGGCAATTAGCTCCCATTCTTCTTTTATATGTCCTTGCATTCTTGATATATTTTTTTTCTCTATTGAAGTTTAAGTTAGGGTTTAGTATTTTTATTTTTAATTGACTTGTAATAATAGAATTGTTTGGAAGTGATTTAAGTATATAAAATTATAAATTTTAAGCTTAATACAATGATAAGGTGGGGATGGTGTGCAAATAAAGTTAATATAATATGGAATGTCTGTGGAGAGAATGACTACTTGTTACAAACTTTAAATCTTTTATGAAAACTATTACCTAAATATCAAGAATAATTATGTCAAATCATTAAGAATATATAAACAATAAACAGAAGCGTACTTGAATTCATAACAATTATGTTTCTTTAGATCCGTGCGGCGAGCCTTCTAGATCAATATGAATTTCTGAGAGAATCCTTTAAGTTTCTCTTTGCAACTAGTTTCTGATGATGGGATACAGAAACAACACTAATTCGTTTGTCTGACATGGGGACCATAACCACTGTATTTATAGAGGTAACAGCCTGCTACCCTATTGATAATTCTATTTCAGCCCATCAAGAAAACAAAATTATCCTTTAAGTATCTACACATTAAAGACCCATACCCTATTAGATACATTAAATCCCAAAACTTAATAGATCACTTTTAATTGGGTTTAGATTATTTGACAACCCACAATGCATAATTATTCATATATTAGCCCAACGTTGGATTAATGATCTAATAATCTCCCACTTGGGCCATATGTGTAACCTCATAATTATGCTTTGCAAAAATAACCGAATGAGCTTAACTTTGCTGTCATTATCGAAATGTATCTATAACCAATCCCGTCCATCAATCATACCAACATAGGATCAAAGTGAGCTTTGTTACAGCTATCGTAACTCGACCCATCAATGATCACGTATGCCAATACAATTAAATGACATGGATCATGATGTGGATGTGTAGCATGAAAATTTCATGTAATGTGATCTTAACATGCCTATCCTAATTGGTCCACCCTTAAAACCTTAGTGAGACCAAACCATACCAAAGTTAGAGTGTAAATAAACTGAAATTTCATTTCTGTAGAAAATAATCTCCACATATCCATTAACTGAAATAACTGAAAATGTGTCTATATCATAAAAGCATCTAAAATTACAAACTCCCACTAAACCTGAATATCCTCAATTAAAATGACACCCATACGAGTAGTGTGCTCATGAAACACTTTGGGTGGCAATACCTTAGTAAGCGGATCCGCAATCATGGAGTTTGTTCTGATGTGCTCTATAGACAATTGTCCACTCTGAACTCTTTCTTTAATAACTAGGAACTTGATGTTTATATGTTTTGACTTCGTCGAGCTCTTGTTGTTGTTAGAATACATAACTGCTGACTTATTGTCGCAAAAATAATTTGAGTGGTCATTCAACACCATCCACTATTCGTAGCCTCGTGACAAAATCCTGCAGCCATATCCCGTGATTGGATGCCTCATAACATGTTATAAATTTTGCTGCTATAGTAGAAGAGGCTATAATTGACTGTTTAGCACTCTTCCAAGAGATAACACCTCCAGCAAGCAGGTAAACATAGCCCGGTGTAGATTTCATACTATCTTGGCAACCAGCAAAATCGGAGTCAGTATACTTAACGATCTCAAGTTGATCTGACCTCCGATACGTGAGCATGTAGTATTTTGTTCTCTGTAAGTACCGCATGACCCATTTAGCTGCTTTCCAATGGTCTACTCCTGGATTGCTTAAATATCTGCTCAACATCCCAATGACATACGCAATATCTGGACGCGTACAAACTTGAGCATACATTAGACTTCCTACTGCTAAGGCGTAGGGAATCTTCTATATTTCTTTTTCCTCAAAATCATTCTTAGGGCATTGATTGAGACTAAACTTGTCTTCCTTAGCCACAGGGGTATCACCTGGTTTGCAATTCTGCATGCCATACCTTTTGAGAACCTTTTCGATATAGTCTTTTTGTGACAATCCAAGAATACCTCGAGAGCGATCCCGGTATATCTGAATGCCCAATACAAAAGATGCGTCACCAAGATCTTTCATCTCAAAATTCTTAGATAGAAATCTCTTAGTTTCGTACAATAAGCCTATATCGTTGCCAACAAGCAAAATGTCATCGACATATAAAACCAAAAAAATATGTTTGCTCCCACAGAATTTATGGTATATACAATCATCGACCAAATTCATCTCAAAACCGAACGAGATAATCACTTGATGAAACTTGAAATACCATTGTCGAGATGCCTGTTTGAGTCCATAGATGGATTTCTTAAGTTTGCAAACCATATTCTTTGGGTCTCCCGACACAGTTTTCTGGTTGCACCATATAGATTGTTTCATCAATGTTACCATTGAGAAACGCTGTCTTCACATCCATTTGTTGTAACTCAAGATTGAAATGCGCCACTAATACCATTATAATCCTGAAAGAGTCTTTCGAAGATACTGGAGAGAAAGTCTCTTCATATTTAATGCATTCTTTCTGTGTAAAGCCCTTTGCAACAAGACGAGCCTTGTACCTTTCCACATTGCCTTTCGAATCCCTTTTGATCTTAAATATTCATTTGCAACCAATGAGTTTCGCACCTTCTGGCAATGAGACAAGATCCCACACGTCATTGTCTTTCATGGACTTAATCTCGCTATTCATGGCATCAATCCACTTTTGAGAGTTAGAACTTTCCATGGCTTGATGAAAGTTGATCGGATCATCTTCCATCACTCTACTGTCCACTTCATGTTCTTGAAGAAATACAATGTAATCATCTGGCACTGCACTTCTCCTCTCTCTAGTGGATCTTTTTAATGGCATAGGTTCTTGAGGTGCTGGAGTTTGTTCTTCTGGAACAATTTCTAGAATTGGAGGTTCTTCGACATTGTTTTGATTTGATGTGTCTTGAATAAAGTCAGGACTGAAATCCTAATCAATACCAATAACACATGTGGGAATATCAACATATTCCTCTTCAAAAACAATGTCCCTACCTGCATCTCCCCCCGCAAACTTGGCATCCTCAAAGAACGACGCATTTTCATACTCGAAAATCGACTTAGTCGTGGGACCATAAAACTTGTACCCCCCAGACCTTTTAAAGTATCCAATAAAATAGCAACTCATCGTCCTTGAGTCCAGTTTCTTTTCATTCAGCCTATAAACCCTAGCCTCAGCTGGACATCCCCAAATGTGTAAGTGCTTTAGACTAGGCTTCCTGCTCGTCCAAAGTTCATAAAGGGTTTTGGTAGTCGCTTTAGTTGGAACTTTGTTAAGGATATATGCTGCAGTCTTAAGTTCTTCTCCCCATAGTGATTCCGGTAAGGTAGAATGACTAATTATACTCCTTATCATGTCCTTAAGTGTCATGTTTCGTCTTTCAGCAACACCATTCATAGTGGGTGAACCCAGCATGGTGTATTGTAGGACGATACCACATTCTTCTAGGAATTTAGCAAATGACCATGGACGTTGTTCACCTGAACCGTCATATCTACCATAGTATTCACCACCATGATCAGATCTGACGCTTTTAATCCTTTTGTTGAGTTGGTTCTCAACTTCAGCCTTATAATTTTTGAACACGTCCAGTGATTGTGACTTTTCATGAATGAGATATATGTAGCCATATCTAGAAAAATCGTCTATGAACGTTATAAAATATTGTTGACCATTTCAAGCAACCGTAGGGAAAGGCCCACAAATATCTGTATGTATAAGTTCTAAGACATCCATAGTCCTGTTGGCTTCAAACCTCTTTTTATTGGTTTGTTTTCCCTTTATACAGTTAACACAAATCTCAAAATTTGTGAAATTTAAGAGATCTAGAATTTTGTCTGACACAAGTCTCTCAATTCTCCATCTAGAGATATGACCTAATCTCTTGTGCCATAATGCAACCGAATTCTCAGTGGTTAATTTTCTCTTTATACCTCGTGTATTTAATTGTAGGTATTCATTATATGAAGCAATTGTATCAATTAAATAAAGATTATCATAGCCTGCCAAAGAGCAGGAACCAACCAATTTTGAATCATGAAACAAACTAAATTTTTCATTTCCAAACGAACAAGAATAAGCAAATTTGTCCAAAGTAGAAATAGAAATCAAATTCCGTCTAAAAGACGATATAATAAATGTTTCATCAAGATCCAAATAAAATCTAGTCTTTAACAATAATCTAAATTTTCTTATTGCCTCAACTTGAACCGTCTTACAATTACCCACATAGATGTATCTTTCAGCATCACTTGGCTTTCAACAACTCAGGCAACACTACATAGACACATTGATGTGAGTTGTTGCACCAGAATCTATCCACCACGTGTGTCTAGGTACCGAAATTAAATTAACCTCAGAACAAACCAAATTAAGAAGCATACCTTTCTTAGCACGCCATGCATGATAGTTGGTGCAATGCTTCTTTTGATGCCCTTCAGCTCCACAGAAGAAACAACCCTTACCAACTCAGTCAGCCGATTTCTTTTGTTGTTTTTTATGAGGTGTTGTACCTGCAGCTTCTATATCCTTCTTCCTTTTCCTTGCTTTGTCCTTAAAGGTTGAGGCCAAGTAAGCACTATCTGTCTTATCTTGTTTCAGTCTTTCTTGTTCCTGAACACAATGTGAGATAAGCTCATTCAGAGACCAAGTCTCTTTCTGACAGTTGTAGCTCACCTTAAATTGGTTAAACTATGTTGGAAGTGAAATCAAAACCAGATGCACTAGTAATTCCTCTGAGAGTTCAAGCTTAAGTGCTTTCAACTTAGAAGCAAGATGAGACATCTCCATGATGTACTCCCTGATGTTACCTTTACCCTTATACCTCATTGAAATTAGGCTTTCCAAGTCAGCCTTTTCATTCTTGGCAAATCTCTTTTCAATATCCGCAAGGAAATCCTTAGCCGTAGTAATCTTTTTAGATATTGTGCCCCTGAATGCTTCCGAAATGGCTTTCTTCATGATCATCATGCACATGCGATTTGATTTCTCCCACTTTTCCATCTCCCTTCTTTGATTAGAGGTACTCGAATCCGTAAGAGGTGCTGGAGAATCAACCCTTATCGCAAGGTCAAAATCCATGACTCCGAGAACTATCTTGAGATTCTCTTGCCATGACTTGAAGTTAGAGCCATTTAGCATAGGAATAGAATTGATAGTGGCAGTAATATTAGCAGGAGCAAGTGCTGAATAGAGAGTAACAAAAAAACAAAAAAAGCTCATATAAGTCTCAAAACAAAAATAAATTCAAATAAAGGCAAATTCCATCTCAAGATACCGAACACTCCATTAATAATTTCATTTTTGGACAAAATATTAACTTTTAAGTGATTTCTTGGTGTAGTAATCAAATACTGATAATAATAACATAACAAACAATAAATCTTCCTTTGGGTCGATTCATTTGTCATATGTAAAATAAAATAATTATCACGCATTTATTACCACAGGTGCACATGCAATTTTGTTAAATATTTACCTTCCTTTGGGCCGATATATATTCACACAAGTTACATACACATAACCATTTATATTTCAAAACAAATTAATTTCCACAAGGGAGGTCACTTTGGCGACATGTTGTTTCAATTAATTTATTTCAAAATATATATACAAAATCATGCCAATATCCGAATTTAAAATTGCACCAAAGGAAACAGTTTAATTAATTAATAAAAACAGTTAAAAAAACTGCTTTACTGAATTTAATTAATTAATTAATAAATAAGTAATTAATTAATTTACTGAATTTAATTAACTAATTAATAAATAAATAAATAATTAATTTACTGAATTTAATTAATTAATTAATTAATAAGTAATTAATTAATTTACTGAATTTAATTAACTAATAAATAAATTAATTAATTAACTAATTTACTAAAATCAAACTGCTTTACTGAAGTTAATTAATTAATAAATAAATAAATAAATAATTTATTGAATTTAATTAATTAATTAATTAACTAATTTACTGAAATCGCAGCCCAAAACTTTTATGGGCCTCATGGGCCCATGTCTAGAAACCCTAGGGGTTTCCTCCAAGGGAAACTGTCGCGACCAGATGGCCATTGCTTTCTATTCTTTGATGCAGCGGCTAGATAGTTGCTGCTTGCATTACTTTAATGCAACGGCTATTTGGCCGTTGCTATCTTTGATGCTGCGGCCAGAAGGCCGCGACTATTCCCTTTATGCCGTAGCCAGAAGGCTGTGGCTTTCTTAATGTCGTGGCCAAAAGTGACGGCTTTCCCTTAATGCTGCGGTCATTGCCTGCGGCTTTCTTTTCTTAATGCTACGGCCAGAGGCCGCGACTTCTCTTAACCAGCGCGACAAGAAGCTTGCACTGCTGAATCAATCCATAAAATTTTTGGTTTAAAAGCACTGATATATATATTCAAATAATTACGAATCAAAATAATATGATTCTTAATGACTTAACATGAAAAAGGCTCCGATACCACTTGTTACAAACTTTAAATCTTTTGTGAAAACTATCACTCAAATAGCAAGAATAATAATGTCAAATCATCAAGAATATATAAACAATAAATGAAAGTGTACTTGAATCCATAACGATTATGTCTCTTTAGATTTGTGCGGTGAGTCTTTCAGATCAATACGAATTTCTGAGATAATCCTTTAAGTTTCTCTTTGCAACTAGTTTCTGATGATGAAATACAGAAACAACACTGATTCGTTCGTCTGATCTGGGGACCATAACCGATGTATTTATAGAGGTAACAACCTGTTACCCTATTGATAATTCTGTTTCAACCCATCAAGAAAACAAAATTATCCTTTAAGTATCTACACATTAAAGGCCCACACCCTATTAGATACATTAAATCCTAAAACTTAACATATCACTTTTAATTGGGCTTAGATTATTTGATAGTCCACAATGCATAATTATTCATATATGAGTCCAGCATTGAATTAATGATCCAACACTACTTTCTCAATCTGTCGGCCTTAAAACAGAATGTCAGTTTTCCCAAATGAAGATTAATTTCCATAAAAAAAAATATTATCAATTTTCAAGTATGGGAAAAATGAGGGAAACAAGTGGCATTATTTAGATTACACTTTTATACATTAATTTCAGAATTTTTAAATTTTGATGTATAAAAAAATAAAAATTAAATTAGTTCATCTCATTTTATTTTTTTTACAAATCAAATTAAAAAAATTAAATTAAATAAAAAATACAAGTATAATAGTATAATAAAAATAATAAAAAATTTATATTATCACATGAAAAAATTATCAAAGTATAAGAATTAAAATTAATTTAAAAATACAAGTTTAGGTATAATTAAAATAATACAAATTTCTAGTGACCACACAAAAAAATATGAAAGTACAGAAGCAAAAATATAAGTTTGGCCTACTCATTTCACTTTATTTTTTTTTATATATCAAAATATATGGGATTAAATTGAATCGAAAATGTAAATATAAAGATGTAATTGAAATGATAAAAAAATCAAATTATCACACCAAAAATATAAATAAGAAAGGTTAAATTGACTAAAAAATATAAATTTGATAATAAAAAATTTAAATAACTATAAAAAAATAAAAATATAAATTTAGCCTAGCATAACCATGAGATGGTATGGTGCTCAACATCCCCTTTAATTTATATTTGGATAAATTCATATTTTTACATTTTTTTGTAGTTATTTAATTTTTTTTAGGTTTAATTACTTCTTTATATTTATATTTTTGAATTAATTTAAATTTTATATTTTAATATTTTTTACATAATAATCTAATTTTTTTTGTCATTTTAATTAAACCCTTATATCTATATTTTTTTGTTAATTTAAGTTCTTGTACTTTAATATATATATATATAAAGAAGAAAATGTAATATGAATTAATTAATTTTTTTATATATCAAAATATATAAATTAAATTAACTCAAAAATATAAGTAAAGAGGTGTAATTGAAATAATAAAAAATTTAAATAATGAAAAAAAATATATAAAATTACTAAGTCAAAAATATATCTTACCAAATTTAAATAATAATATCATTAAAGAAATCCATTAAAAAAATATGAAGCCTTGCTATAAATAGTATTGGCCCTGCCATGTTTATTGACTGCTTGGGAAAAGTGAAAAGAAAAACAAATCAGAGAGTGACGGAGTCGTGAAGGCCAGTGGATGGGTAGAAAGAGAAGACACAGACGACGAGAGGTCTTCGTTAATGGCGGATCAATTCTTTATTCCTTTTCTAATTTATGTTTCCGATGATATTTTCTTTTTATTTATATATATATAAATCTCTATCGCTGTATTGAGATTGCGTTTCTTTCAATCGTTTTGTAGCAGAAACAGAATTAAGCGATATCCTTGTCCATGTCGTTGAGAGAGGGGCTCGTTGTAGCCATAGAATCGTAATCCGGAACGGTTCTAGATTTTGCTCGGCGTTTATTTAAATTTAAGCGACTCCACTCAACTCTGGCGTCTCCTCAGCTCCCTATCTCTCTCCGATTGTGTCTCCGCAACTTCCTTTCTTTCTCTCCACTAAAAGCGGGTGAATCATCTGATATGGATGAGATAGATCCAAGGCGACAATCGGGTAACGCAACCTCCACCAAAAGCGGCTCAATCATATGATCTCAAGGGGTGTTTTGCGGCAGTGGTTTTAACACTTATAAATGTTTTAACACTTATTTAATTATATATTTATTAAAAATTAAAGAATTTAAACATTATTTTAATAATGTTTTAAAAAAATTTCTCTAACTTTTTTCAAGATGCTATTTTCATTTTATTTCGCTGACTAAGTGTTTTATAATCTTATTTTTTAAGAACTCTAATATTTTTAATTTTTTTGGTCTTTAAACATTATAAATTCTCTTACCTTTATTATCACTGCCTTCTATCTCATCCGTCGCCTTTAAGCCTATCGTTGTCACCTCCATCGCCGCCTTCAACTTCTATTACAACATTGTCACCTCCCGCCCATTGTCAATGTCATTTCCAACTTCCATCGCAGTATCGTCCATTGTTGTTACTATTAACTCTATCCTCCTCTTTATCATTGCCTCTAGTCCATCTTCATTGCTATTGGCTCGCCTTTCTCTCTATCCATATATATATAATATTTAATATTTTTATGAATTAAATTTAAATTTAAACATAAACTATTATATATATACATTTAATAATTATTTATAATTTATCAACAATATAATGATAAATTTTTTATTAGTTAAATATTAATTTATAATTTATTTTTATTAAAAATTAATATTTATAAATTTTATTTATATTATTTAGTAACATATTTATTTTAATCTTTTTATTAAACTCTGATAATTTATCTATTTTTTAAAATAAAATATATAAATAAAAATTTAAAATATATTTATCTAAATATATTATTTCAATATCTAGCTTCAAAAGATTTATACCATTTTTAAGTAAAAAATCTCGAAAACCATCTTAAAAAAGGATAACCCCCCCCCCCCCCCGGGGGGGGCTCCTATTCTTGTTCTTCACGTTTTACATTACATTCTTGTTATTTTTGTTTAGATTTTCCTTCCGTTGATTAATGCAGACGTGTATGGCGATTGCGCATTCCCGTCCTTCCGAGGTGGCGATGATGTCTCCGTCGCCGGTGATTGTAACGCAGGACGAGCTCAAGAAGATCGCCGCCTACAAGGCCGTGGAGTTCGTGGAGTCTGGCATGGTCTTGGGCCTGGGCACCGGCTCCACCGCCAAGCACGCTGTCGATCGAATCGGTGAGCTCCTGCGCCAAGGCAAGCTCACCAACATTGTCGGAATTCCCACCTCCAAGAAGACCCACGAGCAGGCCGCATCGCTCGGGATTCCCTTGTCCGACCTCGACAGCCACCCCGTCGTCGATTTGGCCATCGACGGTGCCGACGAGGTCGACCCCTATATGAATCTGGTCAAGGGCCGAGGTGGGTCGTTGCTCAGGGAGAAGATGATAGAGGGGGCTTGCAAGAAGTTCATCGTTATTGTTGATGAGTCCAAGTTGGTGAAGCATTTGGCGGGCAGTGGCCTGGCTATGCCGGTTGAAATTGTTCCATTTTGCTGGCAATTCACTTCTCAGAGGCTGAAATTGTTGTTTGAGGACGTGGGTTGCGTCGCGAAGCTCAGGACTTTCAGTGAAAACGGCGAACCATTTGTGACCGACAACGGGAATTACATCATCGATTTGTATTTCAAGAAAGATATTGGGGATTTGGGAGCTGCCAGCGATTCAATTCTCAGGCTTCCTGGTGTGGTGGAGCACGGGATGTTTCTGGGCATGGCAACGACGGTCATTGTTGCCGGCGAACTCGGCGTCACAGTGAAGAACAAGTACGCGCATCTGTAACCTCCTTAGTTTACTAATCAAATTTCAAACGGGTGTCTGACTTATCATCATAATGTAGGCTATTTGGATTCTGCTTTTCTGTTTAGGGAAAGTGGGGCTTTGTTAGTTATTCATGTAACAGGGGAGGAGAGTTTTGATATTCTTAGCAAATCAATTGATACAAGTATTGAGGGATTATAGGGAACAAAATCCTGTCAAAATGAATATAAAAAATTTGAACATTTTGATAACAATTTGTTTTTGGTTTCTCCAATTATCTACTGACCTATTTTGAGTTCAACACCTCTACTTCTTGTTGCTAATTCTCCATGGATGATTTGAACGATTATTTATCAAAAATGCTTTTGGAATGTCTGTTGGTTGTTTCTTAAAATTTCTCCCGAGGCTCTAACCCTGGAGCTCTATTTTGATTATAAGTTGGACATGGATGATGCTGATATTCCTTCTGACAGTTCCCATATCTGCTTTGGGATTGCCCCAGTGGCAACCTCCCCCCCCCCCCCAGCACTTTTGTGTAAGCAGCGAATAGGACAGAGGGTGGACATTCGTCATGGGTTTAATCGATATCGAGGTGGATGAGACATTGCCAACAAGTATTACTGTGCAGTAAGTGCTGTTTCCTCATCTTGAGATGGTAACTTGATTGGTCTGTTTATAGCTCTGTAGCAAAACTTAATTCTTGATTTATGGAGATGAAAATTCTGATACGATCTCAAAATATTTCCTCTGTAATGGTGAACTAACTTTAGTTTTCTATTGAATTAGAGGATCCAGGTTTGTTTTGCCAAGTTCATATTAATTGTAGTTCAGTACTGGTAATGGAAACATGCTTGGAAAAACACAGCTCATAAACACCAAAGATAGTTACAAATTGCAGATTTTTTCTTAAAAGAGTCTGATTCAATTGTTTTTGGTGTCTCGGTTCCCTGATGTATTTTGTTGTTGACAAGGTCAGTCATAGGATTGCCTATTGAAAAATCCAAAACATGTAGATGGTCCTTCAGAGTTCCAGTTACAAATAAGAGTTCCTTTAATTAAGAAATCATGTCATTTAAATAATTTTAAGACGCATTGTGTCCAATAGGCTAATCACAATAAATAGAACCTTGTGAATGGATGCATATGAACTCAAAGAAATGTCTTGTGACCTGCTTAATAGTTTCATGTGCATGGTACCCATGTACACAAGTGGACATTTTATGCTGTTCGTTTCCCAGTTTAACCTTTTTAATTAGAGATAGGAATTGGGACAGTTAATTTATATATTCTAACATTCAAAATCAGATTGTTGAGATTAACAATTGGTGTTCGCCCGGCGCCACCCCCCCCCCCCCCCCCCCCCCGGGGGAGTGAACTAGAATGCATGAAACTCAACATAGTTGGAATAATCACATTTATCATTGCATTGACAGATCTTCATTCTGAAATCTCTATTGATACTACTGTTGTCTATGTTGCTAACAATTACAGTGACAGTTACTTTTAGTTCCATTTATGGTGAAAGTGGAAATAGCAGTTAAAGCCTCAGTATAAGAGCCAACACAAATGGGAGTCATTTGAGTATAGAAAAATGATGAAGTTCTAATGATACTGATGTTACTAAAAAATACAAGCATCTGTGGAATCTCCAATTTTGCATTTTTTGTTGCCCAGTTGCTTTGTTTTCAATAATATACACACAACTTTAACTCGAGACAGTTTCTGCAGTGAATATTGGCCTCGTCATATAGCCCAAGTTTGAGGTTGTGTCTAGAGAAGTTTAATTGTATTTGTACAGATGCCAAAACAAGAGACTTATTTTTCCTAGTTCTCTGTCCTTGGGTTGTGTCCTATTATGCACAGCTCATGCATTTATGTCTAAGAAACAGCTAAAAAAAATTCTGCCCGTCATATTGTAAACACCTCGTTCAGAAATCCCAACCACCTGGACTACCTGAACGAGAGCGCTTACAGAAGAGAAAAGAATGAAACACAAGACAGAGAATTACCCTGGCATGCAAATGTAAAAGAATAAAACAACGAAAGCAAGGCAATATACATGCACGCACACGAGTACCCTGCTAGGACAGTGGTCATATAGTATATAAATACATACAAACACCTGTGTCGACAAATAAAAAATAAAAGAAACGACCCAGCACAGTAAAAAATAAGGGGACAAAAGCCCATTAAAACATCAGAGACGACGAGGGGGAAACTGGTTGTATACCATACCGACACGGCTAGCTGCTAGGTGTTGGGATCCTCGCTCTCAATTTTCGCTTTACCCTTACCTGGAATGATGGAAAGTAAGGTGAGTCGCAAGACTCAACAAGTTTATAGGAAAATGAAGGTTATAAATTAAATAGAAGAAGAGATCTCCCCAAACACGGTCCCACACATACACACAAGCCATGAGACACTACAACACAATAGTATAGCATAAGGAAAACACATATCGGTGCTTGGGGCCCTAGGCTCTCTCGGAATGGTACTCCCGTCTGAGATTGTAGAATACATGGTAACCATGCAATGCGCATATAAGATGTAAGGCATAGTAAGCATCATCTAGATACATTGACACCCATATATCCAGGCATCAGCCAGATGCTTTGCCCACATAGTAAACCACACGTGATTCATATGCCAGTGCCAGATGCAACTAACAATACTAGGATGTCCGTGTCCAAGCATAAATAGAACATGAAAACCCCAACATGCAGCCCGTACTCATGTGCATACCAAACCATGCAACAAAAATAGAGTATATCAAGTTATGTAGTAACCATATAACAACAGAGCTAGTCAACAGTGCCTGGCACCGGTCGGCGGTCAGTGACTAGGAGTGTCCGGCCGACGGTCTAAGAAAGACTGTACAGTAGTCACTCCAATATCACTGAACAGCCGACCCTTGCCCCCACTGCCCAATAGCTTTAGCCTATTAATAGTCAAGAATCCATAATTATATCCGAACATCTAAGAACCTAATCCCTGAGTGAGTTCGGCATCATTTCCACAGGCGAGGGGGTGGCACAAACCCCCGTAGGCAATCAACAAATAAAATCATCGAAGCTATCTTATTAAATTCAATTTACACCAATAGGCTCATAATTCCATAATTAATAAATGGACTGAAACGAACGAATGGAGGGTAAATAAATTCACAACAGAAAGAACTTCGTAGAGGGGGTAGGAAACTTGCCTCGAAGAAGAGATCAGTGGGCTTATTTTGTTTCAAAGCGATAAAAATTATACAAACTGCAACATCGTATAATTTGCCAAAATTAATAAAATCGACATCTAAACGAAATTCCAACCATAATAAATTATTAATACTAGCTTCTCTACTTACTAGGGTAATTAAATCTTCAATTAAACCTGATTTAAATCTCAATTTCTCCCAATTTCCACCATTTCCAGCGCTGGCTCGAGCTTCTTCTTCACTGAAATTAACCCCTTCTGTTTGCAGCGCGAAATCGGCCAAAAATGAGCCTTAAATTGGCCAAAATGAGCTGCCAAGACACGGCTGTGTGGTAGTCCCTGGGAGGCCACCGCCCCATGCCAAAACAACGTCGTTTTGGATGCCTAGAGACTGATTAAAAATCAGTCATTTTCTTAGCCTCGCGCGCGCACCCCCGCATCTCGATTCCGCGTCCGTAGCCCTCTCCCCCCCACACACGCCCGCGACCACCCGCGCTAGCCACCTCTTTCATACATATAATGTGCTCAATTTTATTTAAAGGGACCCTTGGTCCCTTTTTTAGCAATCGCACTTCAGCCCCCCAAACTTCTAGAATACACACACACACCCCACTTAATATTTACACTAACACCCCGAAACTTCTGAAAATCTTCCAATTTAATTTATTATTATGATATTTAATAATAAAGTTATTCCTATACTTAATATTATTATTATGATTATTAGCAACCTATTAATCTTCACACCAAATTAACACATTAACTACTAATTAAATTAAACTACGATTTACGGGTCGTTACAAATTCTCACCCTCTTAAAAGAATTTCGCCCCCGAAATTCGTACCTGGCTAGGCAAATAACTAAGGATGAAGTCACCTCATGTCCTCCTCTAGCTCCCAAGTAGCTTCCTCAGGCGTATGTCGCTGCCACTAAATCTTTACACAGGGAATTGTACGACTGCGGAGTACTTTCTCTTTTCGATCCACAATATTAGCTAGCAACTCAGTGTATGACGCGTCCTCTTGCACCATGAGCGAGTGATAATCAATAACATACCCGGGATCTGCCATGTACTTGCGAAGCATAGAAACATGAAAGACATCGTGTATGTGTGCTAGCTGAGGGGGTAAAGCCAATCGGTAAGCCAACGATCCAACATAACGAGGACTAAGCTTGCCAGATACTCCAAAGTGTCAAACACCCCTCATCGGCATGACTCAAAGGAAAACATGGTCACCCACAACAAACTCCAAATCTTGGCGTCGTTTGTCTGCGTAACTCTTCTGGCGATCTTGAGCTGCCTTCATCCTAGCTCGAATCAACTAGATCTTTTCTGTTGTCTGCTATACTAACTTCGGTCCAAGCAATGCTCGCTTCCCATCCTCAGTCCAGCAAAGTGAGGATTTACACGGTCGCTCGTACAATGCCTCAAAAGGTGTCATCCTGATACTAGCTTGGAAGCTATTATTGTAGGCAAACTCCACTAACGACAGATAGTCATCCCAACTCCCATGAAAATCTAATACACAGGCGCAAAGCATGTCCTCAAAGGTCCGTATGGTCCATTCCGACTGCCCATCGGTCTGAGGGTGGAAGGCTGTATTGAAAGTCAACTGGGTCCCCATAGCACTCTATAACGCTTCCCAAAATCATGAGGTGAATCGAGGATCCCTGTCTGATACAATGCTGGCTGGTACTCCGTGTAGTCTCACCACCTCATCGATGTATAACTTGGCCAGTCGATGAATAGGATAAGTCTTCTTGACGAATAGGAAGTGTGTCGATTTAGTCAGCCGGTCAATAATCACTCATATCGAATCAAATCCCTGGCTGGATCGTGGCAATCTTGAGACAAAATCCATACCTATGCGCTTCCATTTCCACTCCGGAACAACTAAAGGTCGTAACAGTCCCACAGGTCTCTAATGCTCAGTTTTGACTTGTTGGCACACTAAACATCGCGATACAAATTCTGCTACACTCTTTTTCATGCCGCTCCACCAATATTGACGTCGCCAGCCGTGATACATTTTTGTCGCTCCAGGATGTATAGTATAGGGAGAACGATGAGCTTCCTCTAGGATCTTTTGCCTGATATCTCTATCATTAGGCACACAAATCTGTCCACGAAACAATAGCAAGCCGTCGTCCCTCTGGCTGTACCCTAATGGTTCAAACTTCTCCATGTCAACCATAATCTCTCCAAGCTCCACATCCTGACACTATCGATCTTGAATCTGATCCTCTAGATCTGAATGGACACTCATGGAAGCACAATAAAGGGTAGGATTATCCGGTGCCACTGAGATGGTAAGGTCACTCATCTACTCCAGTAAGAACCACTCTTGCACCATCATAGCTGCAATTGATGCTCCATGACGACTTAAAGCATCTGCTACCACATTAACTTTACCTGGGTGATAAAGGATCTCGCAATCATAGTCTTTGAGCAGCTCCAACCAACGACGTTGTCTCATATTGAGTTCCTTCTGCGAAAAGAGGTACTTAAGACTCTTATGATCAGTGTATATCTGGACTCTCTCACCATAAAGATAATACCTCCAAATCTTCGAAGCAAACACTACGGCTGCTAACTCCATATCATGGGTAGGATAATTCTCTTTGTGCCTCTTCAACTGTCTAGACGCATAAGCATTCACTCGGTCGTCCTGCATCAAAATGCACCCTAGCCCTGCATATGAGGCATTACTATATATAGTAAATAACTCACAACTCCTGGGTATCGTCAGTACTGGCGCCGAAGTCAAACGCCATTTAAATTCCTAGAAGGATCTTTCACAAGACTCGTCCCAAATAAATCTAACGCCCTTCCTTGTCAACTTTGTCATCGGTGATGCCAACCGCGCAAAGCCTTCTATGAACCGTCAGTAATACTCGGCAAGACCAAGAAAACTCCGAACCTCAGTCACTGTCATCGGTCTCGGCTAATCCATCATAGCTCTAGTCTTCTCTGGATCTACTGAGATACCCTCACCTGAGACCACGTGTCCCAAGAATACAACTCAGGTCTGCCAAAACTCACATTTAGAGAACTTTGCATATAGCTGCTCTTCCCTGAGCTTCTGTAGAACCATACTTAGATGCACCTCGTGTACCTCAGGGCTCGGTGAGTAGACTACGATGTCGTCAATAAAAATTATAACAAAGGAATCCAGATACTCCTTGAACACCCTGTTCATCAAGTCCATAAATACTGTAGGGGTATTGGTCACTCCAAATGGCATGACCACAAATTCATAATGCCCATAACGTGTACAAAATGCCGTCTTCGCAATATCCTCATCTATGACTCACACCTGATGATAACTTGACCGCAAGTCTATCTTGGAGAACATCGATGCACCACACAACTGATCCAGTAAATCATCCACATGAGATAGGGTGTACTTATTCTTAACTATTACCTGATTAAGCTGTCAGTAATCTATACATAATTGCATAGACCCATCCTTCTTACACACAAATAATACTGGGCCTTCCATGGCGATGTGCTCAGTTGAATAAAATCTCTATCCAAAAGATCTTGCAACTGCACCTTGAGTTCCTTCAGTTCATTAGCAGCCATTCGGTAAGGAGTCTTGGAAATGGGCTGCATACCTAGTATCAGATCGACTGTAAAATCAATCTCCCGGTGCGGCGGTAGTCCTGACAACTTATCTGGGAACACGTCTAAAAAGTCTCGCACCACAGGGTAGGCAGCTAACTCCTTCTCCCCGACAACCACAGTCACAAATGAAAAATACGCTTCACACCCTCGTCGTATAAGTCTCTCAGTTTGCATAAATGATATCATCGGCGTAGTCACCACTGGCTTCACGCCCCGGTATATAACAACTGGTCTCCCTGGGTACTCAAACGAAATCACCTTCCCTCGATAGTCAACTCGAGCATAATGTCGTGAGAGTAAATCCATATCCAATAGCAAATCAAAATTCTGAATAGCCAGAACAATAAGATCCCCTAAAAATACTTGATCCTATCTGTAGGCCCTGGGCACTGTGCCGCTGGTAGGGATAATGGTGCTACTGGTCCCTGTGCCCTCGGTGTAATCTGCCTCTGAGCTGGCCTAGGTCATGCTCCTCCAGTCCGCAGTCCTCCAACCTGCGCTGGCTGTGTGCACACATTCACTCAGTGGCCCCTCTGTCCACAACGAAAGTAGATGATGTCCTGACTTGCCGCTAGTCTAGGTCCCTGTGGGCAATCCCTCCTCAGATGCCCTGGCTGACCACATCAGTAGCACACATCTCGACGCACATCCCGACATTGTCCCTGATGCCTCTGTCCACACTACATGCACGGTGGAGATCCCCTAAGCTCTTACTAGAGCATGCGTCCGACTTCCTCTTCTTGCTATTGCCTCTTGCTCCCTTCATCACTGCCTGATCCGGTTGGGTCTCTAGTCGGTCCCGCTCAATTGCATGAGCTCGCTGGACAGTTGTAGGAAAATCTGATGCCTCAATGCCGGCTATAACATGACGAATCTTAGCTTGTAACCCCATCTGGAACTTACTAACTTTATGAGACTTAGGGGTCACCAACTCCAGGGCATAGCGTGATAAATCCACAATCTCTGTCTCGTTCTAAGTGATAGTCTTGTTCTCCTGTTGCAACTCAATGAACTTAAATACTTTTTACTCTTGGACCCAATGAGGTACGTAAGTCTCATTGAATGCTACTACAAACTGTGCCCATGTCGGCCCCCCATCACCCAATCACTGCCTGGTAGTCTCCCACCAAGGCTCGGGGTCTCCTCGCAGAAGAAAAGTCCCTAGTCGAACCCTATGTGCCTCTGCACAACCTATTGACCTCAGGTGCTTCTCTACTACCAATAGCCAGTCCTCTGCCTCCGTCGCATCTGCACCTCCTCTAAACTTTGGCGGGCGTAATGCCATGAAATTCTTAAGTAGTGCAGCATCAGAACTATCCTCTGCCCTCGGTGTACCTGAGTGTGATGCCTGGGCCATATGGTTCCCACCGTCATGATTACGCTCATGTCGTAACTGCGATGCCGCCAATACATCCACGGCCCGTAAAATGCCTGTCAATGTTTCCTGTATATCCGGAGGCCTTGGTTGTCGCTCACCTCTATACCTACCGCTGGTGCCTCGCCTCAGGAGTAGATATAAGCTATCCTCGACCTTCCATTGGCGGTCGGCCCTAACCTCATCTGCAGTGTGCATCCATGACTCCTACATAACTAAGAATAATTAGAATGCATTTTGAAATTAAGGACGCGACCTAACACCCTAACTCTACCTAACAGTCGTGGTGTACAAGTACTTGTCCCTCAAATCTGACTTAACGACGCTTTGATACCAACAATGTAAACACCCCTGTTCGGAAATCCCAACCACCTGGACTACCTAAACGAGAGCGCTTACGGAAGGAAAAAGAATGAAACACAAGACAGAGAATTACCCTGGCATGCATACGTAAAGAATAAAACAACGAAAGCGAGGTAATATACATGCACGCACAGTGGTACCCTGTTAGGACAACAGTCATATAGTATATAAATACATACAAACACCTATATCGACAAATAAAAAATACAAGAAACGACCTGGCACAGTAAAAAATAAGGGGATAAAAGCCCATCAAAACATCAGAGATGACGAGGGGGAAACTGACTGTACACCATACCGACACGGCTGGCTGCTAGGTGTTGCGATCCTCGCCCTCAATTTTCGCTTTACCCTTACCTAGAATGATGGAAAGTAAAATGAGTCGCAAGACTCAACAAGTTTGTAGGAAAAGGAAGGCTATAAATTAACTAGAAGAAGAGATCTCCCAAAACAGTCCCACACATACACACAAGTCATGAGACAATACAACACAATAGTATAGCATAAGGAAAACACATATCGGTCCTTGAGGTCTACACAAGACATCCAGCACCCAAGTCCCATACCAACCTGCCGCTGCCTTAAAAGGCAATATAAGTCTTCAACAAACTTGTGCGCACTCCTCGGGTCGATGCTCCCGACACTCGAGCCTCTGAATAACCGAGCCCTAGGCTCCCTAGAAACGATACTCCCGTCTGAGACTACAGAACACATGGTAACCATGCAATGCGCATATAAGATGCAAGACGTAGTAAGCGTCAACTAGATACACTGGCACTCGTACATCTAGGCATCAAGCAAATGCTTCGCCCACATAATAAACCACATGCGATGCATATGCCAGTGCTAGATGCAACTAACAACACTAAGATGTCCGTATCCAAGCATAAACAGAACATGAAAATCCCAACATACAGCTCGTACCTATGTGCATACCAAAACATGTAACAAAAATAGAGTATATCAAATTATGTAGTAACCACATAACGGCAAAGCTAGTCAGTAGTGCCTGGCACCGGTCGGTGGTCAGTAGCTAGGAGTGTCCAGCCGATGGCCTAAGAAAGACCGTATAATAGTCACTCCAATGTCATTGAACAGCCGACCCTTGCCCCCGCTGTCCAACAACTCTAGCCTATTAACAGCCAAGAATCCATAATTATACTCGTACTCTAAGAACCTAATCCCCGAGTGAGTTCGGCATCATTCCCACAGGCGTGGGGGTGACAAACCCCCGTAGGCAATCAACAAATAAAATCATCGAAACTATCTTATTAAATTTAATTTACACCAATAGGCTCATAATTCCATAATTAATAAATGAACTGAAACAAATGAATTGAGGGTAAATAAATTTACAACAGAAGGAACTTCATAGAGGGGGTAGGAAACTTGCCTCGAAGAAGAGATCCGTGGGCTGGTTCTGTCTCAAAGCAGTAAAAATTATACAAATTGTAACATCGTATAATTTGTCAAAATTAATAAAATCGGCCTCTAAATAAAATTCTAACCGTAAGAAATTATTAATACTAGCTTCTCTACTTATCAGGCTAATTAAATCTTCAATTAAACCTGATTTAAACTCCAATTTCTCTCAATTTCCACCATTTCCAACGTTGGCTCGAGCTTCTTTTTCACTGAAATTAACCCTCTCTGTTTGCAGCATGAAATCGGCCAGAAACGGGCCTTAAATTGGCCAAAATGAGCGGCCAGGACGCTGCCATGTGGCGGCCGCTGGGAGGCCACTGCCTCATGCCAAAACAACGTCGTTTTGGATGCCTAGAGGCTGATTAAAAATCAACCATTTTCCTAGCCTCGTGCGCGCACCCTCGCGTCTCGATCCCGCGTCCGTAGCGCCCCCCCCCCATGCACACCCGCGACCACCCGCGCTAGCCACCTCCTTCATACATATAATGTGCTCAATTTTATTTAAGGGGACCATTGTTCCTTTTTTTGCAATTGCACTTCAGCCCCCAAACTTCCAGAACACACACACACCCCACTTAATATTTACACTAACACCCTGAAACTTTTGAAAATCTCTTAATTTAATTTATTATTATGATATTTAATAATAAAGTTATTCCTATACTTAATATTATTATTATGATTATTAGCAACCTATTAATCTTCACACCAAATTAACATATTAACTACTAATTAAATTAAACTACGATTTACAGTTCGTTACATATACTGACCATTTTTATCCATGGTGCCTTCGGATTTATTTTGGTTGTGCTCTGGTTTGTTTGCTTTGGTGTGGCTCTTGTCGTACATCATTGCCGTGGATGGAGAATAAAGGTCGAAGGAGAAGGATCAAGCTTGTTACAGAGAAGATGTCTGATACTGCTTGTTGTCTTCACATTTGTTGCAGCGTAATCATCTGATCTCCGAACGTCTAGGTAGTAGTACTATTATTCGATATTTATACCTATTAATTATTGACTTTAATTCTGTACAAATATCTTAATTCTTCTATATTTGGTTTAACTGTTGTTTTTCAAAAAGCAATGCTGTAAGTGAATGTTATTGACATCCATGGGAATCAGTGTGGGTGCACTTAGCATGCATGTCCTTTGCATACAAAACTGTATATGCTTGATAGCATACTCTGATGATGTTGGAGAAAGAAATAGTAGTGCTTTTGAAGGTGTAGGAATAAGATTCATATGGTTAGGGAATTGTTTGTGTTTTTGTTTTGACGGGGATTGGAGGGGGCAACCTTTAGACTCCTTTTTGTTTTTGTGATGATCTTCATTGTAAGTAGTCTTATGGGTTTGCCTCGCCATGAATGGTGCTCTTCTTGTGGTAGAAATATTGTTAATGCTATTACTTGTAGAATTCATTTGGTTCAATTTATCTTCTCATGTTAGTAATATTGTCGATGGCTCAGTTGCTGACTCTAGGAGGAGGTAGTGGACATCATTGTGTCTTTCTATCAATAGCTCATTTGAACTAGTTCTTGCAAGACAAAGTTGCAACTTGTAGAAGTTGCTCTCTTTGTGGATAGGCAACTGACGTAAGACCAATGGTTGGGACTTATTGGTGTGGTGACTTTTGAGGAAGTTAAAAAGTCATTATTTGGTATGGATGATGATAAAGCGCTCAAGTTTAAACCCTAAAACCTAAACCTTAAACTCATAAAATCTCAAGCCTTTTTAATGAATTTACCGTTAAATTCATTAGAAAGACTTGGGATTTTGTGGGTTCTGATGTTGTAAAGGTAGTTGGAAGCTTATTTTCCACAAGTTGTCTTTTGGGAAAGGTTAATGCTATCATCATCGACTAATGTTAGGAATCATGACTGATGACAGTATTATCAGTCATGTGTCGCATCCTCATTGGAGGAAGTGTTAGGTAGAGGAAACAATGGTATATGGTCTATTTAACCTCCTTTAATAAAAAGACGCCACATAACTAATGACATTGTCATTAATCATGACTCCTAACATTATTCTATCATCATTAGCCTCATTTCGAAGGTCCCCCTTTTGGAAATGCTTAGCTAATTTAGGTCAATTTTTTGTTGTTACGTCTGGCAAAATAAGTCTATAGTATGGATAACATTGTTGTCAAACTCGCGAGTCAACTTGTATGAATTTACGAGTCACATAACTTTAAACCAGTCAACTAACTTATAAACTCAAATTTTCATAAAATTAGAGTTGACTCACGATTCAATACTATAAATTTGATGGTAAATTCGATGCTAAACTCGGTAAACTTTAAACAAGTGATAACAAAACCCCAACTTTATTCCCCATATGAGCTACCAAATATGCCAGACTGCCCCTATCAACTTCTAGTATAGGGGTTAACTCATTCTTACGATATTTATTGTCTATTTAATAAAATGATATTCTCCTAAATTAATCAGTTTTCACTCCACATGAAGTTAGATGTTTAACAATGTGTGTTATTTTTATTTATATTAGGTTATGATTGACTTATGAGAATTTACATTATATATAAATTAATATTTAAAATTTTGATGATGGATGAATGATGACAAATACTGAACTTAATATTTAGAAATTTTATATTATTTAGTAGTTTTGAAATCAATAGATGAAATTATTTTAAAATACATACATACATGTATTTTATTTATAAAGAATACAATTGTAAATTGTAATAATCATGTTAGTAAGTAATATTAATTAATTTTTTTATAAAATTGTCATTCTGAATATATATTTACATATATTAAATGATATATTTAATTGTCTCCAAAATTTTACGATTTTACAATATGAGTTTACGATTTGATTTTATGAACCATTCTTCGATCCCATTGTAAAATCTCGAGTTTAACAACTTTGATGGATTGACAAAAAATCAGCTAAAGTGGGCCAAAATAGCTAAAAAGAAAAAGGGTCAAAAATGGGCTAAGGGCTTATAGGAAATAGGCCTAGCCCATACATGGTCGCCCCAAGGCCACCCTTGAGTCATGGATTACTAGACTTCGCTCATAATCTATAGCTTTATTCAATAAAGTCATGACCAACATATGTAGAAGTCTAATGGGTCACACACAAAAAGGGTTTGTAAATACAAGATAATGGCGAGCTTGATTAGGATTGGGAATCCCAATAAGGAGGTAAACTTCTTAAATATTAATAGTTAATATTTTAAAACTTATAATAAATCAGTCTTTTAATTAAGTTTGTCATAATTTACCAAAAATCTTAGTTGGACTAGACTACCCAAATTAAGGGCTTGGATCTTAGTGAATTGGTATTTGTTATGAGCTCATTTATGAAACTAAGCTAAGGACATTGGGAGAGTTAAAGAGCTTAATGGGTTGTTTTAAAGTGTTTAAAATTAAGCCCCAAATGAATTGTTTTAAAGTGTTTAAAACTAAACCCCAAATGAATTGTTTTAAAGTGTTTAAAACACGAGATTAAAGACAATGCGACCCGAACCTTCCAATAGGGTTTTGTGACCAAGGGTTATAAATAACCCTAAATGGTTCTTTTCACGGAGGCCACAAAAAGCCATGAGATGCATGGAATTTGGTGTGCCTCTTAGCTATTGATGCCGTGTGATGTGCATGTGAGAAAGTTCTGGTGCCACCCTCTTGAGCTAGCATTCTTTCGTCCATAGGGAAGCTACCCCATTATAGGTTCTTGGATTGCAAGCTTGTGTGGATATTGTTAAAGGCCGGGCACTTGAACGACTTGGGTGATTATTGCTTTTTGAGTTAGATCTACACGTCAAGAGGTAATCATTTTCCATTCCTCCGTAATCTATTCCCTTTGAGAGATCTTAAAGGAATTTATGCTTAAATTTTTTTTTCGTTGTGCTTATGATTCGTAAATTCCTTCAAAATCATCCTCAAGACTTAAGTTCAAATAAGTTTCGAGGCTCATAGTATCTAGGTCATTATATACATGCCAGTCAGGGGCCTCAAAGTCCTCCGCCTCTTGCGTAAAGACCAGTTCAAGAATTTTCTCTCTAGGATGCTAGGATTCTAGAAAGAAACTTGCAAAGTAGAAGCCATACTTTGTAAAGCAACTCCCTTAACGTATCTTTCTTTCCTGGAAGTCCGTTGAATGGTAATAGTCCTTCACTACCTCCATTCAAGCTGTGGAGAATTCCTCTTCCCACCGGGCCTTGAGGGACTTGATATGCTTCTTATAACGAGCACTATCATCCACCTACAAAGTGTGTTCTTGCGAAAGGTTCTCATATGTGGCCCACACTTCGCAAATCTCCTTATCCAACCCTTCATTGGCCTTTCTAAGCTCCTCAATCTCCCCCTTCATGCTCGAGAAGCCAGCACGAGCCTTTTTTGGCTTGAAGCGTAGATCATCAATCTCTAGCCTTATCTTTCGGATGTCTACTTGAAAGGAGCACTCATGCTTCTTCCATTTCACCTAAATCTCCATCAACTCATTTGTCAAGACCCTAGGATGTATAAGAGCTTATGGTAGGATTGGGTGTAGCAAATTATTCCTCAAGAGGGGAATCAAATATATTGCCTAGTAGTTAATTTCGATCGAAAATTGAAGGTCATTGACTGGTAAGGCGACCAATTCTAAGAGGTTGATTCGTAGCAGCAGATATTAGGCTACTGTAGTGGACTCTAGTGAATTTTTGCGATTGAGACTGTGAAGCGAATAAGAGCTTTGAACCTTGGCCTTCGATGGTCAATTAATGGAAGATGGAACAAGAATGACACAGATGGAGACACAATTTCAACAAATGATAGCGGCCATGTCGGATGTACAGATGCGAGTAGGAGCTGTAACAGCCCGTTTTCTTGGGGCGTGTTATGCCTTAGGAAATTTGGTCTATTTTTTTTTTTTTGTCATTACATAATCCCGAAATTCCCTAAGACCTTATCTAGTGCGAGATATCTACACTAGAATACAAAGCGGAAGCTAAATCGAACCTGTTCATGGCAATATATACATGAATAACTAGACAAGTGCTTATTACAAACGTTGTTACATAACATTCGAAAAGTAAAACAAATGTACATAATCCTTAACTATTCATATCACATCATCATAATCCTTATCACAAGCCATCCATTAACTATTTGCACGTGGGTCCCTAAATCCAGATTTGTCACTGCGAACATTAAATCGGTAATGCCATCACACTGTTAGGGTTCCTTATCCCCTATCTGCGAGTTACATTGGTTGCACCACTATCACCTTATTAATTGACGCGACTCATATGCCATCACTTGGCCATCTTTAGCCTCTTGCTTGACCCAATCCGTTGAATCCCTGATCTTTACATCTTATTACCGAGACACTAAATGATCCTCGAAAAATATTTATCCTAATTTTTTAATTAGGTCTTGTCATATTAGACTAATCATCCATGATTCGATCATCCTTAATAACCTATCATTTCACGCCATGATTCGACTAATAACCTCAAATCAATAGTCTCTAACTCTCTCGGATTCATACTCACGGTTTACCGAGTCAACCTTACACCCGAATCATATCATCAGATCCTAACATCAATAGCTAGATTATTTCGAAAGGGAGTTCTATTGCTTAGCAAGACTAGATTCTCCAATCAATAACCTTTAAAACTTCAATCGACCATTTCCAAATCTCCAAATAGGGATTTCATTTTACGAACGCTTAGTCTCTTTCCCCTAAACCTCCACTTTGGGTTCTTACTAAGTGGTTCTACCAGATCCTCTAAAGTCTCTCCAAATTACTATACCCTAATCTCCAAATAGGGTCTAATCAACTATATTTGAGTCACTTAGGGCTTCCAATAATCTTAAGCTCTGATACCAACTGTAACAGCCCGCTTTCTTGGGGCGTGTTATGCCTTAGGAAATTTGGTCTATTTTTTTTTTTTTTTTTTGTCATTACATAATCCCGAAATTCCCTAAGACCTTATCTAGTGCGAGATATCTACACTAGAATACAAAGCGGAAGCTGAATCGAACCTGTTCATGGCAATATATACATGAATAACTAGACAAGTACTTATTACAAACGTTGTTACATAACCTTCGAAAAGTAAAACAAATGTACATAATCCTTAACTATTCATATCACATCATCATATCTTACATCATGAATTTTCAAAGCGTTCAGACTTCGTAGTAGCAGGACTTAAACACATGGGCTACATCACATTCATTCATCTTATCGTTCATTCATCATGCACTTAGCTAAGTGCCATTTCATGCCTCATTCATCTTCGTACCTGCTACAGTCTCCATCTGGAACGTTTGAATGTTCCAGGGGCAAAGCCCGATTAGATGTTGAACCATCTAAGTAAGGGTACGTAATGCTATGTCATGAGTGTATGCAATGTCCTTCCTCGTAGGTGTCAACTGCACCCCTCATGCTACCTACCATTTTAGCGGCCACCTCTTTCGAAGCCGGGGTGTATGGGTGCACCCTTGGTAAAGCAGCGGTGCCAGTTCGTACTCCCTACGGCCTCATATGCGTGTGATCAATGATATCAACGTGTAATCATGCATTTCATAATCATGTATGCATTCTACGTGATAGATACATATCAGGGCATGTCAATATGATGAAAACATTTTCGAGGAAGTACCACTTACCTTCTAGAGCTTATCAGGCTATCTCGAAATCTGTGTCTTGCCTCGATTTGCGTGCTAACCTCAAAATTCGCACCAGACACCTCAACTTTGACCTCAAAGCATCCTAATCACCATAGGAATTTGAATAAATATTAAATCCTATTTTTTCATAATTTCTAGCATTTTCTTTAATTTTCTCTCTATTTCTTCCTATTTTTCCTCAATAATTCCAAATTAAATATTTCTAGAAATATTTTCTCAAATATTTCACTACGAAAATTCATAAAATAATATTTTGGAATTTCTAAAATTTTTTAGAGAATTTTACTCACTTTGGCTTAGCATCTCCGATTTTCTCGATTTGCGTGCGATATTCCTGAAAAGCGTGCCTGAGCCGTTTTTCTCACCAAAATCTCCAAGATTTCACCGGAACATAATTCCCTATTTTCTAGAATTTTTTGAGATTTTTCTAACATTTTCTCTATTTTTTTCTAATTTTTCTTTCTTTCTTCTTTTCTTTTCTTTTTCTTATTTTTCTTTTTCTTTTTCTTTCTCTCTCTTCTTCTTCCTCCTCTGCTTCTTCCTCCCGCGCCCGCCACCTGCAACTTCATCTTCTTCTTCTTCTTCCTTCTTTTTCTTCTTTCTTCCTTTCTTCTTCTTCTTCTTCTTCTCTTCCTTCTTCTTCTTCTTCTTCTTCTTCTTCTTCTTTCTTCGCACAGCACCCGCCCCTGCAACTTGCGCGCCTGCCATGCGTGCGCTCGGCCGAGCTCCGCCGGCCCACCTTCTCGCGCCACTGGCCTCTGCGAGCCACTGCCTCGCCATCGCGGGACCCCGAAGCCGCCGCCTGTGCAGCCTCCGCAACCGGCCAGCCTCCCTGCGTTGCGACAGCCATGGCTGGAGCTCGCGGCCATGGCTGTCGCCGCGAGCTTGCGGCCATTTTGGCCGCCTTCGGCCTCACCGATTGATCTCCTCCGCTTCGCCAGCCACCGGGCACCTTGCTGGCCTGCCGTGCTGCTCCCCCTCCTTGCTTTCAATCGAGCGGTCATGGCCGCTCGAGCTTGCTGGAAGCTCGCGGCCATGGCTGCCGCGAGCTTTCGCGCTTGCTCCAGTTGCTTCGGCTCTCCTTTTCGATCTCCCGATCTTGCTCCCACTCTCTCTCGCGATTTATCTCTCTTCCTCTCTCAATCCCACTGCCTCTCTCTCGGCCGAAGCTTTGAGGCTCACTGCCATTTCTTCTTCATTTGCTTGCTATTTATAGGCAAATGAGGCTTGGGCATTACTCAACTTGGCGTGCAAGATCTTCCAAATTTTGCAGAGGTGAGCTTCGATTGCAGACGCGTGGCTGATTTGCGCAAATCGCGGATGCAAATGGTTGATTTATAGGGCATGGGTGGATTTGCAGGGTGGCTGCTACGCGTATGCATATATATATACATAATTATATATTACTTTAATATATAAAAATTGCATAATTAATTTACAAAATTATATATTAAATTTCAAATTTTATCCCTATTACACTAATACAATTCCTTAATTACAAATATGCCCTCAAACACTGAATTTATTGACATTTCGATACCGAAAACACAAAATTAATAAATTCAAAGCTTAGTCGAAGATGACGATTCGCCCCAGTGTCCTCACCGGGCTATTGTTTCGTCCTGAAACCACTGAAAGGTTGCTTGTTAAGTAAAACCGGAGACCCCCCTAGGGTTCTGTTGATTTTTCGGAAGTCCCCTATGATAATTCAGTTTTACAGCCTAATTAGCAGCTGTATTTTAGCTGTACCGAAAACTGTTCTGAATTTAATTTCTTTCGATACCATAAATCCTATCTCGATACGCTCGTCGAGACCATATAATTTTCCTTGGACAATTTCACTCTGAGGCACTCCCTACAGTTGATTCGGTACTTGAAATTGCTATAAAATCAAGTTTTCGGTGTTCTAAACTCGTGGCAATCTTATCTAAACATGGGGTATTACAGGAGCCATTAACGAGGTGATAGATCGGAAGCTGGATCACACGTTCTCTCACATGCGCGAGGAGATGACTAGCCAAATCCGAGAGAGAGAAAGATTTTGGAAAGAGAAAATAAATTGATATTTTTGGATATCCCTCTACAACAGTCCTAATAGCTTTATATAGCTACTTTAACAGCTTAATAGAAAATATAAGAAGTAAGATAACTACCCTAACAACTTCAACAGAATTAACTACCCCTCCTAATAAATAATCTGCTACACCCAACCCTACCATAAGCTGTTATACATCCTAGGGTCTTAACATCCTTCTTCTTTGCCCCGACTTTATCATGGTAAGCCCTTGTAATAGCGTTTGAGATCACCAACTCTTAGACCCCTTGGACACAAGTGTTGCATTAGAAAATCCAAAGCGATGTCAAAAAAGAAGACAAAGATGCAAGCGCAATAAAACCAACTCACCTCAATCAGCTTTTGTTTAGGTTCATTTGTAATGCTAGGCTAGATGTTGAAGAACTCACGTTCGTCCTGGGGTAACACAAAGGTATATACGATTTGGGCACTAACCCTGGGATCTTTTACAGAGTCCATGTCAATTAGCCAGGGTAGAGCTAGAAATGGTCACCTTTTAGTTAAAGGCCACCGATGAGAGGCATGGAGGTCAAGTAGAGACCAACAATTGGAGGGAGAATTCGAGGAAAAGGGAGTTAATCTAGAAGCTCCCCTCTTAATTTTCGTTGGTCTTTATGGTAGAGGACGAAAAGGTTGGAGACTCTTTTCCCGAATACGTTGAAGGTCGTCACTAAAGGAAGAGCAAGAGCTAGAAAGCCTCCCATCTTTGGGAGCTAGAGGCTCTAGGTAGGAGTTCTACCATAGGGATTTTTTATAGTGGAACCGATGCGTCAGTGTGGGAGGGTTCATCGAAGTCTCTGCTCTCGACTTCTTCAGCTACCGATGCTTGGGGGATGAATCACTAGGTTTATCCTTAAGAGCTAGTGGCGAGAGGGGGTGAAAATCTTTCTCGATCAGTGGGTGAGAACTCCTGGCACACCTTTGGCACCTTTGTTCCTTGAAAAGATGCATGTATGCAAAACAAAGGATTAAAGCAAAAGTTAGCTATCGACACTGATAAATGAAGAGAATCTCTATGATATTGAGGGTCTACCTTTAGGGAAGGACTGCTTATGAGGGATTATTAAAGTGTGTGCGTGGGGGAAGGGTGGCAGCCCTCAAAGAATCTTCCACATCCTCTTCCTCGAGTCCCTCATTTTCTTCAAGACCCCCATCATCTTCCTTGCTATCCCCGTCCTCTCAACTCTCATCCCTTCATTTGGCTTGAAATACGTCCTTAGGCATAGTTGGTGGTGGCATAAAAGCGAGATTGGAGGGCTTGAGCATGTCCTTGAGCCGAACGCCCCAACCTGTAGTTGCAATATTCTCAGGGGTAAGCAAGTCGGGCAGATTGCAAGGCTCAAGAGCACACAATCTTTCTATCACCCTATAATAGATAGCCTGGGCGGTCTTGATGTCTAGGAGCTCCTCCTTCTAGACATCATGCTCGTCCCAACACCAATGAAGCGGTGCATTCCAACTGGGGGAAGGCCCGACTATGATCCATTGGGACTCAAAACCCATCTTTTTTGGAGTTTTAAGAAAATAAGGGATATGCCTACGATTCTTTAAAGGGTAAAGAAAATGCCCCATCACTGGACTCTCCTCAGAATTTAGAAACATCCGAATAGGTAGATAGAAATGGTGCGTCAATTCTATGACACAGTATAGTGAAACCTATTAATTGGGCTAAGTTGTCGGGGCAAAATGCTCGACCTTCCTAGGGTTGAAGGTCGGGCATTGAGATGAGTTGCAGTGGTTACCAACCTCTGATAAGGTGTTTTCTATAAGTTCGGCCTTGTAGGGTCTTCTAATGCAATGCCTAAGTGTCCCTTGACTTCGTTTGGTCTAACATAGTACTAGTATTCCTTCACGTATGTTTATTTTTTGATTAGCAATTAGGAAGAGATTATCTACTTTTGATTGTATTAATTTCTTTTTGTCTTTTTTGAATAGATGTTTTCTTTGCAAGAAAACAGTAAAGCAACATAGTCATCTTTTCTTTAATTGCTCATATTCTTGTCAGTGTTGTCTTTTTTTCGTCGTTCGAATAACTTTGGATGGTCTTGGCATCATTAGGAGATAGGACTATTATGGACGGCAACAAAATGAAATCGTAAGAGTCCCTAATAGATTGTTAATCATTTGGTTTTGTAGGTTGTAGTATATTTTCTATGGCGAGAGTGTAATAGCATATGCTTTAGCGAGCAAAACCGATCTACATCCCAGTTGGCTCATTAGATACAGTGGGTAGCCTAGACAAAATTAACTACCATCTCCTCCCTTATACCTTACAGAGCTAAGCTTTTAAGTCACTTTTGGTGACGTCCAACTCACCAATCTTTTTCTACTCCGTTAAGTAGAACTGCTTAGTAATTAGAGATTGATTTTACCAAAATCAACTGTCATGTAAACCAATGGTTGACTCATGAGTATGCTATTTGCACTCTAAGCTATTGTTTGGGGAGTAGCCGCGGGTTAGCATCACAAATGTTAATACTCGCGCGAATATATCATTCTAACATTTAGCGATAATCATGTATTGTGCCATCTCTACATTTTTTAAGTGAATAATAACGTGTCTACATCTCTAATATTGACATTCGTGTCAAAAAGACTTTAAATTCTTAGTGAGATTTGCTTGATGACAATTAGGAATTAGTTTTCTCAATGTAATCTTTCAAATATATCATCTAATTATTGTACATAGTTATATAGTTTTTTTTTTTTCTTGTTTCTTTGTTAAGAGGGCTTTCTTTGTGCGCTTGTTTAATCATGCATTGTGATGCATGGGGTATGTTATATTACAAAGATATGGATGCTTTTATGATTTTTTATTTAATAAAATTTTTATTTAAAAAAAAATTGTATATCTTCGAACAACTTTTAAATTTTCATACGGACACTAATTGTGAATTCAATTGTAATCACATGCCCCATATGTCTTTTGTGAGTCATTACATGGTGTAAACTACCACTCAAGTAATTGAGATATATTTTCTCAATTTGTAGTTTATTATCCCAAATTTGGGATGTGTATTGAAAAATAAATTATCAAATATGTATAATAATTTATAAATTACATTGATCATATATCAAAATTAGCGCTATATATATATATATCACTGGACTTTGTTAAATGACTATAATCTACCTTGATAAAAAGTGGGGTTGTCATATGGGGTTGGAAAATGGCAACAACCCTCTTGAGATGCCATTTTTGCAACCATTTGAGAGAGAAAAAAGAAGATATGCAAACTCTAACTGTCATTTCTAACTGCTCTATTTCAACTTTTATTATAAAATATTAATTATTTAAATTTAAAATTTAATAATAAAAATTAAAATATTAAATAATACCCCTATTTTGGCACCTGTCATTAGAACAGATTTATTTTTTAAAAGTACTATAATACTGTTCAAAATTGTAAATAGATAATTTAGCATTTTAAAATAGCACTCCCCTTTAAAGATGCTCTTAGCCTTAATCCGCTTAATCAAGTACCCTTAGCTTGATTCAAAACGAGAGTTTTATAATAAGGGAAAATCAATTTTACTAGGAATTGAATTGCCTAATTTTATTAGGATCCTTCTATGGACAATTACTTATTGCAAAAATAAATTAAATTATAGGATCAAGACATTTAAATCGAACGTTGTGTGTTAATATATTGACTAATGTTCAAATGACAGACAATCGCTAATTATTTTAGTTGAATTTGGCGATTCTTTGGTTTGACAATACTGAATTAATTAAGATTAATTTAACCATTTAAGGACGTTTGCTGAACGATTGGGTGTCACGCGTCATGTACCTTTGGCTATTAATTTATTTATTGGGTTAAGCCAAATCACAACAAATTTTGGGTTGAATTTTGTGCCCATGTTCTGCTTATTTTAGCGACAATCTGTTCAGTCGCTTCCCCATATTCAACTCCCACGTATAATTTTTTATTATATGGTTGTGATATTTTTACTATGTTATTATTACAAGCTTTTAAATATCACAAAATTTATTAAATGGCAATTTGTTTCTAGATTTTTATGACTATAATAAAGTTTAATATTATTTTCATATTGAATATTTTCTTTGATAAGACAAATTTATATTAGTAACGGTCAAATATGAATCGTAACCTATAAATAATAAGTCATTCTTATTTGTTAAAATTTATTTTTAAGACAAACTTTGCAATGACACTTAGGACATCTTTTAGCCCAAGTGAATAATCAGGACCCTAAATCCTAAACTCGACATAACAACCCACCCTTCATCTGGGGAGGTGTGGGTCTTATTCTCCATAAATTCACCATTCATTTGTCTACATCGAACAAATTTTATGTTATTTGAGACCGACAATAGAAAATTTTCAAACGAATAATACCCTCGATTAGTTATGAAGTCGTGTGATCGCATAAGATATAATCATATTTTAACCATATTAATTATAAAAAATATTCTAAAATTATGTGAGTATTAAGAAGTGTAAAGTTATCAAGCAATGTTTTTACATAAAAAAATAATCAAATTAACATGTTTGTCACGCACCCATTTAAAATAGCAATGGCACTATGGTCAAACTGTTAATATTAAATTTAGTGACTATAACTCAATAAATTCTTCATAATACCATTGTTTTATTTTAACACTTATTAATCTGAATTCAATTTCACACTTAGATAGCAACAATAGTGACGACGAAGTATTTAAAAAAGTGAAATTATTAAATTACCTTAAAAAGATCAATCAATCTAATCTTGTCATGTTTCCTTATTGTCACATAACAAAGAAAGGGTGCGTGTTCTTTTAGATTTGGAGAATGAGCACCAAAATTTAATCCTTGAATTTTAACTTCTAAGAATCTAACCTTTATTGGTGCCATTTTAGATAAGTATACCTAAAAAATTTAGAAACAATTTTGACCTGACAAATTCATTGTTAGGTCAGGACAACTAAGATCATTCGATTTGATGAATTCTTAGTTAGTCCAAGAAAATTGAGCACGAAAGTATTAGAGATGGCTATGAGTATCTCGGCTCAGTTCACCTGCAAAGAATTTGAGTCAAGAGTTATCTCTATCTCATTTGATAAATTCACCTTTAGCTTGAGGCAGAGTCGGCCTGTCCGTTAAACGAGACAGGTGGCCGCCTAAGGCCCCTCGCAATAAGAGGCCCCCAAAATCAAAATGTTATAAGTAATATATGTATATTTTATTTTTTAATAACAAATATTTTATTAAAAAACTAAAATTTAATATATAATTTAAACTTTGGGTCCGGTTCCCCATTCTTGATTTTAAACGTTATCACTCAAATCAATAAGTTTCAAGATTTTAAATGTTAGTTTTGTTTTTCTTTGTTTATTGTAGTAGATTGTTTACTTTTTATTTTTTGAGATATTATATTTTAGTTAAAAATTCATTATCATTAAGAGATTATTGTATTTTGTAATTGATTGAACTTTAACTTTTTTTTATTTTTAATTTAGTAAAATGATGATTTTTTTTTAGAAAAAGGTGTATTATTTATTTTTTTTATAAAAATAAATTAATACTTTGAGAAGGCCTCGATAAATTTTTTCGCCTAAGGCCCCTAAACTCGTTGGGCCGGCTCTGGCTTAATGTAATTTAATTTGAGAATTTTAAAAATAATTCTAAATATTTCAATTTTCTTGGGACCAATAGGTGAAATCCCTCACGTGGGGTCCTGTAACTTAGTCCCAAGATTTCTGCAGGGGGGTTAAATCATGAAACTAACCGACAAGATTTGAACACAGGACCAACACCGGCTATATAACAGCTAAATTCAAGGCTCATTGGGACCAACGCGTGTACGATATTATTCAAGGCTCAGTGGCCTATCCAGTTTAGTTTGACTTAAAAAATTAAATCTCTTTCAACCCGATCAAAACTGGTCAAAATCCAATCAAACCGGTGAACCGAAAGCCGGGTTGACCCTAATTTTTTTCACCCTCTCACTCACTTTTAAATTTTTAATTATTAATTAATTCTTTAATAATATATATAACAATTATATATAAAATATTAGTTGTATATTAGTTAATAATAGCATTTCTCATAATAATATATAAAATATTAGTATTTCAAATATATATTAAAATATATATTTAATATATATTATTTAATCATAAAATATATATATGACATCATCTGGTTAGACCATTCCGATCTAATTAGTCAGACCAACTAACTCGTGACCCAATTAATAGGCCGATTCGCTCTCCAGTCCAGTTTTTAAAACATTAATGTACGGTCTCAACCGCTAGACTATCTCTGTGAGGGCAATATCTCAATTTTCTTCACTTATATAAAGAATGTGATTCTTATGCATAAGCTAACAAATTCTTATTATTCGTTACATTTTACTATTTATTTACTCTACTAATTTAATTATCAAAAATTATATTGAGAATTATCTATTCTTACAAATATTCACATCAAAACAAAATTGTGATATTCAATCTCAAATACCAAAATCCAATATCATAGTTTACCTATTTTTCAAGGAATAAATTTGATACCATAATGGCTTGTGGGTTAATATATTACTAATGAATTATTTTAACGACAAGACAGCTTATGCAGAAATTTATTCGAATCATATTGCGTCCAAGATGTGCAACAAACAACGTTAGTGTTTGACCGGAAGCATAAACAAATTGCAAGTCAATGCTTGACGTCCGTGTCGTACGCTTAACGCCGGTCCGACCCCTCCCACTCGCTAAAATGACTGCGGACCCTCATTCGCAATTACACACCTTTTTCCTCGAATTAGGGTAATTTCTTGATTTTTTTTAATGTAAGAAACAAAAGACATCCTCATTCAATGTATAATATTTGGTTAAAATTGTTCCACTCTTTCAAAAATTTACGACCCATCACATCTCGAGTCGATAGGTCGAGCTTCTCTTAATTTTTAAAATTTATCTAATTTGTTCTTAAATTTTTCAAACTTATTCAAGATGGTACTTCAAATAATTAAAGTTTAAGATTGTAATAACTATAATTTTAAAAAATTGAGAGACTTTTTGAAGTAGTTTTTAAATTGAAAGAGTATTTAACCCAAATACCAAAATTTATGACATATATGGTCTTATACTAAAATTTGTTCAAAAATCTATATAACAGACTAATATTTTAAAAAGAGCTATTATGGAGAAAGGAAAGACCTTTGATTACGAGCTACAACTTGTCTTTAACTCAAATATCAATCTTAACTGTATTTTATACGTCTTATCTTCAATAACTACTATTTTAATTTTAATACAAATAATTTTTTATTTTATTTTAATTATATAATCACACATCTACTCAACATTCTTATTCAAGATACAAATATTAAACTTAATCAACCCAAATTATGTAATTCAATTCCATTCTTTAAAAAATTAAAAATTAAAAAAGTCAAACAAAATTACATAAAAAAATATTTAGTTTACAATTCTTGATAGAATATCAAGGGTTGGCATCAGTAATGGCATTGGCAATGGCAACGAGAACAAAGATGAAGATCGACGGCGAATGATGAAATTCTACAAAATTTTATAGAATTCATTTATTTTAAATAAAAATAAATAAATTTTAAATATATAGACAATAACTCACAAATGAAATATACCAACTAAATAAGTCGAAAATTGAGGAACCATCAAAGTAGAAGATGAGAGTTATAATAATATTATTTTTCATTTCCTACCTACTAACTTGTAAAATGCTCCCACGCTAAACCGTTTCCTTTCTGCCCAATTTACACTGAAGCCTACAGTCCGTACTCAATCCCACCCCTATATATACCGTCATCCGCCTTCCTCTTCTTCACCTCTCTCTCTCTTCTCTCTCTCTCTCTCTCTGTGAAGATGCTGGCGGTTCTGCGGTCCTTCTTCAGTGGCGGCAGCCTCGGTGCAGCAGAACTCAAATCAAGGAAGCCAGTCTACGTATACAGAGATGATTTGGCGAAGAAGCCATCGCAGAAGAAGAAGCTGCTGAGGAGAAAAGCGAAAGCAGGAGAAGCGAAGCCATTACTGGAAAGAAGAGATCGCAGCAGGGAGACTGAGGAAAAGGTAGGGTTCAGAGTGAAGGTCGTGATGACGAAGGCGGAGGCCGCGCGATTCCTCTCCAGCTGCAAGGACGGACGCGTGATTGAGTTCCAAGACGTGGCGGATCAACTCGTCCAGATTCCCGCCGCTCGATTTCGCGTTGTTTCCTCCGCCGGCAATTGCCGTGACACACCTCTTCAGAGTATTCCAGAAGAGCCTTCCACCGTTTGTTAGATCGATCATCGGAGTTCCGATCATCGGAGTTAATGGTAGCTTTAATCTAGTCCGAACTCACAACAACTCATGTATTATGTGTCTGTCTCGTAATATAATTTTGAACCCTGCTACTGCTAGTTACATAAATATAGATTATTTCTTGGTTAGTTTATATAGAATCACAGAGTAAGCATTGCGGCATGATTAGATAATAATCTCCCCATCTCCTATTCAAATTAGGTCTCTCGCTGTTCGTGTCTTCGATTTCGATAAAAAAAATAAATCACAAATAGAGTATTTATTTCTCGAATTCACAACCTAATACAAATCTTAACTTATCGTAATCCAACCAATTGATCTAATGCAAATTCTATTGATATTTCCTTTTATATGTCTAAGAACAGCACTTGAGTAATCTTTACCTTATAAATTTTAACACTGGATATAACACTTAATATTAATTGTTAAAAAATTGAGTCAAAACTGAGTGTCGGCTCGTAGTTTGGGTTCCCCTCCTATTCTGATTGGCCCAAAGCATTTGGGCTTGGCCCAAGTGATAAAGTAGGTTGTAGGGCTACTAATGGTATCTTGTCACGCTTTTCTAATAAAAAGCCACAAGTGGTCCCGCCTCTTTAAAAGTTTTCCAATGTATTGATGTTACATAGTCTTTTAAGGGCGACTAAGTTGTTAATTAATATCTCGTACTAATAAGTATAAAATGGTGGGTTCCAATTTTTTTATATATTAAAAAACATATTAATGTTGGAATATTAGTTAGAGGGTTTTGTAAATTTGTTTATTTTAATTTCATCTACTAAAAGACGATAGACGATAAAAAAATTATATATATATATTTTGAAGTTAAGAAGAAAGAATTAAGATAACTCCATATTTCGAATGAGTTATAACTATATACCTAAACTCATAAATTTGAATTTCATGAATTATTTATTTAAAAGCAACAAAATTCAGGTATGCTTCATTTGGTTTAGTAAAAATTTTGAAATTGTTTTGTTTAGTAAAAATTTTAAAAATTTAAGAACTTTTAATTAAATATAAAACTATAAGAGAGTTAATCGTCTCAAATTATAAACTTTAAAGGATTTAATAGAATTGTTTGGAACTCACCAGCACTAAGATCGATGCAATAGTTATATCTGTGATGGGTTTCTCTTAGTTTTTTTTTCTTGGGCAGGATTATTTTGGGATTTTCGACCATCGTCCAATTAATTCTTAGAAGCGAGTGACTTTCTCTCTTAATGCATTCTTTGAATAAATTTGAATGCAAATATAACTTATACACAATCAAAGTAGACTTTTAAAAAGTGGTTACCCTTTCTATGGACCCCCTTTACTCGCGGACGGGACCTCTGGAAGGGCGCGCGACAAGGTAGACTCAGACCCTATCTCCACAAGAGCATCTTGCCTTCTAAGTTATCGTTAAGATTCAAATCTCCGATAATCCTAATCTTTTACTTATATTTTATCATTGAACCATGCTCATTAGAGTTGGTTTCTCTTAGTTTAAAAGCATTGTTAAAGGTCCTCAAGCCAAACCTTATATGGGATTTGCTTTGCCTACAAAAGGAGAGTGGAGCTCAGTCCCTTGATGGATTATTCGATTATAAAATTAATTATTCAAGTTAAAATTAAATAATAATAATAATATAATTAATAAAATACTTGATTTGTAAAAAGTTAATCGCTTAGTTGCAGTTGGAGACCCCGTAAAAGGGGCATCATTGGCCCACTTGGTCGATGAAAGGTCAACTTAGTGTACGGCCAGGACTTGGGGCCGGTAAGGGTCGCGAATTTTGATATAATTTATGAGTTATTAGTCAGATTAGATTAAATAGTAATTTTGAATTGACTAGCAAAGTGATTGGTTTAATGCAGTGGCAGTGGGGATGAGGTTAGAGATGGGGGAACTTCAAAGTTCAAACCACCACGACACATTATTTGAAATCTTTACACAAAAACAATGTGTTGTCGTAAGCCTCTGAATTAGTCAGCTATGAAAGTGTTTTATAGCTGAAAATGATGTATAATAAATGATGCACCTTAAAGTGTTTTATTTTATTTCAGTTTTCAAAGATTCTTTTTCAGTTAGTGATATAAACATTATATTTTAAAATATTTCATCTATTAAAAGCATTATTTTAAATTTAAAAATAAAATATAATATAATTTATTACACCTTAATTATTATTCTAAAATAATAGTTATTGTTTTTTTCCTGTAAATAAGAATTTCGTTAAACGAAAAATATCTTAATGTTAGAGCATATCTCGAGTATCACAACAAAAGGCTAAACAGGCGAACAAAGAAATAAGAAAGATAAAATTGTACCTCCTATCTGGTGCGCGGTGTACCGTGATTAACCCCTCCCACATGTGCCGGACAGTGTGTGGGGGGCCCTTAAGGTGAAAGATTTCACCTTTTACTTACAAGAAAGATAAAATTGTACAACTATATACAAGAGTCAAAAGCATGTCTTCAAAAGTTGGCATTGAGAAAATTAATTTGGGGATAGTTTGGATTGTAATTTCCAATTTTAGCCATAAACACTTAATTTTTTTGGTTTCAACCCGTTTTTAATTTTTAATTTTTAATTTTCTAAAGCACTAAAAATGCATTTACTTGTCCATTTTCAAAAATATATTTTAAAAACACACAAAATAAATTTATACTCAAAACATGTAAAACTCATTTGGGCTATCTTCAACCAAAACAATCTCCCCAATCCAAAACACAGAAAACAGCTTCCATCCTTACATTTATTCGACTCTTCCTTCTCTATTCTCTTCTCTTCAAGGCCATCGCCATCGCCACCGCTACCACCATCACCGCTGCAACTATCGTCAACCGCCATTTTTCTTTTTTCTTTATTCTCTTTGTTTTGGCCGTTCCCTCCAACTAGCAACCCAAATCCGTTGTTCAGCAACGGGTCCCTTCCTCTTTTAAGTCGGCGGCGAGAGGCTTCAGTGGTAAGAGGCGGCGATGAAGGGAAGAGAGCTAGAGAAGAAGACATCCAATAGGAAGGAAATGAAGAAGAGAGGAAATAAAGGAAGAAAAATAGGGTTTCAAAAAGAAAGTGGGTTTATCAGGTTTTGGGGAGAATGGGTCTTGGGTAGAGAAAGAAATAGATAATAGATTTAAAATGCTATGTCACACACCCAACAGACTCAAGAGGAAGTGTGAATTGAGTTATTTTAAAACTTGATAAAATTTGAAATTTTTTTAATCCAAATGAGGTTTTAGTAATTTAAAACATAAAACATATAAAATAACAAATGTAAAACTTAAAAAATATAAAGCAAGAAAGATACCTAATCCACTACCTTAGCTCCCACTAAGGATTTTAAATCAATTTACTAAAATCTTTTATTTGAACTCAAGTAGGCCCTCTAGGTAGTTCAAGAGTAGGAAATTACAAACCTCCTATTTATACACAAGTAGGCCATTTAGCTTATAAGGTAGAAAATACAAAAATTGAATAATAAAGAGAAAATCTAAAAGATAAATCTCTTAGTTACAAAATCTCTTAATATAAAATACAATATTTGAATCAAATGAAACAAATTAAGTATAAAACCCTTGAGAGAAAAATTAAAGCACAAACTTTTGTATGCTCAAAAATAATTTGTAATCTCAAATTAGCTCATTCCGATTCATTTGCCTGCTCAAGTTCGTTCATGAGTTGTGATGATACTGGACCGATCACCGAGATCTGCCTCGAACCGAGTACCTACAAGAGCGGGGCTTTAATCCCCCGAGAGAACTCTGACGCTCAAGTTAGTAGAAGAATATGCCCAAAATAGAAAGTGAACCAGTAGTCAAATGATCCATACCTGTAGAAGTTGACCTCTATTTAAAGATGACGTAAAGCATATTCTGAAGAGATAAGATAACCTCTAAACCAGACGTTGGAGAGAATCTCGGTTGACCGAGTCAAGCTCGTTCAAAATCAAATATGAGATGAAGGATGAAGATCTAGGTGACACGTGGCGCTTCTTGAGACAGGCACGTGGCGACACCATATTAGAAGTCTCCGAGGGTAGTATAGTAATTTTTCCCTTAGTAAAATATCCCCTCATCACAACTCCTTGAGCTACGAGGGTGAGGAGCTCGGGCAGCTGAAGGAGTAGTCCTCTAAGCTTTCCTGCTTTCCTGTAAAAAGAGGTTTTGCAAAAAAGATAAATGAATAAGATTAAAGAGCTCTATTATTAGCTATTGTTGGCTCGCTTTCCAACTGAAAGTTCCATCACCCCTCTCATGACCCTTCAAGGACTCTATAAAAAGGGGATGTGGGCATGGTCCCCTCATCCTATGCATTATTAGAGTGAGAGCATGCTTGGAGTGGAGTAAAAAAGGTAAGAAGTCTTCCATTTTCTTTGTTTTTATTTTATTTTGCTTTGATTTTATTTTTTTATTTCATTTTATTTTATTTTTTTTATTTTATTTTATTATTATTCGCGTGGCCGAGACCAGCGGTCTCGACCTCACTGGTGCCGTGCGGGTCGAGGCCGCGCGCTTGGGCCTTGCGGCTGGCCCACGCGCCTTGACCTTGCGGCTGGCTCGCGCGCGCTGGTCGAGGCTTGCTAGCCCCTTTCAAACAATTTTTTAATCTTTTTTTTTTTTTTTGGAGAGACCATTGGTCTCGGCCTTGAGACTTTTTTTTTTTGAGGGGGGGGAGAGACCATTGGTCTCGGCCTTGAGACTCTTTTTTTTTGGGAGACCATTGGTCTCGGCCTTGAGACTTTTTCTTTTTTTTTTTTGGGAGACCATTGGTCTCGGCCTTGAGATCTCTTTTCCCCTTGTCTCTAATTGCTTATTTCTTGGCTGATTTTTTCGTGCAGGATTTTCACGGGGTGCAAGAGACTCTGAACAGTGCCTTCAAGTTCACCAAGGGACGGACCGGCTCCCTCTTAAGAGTTCTCTCGTGCGTTTCTCTTTCATCCTTGGAATTCTTCTCATCAGCCGGTATTTCTTTGCCTCCATTCTCTTATTTTTTGTGGTTTTTTCTTGTCTCTCTTCCCCATGTCACGTTGCTTTAGTAAGTCGATCTCCATGGCCTCCTCTACCAACTCGGATGGGAATAACTTGGACTCTTTTAGCTCTTCCCATTCTGGTATGCAGATAGGAGACGCTGGGACCTCCCGGCCCCATCCCGATGCGTCCTCTTTTGATAATGATACTGACCTAGAGTTAAAGATTCATCATAGTGGTCTCCCTGATGACCTAACCCCTGCTTATTCTTCCTTATCAGAGGATGAGATCTCCGGGTTCTCCCAAAAATATCATCTCCCCACCAAGGGCTACTGGTACTCTGCAACCTCCAACTTTAGAGCCCATCAATCCCCTCACGGGAGTTTAACCATCTATGAAGCCTTTCTTGAAGCAGGGTGTCGGATCCCTTTCGAAAGCACCCTAGCTAAGATCTTTCGCCTCGTAGGGTTGCCTCCTTCTCAGCTAGTGCCCAACGGGTGGAGGAATTTAGTCTCTTTCATTATATGCTACCGGAGGAGATGTATCGTCCCTAAAGCCGAGCTCTTCTTAAAATTATTTCACCTTGTATGTGTTGATAAATCCGAATTTCGCTACTCGTTCATGGCATACCCCGGCTGTAAGTTTCTCGTAGAAACCCCGTCCTCTTTTAAAGGTTGGAAAATCGGTATTTTTTCATAGGATCTTCCTCCACTACTATGGGTGTGCCCACCGCTTGGCGTCGGCCCTCTTGTATAAATTTTTCATGTGAAATGTCCTTTTTATAGAGGAGGGATGTTGAGCTGTTGATGGGTTTGGAGCACGTCAGTATTGTCAGGTTGATTAGCGAGCAAACTCTATCTCTCGAGGGTGTGTGTCGATACCCCTATCCAGCAGCCGACATTCCTTTAGGTTGATTTTTTCAATCCTCCCGTTCTGCTTTATGTCTCCCATTTATGCGTACTTCTTTATCCTGACCCTTGATCTTATTTTGTTATGCTTTGTAGCCAAGATGATTGAGGACGCGGAGCTGTGGCGGACTGATAAACAGGCCGCTGAGGAGGCCAAACAGGCCTGGAAGAATGCCAAGCGACATACTAAAGACTCTCGACTTCCACCTCGGCACAAAAAATCGAAGGCTTCTGGGTCTCGCTCTTCTTTTCTCTGAGCTAAGATAGGAGGCTCCCAAGGCACTGAACCTCTTTCTGACATGGTCGAGGGGGAGTCATCCATTCCCACTCGGGCTCTTCACCGACCAAACTAGAATGTTCATGAGTCAGACCACAGCAGCGAAGCCTAGGTGGCAACTCAGCTTATTCAAGGTCTTCCAACTCAGGCGGACCTGGAGGGGGCCGCGGATCTGACTTCAGAGACCTTGGAGTCGTGCTACTGTCAGGGCTTGGTTTAGGTTAGTCTCTTGGTCCTTTATCATGGAGAACTTTTGGTTCCCCCATATTCTAATCTTTGCTATTTGCATGCGGAGTATTGTCGCTCAGAACGAGCTTCAGAGGCGAATGGCAAGGAACTCCCAAAAAATGCTCGAGTTAGATAATGCCTTTGCTGAGTGCCATAGGACCGTCGAGCAGCGGGACGAGGATCTGAGGGCTCAGCATCAAAGATAAGCGGAGCTGGAGGAACGCCTACAAAGCCTTGAGATTAGTCGCAATGCAACGGAGGGAGAGCTAGGGCGGTTTAAACAACGTGTTCGAGAGCAAGAGGAGAGATATGCAGACCCTACCTAGCTCCTTGAGGTGAAAGGGTTTATTCAACAGGAGTTGCAGGGTGTCTGGGAGAAAGGCTTCATTCGGAGCAAGGAGGAAGTGCAACGAGCCTACCTTGACCTCGATTTCTCTCCCGTCAGACCTATGGAGGACGTGATCGCAGAGCTCACCTGGCCCTCATCCTCCAAAGCCCCTGCCATTGAATCTGAGGAGTCCGAAGAAGAAAACTAGTTATCAGTTCTAGGTTTATATGTACCTTTTTGCCGTGATCATGAGTTGTACTAGACCTTTGGTCATTTTCTAAATAAAATACCTCGAAGTTATGCCTTTTTTGTAGTAGTCCGAGTTGGGTGGTCTCTGTTATCTGATTTCTTGCACCTCTTTCCGTAATTCCCATGTTGACATGATGATGGGTACCGTTTTACTTGGTTCCTTTTTATTAGGGGTGGTCCCCTGGGTCACATTTGCTCCTTTTTTTTTGCCCTCTTTCACTCTGGTATGGAAGTGAGGACTTAGGAGTCTCCTCCGGGACCCCTTAGGTCGGCTTCTTTGGGGGTCATTTCCACCCCTCTTAGCCTTTTTCTTTCTTTTTATTTTAGGGGTGGTCTCCTAGGGCCATATCTACTCCCTTGCTCTTCCCCCTTTTTTTTATCTTAGGGTGGTCCCCTAGAACCATATTTGGTCCTTTGCTCTTCTTTTTTTTATCTTAGGGGTGGTCCCCTAGGACCATATCTGGTCCATTTCTCTTTCTGCGTCCTCGCTATCTTTGATGACGAACGGACTTCAAGAAATCTCTTTGGAGGTTTCTGAGGTCAGGGGAAAACAGTTCCTTTCCCTTCACCACTTTTTTTTTTTTTTGTACTCTGTAGGATAAAAAATCTGCACATGTAAAAAGAAAACATAATGAGATTTTATTTAGGAAAAATACGCAGTTCCAAATTCCTTGGGGTAAACCCCTGACCGCTCCTGCACGATACCCTTAGCAGTGTTAATGGATGCCATGTAGCACTCTCGGGTAGACTTTAGGTCTCCTCTGACTTCGCCAATCCTCGCAGCAGTAGGGAACTTAAGCACCATGTGGTAAGTGCTCGGCACGGCTCGTAGAGCGTTTAACCCCGATCTCCCCAAGATCATATTATAGGCTGAGGGGACCTCTGCTACCAAAATATCTAACATGACCTGGGCGGACCGAGGACCCTTTCCAAAAGTCAACAAGAGCTGAAACATACCGTCTGCATTCACCATTTCCCCGTCGAATCCAATCAAAGGGACCCGAGCTGGCTTCAACTGTTCCATCTGGTATCCCATGCCCAAGAAGGCCTGTCGATATAAAACCTCAGAGGAGCTCCCCGGGTCTACGAGGATCCGCTGGAGCTCCCATTTTCCCAACTTCGCTGTGATGACTAGCGGATCATTAGAAATCGGATACCCAGGCAAGTCGTCGTCCGTAAAGGAGATAACGTCCCCTGGCCAAGCCCTCTTGACTCCAACGTGTCAATGCAGATCGGAACCTTCTCCCAACTCCTTGCCTGGCACCATCCCAGCCGCTAAAGTGTGAAAAATTAAATGTTGTGAAGGACTTCCCTCCCTCTAGCGATTCTCTCTCCTAGGAGGAGTTCTGGTCTTGCGCCTTTCCTGGGATCTACCACGTTTACGGGGAGGGCTCCTTGATCTCCGACATTCGCCCCTTTGTGACTCAGTGTCTTTAGCTACGAACCTCCTTAGGAAACCCCGATTGATGAACTCCTGAATCTCCTCTTTCAGCTGATGGCATTCCTCCGTGTCATATCCATGATCTCGATGAAATTGGCAATACTTTTCTTTACTCCTTTTGTTAGCCGGGGCCTTCATAGGTCTCGGTTTTTTCAAGTAATCCTTATTCTCAATTGTAGCCAGGATTTCTGCTCGAGGGGTGTTGAGTAGGGTGAACCTCACCGGACTCCATCGGGGGCCCGACCTTTCCCCCCATCGACCTGGTTTATCTTCCGGCCTCTGCTCCCCATTCTGACTTTTCTTCTCTTTCTTGTCCGAGTATTCAATTCTCTTAGCCCGCATCACCTCCTCGACATTAATGTACTTGGTGGCTCTGCTCAGAATCTCCATGAACGTCTGGAAAGGCCTCTTAGCCAGTGACTGAGTAAAGGGGCCAGCCCTCAAGGCATTCTAAAAGGCCACAATGGCAATACTCTGATCCAGATTGTCAATGCTCAATACCTCCATATTAAATCTAGCCACAAAATCTGTTAATGACTCTCCTTGGTTCTGCTTGAGATTCACAAGGGTCATGGTTGACTTTCAGTGCCTTCAGAGGGGAGCGAAATGTGCCAAGAACTTGTTCCGAAACTGTCTGAAATTAGCAATCGACCGATGTGCCAGGCTTCAATACCAGGCTCGTGCATGTCCTTCCAAAGTGGCCGGGAAGACTCTACACCACATAGCATCAGGTGCCGCATGGACCATCATGTGAGAGGCGAAGAGATTCAAGTGGTCAGCAGGGTCGGCTGTGCCTCCATATGGCTTGATGGCAGGGATTCGAAGGCGCTCGGATGGAATAATTGTCATGATCTCCCGACTTAATGGCTGATTGAAAACAATGTTATGTGGCTCTTCCTCCCTCTTTCTCAACTCTGCAACCTCCCTCTCCAAATGCCGCAAACACCTTTCTCACTGAGCCCTTCCGACTCGAGCATAACCGAGACTAGAGGACTCCTCCTCCTTTGAGCTCGGCCTCCCATACTCGCCACGCCTGAAGGGTCCACTTCGTCTCTCGTCTCGATGGGACTCCCTTTCGGGACGAGGGGATCCGTCATCTTGGAATCTAGAGCGGCGGTCTCCGTGGTGTCGACTATCATGATTGGAATGCTCCTCTTGCCTCACCTGTGAAGGCTGCTGTTGGGTCAAAAAGGTGTTGAGTAACTCCGTCAAGCGTTGGACTTGTCCCTCTAGCTGGGCGACACGATCTTGTAATGGCGAGGGATCTGGGGGATGACCCCCTACGGGTCCACTATCCGGTGGTTGGTGTTGACTCTGATCTGGGACATGTTGGGTACTAGCAGCTCACGGTGGATTCCTTCTTGTCGCCATATCGGGGGGAAACTTGAGCTCGTCTAAGGTACTTAACGAACAAGAGCAGATAGAGCAATGGGCCCCACGGTGGGCGCTAAATGATGATACTGGACCGATCACCGAGGTCTGCCTCGAACCGAGTACCTACAAGAGCGGGGCTTTAATCCCCCGGGAGAACTCTGATGCTCAAGTTAGTAGAAGAATATGCCCAAAATGGAAAGTGAACCAGTAGTCAGATGATCCATACTTGTAGAAGTTGACCTCTATTTAAAGATGACGTAAAGCATACTCTGAAGAGATAAGATAACCTTTAAACCAGACGTTGGAGAGAATCTCGGTTAACCGAGTTAACCTCGCTCAAAATCAAATATGAGATGAAGGATGAAAATCTAGGTGACACGTGGCGCTTCCTGAGACAGGCACGTGGCAGCATCATATTGGAAGTCTCCAAGGGTAGTATAGTAATTTTGCCCTTAGTAAAATATCCCCTCATCAAATTGTATTTATAAACATCCCAAAAGAAACTAATCGTTTTCTAGCTGTTAAACCTGCAAAACTAGTCGTTAGAGAAATTTTGCGACAAAAGTGACCGATATATTCTATAAAACGATCAATAGTTTAAAATTAAAGATTTCGTCGATCGATAGTTTGCAAGTAAAACTATTCAATTTACTATATATATTTTTTTAGCACTTGAATTACTAAAGCTGCTTCTAGCTGGAGTGATTTCTTATTTTTGCTCAAGTCTTGGCCTTGCCAAATGACAAGGGTTCAAAACTTGGGGGAACAATTACACTTGTTTTATTTTCAAACCCTTTTAAAATTTTTGATACAACATTTTTAACCAAATAAAAATAAAACATTTCAAATATTATCAAGAAATTTTACCACAAGATATTTTGATATTGGATTCAACAATTTTGATCAAATAAAAACATAACATTTCAAATATCATCATGAAATTTATAACAAGATTTTTGACATTTAATTGTATGATAAAATTAATTTTTATTTTGGTGCTTAAATAAATCGTATAAAAGAAATTTAGAGTACCAAGTTAATAAAAATTAATAAATAATTTCATCATAAAATACAATTGAATTTCATCATTAGAATTATGTCAAAGACAAAAATATCAATCTATAAAGAACATACATGCCCTTTTGCCTTTGAAAATATTTTTTTTTTATTTATCTAATGGTTCAAAACTAATTTGTAAAAATTATTTAAGAGATTATTTTAAATTTTATTATTTATTTTTGTGAATCTTCATACATGTAATTCATTTGGTTTTCATTTTCACAAAGATAATTGAAATTGATTTTTGTTTGAAAACTATATATTTGACTTAAAGACATAAATCATTTATTTTTCATCATCAAAACCAATACAAGAGTGAACTATAAATAGACAGGGACAGAAGGAGGGGAGATATGTATGTATATATATATATATATGTTAAGTAATATATTTATAAAATATATATTTTTATGTTATTTTTTGTAATTTATTTATTTAAAGATAGATATGTTTAGTTTTATTTATTTATCATAAAAAATCAGGTCATGCGACTCATACATGAGTTTGTAATTTTATTTTATTGTATTTATTTATTGATATTTTAATGTTACAAGATTTACCAACTTTAAAATGTATAATTTCTTAATAATATATTAGTATTAAATAATTCTAATTTACTAAATATCAAATTTATTAAATTAAATGTCATTAAAAAATTATTCTCAAAACATCAAACAGAATGCATTTTCTAGCTATAATTGAAGATGAAAACATTGAAATTTGTTTTCTCCCTCCTTAACCTCAACCTTAATGATGGATATAAAATATAGTTATAATTGTTTTTCTGTATTGAGTAGGAAGATGGTCAAATCTCTATTTATAGTTATAGACGTAGTCTTCCATCAATACTCATTAAGAATTATCCATATCTTCTAATTTAAGTAGAATTTTAAAGTAATCAATTCTCTTATTTAGATTATTTAATTATCTCATCAAATTAACACTGTTATTTAATTTAATTATTTCATCAAATAAACGTCATCATATCTGATAAAATATTTATATCAATTATATTATAATATATCAAATAATTATTATTAGTTTATCTGATTAGATATTTTCTATTAATTATCTTGTGAACCATAAAATAATTTTTACAAATACTATTTAGACATTAATTATGATATTTTTAGTAATATTTATGTATTATATTTAATATTATATTAATATAAATATATAACACAACAATCACAAATATCATAATTAAGTATTCAAATAATATTTTTATTTTCTTATTCTAAGTTTGATGGACCACCCATTTCTAATAGATAAATTAGTAGCTTCATCTCCCAATAATGCCCTTTCAATAATGTTGGCTTTTTAACACATATGAAGCCACAAGAAAAAAAATAATCAGAAGGTGTGGGACAAACACTCTGATATTTAAGTCAAAAATTAAATATGATAAAACCGTATTGAAATCAATATTAAAGCCATACCTTCTTTAAAATAAATGTCTATTTATTTATAGAAGGGTATGAAATAATGCTAAATAGTTTATGATTAAAATTATTACAAATAACGTCTATTTCAACTTTTTTTAACCATACTAGGATTAAGATTCTTACACGTGATATCTATTTTCTAACTCTATTAGGATTAAAATTCTTTCAGATAACATCCATCTCTTATAGATGACGTTTATCGTTTCGAAAAAAATTTTGACTATCAGAATTATCTAATTTGTGCATTGTATAGACTCACATACATGAAAATTTACACCTTTTAACTCAAAAAGTTATTTTAGCCTTTTAAACTTTTTAATCTTTTAATAGATTTTTATCTATAACATCATACTATAATATTTTATATTATATTAATATAAATATATAACACATTAATGTATAAATATCATAATTAAATATCCAAACAACATCTTTTATTTTTTTTATACTGAGTTTGATGAACCATTTATTTTTTTTTTTATTAACACACAATCACTAGCGCCCTCACTGATCAACCCCACAATATCAGCAAGAGATATAAATTAAAATATTCAGCCAATTCAATCTCTAATCCTACCACAAATGTGAGGACCACACATAATTTTCGCCATCCATTTCGAATAGATAAATTAATAGCTCCATCTACCAATAAGGACCCCACACCCTTGGGGGCCACGTCGGGCAACATTATATTGTCGATATAGACAACATATCAGCCATCCAACCAATAATGCCCTTTCAATAATGCCGGCTTTTTAACATATATGAAACCACATCTATTCAAACAATTACCCGCTTCCATCACTATTCATCAATTAACAAACGTATTAAATTAAAAGTCACGCCCGGTTTTAATACGTATAGTAAAATTAAGAGCTTTCCCATAATTACAAGAATTATTCTTTACGCTTTGAGAATGGTAATAACGTTTCTTCTTATTAAATAAAAGAACTAAATGATCATCTTACCATTATTCTCTCTCCTCTCTTTTCTTAATTTCTTTAAAAAAATAATAATAATTCTACCACTAACATTCATCGACCAATTATACCCAACATGTGAAATGATATTTCTATCTAAAAATTAACGAATCATGTTACATATTCCGATGAATGACATACCCGATAATTGAATCAAATTTTATCTGACAATGAAGTCTGATCGGACTTCATAGATAAGATTTCATCATCGATCATCAAAGCATAAAAAACGTGAGAAGTTTGGGCTTCATGAAGCCCGATTGGGCCTGGATGAAGCTCGAGTAGGTTCCGACTAGGCTTAATCCACTTGGGCTTTATCTACTAATGAAGTCTAGAGGTAATAACGACAAATTGGATGATGACATTTTTATTATTTATCGTCTTTGATCATCCTCTCATAACTTAATTATTTATAAAAATAATTAATTTTAAAATAAAATCGCAATCCATTTTGTAAAAAGAAAGACATGAATTGTCGTTGCCATCATTATGGCCAGCCAAGAAAGAAGATGACGAGAAAGAAAGAGAAATGAGGTGAAAAGTCTTTAAATATATAAAGATATTTGGACTACTTTTTAATGTTTAATAAGATTAATTAATTAACAGAGAAATTGCAATATATATAGCATTAAACTCAATAAGTACTGACTACATTTTTTTTGTTGATTATTTTTAATTTGAATTGTACTGTTTAGATAATAAAATGTTTTAAATGCCCTTAACAACTCTTTCTTTCTATACATTTTATTAAAATGTATTTAATTTAAAATATTTTATAGAAGGAATTACCAAAAAAGTAAGGAGTAAAAGTAATTTTATTAATTTAATAATAATAATAATAATAATAATAATACAAATACAAATTATTAAGTAAAAAGTAGGAGAATTAATTAATAAAAAATCAGGGCAAATTATTTAGTTAACGATGCTGCCCGCCGCTACGACCGTATCTGCGGCGGGCAGTATTATCCGGCAGTTGGCGTAGTGGGAAGAAGAAACTGATGATATTGATAAGAGGGACAAGAAGAGGGAGAAGAAGAAGAAGAAGAAGAAGAAAGATTAAGCAGAAGCATACATAAATTATGAGTTCAATAATATATATTGATACCCAGTTTTAAACCCAAAGAAAAAAAGGCTCTCAAATATTACAATCTTTGAGTTATCATCATCATCATCATCATCAAGCACATAAAAAACCCTAGAGAGTACTGCAATTGAACAACTATCTAGTCCTTAATCATCATCTTCTTCCTCTCATCAAGCAGGCAGCTAGACTTCCCATCAATGCAAAAACATAATTGGTTACAGAGCTTGGCTGGATCGGCATTAATGGAAGATCCATGGCTTAATTAATTTATGGTAATTCACTTTGTTTTACCTGTTCATCTCCACCAATCGATCAGGGCTTTCCATGATGCTCTCTAGAGAAGGCTTCCACCCATCGGCAGCTTTTCCGGCCGCCAGCGACGATGATCTCCCTCTCTCTATCTCTCCCAAGACCTCCTCCACCCTCGTCATCCCTCCCTTCTCCTTCAGCCGGAAAACCAGCCACTCCAGCTCCTCCTTCGTCAAAACCAGCTTTATCCTCACGCCGCCGCCGCCGCTGCCGCTCTCGAAACCGCTTTCCTTGGCAAACCCTCCTTCCCCTTCCCCTTCCGCTTCCCCGATCCCTTTCTCTCCCTCCCGCCGGCTGTCCCCGCATGTCTCCATGCAATTCCCCATGCTGTCTCAGCCCGCCGGAAAACCACTATCTTGGAACCAGACAGACAGAGACAGAGAGAGCAATAATTGTTAATTCGTCCAATAATTTAGGCGTCGGACTTGTCAAACTAGTGCATGTGGAGGTGGGTAGAAGGGTATTTATAGGCGTGGAGTGGGCATCAAAAGTTTATGCTTTTCATAACGAAAATGGATCTAATTTTCTACGTACTTTGTCTCTAAATCAACCACCATATCTTCCATTTCACTCTCATGTGACCCCTTTATATTAAAATATTCCCAAAATTATGGATACATGTCTAAACAATCACTTTATATTATACACCCCCAATAATTTGTGTTTGGGGGGTGACATTTTGTATTAATATTTTATATTTTATGCCATATTGATACAAATATACACAACATCAAATGTAAAACCCGAGTCAAAGTATCAAATTTGAGTCTTTAACTTAATTAGCAAGACACCAATAAATTGACTTGAACCCATTTTACCTTTGTATTAACATTCACAATCTATATATTTCTTTGTTTTTCAATTGCCTTGATCTTCTTAATCTTTCGTCACAAGACTCGAAAATATATTCTATTTTAGAGTTGTAGATCACTTTAGTAAGTTTTATAGACTTCTTATTTATTAAAAAAAAAAAACACTCACAATCTATGTAGTGCTTACACTAACACTTATATATGTTTAAAGGAGGAGAGTGTATTTTGTCGTTGCATTTACACACGAATAATGTTAGGTGTCATGATTAATAATGGTGTCATCAGTTATGTATCACATCTTTATTAGAAGATATACTAGACAGAAGGAACAATGACACATAATCTCTTTTAGCCTCCTCCAATGAGCAACTATTACATAACTGATGACACTATCATCAATCATGACGCTTAATTCTTTACCTACACTTTTAGTGTTAGTAGAAAAGTACATTAAATACGAGTCGAGCTCTTGAGGGACTTATTAATGAGTGTTGTTAGGGTATTTATTATTAAAGCAATATTAACAACTCCATTAAGTTATTAAGTCATTTGAAAACTTTCGTCAAATTATCATATCTTAAGTTGGGTTTTGTTAACAAGTGCCCCGCATGACACCACTAGTCCTTGAATTTTATATTTCCTAATAAACTATTCATCGTATTTTATTTTTGTTATAATTCAATTTCTCTTTTGATCTTTCATTAAATCAAAAATCAAAATCCCTTCATTACGAGGCTTATATTCATTATTTATATTAATATATATTACATCAATTTTTATTAACAAAATTACATTCAAAGAAGAATAAAAAAACTGAATTATAACAAAAATTAAATTTTAATAAATATAATAAAAAATACAATTATAAAAACTATTTTTTATAAATAAAAGTTCATTAAAAAAACCTTAAAATGTCTATAATTTTAGCTAAAACATATCTCGAATCTTATAATAAAAAAAATTGAATAAAACGAGAAACATTTAAATCTAAACCATGAAGGATACATCCCTCACTAACTTATTACAAAATACAAAATAAAAAATGCAGTGTAATATAACCTATATATATATATATATAGAGAGAGAGAGAGAGAGAGAGAGAGAGAGAGAGCCATCTTCTAGCTAGGGAGAAGGTAGAGAATGGATGGAATTAATTAATATAAAAATTAAATTGAGGGGAGCAAGTAGAGGAGGAAGTGTGGCTGGGTGTGGGCGTGGGTGTGGGTGGTAATGCGATCTCGTGAGAATCTTATTATTTGGTAGATTTGTCCACTCCACCCACCCACCTAAATGAACAGTGACTGAGAGACACCAAATAAACATCAAAACAATATATGTCGGCCTCCACTCCACTCTCTATCTTCTTTCATGCCACCTAATATTTCATATTTTGTAATATTTTAAAATTCAATTTTCAAAACTCAAAATAAATTCAATATCTCCTTTTATAATTTTTTTGAAAACATTGAAATATATTAGATACGACTATTATAAATTATTATTAATTTTAAATAAAAATTTTATAAATTTTATCTGATTGTGTGTGTGAGTATAGTATTTTTTTTTATTTTAAGTTGAGTATATAAAAATTATCTAAAATAAAATTAATTGAAAGTATATATATATATTCCCTAGTGAGTATATGATTATTCACAATGCGGTGACATTTAAAATTAATAGTCAGATAATTATCAATAATTATTTATTACATTATAAATAATTATTGATCCATAAATATTTTAAATATCGTATAAATTAAATATCAAAATCCCATGATTTAAGCAAGCGCGTGGACAAGGCTTTGGCAGCAGAAGCAGGCAATATTAATGTATTAACCCCACGCCACCTAAACGTTGCTTTATTACTAATTAATTAATTATCAGCTAATCACGGCGACAAAAAACAAATCTTTATAGCCTTAGGCATAGGGAAAGCTACCTTTCCACCTTTTCGTATATTAAATTTATCTTTGAGAAATTAAATTTTATTTTTGTTATTTATCACGTCATATTTTTCATGAAATTAAATTATGTGGTACAATTCTTTAAAATATATTTTAACCTATTTTCTATGAAAAATTAATTTTAAGAGGATGGTGATTTTTGTTTTCTATGAAAGTTGAAAATATTTTATTTTTTAACTAAATGTAATCAAACACACATTTAAAAACATTAATACAGCGTGTTCAAATAATATTTCTAAATTTATTAATAAAAAACTTTATAGTTTTATTGTTCAAAAGGAGTGGATTATCTCAATTTATAAACTCGAAATGGTATTCGGAGATAGATTTTGTAAATTTTATGTGTACACCTAGATTTAAAATATTACACATTATATTATATATTATAAACACAATTATAGTCTTAGTTCAATAAATGTGCACCTTGTTAAAATAAATAAAATAAAATTATATTAAAATAAAGTTAGAGTATTTTTTAAATTAAAATATAGAATAATCAAAATAAAGGTGAAAAATATTTTAATATTTTTGTCAGACCGTTTGTTAAATTTATTATCTGTAAAATCCAATATATGCTTATCTAGAAAGGGATAAATAAACATATCTAAAAAATATTATATAAAAAGTTACGTAATTTTTTTTTTCAAGAATCGTCAGATAAGTTTAACAAATACATTGAAAATAACAAAATTCAGAAATACTTTTTATGTCTTATTTTTTTCAATTTATATCTTAATTAACAAATATTACCTTATTATATAACAGAGTGTACAAACTCTATGTCCAAATATATAATCACTTATCTAAGTTATTAACATGATTCATTTTTTAAATATTCAGTTATAAAAATTATTTTTGAATTTTTTAATTTATCCTTAAATTATATACATATATATATATATATATATATATTTGAAATTTCTAAGTGTGATTTATCCCCTCATCACGCATTATCAAATGGCAGCACTTTTTCTTAACTTTGGCCTTTTGACTGAGTAAACTGATCTTTTAGCAGCTTAGGGCCCCTTTTAATTAATTAAGCCCTCTCTACATCATTGAAATTGTCTAAAACATCAACATTCAACATACCCTTTGACTCGTATATATATAGAAAGTGGCCTGAAAATGATGGCATGTCTTTTCTGAACATATACATATATATAATACAAAAAATAATATTTTTATACAATTGTTATGTTCAGATTGGGGCAAAAAGATGTGTCGGTAGCATCTTGTAATTGGTTACTTTATTTGTATTTATGAAGTTTGTATATTTAATAAAGTAGCAATACACTTTGGGTGAGTTTGATTGTAAAGATAACTTACATAAAAAGAAAATAAGTTTTAGATAATTGAATTGTTTAAGAATTATTTGTATAAAAATTATTAATTAAATGTGTTTGATTGATTTCATTTTTAATCTAAAAATTATTATACTTTTCAATTTTTTAGTATTTAATTGTTATTATTTTTTTATGAAAATAATTATTTTTTTCTAACTTTTGTTGTTTGATATCCATTATTTTTAATGAAAATTGTCAATTTTTCTATGAAAATTATATCTTTATGAACTTGAAATTTGACATGACCCACAAGATATGCCAAAGCCTACAAGATGAAATCACATCGTGGGAACGATGAACAGATGATAGATAAGAATTGGTACAAGATTTGTAGTTGCAGTTGTAGTCGTCGAATAGAATGATGGACGAGGACGAGATGAAGATTCAAAAAGGAAAGAAGGAAGACGGATAGAACGACGAAAGATGAAATCTTATCGTCGTCACTATCAAAGCTAGATGGAACGACAGACGAACAGTGAGCGAGAATTGGTACAAACGTTTTATGTTTTTGCAAGAAGAGGAATAAGAGACTCAAGGTCTAAAAATAAAGAGAGAGAGAGGGGGAGGGTAACGTGAGATTGATAGAAGAGAGAGTAAGGTAGTTGAATACGTTGAGAAATGTGCGAGTTGCCTAAAAAATAAAAACTACTCCCACCATGAGAAAATATTTTTCAATATTTAGAGGAAAATCAAGTTACGTGAGCAAAATTTAGAAAATAAATTGCCCAAAAAAAAGGGGGAGGGGAATCAAATACACAAAAACTTAGAATTTAGGTGAGAAATGGGCATTTTTTTATGAAAAATTTGACCAATCAAACGTACCATTATTTAAAATTAGTGATTTTTTCATGAACTTATCAATTGATTTTCAAATTTATAAATATTTTTAGTATATAAAAATTTTCAAAGAGTAATTGATAATTATGTGAAAAGCAACACCAATTATTTAAGCATACATGCTTCGTATACAAAAACATCAGTATCTCATAATCATAATCTACTTTATAGGTTATTTTTTATAAGAAATAAACAAAAGACCCACTTTGTTATAGGATTCAAAATGTACTTAATTAAAGATACTTCCTACATCTCACCCTCTCGATAGATTGCTTGACCAACAATGCCCTAGCAATCGATCTCTAGATGGCTCTATGGATACCCTCACGATAGACACCTCTCAATTCTTCTATCCTCACCATGTGATCACCGTCCTCTTCTTTCCTTCCAGAGTTATCGCGGCTTCTATCCCTCTCACCCCGACCTTTGTTTCAATTGATACCTTCTCTATGCACTCCACGTACGTATCATTCATTATTGCGACTACTTAGTAGTTGTATAGCCTCTTTCTAAGTCTTAATGTTACTAGTTTCGCTGTTCCTTAATCTTTGATTGCAATAGACTAGTTAGTTACATGATTTTATCAACCATAGTAATTGCATCATAATACATAAAATTTAGAACATTATATGAATGGGAATTTGACCACAACATAACCTAATACAAAGATGAGATAATTTTGAGTTCCCAGACACAATTCAAGTGATTGAGTCATAATAAGTTAGAATTTGTATTACTAGATTATGAGTTTGACTCCTTACCCTACACAGTAAGGCAAAGCGTCCACCTTTGATTTATTTCTTTTGTCAAAATTGATGGCACGAACAATAAGGGACTGCATAAGAACGATAATCCCAAGACGAGACAATTTTGACATTAATTTAGGTAATTTACCCTCATGATTTATTTAATAAAAAATCATAATTATAATTTGTAATCACCAAATATATCTGTCAACTTATTTTATTGATACCCTTTGAACTAAAGAAATATAAAAAAAAAATAAATATGATTAAATTATGTCATGCATGGTGGAATCAAAGATGACATCCCAACCTAAGACCTTGTCTTATGTAGCCTCTAAGTTTGAAGAATTCAAGACCGCAAAGCTTTATGTGGTTTCAAACACACACAGGTCATTAAGTGTTACTTTTATATGGCGGCTTAATTACTCTTAACATTCAACCTTCAACTCTAAAGGCCATTTAGTTGTAAAAATGGGAATATTTTAATATATATAATTGGAAAAAGAAATCCTCCAAATACAAATAATCAATTTCATTTGGTGTTTCTTCTCCGTCCATTGAGTTTTTTACTTTTTATTCTTTGATTCACTCTCGAGCCTTACTTCTTATCGTTCTCTCAATTTTATTTTTTTTTACTCGATCAATTTTTTAAATTTTTTTTTCTTTCTCACTCTTCCTTTCAGTGTTGTTTTGATGGATTAAATGCGACATAAGAGGGTGGGAAAAAAAAAAAAGAAAGAATGAAACACCTAAAGAAGATGTGAAATATACATTTCAAATAGAGAAATACAAATTCTTTTATTTTAATGTTAAGAATTTGATCCAGCCTGCCCCCACCTGCTACAGGTGCAGTATTCTTAGCCAAAAAATAAAAATAATAGATTATACCCATCAAGGAGATTGTCCATGCATGCACCCATTGTATAATTATCAATGTTTCCACACCTAAAGTACAGAAAAAAAAAGACAGTTTGTGGTTGAATTTGTCATGAATGTTGTACTTTTCTCTTCACAAGAGTGATGATAAGTAATTATCCGCATGATGCAAGCATAAGAAAAAAATAAATAAAAATTTTATTTTTAAGAGGTGGTATTGATATTTGTAATTTAGTTATTATATGATTTTTTTTAAATAAAACATATCATGATGTTGGATTGATGATTGTGATTTGTCTCAAACCAAATACTTGCAAAGGTGTCGCTTTATCATACGGGAGAATTCTGATGCTCAAGTTAAGAAAGAGAAGATAGATTAATATAAAGTGACTTTTCGTTATTATAATCATACTTTTTCGAGTACATTAATATTTATAGATAGTGTGGACTAGTACTTGAGAGTGTGGTTTGGCTAGTGAGTTGAGATTTTTGGATAGTTGGAGAAATTTTAGAGATATTAAAAAGATTCCCGATTGATTAGAGTCATGGGAGTAGACCAAATTCATTCTGGTCTTTTGTGTCGTGATGAATTTGGGTTGGTTTAAATCACGAGCATCTCTAGAGGTGAATCTTGAGATTTAAAGGACATATGACATTCTGTAATATTCTGAAAATTAGAAATAAATAAAAATTATAATTATCGGCATTGAGGTCATAATTGGATTTTTGGAGATTTAAGAAAAAATAATAAAATATGTTGTTTTGTGAAAATAGGAAATTTAGGTAATTAATGAATTTTTTTAGAAATATTTATGGAAATAATGATGGAATTAATTAGGTGATAATTATTAATTATTGCGTATAAGGTGATTATTTATGAGTTTAAAGAAAATATTAAATTATTTGTATTAAAAGAAATTAAGGTAATTAATTATTTAATTGAGAGTATTTACAAAAATAGGAAAATAAATTAATTTAGTGAATTTTCTGAAAATTTGGGGTATAAGTGTATTAAGAGGGAAATTGAATGTGGGGTGCAAGTGAGTTTTTAAGAAGTTATGGGTGCTGGTGCAAATCTCAGTAAGAGAAGAGAAGTCACTTTAAATTTAATATAAGGTGTTTATATGTTAGAGAAGCGGCCAAATCAGGTGGTGCGCGCGTAAGGGAGTAGGCGATCGCGAGTCCGAGTCTGGGCGGAAGCAGGCGCGCGCTAGGAATTTTGGGCTGATTTTAATTAGCCCTTGGCGCCCGAAACAGCGCCGTTTCGGGCTGGGGCAGTGGTAGCATGCACGGCTGCTGATCGCACCACGTGGTGCGCTCTCAGCCGCCCATTTCCTTACTCGTGCAGCCTTTGTTTTTGCTTCATTTTAAGGCCGAATTCGGCCATTTCTGAAGCAGAAAGCAGAGAAGAAAATTGCTGGGAAGAAGAAGGCGCACGAAAAGGCAAATTTTGAGAGAAATTGAGGATTAAATCAGGTTTAATTAAAGATTTAATTAGTCAAGTAAGTAAAGAATTATGTATTAAACATTCTATACGGTTGGAATTTTGATTTGGGTCCGATTTTATTAATTTTGAGAGTTTATTTCATTTTGTAGCATGTATTAATTTGGTGGAATTTAAATGTAAAAACGCTGTAAATAGCTAAATAGAGGTAAGCTCTCTTCTACCCTTGCAATTTCTTTTCATTTTGTGAACCTCACGCCTTCCCTTAACTCGTTTTGGTATCGCGTATTAATTATATAAATTTAGAATGTTATTGGCATGATTTAATTTAAATCAAATATAAGATTCATTGGGGTTTTATTTGTGGTGTGCCTACGTGGGAGTTTAGATGGCTAAATTATTTATATTACACAGTTAGATTTAATTAATGTGAGTCACGATTTTATTAATCGCTATTAAACATTTTACTTCGCAGCGGGAGTGCAAGAAAGGTAAGAAACGACCATGTAAAGGCAAGATCCTAACCCTTTCTTCATGTTCTTTAATTCCTGTGAGAGACTTCGTGGTTTCTCATATTTTATCCCCTCCCTTACTCTAATTCGACGCCTAGCATTATTTATTGAGTTATTATTCATTTGTTTTAATTTAAATTAAATCAGGGACTTCTAGACTTTTATTGGTTGTGTGCATATGGGAGTTTGTACTGCCCCCATTCCTTTCGGAATGATGTCGAACCAGCTTGGGGACTAGGTTCCTAGACGTGTGGGTTTATTTACGATTTTCTTGGGTTTATTTATGGTTCGATTAAAACTATCGAACAGTGAGGCAAGGATCGACTGTTTGGTGACATTAGGGTAGACTATTATACGGCTCGGTAGTGTACCCTCAGGTAGACACTCCTAGTCACTGACTGTTGACCGGTACCAGACACTGCTGGTTAGCTCTGCCAGTATGTGATTTATTGCATGATTTGATATGTTGTATTACCGTTCATGATTTGATATGCACATGGATACGGGTCACATGTGGGGATATTCATTTATTGAGTATGCTTGGACACAGATATTCTAGATTGGTTAGGTTGCATCTAACACGGGCATATGCATCGTGTGTGGTTTACTATGTGGGCGGAGCATAGTCTGATGCTTAGATGTATGGGCGCCAGTGTATCATGTTGATACTCACTACGCCATTGCATTTTATCTGCATTGTATGGTTACTGGGAGTTCACTGGTCTCGGACGGGTGGACCGCTCCGAGGGAACCTATGGCTCGGGTGTCAGGAGTACCGACGCGGGCACTCGAGTGTCAGGAGTACCGACGCGGGCACACGGGTGTCGGAAGCACCGACCTGGCGCGCGCAGGTTTGTGGAGATATATGTTGCCTTTCAGGTCAACGACAGGTTGGTATGGGACTTGGGTGTCATGTGTCTTGTGCAGGCCCCAAGAACTGGTATGTGCTTTCATTATATTTTTATACTGTGTTAAGCGTCTCATGGCTTGTGTGTGCCTGGGGGGAGTTCATTGGAACAGCCTACAACCTTTTTTTCCTTATGCTTGCTGAGTCTCTCAACTCACTTTTCTTTCTATCATTCCAGGTAGTGTCAACGTGGGTCAAGGGCAAGGGAGTCAACATCTAGCAGCAGAGTCAGTACGGTGTACAGGCAATTCGTCAGTCCCTATCATTCCCCCGTTAGCCCTAGACAACTCTGATGTTTGTGAGGGATTGACTAGAGGCGTCAAAAGGGTCGGGCGACCCGCGGGCTGGGCTTTGGCCCGGCCCGTTACTGTTCAAAAGGGGCCGGGCCGGGCCGGGCCAAAGAAATTCAGCCCACGGCCCGGCCCGTCTAAAGGCCTGGCCCGTGGCCCGTTGGGCCCTTTTGGGCCGGGCTCATGAGGCCCTTATGGGCCAATCAGTTAGGCCCTTACTCATTTTTTTTTTAATTTTGTTATTCTTCAATAATTATTGATATTGGATACTAAAAAATTTAATTTTGTAATATATATAAATAATAACCATCAATTTATTTAAAATTTTTAAGTTAAATTTTTTATATATTTAAATTATAAATAAACATTCTCCTTTTTAGTTTTTATATGTACATTATTTTTCATATCAATTCATAAGAAAATTTGTAAGGCATATAGAATTTTGAAATATAAAATGATGAAATAATATTTAAAACTTAATAATTAAGATAGAAAATATTTTAAAAAGAAAAAAATTTATTTTTATATATGTATTATTTTGATATTTATATATGTATATATTATATGCATTATTTTTAAAAAAATATTTAAAAAAAAAAGAAAAAAATGGTCTGGCCCATCAGGTCCGGCCCGCTAGGCCCTGTGGGCTAAAGGCCCGGCCCGGCCCCTTTGTAAGGGGGCCGTGGGCCGGGTCGGACCCTATCCATGGCAAAAGGGCCCGGGCTCGGCCCGGCCCTTTTAAAAAGCCCGTGGGCCGACTCGAGCCGGACCGAGCCGGGCCAGGCCAGCCCTTTTGACACCTCTAGGATTGTCTCTCTATTATTATTTTTTTTTTACTGTGCTAGGTCATATCTCGTGTCTCGTGTGTGTCTGCACAAGAGTTTGTATTCATTTATTTATCTTATGACCGTTGTGCTAGCAGGGTACCCGTAGTGCATGCATGTATATAGCTTTGTTTCCGTTGTTTTATTTCTTAAGTATGCATACCATGGTGGTTTCTGTCTTGTGTTTCATTCTTTTTCTTCTTTCGTAGGCGTTCCCGTTCGGGTAGTCTGGGTGGTTGGGATATCCAAGCTAAGGTGCTTACACATTCCCTCTTGCAAAAAAATGGTGACTTCATATCGATCTCTGATAGGACATATCACATATTGTGATTAGTGGACCCAGAAAAATAATAAGGTAGTTTTCCTGTCGTTGAGACATTTCGTGGTCAATATTAAAGGGTATTTTTAAAAATTTAGGGTTTTGAACACTAAATTTGTGTTTGCTTAATAATGCTTGACTACATGAATAAATTTAGGAATATTTTTTAAATAAAAAAATTAAAAGAGATAATTTTAAAAAATTAAAAAGGCTTCAATACACCTAATTGAGTGTTTGCTTAAATATAATTCTACAAAATTATTTTACAAAATATATTATTAATGGTGATGTTATTTTTTTTTTTTTTGTATAAATTAAACTGTTGAAAGAAGTAATATGAAGGACTTAATTGCCAACTAATTATTGTGGGTTGAGGGATTGTCATATAATTTAAAAACAATTGTAATCTAAGTTGCACGAAAATGAAAAAGAAAAACGAATACGATACAATATGAAATAAAAATAGGAAAAATGTGTTTTTTTTTAAAAAAGTAAAAAAAACAGAAACACGTAAAACGAATACGATACAATATGACCGGTATGTGCTTTTATTATGTTATACTACTGTATTGTTGCGTCTCATGACTTGTGTGTATGTGTGGGACGGTTTGGGGTGACTTTCTCCTCTATTTACTGTATAGCCTTCCTTTTCTTATAACTTGTTGGGCCTTGCGACTCACCTTGCTTTCCATCATTCCAGGTAAGGGTAAAGTGAAGTCCGAGAGCGAGGATCGTTCCACCTAGCAGTCAGCCGTGTCGGTAGAGTGTACATTTAGTTTGCCTCCGTTGTCTCTGATGTTCTGTTAAGAGTTTTGTCTTTCATTTTGTTATTGTGCTGAGTTGTTCCTTGTATCTTTTATTTGTTGACACAGATGTCTTTATATTTTTATATACTCCTTGACTACTGTTTCAGCGGGATACTTGTGGGCGTGCATGTATATGGTTTTGCTTCTGCTATTGTATTATTTTTTTTTTTTTATGAATGTATGCCAGGGCATTTTTGTCTTGTGTTTATTTCTCTTCCCTTAAGTAAGCGCTTCCGTTCGGATATACTGAGTGGTTGGGATATCTGAGCGAGGGTGCTTACATAATATGAAGGACTTAATTGCCAATTAATTATTGTGGGTTGAGGGATTGTTATCTAATATAAAAACAATTGTAATTCAAGTTGCACGAACGAAAGAGAGAAATAGATACAATACGATACGAAATAAAAATAGAAAAAATGTGTTTTTTTTAAAAAAAAAGTAAATAAACAGAAACACGTAAATAAAAAAATATAAAGACTTTTTATAAATATAATTTTTAACATAAAAAATTATAAAAAAAATAGTTATTAAATATAAATATAAACATAAATTCTATAATGTATTCAAACTAACATAAATATAAATTCTATCAACCATGACTTACTTAATTAAAAATAAATAATAAATTTTTAAAAAAAAGTAATCAAACATAATACAAATAATAAATTTAAAAATTTTGACTTAGAGAATAAAAAAATGTCATCTCTAACATTTTCGTGAATGAAAATGCATTTTCGAGTTTTAGTGCAAAAAATATTTTGAAAATGCCAAAACGACACCTCTAAAGCGTGCATCAAATTGTAATGTTCATTTGGTGCATATAATTTGTGCCAAACAAAACGAGCTTTAATTGGGTTAAAGTTAAATTTTAAACTAAACCAATTAGTTTTTAAGTTTCGATAATTATCAGTCTAACACTTAGTTTTAGCATTAACAAAATTAATAATACTTATTTTAAAATTATTAATTATTTTTTAAAAATTATAAACACTTTAAAAATTGAAAATATTTTCTTGAGAAGGTGTTGTTAATTCTATTAGTGGCATTAACCAATAAAACTATTTAATTGTTAAAAATAAAATATAATAAATACACCTTATTCAAAAATAAAATACATTTATAACAGATTAACCATTACTCTTAGAGCAATAATTAACGTTACCTTCTTAAAAAATACCAATTGCTAAAGTCTCTTCAATTCATATATTAAACCTTCTTGCTATTAGTTACTAATTGTGAGTAAATTTTGATTTATTTTATTTAATTTTAATTATTTAGATACCTTTCAATTGAGTTTAGTTTAATATAAGTTTAATTAATTCACTAAATAACTCCATAATTGATTGTATAACCCAATGATATGTGAAGTAATGTCAAACTTTTTTTTTTTGTTTTTAAAATATCATATAATATCTTCTTTTAGAAACAAAACTAACAATGTTACAAAGATTTTAACATACAACGTCTCTAAATTATAACAAATTTGTGAAAATTATCTTACCGCTACACTATTTGTTTAAAAAAATAAAAAATAAATTATGACTATGAGTCGGCTCAAGGCATAGGCCAGTATGGCCTATGCTAGGGCCCCAAAAAAGAGAGGTCTCAAAATCACTAATTCTGATCACTAATTATTTAAAATTTATTTTTTTATTTTTTAAGATGTAAAATTACTAATTATATTTTATAATAATTTTTTATTTAAATTCATACCCTATTTATTGTGTTGTTCCATTTGGATGAGAAAAACCCCCCAACTCTCCAAGTCCACATATCATTTTTCAATATTAGGTAATGAATAGTAAAGTGTCACTTAGAAGAAAAAATCCCCCAACTCTCTAAATTTATGGATTATTTTATAATGTTAGGTAATAAATAGTGAAGTGTAAATCAGTAACGCAATAGAAAAAAAGGTAAAAAATTGTGTTATTTAAGAAGGACAATTTGATAAAATGATTCTTCGGATGACAAAAATATCATCTAAGAAATTCGCATTGATCTGGATATTAAAAAAATAAAAGTAAATTGATAACTTTTTAATTTGTAAGACTTAACTGTGAACTCTCCACATTTTTTGTTTATCTAGCTCTTATATTTTCAAATCTTTTTGTCTTGTCTATATTGTCAGTTGAAAAAAAAAATACTTTCTAAACTTGAACACACAAATTTAATTAGTGATTTTTTATCTCAAAAATTAAAGTAAAGAAAGAAAATTTTAAATAATCTTTAATATTTATTTATATTATTAAAAGGATATCAAAATAACTCTTGTTTGGAACCATAAATATTCTTAAACCGACACTATTAATAATGACCTAAAGAATCTTTATTTAGAACTTTTTTTATTTATACATGTGTGACACGGGCACTTCCATAAAAGTAAAATACATTCATTAAATCTTAACTATTAAGTCTGTCACTGCCCTTCAAAGCAAAGAAAATACATGCAATCAATATGTTTGAGAGTGGTTGGTGAATTGCTGAACAAAATGTACTTTGTTTCTCATTGTCTTGGCTTCACCAGGACAGAATCTGAAATAAAAACATAAGGGAGTGTTTGGTTTTCACACATAAGACTTTAATATCAGTCGACAGACAATCCTCCATATTTTAGGTGGCCAGTGACGATAAGCTGTGTTTTTTTTTTTAATTTATTAAGACTTTTTAGGACCTTTCGGAGAGGACAAGCCCCAATTAATCCCCACTTGTCAACGTTTATATGGTCTATGCCATGTGATGTTATGAATTTAAGTGAAAAATCAATAAATTGAATAATTCCCAGCCCCTTAATGTCTGTTTATCCATATGTTCTATGTCATGCAATGTACGGATTCATATATTTTATGGATATTTTATTTTTAACGTCTAAATAATTTAATTGATTAACGATGAATGCATCATATTTTAGAATACTGAATTAACTAATCAGATTGTTTGTTGGATGTTATTCTAAGTTGAATCCTTTTAGTCAATAGAATGAATGGTTATTTATTATGGGACTTGCGAAAGCATGGTAGAATATGGAGATGAAAGCATGTCACTAATTACGTAGAAAAAGTATATATTTTACATTCAAACTGGGGAAAAAAAGGCAAACATTGAGGAGCACAAGATTTGGATGTGCCTACAAAACATTAATTTAAATGATGATGAACACGCATGCAAGTTGATTATATAATCCTAATAATGATAATAATAATCTAAAGTTATATCTTTTGTCTCACAAAATGGTTGGAGGATCATGTTTGACGAAGGGTGTATAAATAATAGAGCAAGGGAAGGGAAGTAGGGAGATCTGGATGTCCATGCACTTTTGAGCCAACATTAAGAGATTTTCAACCTTCATGACATATCCCAGCACAGACATGCATGGGATTCATTATTACACTGATAAAAATAAAAAAACAAAAGAAAAGGCAACTGGCGGTGGGTGAACACCGCCACGGCCACGGCCACGGCCACCGGCCATCTAGATTCCACCGTCGAAGCAATAAAGGAACCTGCCTAAACAAGGTTCCTCAATCTACTAGCTAGGCTCCTTCCTGTCCTCCCACTTCCATATCATTATTAGGTTTCTCTCTCTCTCTCTCTCTCTCTCTCTCTCTCTCTCTCTCTCTCTCTCTCTCTCTCTCTCTCTTCTCACCACCAACTAATTAATTGAAAGGTTCACTCTTAGTCGTTACTTGGGGTGAGTTCAATTTGCAGACACATTCTTTGTAAATTGAAGGTCCAATTGAAGCTTAAAGAGAGAAAAGGTGAGGGAGGGAGAGTTAATACTATCATTAGAGGTGAGGAACCCATCATCGGTGTGCGCGTGTGTAGGAAAATAAGTGAGGCAAGCAAAAGAGAATCCAATGTTTAAAGATGAAACAAAATAGTTAATTTACTCAAAATATTCACAACAGAAGAGTTCCCTGTTATTTTTTTTTCATGTAAGATGTGTTTGTGTTTTTTTTTTTTTGGGCCAAATTTTTAAGATGTTTTGATATGTAATTTATCTTATTTTTAATATGTAATAATTATATAATAAATATAAAATTATTTTAAACATAATTGGAAGGCCTCTCCAAATGCACTTGATATGCTCTCCAAAGTTAACTATATATATGATATATAAGATATTATCTGTCTTAATTTAACACATGTTCAATATATAATAACTATTTCTAATTTTATATGTTAAAGAAGAACAAATCATTCTTCACAACCCTAAACCCTAAAAATTAACCACGGTAAGGACAAATTTTACGTCACAACCCTAAACCTTAAAAATCAATCGCAACACTCTCCAACGACCAATGATAGTGAAGCTGGTCTCGATCATTTCTCTTTTTACTTCTTTTTTTTTAAGTTATTTTGGAAGAGAGTAAAAAGAGGAAACAACATTTTGAGAATTTTTACAATATTAACTGCAGTTAATTAATGCAAGAAGGGTAAGCATTGCATGGTAATTAATCTCAAAAAAATCAGTGGCATTTAAAACAAAAAACATAAAGATAATCTGAAATTTACCCATAAAAAGTAATGCTTATTCCAAAGATAGACTAAAGGAAAAAAGCAACAATCAAAGTGTTAGTGTTTCTCAAGGTATGAGATAAGCACAGCAAAATGGTCATCGAGTAGATATCTTTCCATCAAACCAATATTATTCCTTATATTTCAGCAGACCAAGTCCTAGTTTACCTCCTTGAATATTTGTAAAGGCCATTGGTGCTATCAAGAAAGTAAAACAAGAGGCAACCCTACTCTACTGGATTGCTACGCAAACCCATCAAAAAAGTTCAACCAGCACTGTTAAATAGCACACAAGCCCAGTAAGATTGTTGATGCTAATAGATGCATAATTCCAAATTGCAACTATCCATACCAGTACAGCAATCCAAAACCCTCTTCATACTAATTAGTAATTACAGAACCTAAACCATGCGCTTTTGGGGTATTTCTGAACCTCTACCGTCTCCATAAATAAGAAAGAGTAAGTTCAATGAGTGCCACTGGTAATCAAAGGTAAGATCCTGATTATATACATTTTAAATAGAGAAACACAAATTCTTTTATTTTTAATGTTAAAAATTTGATCCAGCCTGCCCCCAACTGCTACAGGTGCAGACTTCTTACACAAAAAAATAAAAATAATAGATTATGCCCATCAACGAGATCCTCCCATGCATGCACCCATTGTATAATTATCAATGTTTCCATGCCTAAAGTATTTTTTAAAAAGGACTGTCTGGTTGAATTTGTCATGAATGTTGTACTTAGAACTTCACAAGAGTGGTATCTCGCATTTGTAATTTAGTTGTTATATGATTTTTTTTTCTTTTTTAAATAAAACATGTCATGATGTTGGATTGATTATTGAGATCTGTCTCAAAGCAAATACTTGTAAAGCCGCGACTTTATCATATAAAAGAATTCTGATACTCATGTTAAGAAAGAGAAAATGAACTAATACACAAAGTGAACCATCGTTATTATGATCATACTTTTAGGAGTTCATTAATATTTATAGATGACGTGGAATAGTACTTAAACGTGTAATTTGGTTAGTGAGTTAAGATTCATGAGTAGCTAAAGAAATTTCAAAGATACTAAAAAGATTTTCGATTGACTCGATCCATGGGAGTAGACCAAGTCTACCCTGGTCTTTCATGTCGTGATGAATTTGAGTTGGTTTAAATATATCTACAAACATCTCTAGAGGTGGATCTTGAGATTTAATGGACATGTGGCATTCTCTATTGCAAAGAAGTTGCGACTTCATATCGACCTTCAATAGTACATATTGCACATTGTGATTAATGGACCCATAAGGATAATAAGGTAATTTTCCTCTCATTGAGATATTTTATCGTCAATATGAAAAGGGTATTTTTGAAAATTTAGGGTTTTGAACACTAAATTTTTGTTTGCTTAATAATGCTCAAATATGCAAATAAATTTAGGAATATTTTTGAAAGAAAAAATTAAAAGAGAGAATTTTTAAAAATAAAAAAGGCTTCAATACACCTAATTAAGTGTTTGCTTAAATATTTTCTACAAAATTATTAACCAATAAAACTATTTAATTATTAAAATAATAAATAATAAATACACATTATGCAAAAATAAAATACATTTATAACAGATTAACCATTACTCTTAGAGCAATAATTAACGCTACCTTCTTAAAAAATACCAATTACTAAAATCTCTTCAATTCATATTAAACTTTCTTACTATTAGTTATTAATTGTGAATAAATTTTGATTTATTTTTTTTAATTTTAATTATTTAGATACAGTCCAATCGAGTTTAGTCTAATATAAGTTTGATTAATTCACTAAATAACTCCATAATTGATTATATTAATGGGGATCTGACCACAACATAACCTAATACAAAGAATGAGACAATTTTGACATTAATTTGGGTAATTTACCCTCATGATTTATTTAATAAAAAATCATAATTATAATTTTTTATCACCAAATATATATCTGTCCACTTATTTTATTGATACCCTTTGAACAAAAGAATTATAAAAAAAATAAATGTGATTATACTATGTCAGGGTGGAACAAATTGCATCGGAACCTAAGACCTTGCCTTATGTAGCCTCTAAGTTCAAAGAATTCTTATGTGGTTTCACACACACAGAGGTCATCAAGTGTTACTTTTATATGGCAGCTTAATTACTCTAAGATTCAACCTTCAACTCTAAGGGCCATTTAGTTGTAAAAATCGGAATATTTTAATATATATAATTGGAAAAAGAAATCCTTAAAATGAAAATAATCAATCCCATTTGGTGTTGCTTCTCCTCTCGCATTGAGTGTTTTTACTTTCTATTCTTTGACTCACCATCGAGTCAAAGAATAGAAAGTAATTTTTTTTTGACTCAATCACTTTTTTAATTTTTTTTTCTCTCGCTCTTCCTTTTTAAGTGTTGTTTTGACGAATTAGGTGTGACATAAGAGGGTGGAAAAAAAGAAGAAAAGAATGGAACGCCTAAAGGAGATGTGAAATATACATTTAAAATAGAGAAACACAAATTCTTTTATTTTAAGGTTAAGAATTTGATCCAGCCTGCCCCCAACTGCTACAGGTGCAATCTTCTTATACTAACAATAAAAATAATAGATTATACCCATCAATGAGATTGTCCCATGCATGCATGCACCCATTGTATAATTATCAATGTTTCCATACCTAAAGTACAGAGAAAAAGGACAGTCTCTGGTTGAATTTGTCATGAATGTTGTACTAAGAACTTCAAAGAGTGATGATAAATAATTATCCGCATGATGCAAGCATAAGAAAAAAAAAATTACCTCTATTAATGTAATTGAGAGCACGAGTATCAAGATTACATAAAAATAATCATCTCAAAAAAAAATTAATTTTAAGAGGTGGTATCTGTATTTGTAATTTAGTTGTTATATAATTTTTTTGTCAAATAAAATATGTCATAATGTTAAATTGATTATCGATCTGTCTCAAATCAAATACTTACATAGGCACAATGTCATCATATGGGATATGAGAAAATTCTTATGCTCAAGTTAGGAAAGAGAAAATTGACTAATATAATCATCATCATACTTTTAGGAGTTCATTAGTATTTATAGATGGCGTTGAGTAGTACTTGAGAGTGTAGTTCAACTAGTGAATTGAGATTGTTGAGTAGTTTCAGAAATTTTAAAGGTGTTAATTAAAAAGATTTTCGATTGAGTGGATCTATGGGAGTAGACCAAGTCCACCCTGGTCTTCCGTGTCACGATGATTTTGGTGTTGAACTAACTTCCTCTATTTACTTTATAATTAACTTTTGATAAATAACAAAAATGATATCTTAAATATACTAATTATTTTTTATTAATTTATAAAATATGTATTAACAAAAAATATTATTTTTTATTAAAATTACATAATTTTAAAATGCATAAAAAAATTCTATAAAAATATTTTTTTAAAATGCTACAATGAACAGTGAAACTATAGTGAATCCGACCATTGTAAATAATGACACTGTAATATTTTTCAAAATGCCTATAAATAGCTCTAAATTCATTTTAAAAATCAATTCATTACATATATTGCATATCCAAAGTACTTGAAAACTCTCTAATGCTCTCAAGTAAAAACCCAAACAATCCGAGACTCTCAAAATATTATTATACATCCATCAAATAGCCACAAGGCAAGAGAATAAAAAAATTTTAAGTCTTTTACGACAAATTTAAACTTCTCCATTTAAGGTTATAAATTTATTTACTTTATTTATATTTCATTTGCTTTGTATAATTTGTTCTTAATTGCTTATTTATTTGTGTCCAAGTGTGGACAATTACTTGCAATCATTTAAATTATTGTTGTGGATTGTATAGGTATCCTAGAATTATTAAAATTTAGGTGAATTTAGTTTGCAATGTAAGTTAGAAAAAAAACCTTGGTATAGTGATTATCTAAAACTCGTTGTAATTTAGGAGTGTATCTAGTTTTCAATGTGAACTAGTGTGAAAATCTTGGTGAGATTGAATTAGTGGAACCCCAAAGGTGGTTAGACCTTAAAAAAGTGGACTAAGTGTGTGTGGAGGCACCGAACCACTTAAAATTATCTTGTGCCTATTTATTTATTTTATTTATATCTTGTGACTTGCATTCATTATTAAAATTAAACACACATATACATATCTATACAAATTTAATTGGTATAAAATTAATTAACAAAAAATTTAATTAAGAGAAAATTATCAACAAATTTAAATACTCACCCTATCTTGAGTGGTCATCCCCGGAGGGACCTACATTTGGGTTGGTTTAAATCTACAAGCATCTCTAGAGGTGTATTGTAAGGGCTCACTCTCGAATATTTTCGCTAGCATAAAATATTCGAAAAGAGGTCGTCATAGTGATAATATAGAATAAGATCATATTAAAACAAACAATCAATTTCATTACTAGCAGTAGAAACTTAAGTGAAATTCAATTACATTTTCAATACCTCATAAGTCTAGACTCGAATGCCATACATAATAAATAAGAGGTTCTAGTGTGAATTAACAAAATAAAAATCATTTCATTACAAGTCTCACCAAAATGCTACTAAGAATCTTCAAGTTAAAACGTATCTCCATACACCACTATCCTTAGGCCTTAGTCCCACTGGACTCGCCTCCAATAACAGTCTTTCATTTCCTAGAATGACAAAGAAGATCAAGTGAGCCACAAGGTTCAACACGTTCGAGAAACAATGAACAATGAATGGGATCCAAGAACATCGTGACATCAAAAAGAGTAATCAAGGACTCACCAGTTATGTACAAGATTCATAATTTATGACTTTATCAATTTCAATTTAAATGTATCATACCACCATATACCACTATGAAAATGTCCATATAAATTCAATGTCAGTATCAAATCTTGCAGGCTTGCAAGCCATCAATCAATATATGCAAAAGTGTATCATGTGAATAGAATCTCACAAATAAATATAGAGTCAACCTGCCGAGCTATGGCCACCTCTTCCCGTACCAAGTGCTCTAAGGTACTATTTTCCTCTACTCAAAAAAATAGGTGTGCAAGATATATATACATCATGTACATGTATGCATCAAGTATGCATTTGCCAATCACATGCATTTAAATCATTGTTTTTCCAATATAAATACTTTCAATACCATTCACCCATATCGAGTCTTTCACCATCATCAAATAAATCCAACATATCTTACTTTATAATATTTACCACATTCATGATGCAATTTATATCACCAAAATAATTTTGGGAGATTTTATTTACGATTAAATTTTGATTCATCTTTTGAGGAGTATTATAGATTTAATATGCTATTTGTTTCCATCATATAATTTCCTTAAATTCATTTAACTGGCTATGCATTTACTTACATTCATGCTCATAGCTAAACCATAAGAAATAATGGGCAACCCAAAAAGAATTGCATATCAAGGATTCCTTAAATTTTTAGGTGATTTTAAAGGACTGACTCGAGTTCCATATTTGATCGATTGCCCCAAATAGAATTTTGAAATTTAAGTTCAAGAACTCTAGTTTCAGGAACAACAAACGGATTCGCAATTGGAATTATCCACCAAAAGTTATTTCACAAAAACTACAACAATGTAGAATTCAAAACAGTAAAATTTTATATTTTTTACCAAGATTGACGGGGCCATTACGAACTCAATATGCAACCAAATAATGCGAGTAATATATCAAAACGAAACCTAGGATGTCTAGTTTACATCCCAATAAATGGATTTCAATTCAGAGATGAGAATAGAAAGTTATAGGCCAAAGAATTCCATGTGGTCAGATTACACGAAAACAGTAAGTTACGAATTTCTTGACAGAAATTAATCTGGTTGTTACGGGCTCAAAATGTAACTAAATCATTCGAATAATACATTGAATTGAATCCTATGTAGTCTAGTTTCCAACATATCAAACGGATCTTAAATCGAATATCATCACAAGGAATATACCTAAAAGAATGAAGTATGGTCAAATTCACTATAGTAAACCACAAATTTGAGAGCCATATTCGGATGATTTCTAGCACCTTCAGATGATAGGGAAATTCATTTGGATAAGGGCACTGTAGCATTCGAATGTTAGGCAAAAATCAGCATAATTTGATCAACTTTCATGAAATTCATTCGGATGTGAAAGAAATTCATTCGAATTGATAGATATACATATGAGAGACATTTGAATGCCTCAAGACACATTCGGATGAGGGTACACATTCATGAGGGGGCATTCAAATGGCAACATGAATATATTCAGATGTGGCTTTATACACAAAAGGGATATTCGGATGTTACATATAGGCATTCAAGTATGGTATAAGTAAAATTAGCTAGAGATATTTAGATGAGTGTAGACATATTCAGATGGCTTTATTTGCACATTCGAATAGATTTATAAAATTGTGAATGCAGCATTCAAATGACCTAAGACCCATTCAATTGGAGCTATACACTGGAACAAAAAAAATGGCATTCGAACGTAATACTATAGCATCTAGATGTTTAGACAAAAATAAAAACGAATGAATCAAATTATATGAAATGCATTCGAATATGGGAGGAATTCATTCGGATAAGGCTTTATTTTCATAGAGGGGACATCTGGATAGAGCATTTGTATATTTGGATAAGTTCACAAATATATCACGGCTTTGGCTGGAATTTAATGAAGGTATCCGGATGTGTTTAGGCCTATTTGGATATGCATTTGGACTTATGTGTCTACAATTCGGATGGCCGGGAGCTTATTCGAATGGACTTGAGTACTTATGAGGGGACTATCCGAATGAGTAGTGTAATACCCCATGTTTTGATAAGATTGCCACGTAATTTTAATGAGTTTAGAACATCGAAAAATTGACTTAATAGCAGTTATAAGTACCAGAATCAACTACAGGGAATGCCTCGAAGTAAAATTGTCTAAAGAAAATTATATGGTCTCAACGAGCATTTCGAGATAGGATTTATGGTATTGAAAGAAATTGAATCGGGAACAGTTTTCGGTACATCTAAAATACAACTACTAATTAGGCTATAAAATCGAATCGTCGTATGGGACTCCCGAAAAATCAACGGAACCCTAGGAGGGCTCCGGTTTTGCGTGATGAGCAACCCTTTAATAGTTTCGAGGCGAAAAAAAGGTCCCGAGAAGACACAAAGGCAAAATCGTCTATATCGAGTAAAATTTAAGTTATTAATTGTGAATTTTCGGTATTGTAATGCAAATTTAATTGAGGTTTAAGAGTATAGTTGCAATAAAGAAATTTCCTAAGTGATATTATAATAAAATTGAGGATTAATGTATAATTTTTTATATCTATTAATGTAATATAATATATATATATATATTAGTATATATATATATAAGCGTACAGTGTGTGCATGTGCAATGGCCGGCCACCTTTCTGCAAATCTAAACCCATTCCCTGCAAAAATCTAAATCTCCACGCCTCTGCAAGATTTTAACCACGTGCGCTCTGCAAAAATTGGAAAGCTTCACACACAATAGGTGATGGCGAGATGATACGGACAATGAGATGGGGGGAGTGTTCGGTTGCCTATAAATAGGCAGTGAGCTTGATCGAAGAAAGGTAGCAAAGTGAATGAGGGTCGAGAGCAATGCGAAAGGGAGATCTAGAGAGAGGGAAAGAGCGAGAGCTAAAGCCAAATGGGGGCTGAAGAAAGCAACAGCAAGCGGCCATGGCAGCTTGGTTGAAGGCGAGTAGGGGGGCACGACGGGCAAGGTCGGCGGGGTCATTGAAGGCTCGGGAAGCGACCAGTGGCATCGGAAGTGGCCAACAACGGTCGAGAGGCGGTCGGAAGCGGCAACCCATGGCCATGGCAGCCATGGCCGCGAGCTCACCAAGCTGGGTGCGAGGCAGGGGCGACTGCGGGTGCTGTGCGAGCAGCCTCCAGCGAGACCGGAGGTCGGTGCTCGGCTGGCGAGAGAAGCCAACAATGGTGAAGGCGGCGGCAAAGCCACCTGGTGTGGTGGGCGGCGGTTGTCGCGGAAGTTGCAGGCGGAAGGGAAGAAGAAGAAGAAGAAAAAGAAGAAGAAGAAGAAGAAGAAGAATGAGAAGAAGAAAAGAAGAAGAAGAAAGAAAGAAAGAGGAAAGAAGGAGTTGCAGGCGCTGGATCAGGGGAGACGCAAGGAAGAAGATGAAGTGGAGAGAAAAAAAAAGAAGAAAAAAAGAAAAAGAAAGAAAGAAAATGGAAGAAAAAAATAGAAAAAAATAAAAGAAATATGAGAAAAAATTCTAAAAAATGGGAAATAGAGATTTATTAATATTTCAGAGATTTTGGGTGAGAAAACGGTGCAAGCACACATTTCAGGAATATGGCACGCATACTGAGGAAGTCGGAGATACTAAATCAAAGTGAGTAAAATTTTCTAGAAAATTTCAGAAATTCAAGAATATTATTTTATGAATTATCATAGTGAAATATTCGAAGAAATATTTTAGAAATATTTAGTTTAGATTTATTGAGGAAATTAAGAAGAAATAGAAAAAAATTAAAGAAAATCCTAGAAATTATGAAAAAATAGGTTTTAATATTTATTAAATAAATGTGGTGATTAGGATGCTTTGAGGTTTAACTTGAAGTGACTTGTGCAAATTTTGAGGTTGGCACGCAAATCAAGGCGATGAACGAGGTAAGGCACGAATATTGAGGTAGCCCGATAAGCTCTAGAAGGTAAGTGGTACTCTCCAATTAAAGTTAGTCTTATGAAAAATGGTTGGTTTGTAAGTGATTTATGTTCCTCGAAAATATTTTCATCATAATGACATACCCTAATATGTATCCATCACGTAGACTGCATACATGACATGACTATGAAATGCATAAATACACGTTGATATCATTGATCACGAGCATTTGTAGCCGTAGGGAGTACGAACTAGCACTGCTACTTTACGAAATGTGCACCCATACACCCCGGCTTCAAAAGAGGTGGCCGCAAAAATGGTAGGTAGCATGAGAGGTGCAGTTGACACCTATGAGGAAAGGCATTACATACACACATGACATAGCATTATGTACCCTTTCTTAGATGATTCATCATCTAACTTGGGTTTTACCCCTGGAATATTCAAACGTTCCAGGTGGAGATTGTAGCAGATTCGAGGATAAATGAGGCATGAAATGACACTTAGCAGGGTGCATAAAGAAGAAATGTATGTTATGTAGCCATGTATTTAAGTTCTGCTACTTTAGATTCTGAACGTTTTGAGGAATGTTGAAGATGTAAGAACTTATGATTAATGTTAAGATATCAGGTTTCGATCTTTGCTTCCGCATTTGATGTGTATAGTGATTCTCTTTCGAGATAAATAAATAGGAATTCTGGGACGATTTCTAGAAATGATGTGGTTCAGCTTTAGTATTTGAAAGAAAAAAAAAATTATTGTCTCGGAATTGTTCCAGGTTATAATGCGCCCGAGAAAGTAGGGCGTTACATGTAATACCCTAAGTTTTATAAATAAATTTAATTAAGTTATGTTAAATGATTTATTAGGTGTATGTAATTAATTTAGTTAATTAAATTTACCTAAAGTATGCTTATGAAAAATACAAATAAATATATAAATTAAGATTAATAGGATTAAATGAAAGTATAATTTAAAATTAAAGAAAATCATAATTTTATGTAAATATGTATGTATGTCAATATATATATATAAAATAAAAAAAATCCGAAAATCGGATTTTGCAGAGCAGTGCGCGGCCAGAGCATGGCCGCGCCTGCAAATGGTTTCTTGAGAGCAAATGAGGGGATTTAAATGCTGAAATGACCGAGGTATGGCCTCTGGGACACGTGGTCGTCGACGGGGAAGCGAAGCACGTCGAAAATGGGCTATAAATAGCCACTCTAAGATTGCCCAATCCATCCGAAAATTTCGAGGCTTAGATTGGTCGAATGGGAGAGAGTTTGAGAGATTGGTGAGTGGGGTTTTGATCTTCAAGTCGTGGGCATCGTTTCTGAAAAATTTGGAGGCCAACGGAGCAGTGGAGAAGAAGACCCAAGCATCGCCGAAAAATCGCGCCTTCGCCGGAGCTGCGCCTTCGATCGGAAAGTTAAGATACTTTTAATACTTTTTTCCCGTTTTTGATAGTAAATTCGGATTCAGGGGGTCGAAAATGGGGGGGGAAGAAGCTTCGTTTCGAAGCTCGGAGGCTCAGGAAGTCCGCCGGCGACGAGGAAGCCACCGGAGAAGACGACTCAGCACCGACACGTGGGCTACATGCGCCCGCGAGTAGGAAGACGGCGCGTGCAACTCACGCGCCCGTCAGGAAATTAAAAAAAAAAAAGAGTAAAATTTTAAAAAAAATTTATTAAATTTGAAATGTTGTTTATGGTATATTGGTAAAGCAATTTTCTGAAAATGCCAAAATTATTATGTAATTTAAGTAGATTTTTTCTATTATAGAAATAAAGAAAATAGGATTTTAATTCTGAAAATTCCAAGAAAATTTCAGAATGTTATAAGTGTTATTTAAGAAATATTAGTGAAAATAAATTAAATAAAATGAAATATTAGGTAATTATTATGTAATTTAAGTAGATTTTTCTATTATAGAAATAAAGAAAAATAGGAATTTAATTCTGAAAATTCCAAGAAAATTTCAGAATGTTATAAGTGTTATTTAAGAAATATTAGTGAAAATAAATTAAATAAATTGAAAGATTAGGTAACTATTATGTAATAATTACATATTTAGCTATTATGAAATAAGGAAAACTAGGAATTTAAGTTGGAAAATTACAAGAAAAATTTCAGAATACTAAAAATATTATTTAAGGAATATTGATAAAAAGAAAGTAAATTTTTATGAAGCCTAGATAATTATTATGTAATTTTCGAAGAGATAAAGCTTAGGAATAAAAGAAAAATGGAAGAAATTAAAAAAAAAAAACTAGCAAATGGTATTCTAAAATAAATCTATGTTGTAGGGGTCCTTGTGAGCAAAGAGATTAAGGGATAGCCGCTTGGCACGTAGTCGAGACAAATTAGCTGTAAGTATGCTGCCTGAACTTAATACAATTGTAAATGTAAATGCTTTTATCATATTGACATGCTATGATATGGAATCATCACGTAGATTGCATCAATGGCATGACTATGAAATGCATACATGCACGATGATATTATTGATCACACGCATATGAGACCGTAGGGAGTATGAACTGGCACCGCTGGCCTATCAAGGGTGCACCCATACACCCTGGCTTCGAAAGAGGTGGCCGCTAAAATGATAGGCAGCATGAGGGGTGTAGTTAACACCTACGATGAAAGACATTGCATACACTCATGACATTGCATTTGGTATTCTTACTTAGATGATTCACCATCTAACATGGGTTTGCCCCTGGAACATTCAACGTTCCAACCGGGACTTGCAGAGATGATTCAGAGGTTGGTGTTGTGTAGGGATACGAGACATCAAGATGTACCATGTTATGATATGACTAACTTAATGTTTGTGTACATTGTTCTGTCATCAAACGCTTCATGTATTAACTTGTATTTAATGCCATGTACAGTTATTAAATTATGCATTGCCATGAGCAGGTTCGATTCAGTTTTCGCTTTGTATTTATTTTCTAGCACTAGATACGGTCTTAGGGAATTTTGAAAATAATGTTTAAAAAAAAAAATAGACCAAATTTCTTAAGATGTAACATGCCCGAGAAGGTGGGCTGTTACATTACAAGTAGCCTCTCATTCGAATGTAATGCATTCATATGTATATACAGCTTTGTTAGATACAGATGATTGAGTTTCTATATCCTTCATTGAGACAAGAAAATGTCATTCACGAAGGGAAAGTGGGGATAAATCAAACCCCAAAAACGAGACGTCAATGAGACCACAAGAGTTCAAGATTTGAAGATTCAATAACCACAACAGAGGAAAGTATACACACACCCAGCACAACGAATATATGAATAAATATATATATATATATCTCACTGTAAAGCTATGAGAAAAAACCCAATAGAGAGTTGTGCGCAATGAAGAAAAGAAATGGACTTGCTTGGAATGGAGAAATCAAAATGAAGCACTCGCAACAAAAGCCTAATCGGCCACAGGAAGCATAAGGAAACAACCACAAATAGCAGCAATAGCAAGAACAAAGAAGAAGAGAAGACCGCATAAGAAGTGAAGACGAAGAGCAATGGAACAGTGGAGAGACAAAAGGGGATATGCGAATCGGCATTGAAATGGAAGCAGACTATAATGACCAGGAGAAAAAAGTGGGCTACAACAGCAGGTTTGCACGCCAGCCTTCATAAAGACTCAATTGCCCTTCCTTTTTCTTATAACAGGTAAGCTTTTAGTGCATTTTTGACATTTAACACTTATTTTATTTCAATTTTTTTTTTTATCCACATAATAAAATATGAATTTCCTTTACCATTGGGCTCAAGCCCAACCCAACAATTATATAGCCCATCTGATAGTCCATGAACTCATTAACTAATTAATTGTGGCTCATTCATTTAAATTAATGATCCCATGAACCAAAAGAAATTTTACACTAATCTAAAATTATTTTTATGCCACCAGAACAATTTATCATCAAATATTAGAATGTTTAGACCCACATAAAAAAATACCTTCCCCATCTTTAAAAAAAAATCTTAATGCCACCCAAATATAATACATCAAAAATAAATTATCACCAAATTATACCTTAAATGCCATAAACCCAACTTGGGTCGTTACATGGATCCTGAGATTTAACGGATATGTAGCATTCCCAGTTACAAAGAACTTGTGACTTTACCTTCGATGTTACATATTGCACATTGTGATTAGTGAATCTATAGGGATAATAAGGTAGTTTTCCTCTCATTGAGATATTCCATTGTCAATATGTAAAGGGTATTTTTGAAAATTTAGGGTTTTGAACACTAAATTTGTGCTTGCTTAGGAATATTTTTGAAATAAAAAAATTAAAAGAGAGAATTTTTAAAAATAAAAAAGGCTTCAATACCCCTAATTGAGTGGTTGCTTACATATAATTCTACAAAATTATTTTACAAAAGATATTATTAACGGTGAAGTTATTTTTTTTTTTTTTGAATCAATTAAACTGTTGAAAGAAGTAATATAAAGGACTTAATTGCTAATTAATTATTATAGGTTGACCAATTGTCATCTAATCTTGAAACACTTGTAATCTAGGTTGCATGAAAGTGAAAAAGGAAAATGATACAATACGATATAAAACAAAAACAGAAAAAATGTGTTTTTCAAAAAAAAAAAAGAAAAGAAAATAAGTAAATAAAAAAATATAAGGGTTTTTTGTAAATATAACTTTCAATATAAAAAATAGTTATTAAATCTAAATATAAACATAAATTCCATAATTCATTCAAACAAACATAAATAGAAGTTCTATCCGTCATGACTTACAAATTAAAAACAAACAATATATTTTTAAAAAGAAAGTAATCAAACATAATACGAACAATAAATTTAAAAATTTCGAGTTAAAGATGAAAAAAAAATTCATCTCTAACTTTTTCGTGCACAAAAATGCTTTTTTAAATTTTGGAGCAAAAAATATTTCCGAAATACCAAAACAACAGCCACGAAACGTTTGTGCATCATAAATTGTAATGGTCATTTGGTGCATATAATTTGTGCCAAACAAAGCCAGCATTACTTGGGTTAAACTGAAATTTTAAACTAAATCAATTAGTTTTTAAGTTTCCATAATTTGGACACTTAGTTTTGATTGTTAAAATAAGATATAATAAATGTATCTTATTTTAAAATAAAATACATTTATAATAGATAATTAACTATTACTCCTAGAGCAATAATTAACGTTACCTTCTTAAAAAATATCAATTACTAAAATCTCTTCAATTCATGTTAAACTTCCTTACTATTAATTATTAATTGTGAGTAAAATTTGATTCATTTTAATTATTTATATACAGTTCAATTGAGTTTAGTCTAATATAAGTTTGATTAATTCACTAATTAGAAACAAAACTAACAACAGTAGAAAGATTTTAAGTCACGATGTCTCTAAATTATAACAAACTTATGAAAATTATTTTACCGCTACGCTATTGGTTAAAAAAAATAAAATTAAACTATGACTATCTATTGACTCAAAGCGTAGGTCACAAAAGCCTATATGCCTAGGAGCCCCAAAAAAGAGAGGCCCCAAAATCACTAATTTTGATAATTAATTATTTAAAAAAATGAGATATAAAATCATTAATTATATTTTATGATTATTTTTTGTTTGAATTCATATTTTGTTTATTGTGTTGTTCCATTTGGATGAGAAAAACCCTCAACTCACATATTATTTTTTAATATTACATAATGAATAGTAAGGTATTATTTAGAAGAAAAAATCTCTCAACTCTTCAAGTCTACGAATCATTTTTTAATGTTAGGTAATGAATAGTAAGGTGTAAACCAATAACGTAACGAAAAAAAGTAAAAAATTACGTTATTTTAGGAGAACAATTTGATAAAATAATTTTTCGAATGGCAAAAATTTCAACTAGGTAATTTGCACTGATCTAGGCATTAAAAAAAATAAAAGTAAATCGATAACTTTTAATTTGTAGCACCTGAGTGTGGATTCTTCACATTTTTTGTTTATCCAATTCTTACGTTTTTAGATCTTTTCCCCTTATTTATATTATCAATTGAAAAATATTTTCTTTCAAAACTTAAATACACAAATTTAATTAGTAATTTTGTATCTCAAAAAGTAAAGAAATGAAATTTTAAATAATTTTTAATATTCATTTATTTTATTAAAAAAATATAAAAATAACACTTATTTAAAAGCAAAAATATTCTTAAGCTGACTCTGGCTATTAGTAATGACGTAAACAATCTTTATTTAGAACTTTTTTATTTATACATGTGTGACACGGGGCACTCCTCTAAAAATAAAATACATTCATTAAATCTTAACTATTAAGTCTGTCACTGCCCTTCCAAGCGAAAGCATGCAATCAATGTGTTTGAGAGTGGTTGGTGAATTGCTGAACAAAATGTACTTTGTTTCTCATTGTCTTGGCTTCACCAGGACAGAATCTGAAATAAAAAAATAAATAAATAAATAAGGGAGTGTTTGGCTTTCACACATAGGACTTTAATTCCAGTCGACAGGCAGTCCTCCATATTTTAGGTGCCCAGTGACGATAAGCTGTGTTGTTTTTCTTTTAATTTATCAAGATTTTTTTTTTTTGTTAACGCACCATCACGAGCGTTTTTGTTATTCAGCCCTATGATTTTAACAGGAGATGAAAATCAGAAAACTCAGCAGACAGTTTCTATTTCTATACTCTCTCCACTGACGTGAGGACGATCTGATATTTTTTAATTTTTAAAATAGTCTCTAATTATTGAATTTTCTTTCTTAACTAAGATTCGAATATGCAACTAAGAACTTAAAAAATAAATTTTTAATAATTTTTTCTTTGCCCGTTCATCTATAGTATGGCCTGGACTATTATTAAGACTTTGGACAAGCCCCAGTTGATGAGTCAACGTTAGCCACCAACTCTTGGTCCCGCTTGTCAACGTTTATATGGTCTAAGCCATGTGATTTTACGAATTTAAGTGAAAAATCAATAATTCTATCAAAAAATTGAATAATTCCCAGCCCCCCAAATGTTTGTTTATTCATAATTTACGGATTTAAGTGAGGAATTAGCATTTTGATTCATATATTTAATGGATATTATATTTTTAACTTCTATACAATTTAATTGGTTAACGATGAATGCATCATATTTTAAAATATTGAATTAACTAATCAAATTGTTTGTTGGATGTTATTCTAAGTTGAATCCTTTTAGTCAATAGAATGAATGGTTATTTATTATGGGACTTGCGAAAGCATGGTGGAATATGGAGATGAAAGCATGTCACTAATTATGCAGAAAAAGTATATATTTTACATTGAAACTGGGAAAAAAAGGGCAAACATTGAGGAGCACAAGATTTGGATGTGCCTACAAAATATTAATTTTGTTGTGTCATAGGTAAAAGTCTATTAAATAATTAAAAAGAGCCAAAAGTTTAAAATATATTTTTGAGTTAAAAGGTATAAATTTCCCATATATGAGAGGTCACACACAAAGCGTGCAAACATAATAAGTCCGACATTTAAAAATCCTTTTGAATATTCTAAGAAAAGAATAGATAATTATCCATAACAAAATCTAATTATAAAATGATTATGAAATATTTGGATAAGCATTATCCCTAAGAAATTATATCCCTAAAAGGGGCAAGATAAATATCATCTATAAAATATACAAATTATATGTATTTTAATTCTAATAGATTTAGAATACCAAGATAGATGTTATCTACAACTATCCTAATCCCAATCAGATTATGATCAACCAAGATAAACGTTATCTATAAGAATCATAATTCTGTTATATTTTAAATCACTTCGTATTTCTCTATAAATAGGCAGGTATGCATTCCTGAAAGGGAGGAGATGAGGTATTTGATACTATTTTAATATTGTTTCTTTCATTATATTCAGTGTCTAATTTAAGCGTCAGAGTGTTTGCGCGAAGACCTCCCCGCACCCTCTGACTGTTTTCTTATTTTTGCAGGCTCAGTCGGCTTGAAGACGACGTTTTCATTCTATAAATTTATTGTTGTATCCATATCACAACAAATTTAAAAGATGATGATGAACCCGCATGCGAGTTGATTATATAATACTAATAATAATGATAATAATCTAAAGTTATATCTTTGTCTCACAAAATGGTTGGAGGGTCATGTTTGACGAAGGGTGTATAAATAATAGAGCAAGGGAAGGGAAGGGATGGATCATTGGTTGAAGAAGAAATAGGGAGATCTGGATGTCCATACACTTTTGAGCCAACATTAAGAGATTTTCAACCTTCATGACAAATCCCAACACACACATGCATGGGATTCATTATACACAGATAAAAATAAAAATAAAAAAACAAAGAAAAGGCAACTGGCGGTCGGTGAACACCGCCACCGCCATAGCCACTGGCCATCTAGATTCCACCGTCGAAGCAATAGAGGAGCCTAGACAAGGTTCCTCAATCTACTAGCTAGGCTCCTTCCTGTCCTCCCACTTCAATATCATTATTAGGTTTCTCTCTCTCTCTCTCTCTCTCTCTCTTCTCACCACCGACTAATTAATTGAAAGGTTGACTCTTAGTCGTTACTTGGGGTGAGTTCAATTTGCAGACACATTCTTTGTACATTGAAGGTCCAATTGACGCTTAAAGAGAGAAAAGGTGAGGGAGGGAGAGTTAATACTACTATCACTAGAGGTGAGGAACCCATCATCAGTGTGCCTGCGTGTAGGAAAATAAGTGAGGAGGCAAGCAACAGAGAATCCAATGTTTAAAGATGAAAAAAAAAGAGTTAATTTACTCAAAATATTCACAATAGAAGAGTTCCCTGTTATTTTTTTCATGTAAGATGTGTTTGTGTTTTTCTTTTTTTTTTTTTTTTTGGGCCAAACTTTAAGATGTTAATTTATCTTATTTTTAATTTATAATAATTATATAATAAATATAAAAATATTTTAAACATAATACAAAAAACTCTCCCGCCCCCGATGCTTGTGTCCGCTCCACCTATGCCTTGAGAACCTCTCCAAATGCACTTGATGCTCTCCAAAATTGACTATATATAATATGAGATACTATGTGTCTTAATTTAACACATGTTCAATAACAACTATTTCTAACTTTATTTGTTGAAAAACAATAAATCATTTTTCACAACCCTAAACCCTAAAAGTCAATCACAAACACTCTCCAACAACCCATGATAGTGAAGCTCTTCTCATTGATCTTTTTATTTCTTTTTTTTTTTAAATTATGTTATTTTAGAAGAGAGTAAAAAGAGGAAACAACATTTTGAGAATTTTTACAATATTAACTACAGTTAATTAATGCGAGAAGGGTAAGCATTGCATGGTAATTAATCTCAAAAAAATCAGTGGCATTTAAAAAAAAACATAAAGATAATTTGAAATTTACCCATATAAAGTAATGCTTATTCCAAAGGTAGACTAAAGGAAAATACAACAATCAGTATTAAGGTGTGTTTGATTAAAATTATTTTTCATGAAAAATCATATTAATGAAAAAAATTTCATGCTTGCATATTTGATTACTTAACATTTTTCATGAAAAATTTATATAGTCGAACACATTGAAACATATTTTGACCCATTTTCCATAGAAAATTGCAACTAAAGAGAGATTAGAATTATTTTCCAAGGAATTAGAAAATATTTTCCTTTTCCATCTTTATCCAATCACACCCTTAATATTTCTCAAGGTATGAGATAAGCACAGCAAAATGGTCATCGAGTAGATATCTTTTCATCAAACCAATATTATTCCTTACATTTCAGCAGACCAAGTCCTACTTTACCTCCTTGAATATTTGTAAAGGCCATTGGTGCTATCAAGAAAGTAAAACAAGAGGCAACCTTACTCTACTGGATTGCTACGCAAACCCATCAAAAAGTTCAACCAGCACTGTTCAATAGCACACAAGCCCAGTAAGATTGTTGATGCTAATAGATGCATAATTCCAAATTGCTACTATCCATACCAGTACAGCAATCCAAAACCCTCCTCGTACTAATTAGTAATTACAGAACCTAAACCACGCTTTTGGGGTATTTCTGAACCTCTGCCGTCTTCATAAATAAGAAAGAGTAAGTTCAAAGAGTGCCACTGGTAATCAAAGGTAATATCCTGGGATAACTTACTGCATTCGCTTGCGTTTCCTGGCAAGATTCTCAAATACCTGGTGGACATCTGCAGAAGTGATCGGCTTTGAAGGGTCAAATGACTCCTGTAAAATACACGTTTATATCAAATAGATGTAATCATCCAGAGAAACTACTCAAAAATCAACTGAAAATAAAAGTTACGTGCATTTGGCTTGCTGGCCTTTTGCAAATTTGAAACCAGACTCACATACCAAGAAAGCATGAATCTCATTCTTCATGTCAGCAATGCCACTCAAGATTTCTATTTTCTCCACATGACCAAGATTAGAGAGAAAATTTAGGTCAACACCGTCCTGTTGCTGCAGCTTCTCATCCCTCTTCTGCTTTGCCACTTTTTCATACTCCGCAATTGAGTCCTCCTTGTCAAGCAAGAATCTGATGCCCTTCTGGGAGTAGTAGTTTGCACATTTTTCACATTTGCACAGGACTTCTCTCCAGTTTTTAGAAAGAAACATTGGCTTACTCTTCTCTAGAACAGGTGGAGCTACAGCTAGATCAATTCCTAGAAGACATCCGCTACTTAGACCAGCACCCTGGATGCATTGATTTTGATCCGTACTTTTATCAGAGTTCTCTCCAACAAGAATACCTTTCCCAACAGATAAGAGATTAGAATTAGTAGCCGGGGCATGATCAACTTTGCAAGTCTCAGAAGAACAAGTTCCACTCTCAAGCTTCTCAAAGGGTCCACAAGCTGCAGGGGTATCTTCCATCACATCTTTTCCTTTGGAAGCATTTGTAAGGGTAGCATTACCAGCATCACAAATAGTTTGAGGATAAAGCGTCAAGAAAGAACAAACTGCTGAGCAGATCTGGCAAATAAAATCCTCATACAAAGGCTCCCCTTCCTCATCTCTTGGCATCTGTATGTAATAAAAGCACAAGAATCAATATATGAACACAGAAGAAAAAGGTTCCATGCCACTTACACATGCGGCAGCCTATTCACGAGACTAGCAAGAGAAAAGGCTCATCATAACAAGGCAAAGTTTTAATTGTAATAAATTGAAAATCTACAATCTTTTAGGTATGCATGGATTAAAACCTCCAAAGGGTGAGTTGTAACTATTAGGCTATTATCTTAATAGATTTGCTGAGGGAAAAGGAACGATAAGCACATATTGCACCATTTCTGTAACGACCTGTTTATTTGAATTAATGTGAATTTGGGTGTAAAGAATTAATTAAAGAAAATTAAAATTTATCAGGTGAGTTTTGGTAATTATTCGAAATTATTTGAGGTCGTTATGAAATATTTGAGGATTTAAGAGAAAATAATAGTTTATGTTATTTTGAGAAAATAGATAATTAATTGTTTTGTTTGGAAGTATTTATGGAAAGAATAGAATAAATTAATTTGGGTTAATTTTTTAAAGTTATAGGGGTTAAAGGATAATTTTGGAAGCTGGATGTCACCCTAAAAATAAATGGCAAGGATTTCTACCCAAGGAGGGTTGTAGGCGAGATGGTTGGAAGTGCCAAGGAGGAAAGGGAGGTTGCGGGATCGAACCCACAGCCAAGCAAAACAAAAGCTGGGTTTTTTAACCCAGCTAGGCAGCCAGGCTGCCCAGGCGCGCACGACGACGCGCCCATGCGCGCCACGCAGGGCCCTACACGGCCTTGCCGCGCGCCCAGCCACTACCACGAGGCTTCCAACGACTGCCACTTGTCCAGCAGCCATGCCACTTGTTTTTGCTCAAAAATTGCCTCCCTTGCTGCCTTGATGCCCTTACAACATTCCTTGCCCTTGGCCTATAAATAGGCCATTAAATGCTTGAGGAATGGGGGGGAGATTTTAGAGAAAATTTTGAAGAATTTTGAAGAAATTAAAAAAAATTCTGTCCATGTGAGTCTGGACTGTGAGATAAGCAACCCCGATATGTTGCAAGAATTAAGAAGATATTTGAGGCAAGTTCTTCTTCCTCTTTGTTCCATTTAAGAGGCAAGATCTCAATTTTCTTATTAATAGACAAGTTTCAATCTCTATCCTTGTTATTGCAAGTTCTTCTCCTATTTGACAAGTTCAGTTCCTCTTTTCTCAAATTTATGTTTTAAATTACAAGTTCCATTCTCGATCTCTTATTATTGCAAGATCCTACCTCTTAATTTTCTAAATTGCAAGTCATTTTCCTATTTTACAAGTTATTTCCCTTTTTACTAATAAATTATTTCATGGTTCTCATTTATACCTCTTGAGTCCCAAATAAGATTTTGTATCACCCTATCTTTCTTTGGAAATGATGTTTTATTGAGGACATGCAAAGATTTGATGTTATCTTGCATGAATGTTTTCACATTATGCTTATTGTTTCGTTATTCGCATGTCAGTTATATATGGAAAATTATTATAAAAATGCATGTTATGATAACGCATGAAGCATGTGCATAACAATGTGATTTTTAAGAATGTGTAAAGGTCTCATGATGCACGCAGCGGATGAGTTCGCAGGATATATCCACAGAGAAAATTTTGAGCTCAAAGTTGGACTTCGATCCCAGGTTTATAATATGGACTTCGATCCCATAGTTTTGGACTTTGATCACATGATTATGGTTTTAAAAGATTGCATATGAGCATGGATGCATGTTCCATCATATTATCATGTGAAAGTACCTTAAATGGCATTCATGACTCTTTTGCCTCTCGATACCCATGACTCTTATGCTCGCTTTCTTTCATGTTATACTTGCTGGGCCTTGTGGCTCATGTTTGCTTGCATCATTCCAAGTAAGTGTAAAGCTAAAGTAGATGGCAAACCAAGTGAATCAGGATTCATGGGTTAGCAGTGTGTATAGAGTCGTCTCAATCAAAAGTCTTTGTAGGGTTTTTGTGATGTGTGATTTTCAGTTGTGCTTGTTTATGTTTTAAGTTGTACCCCTGAAGGGATATGATGTGTTTATGAAACCTAATGTGATATGTAATATTAAGTTACGTTGGTTTATGTGGGCATGTGGACCCTATTATGTATGCTTATGAGTAAAAATGTACGAGTGTGGATTCCGCGTTCAATAAAAGGAGGATGTGTGTGATGTTTCTAATTGGTTTGGCAAGTATGTCATCTTTCTTGTGGGTCCCTAGTTTGAGGCGCCTACAATACTTTAGAAGCCAGGCCAAGTAATCGCAGCCAATAATATTCTATCATCTCGTTTCTGCCACCTATCAGTTTTCCTTAACAAATCTTAAGAACAAAGCAATATAAAGTCATCATCCACGTGATAAACTTTCCCCTTCTGCCACACATCCAATCCACCAAGACAGATGATTATTGGCCACCAAGTTCCCAACTTTCCCAATAGGGCCATGCCATTTTTGAAATGACTGGTGGGGAAACATGTAGTTAAACAACATTAAACCAGTAAATAGGAGGAAAAATGAATGAGAACGCCTCAGGCAATAGAACCATTGCAACAGATATTCAACCAACCTCATCAGATGACATGAGACCAATATGCTCTTCATGAAACCAGTCCTCACAGATACAGCATTGAATCATCTCTACTTGTTCTTCAGCTTCTGGATCAGGGTAGGGGCGATCGCAGGTGCAATAGACCCCTTTGAAGTTGTGGTTATATGCATTCTCCAGATTTTCTACATCTTTGTTTGGGAGAAGCTTGCAGAAGAACTCCCCAAATTTAGAGTTTCCACAGTCACACCTGAAGTTCCTCTTCGTCCACAATTCCAAAATCTTGCCCCAAATAGTAAGAGTAATTACCATTAAACAAGATAGAAACACAAAAAGTTTACAAGATTGCATGACACCATGCAGATAGAAATGAAAATTTGCTTCTGACAAATAAAACAAAAAAAAAAAAGGAAAAAGGAATTGAATCCGTGATGACACATCATTAGGTAAAGGACAAATAAAAGGTAGGTTGTCAAGCTAATCCACAAACCATATTATGTAGTACTCACGACACTACCAATATAACAGGAGTCAGGAAGCAGTTCATTATACTCGAGTAACATGATATCATCATCATCGTAATCATCATGAGTCTTAATCCCACCAGGTAGAGTCAGCCACATGTATTTGAATTCTCCAATCATCTGTATCCATGACTGCATCTACTGTAAGACTACCATATCCCATATTACCTCTATCCATGACCACATCTGTCATAAGACTATTACATAATAGATAATACCTATGAATTTTCTGCCTCAAAATCATTAACATGATAAAGAAAATAAATTAAACCCTAAAGGAAGTAGTTGCCCAAAATAGCTGTATAGGGCCTCTACCATGGGGATTGAACCAATATATAGGCAACCACCATCAAGAAGACATTTTATCCAGATGATGAATTTCGAATGAGTGAGCAAGGATCCTTGAGGCAAACATGCACAAAAACCCATCCAACCAATCCCCATTCTTCTCCAATAGGCTTCCAACAATTAACAAGTATGGAAATTGCCCATATATCACTTTTGTCAGAGCTATAAAATGACAAAGCCACAAATTATAACTCAAAACATGGGAAAATCCAAAAAAAGGACCAAAAATGTAGGAACACTAGAATTTATGTCCTATAAAGCAAGCAATAAAATTTGGTTGTTGGCAAATATAGCTATATGAATGCATCTTGTAGATAACACTAACCAACATATTAATAGATATAGGTTAATCAAATATATATAGGAAGAGTAATTAGAAAGAAGCATACCTCGTGGCCATCATGACAAGACAAGCTACATGCAGTGCAAATCCCAGCATTCCCATCTGGGGTGCAGGTCAAGCAGGAGAAAATCGCCTGCCTCTTCATATAACCATTGGTATAGGTGCACTCTTTCCCCTCATCACCACCCAAAACCAAGTCGGCTTCCTTAAATAGGCACGTCACAAGAAGCACACCATAAAAAATACAAACAAGGAAGTCCAAATAGCACAATAGCTACATTTTGTCCACAACTCAGACACAGCTATGCTGGCATGGATGTTAAGCCATGCAAACTTTATTTTGAATTATTGGCTGTCACAGATATGTTTTATTGTCTATTTTAGGGGATAAGACAAACAAAATCACAATAATAAAGCCACCTTCAAATTTGAGATAAAGGGGAAAAGAAAGATTCGCTATGCCCTGCCTTTAGATGCACTCAGACATGTATACTAGGCGCAACTACATGTCTATGTGTCTGACAAATTGATGATATAGGATATGCATCCAACTGGATTTGCTGCAAATGCATCCAATTCACAGGTACATGTACATGGGATGGGACATAGTGAAAATGAAATTTATTGCAAATTGCATAATGATCGATCATAAATAACATTACTTAGGGACATAAGAATATGGTTTCAACTTTATGATATGTACACATGGAAACACCCATTTAGCATTTTCTATGTATCATTTTTCCTGCCATACTCATTAGGGAACCAAGAATAGATCTCACAGATTATTCATATTCGAACATCAATTCAGATTTTTCTTGAATATTTAAATTTAATTTAGCCTTCTGACCAAGTTATTAACAAAAAATGGCACATAATCTAACATACTTGCAGGTTTCCTCATAAACATGTATGACATAACTTCAATAACAGTCATACTGATACAGTCATTGTGGCCGAAGTATGCAAGGCATGCACGTGGGATTTGACCAAGTCTTTACAGTTGGTTGCTTGACTTAGTCTGAAATTGGTTGCTGTTATTTGACTTAATCTAAATAAAATTCTAGCTGTTAGGCTTGTTACGGTTATGGGTTGTTAGCTTTGAAGCAATTCTCCTATTTTCTAGTTGATTGGTTGATGTACAGGTCTATATAAGAGACCTTTGGGACTTGTATTGGATTATGAAGAAGCAATAAAATCATTCTCTCCCTTCAATTCCACATTTTCTCCCCTGACTTCTCACTCTGCTCCAAAATTCTTCACCACATACTTATCATATGAATACAGAAGAAGTGACAGTATCAACAACTCAAATACTTGCAAGCTATATCTTTTAACTTAAATAAAGGAGACATATGGACACTAGGCATGGAAAAAACACAACAGACACAATGGATGGCTTCAAAAATCAATAAAAACAAACATGATAAAGACACAGTGAACAGAGTTTATATAATGTATCAAAAATACATCTCAATAAATAAATAAATAGGAATATAACAATGACTGTTCATCTGTTATACAACAAACACATTCATATTTATTACATGAAAATATTGGTAATTTTTTTTTCTATGGAGATAGTGGAAAAGGAAATAGGAACACCATAACGTCAAGTTATTACAGCATCACAGCTCAAAATTCACTAGACAAAAAAGAAACCACTAGACAAAAAAGAATCATTATTGGTTCTGTTTTGATCCTTGAACCTTAATTCATCTAAACTTGCAGCAAGATGCCAATCACCCCCTCGAACTTCTCAAATGTTATAGTGTGTCTCCTTTAAAGAATTCTAGGTAAAAAACAAAAAAAGGTTACTGATTGGAGGTGCATGTGATGTGTGAGTGTGACAACGCTTGTACTAAGAATGTCAATATCCAAAAGGCAAAAAGATGTGAGCACACTATATATGCTTGCTTCCTAGCCAAATATGGACATTATGACTTTCAATTGTTATAGTATATAAAAATATACCTGAAATATAAAATTAGGCAAGTATAATGCCTTTATCTCTTTCTAATATTCAGTAAAGTATGTGTTTCAAATTCATAATCGTAATAATAAATACTTCCAGTGTTTGTGTGAACCCATAAATTTTTGTCCTCATAAATTGTCAATAGACACCCTTATATGCTATACCCAAATACATTCTACACCAATTTTGTCACTCATTTAATTATGCAGACAAAAGAATTTCTTGTAATTCATTTCAATGCATTTGGCATATGGACAATTCCTTTATTTTTGTCAGAATACTATTAGTTGACCCAACAATAATGTCCACCTTATGCACAAGTCTCATCAAGAGCTCCATTGTGCAAACTACATTTATGCCTTCCATAAAAATAAAGCAAATCTAATACACAATTAAACCAAAGCAAACAACTGAATCATATATATACAAGTCATTCCTGAAGGTCCATTATTGAATACATGCAAGTAAGATAACCAACTTAAACATTCTTAAATGTCAAATGTTCTCACAATAAGACACTGCATGTTCCTATGTTTTGTTTTGATCTAAACAACTTTATTCCACTCTCTGAATTTCATAAAATGCAATCAGAAGTCAATAAATTACCGCATCTGTAAAGAGCACTAATTTGATCAACACTGGAAGTTACAAAAGAAATAGAAAAGGCTAGATAGTTTTATCTGATTATATAATTTCTAATAATATATGATATTATCTGAGGAAATGGACCCATCTAACCATTCCCAGGTAATTCGGGAGGCAAGTTGACTTCAGTGGAATTGTTCATAAGCTTTATTCAGGCGAGCTGTAGCCAATAACAAAGTTTACTAGGCATTCATTCATCCAAAAAACTGACATAAAAACGCTGGTGTCTTGTTAGTTCTTGTTAAGCAAGCATTACCGACTGGAAAAAATCACAAGCCATCACAAAACCACCGAGTTTAAGTGCCGGTGGGGAGGGGGTGACAAAGTAGTGCAGAAGGGACCCCACCAGAACATTCATAAGACTTCATCCAACAGACAATAAATCAAGCAACTTTCATTTTTCGGTGCTGGCTCACATTTCCTCCTACTTTAGTTACGTTTAACGAATGCAATCAAACAAAGAGCCCCTTGGTCATAGAAAGCAAGCATCTATCATTCCCAGAATCTCTAAACGGCGTTCATTATCAATAAATCGAACTCACAGAAAATAGGAGAAACGAAACAACCGTATGCAGCAATAAAACAGAATAATAAATAAGGATGGTAACAATCATAACACTAATGGGCCGGGATTTGGTTACCAATTCCTGTTCCTCAACGCCCTTGAGGTACTCCTGAATCGAAATCGTGGGCTCAGCTTCCTCCTCGAGCGCATCAGCCATTTTCGCCGAAGGGAAAAACAATTCAAGACCGATCCGTTCCCCTCCACAACCCCCCAATCCGGCCTAGCAAAACCGATCGTTCTTCACAGCTCGAACACGTCACTAACCGACGATCTCCAGATTCCTAGAAACAGAGCGCTGCTTCTACGGTTAAGAAACCCTAGAATCCGCAGCAAGGCAGATTGTAATCCTAAGACAAGCGATCGTAGACAGTGACTGTATACATCTTAGGGCACGCAATTTATCGCCAGAGTGAGAGAGAGAGAGAGAGAGAGATTTGAAAGGGCTCTGAATGCGAGTTTAGGGCTTACATAGAAGAGGGAAATAGTGTACGGACATTTTCCCGCCACAATGGAGCCCAATGCCTCTTTCTATGTTCGATAAATCAAAAATTGCAAAACTTTTCCCTCCTCCCTGTCTCATTATCAACAACCCTGCAATCTTCTTGTGCCAAATGGGGCCATCCTAACATCACACATCAGCTGCCCATCTACCCATCTATTTTTTGTTTTTTTTTTTTTTTTGGGTCACCAATTTAGTTTTTGCAATCATTTTTTTTTTTTTTTTAGTATTGATCAAATGAACTCTTTTGACTTGAGTAATGTTAAAAAAAAAATTAATATGTATTAAATAAATGAAACTCCATAAAACCCATCCCATAAATATTGGGGCTAGTTGGGGTGGGCTACGTAGTAGCCCATTGGATGGAGCAACCAAAAAGAAATAGCCAACCCATTATTAACATTCAATGCTAATTTAGGCCCAAAATAGAGCTCATTGGCCCATTCGGGGAACGATCGAATTGCCACCGTAACGATCATGTTGTCATTATTATTGTTGTTTCGTTTTGAGACATATGGTAAAAGTCATTCAATTATTGTAAAAGTTGAGACTAAGATGTTTAAATCATAATGTAATTGTTATGTAGGGTTGCAAATAAGTCGAGTTGTTGAGGTGGGCTACCTAGTAGCCCATTGGATGGAGTAACCAAAAAGAAATAGCCAACCCATTATTAACATTCAATGCTAGTTTAGGCCCAAAATAGAGCCCATTGGCCCATTAGGGAACGATCGAATTGCCACTGTAACGATCATGTTGTCATTATTATTGTTGTTTCGTTTTGAGACATGTGGTAAAAGTCGTTGAATTATTGTACAAGTTGAGACTAAGATGTTCCAATCGTAATGTGATTGCTATGTAAGGTTGTAAATAAGTCGAGTCGTTTGTAAGCGACTTGATGTTTAACTTAATAAAAGTTCATTCGTTAATGTAAACGAACTGAGTTTAAACCTAATTTTGAAACTTGATTTGTAAATGAGTTGACCTTGAGTTTAGTAAAACTTGACTTGCTAACTCGCGAGTTGATTCGATTAGAGACTCTCGAACAAGCTCGATTATAAGTTCTCAAATAACTCGTGAATTGGTTCATTTATAAATATATTAATAAATTTATTCATAATTTTATAAAAATATTATTTAACATAAATTTATCAAACTTTAAATTATTATAATAATATCATTAAATTTTATTGAGTGTGATTTTGAGAATGTTTTGACAATGAGAAACTAAATGCAAAACTTTAATGCACTTTCTCCATTAAAATGTATTTTGATAATAAGATATGTTGTAACTTAAAGATTAATCAATTAATACCTAATTTATTATTGAATTTGTTGATTATCATGTTCAATTTAAAGTTATATGTGTTGATTATTTGTATAATATATTATTAGGTTTTTTTTAAACAAAAATTCAACCTTGAGACTGAGTTCGAGCTCAAACTAACCTAGTGAGCCCAAACTTGATCCTGTGTTGAGTTCGAGCTCGACCTTGGCTCATGACTCGTCAACCTTTTTCACAAGCCAAGCTTAAGCTCAATTCAAGTTAATTAAGTTCGAGCCTAAGCTCAGATACTTGACGAGTCGAGCTTAATCTCAGTAAAGCTTATCTTGCCTCGATTCGATTGCAACCCTATGGTTAGAATGTAATTTACTTTATTAGATTTTGATCAAGATGCTTTATCATGTGTTAAGGATATTTTTTTAACTTATAAACATTATTTATTTCCTATAATAATAATCACAAATCAAAATTCTTTTAAGTTCCCTTACCTTAAATAAAACAATTGAATGCTCCTTCACCCATTTTAACTTCTTAGGCTATAACCAATCACACTTTTTATTATATAATAAATAATTTATTTTTTATTCTTTTTTACCTCCAAAACTATGATTATTCCAATCACACTTCCTATTCTACTCTCTATTTGATTTTTTATTTTATTTATTTATTAATAAACTTAAATTTTAAATTTGTTTACCTTACCTATAATTTTTACTACTATAAAAATTTAATATTTATTTTTTTAATTTAATAATAAATATTACTATATTAAAAGTTAATATTATTTAATATATTTTTAAACAAAATTTACTAATATTTTTTAAATAAATTTATTTAACAATTTTATTCAAATTAATTTCATAATAATAAATTTAAAATTTTAATATGTTCAAAATAATATTTCAACAATATGTTATCCTCATTTGATATGTTCTCCCCTTGTCTCCTCCACTCATAATGATTATTTGTCTTTTCTGGTCATGAACCTCTTTTTTTATTTGTCGTCTTCAATAACTGACTCCAAAACCAACAGCAAATCAGCTTCAACATGCTTCGTCCTATTTGTCTTCTCCAACTAAACTTTTTATTTCGACGATGATAGTTGCAACTATGGTGACAACAATGATTATGATAACTCTGATAGTGATCGTTGCGAAAAGAGATGACAAGGGCTACGGTAGACGATGACAATAATCAAAAAAGATAAAGGATTTGGCCTTCGTTATTTGGATGGTAAGTTGTGTTGGAATAGTTTCCGATGTCCCTCTCGCTAAAATTTTAACTTATCGAGAGGAAATTAACAGCGTTGGAAATTGCATTATAAGTGGGGAATTAGCCTACATATTAAATTTCAAAATGAAAATTTGTTATCGGAATCAGTGGTCATTTATCCTTATGTTCAATTGTTTAATAATAAAGCTAAGAAAGGCTCAAGAAGAATAGATTCCCTGTGGAACTGTGAAAGGCTAAAAAAGAATATATTACCTCTGGAACTGACAACTAAGGGAGTTGTTACTATCTTATACTTGAGCTCGTTATTTTAATTTATTTGATTTGATTTGATTTAAATAATATAAAAAACATTTAAATTAATTTTTTTAAGAAATGTGATTGTAGCAGAGGATTTAGGCCGATCAATAGGGAGAAACTTTAAATGAGTAAATATATAATGTTTCTCTAGATAATTTTCTTTTTGATATAAAGAGTAAGTAATTCGGGTGTATTTAAGATTTATAGGTTTAAGTAATCCAACAATTATATTGTTTCGTAAAATTGCTTGTCTCTCTTTATAAATATAAATTGTACACTGTAATTGAATCACAAATAGAATGTGTTATACTCTTACTTTCTTAGGCAAAATACATATTATAACCTTTGCATTTATACGTTTTTTTTATTTAGATACTCGAACTTTTTGTTGTTTCAATTAAACCTCTTGTTAAGTTTTCTGTTATGAATGTTTTGATGATGACTATTTTATATCTAAACTTTAATGTATTCATATACTAATATGTTTTTTTTCTATTTGTGAATAAACTTGTTTTATGCCTTATCTATTAATATGCTTGTTTGGGATTACCACCCTTGTGTGGTCCTCTGCCGCTCATGTCCTTAATTTCAGTAGATGACGTAAATTGCAGATGGAGATTTTGTTTCACTGCACAGGAGAAGGAATCGAAATCACGACCTATTGGTACAAATCTCAATTTATCGTGATTCAATCACTTGATTTGTGCCCTGAAAGCTATTGATGTGCTTGCTTTATCTATAAAAAGGTTGTTCAAGATATGTGGAGTACATGGTTTTTTAAGTGTTCAAAATATGTGGGAGCATTTCTTGAGAAACAATTTGTCTCACATATATAAATTCTTAATATTTGTAGTTTGATCAATAAATCTTAAATTAATATCAAATTCTTAAATTTCTCTAATCCTGAAATTTAGGATGGGACTCTTGAAAAACTTATAAAGTTGAATATTTATTATTTAATAAGTAAAATCATTCAAGTATTTAAAAGAATTTAAAACTTGTTGAATTCAACAATATTTGATCAACCTGTTGTGATTTTTTAAAGTATCAATCGAGTGATGCTTATTCCTTCAATCAAACATAGTTGTCAAATGTTTTCAAGTGATAATGTTTTGGTTATCTATCTTTTAAAATGTTATTTAAAATATGCAATATTCATATGTGTATAATGCATTTTAAGATATCAAAAATATTCTATTTCAGTCGAATGATAGATAAGTTATTCAATTTATATGTGTTTTTGTTTTGGTAAATATAAATAAAATATCATGATCAAGTTATTGCAACTTTGTGTTACATGCTGTGATTTGTTGAATGAGTTAAGTAGAATGATTTTTAATTAAATTTAAAAAATAAAATATTCTAGTCGAGTAAAATATATTGTGCTCAACATATTTGCAATCAAGAAAAATTCTATATGTTCTATCTCAGTCAAATAAGCAAGCAAATTATTTGATTTATGTGTTTCATGTGTGTGTATTTGGTAAGATAAATGTGAATAAATAATTATTCGAGTCACCGTATTTCTATGAAATATATCGTGTTATGTATTCAGTAGAATGATCTTCTTTTGATCAAGAAATGAATATTTTCAATTGAGTAGCAATCATTATACTTAATTTATTACTCTTTGAAAATCTAGTAAAATTTAATGATATGAGAATATCCCGTTATCTTGATCTATTAAACTTTTCTATGTAACCAAGTGAATATGATTGGAAATATATTCTTAACTAATTTTCACAAACAATACTTGTGTGTTAAATATCATAAATGTTTGGGTTTGATGTGTTAAAATATCTCGTTACATTTTTAAATCTTCACTCGACTAATAAATGGGGTGAAAAATGTCAAGTTTCAATATTTGGATATAAATCATCTAAAAATTAAGCATAATCGAGTAAAATCTTAATTTGGTCAAATATTTTTATACCATTGTCAAGTAAATTTCCTTGGACAAAGATTATGTTTATGTATTTGAAATATTAATCGACTATGCAAATTTTGTAATCGAGTAAGTGTCAAAGATACTCAACTAAATTCAAAATATACTCAAGTAATGATTTGTAAGAAGGTCTTCAAGTATTTGAACTTACAATAGTTATCAACTAAAATAATTTTGTAATCGAGTAAGAATTTAAATTTAATCGATTATAATTTTAATCCACTCGATTAAATGTAAAAATTAATAGAGTATTATTCTTTTGTAATTGAGTAAGAAAAAGGCCCACTCAAGTAAAAATTAGCTGATAAAAAATGGGTCTCTAGTTATGCAGCATTAATCAAGTGGATAATTTTTACTTGAGTACAGTAAAAAAATACTCAATTACAAATTACTTGAGTACAATTAAAATTTACTTGAGTAATGTTATGCTGCAATTTAAAAATCTAGTCATTGCAAATGCATTTAATGCACAGTTTTGATTGTTAAGGCTCTAAATTTGCTCTCATTCTTTTATCTTGTCTTTTTTTAATATTTTAATGATAATTTTTAAAGAGAAAAAATGTTGTCTTTACATATATTACATTTTTTTATTCTCAAGATAGCCATCAACTATAAAGAGAAAAATATAAATAGAAGACGAGGCTAAAAAAAATGTACTTGTTCAAATTCTTCTCATTCCTACCTTAAACCAAAAAGATACTTAAAAGCTTTTACCTTCTATTTGCAAAAAAGTCAAAAAAAAAAGTGAGCTTAGAGTTTATATTTTTGAAATCTCTATGCATTAAGAGAAGCTCATATTTATGTTGTGAGACATTCTTTGTATAAGCTTATCATGTATTCTTTGTTTTTTCCAAGTTACTCGTGGTTTCACTTAATTCCTAAAAGATAAGCGATTACGCATAATCCTTGAAAAGATAGTGGTTACGCTTGATCTTTGAAAAAATAATGGTTACGCCTCATCCTTTATAAAATAGTGATTTCGGTTGAGTTTTTAAAAACCATTATAAAGTTGTTATAATTGATCTCAATTAAAAAGTTATCTAGTGAGTTGGTTGAAATAATTTTGTAAGAAGCCAAGGGAGAGGAGACTACTTGTGTAACGAGACCCGTTAGTAGGCCCAGACGTTATGGACATTTTATTTTTGAGCATTGCAAATTTTACCCTATTAGAATAAATGTTGAAAATATTTTTATGTGGCAAATTTATGTAAGTAAATTTTGTGGATAAATTATAAGTGTTATTATTATATGTGTGAAGCTAAAATAAGCCCATTTCTAATGAATTGGAGTTAAGTCTAAGTGTGAAATTTTGCATATCTATTTAAGTGAAGTTGTAAAGCCCGTTGGGGCTTATGATGAAAATGGGTCAATTCTTTTTAATTGGGCCATTGAAATGGGCTTTGGGCCCATGTGTATGCAATTGTATGTATTAATGAGTGAAATGAAATAAATGGAAAAAAGAGAAAGAAATAAAAAAAAAGTGCAAAATGTCTAAAGTGAGCTTATGTATTATACGTTGTGTAAGAAAAAGAAAAGGGTAGAATGGTAATTGGTATAATAGGTTGAATAAAGAAAAGAGAAAAGAAATGGTAAATGAAGCTAAATGACTAAAAGGGACTTAAATATTTTGTGTTTTATGTGGAGGGCAGAATGGTAATTTCCAATGGAGGGTGGTTGTCAACCCACTCCTCCTATTTTCTTCCATGCTCTTGTCTTTTCTTCATTATTTCCTTCTTCTTCTTCTTCTCTTTTGATGCCCAACGGTGGCTTCTTCTCACCCTTCTTCATTTTTTTCTTCTTCAAATTTTCTTCTTTTTGTTGATGGGGCTTCAAGGATGCAATTGGAGAAGGCTTCTTCTTTTTCGTCTCTTCGGTTTTCATCATCAAAGGCAAGTTCTATTTGCACTTAAATTTTATTTTGTGCAAGTTTATTTTCCTCTCTCTTTTTCCATTTGATGCAAGATATTATCTTTTCTATTGTGTTGAAATCATTCTCGGTAAAATGGCTTATCTCCTTTGGTTGTAAATGTTGTATTAATTTCTTAGCTTGTGGGTTTTCCATTTGAGATGGTTTTGAGTCTCTTTGAGAGTCTCTATGGAGTATATTTCATCCCATATTTCATTTATGAAAATAGCATTTGTGGGTTAGAAAGCTAGAATGAGAGTTTTTGGGAGGTTTGGTGATCATTTTTGACATTTTTTCTTCGTTCTCAGCCAAGTCAACTCGTTCTGGAGGTCAAGTCAACTTAGTTTTGGGTGAGTCGACTAGGCCCAAGTCGACTTGGCCGCGACTTGACTACACTGTGTGTGTTTCGTTATTTTGGCTATAACTTTTTATGTTAAAGTTACTATCTGTTTGAAGCCTCATAAACTAGATTTCGAGAGCTTCGATTTAATATATAATATCATATATTTTGGTTATGATTTTAGTTAGTTAATGTTTTTATTAATCCAAATCAAGTATAATTGATATAGTAAAATGTTGTTAAATACTGCCTCTAATATCTCTCAACCTTCCAAAATGATAAGATGTGTTTGAAGATATATATATATATGTATATATATATGTAAATACATGAGATTCATAAGATAAAAATATAATTGACTTGCATGAGGAAGTATAGTAAAAAATCAATTGGGAGATTGTAAAGAAATATCTTTGGTTGGAATGTCTATAGAGTCTTATGGGTGATGCATTGATAACACTAGATGAATAATTGCCCTTAAATAATGGAGTTGCCATAAATGGATGTGAATGAAGTCATATGCATGAACATGATGTGATGTGGCCTAGAATCCTAGTGGGTGATTTTAGGCATGTTGTTGTGAAATTGTGAAGATGTTGGAATGTGCATGCATAGCATGGGTAAATATATTGCCTTTGCGTACCTATTATTTTGCGCGGAAGAAAGTAAGTGGATATCCCCAAAGCATGCCATGGCAAGAAATGCGGTTTGTCAGTAAAGAAAGAAATGTGGAAAAAAAAGACGGTTCGTCTGCAAGGAAAGAAATGTGAAAAAAGGCGATTCATCCACAATAAATAAAGAAATGGGGATATTCTACCAAGGTGGCTCGTCTGCATTTGTTTTTATGTGTGCATCATGTATTTTCTTATGCTATGAGTTATGTTGATAAAGTGTGTTGCACTACGGCATCAAGTGTGTGAATGTTACTCGTTGTAATTGTGTTTTACAGTTGTGATGCATAGCATTATGTTCTATATTGCAAAAGGGAGGTGTGTTCACAAAAGGCAGTGTGTCTGCATGATTGTTTTGTATGTGTATTACCTATTTTTGTACCATAAGTTATGTTGATAAAAAGGCGTTATGGTATGATCTAAATGGGTGAATGTTATCTTTCACGGTAAAGTGTGTGAATTGTTCTAAGAAAAGAAGCATGATCAATATATATTTTAATTGAATCATGATTAATAAAGAAGACATGAATTTGTATTTCATCTATGTTTTTGAGATTGACAAGTGTTTATATGTGGCATGATATGCATGATATTCAAAAAAAATTCTGGTCATATCTAGTTTTCATTGTTTATAGACACTTGCCGAGTCTTATGGCTCACTTTGAAAAATGTATTTCGATCGAAAGTAAGAAATTGTCTTATTGGGAGATGATGTTGTCAAACATAGAAGACATGGATTCAAGTAAGGTTTAGTTGTCGAGATTGTGATTTTCCTTGACTCTGAATTGTTCATGCTTTCATATATTGTCCTATTGATGTTTCCATTTGTTATATATATTTGCTGAACCTTGTGGTTTACCCTTGCTTCTTTATCATTCCAGGTAAGTAGAAGATAGATATTTGGAACGAGTTCTGGTTAGATGTGTATAAAGATGTCTCGGCCTCAAAAAATCGTGAGTGAAGTTTGAGGGCATGATTAGAGGGTTTCATCTCGTATTTAAAGCCTTGATGCCCTTTTATTTTTTAAAATGTATGGGTTGTAAACCCGAGCTTAATGTAAAGAATGTTGTATAATATTTTATGATTCCTATTGATAATGAGTAGATATGGAAATGAAAAGAAATTTTTGACAAATTTTGAGTAAGTTGTATCTATATCCATCTTGAATTAACATTCTCTTGGATTTCCTATGCTAGCGGGTAATCTAGGAGCAAACCCTAACAACTTGAGTCGAATCACTATAAATCTTTATGTGTGCTACTTTGTTTGTATTCTTTTCATTTTAGTACTTGCATTCCATAGCTTTATACTTATTTTTGAAAGTGATAAAAGTATATAAGTTTTTAATATATAACACACAACAATCATTCTCAAAAGTAAGTTTAAGTTTTATTTTCAACTATGTATTATTTTTCAGCAAGTCTCTCATTAATTTGAATACTCACAACAACAGTTTTTCAAATCTTCAAAAGGTTGATTCTGCATGCTTTGAATTTGTTACATTTATTACATATCACTTTCTATCAAAATTGTATTTAAAACATCCTATTCACAGTTTCAAAAAGTCCAAATAATTTTATATAAAAAAATTTTAAAAAAATTATGAAAAAATTCAAAACCAAATTCAGGTGTACAATATTATTATACCCCTGAATTCATTATTCTCGACAAAATTATCGAGATGTGCAATTGACTCGAAATTACCTTAAGGGTATAATTGAAATAATAAAAAATTTAGAAGTACAATTAATTTTAAATTATATAATTTAAATGTATAATTAAAAAATAAAAAAATTGAGTATTTAAATAAAAAAAACATATAAATACAAAAGATAAAATATATATTTAGCCTACTTTCTTACTGAATTCATGTATGAAAACCATAATTTATACATCAATCCCTCCAAAGTGGCCACCACACATTCTGTTATATGGGAGGTATTAGTATATGGGTTGAATTCACATTTGACCAAAATCAAATGTATAAAATTGTTTCTGTACTTTTTATAGAAAAAAAACGTTTTTAACTATTCAAACAAACTAATTACACTCTATAGCCATTTTTATGTAAGATACCAAAAATACCCTTAATGAGATTTTAAAATAGAAAACCCACATTGTCCTTAGTCTCTTTTACCAAAATGTCCTTGTCTCTTTCATATAACTTTTCTTCTCTCTCCTCTTCCAACATTCATGTTACTCTCTTTCTCTCCATTATCAAACTATCAAAACTCAGTAATTCTTCATACATTCAATCTTTTTGCTTGTTGGGTCATTCAATCTTCTTCATCAATCGCAGCAACCTTATAGAAGTTCTATTCAACAAGTTTTTTTCTCTTCAACAAACAATTTCACTCAATCTCAAGATATAAATTTGATTTGTATTTGTTTTATTTTTTAAGATAATTTTTGTGTTCACATTGCTTATTAAGGCTGTATAGAATTATTATGATTGTGAACTGAATATATTTTGATATATATCATTCTAAATCTGTACTAATTTGGGTGACAAAAAAAAATTTCAGACCTGCACATCGTTATCGGGCTTTGTGACCCACAAAGTCCCCCATCGGGCCTTGTGGTTCACGAAGCCCGATCGGGTTTTGTCCCATCGGGCTTTGTGGGCCACAAAGCCCGAAAATACTTTTTTTTAGTTTTCTTGATTTTTTTTTCAAATTAATGTATTCCATTAGTATTAAAATGATGTATTTTTACTTTTATTTGATTAATTGAATGTATATATCACAACAAATATTACTATCTTTCAATTTGTGTGAAAATATCCATCCACTATCAACACAATCAATACATGATAAATTGTTTTAGTTAATATTGGAAAAAACAAATATAATGCTACGATAATAAATTTACTCAAGAATAAAAATGTAATTTCTTAACAATAATTTATGTTTTGAGACTACTAGTGGACAACTTAAAAAATCTCATTGCAAAAAAAAATAAAAAATAAAAAAACAAAAAAAAAATCAGGCTTTGTGACCCACAAAGTCCGCCATCGGGCCTTGTGGTCCACGAAGCCCGATCGGGCTTTGTCCCATCGGGCTTTGTGGGCCACAAAGCGCGAAAATATTTTTTTTTAGTTTTCTTGATTTTTTTTTCAAATTAATGTATTCCATTAGTATTAAAATGATGTATTTTTACTTTTATTGGATTAATTGAATGTATATATCACAACAAATATTATTATCTTTCAATTTGTGTGAAAATATCCATCCACTATCAACACAACCAATACATGATAAATTGTTTTAGTTAATATTAGAAAAAACAAATATAATGCTACGATAATAAATTTACTCAAGAATAAAAATGTAATTTCTTAACAATAATTTATGTTTTGAGACTACTAGTGGACAACTTAAAAAATCTCATTACAAAAAAAAAAAAAAAAAAAATCGGGCTTTGTGACCCACAAAGTCCCCCATCGGGCCTTGTGGTCCACGAAGCCCGATCGGGCTTTGTCCCATCGGGCTTTGTGGGCCACAAAGCCCGAAAATATTTTTTTTAGTTTTTTTGATTTTTTTTCAAATTAATGTATTCCATTAGTATTAAAATGATGTATTTTTACTTTTATTCGATTAATTGAATGTATATATCACAACAAATATTATTATCTTTCAATTTGTGTGAAAATGTCCATCCACTATCAACACAATCAATACATGATAAATTCTTTTAGTTAATATTGGAAAAAACAAATATAATGCTACGATAATAAATTTACTCAAGAAGAAAAATGTAATTTCTTAACAATTATTTATGTTTTGAGACTACTAGTGGACAACTTAAAAAATCTCATTGCAAAAAAAAAAAAAAAAACAAAAAAAAAAACAAAAAAATCAGGCTTTGTGACCCACAAAGTCCGCCATCGGGCCTTATGGTCCACGAAGCCCGATCGGGCTTTGTCCCATCGGGCTTTGTGGGCCACAAAGCGCGAAAATATTTTTTTTTAGTTTTCTTGATTTTTTTTTCAAATTAATGTATTCCATTAGTATTAAAATGATGTATTTTTACTTTTATTGGATTAATTGAATGTATATATCACAACAAATATTATTATCTTTCAATTTGTGTGAAAATATCCATCCACTATCAACACAACCAATACATGATAAATTGTTTTAGTTAATATTGGAAAAAACAAATATAATGCTACGATAATAAATTTACTCAAGAATAAAAATGTAATTTCTTAACAATAATTTATGTTTTGAGACTACTAGTGGACAATTTAAAAAATCTCATTACAAAAAAAAAAAAAAAAAATCGGGCTTTGTGACTCACAAAGTCCCCCATCGGGCCTTGTGGTCCACGAAGCCCGATCGGGCTTTGTCCCATCGGGCTTTGTGGGCCACAAAGCCCGAAAGAATTTTTTTTTAGTTTTCTTGATTTTTTTTCAAATTAATGTATTCCATTAGTATTAAAATGATGTATTTTTACTTTTATTCGATTAATTGAATGTATATATCACAACAAATATTATTATCTTTCAATTTGTGTGAAAATGCCCATCCACTATCAACACAACCAATACATGATAAATTGTTTTAGTTAATATTGGAAAAAACGAATATAATGCTACGATAATAAATTTACTCAAGAATAAAAATGTAATTTTTTAACAATAATTTATGTTTTGAGACTACTAGTGGACAACTTAAAAAATCTCATTGCAAAAAAAAAAAAAAAACAAAACAAAAAAAGCAAAAAAAAAAAATCGAGCTTTGTGACCCACAAAGTCCCCCATCGGGCCTTGTGGTCCATGAAGCCCGATCGGGCTTTGTCCCATCGGGCTTTGTGGGCCACAAAGCCCGATTTTTTTTTTTAATTTTCTTGATTTTTTTTTCCAATAAATGTATTCCATTAGTATTAAAATGATGTATTTTCACTTTTATTGGATTACTTGAATGTATATGTCACAACAAATATTATTATCTTTCAATTTGTGTGAAAATGTCCATCCACTATCAACACAACCAATACATGATAAATTGTTTTAGTTAATATTCGAAAAAACAAATATAATGCTACGATAATAAATTTACTCAAGAATAAAAATGTAATTTTTTAATAATAATTTATGTTTTGAGACTACTAGTGGACAACTTAAAAAATCTCATTGCAAAAAAAAAAAAAAAAAGCAAAAAAAAAAAAATCGGGCTTTGTGACCCACAAAGTCCCCCATCGGGCCTTGTGGTCCACGAAGCCCGATCGGGCTTTGTCCCATCGGGCTTTGTGGGCCACAAAGCCCGAAAATATTTTTTTTTAATTTTCTTGATTTTTTTTTTCAAATTAATGTATTCCATAAGTATTAAAATGATGTATTTTTACTTTTATTGGATTAATTGAATGTATATATCACAACAAATATTATTATCTTTCAATTTGTGTGAAAATGTCCATCTACTATCAACACAACCAATACATGATAAATTGTTTTAGTTAATATTGAAAAAAACAAATATAATGCTACGATAATAAACTTACTCAGGAATAAAAATGTAATTTCTTAACAATAATTTATGTTTTGAGACTACTAGGGGACAACTTAAAAAGTCTCATTGCAAAAAAAAAAAAAAAAAAAAGCAAAAAAAAAAATCGGGCTTTGTGACCCACAAAGTCCCCCATCGGGCCTTGTGGTCCACGAAGCCCGATCGGGCTTTGTCCCATCGGGCTTTGTGGGCCACAAAGCCCGAAAATATTTTTTTTTAGTTTTCTTGATTTTTTTTCAAATTAATGTATTCCATTAGTATTAAAATGATGTATTTTTACTTTTATTCGATTAATTGAATGTATATATCACAACAAATATTATTATCTTTCAATTTGTATGAAAATGTCCATCCACGATCAACACAATCAATACATGATAAATTGTTTTAGTTAATATTGGAAAAAACAAATATAATGCTATGATAATAAATTTACTCAAGAATAAAAATGTAATTTCTTAACTATAATTTATGTTTTGAGACTACTAGTGGACAACTTAAAAAATCTCATTGCAAAAAAAAAAAAAAACAAAAAAACAAAAAAAAACAAAAATCAGGCTTTGGGACCCACAAAGTCCGCCATCGGGCCTTGTGGTCCACGAAGCCCGATCGGGCTTTGTCCCATCGGGCTTTGTGGGCCACAAAGCGCGAAAATATTTTTTTTTAGTTTTCTTGATTTTTTTTTCAAATTAATGTATTCCATTAGTATTAAAATGATGTATTTTTACTTTTATTGGATTAATTGAATGTATATATCACAACAAATATTATTATCTTTCAATTTGTGTGAAAATATCCATCCACTATCAACACAACCAATACATGATAAATTGTTTTAGTTAATATTGGAAAAAACAAATATAATGCTACGATAATAAATTTACTCAAGAATAAAAATGTAATTTCTTAACAATAATTTATGTTTTGAGACTACTAGTGGACAACTTAAAAAATCTCATTACAAAAAAAAAAAAAAAAAATCGGGCTTTGTGACCCACAAAGTCCCCCATCGGGTCTTGTGGTCCACGAAGCCCGATCGGGCTTTGTCCCATCGGGCTTTGTGGGACACAAAGCCCGAAATTTTTTTTTTTTAGTTTTCTTGATTTTTTTTCAAATTAATGTATTCCATTAGTATTAAAATGATGTATTTTTACTTTTATTCGATTAATTGAATGTATATATCACAACAAATATTATTATCTTTCAATTTGTGTGAAAATGTCCATCCACTATCAACACAACCAATACATGATAAATTATTTTAGTTAATATTGGAAAAAACGAATATAATGCTACGATAATAAATTTACTCAAGAATAAAAATGTAATTTTTTAACAATAATTTATGTTTTGAGACTACTAGTGGGCAACTTAAAAAATCTCATTGCAAAAAAAAAAAAAAATAAAACAAAAAAAGCAAAAAAAAAAAAATCGAGCTTTGTGACCCACAAAGTCCCCCATCGGGCCTTGTGGTCCATGAAGCCCGATCGGGGTTTGTCCCATCGGGCTTTGTGGGCCACAAAGCCCGATTTTTTTTTTTAATTTTCTTGATTTTTTTTCCAATTAATGTATTCCATTAGTATTAAAATGATGTATTTTCACTTTTATTGGATTACTTGAATGTATATGTCACAACAAATATTATTGTCTTTCAATTTGTGTGAAAATATCCATCCACTATCAACACAACCAATACATGATAAATTGTTTTAGTTAATATTGGAAAAAACAAATATAATGCTACGATAATAAATTTACTCAAGAATAAAAATGTAATTTTTTAATAATAATTTATGTTTTGAGACTACTAGTGGACAACTTAAAAAATCTCATTGCAAAAAAAAAAAAAAAGCAAAAAAAAAAAAAATCGGGCTTTGTGACCCACAAAGTCCCCCATCGGGCCTTGTGGTCCACGAAGCCCGATCGGGCTTTGTGGGCCACAAAGCCCGAAAATATTTTTTTTTAATTTTCTTGATTTTTTTTTTTCAAATTAATGTATTCCATAAGTATTAAAATGATGTATTTTTACTTTTATTGGATTAATTGAATGTATATATCACAACAAATATTATTATCTTTCAATTTGTGTGAAAATGTCCATCTACTATCAACACAACCAATACATGATAAATTGTTTTAGTTAATATTGGAAAAAACAAATATAATGCTACGATAATAAACTTACTCAGGAATAAAAATGTAATTTCTTAACAATAATTTATGTTTTGAGACTACTAGGGGACAACTTAAAAAATCTCATTGCAAAAAAAAAAAAAAAAAAGCAAAAAAAAAAAATCGGGCTTTGTGACCCACAAAGTCCCCCATCGGGCCTTGTGGTCCACGAAGCCCGATCGGGCTTTGTCCCACAAAGCCCGAAAATATTTTTTTTAAATGTTCTTGATTTTTTTTTCTAATTAATGTATTCCATTAGTATTAAAATGATGTATTTTTACTTTTATTGGATTAATTGAATGTATATATCACAACAAATATTATTATCTGTCAATTTGTGTGAAAATGTCTATCCACTATCAACACAACCAATACATGATAAATTGTTTTAGTTAATATTGGAAAAAACAAATATAATGCTACGATAATAAATTTACTCAAGAATAAAAATGTAATTTCTTAACAATAATTTATGTTTTAAGACTACTAGTGGACAACTTAAAAAATCTCATTGCAAAAAAAAAAAAATGCAAAAAAAACAAAAAATTGGGTTTTATGACCCACAAAGTCCCCCATCGGGCCTTGTGGTCCACGAAGCCCGATCGGGCTTTGTCCCATCGGGCTTAGTGGGCCACAAAGCCCGAAAATATTTTTTTTAAATTTTCTTGATTTTTTTTTCAAATTAATGTATTCCATTAGTATTAAAATGATATATTTTTACTTTTATTGGATTAATTGAATGTATATATCACAACAAATATTATTATCTTTCAATTTGTGTGAAAATGTCCATCCACTATCAACACAACCAATACATGATAAATTGTTTTAGTTAATATTGAAAAAAACAAATACAATGCTACGATAATAAATTTACTCAAGAATAAAAATATAATTTTTTAACAATAATTTATGTTTTGATACTACTAGTGGACAACTTAAAAAATCTCATTGCAAAAAAAAAAAAAGCAAAAAAAAAAAAAAATCCGGGTTTATGACCCACAAAGTCCCCCATCGGGCCTTGTGGTCCATGAAGCCCGATCGGGCTTTGTCCCATCGGGCTTTGTGGGCCACAGAGCCCGAAAATATTTTTTTTTAATTTTCTTGATTTTTTTTTTCAAATTAATGTATTTCATTAGTATTAAAATGATGTATTTTTACTTTTATTAGATTAATTGAATGTATATATCACAACAAATATTATTATCTTTCAATTTGTGTGAAAATGTCCATCCACTATCAACACAACCAATACATGATAAATTGTTTGTGTTAATATTAAAAAAACAAATATAATGCTACGATAATAAACTTACTCAAGAATTCTCATGGCCAAGAAATGAAAAAAAAGATCAAAAATACCATTTCAATAAAAAAAATCGAGTTTTGTGGGCAACTAAACCCGGTATCGGGTTTTGTAGGCCAACAAAACCCGGCTCCGGGTTTTGTGACCCACAAAACCTGATTTTTTTAAAAAAATGAATTCTTTGATGTTTTTTTAATTTTTTTTGGGCCATGGGTTTAATAAAAGTTACCCAATAGAAAATGATGTTTTTTTACATTTTTGGACTTAATTGAATTTATACTTGACAATAAAAAAAAATGGAATGATAATAAAACACAACCAATATATGATTAATGGTTCTAACTACTAACAATATTGATTTAAATTGATGTAATGATTATAAATTTACTCAAAAATAAAAGTATAATTCTTAAACAATAATTTATAATTTTAACTATGGGAGAACTTGAAAAATTCCAATGGCCAAGAAAAGAAAAAAAAAAGATCAAAAATATCATTTTAATAAAAAAATTCGGGTTTTGTGGGCAAACAAACCCGATTTCGGGTTTTGTGCGCCGACAAAACCCGGCTCCGGGTTTTGTGGCCCACAAAACCTGATTTTTTGAAAAAAAATGTAGTTTTTGATTTTTTAAAAATTTTTTTGGTCTATGGAATTTTTCTAATAATCCATTTTTAGTTAAAAATTATGATTTGCAATTATTATTATAATTGAAAAGTAAAATAATAATAACTGAATAACAATTTTTCAATTATTTAATAATAAATATATATAAGTCACTTTTTCAATTTTTATTATTTATATATGTAATATAATTATATATATATGTTTAATAATAAAAAAAAAGGAGAGGTATTGAACGTGCGTTAGAGACCCAAGCAGTTATTAAATTAATAAAAAAAATAATAATTATTAAAAATAATAATAATAATTAGAAAATAATAATAATTTAATAGTTGAAAATTTATTTTATAATTATGATTTGCAATTATTATTACAATTGAAAAATAAAATAATAATCATTGAATAAAAAATTTCAATTATTTATTTCATAATACATATATATATTTATAATTTTCAATTATTATTATTTTATTAATTTTATTTATATGTAATAATACATATAAATTTAATAATAAAAACAGGGTGGGACCCACCATGGGTTCAAGACCCACCTAGTTTTTAAATTATTAAAAATTAAGAATTATTATTGAAAAATAATAATAATACTTTAAGAGTTAAAATTTATTATTATAATTATGAGGGGTTTTTCGGGTTTGCTGTGAGTTAAATACAAATTCAACTCTTTTGTTTGTTTTGTAGGGAGGATAGTTTGGTAATTTATTGTCTTTATTTTTATTCTTAATTTTTAATTAAAGTGGAGAGTTGAAAAGTCAAAGATTGAGGTCAAAAGTGGGAAAGTGGCTATTTCTTGCAACTATTTGTTTGTAAGGGATAAAAACGTTTTTTTGTCAAAAAGGGGCTAAAAACGAATTTTGTATTTGTAGAGGTGTTATTTTTTGTAATTTCCACTTAGTATATTAGTTTTCAGTTTAAATACTTACAACTTCATAGAAATAAGGCCGGAACCCAAAAAAAAAATGATAACGATTAAATTTTCACTAAAAATTAATTAATAAAATATAAATAATTTATGTAAGAATATTAAAATTATTCTATTTAATTATATTCCAAGCTCTTTATCAGAAGCAAAATAATTTATTATTGAATCTATACCGGAGATTTCTCAATTTATTTCTCTGTATATGCTATCAAATAAATATAAAATATGTATTTCTTTTTAAATAGTTTTTGTTAAAATGAGTAAGTTAAAATTAAAATATTTTTCGGATCAAAATATAGAATAATTAACATAATAATGCGAAATATTCTAAAATTTTTCTCAAACTGTTTGTAAATTTTTTTTAAATGTATTAAGAGATATATGGGTCATTTTTTCTTATTTATAAGTTCCAAGATAAATTTATCTGAGAGGAAAAAAAATAAATTTATTTGAATAATTTTAAATAAGAAATCACATAATTTTTTTTAGAATTATTAGATAAATTTAATAAGTATAATAAAAAATATTTTTATTTAAAATATTCTTGATTTTTTTTAATTTATATTTTAATCAACAAATACTAATTTGACAAAGTGATGGAGATGGAGATGGGGAGCGAAGGGGTCATTGCCCTTAACCACCACGACACCACCCACCCCCGCGGCCCCCGGGGCCCAAAACACCCACCAACACTTCCCTACCCAATATGACGGTGGTCAATCACCAAGAACCCCATTGTTGGGTTTCCAAAACCCCACCCATAGGGTTGAAAAATACTGTTACAGTCTAAATGACTTTTATTGTGGGATCGGAGTTCCATTGAACCCTATTGCAGTGTTGGTGGGGACGGGGAAGGAGCGGGTGGTGGTCTTCGGAGTCGGCTGACTGTTGCCGGGAAAAGACAGGATAGAGCGAAAAAGAGGGAGCGGGAAGGAGAGATTAGGACAATTTTGATATTTCATAAACTTAACACTACAGCAAAACCCTCTTAAAAGGGAGAGTTTTGTTCTTGAGCAGATGAAATCTATAAAAAAATATAAATTTTTATTCAAAAATAAATCTTATTAAGACTATTCATGTTCAATTTATCTTTCGAAATCATATCACATCTCGAATCTGACCAAGTATAATGAACCGAAATAATATTTTGTAAGATGATATTTGTTAAAATGAGTAAAATAAAATTTTATTAAAATAACTGAACTGTAAAATTTAAAATAAATTATTCGAAATAAAGAAAGGGATAAATTTTCGATCTGTCTGAAATGAATAAGAGAAAAACTTTATTGTTACGATTTCTTTAAGTTCACACTGCTGGCACCATGAAGTTGAACGGCGACATCCTCAAATGTCTTGAGGAAGATAAAAGAGTTACGTGCCATTTATTCAACGAGAGAAAGCAAGCTGTACCATCTCCATCGTCGTCATTGCATGGAATCAATGAATAAGATTCAACACAGGTTTGACTAAACGAAGCTGGCTGACAATGAGATCTTACCTCAAATGGGATTTCCACTTTATGAGCCCATAGATTCACAAGAATAAGTTCCCAGTCTGAATGTTTGAACCAGTCCTCCTCCTTCCTTTAATTATATGCAAGTCTTTCCTACCCGTTCAGTATTCACGCTCTATTGAAATTATTTTGTAATGTCATCGTGGAATGCAATAGTAAATTTATTGATTGGAAATATTATCATTAAATCGTTTGGACTTCATAAGAAAGAGAATGATTAAAAGGCACAAAAAGACTCATACGTAAATATCTCGATACTTAAATTAGACACTGAAAACCTGAATATTGTATTAAAATCAATATTTAAAACGTATCTATTTTGAAATGATGACTCATTTTTTCTAGAAGGGCATGGAGCTTTCCCAAATACCCTTGAATTAAAATTCTTCCAGATAATATTTATTCTAATATTTTAAGATCCATTAAAATTAAGATTTTTATAAATAACATTTATGCTAGATCTATAAAAATGAAGACTTTTATGGATAATAATTATCTTTTTCGTAAAACTCTCAAAGAGATTTTTAGATGTCTGAATTATCTTATTTGTGTTTTAATTGGGACCACCAATAAAGAAAAAATTACACATTTTTCGGCTAAAAAGTTATTTTGGATTTTTAAACTTTTTTTAAAAAATATTTTAATATACTTTTGATTATGATACATCATGTACAATATGAATGATATATTACATAATATAAAAAGTGATGTACATTTTTATATTATATAAAATATCATTTGTGTTATATAAAATATTGATACCTTTAAATATCATAAAATTCCCCATCTATGTTAATTAAAATCGTACTTTCTCCAACCATTCAGTATTCACACTCTATTGAAATTATTTTGTTGTCATCAAATGCAATAGTAAATTTATTAACTGAAAATATTATCATTAAGTGGTTTAAACTCTGTAAAAAAGAGAACGATCAAAAAGTGTCAAAAAATTTGTGTATAAATATTTCGATATTTAAATTAGACACTATAAATCTAAATGTTATATTAAAACCAATATAAGAAACATATCTATTTTGAAACGAGGGCTCATCTTTTTTAGAGGAACATGAAACTTTCATAAATTCTCTTGAATTAAAATTTTTTTAAATAATATTTATTCTAATATTTTAAAATTTACTAAAATTAAGATTTGTATGAATAACGTTTATGCTAACATTTCGGGATCTATTAGAATGAAGATTTTTATGGATAATAATTATCCTTTTCGTAGAACTCTCAAAGAGATTTTTAGATGTTGGAATTATTTTATTTGTGTTTTAATCGGAGCCACCAATAAAAGAAAAATTACACATTTTTAGGCTAAAAAATTATTTTGGGTTTTTAATTTTTTTTAAAAATATTTTAATATACTTTTGCTTATGATATATCATGTACAATATGAATGATATATTACGTGTGCATTTTTATATTATATAAAATATCATTTGTGTTATATAAAATATTGATACCTTTAAATATCATAAAATTCCCCATCTATATTAATTAAAATCGTACTTTCTCCAACCATGGAAATACAATGGATGTCACTTGTCGGCACTGCTTGTAAATATGTATCTCTCTAGTTTAGTTATAAATAGGCCACGGCAATAATATGTGAAATGATATTGATAAATTATGATATTTGGATGTCTCAATTGTGTGCTCTTAGTTAAATAAATAAAGTTTTCAAATGTAGTGTGACTAATTATTTGGAGTATCTGAAACTATGATATACTTTTCCGCTTTGCCCATATGAAAATGTATATATTAGGAGGTTTTATAGTTTTATCTATAAAAAGTTATTAACATTTAGGTAGTGTTTGTTAAGGAGGTATTTGTTAATCAAGATATGGGGTGAAAAAGTTAAGATATAGGATGTATCCCGAACTTATATCATTTCTAACATGTTTATTAAGTTTATCTGAAAATTCTTGAAAAAATCATTAATGACCCCTTATCTTGATCTTTCAAGATATGTTTATCTCTCCCCCTCTCAAGATAAGTATATTTTGGTCTTTATAGATAAGAAAAAAAAAGACGTTTGTGTTCTCTAGTATATTTTAAAAAATTAACAAACAGCTTGATAAAAATATTAGAATGTTTTTACAACCTTATCTTGATCTGGAATGCATTCCAACCTTATCTTGATGTCTCTTATCTTGCTCATTTTAACAAACGTCCCCTAATTAAGATAGAGATCGAAAAAGTTAAGATGTGAAAAATATTTTAGACTTTTATCATTTCTAATGTGTTTGTTAAACTTATCTGACTACTATTGAAAAAAAGTCATGTAATTTTTTATATGATATTTTTCAGATATACTTATCTCTTTTCCCTCCAAATAAGCATATTTTGAACTTTACAAATAAGAAAAAAAAAACGTATATTTCTTTCAATGCATTACAAAAAATTTAATAAATAACTTGATAAAAATCTTTAAATACTTTTCTGTCATATTTTGATCACTCTATAAAAATTTTATCTCAATACAATCTTATCTTATTTATTTTAACAAACGTTACTTTAAAAAATTATTGTCTTACAGTGCGTGACATAAATGTAGGCATTGAGACTAATTCACATTAAATTTTGTCCTTTTTTTTCTTCTCTTGATTTTAATGTGCACAGCTAGAAGTTTTAAGGGGGTGTGAGAGTTACCCTCATAAATGTAAAGATAATTTTATCTTAAAATAAAAATATATACTTTGTTCTTTTTTATCACCTTATGTAAATATATTTAAATCGTCTTTGAGTTAAAAAAGAACGACGTAAAGGTTGGGATTAATCTTATTTTTTGCTTATTATGAACCCGCCTTCTAAAATGACATTTGATGGTTGCATATTGTTTTAATATATATTTTACCCAAATTGAAAGCTATTTTTTTGGCTTATAATCTCCTTTGATAAGAAATAGCTTTAGGCTTTTCTCTATTAGTTGACATTTTATATTTGACTAAAATTCATTTACTTGTAACTTTTAACATTTTTCTTTATTATTGTCAATCTTCAGACTTTTCTCTATTAGTTGATATTTTATATTTGACTAAAATTTATTGACTTGTAATTTTGTTCAAAAATATTTTCTTGTCCATGTCGGGTTTGTTCAATGCAAACATACAGGAAAATGGGGCCCACACCATCTCTTTGATTTTGCTCGCATCGATCAACTATTATATTATCGGCAACATAATCAAATTTGTAACTTTGTCAATGTTTTTCTTTTTTATTTATTAATGCTTGTTGTGAACTTTTACAATTTTTATCATTGACCAAACAATATTAGGACCATGTTTCAAAACAAAAAGAAACTAAAAAGTGAATCCATATTTGAAAATGAGACAAAAGAAGATGGACAAATGGTTGTTAGACAAGTGAAAGAAATTGAGAAAATTTGTAGGAAAAGAGATAAAACAAAATTTGAGAGAAAATTTTTAAATATGACATGAGGTATAACCTTATAAATAATACGGTGACGAATAAAATGAATGAAAATATAGAATTCGTGTAATAAAATCCAATTAGATAAATTAAGGATTGTAATTGGTATTGTATTATAAAATTTTTGTTTATTGAATAATTTAAATATAAAGAAAGTACATTGTTTTAGTTAAAAACTTTGCTAAAAAAGTTAAAATAATAATTGTTGGATTCAAATTTCGGCTTTAAAATTTGTGAGAACATGTTTTGATTTTGATTTTTTATATCAATAAATTATAATATATAATAATATGAAGTTAAGGTACAATAAGAGACCTATTGGTGGATACCCATTGGATAAAGTACACATTACAATAACAATAAGAGACCTTATCATTATTATTCTATCTAGAGGCCTATTACATTAAGTTGTCCAATGCGAGCTTGTAAGAGGTGCGTGCGTGGGTCTTAGGCTCACATTCCTCCTCAATTTATTCATGCTAAATAAATTTAATATTATTTAATGTGAGTAACAAAAAAAAAATTCACTTCACCTATACTCAATATTTTAAATGCATTACTTGTGTTGTCCTAGTAAATATTTTTTAATATTTAAATTCTCCCAAACACGAAGAGTTTTGGTGGATAGCCATTGGATAAAGTATGCATTACAATAACAATGGTGATAATCAAGAGAGGCAATGACTAGATGATTAAGTTTCAAGTTTTTAGATTGATTGGTATATATATATTGTAACACCCCCGCATTGAGTGATAAAAAAGTTTGGGACAAATTATTTTGATAGATCTATGCAAACTTCTCAAGGAGATCACCTATCATTAGATTTTTTCAAATCAAGTACGCTTAACTTGAGAGTTGTTTACCTACTTTCAACTCAAAAGATACCTTTATTTATTCTCGATATATACTACTCTTTTTTGAACTCTTGGAGTATTACACATATCGTGTCATCATCATGGAACTCATAGTTACGAGTCAACTCTTTAGCTCTCGCCCTTCAACGGCTAGAAGTCCCACTGCACTTATGAGCCCCTCAGTGCTGTAGGATGAACCCGGTGCATCCACACACAACACACACACACACATATATATATGGATCGTGCTATTTGTATCGATAGGATAACAGATTCGATGATCGAATCGAACTTCATCCGATCGAATTTCATCATCGATCATCGATCATCAATCATCAAGTCAGGTTTCATCCAGAGATGATAGCAATGAGGCGATGGTAGGATGACGTGGCACTACAATGGGGTGTGATGTGGCACCAACTTAAATTACTAGAATACCCCTACGCGCTGATAGTCTCACCTCCGACGTGGATCACCTGAGAGACCGACACGTGGCCAGTCAACACTCCAAAACGGAGTCCGAGAAATCCGGGCCGAACCGCAAGACCCGTTCCAACTTGACCGGGATTCTCGGGAGTCGTGCCCATTTATCTCGGGTATCCCAAAACGGGTTCGCCTATAAAAAGACAAGGACTCTCGCCAGGTATACCTAAGCTCTACAGCTCTTTCATTTACTTCTACCTGCATTTACTCTACTGACTTGAGCGTCGGAGTCCACCCCGGGGGATCCTAGCCCCGGCCCTCCATTGTCTTGCAGGTCCTACACCCGAGGTCCGACATCCCCAAGTCCGAGGTTCCATTCCCGAGGTCCAGTCGCAGAGGTGGCACGTGGTGGTCGGTCCCAAAAACCATCATCATTTGGCGCCCACCGTGGGGCCGACGTCCAGACTCGCCAACCTCTTCTTTCCCTACCTCGTGCTTTGGACTTCCGCTCCTCACCTCGGACCTCGGTCTTTCCACAAGTGTCAAACGACTTTCAACTCCTCACTTCGGACCTCGGTCTTTCCGCGAGTGTCACACGACTTTCGCTCCTTGTCATAACTAACTACATGGCTCCCCGAAGAGACGTGACTCGCAGCCAGGTCGGAGCCAGTCTAGAAGCCCCGCAACAAGGAGAGAATCCACCACCTCCAGCCAATCCAATGCCGGAGGACCGGCTCACTAGGTTGGAAAACCAGGTCCAACAGCTAACTGAATTGTTGACGGGTTATCTACACCAGACCGAGCAGCATCGTTCTCATGTGTCCTCTCAGCGGGCGGAGCATCAGTCTCCTCCTCCTACTCGGGAGCCTCGTCAATCCCGCCAGACGGGTCAGGAAATCCACTCCTCTGAGGCAGCAGGATCCACTTCTGCTCCCTCACGAGAAAGAGAGACTTCGCAGGAGAGACGATTGCGTTTCCTAGAGAAGCAAGTCCAGGAACTCAAGAAGGGAAAGGAAGAGCTGTTCCACCTCAGCTCTAACCAACTCTTGAGTAGGGGCATCATGGCAGAGGTTCCACCAGAAAGGTTTTGTATCCCCTCCATCAAGCTCTATGATGGAAGCACAGATCCCTATGACCACGTCGAGCTTTTTTCTTCTCACATGCTGATACAATCGGGGTCGGACGCGATGTGGTGCCGGGCATTCTCGGCTACTTTGGGAGGACATGCCCGGACCTGGTACTCCTGCCTTCCCCATCGTTCCATCAATCGCTGGGGAGAGCTGAAGACCTGTTTCTTAGCCCACTACGCTCCCTTGAAACGCCACCGAAAGTCTTCCATGGCTTTGGTGAACATCAAGCAGAACCAAGGTGAATCCCTGAGGGATTTCGTGGCTAGGTTCAACGAGGAAGCATTGAGTATCGATGAGTTCGACCAGTGAATCGCAATGGTGGCTCTTCAGAATAGCTTGAGAGCTGGGCCATTTGCTCAGTCCTTAGCCAAAACTCCACCTCGTACTTTCACAGAGGCCTTAGCCCGAGCTAATAAGTACATCAACGCTGAAGAGGTGATGAAGGTGAAGCGGGCGGAACAACCTGACAGGAAAGAAAAAGAAAAGGAGAAGAAAAAGCTAGTGGAAGAACAGAAGACGGACTATCGCCTCTCCCGAGCTCCAGATCGCCTGGGTTTTGGGGGTGCAAGTGGAAGCCCGATGAGTTATATTCCCCTCAATGCCAGTCGAGCCGAGATTCTACTGGCATTAGAGGATAAGGATTATTTGCGGCGTCCTCCACCGCTGAGGTCTCCACCCAACACTCGAAGCAAAAGGAAGTATTGCCGATTTCACCTCGACCATGGTCATGTTACAGAGGACTGCATCCAGTTAAAAGAAGAGATTCAAGAGCTTATCAACCGGGGTTACCTCCGAGATTTCGTTGGCCAAGAAGGCATGAGTTCGGGTAGAGTTGAGTCCAAGTCGGATGATAGGAGAAGGTCTCCTACACGGGATCGTTTCCGAGAGCGAAGTTGGACACCATCCCGGAGAGAAGGAAAATAGCCCGTTGGGGATGGATGAGCTCCAGGACCTGTTGCAAATTCGCAAAGCTGCGTGTAATCAGCGCATTGCTAGGGTGTTAGAATCCTTAAGTTCGAGAGGCATATCGACTAAAAGACATGGAAGGCAAGTCCTTGAAGCATACTGGGAATGTCCAAAACTTAAGGAAGTTTGTTCAATAAGGAAGGGAGTTCCTCGAACCTCTATGTACTTTTTTTTACGACTAATGGCAAGACTTCGGATTCTCTCCATCTAACAACAATCTCACAAAGGCCAGCACTTCGCCAGAGAAAAATCCAAGGGTCACGAGCCCTAGGCCGTCCCCAAAGGTGGACTAATGGCCCCGGAAAAAACTCTAGCCAACACCCTCATTCGCGTGGGAGTGGCTACAATCCAAGGGTCACAAGCCCTAGGCCGTCCTCAAAAGAGGACTAAGGGCCACGGAAAAAACTCTAGCCAACACCCTCCTTCGCGTGGGAGTGGCTAAAATCCAAGGGTCACGACCCTAGGCCGTCCTCAAAAGAGGACTAAGGGCCACGAAAAAACTCTAGCCAACACCCTCCTTCGCGTGGGAGTGGCTAAAATCCAAGGGTCACAAGCCCTAGGCCGTCCTCAAAAGAGGACTAAGGGCCACGGAAAAAACTCTAGCCAACACCCTCCTTCGCGTGGGAGTGGCTAAAATCCAAGGGTCACAAGCCCTAGGCCGTCCTCAAAAGAGGACTAAGGGCCACGGAAAAAACTCTAGCCAACACCCTCCTTCGCGTGGGAGTGGCTAAAATCCAAGGGTCACAAGCCCTAGGCCATCCTCAAAAGAGGACTAAGGGCCACGAAAAAAAACTCTAGCCAACACCCTTCTCCGCGTGGGAGTGGCTAAAATCCAAGGGTCACGAGCCCTAGGCCGTCCTCAAAAGGACTAAGGGCCACGGAAAAACTCTAGCTAACACTCTCCTTCGCGTGAGGGGTTGGCTAAAATCTAAGGGTCACAAGCCCTAAGCCGTCCACAAGCCGAAGATGGACTAAGGGCTAAGGAAAAGTTCAAAACTCAACACCCTCTTTCGTGTGGGAGTTGCGAAAATTCAAGGGTCAAGTGCCTTAGGCCGTCCACAAATCAAAGATGGATTAATGGCTGGAAGAAACTCAACACCCTCATTCGCGTTAGAGTGGCGACAGTCCAAGGGTCAAGAGTCCTAGACCGTTCTCCAATTAAGGAAATATAGAAGGTCAGGGAAGAAAAACCGCAGCTGGGCACAAGTCAAATGAAGCTCAATAGGCGCGACCTACCTTGGGAAATCTCAAGCCACGCTTGCAAAAAAGAAGAGCCAAGGAAACAGGTTAGTCAAGTTAAGCCTTGTCTTAAAGATTATTTTGTTATCATTAAACAAAGAAAAAGTCCAAAGGTCGGTCATGGCTAACCCAAGATGATATAAAAATATATATACATATTTATATATATATAATAAAATAATAATAAATATTAAAGTCTCAAGGGTCGGCCATGGCCGACCCAAGGACACCCCTCTAAATATATATATATATTGTATATGTATAAAATTAGATATTAAAAAAAAAAAAAAAAAAGAGAAAATTGCTGAAAGAAGAAGCAGGAGGGAGGCGGCCATGGCCGACCTCGGCCAGGGCCGACCTAGCGCCCCGGCCCTGGCCGACCTCGGCCAGGTCGAGCCAAGCGCTCGGCCGTGGCCGAGCTCAGCCAGCTCGGCCATGGCCGAGGAAGCTCGGCCTCGCCAAGGCGAGGCCGAGCATGGCCGACCTCGGCCGCGGCCGAGGTCGGGCCAGGCCAAGCCAGGCCAGGCCGACCTCGGCCATGGCCGAGGCGGCCTGGCCAGTCGACCTCGGCCAGGCAGGCGCCTGGCCGAGGAAGAAAGGAGTTTAAAAAAAAAATAAAAAAATAAAATAAAATAAAAGCAAAGAGGAAAAAAAAATATATATAAATAAATAACAAATAAGAAAAGAAAAAAGAAAGGAAGGGAAAAATTAATCTCAAAAAGTGAAGAGTTTGGCAGTCTCATACTTAAAAATACTCCTATACGTTCTGGGAAAATCTACAGTCGAATAGACTCAGAAATTAAGCTACTCCTCGACCTAGTGTGATTCTCAGCTCAGCTCAAGGAGTGGGGGGCAAGTGATGTGGCACCAACTTAAATTACTAGAATACCCCTACGCGCTGATAGTCTCACCTCCGACGTGGATCACCTGAGAGACCGACACGTGGCCAGTCAACACTCCAAAACGGAGTCCGAGAAATCCGGGCCGAACCGCAAGACCCGTTCCAACTTGACCGGGATTCTCGGGAGTCGTGCCCACTTATCTCGAGTATCCCAAAACGGGTTCGCCTATAAAAAGACAAGGACTCTCGCCAGGTATACCTAAGCTCTACAGCTCTTTCATTTACTTCTACCTGCATTTACTCTACTGATTTGAGCGTCGGAGTCCACTCCGGGGGATCCAAGCCCCGACCCTCCATTGTCTTGCAGGTCCTACACCCGAGGTCCGACATCCCCAAGTCCGAGGTTCCATTCCCGAGGTCCAGTTGCAGAGGTGGCACGTGGTGGTCGGTCCCAAATACCATCATCAGGGTGACAAGAGAATGATTTGACAGTTGACGAGGTAACGATGAGACTAAGTCAAGTGGGTCTTGTTGGAGACGACCATGGCAGAGGAAAGAAGAGGCGACGAAAGGTAGGAGTGGTTAATTTGTAAATTAGGTGAGAATTTTTTAACATTTGATATCTTTAATCATTCTTTTGATAACTCAATTATTTGTATAAATAATAATTTTTTTTATATATATATATTTAACTTTGACTTGGTTCCCACTTAGAGTTGGCGAGCTGACCGACATATGTACTGCCAGCCAATGGGTTCTAGAAGCTCCACATCCTCTGGAACTCCCAAATGCCATAGCTGTACTCTCTGGGGCTTTCCCTACATTGCCTAGTGCTTACCCCTGGGTCCGACGATCGACTTCTTGGGAAAAATTGTCCCACATCTTAAATAAAATTTTGCGAGTAAATATAATTAAGATGTTTTCAATGGAATATTGATAAAATTGGTGGCATCGTCAGGTATATATATATTCTTATAAAATTAACAAAATATTAAATAAAAATTGAATATGAGGACAAACCAGACATTTACATAAGATCACAGCAGTAGTAGATGAGCTCGAACGTTGCAAATCCCTGCCCAGACCTTCCAAATAAAATGACAATATACCGTATTACTTTCCTCTCCCCATCCCGTCCCAGTATGGAGACTTCAAGCTTCCTCCTCCTCCTCCTCTTCTTCTTCTTCCCGCTGGCGGCTTTCTCCGGCGAAACCTGTTCCCCCATAACCTGCGGCCTTATCGGGCCACCTATCCGCTTCCCTTTCTGGGTCCCCGGCCGGTACGCCTGCGGCTACAAAGGCTTCGATCTCTCATGCCACCACAGGAAACCAATCCTAACCCTCCCGGACGCCGGCGACTTCCTAGTCTCCAGAATAGATTACCAAAACCAGGTCCTGTTCATCAACGACCCAGATTTCTGCCTTCCCAAACGCCTCCTAAACTTCAGCCTTGCCGGCTCGGTGTTCCGGAAGGGGCCGAATTGGGGGGACGTCACTTTCCTCAACTGCTCGTCAGAGTTCCCCATGGACCAGTTCGCGCCCGTGCTTTGCCTCAGCGGCAACCATAACTACACGACCGTCGTCTCTACTGACGGTACTTACGTGCCGGCAAGTTGCCGGATTCTGGGGACGGTGTCGGCTCCGACCTATGATCAGTATACGTTTAACATGGATCTTTCTGAGAGTCTTCCGTTGACATGGAAATTCCCGAATTGCCGGTCCTGTGAAGCCGGCGGCGGAACTTGCGGTTTGAAGAGTGGCAAGGTTAGCTGCTCCGGTCTTCCTCGCCGTGGTAGGTTTCATTTTCCATTTTCTCAATTTACAAAAAATAAAAATAAAAACTTAATCAATTACAATACAATATTTATTTTACTTAAATAATATCGAAATAATAGTACTAAACTCATGTGATTTTTTTAATATGAATTTCATACAACACTTGAAGGAAGAAAACGATAATTAATGTAATTTCTGAAAAATAAAAAAAATACTTCATATATTTATATTTAGATCAATGAAGATAATTTATAATTATTGTTATATTTATCTATAATTAATCTTAATTAAAAATAAAACCCAAATGTATTTGTTTTATGTGAGGGGCCGAGCTAGAAAGAATTCAAAAGCTGAATTATTTAAGTCAAAAACAAGCAGTACTTGATGTAGAGGCAAAGGGGCCCAGATAGCTGCCTCATGCCTGCTGCTTTGATTAGATTAATTAATTAATTAATTAATCACTATTCTATTAGCGTGTAATATTTTATAATATCATTTGGCCATACACGACAAGTTTGATGCTTTGCAAAATGTGGAACCTTAATTTATGTCTCTGTTGGCACGCATGACTGTGACTGCGTAGAAAACTAAAATGGTAACGTGGAAGTCGTCGCCCTCTATTTATTTTTTATTATCCTTCTTAGTTTAATCCTCAGCAATTTTGCAATGTTACCCTTACAGGTTTACCAAGGAGTGCTAAATATGGCGTCATCATAGGTGTCGGCATCCCTGGGCTTGTATGCCTCTTGGGACTCCTATGCTGTGCTTGCAATAGGATCAAGACCTATGGCCATCGTCGCGGCCGCGGCCAACACCACCACCACGAGGAATTTTTTATGCCGGCAATCATTCCACAACCAGGGGGCGCCGTCGCGGCTGGCCTCAACTCATCCACCATAGAGTCGTACCCCAAATCCGTGCTCGGACACAGCGGGCGGCTGCCGAGGCCAAATGACAACACTTGCTCAATTTGTTTAGCAGAATACCAACCCAAAGAGACCTTGAGAACCATACCGGATTGCAACCACTATTTTCATGCTGCTTGCGTAGACGCGTGGCTGAAGATGAATGCCACATGTCCTTTGTGCCGAAAGACACCAGTCGAGTCGTCGGTGGTAACACCTCATTCCTCCTCAATCTCTTCCTCCTCAGCTAATTCTTCATCGTCCTAATTAGTCATCATTTTTTTTTCCACATATATACATCTTTTACACAAAGTTATGAGCTTGTTCATAACGTATGTTAAAAGAGGAAAACGCCTTTCAGAATAGCTCAAATTGCATGAGGGTTACGGTTACATGAATATTTTGTATAGATTTTTGTAAAACTTTTTGTATGAATTTCATTTTGTTAGTTAGATAGTTTTGTAAATGTTTTCGTATGCATGTATGTATTCAAAAGCCATAACATATAGACTATGGCTACCATATCATAATAAATTGTCATATATTCAATTGGGAGTTTGATAATAATTAGCATCTTAACCCTTTGGGACAGCGAAGATGACCCTTCGCACATGTTCGGGAGCTTAGGTACCATTAAGTTATGGGATTGAGTCTGGATCCTTGCGACTATGTGTCATTTGTGTATATCCATGGAGGCAGGGCCCGAGTTTTGGCCCAGACTTACCTATTCAACTTATAAGCTCACGTGGATTGGATCGCGATTTATAAAGAATGTGAGATGATCTAGACCAATTGACAATCATATGTACTCGAGAATACCTCTTGATTTTCGCATTACAAAAAAATTAGCGATATTCTTTGCCAAACACCATTTGAATGGCAACAAAACATGTAGAAACATTGGATTAATTTGGATTTATAACGGATAAGGCAATTCATGATTGTTAAGTAATGTTCCAGGAGATGCTCCATTGATGAGCTAGAAAGTATATCCTAATGTAAAGTAGTACTACTCATCTAAGTCATTCTCGTGGTTAACATCCCGCATCACTCTATAAATAGTCGAGCAATAATATATCTATTGTCATCTTGATCCAAAAATAGGGATCATGATATGCATCTAACACCAATTGATCCACATGTTCACTAGAATCCAAAAACTCCCCAATGATAAAACTTGAATCTAACATTCTTTCAATTGCTAATTCATTAGACCCATTGTAAATTAAGACATGCCATTGTCCAAAAACAACCTAAGCAAACAACTCATTTCAATTTAGTAACATATCATGGGGAGCAAAATCTTGCTTGTAAGTAAAGTAACTCCTAAAGAGTATAAGAGGATGGAAATAATTAAACTCTAATTAGAGCCTATGAATTAGGTCAATTTAGTAACATATACTTGGTTCTATCACTTTTGATGTAGCCTCCCCTTATTTACGCAAGGAATGCAACATTATCTTCATATAGCACTGTCGGTGTTGTTTTAAGTAAGTCTAGCTCACACTTTTCTTGAATATGTTCTACCATGGATCTTAACCAAACACAATCTCTACTAATTTCATGAAACACAAGTATCTTTGAATGACTAAAAGTGTTGTCGTAATTGTTTGTTTTATAGACCATCATGATATGATAATATCTCCATATAAAAATACATAACCTATTTGAGAGTGGCCTTGTGTGGGTTTGCAATGTATCAAACATCTACATATCCAAGTAATTGTGTCTTGGATTCATGTGCAAAAAATAGACCCATATTTGTTATGTTACAAAGATAATGTAGAATGTGTTTCACTCCATTCTAGTGTCTTGGAGTTGGTACTAAACTATACATTGCTAGCAAATTAACAACATATGATATATTTGGCATTGTACTATTTGCAAGATCAATAAATCAAGACATCAGTTGCACTAAGATATGATACTTCAACACTAATAAGTGGTTTTCCATCTTCTTGAGGGCAAAAGGGTTCTTTCTTCACATCTAGTGATAGGACTATATAACATAAGGGAGCTTAAAGAATAGGCTTTGTCTATAAAATTGTCGCAACACTTTTTTTGTGTGTGTGGACTAGTGAACTAAAATTTTAGGTTATAGATGTTCAATTTGTAAGGCAAGACAAAATTTAATTTTACCAAGATCTTTCATTTCAAATTCTTCTTTTTAAATAATTGGTAGCTTTGTTGAGCTCTTTAAGAGTTCCAATAAGATTTAAATCAACATAGACTTAATGGAAAAATCACATTCTCTTTTTCAAATGAAAACACATGGACAAATTATATCATTCACATATCTAATTTTCAATAACTATTGACTAAGTCTATTATACCATATGCGTCTAGATTACTTTAATCTATATAAGGATCAATAGAGTTTAATAGGATATAAGTTACGATTTTATACTTCAGGCATCTTTTACCCTTACGAGATTTTCATATATATATCACTAACCAAATATCCGTATAAATAAATAGTAACGACATCCATTAATTACATGTCTAATTTTTCTACAACTATCAGTCCAATAAAGGATCGAAAAGTAATTGTATTCATTAGTAGAGAATACATTTATTAGTAATCTATTTCTAGATTTTACAAGAAACCTTATGCTACAAGTTGTGTGCTTTGTATTGAACTATTTCATTATTTCATTATGCTTGCACACAAATATCCATTTGTATCCTACACGATGAATATCATTTGGTGTTTGAACTATAGATTGAAACACTTCGCCCTTTGATAATGAGTTCAACTTTATTTCTATTGTTTCTTTCCATTTTGGCTAATAAATTATATTTCTATTACTTCTAGTAATGTGTATAATTGTTATATAAGCAAAATTATCATTTATGATAATATTTTTTCTATCCCATATCTTCCCATAATTAGTTGAGATCTCATAATTTTTAGGTAGTTATATTCTTTCTAGAGATTGGTTTTTTTTTTTTTTCAAAGTACAAGCTTGTTGTTTTGTGAAAATATTTGAAAGAATGCAACAATTGCATGTTCTAACACTGAGCGGTAAATGCAAGAAGATAAATCATTTTTTAAAATTTTTTCAACAACCAAATAAATAAACAGTGGCGAAAACAAATCGTTTTTTGCAAGATATAGTGATAGCAGCCATATGCATATACCAAAACGATACATTATGGAAATGTAATAAATGATAACTTTTACCTCAAGTTCAAAAAGCATTCTAGTTGTTTCTGTTGCACGTCTGACACGAATACTTCTGCCTCCCAGTTGAGCTCCCGCGATCTTATCGCGTACTAGCTCACCAACTTGCTTCTCGAACTAGCTCTTCATCCGCTCCAGTACTTGTCATTGGCTAACCAAGCCACCCATACAAGTGTAGGGGATCAAGTCAGTACATCTATAGGCCACCCTGGAACTTTTCACTGAACCTATGCTAGGACTATTTCAGTGAAGGTGAAATGGAGCTAGGATTGTTCTTTCAATAGACTATCCATCTCATGGACTTGAAATGGGATATAACAAATGGGGTGTCAATTGTAAATCCACCACCTGCAACTCTTGCCAGACAGTCGCCGAAAGCTTGTCAGAAACCTCAGCGGTTGTCACCGCCAGCAACTCTTGCCATCATAGCTGCTAGAACCACCGAAGAACGAACCATGCCTACCACAGGCTGCCTACTATAGCACACTGCTGACCATTAGTAACTCTTGCCATGCCAGAGACATTATTTATTGGCTACCCACGTTGGTCTCCTGCAATGGCCACGATGAACTCCTTCATCGGATCTGCTTATTACTATTTGTTCTTTTGACAAATAATCTTTCAAGCTACGAGCTTCTGTCCATCCCTAGAGCGACTGACGATTGCAACTCTTAACCCGAAATCGCTTCAAGCTATTGACGCATTCATTGCTTCTCCTTTATATTAATACATATCTCATACATATTTAAAGCCGAGAGAGGAACTAAGCTTGTGCGCCTGCTACTGTATTATATATATCACACACACATACATATGTATATTCTTGGTGGATTAGACAGACAAAACAAGAAGAAGACAAGAGATGAGATATTGGAAGATAAGGGAGAGAAAGACGCACACTTGGGGGGGGTCTACCTCTTTCTAAATTAATAATAATATTATTATTATTATTATTATTATTATTTACAATGTAATATATGTTACGAAATTGAATTTAATACAAACCAAAATCAAACCATCAATCACACACACGAACACATAATTTTACATGGAAAACCTTAAATTGAGAAAAATTATGGGCAGAAATAACAAAATATCATTAAACAAATATTGATAGTACAAAAGTCATATTGTCACACTAAAATATCACTAAGATGATATTGTTGTAACTAATTCCAGAGTATTGAATACCTATTTATAGACTTAAAATCATTTATAAATGTACACAAGAAATCATATCCTGATCAGAAAATGATTCATGAAAATATTTCTTCAGGTGAGATAAATACCACTTAAATTAAAGTTAAAAATTAGTCAGACAAAATTTGAACACTTTGGATGAAAAAAAAAAAAAAGAAGGGATAATCATCACATGAAATCCTAAATGTCCTCAAAGTTTGTGAAACCATCATGATGATTAAAATAAGGTAACTTAAATTATGACATACTGATGGTATAGATTGGATTGGCTACGATTTTTAGGGTCAATGTAACTGTAATTGCCTTCGTGGTGTAAAGTTCATAATTGTATTTGTAACTTTAACTTTATGATTATGAATTTTCATAGGGTAATAACTAGCCACCACTTCATAAAAAGGTTTACCTTTTCTTGGTGGGGCAATGACCCTTATGAAACCTTGTCTCCAAACTCAAAAATGTAGACGATCGAACAATTGGACACCTTATACCCCAATAAAAAAAAAATTTAAGACGAGAGTAAATCGATGAGGGTATAAATTTTTATTAATGTTTGTGATGATAACAAAAATTTTTAAAGTACATTTTAAATGGATAATTCTCATTTTCAAAAAGCATCCTTTAATAGTGCTTAAAGAAATAAGGTCACTAAGTTGAAGTATATTAAGCATGCAGCTAGTGCCAATGATTAGTTAACTGAAGTTGACCAATGTTCTACAAATAACCATGACTAGTGGACCAGAGTTAAAAGACAAATAAAATGAAACTAGTAATTGTTAACTAGTTAATTACGACTTCTTGACTAAAGTTTGTTGTTGCATGTTTTGTATATTAGTTTTGATGATGAAAAATATATATTAGTTTAATCCTTTAGTTATGAGTTAAGACTATGATTTTCAACATATATTAATTTCAATATTAAGTATTATTTTTGTTTAAATGAAAATCAAAATAGTTTCATATGGAGATTTGCAAAACTAAGTATTATAATTTAAAAGAATCTCTTAAAATTATTTTCAAAATTAGTCTTGAAATCGTTAGTCTAAATATTCTAAGGCAAAAAACCAACTAGAACATGTTTTTTAAAATGTGTTCATTTTGAAAAACTATCTCCCGGTATTTTGATATCTAATATCCATTGGTGTTAAAACGATTTTTAATAAATTTCTCATTAAATAGAAAGTATATATTTTGAAGGTGGTAATATTGCTAAATCTTGAGTTTGTACTAAAACTCAAAATTTACTTTCTTATTGTTATGAATTTTGATTTTTTGGATATTTTTAATGAATCCAAATAGGATACTTTGTTAGTTACATTTATGTATTAAGTAAATGGAAGGTAAAATATAAATAAAAGAAAATGTGGACATTTACTTAAATATGTTGTGATGTATACATGCTGTGGATTATGTGCTTTCAAATAAATTCTTCTGAAATTTGTCATGTTTATGTGCATATTTTGAAACCCCTTTGAAAAGGTTTTCATGTTTTCTAAAGTGTATATGTTATTTCGAAATATCTATGTATTAGCATTTGTTTGAGGTTTTGGACTATGTTTCAAAACCTATATGTCATGTTTAGAAACCTTATTTCCAGAGATGTATGTTTCGAAACATATATATATCATGTTTCGAAATCTCTGACAATTTTGTCAGCAGAGTATTTTATTAAATTTGAGATGCATATGTTTTGAATTAAGTTTTTGAAGTATGTTTCAAAACCTCTATGTTTTGAAACCTCTGACATTCTATCAGGAGATTATTCAAAACCGATATGCTTTTGCTTTACATTTTTGTATCTATCTAAAAGCTTCTTTCTCATTTGTTTAATGTATTCTCCATACTCTGAAAATTCAAATTCAAATTTGAAAGTAGAGACCATTGTTTAATCTTAATGCCCATAATATTCTTTAGATTATGTCTCTCATTATATCTTGTCTCGAAATGCTTGTCCAGCTGTAAAAGGCTATTTGTTTTGAAACATGTTGTCTATGTTTCGAAACCTATGTGTAAAATTGTGATGTTTCGAAACTTATTATGTATGTTTCGAAACTTACTTTTATGTCTTGTCTCTAACGGGTATAAACGATTAGATTCCTATCTCTTGATATAAATAGCAAGTGTTTGAAGACAAGAAAAGATTGATCAAGTAAGAACAAGAGAGCACACACTAGAGGCACACATTCAAGCACAAGTGGTGATCAAAATGTTTGATTAAGCTTTTAAAGAAGATCCACACACATCTTATTCTTGTGCATTGAATGTGAGAAGGAGAAGCAAGCTGAAACAGTAAGTTATATCCTCTCTAGCTCTCCTTATCTTAAGCTGGTGCAAAGGTTTGTACCTCTTCTAATAAGACATTTATTGCTCATTAGGCTATAAAAGATAAAACTTTATTTTTCTTGATAGTTGTAAGGTTTGAGTTTAGCCTAAAACTCATTGCGGTGTAAAAGTTTGAGTTGAGCCTAAATCTCATTGTGTCAAAGGTTTGATTTTAGCCTTAAAACTCACTTGGTGTAAGGTTTGAGTTAAGTCCGTAAAAACGCACTTGATGCTAGGTTTGAGTTGAGCCCGTAAAAACTCACTTTGTAAGATTTTAGGGTGAACCATGGTAAAACCCTTGTTGTAATTGATTACTAGTAAAAAGTGATTGAGATTGAAAAATCTTTTAAGTGGGTAAGTTTGAAGGTAGTGGATTAGGCGGGGTGCCGAACCACTATACATCTTGTGTGCAAGTGTTCTTTAATTTTTACTTATCATTATTGTCTATTGCACATACTTTCATAAGTTTTGTTATCAAAGATTAAAATAATTTCCTTGAACATAAACTTATACATATTTATATAAGCATATCTTTGATATACAAACACCTTTGGTATATTTTTACTTATGTAAATCATCTTTGCCAAATATCATTATTTTGAAATACAAGCTAAAGGATTTTGAATCAAGCAAATCAAAAAAGTATATTTCGAAACATATATAGTAGGTTTCAAAACCTACTTAACAGAAAGTCTTATTTCGAAACATAACCTCTATATTTTGAAATTTAGTATTCTGTCATCAATTAAAATTTTAAATTATTAAAAATTTATACAAATCCCAATTCACCTCCTTTCTTGGGATATATTTACTATCATTAAGAACTAACAAAGTTTGGCATATGAGTCATGAGCATTTTAAAATATACTCAGCTATTCTACTAGTAACACTGCATTAGTTGCATTTCAAAATATACTCAACTAACCCACTAGTAACATTTCACTAGTTAACTAAACTCTAGCAGAATATTTTACTTTTGTCCTAAGAGTTATGAATAGTAGACTAAAGTTCCATAAAATCTTATTTTATATTTTTCAAGTTAATTTTCTAATTAACCTTGTTCGACAATAAAAAAGGTACCAATTATCCTTCATATGATTTTATCTTATATGAATACTTTTTAATTATTTATTTTTAATTATCGAGATATGGTGGTAGAGTTATTAAATTGAGATCAAATAAAGACATTTTTCAATATAATTAGACAACCAAACTAAAGGTTTTCTAAATCAGGATTATATATGTTGTTCGTGTCAAATAACAATTATGCTGTCCGATATTAACATGATACTGTCACGTCAGGGTAACAACAAAAAGGAAGACAAAATTGCAGAAAGGGGTTGGGGTAATTGGGTCCCACCCCCTCTAACTGTTGTCATGATGTGGTACTATCACGTCAACCAACGTGAGCAACAGAACAAATCCATTTTAAATCATTGCATCTTTAAAAAATATATATGTATATATTTATATATATATAAATATATATATATTTATAACAATTTTTAGTTGGAAAAAAACACGACCTTTATTACTTTTAAAATTCAAATTGTACTAATTGATCAAGGCTTTGTGTGTTGGTGTTTGATATGCCCAATAAATATCGACAAGTAAATGCGGATTAAATGCTAGAGGAAAAGGAAAAATTAAAAGCAAAATTTGGAGAAGCAAGTGAAGACGAGACCCACCCGATTTTGGTGGTGAAAACCGAGTGAGTCTCGGTTCCTTTGAACCGAGTGAGTCCAACTCGGTTCTTAGTCTCGTGTTATCTCAAATCCCGAGCGAAATGTACCCAGAATATATCATTCGGGAAGCTCCAGATGGTTGCCACACGTCCCCCCGGGAAGCCCGGGATGATTGCCACGTGTCCCTCACTCCCTCCTCTATAAATAGGAGGTTTGCCTCTTCATTGAAACGGGGATTCATTGATGGAGAGAGAAGGAGTCTATTTTGCTCTCAAACATTTTAGGGGCACTCGGTTCTTTGGAGGCAGTCGGTTCTTGGGCAGTCGGTTTTTTGGGCACTCGGTTCTTTGGAGGCACTCGGTTCTTTGGGCACTCGGTTCTTTGGGCACTCAGTTCTTTGGAGGCACTCGGTTCTTTAGAGGCACTCGGTTATTTTGGGCACTCGGTTCTTTGGAGGCAGTCGGTTCTTGGGCAGTCGGTTATTTTGGGCACCCGGTTATTTTGGGCACCCGTTACTTTTGGGCTCCCGTTACTTTGGGCTCCCGTTACTTTTGGGCTCCCGTTACTTTGGGCTCCCGTTACTTTTGGGCTCCCGTTACTTTGGGCTCCCGTTACTTTTGGGCTCCCGTTACTTTTGGGCTCCCGTTACTTTGGGCTCCCGTTACTTTTGGGCTCCCGTTACTTTGGGCTCCCGTTACTTTTGGGCTCCCATTACTTTTGGGCTCCCGTTACTTTGGGCTCCCGTTACTTTGGGCACCCGTTACTTTTGGGCACCCGTTACTTTGGGCTCCCGTTACTTTTGAGCTCATGTTACTTTTGGACTCCCGTTACTTTGGGCACCCGTTACTTTTGGGCACCCGTTACATTTGGGTACTCGTTACTTTTGGGCACTTGGTTTTAACCAAGACCCAGTCGATTTTAACCCGATGCCAATCATTTCTTCAGCTGTTCAACTCCAAGGAAGAGACAAACGATTTTAATCAGCAGCCAGTCGTTTCTTCAGCCAGACGGTTATAATCAGTATCCAATCGATTATTTGAACAGTACTATTCATGAAAGGATAATTATTCACCTCGCAACTATTCATCAGCATAAACATGAACATTTATACACATATCAGTAATGTCATGCATAATATTTGCGACATGCATCAGGCATATTTCTCAGAATATTGTCTGATTTGGCTGTCGGAGGGCCCACGCGGGGAATTCTCCGCGTGGCCTTCTAATTGTTGTTCTGCCCGCAGGCTAAATTCTGGACGACTTTATCCTAGCTTTGGAAGACCAATCTATTGAAGGCCTCACCGAGTCTCACGTCGCTTGTCACACGAAGATCCCTTCGGGTGCTTGACAAAGAAGATTTTGAGGACTATTCTAGGTCCAGACCTTGTAGAATTTCAACTACAGCCCAATCCGGATCCGTTGAAGCCTCGTGAATGACACCTCTGACCATTGACATTGATGGATACTTTCGCTCAAGTTGATCCCTAGATAAATAAATATTATTGTTGTAACTTGGTCACAACAGTGTTAATTTTCTTCTTGTTATATTTGACTCACCTATGTTAGGGATCTTACACTGCTTGTGAAGGATTTAACTTGTTACAAAAGTATTTTTGTTAATAAGAGAATTGCCTTGAGGTTTTAGACAAAAATTAGTGATTGTTATCGACAAAAACTAGTGATTGTTATTGAGATTCTAGCTCATAGACAAAAGCTAGGGATATTGATATTGTTCTATGGTGGAATCTTCAAAATTCATCTTGAAAATAAAGGACTTAGGCTTGCAAAAGTCGACTATATATAAACTCGTGTTATTGTGTTAATTAATCTTTTATTGTATATTTTGAGTAGTTTAATTATCATATAGCACAAGATATTAAATTTTGTCAATAACTTGATATAATCTAATGTTGAAAACATTTTTTAAAACCTAATTCACTTTCTATTGGGTATTTTTTTTAGGTTGTGTTTGTTAATCAAGATATAGATAAGAAAAAGTAAAATATGAAAAGTATTCCAGATAAAAGTAATTTTCATTGTATTTATTAAATTTATATAATAACCATTCAAAAAAAAAATCACGTGACTTTTTACTTAGATTTTTTCAAATAAATTTATCTCTCTCATTCGGGATAAATTTATCTTAGTTTTTACAAATAAGAAAAAATAATACATGTGTCTTTTAGTGTATTTCAAAAAATTTAACAAACAATTCGATAAAAAAAATTAGAATACTTTTCAGCCTTATTTTGATCATTCCATATTTTAATCTGAAAAGTATTTCAAACTTATCTTACTCATTTTAACAAATATTATCATAGACAACTACTATACATCTCCTAAATTTGGTCTTTTGGCCGCATGCACCCCTTTTAAATTTTAAAATTCCCTTAATTAGTCTTTAATTTGAATTTAGTCACGACACCTAAGTAAATTGGTCATATATCTTATAAATTTTATTTTTTTCTCTAAATTAGCCCATACATTTTTGTGAAAAGATCATGACACCCCCTATGTAAGAAACTATGTAATTAAATTAATTTGAATTAAACTTATACTCAATATCTATTTAATTAAATTAAATTAATTTAAATTTAATATAAAATAAATTATTCGTTATCTCTTATTGATGGAATAAATTCCATAATAGTGGAGTAGTGAGGGAAATTAGCTATTAATTATGAATTTGTTAATATTTTTTAAATTTATATTAAATTTAACTTAATTAAATAAATATTAAGGATAATTATAACTTAAATTTGATTATATATAATTTATTTATTTAATATTATTAATAATAAAAATAATGTCATCACTAATTTAAAAGAATTTAAAAATTAATGAAACGAATTTTAAAACTTACAAAGTGAGGAAGGGAAAGGGGCAAACTTAAAAGGTGTTTGGTGAATGTCTAGTTCAAGACAATTAAAAGACCAAAGAGCCCTCAAAGGCTTAAAAAGCTTGAGATCTCCCTGCTACGTTTGCTGCTGCAACAGGGCATAGCCTCCTTTCTCCTCCGGTGGGAAAACCCCAAAACCCTATATCCATCGTTGATCCATCTATCCTTCAAAATCAAATCTGTTGTATAATTCTTTGGCACAATCTGTTAATACTCCCACAATCAACCCTTCGAATCCATGGCGTACAGGCGAAGCCTATGCACAAGAGCGACGCTTCTCGCTCGGCATCGCTTTGCCCCGTCGTTCTCCCACATTCACCGGGACGACGATCGGAACAAGCAATCTGAGGACCGAAAGATTGAGAGTTTACTCCAAAATCGATCTTTTGGCGCTTCATGTCGAGGCCTGAGACCTTCCCAGTTCCTTGTTTCTCCAATGGCTGGATCGTTTTTTAGCAGAAATATGTCGACGACGGTTGGCGAAGGGGCGGAAAAAGTCGAGTACATGACAGATATGGCCGAAGTTCTCGCGGATAGAACCGTTGAGGCCGTGGTTGCCGCCGCCGCCACTGCGACCCCTGCGGTTAACGAAGTCGCGATTGCCGCCGCGGATTCGGCTTTTCCCGTTGCAGCGTTGCAGTATCTTATTGACGGTGTTCATTCGTTTACTGGCTTCAATTGGTAAGGACCTGAGGCTGTCATTTGTAAATGGAGAGTCACTTGATTTTATTTGTAAAAGATTAGGAAAATTGTGTTCTTTGAGTTTGGAGCGAGGAGTTATTTTTCAATTCATCGTATCACCAGGCAATTTGTATATTTTTACGGCTCAGGTATCAGTTGTAGGAAAATCTTCTTTGACTTGTTGGAAACTCTTCTGCGAGAAGATATAGAAGCCCTCGTATGAGCAGGTATAGGTAACAAGTTTAAATTTCTTTTGGTAGTTTAAGATTGGTTGTCTCGCCTCGTGGTAGATGTTTGGGCATTGAGTGTTTAGGTCTGTTTAGTAAGATTTTGCTGGGCAATTGATTGTGGAGAGATTTACCACGTGGGAGGGTAGTTTGTGTAGAGTAAGGTAGATACGGCAGGGTGGTGGGAAGGCTATTCTATCGTGAAGATTAGGCCTGATTGTAGGTTTGGTCTTTGGAGGGTCACTATGTGGTTGAGGTGAGTTTTTTGGGAGGATTTTCTATCCAGTGGGCAGGGGGAATGGATTCAGGTTTTGGGTGAATAATTGGGGTGGTCACAGGAGAACCAAAGAGTTTGAAAGCTATCTGGAAAGCATGATCTCCTCTTGCAGATGCCTTCCTTGTCTGTTCAACTTCTTTGGGCCTTATACGGCCGACAACTCGACGAAGAGGAGGCAGATAGTGATTGGTGCTACATGATGTGTTGAGAGATGATTGATCATCTTTATGATTACTATGTGGTAGTCTATGAGGTGTGGAGTCTTATTGTTTTCTTTTAGGCATTCAGTGGATGATGTTGACTCTGGTGTCAAACTTTCTGTGTTGTTGGTAAAAGGGCTTGTTGTAAATCTTGCCTTTCACCTTTTTGTGGTGTGGTATATCTGGGAAGAAAATTCTGTTGCTGTAATAAAGGGATTAATTCTCATTCCCCTATTCTATGGTTGAGGGAGCAGAGCGCTTTCCTATTGAGTGGTTGGTTTATCAAACATGTTGTGCTTGCCTATAGTTGGCCTTGCCGGGTTTTAGTTCTTTCTTATAGGGTTTGACCCTTTAAGTGGGTTCTTCTATTTTATATACTATTATTAAACAAAAGCTTCTCTCTTTAGCATTTTATTTTTTATTTCAGATATATTAGCTCTTGGTGTATGATTATCATTTTTTTTATTAATTTGGATAATATGAATTTGATACAATTAAGATGGTTTGGGCATATGAGAAGAAGATCTGTAGACTTAATTGTGAAGCAAGTCAATGAAACGGAGGAAGTTTGTAACGGAATGGTTAGAAAAAGGCTAAGAAAACTAGGTGAGATACCCTTAATCATGATATAGGTTATAATGGCCTTGTAGAGGATGTTGTAATGTATAGAGATGGACAGAGGTCTAGAATACATGTAGCCAATGTCACCTAACGGATTAACAGCTTATGATTGTTACTGTTGTTGTTGGATAATCTGAATTGAAGGAAATGACGATTAAGTTGAGTTGGGTATAGGCTGAAGAGAATCACTTTTGTTTGGAGTGTCTTGCTTGGTTTTATATGAAGCCTTTGTCCAACACAGGTTGCCACCCACCATGTATCAACAAGTTAATCCCTTTGAATTTCAGAGGATTGATGTGACTATCTGCTTGTGCTTTTTTACATGGACACAAATTCTAGTCATTGGTGACATCTTTTTTTTCCATGGGCAAACAAAGAATCATTGAGGTTCTCTTTGTTCGTTGCAAGCTCTTGACTTTCTATCTATTTTGAATGTTTTATTTTCCCCTTATCCAATGGTGCCATTGCTCCTTTTTTGATGCATATGGAAAAAATGAAATAGGAGCATCCTCAAAAGTTAGGGGCTAGTACCAATTAGTTTAAATGCATGACTCTTACATTCCTTTTCAGATGTTGCCTTTATATCTCTTATACTAGCCATTTCCTGATCATTATTATTTGATTTCCTCTTATATCTCTTAGGCTAGCACTATTTTGCATCGATTTCCTTTGTTATCCAGCTTCTTATCCTTCAAACTACCTACCTTCTTATTGGGTATTTATTGGGTCATGGATAATGTTCTGCATGTCCTTTGATTCCATGCCTCTATTTGGTAACAAGAGCGTTCAATGTCTTGCTGCAATGCTGTAGCTCTAGCATTAGTTGTATCTCAATGTATTATGGTTGGTTTGACAATTAAATATTTAAGGAGTAGGTTTCCTTAGAAGAGAAGGGATCCATCTGAAAATGTTTTCTGGATTCAAGTGCCCTCTAATTGTTTGGTTGCCAGTGTGAATGTACTCACCTCTAAAGACGCAGCATATAATTTGATGGTTCTAAGTCTGAGCCACTCTTTGGAGTACTAGCAATACACTATTTGTTGAAGATGGTCCTTGTTGCTTTCAGGTGGGCTTCCATAGTTGTGACGACTTTACTGATTCGAGGGGCAACAGTTCCACTTTTGATAAACCAGCTTAAGTCAACTTCAAAATTAACTGTAAGTTCCATTACTCTCACACATTCAGTTATATGAATTATGAAAACTCAATAAGCACCGCCTGTTCCATTGATTGAAAGAATTTCATCACAGTTTGAAAGTTTATGACAGAGCTTCCCCCTCCCGCTCTGGCAAGTTTAGAATATGGTTAGAATTTCATAAAAAAAAAAAAATTGTATGATTTTGTTGAAAAAATTGGAATGGTTTTTTGGAATTTTCTTTTATGCATGTAGTTTTTGGACTGCAATATAATGGTAATAATGAGAAAGGAGAGGAGACAAACGAAGGAATATTTTCTCCAGGAATAAAAGAAAAGAAATGGAGAATGAAAATTCTAGTTTATAAGGATGCAAATTGTCTGGAGTCTGCTTTTACCAATTTATACAAGGCAATTGAATGAGTGTAAAGTAACTGAAGCAATGAAGCAATAAAGAGAAGGCACAGATATTTTTACATGCAAAATCCAATCAAACTGAGAAAAACTCACAAGTTCCCTCCTGCCATGTTCAAAGAATGTTTGGACGTGTCAATTAAACAGTTTCAAGACAACTTCTTTGAGTAGAATTGACCTCCTGAATTTGCATTAGTTGCTACCAAGTCCTCATTCACAGTTACTAATGCTGGATAACATTGTATGAAATCCAAAAACCTCTTTGTCATCTTTGAAGTCCACCAAAGACCTTCAACTGATGGATGTATGTGAAGAACAATGAACTAAAGAAATTGTATTTCAAATGCCACAAGTTGAAAACTTCATATGTGTCTCCAAGATCAATAGTACGCAGCCCCAAGATTCCTATCTGTAGTTTAGTAAGTTTTAAAAAGTTGGAAACACCTTGAGTGCATCTCCCTAGGTTAGAATTGTCTTAAACTAATGAAAGCTGCCCATCAACTGCTTTGGCAGGTCACATGCCTGTTGGGTGATCAAAGTCCAAAGAAGGGAGCTCATAGAAGCTGTTAAAGTAACCAACAGGCTGCTTAAGTGACTTAAGCAATTGGCTTAAGGTGGATGCAAGTACAAGTTGAACTTGGCACTCTTTAACTAAGTACTCATTGAAACTAAAGAATCAACTAATGTTGTAGATTTTTACTGCAATACCAAACAAATTATTAGATTTTTCAACCCCCCCCCTTCCCCAGTGCCCATGAAAATGGAAATCCTTTGCAATTACCCAACCTCTCAGTCACATATGCTGGAGTGGTCGAAGTTGACCCAAGTAATTGTTTGATTTTGGAATGAAGTCAAAAGCTAAATGATTGGGTGGAGCTGTTGGTGGTGTGCATAGTTTTGAAAGGCGCAAGGTGCAAAGGGTCCTAGAGCCTGAGGAGTGAGGCGCGCCTCTTAGAAAAAAAAACTCAAAATCTTATAAAATCATAAAAAACTATCAAATTATCAATAATAACATTTGCATATCATTAATTATTCATTATCTTCAAATTCTAAACTAACATCATCAAAGTTGATTTATTCATCATGCAAATTTTAAACTAGAAACATCATCAAAGTTCAAATTTAAAGTCTCAAACTCAAACAATACCAATCAACATGCAAAGTTCTAAACAAACATATAAACACTACAAGTCCACAATCAATAAAGAAGTTTTAATCAATCATCATCAAGGAGATCATCAACATCAAGGTCAATATCTTCATAATCCCCTTCATCATCTAACGGTGCCATATTTCGCTCATCTCTGTTATTCTTCTTCTTTTGCATGTACTCTCCAATCTCTTATTTTACTGATGGAGAACATTTTGGACAAGATTTAGTACTCTCCACAATCAATAAACACTACAAGTCCATAATCAAGAAAATGTTTTCATTTTGAAAAATGCTATTTTTCTAAGTCTGGAAGATTAGCGCATTATAAGGAGACATATAAGAAAGTGTTTTCATTTTGAAAAACTATCTCCCGGTATTTTGATAGCTAATATTCATTGTTATTAAAATGATTTTTAATGAATTTTTCAAGAAATAGTAGGTATGTATTTTGGGAGTGATAAAATCGCTAAATCCTGAGTTTGTACTAAAACCAAAATTCTATTTTTTTATTGTTATAAATTTTGATTTTTTAGATATTTTTATTGAGTATAAATGGGAGGTACTTTCTTATTTACATTTATGTATTAAAGTAAATGGAAGGTAAAATATAAATAAAAGAAAATGTGGGCATTTACTTAAACTAAAGAAATATAAATATGTTGTAATGTATACATGCTGGAACTGAGAAGAGAGGAATTGGGCTGCCTAGGTTTTAATTAAACCTAGGTTTCATACCTAGGTTTCATGAGGCGCGCCTCTCGCCTCGGCGCCTCATTGTGCAAGGCGAGCGCCTCACTGAGATCGCCTCGTCTCGACCCAGGTGAGGCGCTAAATTGACACCTTAAGGTGCCTTCCGCCTAGGTGCGCCTTTAACAACTATGGTGGTGTGGAAAATATGTGGAATGGTAAGTAGAGGCTATATGGTCCTGTTCAAGTATTGCTCTTGATTATTCAAAATGCTAAGAGTTGAAGCATATAAAATAAGTTTGTAAGAGTAGAATAATCATTATCGAGTCTGGTTTAGAGTCTTCACAGCTTAAAATTGCCAAAAAGAAAAATGAATAAACAAATTAAGAATGGAAAAAAGAAAACCTTGTGCCTCCCATATAGATTTAGAATTGTGTCGAATCCTATTCTATTTGGATTGTGGAGATATTAATTCTGGTTTGACCCCATTTCGCTTTGAGAATATGTGGCTTTGGACAGAGGCAGATCCAGTAATTAATATAATGGGGGCACAATTTATAATTTTACATGATCTTTGGTGTCACACATAATAACCATGGTTGAGAGCTGAGTTACAGATATTAGTTGGGTTCATCAAACTGTTGGGGCTTGTGCAAATAACAAGTGACTTTTCCAACTCTTGTTGGATTTTTTCATCTCACATGTGTTTTGAGAGATTTAACAATTCTTTTTGGGCCGTGTTAATATAATCTAGTGATATTAGGCACGTCATAAATTTCTTATGCTAGACAGCATGCAGAGAAATTTCTAGAGAGCCTCACCAGTGCACTGTGGGGACATGTATCTGTCCTAAAACTTGATAAAAATTACCTTGTATCCCATCATTCATGATCTTGATTGACTCAAGCCCCACACTGAAGAGAAACTTTCAGGATGTGGGTGTCCCCACCCTGGATCCACCCATGGCTTGGGAGGGCCAATTTTTGCATTTGGTAAGATTGTGGTGTGTTGGTTTTAGGGTTAGTGGTTTGCCCAGCAAGAAAGCTCAATCTTCTTAATCTTAAGAATAATTTAGATTTTGCAATAAGGAGGTTTTCAGTTACATTAATTTAAGGATTGTGAGATTGTTGGAGAAAATTAAAGGATTAGATGAGAGGGCTAATGTTCCTTATTTTAATATGAAGGTCTCCTAGGGTACGCTAGATATTCTCCTTTTAGGAGGAACCTTCAAGTTTACAGATGGGAATCTTTGACAGTTTTTTTAGCATTCTGGCCAATTTTTCTTCATACATTAAAGTTGAGGGCAGATGGGTTTTGTGGCCTTCAGGCGGTTCTTTTTCTGTCAATTCTGTTCTGACAGTATATTTTGTACTATAATAGGTCAGTGTTTGGTTGTCTGTTTTTATCTTTTTGGTATAGGGCTAGTGGAGAATCATTGGTTTCTTTTGCTTCATTGTCTGTTGGCCAAAGAGCTATAGTTACAGGCTTGCACAGACTGATGCTGGCTTTGATATTGGATTTCTAGTTTGTTTGGGCCTCTAGTATCTCCTTTTTGAAGCATAGACAGTTTTGGTGTATTCTTTCTTTTATGGTGACGTGGCATTTGTTGAGGAAGAGAAATAATAGAGATATTAAGGAGTTAAGCACTCCATATGTTTCTTTTACCGTCAATTCTGTTCTGGCATTATATTATGTACTATAAGAGGTCAGTTTTGGTTGTCTGTTTTATCTTTTTGGTGGAGAGTCAGTGGTTTACTTTTTTGCTTCATTGTCTATTGGCCAAAGATTTATTGTGGTTCTTTTTCATCTTACGGGATTGCACAGACCGATGCTGGCTCTGATATTGGATTTTTGGTTTTTGTGGGCCTCTAGTATCTCTTTTTTTGAAAGCATAGACAGTTTTGGCATCTTCTTTCTTTTTTTGGTGATGTAGCATCTGTGGAGGAAGAGAAATTTTAGAGATATTGAGGAGTCAAGCATTCCATACGTTTCCTTAAAGGCCCCATTCATCTTTTGTTGGTTTCCCAGTTATTTTGTTATGTTCCTTTTCTAGCCTCTAGTCATAGTAGGAGGGCACTATTGTAATTGGGGTGTTATAAGATTGTAGGGGGGTACATAATTGTAATTAGAGGTTGAGATGTAGGTGATTAGAGCCAAGTGCACATGGCCACTTGAGGTCCTAACAGCCAAGAGTTGTTATGAGAATTATCTAGAAATTGTAACTAACTCTCCTATAAATAAGAAATGCACGAGAGGATGGGGATCATTTGAGGATTATTCCACTGATTTTTTCCCTCCTATTCTTCTATTCACTTCTTTCTTTCTCTCTCTCTCTTACTTTCTCTCTAATTCTCGTGTTTCTTCTCTCCCACCAATTCTCTTCTCTTCCTCAATTACGGAAGAGACTTCATGTCAGATCTCAGATCTGACACCTCCTTCTTCTTCCTCATTTTCTGGATGAACTGATTTAGAGTTAGTTTTATTACACAGTTTTGTGTCCATGTATACTTAATTATATATGCATGTATAATTTTCAACGAATTCCTAAATCTAAAGTTGTACTTCCAATCATATGGTATGAAGACTAAAAACTTATAGCATAAAGGACATACCATTGCCCCATCAAAAAAACCTTATTTAGCAAAGTGCTCTTTGTTATGAAGCTGTGAAACTCTACTCAATTGATATGAATTCTGTATAAAAGTTTTGTAGGAAGGTTCTCCTGCGTAGGATATTAAGCATTACTTTTTTTGACACGTTTTCCCAAATAGCCCGTCCTTCTTCCTTATTGATCCTTGCACACTAATATTTTCTTTTGTTGTGTTGACATTTAGCCCTTGCATCTCTTTCCTTTTTGCCAGTTTTTATTATGAATCTAGAGAACTTAAATCATTGATATGATTCTTTATGAAAGTTTTGTAGAAAGGTTCTCCTGTATAGCATATTAGCATTACTTTTTTTTACTTGCTCTCTTCTATAGCATTACATTTTTCTGACATTTTTTTAACTTTTTATGGCTTTGTCCTGCTTCCTTATTGATTCTCACACACTACTGTTTTCTTTCATTGTGTTGACATTTAACCCTTGCATCTCTTTTTTTCTTTTTGCCAGATTTTAAGGCCACATTTGGAGAAGATTAAGGAAGAGATGCAAGATAGGGTATGGACATCAAACTCTTCTTTTATGATACTTATTTTATTATAGAAATTAATGACTTAATATTGTTAATCTTATACATTAGTGTTGGGCCCAATTCACTCCCTTCTGATGGAACACTTATCTTGGTTCACAAGCTGGTCTCTGATTTTCTTCAGCATTACATTAATACTAAATTATTGATTTATCATTCACTTAAAATCATCTTGGTACCATTTATGCAAGATAGTGGATTCTGTTTATGTACTTTACCTGCCTAGAATGAACAGCCCATGCGGATTATGTATTTGTTAGCATGATTTATTTGGTTACCATATGATATTCAGTGCTGCTTCATGGTTTGTAACCTACTTTAGAGTGCTTATTCAATGGCTGATTCTATGTATCTACCTTGGATTATACATTTATTAGAGGGATTTTTCTTTTTCTTTTTATTTTTCTGAAGGATATTGTATTCCTTGGATTTTCTCATGCCATAGTCATACTTTCGAAACAGATTCCACAGTGATTTAATATCGAACTTTTCCCAGGGGATGGATCCTAAAGCTGTAGCTGATGGCCAGCAACGAATGCAGGCGTTATTTAAGGAGTAAGAAACTTTATGTTGCCTGATAGCAATAACGTTTAAAATTTTTTAATTGTCACAACTGGTGTTGTTGGAGCCTGACAACAAATTTAAACTTCGATACATAAATTAGTAGGTTCTAGTACTAAGCAACAAAAGGTGCGCTATTTCTGTAAACAGATGTATTGGAACCAATGTTTTTGGCATTATTACCATTGTTTGAGTGTATTCTGGCTTTGATTATGTAAAAGTATAGTTGATCTGTGAAAGGAGACAAGATCTGCCTTGCCACTTTCCAGAGTTATTGTATCTCTCTCTCTCTCTCTCTAATGGAAAAGTTGTATGAAGCACACACATTGTGCTGCAGACAAATTTGATGTCTATTGTATTCCCGACATGTTTTTAATTTTTGTAGTTATCCTCTTGAGAGAAATTTGACTATGTTATAAGGCTTTTGCTTTATGCTAGTAACTATTCATCTCTTGTAGCTATTTCTTTTGGTTTTATTTTTGAGCAGAGGGTTGAGCATTTAGTAGTGCATGCATTCTCCTTTTGCAGCCTTTTATTGTCCACTCTTTTGTGTTATGTTCTTCAATGCCATTATAATTTGGATATTGCAGATATGGTGTTCATCCATTTACTCCATTGAAGGGTCTCCTTTTCCAAGGGCCCATTTTCGTCAGTTTTTTCCTTGCTGTAAGATGAATTCCTTTTTCTGTCAAGTACACAAAATCTGTTAATTATTTTTTGCAAAATCTTAATTAATTTTATTTTAGTTTTATTTTCTCTGGATTTAACATTTATCTGAACTCTGTATGTTTAGATTTCAAACATGGTAGAAAAAGTTCCTTCATTTAAACATGGTGGAGCATACTGGTTTACAGATCTGACAACTCCCGATAGCTTATATATCTTTCCAGCTTTAGCAGCACTGACATTCTGGATAACTGTAGAGGTAAGCATTTATTATTGCTCCATCAAACTATGTTTTTGATGGCCTTCCCTGTTCTTGCTTGCCATTGGCTGCATGACCCATGTACCGTATGATTTTGATCCTGAAATGTTAAACCTATTTAATTCCATTCTTCTTTTCATTTCTAATAAAGCTGCACTGAGCAAAGTTTGCATAGAGGATGTATGCAACCTTTAAAGCTGCCTGAGAGAGATGCAGTTTATTAGGCCTATTGTTAGAAAGGAAGCTTTAAAACATTGGCAATAATTTAATAGAGACTGATAAGATAATGAAATTCAGTCAGGCATGTTTGTTGAGATGTGTAAGAGACATTTAAGATGATTTGGTCATGTGAGAATACAACTGATAGACTCTCCAGTGGGAAGAGTGAATGGAATGCAAAAAGTTTGTAGCAAATGAGATAAAGGAAGACCAAGGAAAATTTGATGGGGAAATCTTAGGCATGATATAAAGATATAATGGCCTTAAAAGGTATATCATAGATAGAGATGATTGATGAGCTAGAATCAATGTAGTTGCCCCACATAGTGGGATTTAGGCTTTTGAGGTGGTTTTGTTTTTAGTTAAGAGGTGCAATTCCATTCTGTATTTTGCTTTTTGCTTGCATTTATAGATTTTCTTTTTATTGTGCAAAAGAATTTTTCTATTTGCAGAATTATGAAAATTTGTATGCTTTAGGTCTATGTGATGGGCTTTTCACACAGCTTAAGTCTGGAGATTGTAACAGGTCATCTGGTATTCTGGGAGGATGTGTCCCCCTTGTGTCTTTTTCTAGTAATCCTCTTAGTATGCATGTATATGGGTCCTCTTTTACAGTATAATGTTTAATGCCTTAAGGTGCACCATGTCAGTTTTATCAATCTACGCAATAGAAAGCCATTTCACTATATGAAATAAATGACGATCTTTAAGAAATTTGAATATTTAGCATGTCCTCATGTTGTTAGATGTGGAAAGGGGCATCCAATGCTAAGAGACATGACCACACTTCACTTATTGGGTTCCTTGTAACAGCTTTAGGTTGATCTGAAATCCACAAAAGGGTTACATAATTAGTCATTAGATGTTTGTTCTTTCAGATTCTCCATTGACTTAGTTTGTTTGCTAGCTGCTACAGTAGCAATTTTATTTGTAATATTATGTTTTAACATAATTGGATTCATACAATCACATCTCTATTTGTGTTCTGTGGGAAAAAGACAGAGAATCTTGCATAACTTGTATTTCCATATGAACTATGACTTTTCCCCCTATTGTGAATAGCTATTTATGAAAGCTCAAGAGATACTGTAACAAGCTAAAGACATGGAATAGCAATTGTATATTTTAGGTGATAAATTGACTAGATAGTATACACAAACAAAAGCTCCCACAACATACTAAGCCTCCATTCCATTGGTAGGGTGGGCTACATGAATTACAACAGCTTGCTATTAATTTCTATCCGTAGTCTTTAAAAGGAGATGTTCAAAATTGTGAAAATTACAGAGGAATTAAGTTAATAAGCCATACCATGAAACTCTAAGAGAGAGTAATAGAGCAAAGGCTCAGAAAAGTAACAAATGTCTCGGAAAATTAATTTGGTTTTATGCCTGGTAGGTCAACAATGGAAGCTATATACCTACTGAGGCGCTTAATGGAAATGTATTAGGATCAGCAGAAAGACCTGCATATGGTGTTTATAGATCTAGAAAAAGGCTTATGATAGGGTCCCTAAAGAAGTATTATGGAGGGTTTTAGAGAAGAAAAGAGTCTGAATAGCCTATATACAAGTCCTTAAGGACATGTATCACAGTTTAGAGACAAGACTCAGAACATGCGGAGGAGATACTAAATCATTTCAAATTACAATGGGATTGCATCAATGCTCTGCACTAAGTCCATACTTATTTGCTTTAGTAATAGATGAACTAACTAAACACATTCAGACAGAGGTGCCATGGTGTATGCTATTTGCAGATGACATAGTGTTGGTGGATGAAACAAAAGAGGGAGTGAACACGAAGCTTGAGTTGTGGAGAAACAATTTAGAATCTAAGGGATTTAAATTAAGTAGAAGGAAAACATAATATATGGAATGTAAATTTAGTAAGAATGCAAGAGTGGAGGATGTTATAATAAAATTGGAAGACCAAATCTTACAAAGAAAAGACTATTTTCGATAGTTGGGATCAGTGATTCAAAAAGATGGAGAAATTCACGAGGATGTCATGTATAAAATTAAGGCAGACTGACTAAAATGGAGAAATGCATCAGGGGTGTTATGTGATAGTAAAATCTCATTAAAATTGAAAGGAAAATTCTATAGGACAGTTATAAGACCAGTTTTGTTGTATGGTTCAGAATGTTGGGTAGTCAAATACCAGCATGAACAAAAGACGAACGTAATAGAGATGAGGATGCTAAGATGGATGTGCGGCCATACAAGAAAAGATAAAACTAGAAATGAGGTTATTCGTAATAAGGTAGGAGTAATGACAATCGAGGAGAAGATGAGAGAGACTAGATTAAGATGGTTTGGTCATATGAGAAGGAGATCAAGAGACGCTCATGCGAGGAGAGTTGATGAAACAAAACAATTAGTCAAAAAAAGAGGTAGAGGCAGACCCAAAAAAGATTTTGGGAGAGACATTAAAGTTTGATATGAAGTATATGAGCCTAAATGAAGATATGACAAAAGATAGAAATACATGGAAGTTTAGAATTCATGTAGCCGACCCCACATAGTAGAATAAAGACTGGATATGTTGGTAGTAGTCTTTATCTTTTGTAAGACCTTTATAACTAATATCATACCTAGGTGTCTCTCACCAAGTTTTTCTTGATCTTTTTCTACCTCTTTTGCTAGAAAATTGTTCCATTAAATCCACTATTTTCAAAGGAACCTCTATTGGTCTTCTTCTCATACGACCAAACCATCCTACTGTGTCTCATAGATCTTATCTTTTGTAGGAATCACTCTAGTATTATTACAGATAACCTCATTTCTAATTTTATCTTTTCTTGTATGGTCATACATCCTTATCTTTGTTATTCTTGTTTGCTTTACTGCCCAATCGGTGTTTTAAAAAGTGTGCTTTTAACGCAAAGCACAAAGCACAACAAGTTCAGAGCTTTAATTGATAGTATTTCTGATGAAACCCTTCGTATGATACAATAGTAGCAATTCTTTAAGCGCGCGCACACAGTTATCCTTGTTTATGTGTTATTTTTTGGTGTTAGATACGCGCGCATGTTTATGTGTTTTTTTTTTTTTTTTTTTGCGCTCCATGCTTTGTTTTCCCGTCAATTTTCTATTAACATTCCATCTTCTATTAGTGTAACATGCAAGAAGGTATGGAAGGTAATCCTGCAGCTAAAACCATGAAAAATGTCTCAAGGGTCTTTGCCGCTCTTACAGTTCCAATTACAATGACTTTCCCTAAGGTACGTCTATGCAGCATTTGGTTAATATCTTGTTATGTACTGCTTATATGTATTGGAAATGAGAAACAGAAGGAATTCCAAATAAATTTTGTACTTCCCTGATTGAATGGAGGGTGGCACTAAACTATGTTTATTCACTTGTTTGTCATGCTGATGTTTCAGTATTAGAAAACCTGGATGCTGATTGAAGTTTTCTGTTTGTAGTTACAAGTTTTCTGTTTGTATTGATTTGCATTACCAGCTTTTATTCAACATCCACCCTCCATCCAAAAATACACATTCACTGATTCACAATATCAAGTATACCAGCACAAGCAGCATGTTTCTATAGCACAATCATGGTTAAATCAGGTACCTATGATTGGTCTCTCACCTTAGTGGTGGTAATGTGGAATCGGTGCCCTAATGTCTGCCATACTGGTTGAAATAGAAAAGTGGAGTCTTAGTTTTGAAGTCTCCTTGGGGTACTGATAAAGGGTACCTATTAAGGACTGATTGCTTGTGGGGTAGAAAATTTTTTTTTCCTCATTGAACATCTATGGCGAGAAAAAAAAAGAAAAACAAAAAGAAAGGCCCTAGATTGGGCTTTTGAATGGGAAAATTGCTGTATGTCAATCAGAATAAAAGGATAGGTGGTACGGCTGATTACCCGCCATCCCCCACCTTGAGACTAGTCTCCCACACCTTCCTTCTCGATGTTGGTAGGAGGAGATGTACACCATCTGTTATGCTGCAGCTAATAGCAAAGAAGAAAAAGGGAAGGGAAGACTGTAAAAATGTGACCCACCCATGATCTCCTGCAAAGCATGGAGCCTCTTGCGATAGGGACACCCTTTATGGCTTTCTTTTTTGGTTTACATTCATTTCACTTTGTTAATATTAATCTATCTCCGTCTCCCATTTTGACTTGCTTCCAGTATTGTTTATGTAATTGGAAGTTATTTCACAATAAGCAGTTTGTGTTTTCAAAATTAAAGCAGGGTCTTTGACATGGGAAGATGTATTTATTTCTGCAGGCCTTGTTTTGTTATTGGGTTACCTCCAACGTCTTCTCACTAATGTATGGTTTAGGTGAGTCATCTTAAGTTTCGATTTCTTAATAATTCTTATTTCATCGCCCTTTTGCGCTTCCTGAGCCTAAATAACAGGGAGCTTTTCCAGCAATAATACATGCAACTTTCTTCGTAATATATGAATACATCTCCATTTACAGTGCTCAAGGCCCCCGGGGTGAAGAAGTTCTTGGGTGTTCCTGTGATACCCGCAGCGCCACCCTCCAAAACTGCCGAAAAGCCGTTCTCTTTCCTTGAGGCGGTCAAAAAATTTGCAGCAGCACAGGCTGCACAGCAGGTCAACTCATCGCGCCTCCAAGCAGCACCAAAGCCTGCAGCAGATCACAGAATACCTTCCTCTGCAGTTCTTAGTCAGAGGATTAAAAGCTTAGAAAAGAAAGTGAAGGGAAGAAAGAACAACAAGAAGAGGTGAGATTTTCTTATAAATTAGTTGATCCATCTACCTTACCAGTTGTCTTCTTAGTATAATTGGCCATCTTAGCAAATTTATTCCTTTCAGCTCTAGGGATAAGAGAGAGGGGGGGAGGTTTTCCCAAAGGTTTTGTACCTCTTATAAGATTAACATATCAACTTTAATTGGTATTTATTAGGTAATATTCTTGACATCTCTAGTGTGTGGGGAGATGATTTTGTACTGAATTAACGCGGATAGATCAGAACAACTCTCTCTCTCACTCTCACTCTCACTCTCACTCTCACTCTCTCATCACACATTTTTTGACTGTACAGTATAACCTCTCTTTGTGTAAGTTTTGAGTTGTGAAAAGTAATTTCTTGAATAACGAAGTTAATGTAATGTACAAAAAGTACTTATTTGCTAGTCTTCACAAAGTCTCATATTTTTAACTGTACACTGTAACCTCTGTTAGTGGCAATGATAGTGTATTCTGTGACTACCAGTTTATAATGTATATAAAAATGATTCTCTACTAGTCATCACAAATCCCTGTGCATTGGGAGCATCATCCCCTTTAACTCAGTAAGGGTTCAAGGCGATTCTTTTTCCTTTTTCCTTTTTTATTTTAAGTAAATTAATTGCACATCACTTCAACTATAGATATTTGGTTTTGGATATTTTTTGTATTTTAACATTTGCCCAATTGATTTTTAAACTTTTTAAAATTTGTTGCGATATCTCTTTTATATATTTTTGAATTTTGGATCTTTAACTTGGAACGTTTCGTAAATTTTTTATTTTTTATCAAATTAATTGCTAAATTTGTTTGAAATTATTAAGATTGATTTGGCACAAAATAAAAATTTCAACAAGTGTGTAGGTCAAAGATTTAAAATGGAGGGGTGCACAGTTAAGTTAGTTAGAGAGAAGGAGTGTTAGGATTGATTAAATGAATTTTAAAATTTAAATTATAGTGGAGCTAAATCATCATCAAAGGTATATAATAACCGACAAAATCAATCAAATCCTTTGAGCGTGTTAATGTGGCTTACAAGAAGATATTCTAAATCTGTATATGTGGGTGGTGGTCTATGAAGTTGAACCGTGTTAAATTGTGCGTTGCTTGTGAATTTGAATCAGAGCTGCAATGTGATGGGTGATGGGTCAAGCAAGGCAATGTGCCGACTGGCCAGTAGTCCCATCCCTATTAAATTTCAATATATAGAATCGTCTAGATTACACTTGACTTATCATGTTCAAGACTCAATCCTACGATGGGATGGATTGATTGGAATGGTTTGTCTTTTGTCTTCTACCTTCAAATAAATTTAATAAAATACTAGGGTACAAAATCACATCCACATGGGATGAGAGACTGTGGCATTGTCACATGTCTATGCCTGGAGGACAATTCATTGTCACATGCAAAATGTTTAATATTTGAACGGCAAAACTCATATTTTTTATTTTTGGAATTTAAACGTCTTATCATTTTTTAAAATTTTAAATTTAACTCATTAAATGCTTAATTTTTATAATAATTTACATACATTAACTACTTAGACTTTATTTAAAATAATACATGAGTCTTTAGCTCCTCTCATTTCTTTCATATTCCTCTTTTGTTCTCAGCTATCATCTTTGTTATAATTTTTCGTCTCTTGTCAAGCCGAACAAAAGAACTAAGTTTGCCGTCAATCATTATAATCTCGATCGATTTCAGTCATTCCTTTTTATTTCGATCAGTAACCTGCCTGACTCGCCATTTTTCTTCTTCGATTGGTGATCCGGGACTAATCCACCTTTCCCTTTATTTTTTGTTCTTAATGATGACTCGCAATTGACTCACCTTTCATTTTTCTCTTTGCTCCAATTGGCAACAATTTATCTATTTGTGAATTTGTAATATGGCAACTGTTAGGCGTGGTGTTTTGTTGTTTTGTTTTTACGTGATTAATAACACGTCTAGCTCAATACTAATTAGATAATTAGGTAATTAATAGATATAAATTATAAAATAAAGATTAAGTATTCAATAAATCAGATTTAAAGTCAAAAGAATAATAAACTTTTTATATAAAGTTTAGAAAAAAAAAAGTTTACCCATATTTCAACCATCATCTCAGCGTTGGCCCAACCCTTAACCCATGTATGCCATCGCATTCGCCTTCCAAAATTATAAGACCCTAAATTTTAAAAATCTGTAATATTTATGTATATATATTTTTTATTTTTTTAATAATTAATATTTTATTAAAAAATTAAATACAAAATATTATAATTTTTTTTTTTAATTTTCCTTCACCATTTTTCAATTTTTAACTGTGGTGTTCCCAAATCTCAATATCCCATAAAATCTACATATTTATAGAATTAAAAGTTACTCATTATTGATGAATTTTATCTTTTTAATGCTATCAATTTAATATTTTTTTTATTTTTTTCTATAAGAGAATCATGAATGTATAGTTTTTTGCTCACACTGACTTTCTTAAAGTTTTAAAAAAAATTAATTTTATTTTTCTTTGTTTATTGTTGTAAGTTGTTTGGTTTTTTTTTCCTTATCTTTGAGACATTATATTTTAGTTGAAAATTTATCATCATTAAGAGATTATTATATTTTGTAGTTCATTGAATTTTATTTTTTTATTTAATAAAATAATAAAATATTTATGTAAAAAAGTATATTATTTATTTTTTTATAAAAAAATTAATACTTGAAGGTCTCAACAAATCTTTTCGCCTAAGACCCTCAATTCTATTGGGCTAACTCTGATATGAGTTATATTTTAATTGAAAGAAGAGGATCATGAGGCATACGTAACACTCACTGTAAGATGGTATAATTATTAGACTCGCTAGTTTTTGTGGGATTCCCTTAAAATTTTACTTATTCTATTCTTGACCCCATACCTTATACCTTAGGCCAATCAATAATAACAAGCAAAATCATTCATAATGCAAGCACTAAGTTGTTATTATAACAATAACTGAACCTTGGGTGCATCATCTTAAGGGCCCTCACACATTGTCTTACGCATGTGAGAGGAGTTAATCACGATACACAACAACGTACTAGACAGAAAATATAGTGTATGATGCTCACAAGGAGTCATCCCTATAAGAGGGTAAAATTCTTACACTGCGACTGCCATGATTTGAATCTATATCTTTGGGTGTAATCTGCTACTTGAAAATTAATCGTGCTACGCCTGTGGGGATAACAATAACTAAACCTTATTTTCATATTACAACGACGATATATAAATGTTAAAAGAGAACAAGTAAGCAAAGACATTTGGGATTTGGCTCTGTGCTTGTAGCAAAGCAGAGAGCAATTATTGTGAGCTTTTGTGTGATTTACATCTTCAATTTTCTTTGTGATTGGGATTTGTTGTGATTTCAGTTGGAATGGGTATTTGAGTAATGGATAATTGGGTATGGCTTTGGGTAATAATAATAATAATAATAATAATAATAATAATAATAATAATAATAATATATACACATAAATAAGAGATAAATGTAAGTTAAAATCTTAACAAAAGAGTTAAATTTATTTGAAAAATTCCTATTTCACACCCCCAACTTGGTCAATGATCATCCACCTCGACTACAACAAAGTTATGTTTAGGTTTTTTTAACGACTTTGATGAAAGATCATAGCGGATAAGGTTTCTTTCAATCTCATTAATAAAACCCCATCACCCATTAGGGTGAGAAAAATTTATTGACAATAGATAATTCATCTCTCTATTTTTTTTTATCATTCTTTCTCTTTTTTTTTTTTCTCTTTAATTACTTTCGAGAAAATACTATTAGTACACCTTAGACTACAAAAAGATGTACTAATGACAAAAAAGTCTCTCATGAGACGCATAGAGACACAGGATATTTTGATCATAATATCTCCTTATATAACTCAAGATGTACAAAAATATTGTACATCTAGCATGATTCTTACTTTCATCATTACTAGTGTTGGTCGGAGACTCTTGAAGGAGATCGATGTCATTTCAATATATCAAGAGAGTGTTATTTTATCAAAATTCAAGTGTGCAATGTAATTCAGCTTAATTTCTTTAGTACATGACATGTGCATTCAAACCGTCCTGAACGGATAAATTTGTAACATTGAATGGACACTTAACATGAAATAAATTTTCATCTAAAAGTTAATGCAAACGTTCTTTCAACATTTTAATTATATCATCAGCTTTTAAATTTTGTATTTCATAATAAATTAATTATTATTTTTTATTTTTTTATTATGATAATTACTGAACTTTGATTTTTGTTAAATTTAATTTATCTTTTTTTTGTGAAATTTCATTAAAAAAATTAGCGTGTCATGTATTAGTATAAATCCTAGAAAACACTTTATATTAAAATTAACTTAAACGTCGCAAATAGATAATTTTAAGATTTATATTAATATATATTATGTAAGTTTTCATTAACAAACGTCCAAAAAGATAAAAGAGAGATTAAATTTTAAAAAATATTAAAATTTTGTTTTTATTGTGATAAAAATTAAAGTATATTAATTTTTTTAAAAAATATAAAATTGGTAGACTAACAATGTAATTTACCCATATTAACATTTCTATGGCAATATTATTATTCTTTATAATATGGGTGGTTTCTAATAAACTTAAAAAAAAAATAAATATAATTAACTAATTACTAAAAGAATAATACTAGGAGTTATGGCGCCTCCTTATTAGATAAAGATAATGAGTCATGTGTTATTATCTTATTTGTCTATCATTTTCTTCAATGAAGATGCAACACATCAATCATAATTCTACTATTACTCTTACTAAAAGCGTTATTTGTTCATAATTGTCATCTAAATCAATGTAATGTGATAACATAACTAATATGGATATTCTTGAACAATGTGCCTAACAAGGCATGTGCTGGTTAGGACATATGACTAGTGATGATAACATACCTTTAATTCTTTCTCATTTCTTCTATAATTAAAAGAAAAAATAAACAACTAGTAATGGTAGTAACCATTGGGTTAATTTGTCATCTGAATTTGTGGTCACACTTTGATGTAAAAAGTTCGATAGCTGAAAGCGCAAAAAAGAAAAGAAAAGAAGAAGAAGAAGAGTTAACTTACACTAGAAAATAGTAGATGTAGTTATTGGCGACTACCATGGTGGCAACAATTACATAATCGATGGTGAGAATAGAGGTGATAATAGGGACACAGGAAAGGAAAAAGAAAAAAAAAAACAGACACTCCAAAGAAAGCAGAGAGAGGGGGCAACATCAGTCGTTCAGTTATCTTAGTGAGAAGTTTTTTAAATATAAGAACATTCATTTATGAATATTTAAATGTAATTAACTAATGACAGAAAAAAAAAATACTAGACAATATTAAATCTCAATAATATTCACTATATTTTCTCAAATATCAATAATCATTTTTATAATTACTTTAAGCCTCACAAATATAATGTATAATTTTCCATTCATAATTTCATTAATTGATTACAAAAAAATGAAAATAATTAAAATAAAAACATAATAAAACATGATTTAGTGACTCTGAATATGTAATTAATATAAAATAACTAAAATTTATAAATTTATATATTTAGAATCCTATCCCATCCCCAACTTTCTCTTCTTGTTAAGTGTTGAACTGTATTATCTAATAAAATAAAAAGACTATTTTATCCCTTATAAAATAAAAACGTGTGATTGTTTTTTTTATCAATTTCCTGTAGAATTCTTGTCTTCCACTTTTCAACACTTCAATTGCTTAAATAGATCAAACTTCAATGGAGAGCTTAGTATACTTCAAATTGGGGTAAATAGATCAAACTTCAATGGAGAGCTAAGTATATTTTAAATTGGGGTAAATTGTACACAACACCCTGATGTTTGCCTAAAAAGCGTTAACTAAGTTTGTATTTTCAAAAATAACATAAATCTCCCTTAAATTTATGAACAATGCAACGCATAATCTTGTGTAGTTAAAAAATTATTGTTATTTTTAAATTCCTACAGTACGTATCCATATTTTCTCTTTAATATGTTTATATAAAACAAAGAAAATAAAAACAATTTGCTCGCCAATCACCATTGCTAGCTAGAAATATCTAGGTTTCAATTGAAAGAACCTAAATATATAAAAAGAACTATAAGGAGAGACGCACACATACCTATTGTTGGAATTCATTGCTTTTATCGTTATTACACCATTAACATTTTGCGTGACCATTATTTGCGATCATATCTCGAACGGTCAATCACCATAAGGTGAAATTCCCTAGATTGGGAAAGAGAGATAATACATGGGGAGAAAGGGTTGTAGGAAGCCTTATTACGATCATTGATAGTTGACAAAAAAGGAAAAAAAAATAACAACGACAAATAGAGAGAATGGCAAATGAAGACGATCACTAATGAAAAAGGAAAGAGAAATAGAGCACAAAACAAAGAGGTAAAAGAGAAGAATAGTTTAATATAAAGGCAAAATAGTCTATTCATTCAGATAATGTTTGTTAAAATGAGTATGAGACTTTATCACGATAACTTATTTATAAAGTTCAAATTAAGTTATTTGAATGGGGGGAATGAATAAATTTATTTCGAAAGTTTAAGATAAAAAGTTATATGAATTATTTTTAAAAAATTTAACAAATATGATGAAAATTACTTTTATTTGAGATGATTTTTATATATAATTTTTATCTTAGTTAATAAATGCTACCTTAGTCTATTGAAAATAAGGGAGATTATTAACATTTTCCAAAACATAAGTGATGTGTACAAATATTTTATAATTTTTTTTATTTTATTATTATGCAAACATAAAAAAGAGATAAACAGTATTTTTTAAAAAATATTTATTTCAAAGCAAATGGAATCATATTATTGTTCCAACTTTCAACATATTTTATTTTTTATAATTTTCGTGCCATCAAAAACTTGATTGGAATTGCTAAAAAATAATTAAAATTTTAGCTCCCATTTATTTTTTTATTTTATTTCCATAATTACCCTTGTTTATTTTATTTATTGATTTGAATAGGGTTATATAGTCAAAGTTGTGTTCTAAATATAAGAATTAGAAGTCAATTATAATTTTTAATATTTTTCTATAAATAAAATAATTATTAAAATTATTAAAACTATAGGATTAAAATATTAATTCCATGTAAAACTGGTAATTATTTTCTTCCAAGAGGGGGGATTACTCAGCTGCTCCGCAAACGCCACGGATCCGTAAACCAGACGTAATCTGACCGTCGAATATTACACTGCGTAAATTGGCGGTGATGATCAGATCTCTGCGTTTCTTCTTGACCTAGATACACCTTAGCGGATCATAACTCTCAGGTTTACTTGCGCCATATATAAATTATCAGCTCTCTTAGATCACCAACTGGAATTTCAGGAAGTAAACAGATAGAGAAGCAGTACATTGCTATAGAGAGAGAGAGAGAGAGAGAGGGAGAGAGATCGGAGATGGCGGAGAAGAGGTTTGTGATAGAGGTGGAGCCGGCCAAGCCGGCCAAGGACGGGAGGCCGTCGATCGGACCGGTCTACTGCAGTGTGTTCGCCAAGGACGGGTTTCCACCGCCAATTGAAGGATTGGATAGCTGTTGGGATATTTTCCGGTGAGCTTTTCGACTTCTTGAATTTCGTTTTCATGTTCGGTGAACTCGGAAAAAATGCCTTTGATTCATGCGTTCGCATTACGGTTTTGGTGCTCCGGTTCTGCTGATTGTACGAAAGTGAAACGCTTTTTTTTTTTTTTAAATTGTGGGTGTCTTCTTGTGTGGTGTTGAAGATGATGTTTATGTTCTGTTCGCTGTATGTTTCCGATGGATTGTACGTTATTTTTAATGGTTTGCTGAGATCAAAGTGAATGAATTTGAGTGTCTCTACTTTTCAGAATCATGGTTAACCTGGTAGAACCAAATTAGATTTTGAGTTGACTTTGGGCACTGACATGTCTACAATACTCAGAACATCTAGATTAAACAGGCTCTCATGTACACGTTTCCGTCGTCATGATTTTAATTTTGTTGTCAAGCTTTCAACCTGAAAATAGTTCCCGAATCGTTGGCCTTACGTCCTGTTGCAGTGTGTTTGGGAGAGGGGGTGGTACAGGAATGCATTGAATGTAAGTTGGTGAAAGTGGTTCCTTTATCGTTGCCACTTTTAGTTTAATTGCAATATATTGATTATATGGTATATCATGCTAAAATTTCATGCCTAAATTAAATCGTTTGATTTATATGCATAATCATCATGCCAAAAACTTTGACAATTCATAACTCTCTTTACAAAACTCAACTTCATACTAACAAGATATCATTAAAAAACTCTTAACGTTACCCTCTTGGTAATTTAAATTTAAATGAAACATTTGGCAATTTAAATTTGGCTGACTGACTTAGTGAGATTAGGGTTCATGATTGTTGTGAAGTAGAAACATGCAACTTGAATTTATTAGGCTAAGTTTCTACCTAGTTTGTTTCTCTCTTTCTCTCTCTCTCTCTCTATGCACGAGCGCGCGCGCGCACGCACACACACAAGGCCAATTTAGACCAAAATCTCTAAATTCTATTTATGCTGTTAATAGTATTCATATCCTAAAATTATAACAAAATTCAATCCTTTAATGTACTTCAAGTGCCTCATAGGTTTACAAGTATCAATCTAGAAAAAAAAAAAAAAAAAATCCCTAGTACAGACAAATTAGAGGAAAATTACAGGACTATCTCTCTCGTAAGCTAACAATGATTTATCAATGTGATAGCAAATTTTATATTTGAATCATAGAAAATGAAAGCTTTTAGCATGTTTCGCCATTGGAGAATCCTTTTTTTTTTTTTTTTTTTAGGTTGATGTGAGAGCATATTCACATAGATCAGTGGGATATGAGCCTGTAGGTGGTGGCCGGAGGGCCTTTGCCTTCAGAGATTTCACATGCCAGGAGCCTGCTGTGTGTGAGTCTCACATGCTGGTAAACAAGTCATGCATGTGGGCACATGAGCGTTACCTTTGCCGACTATTTTGTGATCCTTGCTGTTTCATTTGTTTTTCAAACATTTTTTGTGGGCTGCTTGTTACATTTGCCCAGTTTCACTGTGTTCTTCTGTTCTTTTGTTATTCTGTAATTTCTTTTGTTTTTTCTGTTATTTCTTTTGTTTTTTTTTTACCTTTCTTCAAAATCCTTTTGCAATTTTATGTTTTCCAGTTAAGGAGTTTAAGTTTGTGTTTGTGTGTCTTTCTGTTTCTGAAACTAATTGTTTATTTTCAGTGTTTTTTATATGGTGTTTTCTTCTAATTAACTTACATGGTAATATTTCTTGTTTACTTCCAACTAATTCATATTATTTTTAGTGTTATTTATTCTTATGTGGTGAAATCTCTTGTTTATTTTCAACTATTTTATATTATTTTCAGTGTTACTTCTTCTTTTACATTATGAGTTTGCATTTACCTCTTTATATATGTGTATTGAAATGATGGTGTATAAGTATTTTATACACATTTTGAATAAATGTGTGCCTCTCACCTTGGCTCCAAGCACCCTTTGCCCTCAGTGTGCCTTGTGCCTTTGCCAACTATGTTTACTAGTTGACTGCCTGATATAAGAGCAGGTGCTTATTGTTAAAAGAAAAAGAATGTTTGATTGCTATCTAATTTTCCTGTTACAGTATGTCTGTGCAGAAAAATCCTGATAGCCGAATGCTTGGTCGCCGAGAAATTGTGAGTGGGAAGGTACATATCACAACAAACATCTTTTGTGTATTTTGTCTAACTTCTATCATTTGTAACTTGTTTTCACTTTACCTAATGATTACATTAATTGGTTGTTTTTCTTTGCAGCCTGGAAAATATGTCTGGCAAACTTACAAAGAAGTATATGACTTGGTGGTGAAAGTTGGAAATTCTATTCGCAGCTGTGGCATTGAGGAAGTAAGTGGCAAAATTGCTAAGTTTCTTCTTCTTCTTCTTTTTCTAATTTGTTATCTTATTTATGTCTTTTCTTGTGCTGCTTTGCTTTTTATACTATTGTTTTGAGTATCTTCTTACTCCCCCCTCTGCATTTGCTATTGTTACCATATTTATAGGTTTCTTTATTTGTGGCAACTTGGATTTATATCTTCCTTGTTTATCTATGACTGTTCCATTTGACCTTTTTGATTGCTAACATTACTTTGATGTATATAGTGTTTTGTGAAGCAGTTAAATTTTGTGCAACACCTTGAGTCTTCACATCTTATGTTCCTCTAGTATCATAAATGTTGCATGCCCCCTAAATGGGAGGGTGGGGGAATTGAAACGATATACGTATTATGAATCTTACCATATTGAATTCTTGACCTATTTATATAGGGAGGCCGATGCGGTATATATGGTGCCAATTGCCCAGAGTGGATCATAAGCATGGAGGTATGCCTTTTTTCTCCATGTTTCAACTTCATGCTGTTTTCTCTATCTTCGTGGTATTTTTATTGTTCTTGGTTTAAAAAAAATATTTTATCAACTGAGATCAAACACTATGTTAGTGGCTCCAATGTTGTTGATTTGAGTTGAAAAAGTTCAAACTCTAAGACAAACCTTTCTACTTTAATTTGCTTTGTTGTTTGCTATAACTTCCATATATTAACTGTGTTGTCTTCTTTGCCTTTTTTTTTTTTCCTGTAAATGTGTCTGTCTTCTTTGTCACATTGTACTTGTTTCAGCCTCTTTATTTTTCCAACCAAAGGAAACACAGAACAACACTCACAAGCCTTAATCCCACTAGGTGGGGTTGGCTATGAGTTTGAGACCTCCAACCTTCTCTATCTATGGCCATATCCTCTGTAAAGTCATTATTTCTATGTCATTTATATGGGTTTTTTTACCAAGTTCTCTTTGGTCTTTTTCTATCTTTTTTATAAAAACTTTCTTTATTTCATTGTAGGTGCATCCATTAGTCTTTTTCTCACATATCCAAACTGTCCTAATTGCTTCTTATCTTAAGTAGGCGCCATTTTAGCATTGTAATATATAATCTCATTTCTTATTTTGTCCTTTTTATATCACATTTACTACTTCATTCTCATATCAGTTACGTTCATATGTTTCATGTGTTAGCTCTTAAATGGCCGACATTTTGAGTCATGCAACTAAGATGGTCTTATAGTTGTCCAATAGAATTTCTCTGTACTTTAAAGGTATTTTAAGATTGTATAAAATGCTGGATGCACATCTCTACTTTAACCATTTTGTCTTGATTCAATGAGTAATATCATCATCAATTTCCCTTTCTTTGACCATTGATCCAAGATATCTAAACTAACATTTTCTTGGAATAACTTGATATCCAAGTATCACACCCTTCACGCTTTATTTTGTTGAACTTAAATTTTATATATTCAGTTTTCAACCCATGCAACCTAAAACCATTGGATTTTAAGGCCTTCCTCTATAATTCAAGCTTAATATTTTTGCTTTCTTTTGTCTCATCCACCAAACAATTTCAGATGCAAATAACATACACGAAGGCACCTCTTCAAGGATGTCCAAAATTTGAGCTTAATGAGATTAGGATGTTACAGAGGTCAGAGGATGTGTGGCCATACAAGAAATGAGGTTGTTCATAATAAAGTTGGAATGGCTCCTATTGAGAATAAGATGTATGAGGCACAATTAAGTTGGTTAAGTTATGTGACAAGAAAACCAATGGATGCTCATGGGAGCAGAGTGAATGGAATAGAATAAATTTGTAATAAAGTGGTAAAGGAAAACCAAGGAAAACTTAGGGAAACTCTCGGCTATGACATGACTTGTAATGACTTTAAAAAAGACTTAGCTATAGATAGATGAATGGTGAGCTCAAATTCACGTTGCCGGTTGGATTAAGCCTTGACATGTTGTCGCCGTCATCTGTCAAATTCTGTCCCACTGTAGATGCTTGCTTGCTTTCGGTTTTTGCCCCCTCCCCCCAAAAAAAACAAGTTTGTTTCCTTGCTAGTGATTTTATGGTGGAATACTTTTTGAAACCACTGTGGATGGTTTTTGAAGGAATGAGGAAAAACTGGAATGCGCGTGATGCTTTTTCTATAATCTTACAGAAAGACATTGGTTTTGCATGCATGTTTGGTCGCGTTCCCCTATATTGTTCACTTTTTATGTTGATATTTCCTGCCATTATTGTTTTTATGAAACATGTACTACAGATTTTTCCATATCTTGTCTTGTAATACTAAAAAGTAATGCAGGCATGCAATGCTCATGGCCTCCATTGTGTTCCTTTATATGATACCTTAGGTATGTAACATCTCTTCTTTGGCATGGGTCTAAAATAGCATTCCATTATTTTTTTTTTGTGCCAAACTTCCTTTCTTTGTTTCTTTTTCTTCCGAGTAGTATGAGGACATTACCAATAAAGTATTTCACTTTTTTTTTTTTTTTGGTTTAGGTGCTGGTGCTGTTGAATTTATAATATGCCATGCAGAGGTTACAATTGCTTTTGTGGAAGAGAAAAAAATTCCTGAGGTAAAAATGTTTTACATTTACACTTGGATTCTTGAATGGGGTTATAATGAAACATGCATGGATGTATTTTTAATCTCTTCTGATAACTATGCCAATATCGATGCCAAAAAATGGAGCATTTTCTATTTGAGTCCATATGCTAATTGATACTTGAACAGTTAATTTTCTGGCAAGTTGTTCTGGTATTACTTTTTTGTGATTAGTTCTAGGATGGTGGCAATAGGATAGAATACCTTATGACATGTTAGAATTTCTGGAGTGTCTAACCTTATCCTTGAGTTATCTTTGTGCTTTTCAGGTGCTGAAGACTTTTCCTAGCACAACAAATTATTTGAGAAGTATGTTCCAATTGGTTAAAGTATTTAGTTTGCATTTGCTTTTGGAACCAGGATATAATATATTCTCGTTGTTGTTTAGCAATTGTGAGCTTTGGCAAGGTTACTCCCGAACAAAAAGAAGTAGTTCAGAAGTTTGGTCTGTCTATATATTCTTGGGATGATTTTTTGTTATTGGTAAGGACTTCTGGTGCTCTGTATTTCTTCTCATATGTAGTCTATTAGTAATGTTTGTGCAGTTTGGGTTCAATAATGCCTTTACTGTAACTCATGAAATTTATTATAGGAAAATTATTCAAATTTGAGTATTGATGCATTGTTTGCAAGCTATTCAAATGGATGTTCTTTTATACTTTTTTCACAAATGGAAGTTGATTGATACATTTTTTTTTTTCAATCCAAGGTGACAGGTGTTAATGACTTACTGTATGTTTTGATCCAAAAATCATTGTATTGGGACTTTAATGGGCTTGTTACTCGGCTATTAGAGATTTGTTTGAGAGATTGGTTAAATAGAAAAGAAAAATAAACAAAACTTTTATATTGATGTCAACGGAAAACTTATATTAGAAATTTGGAAGCTTGTTGTCACGACCCTAGGGGTGAATCAGTAAATGGTCGTTAACATCTACTTGTATGTGCCATTAGTTTCTAACTAGATGGGGGGTTAAGTGGTTAGGGAATTAGCTTACTGTTTTGGCTGTTATGTTAGTTGTTATATTGTTAGAATACTGTTATGGTAGCTAGAGGCTCTATAAGAGACCTACAGCAGTATGTGGAAGCATGATTGAGAATAATACCAAAGTCTTTCTCTAATTTTTCTCTCTCTCGTTCCCTCTTCATTCCCTCTCGTTCTCTCTTTCTCTCTCCCCCATTCTATCTGTTTTCCTACATTCATTTCTTTCTTGAATTCAATTGGAATTCCCTCAATTGTCCAGCCCATAATCTGAGGGCTTGACACTTGTGTTGAAATGGGTGGTTGGTGGGGTTCTTGTTGGTTCTCTATACAAGACCTAAGCACAAAACATGCATGTAGAGGTAATCCTTCTGGACACACACTTAATAAAGTAAAATTCATTATTTGAGACAATCTTCATTCTACTCCTTTTAGATAAAATGTACCATGGAACTTCTGCAAAACACCATTTATAAAATGCATTAGTCGTTAAATTAGACTAAATTTGGTCAACTTCATTAGGACAAATATGAAACATGCTCTATCTATAGCTACGTTCTATGGACTTCAAGTCCCCCTTCTTGAGTTGCTTAGAAAGATCATTGATTTTACATTTGAATGCCTCAATGCCTAAAATATTAGACTAAGGAATATAAACAACATGTTCCATTAGGAATTCCATTCGAGAGATTTTAGACGGCGATGGCATATTGTAATGCTTAAATAATTCAGCCAAATGGATACCAGTGTTGTGGCCTTGGAGCCTTTGCTTTTACAGCAACTGGCCTCAAGCCAAGAAATGATATCAATTAAGAGATTTTGGTCAAACTTGCATATGTTAAGACAACAATGATAATTTGACAGCATTAGTTTGAAGTCACTCTCTGTATGAAAAAGTTTTCTTCTTTATCACATAAAAATTTTCACAAGTATTAAAAGAAATATGCATCAGACACTGGCATGATTATGATTGTTCAAGTATCCATTAGAAGACCACTTCTTTGTCAATTTTTATTTTTTTGGTAAAGCCAATGTGCTGTCCCGTTTTATTATGTACTTTGTCATCCCATCTATAGATTCTATACTACATCCTTTGAGGAAATAATTCTGGTCAGTTCCTGAATGAACTCATTTAATGGGAAAAGTTGATACATACAATTGGTCTGATGCCAGGATTGCATATTACTTCATTAAAAATCTGTCCACCTGTTTTGCAGGGAGATAATAAGAATTATGATCTTCCAGTTAAAAAGAAAAGTGACATTTGTACAATAATGTATACTAGTGGCACGACTGGCGACCCAAAAGGTGTTATGATTTCGAACAATAGCATTGTTACTCTTGTAGCTGGGGTGAAGCGCCTGCTAGAGAGCGTTAATGAATCGGTAGGCACTTAATGCAATTTACTTCTTTACCTTTTTGGTATAGAAGGTGGAAATTTTATGTTCTCTAGCATAGAGATAGAGCTATTTGGAAGGTAATTATTGATCTGTTTATGTGAAATTCTTACACAGCTGTTTTACATTTTTCCAGTTGCATGCAAATGATGTATATCTTTCATATCTTCCTCTGGCACATATCTTTGATCGGGTGATTGAGGAGTGTTTTATCATTCATGGCGCCTCAATAGGATTCTGGCGTGGGGTAAGCTGACAACTAATTCCTTCCCCCAACCTCCCCCCCATATTAGAGCTTATTGTAACAGTTTGTAGTTTGTTACATATTTAGGATGTCAAATTATTGGTTGAAGATATTGGTGAGCTGAAACCTACTATTTTTTGTGCTGTACCCCGAGTTTTGGATAGAATTTACTCAGGTATGCCTTTTTATTCCCTTGATATGCAAATGTCTATTCATATAGACTTGTGAATTTTTTAACCAGTACCAATGATGGGTATTGAGTAACTTGCAGTAATAAACTAAAATGAAACCTAAAAGTAGTCTACATCAGAAGATATTATTTTGTAGCCTGTCATGCAGTAATAAAGAAAAAAAAAAACTCGTCCTTTCTTGATTCACATTTTAATTTTGTTTCAGGGAAGACTACAAACCCAAAACACAAAATAAAGAGGGCATTATTAGATGTGAAGTTCTTTTGTTATGTTGCAATTATCTATCTGTCAGATTACAAATCTGACAAGAGAGTTCTCAAGGGAATTGAGAACGGGAGTGGAGAGAGAATGAAAGATATTAGAGAGAGAGAGAGAGAGAGATCAGAACAGAGAGAGTTGGAGAGAGAATTGGAGGGAAACTAATTTCCAATTTCATTCAACATATCCAGCTTAGCGTGGATCAGCATTGTTTATACTGATCTGAGCTGAGTTTAGGCGTCAAAAACGGTTGCCTCAACTTGCCCACTTGCGCCCAATTGTGTTTATAGCATGCTGGAACATTCCTCCAGCTAAGTCAAGGCCTAAGTATTATAAGCTATCATATAAGCAATGTAGCCTAATTACGACGACTACTTAGCTAGCTACCGTAACACTATTCAACCAAACATATAGAATGCTTCCAGTTATTTTGCATGTCACTCTTATACATCCTGTTGTCATTTTCAGGTTTGCAACAGAAGATCTCCTCTGGTGGTGTCTTAAAACATACTATGTTTAACCTTGCATACTCATAGTAAGTTGTTTATGTTTAACTTGTTAGTTGAAAAGGAAAAAAAAAATATTGATGATGTCTTGTTGAGTCACTGTGCACGCGTCAATTGCTTTAGATTTCTAGCTTCTATTTTTATTTTTCAACCATGCCAAATGAAGGCCATTTTCCACTTAAAAGAAAATGATTACTACCTCAATTGAATTAATCAAGATCATGACTAGATATTGTATTTGTTCAAATATTTGTTTCTTTTCAGTTACTGTGGAATAATTTAGCTTTTCTAATTTTCTTTATCAGAGTATGTTTTTTACCTTAAAATTGCCCTTGAAGATCACCCCTTCAGTTTATGTTTCACATTGTTTTGGGACTAAGTTTATGGTTCAGTTTTCAAGTATGATGTCATCCTTCATGCATATGACACCAAGAACCAAGGACTTTTTCTCAATTGTAATTACATGTGTTGTAGACTTAAAACTCATCACATTTCTTTATGCTGTCTAATTTTTATGTGTTAAAATACTGCAGCAAAAATCACAAATTAAACAAGGGGAATACACATGCACAGGCAGCTCCGCTTTTTGACAAAATTGTTTTCAGTAAGGTGGTGAACACATACTTGTGGAAGCTTCTAAATTTCTATTTCCTGTTTTGCTTTGCTAACAGAGCCCATTTCTAGAACTTATCATATTTCTCCGCCCTTAGGTAAAGGATGGGCTAGGGGGAAATGTACGGATTATTTTATCTGGGGCAGCACCTCTTGCCACCCATATAGAAGCTTATCTAAGAGTCGTGTCATGTGCTCACGTTCTTCAAGGATATGGTACGTAATCCCTTTAAACTAGGACATACACTTTCATGTTTATATTGTTTCTATTACTTTACTGGCATTGACATAGCTATTTTGCAAATTTCTCTTGTCTTGAGTAGGATTCAAACCTATGACCAATCACTATGACACTATCCTATTCCTAATTTAATACAACATAAGACATACAGGTGCCAAAGGATTAGGCCTGGTGACTCCTCTCTCCCCTAAGCATCAATATTGACATGTCAACGCAATGATGTTCATAAAAGGCAAGTCACAACATGATAAAACAATACTAATATTTGTTTCAAAGATAATAAAATGGGTAGTGAAACATCAATTAGAATTAAAAAAAAAAAAGAAAACGAAGATATGATAACATATTAGTCACAGAAGGGCGAGTGTTATGGTAACTATAAGGTTGCTTTGTTGTAATTGGAAGGTCATATCATATGTTTGCGTTGTGGAAACAATCTCTACCCGAAGCAAGGGTAAGGCTGTGCAAAAATGACCCCCTGGAAAGCAAGAAATTTGTACACTAGGGACACCTTTAACCTATTAGTCACAAACCAATTGCATTCCATCAAAATTAATAAAAACCAAAAAAAGAAAAAAAATTATTACATGAACCTCTCCTTTTCTTTGGGTAGTACGATTGACTGTGAACCTCATGCTGGGACTTGAGGAACATGAAGGCTATAATCCATACATTAGAATACCTTTGAAAAAATAGTTAGGATACATTAACCATAATATCCAAAGTAACAATATCCTCAAATGTTAAATTCAACTGAGATAAAAATAAATGTAAGGGCCCTGATGATGTCCACTGTTAGTCCCCCCTTGATTTAAGTTCATCTCTAAGGATCTTATGGTGCACTTGAAAAATGTTAGGTGGAATGGCGAGCTTATTGCTCAATGATAGTTATTCTGTATGTACAAGTAACATATATCCAAAATATTGCATTTTATGTATAAATAGAATGGCTTTATTTGCAAATGTTTCCAATGAATCAAACCAATCTCATATCAAATGGTGCAATAAACAAGATGTAGTATGTGGTGCATAAGGCATATATCCTCCAGGGAACCATTAATCACAATAAACAATTATCAAAAATATAATCATCTCAATCGGCATTCTTTTGTTGTTTGCACATTCACATCTTACTAGAGTTATGCACCATCTCAATTATAAAAAATTTTAAGATGTTGTATAATGTCTAAATAAACATTGAGAAATTTCACACATGCATGAGAATAATTTTTAAAACAGATGTATCTCAGAAATAACCACACACCTGATACGTGAATGCTGTTATCCAAGAATATAATCCAACAATAAATCCTATTTTTTGGGTTCTAGGTAGCCTCACCACAAACACCCTTGCCTTAACAGTATCACAAAAATCAAGTTTAAACTGTACAGCCCAAGTTCAGAGATCAGACCCCCCTCCCCCCCCCCCCCCCCCCAAAAAAAAAAAAAAAAAAAAAGAAAGAAATCAATGAAAGACAATAGTTAATAAAGCTATAAAATGTTACAGCCCTGTGAAGACTCAAATGAAGCTTTGCTCCTTTGGATCTTGAAGTTTCAGCAGTTTGAGGACAACCTTATTGTTCTCCCTTTGATATTTCCGGGAGTATGCAAAACTTTTTCTTGAGAGTTATGAGAATATAGATTTGAGTATTCCTGTGTGTGCATGCCTCTTCTAAATTCTTTTAGAACTTGAGATATTGAGATTTGACCTTGATAAAGCTATATTAGGGTAGGACGTTCCTCTTCAATGACTTGATTTGCCAGTTTAATAAAAACTTGCAATCAATCATGAAATTTGGGAAACTGTCATTAGGGCCTGATAATCGACTAATCAACACATTAGTTTGGCTGTCTAATGGGGCAATCATCTGTTGAGTCAACACATGAATTATAGAGATGCAGCATGAAAACTAGAATGCAAGGGAGAGTGACTGTTCCTCAGATCAATTGACTCTTGGTCTGACTTATCATGCCTTTGTGTGTCAGTGAGAGACCTTTCTTGGAAGTTCGACTATAGGATTCAACAATTGATTGATGGTCATCAGTGTTTCTAATGACCTAAGTACCTTGACTATTGATCTCACTGGTGGATCCATTGATGGTCCTTAAGCTTATGGGGTACATCTTGAAACAGAAAAATAGAAAGCACAATGGACCAATTGTTCATCCAAACAGTTGATTGTTGGACACCAGTACACCTGATCCTGAAATTGTCTATAGGGTAGTCAATTGATCTAGTCAACTGATGGGTTGTCTTTTCTACTCACCTTTTTACTTTGAAAACATAATGAGCCATAAAAAAAAAAAAAAGAACAAAAAAGAAAACATGGCTTTGGCCCTTGTATAGTTGTCAAAGGTGCATCAAAGTGCAAAGAGTGCTTGGGGCGTAGTCACAAGGTGAAGCATGAGCCTAATGCACATTAAGTGTGCATTTATTCAAAATGCCTATAAAATACTTATATACCATTATTTTCTATATACCGAGAAGTAAAAGTAAACTCATAAAATCATGAATGACTAATGACCAACACTGTAGTAATTAACAATTAATATGATTTAAACCACTATAATGACAACTAAAATTATTTCAATGAAGTCCTGGAACACTAAATTATCAACATGAAGCATTGTTTCAAATTTCAAGTTTCAACACAAGGAGACAAGTTCAACATAGAAGTAGAAGTAACATAGAAGTAATTTACTGAAAAAGGTAACTGAAGAAAAAACAAACAAAAAAAATTTAGAGAACAGTGCCGCAGAAAATTTTAGAGAATACAGTCCTTTGCATGTTGACAAGATGCCTAGGTAGTGTTGGGCATGCAAACAATAGTAGCCTAGAAAATCATAAATATTATTCTGGAATTAAGATATACCAGGATTGCATTATTGTCTACTGTGATTAATTGGTAAACAAACTGGATATGATCCATAACTACTGTACCAGAAGTCATGGTTAGCTGCACATTTACTTGTGTTTCAGCTGAGAAATGGCCAGAATATGGCAATCAGATCATGGTGATTACTACTAATTGACATCAGTTACATCTTCCTAGGTACCAATTACAACAGATTAAGTGATCTCTATTTATTATATTTGTTCATTTTTATCTGTGATTTAGGTCTGACAGAAACCTGTGCGGGAACATTCGTCTCACTACCAAATGAGACAGATATGCTTGGTACCGTGGGTCCTCCAGTACCCAATGTGGATGTTTGCCTAGAATCTGTTCCGGAAATGGAATATGATGCCTGTTCAAGCACTCCACGTGGGGAAATATGTATAAGGGGTGAGACTTTGTTCTCGGGATACTACAAACGTGAAGACCTCACCAAAGAGGTTATGGTTGACGGTTGGTTTCACACAGGTTTGCACCAGCTTCTTCTTCTCAAATTAAGTTGTATTTATTGACTCATAATTTGTTCCCTTGCTCAAACCTGCTCCACAATTTTTGCTTTAGGGGATATTGGTGAGTGGCAACCAAATGGGACCATGAAAATTATTGACCGGAAGAAAAACATTTTCAAGCTCTCACAAGGAGAATATGTTGCTGTTGAAAACTTGGAGAATGTTTATGGGCTTGTTCCTAGTCTTGACTCGGTATGTTTTATCAACTTATATAAATACTTATATTTCAAATGTAATTTCCTTCGCACTCTCGCCTCTTTGAGCATTGGAGTGACCAATAAAAGTATGAGCTCAACAGCCTAAGTTTTAATGGGTATTAATGCTACTGATAGCATGGCTATGCTGTCCTTCAAATTCTCTCATGTTATGTTAAGATCAGAGAGTGATTTTGTTCAATGAAGTTTCCTTCTTGTACTTGTTTGATTCCAAATATATACACACAAGTGGTGTCCTTTTGTTCCTTATATTGGTTATATCTGTCATTTGTCTTGTTGCTTAGTAGGTTACCATCACGTGCTTCTATTGGTAAGAGTCTCTCTCCCTCTCTTCCTCCCTCCCCAATTGGAAAACATTTTGGCAGAAGTTATTCTTTCCTTAACAGTCACTGTTAATTCACTGTCATTACACATACACAGATTTGCTGAGAATGTTTGTACGTCTTACCTTTGCTCCTTCTGGCTTGTAGTAGGATAATCAGACCTGTACATGTATTCTGGAGCATTGAAATCGTGTTTTGATTCTGCCTGTCTTCAAATTTCAGATATGGATCTATGGGAACAGCTTTGAATCTTATCTCGTTGCTGTTGCTAACCCAAATAAGCAAGCACTTGAAAAATGGGCTGCGGAAAATGGCGTGCCTGGGGATTTCAACTCCCTATGTGAAAATTCCAAGGCAAAAGAGTACATACTTGGAGAGCTTGCAAAGACTGCAAAAGATAAGAAGGTCGAGATTTCTTTGATCTTTGAGTAACTTACTAACGTTATTTTGACTTTGATTGGTGGGATAATGCTCGTCATATTTTAGGGGCGTCCAAGATGGGAGAAATATTTTTGACTTTTGAAACGGAAGATTCAATGAAAATTTCTTTCTTTTGATTCTCTTTTGCAGTTGAAAGGCTTTGAATTTATAAAAGCTATTCATCTTGATCCTGTGCCATTCGACATGGATCGCGACCTTCTCACCCCAACATTCAAGAAGAAGAGGCCGCAGTTGCTTAAATACTACAAGGTACCGTGCCTCTTCATTAATCCCATGTGCATACTTCTGTACTTTTTACAAGGACTCGCAAGGATAGTATCACATGAAAATTGCGTGCTAATGAAAGGATAGTATCGCAAAACTAAATTATATGAAAATTGCGTGCTAATGAAAGTATAGCATCACATGGTATCGCATTGAACATAATGGCCCCATCAGAAGATATTAGCAAAAACCAAAAGTGTAGGTGGTTTATTATTTTTTAATTTAGACGCTACCTGTGAAGTTTTGCACCTGGCAAATTCATTGGACATGTAATAACCCATAAAAAACGCACACCAAATAAGCACACAGAAATCTGCAGGCCATTTGTTATCAGTATTTATTTTTGGTGCCATCTGCTATAACTGTAATTATAATACTACTGTTTTATAGTTACGATTAAAGTAAATACGTGTGGTGCAGAGCGTGATCGACGACATGTACAAGAGTATAAAGTAAGCCCCACGCACTCACGGCGTGATATGAAGGTGGGGTGTCGGAATCAATAGCCAGATTCTCTGCCTTTGCTCTTTTATTGTTATTATTATAGGACGCCAATGCAGGTTGCACTGTATGCTTAAATCTACCTTTCCTCTCAAATTTCTTCATTGGGACTGTACATATATAGTCTCAGCTGTATGCTCAGATCGGATCGGCCTTAGTTTATTTATTCATCTCCATAGAAGATATGGTAATGCTATCATTAATTAACCTGCAAGGTATAATTTCTTAGTCATCTGCTACTGGAACGATACGATACAATACAATACAATGGAAGGTACTTTACTTTTGTGATGACTGTTGATTACCCATTGATAATGAAGCCTCGATTTCACCCTCAAATTCACTGGTCACAAGTCACTTCTACGCTTACACTATTTGTACGAACAATGAGGAGTTGATGTGCCGTTTAATGGCCCCGCTGGATGAAATGCTGTTGACTCTTGTTGGATTTTTGTTGATTTTTTTTTCCGTTGCCTATAAAGGAAAACTCGTGTCACGGCCTTTAATCGAATATGGTTAGCACACTGGTCATATAGAATATGTGACGCCTTTAAACCTTTGCCTGTGCATCGTATCCGGTGGAGATACTGGGGATCGATGTTTCTGAATTTTAAATATCTCTCTTTGTAGATTCTTACTGTGTTACGAGCTTGTAGTTTGTTGGAAAACCAACAAGTAAGAAACTCATAAAAAGGGTAGGTGCAAGCATTTTTGGTGACATACCAAATTCTACTAGAGAGGAAAGTAGGAGATGGTAGGGCAAGCTGTGAGTGTGATCTAGTCGCCTTACCATATATTTCCAGGAGATAAAATAAGTAATTATGACATTTTATAAATCAGCTTCAATGTAATAGTGTTCAAGGTTTATGCAGTTTCTCTTTTGAGAATTGGGTTATTTTCTTTTTTCACCAAATGAGAAATGAAATTTCAAATACATAAATTTAATCTATTTGTTTTAGGAAAATTTCATACAATAAGATTAAAGTTCGACAAAAAGACATGGATCACTCGTGTTTTTAAAAATAATGGTCACATCTCTTATATTTCATATTTATAGATCACTTTCCCTACTATTAACAAATAACTATTAATTCTTTAAATTCTCAACATGCCTTGTTATCTCTTCAATGTAATTATATAATAAAAAATAAAAAACTACGGGTGGTGGCTAGCAAGAGTGACAATGCTAGCCATCACCACTGAAGAAACCCAATATGAGAATCGAAGCGAGACAAAGAGAGAAATTGTTAGGATTCTCACTATGATTTGTCGTTGGCGAAAACCTTACAAATTGAACTCTTGTTATTGTCGTCATCGTGAATTGTTGTAGCTAGAAACACTACAAATCAAACCTAGTGGACTTTGATTTTGCAAATGTCATTCCCGTCATAGATGTTAAGAGGAAATGAAAGAAGACAAAGAATAAGAGAGAGAAATAAAGAAAAAGAGGGTGTTGCTCATTGCTAGAGAAAAAAGCATAGTTCCTATCATGAAGAGAAGTCCCAAGTGAGAAAAACACAAAAAAAAGAATATGAATGAGTGAAAGAGAGAGAGAGAGCAAAAGAATGGTCAAAGGCGATGACTAAACCTTCGATTGTCGTTAACCACCAACAAGAGAGCCTTAAGATGGCGACTACTAACTTTTCAATGTAATTAGACTACTATCTTTTCAATGTAATTATATAATAAATAAAAAAAAATTATAGGTGGGCATTTAAGAAACTCAATTTGAGAATTTCTCACTCTTGTGCTTTTAAAAAACTATGGGTAGTGGCTGTTGAGAGTGACAATGCTAGCCATCACCATCACCTCTGAAGAAACTTAATATGAGAATCGAAGAGAGACAAAGAGATAAAGTGTTAGGATTGTCATTGTGAATCATCATTGTCAAAATCCTTAAGCTGCATTCTCTTCGAGTTTCAGTTTTCTGTTTTGATAGTTTATTTTCAGAAAATAGAAAACGTGTTTTGTTTGTCAAAAACCTTAAGCTGCATTCTCTTCGAGTTTCAGTTTTCTGTTTTGATAGTTTATTTTCAGAAAATAGAAAATGTGTTTTGTTTGTCATTCTGAAAAATTATTTTTCAAAACAAAAAACTAAAAAATGCATTTTATTTGAAATTTTGAGAATAATTTTTAAGGATATTTTATTTAATAAATTTGATTATTCAGTAAATTAGAAATATTTAATGCTAATATATTATTAAGAAATATATACATTTTAAAATTGGTGAATCTTTTAACATTTTTTCTCATTACAAAAATAAAATACAAATAAATAAATAAATTGCCCCCTCTTTTATTTGTTTTGGTTGTTTTACCTAAAAACAACCAAAACAATTTTTTGTTATTTTGAGTTTTCATTACAAATTTTTTCCTTATTTTTGAAAATAATAAAGTAAACACGTTTTTATTGTTTTAGAAAATTGAAAATGACATAAAAACAGTAAAGAGAATAGGCCCTTACAAATTGAACCCTTGTTATTGTCATCATTGTGAATTGTTGCAGCAAAAAACACTACAAATCAAACCTAATGGACTTTGATTTTGCAAATGTCAATCTCGTCATAGATGTCAGTGGAAATGGAAGGAGACAAAGAATAAGAAAGAGAAATAAAGAAAAAGATGGTGTCGCTTGTTGCTAGAGAAAAAATCATAGTTCCTATGGTTTAAGAGAAGTCCCAAGTGAGATAAACACAAAAAAAGAAGATGAATGAGAGAGAGAGAGAGAGAGAGAGAGAGAGTAAAAAAATGGTTGAAGGTGATGACTGAATCTTCAATAATTGTCAACCATCAACGAGAGAGCCTTAAGAGGGCAGACTACTATCTTTTCAATATAATAATATAATACATAATAAAAAATTACATGTGGAGGTCAATGACAATGATAGTGCTACCCATTACCATCGCCTCCAAAGAAACTCAATATGAGAGAGAGAAAGAGAGAGAGAGAGAGGGGGGGGGGAGGTGTGTGTGTTACGGTTGTCACCATGAATTGCCTTTACTAGAAACCTTGCAAAATTAAGCCTAATGGACTTCGATTTTGCAAATGTTGATCCCATCACAGATGTCAATGGCAACGAAAGGAGACAGAGAGAATAAGAGAGCGAAATGGAGAGAAAAAAATGGTGCAAATTGTCACCAGAGAAAGCATCACAATAGCCATCACCAAAAAGCAGTATCAACTGAGAAAAATAGGGGTGAGCAGGAGTTTAGGTAAACTGAACCAATAGGTTCGGTTTAGTTTTTTGCCTTAAAGTGGTTTGGTTAGTTTTGCTAAGGAAATTGGTTCTTCAGTTTAGTTTAGTTTTTCTAATATGAATAATTGAATAAATTGATATAGTAAAGGATGTCATTTTATGTCTAGCAGCACGCACACGAGGAAAGAAAAGAAAAGAGGAAGAACCAACTCATGTCACACCTACCTGACTCTAAAAGCTTTCTTCGATCTTCACTTTTTAGAGCTTTTGTAGATTTCAAGCCCTAACCCTAAGCAACGTCACCATGAGGTTGTCAGAACCATTCATTGTCGGCTTCGGTCCTCTGCCTTTGGCATTTCCTTCGTCCTTTCGTCATCGTCTCCTTTGTCTCGTCTCTTTTGAGAGTCTGAGAGCGATTCAATTTTGAACCTTAACCCTAAACTCATCTCATTATCGTCGGCTTCGATCGTTCGCCTTCCTTTCGGGTCTTCCTTCCTTGTTCACCCTAAACTGACAGTCCACACTCCATAGAGACATAGTTATAGAGGTGAGTTTTAGACTTTCCTTGTTTTTTTGGTTTTCTTGTGTAGATTGAAATTCCTTTGCTTCTTTGCTCTATGGTAGTGATTAAGTTATTCATTTGGGAAATATTGGGAATGATTTGGAGAAAGATTTTCTCTGGGTAAGACCGAGAATTGTGTTTTTTCTTTTCTGCACCACTCGGATGTCAATCTAAATATTGGCAACTCTTGTAATTTTGATAGCATAGTCCTAGGATTTGTTTCGTTTAAGATAAGGAAAAACTAAGTAGATTTTGTTTTATTCTAGAAAAAGTAAAACCCTATTTTGAAATGTTAGAGATTGTTTAGTTAGGGAAAATGAATAAGCCATTATCTTTTAGAGATATTTTTTATGTATCAGTATATTGTCAATGTGAACTTTAGAGCACTTGATAATATGATATTTGGTAAATGATTTATGAGCTACATGGTATGCTTTTAAGTAAAACAAAAATAGAACAAAAATTGTTGGCACCAACTTATTCTTGTACACCTTCAAGGCATTAAAAAGAGAAATTGTAAATGGGCAGCTAACAAGAGCTAATTCAATTGCTTCTAATAACTAGTCAAATAAGCCTCCTCAAGCAATTGAATGTTGTTGATCAATATCTTAAAACAAACATCCTTAACATGGATGATAGTCAATTGCTCTTAATAATAAGAGCTAAGTTTTACATTTGAAAACAGTACAAAACACTCTAAAACAATGACTTAGATATTTTTTCCAACTGAGTGTCCTCACTCTTTAAATACATATTAATTACAATTATATTAATTTTAGATGACAAGAGAAGAGGACATTAGTCACACCGCAAACACCCTTAGTATGGATGATAGTTTAATGCTTGCACCAATAACACTAAGCCAACCTCAAGATGATAGAGGTGCAACATCACTTGGAAAGGCAAAGAAAAAAATAATAAGATTTAAATCAGATATGTGGAATCATTTTACCAAGTTTGTAAATTCAAAAGGTCAAATTAAATGAAGATACAACTATTGTTCTAGGGAGTTCTAATGTGATAAAAAAAATAGGACTATAACTTTAAGAAATCATATGGAAACTTGTAAAAAACACCCTCATATTATGAAGACCCTTCAAATGCAATTACACTAACAACAACTTCAACGACGGGTGAGAGAGAGGGTGAGTATGGTTGCATTGAAAATTTGATCAAATGCTTGCTAAAAAGACTTTAACTTGTATGGTGATGGTAGATGAACTGCTTTTCAAATTTGTTGAGCGTGAAGAGTTTAGACACTTCATGAATGTTAGTTGTCCAAAATTTTGGATTCCTTCACGTTGGACTATTTCTCGTAATTGTTTTGAGTTATTCAATGAAGAGATGTTAAAATTAATGAATGAGTTAAAAAATTCTTATCAAAGAGTTTGTTTAACCACCGACACTTGAACCTCTATTCAAATGATGAATTATATGTGTTTGACAGTGCACTATATTAACAATAATTGGACATTGAAGAAAAATATCTTAAATTTTTGTTCAATATCTAGTCACAAGGGTGATGCCATTGCTGTGACAATTGAAAAATATCTCATGGGATGGAAACTCGATAGAGTTTTTACTTTGATAGTAGATAATGCTAATTCAAATGATGTTACTGTGGGTAACTTCAAGAAAAAAAATGACAAAATAGGATGCTAGCATTATGAATGGCCAATATTTGCATATGAGGTGTGTGACTCATATAATAAATCTAGTTATACAACATGGGTTGAAAGAGCTAAATGAATCGATAACAAGAGTTAGGGATGTGGTGAGATATATTAGACAATCCCCAAAAAGACTGACAAAATTCAAAGAATGTGTTAAAGTGGAAAAAATCGAATGCAAGGGCTTGTTGTCATTGGACGTTGTAACTAGATGGAATTTCACCTACTTGATGTTAAAGACCGCTCAAAAATTTGAGAGGGCTTTTAAGAGATTTTATGAGGATTAAGAAGATCCCTATTTTATGCTTGATCTTGGTACCAGTAATTGGAATATTGACTTGCAACAAGTTATTACTATTGGTGGGAGATTCAAGATAGATGATTGGAGGAAGGTCAGAATGTTTGTTACATTGTTGCAACATTTTTATAAGCTTACTTTGCGGGTATCGGGTTCATCATATGTGACCTCCAACATATTTTTCCATGGGATTAGTAAAGTTCGTTGTATATTACAAGAGTGGCAGGGGGGTGATGATTTTGAGTTGAGTGAAATGGTCAGAAAAATGAAAAAAAAAAGTTTGATAAATATTGGGGGATTTGGACAAAATAAACACCTACTGCACATTGTTGTGGTGCTTGATCTTAAATACAAGTTAAAGTTTATGGAATATGTACTTAAAGAGATGTATTCGTGTGAGAAAAACGCTGGTGTAGTTTTGTCTTTAAAAAATGTCGCATACACTTTATATGAGAAATATAAGAAAAAATTGATACCTCAAGATGAAGCAGGAGAGCCATTTGAAGTGTCTACTCCACCTGTTATGGAGAATGTCGAGAAGGAAAATCCTGGAAGAACAAACCTGTTTTTTTCTCGCTTCAAAAAGCATAAGTCTACCAGTAGTAATTCTACTAATGTGCCTTTAGAATTAGATAAATATTTCAATGAAATGTGCGATGGGGAAGACAATGACTTTAACATTTTGAATTGGTGGAAAGTTAATTGTCATCGGTTTCCTATTCTATCATCTATAGCTCGGGATGTATTACCAATTCCAATTTCTACTATTGCGTCAGAATTTGTGTTCAGCATTGGGGGTTGAGTACTTGATCCATTTAGGAGCAATCTATCTCCGAAAGTAGTTGACAGTTTGGTTTGTACACAAGATTAACTTCGGTCATATATCACTCCAATGGTAGGGAACCTAGAGAGAGAGAGAAATATTCTATAACAAGCATGCATTAACTATTTCACAAAACATGTGTCGGAATAGTCCAAAGTCTCAGGCGATAGGTTCTTTCTTTAGGGTGAAAATGAAATTGGCATCTTCTATCCTGGTGGAGCAATGGAAGTTAAGAGAGAGTTAGGGCATGGAAATATTTGGTAAGGCGAGTAGATCACACTCACAGCTCGTCCTACCATTAGGATGGTAGATGACCGAAGCCAATTTTACATACAAACCAAACTTTCAACCATTTTAAGAGATAGATTACTCCTAAATGGATCAAGTACTCGACCCTTAGTGTTGAATGTAGACTCGAACGCATAGTAGAAACTATAATTGCTAATACATCCCGAGCCATAGATGATAGAATATGAAATCGTTGATAATTAGCTTTCCACCATTTCAAAATGCCAAAGTTATCATTTTTCCCATCACACACTTCACTAAAATACTTATCTAATTCTGAAGGCACATTAGTAGAACTACCATTGGTAGACTTACTGTAACATTCCTGGATTTTGGAGACAAATAGTAATTATTAATTTTGGTGTTTGAGGTAATTAATGAGTGTTTGAGAATAGAAGAAAATAATAAGTTATTTTACTTTGGAGAAATAAGTAATTAATTATCTTACTTTGGAATATTTATGAAATTATTAAATTGGGGTTATATAATTTCCTTACAGCTTTCAGTAACGAATCGACTACAGGAAGTGCCCTGGAGCCTAGATGTCTAAGAAAAATGATATGGTAGTGATGAGCGTTCCGAATTAGAATTTATGGTATTAAAAGAAATTGGAATCAAGACAGTTTTCGGTACAATTGTATTTCAGGATGAAAGATCGAATTGTTGTAGGAGACTTTTGCAAAGTCAACGGAATCCTGAGGGAGTTTTGATTTTGCGTATGGATTAACCTTGAAATGGTTTTGGGATGAAACAAAAATCCTGTGAGGGCGCAAGGAGTGAAATCGACCTTATCGAGTAACTTAGAGTTATTAATTTTAGGTTTTAAGTATCACAATAATTATTAATTTGATGTTAAGATATAGTAGCAATTAAAAAAAAATACTTAAATGGGATTTTTAGTGAATAATTTTCATATTAATATAGTATATATATATATATAATATATTATATATAAAAAATATATACAACCGTGGGCGTGAGGATGAGAATTTGTGGGTGCACATTGAAACACATGAAAATGAGAGTGGAAAGCAAGCATAATATAATCTATATAGATACAAAACACCTGTATATGCGTGTATGCATTCTATGGGCGTGAACCAAGGAATATGTGGGCAAATGGTAACTTGAAATCAGTGAGAAACAATGGGCTAGTGCCCAAGTTATATTATATATAAATAGAGGTATGTGGTGCTAAAGTTAAAATAGTGACTAGATTTTTAGAAATAAATAGAAGGAAAATTGGTAATATGGAGATGGAGAAACTGCTCACTTAAGTACTTATGGTATAGACCATAGTTGGTATATATAAGTTATGACAACAAATATATATATATCATATAATAAGATAAAATAATTTTATTAATATTATAATATGCATTAAAATGGGAAATTGGCAACAATGAGCGTGGGATGCAAGGCGGATTTCAGTCTTTATTTAATTTCCTTTAATTTCAATTGCTTTGCAACAAAGTAAATAGGTTATGATTAACCTTAGGGAATGAAATCAACAACCTGTGGATGAGATTAATTATGAGTTATAAAAATTAAATTAAAAATTGAAAAGAATTTACTTATAAATGGGTTGTGGCTTCTGTGGGCATGAAATCTATGGGCAGAAAAGTATGGCGGAAATCAGGGGTCCAATTCAATGGGTTATGCTTGGTGCCCAAGCCTCAGTGACTATATATAGGTGGATATTGGAGTCATGAAATAGAAGAAAATAAGAGGAAGAAGAGGGAGATGTTGCCAATAGTGAAGAAGGGGAAGAACTGAGAGAAAAGTGAAAGAATTTTGGAGATTATTTCGTGTTTAAAGTACCCAGGTAAGTGGGTAAAATTATTGAAAGTATTATATATTTAGATTATAGATTTTTCACGATTAGATTATATATTTTACACAGTTAAATCTAGTTATTTTGAGTCGCAATCTTATTATCTCCCTAGGAAATATTTTACTTTACAGCTGGGGTGCAAAAATATCGAGAAGCTGTCATTTAAAGGCAAGTTCTTAATCCTCTCTTTATGTTCTTTAGTCCCTAAGCACGTTTTCGTAGTTTCTCATATTTTATACCTTTCCTTACCATGACTCGGTTCCACACATTAATAATGATAATCTACATGACAACCATTATATGATTTATGTGTTATTGATGGGTTTATTATTGATGAAATAAGTTTAATAAATGATCATTTGAAGTTGTTAATTACGTCCGTTATGGGGCTTTGTATCGTTCCGCTTCCTTGGGAATGATGTTTATTGGCTAGGGTCAGATTATGCAAGGTATTGTAACATCTTGCAAATGGATTGGTTACGAGTCTTGCCATCTTGCTCTATGTTTTGTGATCCTTGTACAAGTCCCATGCATATCATGTGTGGTTATAATCTTATTTGTGGCATGATGCATGCTAAGCATGAAAGTTAGATGCATTGAGAATTGGGTTCATTATGCATATGCATACGCATGAAATGATTTTTGAAAAGAATATGATACTTGATGCGCAGTGGACGAGTCCGCAGGATATATCCGCAGAGAAAGCTTCGGCTCAAAGATGGATTTCAGTCTTAGGTTTATGATATGGACGGTCATAGAGTTTTGGACTTTGGTCGCATGATATTGGTTTTTAAAAAAAAGATTGCATATGAGCATGATTGCATTTTACACCATGTTATCATGAAGAGTGATTAAGAGTTATGGCATGAGTGCCATAAATGTTATTCATGATCTTTATTGTTTCTCGTTATCTATAAGTCTCATGCTCCCTTTATTTCAGTTATACTTGCTGGGCCTTGTGGCTCATTTGCTTGCATCATTCTAGGTTAAGAAAGGGAAAGTTCGAGGTCAAATTTAATGGTATCAGATCCTTGCCGATAGCCATGTGTACGGGACTTTCTCGACCGAAAAGATCCTGAAGGTATGTTGGAGATAGGGGTGCTAGTTTCATATTTTATTATGGTTATCGTTATGTTTTAGTATAGTGCTATCCGGAGGTATGTATTACAGATTATTTGCGCTCTCGCTGTTGTGAAAGGAGATTGGTATCAAAATCTGACTGAAAAGATCTTGGGGGTGTGTTGGAGATAGGGGTGCTGGTTTTATGTTTTATTATGGTCATCGATATGTTTTAGCATAGTACCACCCCGAGGTATGTATTAACAGTTAATTACACTTCCATTGTTGTGAAAGGAGATTGGTATCAAAATATTATTGTGTAGGAGTAAAAGAATTTATTTTTGGCCGCTACAAAGTTGGTATCAAAGCGGAGGTTGGGATAAGTTCCTGTACACATGGGCATGTTGGGTAGTGATTCAGGTATGTCTAGCACTTGGATGCTAGTTGGGCTAAGGAACCCTATAGTTAATAAGTAATAATAGGAGACAAGTTTCGAGTGTAAGCCGTGAGGTGGCATAAACTTATTTAGATTATGTGTTGCGTGTTTAAGCCAGGAAGGAAGTAAGTTGTATCCTCCCTCAGTTATTTGATCAATTAGGTGCTAATTTCGAAGATACAATTTTGAGATTTAGAATATATGACAAATTTCGAGGATGAAATTTATGTAAGGAGGGGAGAATGTAATACCCCATATATATGTGTGTGTGTGTGTAATTATGTGTGCGTAAAACAGTGGACGTGAACCAAGGGAGAGAATTTGTGGGTGCACATATGTTGCAAGCATTTGGAGTGGAAAACAATATGTAGATATTATATTCATGTGAAGTTAGTGGGCAGGAAGTTGTGGACGTGAAACCGTGGGTGCAAGTGGAAGAAGAATTATTAAATAATATAATATATTTGTGTAAGTATATATATGTGTAAGCAGTGTTCTAAAAGGCGCTAGGCACTAGTCGGGCGCCAGGCTGGGGCCTAGCACCTAGGCGGGGCCTAGGCGGCGCTTAAGAAAACTGCTATTTTTTTTATTTTTTAAACTTTGTGATATAATTTGATGTTATTTTTAACTAAATCAAAGTTGAAAAATATTAATAATGCAACATAAACCAATAATATATAGAATTAAGCATGAGAAATAAATTATTGTAATTAATAAATAACATTTTAATTAGTCATACAATCAATACTATAAGCAAACAGCTAAGTGGATTTTTTGGAAATATTATAGAATATATATAATTAATAATAAAACTAAATATAAATCTATAATTATATATAAATATTAAATAGAAAAGAAAAATAAAATAAAATAAAAAACAAAAAACAAAAACGGAGCAAATGCCCCAATAACCACACAGAGAGACAGGGAGAGAGAGAGAGAGTTTACGACAGATAGAGCTTGTCGCAGCAGAGATGGAGCTCAACGGCGAGGACGGGGGCGGCGACGATGACGCTGAGGACGACGAGGACGCCACAGATAAGAGGCGGTGACGATGAAGTTTGGTGGCGAAGATCGAGCTGGATGCAGCGACAACGGTGAGCTACTGGCGGGCCGATGAAGCTTGGCGGTGTTGAGGCGACAGTGTTGAGGCGGTGACAGCGTTCAGGTGAGAAGAGAGAAATAGGGAGATGTTGAGAGGTTCGATTTAATGATTTAGCAAAACAAACCCTAAAAATGGCTGAGCCAACGAGTTGGGCGCCAAGGCGCGCAGGCCGACTAGGCGCCGCCTGGGCACCCAAGCTGGCCGATTACTCGGGCCGGTACCTAGGAGGCCCGACTAGGGCAATTTCGAGGCGACCAGTGGCCGCCTAGACCGATTTTTAGAACACTGTGTGTAAGTATATATCTGTGGGTAGAAAGTTTTGGTGGAAATCAAGGGCCAATTTTATAGGCTATGCTTGGTGTCCAAGCATTATGTTTATATATAAGGAGTGTATTTTGTAATAGAATAGAGGAGTGCACCGTGAGATTGAAGAATCAGAGAAGAAAATGGAAGAAATCAAGGAGTTTTTGAGGTTATTCAGTGTCTAAAAATACCCAGGAAATATTTTACTTCGTAGCGGAAGTGCAAGAATGTCGAGAAGTTGTCGTTTAAAGGCAAGCTTCTTATCCTCTTCTTATGTTCTTAAATCCCTATGCAAGTCCCCATTATTTTTCATAATTTATTTCTTCCCTTACCAAGATTCGGTTCAACGCAATAATTATGCAAATACGTGTGATAATCATTTCATAATATGTGAGTTGTTGTTGAAACTATATATGTGACTCTTGGAAATATTTATTTCTAACCGTCACGGGGCTTTGTATCGCCCCTACGTCTTTGGAAATGATGCTGAACCGATGGGCTAGGTTCTTAGAGAATTGGGAAGACTCGATGCAATTGTGACGATCAACTAACCAACCCCTGTCTAATTTAATATTATCAAATATGCGGGACCAACCAATAATTTGAGTAACGAAGTGCATTACTCGTAATTCCGAAGTAAAGTGATACAAATACTTACGTTGTATAGAGGTTCCTACCTTGACCTGGGAATCGCATTGGATATCAATATGTTGGTCTGCAAATATTAGAGCTAATACCGTATGCCGTAAATGGATTGGGAATGTACCAATATGGGTTTAATGATGTGATTTGCATAACGTGAAATATGTGGGCTTTTACCCTTAAACTACTCAAGTAAATATTTCCATAACAACTGTGCAAAGACCCTTGCATATACATGGAGATGTGAATTACATATGATCATGCATGGCATTATATTTATATTTATCAAATGAAGATTATGATGGGTATTTGTCCGGGCCTCTGAGCAAGGGCACTGCTATCGCTGTGTCGATGACGTCCGGGCAGGTTAGGTGTGTGCTGTCATGCCAAAGAAGATGACGTATGGTTAATGAGTATTAAGGGTTATGATATTAGATGTGCATGATGATGCACGACACACAATATGAACTGGGCCTGATTGGCCATTACCATAATCATGAATTATGTGTTGTCTAAGATTGTGGAACCTGACATGGGCATGTGACGTAAAGTATAACGAATATATGCGATAACTTAAGACATGATGCGAGAATGAATGTGAGAATCCTTGTTATGGCTAGTCGTGGTGATTCCTTCTTGTTACAATTTCCTATGATGCCTATTTGTTCAGATATGCTTACTGAGTCTTATGGTTCACGTTATTTTTAATATCATTCCAGGTTAAGGAAGGGAAAGTTCGAGGTCAAGTTTAGTGATATCAGATCCTTGCCGATAGTCATATGTACGGGGCTCTCCCAACCTAAAAGATCCTTGGAGGTGAGTGTGGACAGGGGCTCAGATAAGGTGTCTTGTTAGATTTGTTTAGGTGATGTTATGGCGTGTATGTATGAGCCCCTGAAATATGTATTCCTATTCAGTTTGCTTCCATTGTTGGAAAAAAAAAATTGAGGTGAAATTTCTTGCCGTTACAAGTTGGTATTAGAGCATTGTGTTTAATTTCTCGACCGTTACAAGTTGGTATCTACTTTGTAACGACCAAAAAATAAATTCTTTTATTCCTACACAATAATTTGATACCCATCTCCTTTCACAACAGCGAAAGTGCAAATAATCGTTAATACATACCTCAGAGTGGAACTATGCTAAAACATATTAATAACTATAGTAAAACATGAAACCAACATCCCTATCTCCAATACACCTCTAAGGATCTTTTAGGTCGGGAGAGCCTCGTACATGTGGCTATCAGCAAGGATCTGATACCACTAAACTTGACCTCGAATTTTCCCTTCCTTAACTTGGAATGATGTTAAAAATAAAGTGAGCCATAAGGCTCAGCAAGCATATCTGAGCAAATGGGCATCATAAGAAATTGTAACAAGAAGGAATCTCCACGACTAGCCATAACAAGGATTCCCACATTCATTCTCGGGTCATGTCTTAAGTTATCGCATATATTCGTTATACTTTACGTCATATGCCCATGTCAGGTTCCATAGGCTTAAAAACACATATTCATGATTATAGTAATGGCCAATCAGGCCTAGTTCATATTGTGTGTCGTGCACCGTCATGCACATCTAATATCATAACTCTTAATACTCATTAATCATATATCACCCTCTTTGGCATGACAGCACACTCCTAACCTGCTAAGACGTCATCGGCACAATGATAGCAGTGCCTTCGCTCAGAGATCAAGGAGACAAATACCCATCATAATCTTCACTTGATAAACATAAATACAATGTCATGCATGATCATATGCAATTCACATCACCATGTATATGCAAAGGTCTTTACACAGTTGTTATGGAAATATTTACTTGAGTAGTTTAAAGGCAAAATCCCACATGTTTCACGTTATGCAAATCACATCATTGAACCCATATTGGTACATTCCCAACCCATTTACAGTATAAGATAATAGCCCCAATATTTGCAGACCAACATATTGATATCCCATACAATTCTGGGGTCAAGGTGGGAACCCCTATATGACGTAAGTATTTGTACCACTTTACTTTCGGGATTATGGGTAACGCACTTCGTTACTCAAATTATTGACTGGTCCTGCATATTTGATAATATTAAATTAGACAGAGGTGGTCAGTTGACCACCACAATTGCATCGAGTCTTTCCAATTCTCTAAGAACCTAGCCCACATCGGTTCGACATCATTCCCAAAGACGTAGGGGAGATACAAAGCCTCGCGACGGTTAGAAATAAATATCTCCAGGAGTCGCATATATAGTTTCAACAACTCACATATTATAAAATAGTTACCACGTGTATTTGCATAATTAATGTGTGGAACCAAATCTTGGTAAGGGAAGAAATAAATTATGAAAAATAATGGGGACTTGCGTAGGAATTTAAAAACATAAGAAGAGAGTAAGAAGCTTGCCTTTAAACGATAACTTCTCGACATTCTTGCACTCCCGCCACGAAGTAAAATATTTTTTGGGTATTTTTAGACACCGAATAACCTTAAAAACTCCTTAATTATCTGATTCTTCAATCTCACAGTGCATTCCTCCCTTCTATTACACAATACACTCCTTATATATAAACATAATGCTTGGGCACCAAGCATAGCCCATAGAATTGGCCCCCTGATTTTCACTAAAACTTTATACCCACAGATATATACTTACACACACACACACACACATATATATATATATACTTACACATATATATTATATTATTTAATAATTCTTCTTCCACTTGCACCCATAGTTTCACGTCCACAAGTTCTTGTCCACTAACTTCACATGAATATAATATCTACATATTGTTTTCCACTCCAAATGCTTGCAACATATGTGCATCCACAGATTCTCTCTCTTGGTTCATGCCCACTGCTTCACGCACACATAATTACACACACACACACACATATGGGGTATTACATTCTCTCCCCCGTACATAAATTTCGTCCTCAAAATTTGTCATATATTCTAAATCTCAAAATTTCATCTTCAAAATTAGTACCTAACTGATCAAATAACTGAGGGAGGATACAACTCACTTCCTTCCTGGTTTAAATGCGCAACACATAATCTAAGTAAGTCTATGCCACCTCACGTCTTACATTCGAAGCTTGTCTCCTATCATTACTTATTAACTATAGGGTTCCTTAGCCCAACTAGCATCCAAGCCCTAGACATACCTGAATCACTACCTAATATGTCCATGTGTACAGGAACTTATCTCAACCTCCGCTCTAATACCAATTTTGTAGCAACTGAGAAATTAAATACAATGCTCTGATACCAACTTGTAACGGCCAGAAATTTCATCTCAATTTATTTTTATTTTTTTTACAACAACGGAAGCAAACTGATTAGGAATGCACATTTCAGGGGCTCGTACATACACGCCATTGTATCAACTAAACAAATCTAACAAGACACCTCATCTGAGCCTCTGTTCACACTCGCTTCCAATGATCTTTTAGGTCGGGAGAGCCCCATACACATGGTTATCGACAAGGATCTGATACCACTAAACGTAACCTTGAACTTTCCCTTCCTTAACCTGGAATGATGTAAGCAAATGAGCCACAAGACCTAACAACTATAACTGAAAGAAATTGAGCATGAGACTTGTAGATAACGAAAAACAATAAGGATCATGAATAACATTTATGGAACTCATGACACACTTCTTTACCACTCTTCATGATAACATGATGTAAAATGCAATCATGCTCATATGCAATCTTTTCAAAACCATAATCATGGGATCGAAGTCCAAAAACTCTGGGACCGAAGTCTATATCATAAACTTGAGACGGAAGTCCGTATCATAAACCTGGGACTGAAGTCCATCTCTGAGGCAAAACTTTCTTTGCAGATATATCCTACAGACTCATTTGCTACGCGCATCAAGTACCATATTCTTTTCAAAAACCATTTCATGAGTATGCATATGCATAATGAACGCAATTTTCAATGCATCTAATTCTCATGCTTAGCATGCATCATGTCACAAAAAAGATTATAACCACACATAATATGCATGAGACTCGTACAAGGATCACAAAACATAGAGCAAGATGGCAAACTCGTAACCAATTCATTTGCAAGATGTTACAATACCTTGCATAATTTTACTCTAGCCAATAAGCATCATTCCCAAGGAAATAGAGCGATACAAAGCCCCGTGATGGACGTAATCAACAACTTAAAGTGTTTATTTATTAAACTTATTTCATCGGCAATAAACCCATCAATAACACATAAATCATAGAATGGTTGCCACGCGAATTTACATTGTGAATGCGTGGAACCGAGTCATGATAAGAAAATGTATAAAATATGAGAAACTATGAAGACTTGCTTAGGGACTAAAGAACATAAGAAAAGGATTAGGAACTTGCCTTTAAATGACAACTTCTCGACATTCTTGCACCCCACTGCGAAGTAAAATATTTCGTAGGGAGATAATAAGATTGCAGCTCTAAATAACTAGATTTAACCATGTAAAATATATAATCTAATCATGAAAAAATCTATAATCTAAATATATAATACTTTCAATAATTTTACCCATTTACTTGGGTATTTTAAACACTAAATAATTTCTAAAATTCTATCACTTTTCTCTCAATTCTTCCCCTTCTTCGTTGTTGGCCGCATCTCCCTCTTCTTCCTCTTATTTTCTTCTGTTTCATGGCTCCAATATCCACCTATATATAGTCACTGAGACTTGGGCACCAAGCATAGCCCATTGAATTAGCCCCTTTATTTTCGCCATACCTTATTACCCATAGAGATTTCATGCCCCCAGAAGCCACTACCCTTTTATAAGTAAATTCTTTTCAATTTTTAATTTAATTTTTATAACCCATAATTAATCTCATCCACAAGTTGTTGATTTCATTCCCCAAGGTTAATCATAACCTATTTACTTTGTTGCAAAGCAATTGAAATTAAAGAGAATTAAATAAAGACTAAAATCTGCCTTACGTCCCATGTTCACTGCTACCAATTTTCCATTTTAATGTATATTATAATATTAATAAAATTATTTTATCTTATTATATAATATATATATATATATATATATTTGTTGCCATAGCTTATATATATACCAACTATGGTCTATACCACAGGTACTTACGTAAGCAGCTTCTCCATCTCAACATTACCAATTTTTTTTTATTTATTTCTAAAAATCTAGTCACTATTTTAACTTTAACACCACATACCTCTATTTATACATAATATAACTTGGGCATTAACCCATTATTTCCCACTTGTTTCAAGTTACCATTTGTCCACAGATTCCTTGGTTCATGCCCACATAATGCATACACGCATATACAGGTGCATTATATCTATATAGATTATATTATGCTTGCTTTCCACTCTTATTTTCATGTGTTTCAATGTGCTTGCAATTTCAATGTGCACCCACAGATTCTCATCCTCACGTCCACTGTTGTTTATATATTTTTTATATATAATATATTATATCTATATACTATATTAATATGAAAATTATTCACTAAAAATCCCATTTAAGTATTTCTTTAATTGCTACTATATCTTAATATCAAATTAATAATTATTGTGATACTTAAAACTCAAAATTAATAACTCTAAGTTACTCGATAAGGTCAATTTCACCCCCCGTGCCCTCAGGGGACCCTTATTTCATCCCAAAACCATTTCAGGGTTAATTCTTACTCAAAATCGAAACCCCTTCAGGGTTCCATTGACTTTGCAGAAATCTCCTACGACAATTCGATCTTTTATCCTGAAATACAACTGTACCAAAAATTGTCTTAATTTCAATTTATTTTAATATTATAAATTTTGACTCGGGACGCTTGTCACTACCATATCATTTTTTCTTAGACATCTAGGCTCTAGGGCACTCCCTGCAATCGATTCGGTACTGAAAGTTGTAAGGAAATTATACAACCCCAATTTAATAATTTCATAAATATTCCAAAGTAAGATAATTAATTACCTATTTCACCAAAGCAAAATAACTTATTATTTTCTTCTAAATTCTCAAACATTAATTAATTATCTCAAACACCAAAATTAATAATTACTGTTTGTCTCCAAAATTCTGGAATATTACAATTCTATCTCCCTTAATTGAATTTCATTCTCGAAATTTGTACTCGATCTATGTCCTCGAGATACATACGCAGTTTCTATGATATTACCCAACATCTCCTTTAGGACACTCCATATCATCATTTTCCAGTATCTCACTTGACGTTTTGCGCCATAGGGTCATTCCCTAGGTTTTGCCTATACTGGTTCATATTACACTTACCGAGCTAACTACCAACTCAACCTTCTTACACTACCATGACTTACAATCGAAACTTGTCACCTGTCATTACCCTTTGATTATAGGGTCCTTAGCCTGACTAACATCCAATCGCTAGACATACCTTAATCACTACCCGACACGCCTATGTGTACAGGAACTTATCCCAACCTCTGCTCTGATAACAACTTGTAACGGACAAGAAATTAAATACAATGCTCTGATACCAACTTATAATAACCAAAAATTTCACCTCAAATTTTTTTTTTTTTTTACAACAGCGGAAACAAACTGATTAGGAATACACATTTCAGGGGCTCGTACATACACGCCATAGCATCTGCTAAACAAATCTAACAAGACACCTCATCTGAGCCCTTGTCCACACTCACCTCCAAGGATCTTTTAGGTCGGGAGAGCCCTGTACACATGGCTATCAGCAAGGATCTAATACCACTAAACTTGACCTTGAACTTTCCCTTCCTTAACTTGGAATGATGCAAGAAAATGAGCAACAAGGTCTAGTAAGTATAATTGAAAGAAATGGAGCATGAGACTTGTAGGTAATGAGAAACAATAAGGATCATAAATAACATTTTTGGCACTCATACCACACCTCTTTACCACTCTTCATGATAACATGATGTAAAATGCAATCATGCTCTTGTGCAATCTTTTTAAAACCATAATCATGGGATTGAAATCCAAAACTCTGGGACCGAAGTCCGAAACTCTGAGACCGAAGTTCATATCATAAACTTTGGACCAAAGTCTGTATCATAAACTTGGGATTGAAGTCCATCTCTGAGCCAAAGCTTTCTTTGCAGATATATCCTGCGGACTCGTACGTTTTTTGAAACAAGAAAAAAACAAGTTTGTTTTTCTGTGTTTTTCCTTCTTGAGATTCTCCACAATAGGTGGAGTAGACACTTTAAGTGGCTCTCCTGTTTCACCTCGAGGTGCCAACTTTTTATTATATTCCTCATACAAAGCATATTTTTTAAGGACAAAATTACACCAACTCTTTTCTCACGTGGAAACATCTCTTTAAGTGCATTTTTCATAAACTCTACTTTGTGTCTAGGATCAAGCATCACAGCAATATAAAGTAGATGATTTATTTTGTTCGGATCCCTCCAATATTTATCATTTTTTTTTAGCCATTTCACTCAACTCAAAATCATTACCCTCCTGCCACTCTTGTAATAGATAACGAATAATATTAATCTCATGAAAAAATGTGTTGAATGTCACAGATGATGAACTCGATATGCGCAAAATAAGCTCATAAAATTGTTACAACAATTCAACAAATATTCTGACATTTTTCCAATCTTCTAGCTTGGGTCCCTCATTAATAGTAATAACCTGTTGCAACTCATTATTCCAATTACTAGTACCAATATCAAGCATAAAACATGGATCTTCCTAATCTTCATCAAATCTCTCAAAAGCCCTTTCAAACTTTTGAATGGTCTCTAACATCAAGTGGGTGAAATTCCATCTAGTTGCAACGTCCAACGACAACAAGCCCTTACATTCAATTTTTTCCACTTCAACACATTTTTTGAAATTTCTCAATCTTGCTAAAAATTGTCTAATATATCTCATTGTATCCCTAACTCTTTGTTATCGATTCATTTAATTCTTTCAACCCATGTTGTATAATTAAATTTATTATATGAATCACACACCTCATATGCAAATATTAGTCATTCATAATGCTAACATACATCCCATTTTACCATTTTTTTTCCCTTAAAGTTACCCAAAATAACATCGTTTGAACTAGTGTTATTTATTGTTAAAGTAAAAACTCTATCAAGTTTTCATCACATGAGATATTTTTCAATTGTCATAGCAATGACATCACTTTTGTGATTAGATATTGGATAAAAATTTAAGATTATTTTTTTCTTTAATGTCCAATTATTGTCAATATAGTGCACCGTCAAACATATATAATTCATCATTTGAATGGAAGTACAAGTGTTAGTAGTTAAATAAACTCTTTGATAAGAATTTTTTAACTCATTTATCAATTTTAACATTTTTTTATTGAATAACTTAAGACAATTACGAGAAATAGTCCAACGTGAAGGAATCTATAATTTTGGACAAATAATATTCATGAAGTGTCTAAACGCCTCACGCTTAATAAATTTGAAAAACAGTTCATCTACCATCATCATATGAGCTAAAATCTTTCTAGTAAGTGTTTGATCAAATTTTCAATGCACCCATACTCATCCTCTCTCAGCCCCCGTTGAAGTTGGTTGCAAGTGTAATTGCATTTAATAGGTCTCTACAGTATGAGGGTATTTTTACAAATTCCCATACGATTCCTTAAAGATGTAGTCTTATTTTTTATTTTTTTTGAATCACAATAAAACTCCCTAGAACAATAGTTGTATATTTCTTTAATCTAACCCTTTGAATTTACAAATTTGATAAAATGATCTCACACATCTGACTTAGATATTATTTTTTTCTCTGTCTTTTCAAGTGATGTTGCACCTCTATCATCTTGAGGTTGGTTTGGTGCAAACGTTGAACTATCATCCATACTAAGAGTGTTTGTGGTGTGACTGATATGTTATTCTTTTACCATCTAAAATTAATACAATTATAATTAATACGTATTTAAAGAGTGAGAACATATAGTTGGAAAAAATATCTAAGTCATTGTTTTAGAGTATTTTGTACTGTTTTAAAAGGTAAAACTTAGCTCTTACTATTAGGAGCAAATGACTATCATCTAGAGATGTTTGTTTTAAAATATTGATCAACAACATTCAACTGCTTGAGAAGGCATATTTGACTGGTTATTAAGAGCAATTGAATTAACTCTTGTTACCTGCACCTTTATAGTTTCTCTTTTTAATGCCTTGAAGGTGTACAAGTATAAATTGGTGCCAACAAGTTTTTGTTCTATTTAAAAAAAATACGATATAACTCATAAATCATTTACCAAATATCATGTTATCGGCAGCCTAGTGTGAATTTGAAGTTTGCCAGGAGACAAATATTAGTTATATCAATTAAGCAAGGAAATAATACAAATGACTTATTGTGCTTGTTTTTTTCTTAAAAGAAAGCAGGATTGATGGCAGCAATATAACAAATAAATTACATGATGAAAGGTGCTCTAAAGTTCACAGCGACAGTATACTGATACATAGAAAATACCAATAAAGAATATCTCTAAAAGATAAGGGCCTATTCAGTTATAGAAAATGTTTTCTATAACTGAACAATCCTTGACGTTTCAAAATAGAGTTCTACGTTTTCCAGAATAAAATTAGATCTACTTAGTTTTTCCTCATCTTAAACGAAACAAATCCTAGGATTATGCTATCAAAACTACAAGAGTTGGCAATATTTAGAATGACATCCGAGTGGCGCAGAAAAGAAAAAACACAATTCACGATCTCACCCAAACAAAGTCTTTCTCCAAATCATTCCCAATATTTCCCAAATGAATAACATAATCACTACCATAGTGCGAAGTAAAGAAATTTCAATCTACACAAGAACACCAACAAAAAGAAAAAAAGTTTGAAACTCACATATGTGACTGTCTCTGTGGAATGTGAACTATCAGTTTAGAGTTTAGAATTTAAGGTGAACAAGCAAGAAACAAGAAAGACCTGAAGGGACGAAGCGAAGGTAGATGGCCGAAGCCAACGACAGTGAGGTGAGGTTAGGGTTACGGTTCGAAATCAACGAAAGCTCTAAAGAGTAAAGACCGAAGACAGTTCTTAATGTCGAGTGAGTGTGACGTGAGTCGGTTCTTCCTCTTTTCTTTTCTTTCCTCATGTGCGTGTTGCTAGACAAAAAATGACATCATTTTGCATGCTTAAAACGATGTTGTTAACTATATTGGTCAGTTCAATTTATTCGGTTATTCATACCAAAAAAAGGGAACCAAACCAAAGAATAGATTTCCTTGACAAACCTAATCAAACCAAACCACTAAGGCAAAAATTGAACCAAACAAATTGAACTTGTCAATCAGGTTTGGTTAGTTCAATTTACCCGAACTCCTACCCATCCCTAAGAAGAAGAGATGATAAAGAAGGAAAGCAAAAGAATGACCGAAGTTGATGACTAGATCTTTGACCGTCATCAAACACCAGCGTGAGAACCCTAAGATGGAAAATAAGGGAGATGAGAGAGAATGAGAAGTCTGTATAAAAAAATGGGTATAAAAGTCAATTTAGTGACGTATTCACAACAAGATAGTTGTGCATTATTTTTTAAAACACATGGATAGACAGTTACTCTTTGCCAAACCTCAATGTGGTGTTTGAAATGTAACCCTTTGTTTTATATATTAACCTCTTGTACAGAATTCAAATATATTGATTAATATGATTTAATTATAACACAGTGTATGGTGGTGTTTTTATAAAAATATATATAAAACGCTGATTCAATATATGACTAGAATAAAAAAAGAAAAAAAAAACCAATAATAAAACAGCAAAGCATTTTCACTGAAACAAATTTTTGTATGTACGCCTATTTAAAAATGTCACAAACTTTCTTAAGATTAACTCTCGTATAACACATACCCTACGCCCTTAACTAATGGTAATTAATTTTAGTAAAATTCTCAAAATAATCTCACATCTCTCTTCCAAAATTAAAAAAAAAAATACTTAAACCGGCAAACCCACTATAATAGTGGGTTCAATGGTCAAACAAACACATTGGGTTTGATTTGGGGGGAAGGGCGAAGAACTTAAGGTTTAGAGTTCATCCCCATCGCCAGAACCCATCCATTTGGGTTTCATCTTTATCAAAGATCTTCATCTTCATCGAACTATTCATTTTCGCGATATTCATCTTTATCAAACAGTTCATCTTCCATAAAGATGAACTAGGTTCACACAAAATCAAACCCAAATCTCAATTCTAGACCATTTGATTTGAGTTCAGAATCAAACAATCAAGGTCCTAGATGGTTTCTAAACGAAAATTGGGTCTCAAATGGATAAAGAGAGAAATAGATGAAATGAGAGAGAAAGAAGAGAGGAGGGACAGAAAGACGAGAGACAATAGCAATGGTTCAGCAATGGTGACCACCAATGTTAACGGGAGAGGAGACAGAGATTAAGGGGAACGAAGAAGAGAGAAATAGGAAGGAGGAAGAGAAGGGGCGGGGGGATGTGTGGGGAGGGATAATTTAAATATAAGGACAAAATTGGTCAATTCTTAGAGCCTATTCTAGTTACAAGATGTTTGTGCCATTTTTAAAAACACAAGGTAATCTACGCAAATTTAAACAAACTTCTAAGGTGGCATGTAAAGTTTAACTTTTTTTTTTTTTTTTTTAACAAAAGCTTCTCGGTAAAAATTTTATGTCTCTTAGCAAAAATTAAAAGAAAAATCTTTCAATTAAAAAGAGTAAAGACTATGTTTCTGCTGTGAAATAGAAGCATAAATTTAAAACATTTACCATGAAACAAAAAATGAGCTAAAAATAAAATTATATTTAGAAAAAATTACTCCCAACTAATACTTAAAATACAACATTACACATCAAATAATACCTACATAAAACACCTTTTGTCAGTAAAACTCTTATATTGTTAAAAACCCTTTTCAATCAATGGTCAAAGTCAAACACACATAATAATACTAGAAGCATTTCTTGGATGATCAGATCATATGCTAAATTGCATATTCTTGAAAGTAACTCTTACAAAAGTAATTTTTATGACATTAGAAATTTTACGATGCAAAACGGACAGTAGATAGACAAGCCAAGAAAGATACAAGGAATTACAGATGAGTACAATATGGAAAAAGAGGGACTAAAGGGGCTCAAAACCGGTTATTTTCTCTACCACAACCTTCTCCAACATACAACATAATATCAAGGATTCACTCTATTAGACTAGTAAGGTATAGTATTACCTCTTTCACGGGGAGAAACGTATGACAAAGGCGTGAACTGCAAAGCCAGTAGTTCTTCTCTGCTATACTTCAACCTTTGATCTGTTCCATCAGTTACCAAGCAGAGATTTAGATTCTGACAAACTACAAATTTTTAGAACATTGGAAAGAAAAATGAGGCTTACCTAGGAAAGTATTAGTACTGTAACTGAGTGGAGCTGCTGGCTTTTTTCCCCACTTCTGTTTCATTTGCACGCCCTTGGACCTGCTTTGATCAAACTTGAAACTGCGAACAAATTCATGTCTGACTTCAATGCGAGGATGTTTTTTGCAGAATAATAAGAGGGCATCTTTTGTTAAGAGCCAACAGCCCCGCAGATCTAGTGTTCCCAACGTTGGTGGTGGATTGAATAAAACCAGCCCGGCATTTGTCAACACAATATCCCGAACGCTGAGATTTGTCAGCTTACGGACAGATGATAGAAGGCACAGGGCCTCATCTGTGAGGAGAGTGGTTGATAAAGATAAATGGCTTAACTTTGGGAAGCCTGATAGAGGATGAACTGCCTCATCCCTAATTTTGTTCTCCTCCAAATCCAACCTTTCCAAAGAAAGGAGATTTTCCAGTGCTGTGAGGGAGGGAATCCAAGGTGCCTCACAACCAACTTGGTGAATCAAACCTGATAATTGGGAGGATAATTTTGTCAGCTATAACTATAAAACTTAATTTTCTTGTTTTACACCAAAACTCACCCACCCTGTACAAGCTAATTCAGCATATCTGGCATGAGATAACCCTGTATAAAATTTAAGAAATAAAAAGCTATGAAATGGGGCAAATTATACAAGCATTAAGACAAGTTAAAAAAAAAAAAAAGAACAAGTTGCCCCCAGGGCATAGCCCAGCGGTCAAGGGCAATCCTGGACAAAGGCATTCTGCCCTCACATCAGCAGGTGTGCCAGGGATCGAAACTAGCTGCTGGGTTCTTGATTTACCTCTCTAGCTAACATCGTGGGGCCGAATAGCAGAGGATGCTCGTGATGGTACGTAACAAAAAAAAAAAGAACAAGTTTAAAAAGACTAGCAAAAGAAGAACTAAAATGTTCCTATATATAGAAAAGGAATTTTTTGTATTATCATGTAATATAATAAGGAGATTTTGGATATTTCAAAGGTCTGGAATAGGACCAAACCCAACCTTGTCCGAAGGTTGTTTGACGCTTCACATTTCTGCCCCCATAACAAGTTACTGACTACATTATTTTAACCCCAAAATGTAGGATATTTGGAAGGCCATTGGCTTGGGGATAAATTTCTATCCCAAGCACTCATCATCATCATCAACTGAATATAATTCTAGGTCTGATCATTGGTATGACATTCATAATGTCAATTGACTTCTAAAAGTTACATTGATGTTAGAAATCCATGCAAAAGAACAATGTCGGATGCCCTTCCAAATGCAACCCCCTAGTGAGGGAATGTGATAGAGTTCCAACATCATCTTCATATGGAGAAGTGTCGAGATGTGGATGTGGTGAATGAAGATAATTGATATGGTTGTGTCCCATTCCTAACCACTATTTAAGAATAAAAATAATAATATAAAAGATAAAGTTTTCCTTTTCTTTGTAAGCTTAAGCCTTTAGATGGGATGGTTAACAAATATAATATGGCATCACATAAACAAAAATCCTAAGTTCAAACATCATTGCCAACCCAATACTTTAAACAGTTGCAAATGTTTGGCCCAATTGTACAATGAAGTCTAGCCACATGTGAGGGGGTATGTTAAGAATAATAATATCAAAAATTAAATTAGTTTAAGCTTTGAGATGGTCTGGTGGTTAACAATCCAATAACCATGACCTACTTAGTTTGTTTATGTTTAGCTCAGGCAATATAATCTTACTCTGGTACAACAAACAATGAAATAAATGAATACAGAAACTGAGCCAGCCTGACACATTCCAGTTATACCATAGTCTAAACCTAAAATAATCCTCCAACTCTTAACCCAATAGTTGCTAAATCAAAACTCCCATTCTAAATAACAATCCACATGCACACACACAACTCCCCCTTTATATCCCAAGGTGGGGTTAACTTGGTGAAAAGACAATTTGAAAAAAAAAAAAAAATAACACAAAAACTCTGCAATTTTCACAAGAATACTTGATTTAGTTTAAATAATGATCAGTCAAATTAGTGCAAGAAACACGAGGTATTAAGCTTAACAGATCCATTCATGTTTTATTTCAGTCTAAAATATCAAGGGTAATGTTGACTTTTTAAAGTATAAGAGTTTTTTTTTTTTTCCTCCAAACTATGCGGGCATAAAAGATCATACACATATTATCAAATGAAGAGAAGAAAGCATCTGGACTTTCATGCCCATATACAGCTTGATGCTGACATTGAGGAAGCAACTGAAAGTCAACACCAAATGATGTCAACAATTGGTACAAACAGTTATGTGCGAATGTAATCCTTACATGTTTTCTACCCAAAGTAGCAATAACTTTCTTGAGGTATGCTGGAAAGTGATCAAAAAAGTATGATAGCCATTTAGTTCCCTTATCCCCTCCCTCTTTTTCTTATTATGTCCATATAGTTTTCTTAAGTAGGTTATACAATCCAAATTAATGAAAGAAGAAATTCAGAAATCAGTGACACGTGACATAAGCTCTAATGATCACATGAAAAGCCATACCTTTGACATTTGTCTTGCTTAAGTTGACAACCTTTAATGAAGGCATCAGGCTCATATATGAGATAGCATGATCGTCTACCTCAGTGCAAGATAATGATATATTTTCAAGGTTGGGAACATTTCCTGATAAAACCCCCACTCCAGCAGAAGTCACTCCCGTCTTGCTGAGGTTTAGACTTCTCAAATTTGCTCCAACAGATGCAACCACTTCAACTGATTTATCATCAATCAAACTAGAGCTGAGATCCAAATGTTCCAACACCTTCATGCGAGACAAAAAGCAGAATTCTTCAAGAGAAGAGCTGGACATGTCCAAGAAGGAAAGAGAACTTGTTTCAACAAATAAAAGGGCTTCAGACACATCCACATACATAGCACCACAAAGAATGAGCTTCAATATAGGAGCTTTATCACCATGCCCTTCAAATATAGAATGAATGGTGCAATCACTCATGTTCAAGCATCTAAGAGAGGACAAGTTTGGCAGCTTTGAAACCTTGGTCCAAGCTAGATTGAGGAAGCTTAACATTGGAAACGATTTTAAAGCGTCAACCCCTTGATTAGATATTTTGCTTCCCCAAAGGTCTAGATACTGCAGTTTTGTCAAGACCTAATGGAATCACAGACAAGGGTAGTTAAATTGAAGATTTCATAATCTTACTGGAGTATAATGACTCCAATGTCACTGACAAGTTAAGGGAAAAAATGAAAACAACTAATTGAGCACATAAATAAAGAAAACTTCCATAACAACATGTATGCTAAAAAGTAAACACTCCTAGAAAGTATTGTGTCTGGGTAGGACATCCATATGGAAACAACACGTGCCATATATTACAGGTACAGATCACATGTCTTGTCTTTATTAACTTTTATCTCCTGTAGATTTGAACTCTTTGAAGGTGAAGAAATAAAAGCACCTTATAAGTTTAAGAAAATAACAATAAATCTAATAATAAGATAAAATGCACAGGGATTTATACCTCTAAGTTCCTTCTCTCTATAGACTATTTGATGTTAAGAAATCATTTTATGAAAGGAACCTCTAATAAAATATTTCAAACTTCTTTTTTCATAGTTTTATCTAAATTGGAGAATATGGAAGTTGATTTCTTATAAGTTATGAGAAAACAACATGGAATCCAGTAAAGATAAAGGCAATGATTTATACCCTATAAATTCCTTATCCAATAAACTATTTCATTTTAAGAAATATTGTTATAAATCACAGTCATCAAAACTGAACCAGCTAAGGTAATGTTTCAATGGTTCATCAGTTCAATGGACACCAGATTTACAAAATAGATATAATTTTTTGTAGTACTTTATATATTTAAATGAAAGATAATAATACAAGCAAAGATGTGGCAAACCGGTAAATATACCACTTTCACACCTTTAGCCTGGGTTTGAGGCCTAGCACAAGCATTCCTAGGAGATGTTTGGGAATTAGTTAAGTGTATTGCCCTCACTCATGGTGTTCTGATTCTCAAACCTGGTCCAGGTTTTTCCTTGACCAATTCAAGCCACAGAATAAAACAGGTCAGTCGTATCCACTCTGGATAACTATGTTATTAATAGAGCTCTCTAATAAAATATTTGATTACTCTTTCAAATTTGAAGAATGTGGAAGTTGGTATCCAGATGTTTTGATACAAAATTCTTATTATATGTCATCATCAACTGCACTTTATCTCAACCAAGTTAGGGTTGGCATGACATTCATAATGTCAATTGACTTCTAAAAGTCGCATTGACAATACAAACTCATGGAAAAGAGCAATGTGACAAAATTTTACACCAAATGACCTTCTTAACACAATCCTCTAATGAAGGAATGATGGGATAAAGTTCCAACATCATCTTCATATAGAGAAGTTTTATGCGATCGTGGTGAATAGAGATAATTGATAAGGTCATGTTCCATCACAGTTAATATTGTAAAACTAACTTATATAACATAGAAAAGTTTCTTACTATAAATATGTTGGTATATTTTAGCATATTAACGAGATTCAATTGCTTTATCAGTAAAAATGTTAACCGTAGACACAGGTTGCGATACCACCCTTGGCATCGTGAATTGGGTAAAACATCCTAATTTGCGAGTTGAAAACAACCTGAAACACTCTAGCTTGCAAACTAGAACTAGATAGCAAAAAATGGCAATCCAAATTTTCATCTTGATTTACAAAGGTTTTAGGCTTTTAGCATGATTTATGTCATCAAAGAATCTCTCCTTTTCTTTTGGTCAAGATGAAAGCATACTAGATCAGAGGGAGGTGCGCTTGCTAGTGATGGTCGAAGGTCCATGTCATGTACCTAGGGTTTAGCCTAGGGTTGGATTGGCAATCGAAAGGATCCGATTGAATAGAACCGAGAACAGAATGATTGGAGAGAGAATTTGGACAGAAATGGGGGAGAAATGGGGGAGAGTTACAGAAGGGAACGAAGGGGAGAACGTGAGAGAATTCTAGAGAGAGACAAATGAAAATATTCAATTATCATTCAACATGCTTTTCCATCCTCTCTAGTTGTGGCTTATATAGCCTCACAACATTGCACATATACCCATGTGCAGTTACAACAGTGACCATAACTGTCTATAGTTAAAACAAATATCTATAACAAAAAAAGGAAAGGAAATTACAAAATATGGTAATGCATGTAAGCTAAATACTATTATATTTCCTACTCTTTCTTTGGGGATCCTCAGGGTCATGACAATTCCCCCTCCTTAAGAAAATTCTTGTCCCCAAGAACTTCAGCAATTGGTCACTGCTCTTACCTAATACTAGTTCTCTCAATCTGTTTCATTCCTCTTTCCTTCTTTCTCCTTCTAGGTCTCTTCGTCTTCGTTCCTAGGTTTCTAAGATCAATTCCAGGCTTAAGTTGACCCAAAACTTCCATAGGGAATACTTTATCGAGTTCAAGCCCAATACAACCACTTCCGATAATAGCTATCCAATCAAAGCTTGGTCTCCAATCTATAGACATGGTCAGCCACTTCCGAACTGACATAGTTAGTAGCTAAACCTTGGAGTCTAACAGAAGGACTATCCATGATTGTGACTTCCATTAGTAGTTCATTATTGTCCAAAACAAGTAAGGGTGGCAGATCTACATCCATAGTTGAAGTTATTGTATCCCCATTCAACCCACGGCCATGCTCTGCTACAAAAATATTAACATTCTGGAAATGCAGCAATGGAAATTTGTAGACTTGCCTTGAATACTCAAACCAAGGCTGTCCGTGAACATTAGAATTAGGAGTTGCTGTGACTTCAATCCCAACCGATAGTTCCCCAGTGGCTGCCACAAGGCCTTCATCCCGACCATCTTTCCCAACATGATTTACAACCAAATTATTTGATGAAACAATATCCCTGCTTGGACTATCAGATGTATGGAAGCCATCTATATAGTAGTTCTCACCTCCAATCTGTTGTATCGACTGATTATCACCTGAATCATCAGCTTCCAATTCTTGTAAAGTGTGGTCTACACAAATCTCTCCATCCAATCTTCTTTCCTCTTCAAAATCCTGAGTTACCATTGATAAGTTCGCTTTGGTTCTAGCACCAACTTCCTTAATATTGACTGAATTTCCAATCAAAACCTCCTAATTCAATGCAAACAATTCAGCAACTCCTTTTTTCCTTGTGTTTGTTGGAATTTCCCTCTATATGAACTTCTTTTTCAACAATATTAGTTTGTCCCTTTGCATTTCCTGCCCTATCAACCTATTCGTTACAGACTCCCTTTGGATAATGCCTTTCACCACTAATATCATCACTGATGTTACAGTCTTCCTTCTTGATAATTCTGCCTAAATTAAAATACTCCTTGTGGCTTCTGCCTAAACCAGAATACTTCTTCTACTCAACATCAGAGGTGAGCAATGAATCTGATTCCTGCCAACTTGACTTCTCTTTCGACTGCTCCATTTTTAGGGATTCCTTTTTATTAAAACTTCCGCGATAATCATCGAAGAATTCAGCAAGAAAGCTGTAGTGATACTTCTTAGTCAGTATCATCGCAAACTCCTGCAACTGCTCGTGCAACTTACTGTCGAATTCCTCACACGTTTCATGTACCACACTTCTTGTTTCCTTATCCAATTAGCTGAACCCATTATCAAAATTCTTTTCCTATGCCCAAGGCTTCTGGACAAACTCCTCATGCCATCTGCCTTCAACTGAAAATGCAGCATTCTTGTGCTGCAATTGTGACCTCATTTGTTTCATGTGTGCATTGCTCCCCATGGCCTCACGAGCAGGACATCCCCTTGAAAATGCAACATCCTTCTACTACAATTGAGACTCCATGGGTCTCATACGTGCATTGCTCCCCATGGTCGATTTAGTGTAAGCAGTATACTTCAGTGACCAAGGCATAGAAGTTCTATACATCTTAATCCAATCCCCTTTGTGCGCTAATCGATTCTGAATTCAAATTGCCTCAAATGCACATGGAACTACCATCGGAACACCTGGTCTGCTTGCCTCCAAAAATTTAAACGAAAATTCAAATCGGCTAACCTGCTTCGCCTTCCCCATTTGAATCGGTAGTTGCTTGCTTGATGGAAATTAACCACATCAACAGCAATATTCGAAAATCGATCAAAGTTCTCTTGGCTAGATTGACATTGAAGTCCTTCTCCTGAACTCCAAACCTAATTGCTGCCACAACAAATACCTTCCAAATCAGATTGGAAGCTCAACCTATCCACTGTCAGTCCAGATTTGCAATGCTCGCGACCCACCGAATCACTGTACGCTAGCAGCAACCACTGGCTCGATTTCGAAATTTACCAAAATTGCTTCACCTAATCACCAATGTAAATCACCGTTGGAGATCAATAACAGAGTCGGATCCTCGCTTGCCTCCAAAAGTCGAACAATCTTCTTGATCACCTTCTTCGATCTACTCTGCTTGCGATCGCTATGGATTTAATGATCGTATTCCCCGCCAGCTCTTTCCAAAATCAGATTAGAAACGACCGCTTACCCGCCATCAATCACCTTCTTGCCTCGAGTTTTTCTTCTATGAGTCGCTTCTAGAATAGACTCTTGAATGTATCGACTCCAATCGCACCACTGAAATGGTTCGACTTTGTCGCTCCGTCAATTCTGCGTTGTTTCCAGAATCACCTCCTATGACTTGTTTCTTTTCGCCACTGATCGCCGGTCAGCGTTGATACCTATCATGGATCGGTTTCCGTCGCGGCTACGGAATTTTTCGAAATTCAGTTCGATCCACTTGGCTTGCTCATCCTCAATTCTGAACAAAATCACTAGAATCTTAGTCAAGCCAAACCACCCACCTCTCCTTCAAATCCAAGTCGACACTCACCCCCTCACATGTTGAAATCAATTCTGAGATTCAACCAAAAATCTCCTAGTTGTTTCTTTGTCACGAACGTGCAATTTACCGAAATAGTCAGAGTTGCACCGGAAGAAGAAACTGACGGCTAAGGGACTGCTCCAGGAGTCGCCTCTACCTCGTTTTCTCATATGTGCACCCCAATTATCGCCTAGGCCTCCTTTTGCTAGAAATCACTTCCAATTTCGAGGATCCAATGCTTCGGACAGCAACCATCAATATTCGTCGAACCTTAATCAACAACGAAAACTGACAAAAAACGATGCTCTGAAACCAATTTGTTGTGTACCTAGGGTTTAGCCTAGGGTTGGATTGACAATTGGAAGGATCTGATTGAATAGAACCGAGAACAGAACGATTGGAGAGAGAATTTAGATAGAAATGGGGGAGAAATTAGAGAGAAATGAGGGAGAGTTACAGAAGGGAACGAAAGGGAGAATGGGGGAGAATTCTAGAGAGAGAAATGAGAATATTCAATTATCATTTAACATGCTTTTCCATCCTCTCTGACTATATATAGCCTCACAGCATTGCACATGCACCCATGTGCAGTTACAACAATGACCATAACTTCCCATAGTTAAAATAAATATCTATAACAGAAAAAGGAAAGAAAATTACAAAATATGATAATACATGTAAGCTAAATACTACTATATTTTCTACTCTATCCTTGGAGATTCTCGGGGTCATGACAGTGCACCAAACATGTCACACACTGGCAACCTTCTACAGATGACTCTCATGCACTGGTAAACAAGTCATGTGTGAGCGCTTGCCTCCAGCAACTTGTTTCCGCCCAGTAGTGTTGCGAAAGGCAAGCAAACCACCTCAATGACTCTTCTGTAATATCTTGCAATTTCTTTTGTTTCTCAATGTTTTTTTTATGGCTTTTTGCTATTCACTATTTGTGCAAGGGCTGTTCTGGCTCCTAATTCTATAATATTCTGTAATATCATGGCAGTAAATGGCCCTTTATGCTGCTCCTAAAACATCAGTAAAGTATTAATTTTTATTAAAAACAAGATATATAATTTGGTTAGCATAAATTTAATATGGATCCTAGTAAATATTCAAAATGTACCATGACCCTAAATAGCATACTGGCTAATCCTACCACCACAAACCACCTATTATGCTAACTTATGTACTCTGTGCCGCAATCTTAGCAACTATGGTGTTGACCACTAAGCTGTGAAATACTTTCTTTATTTAGTCTTGTTGAGTTATATAGTTATAATCTAAGGTTAATCCATTGTATTTGTATATATAGGTGTATAATCTATGAGTTTAATTAGGTTGTAAATACATATTAAAAGCTAGAGTTTTCTTCTTAAGCTTCACATGGTATCAGACCTAAATACAAACCCTAGCAGCCACCGTACAAACCCTAGCCGCCGCCGCCCACATCACCGACGACCACCGTCGGTTGCGTCGCCACCGACCGTCGCAACCTGCTGTGCCACCGTCGTCCCAGCTCGGGCACAACGCCACCACTGTGCTCGCGCTATTAGTCTGCAACGGGTCTTCACTGTCCGACCACCGATCACACACACCGCCACCACTGTTGTGTTCACCGGCCTCTGATTTATCGACCCCCAGAGGATCATCGTCGTTGTCGCCGCCACGCGCCACCTCGCACTGTTTAGAGACTTTTTTGCTCCGATCGCGACACCGTCTTCACCATTGGACTAGTCTCCTTCAGTCCATTCCAGTCCAAGTGGTTTCATCGCCATCCGCTGCCATCTGCTGCTGCCAGTCACTAGCATCCACCATCTGCCATCCCCAGCGCGCCTCATTCTTTGTGCTGGATCATCCACCTCTCTGTTTGGCTACTTTTAACCCCTTTTGTTTCAAATTTGTTGATCTTGTAGGGCTCCCTTTTGTCCAACATGGCTGGTACCAGTAAATCTGGCTCATTATCTCGTATTTTGTCTCCCTCTCCATCCATTGCTACTAAGAAGTTGATGGACAGTTTCAATTATATCTCTTGGTCCAAGGTGGTTGAACTATGGTGTAAGGGTCAAGGTTTACAGGATCATCTAACTACCAAGGCCGAGAATGTGACCACAACTAAAACTGAGTGGCGCAGAGAGTTGATGCTCTATTGTGCAGTCTACTATGACAGACAATTAATCCTTCTCTTCATCCGATCTATACTAACTACACCATGTGCTGTGAGTTGTGGACTTAGGCTAAGGCACTATACACTAATGACATTCAACGTCTGTATTCAGTGGTGTCTAATCTGCTTAGTTTATGACAGCAAGGTTTGACTCTTCCTAATTTTCTTGGTCGGATGGCCTCTATTAAAGCTGAATTTAACTCCTTGTTACCTGCTAGTAAGACTGCTGGAGAAGATCTAGCTCAACAAGATAAGTTCTTCATGGTGTATACTTTTGCTGCCATCGGTCCTGAACTTGCTCCTGTTCGTGATCAGATTCTTGCTAGTCCTACTGTACCTACTATGGAGAAGTGTATTCTCGTCTTCTTCGAGTTTCATCTGTTTCTACAGTACCTCCATCTTCTGCAGGTGATCATTCAATTATGGCTTCACAGGTTCAGAGTAGTGGTGAACAAGGAGGAGATCGTGGTAATCGGGGCAAACGCCCCAAGTGTAACTACTGCCACAAGTGGGGGCATATTAAGGAACAATGTTATAAGTTGCACGGCTGCTCTCCTCGTGTTAATGTTGCTCATGCTGATGGTTCTCGATCTAAGTCTTTTGATGGTCATCTACCGCAATCTGTCCTTCTCACTGGGGCTGACTATGATGAGTATCTCAAGTATAAGATGTCTCAACAATCCTCATCCACAATTGCTTCTGTAGCCCACTCTAGTGATTCCATTGCCTGTGTCGCTCAGTCATCCTCTTTAGGACCATGGGTCCTGGACTCAGGTGCTTCTAACCATATCTCTGGTAATCCCCATTTGTTCTCTCATTTTACTAATTCTATTTCTTTACCTTCCGTAACATTAGCTAATGGGTCCAAAGCGGTTGCTAAAGCTGTTGGCACTGCCAAACCCTTATCTTCTCTGCCTTTAGATTCTATCATTTATCTTCCTCATTGTCCCTTTAATCTTGTCTCTATTAGTAAACTTATGCGTGCCTTAAATTGCTCTATCACCTTTGATGATCATTCTGTTACTATCCAGGATCGCAGTACGAGACAGATGATTGGTGTTGGATGTGAGTCGCAGGGTCTCTATCATCTCAACCTTTCTGCATCTCTTGTTGCTTGCTCGGTGACTGAGTCTCGTGCTCTCCTCCGCAATCGTTTGAGACATCCCAGTTTGGCTAAGTTTCAGAAGATGGTCCCCAGTTTGTTTAGTTTGTCATCTTTTCATTATGAGTCTTATCAACTTGGAAAACAGTCTTGCACTTCTTTTCCAAAGCGTGTCAATAATCAAGTTTGCTTTAGTTCATTATGATGTCTGGGGTCCTAGTTGTGTCGTGTCTGTTTGGGGTTTTTAATATTTTGTAATGTTTATCGACGATTATTCTCGTTGCACATGGTTATATTTAATGAAAAATCGTTCTGAGTTATTCTCAATTTTTGAATTCTTTTGTGCTGAAATCAAAACACAATTTCATACCTCTGTCCAAGTATTGCGCAGTGACAATGCCCCTGAGTATTTTTCTATTCCCTTTACTACTTTTATGTCTTCTCAGGGGATCTTGCATCAATCATCTTGTGCATATACACCATAGTAGAATGGGGTTGATGAGCGTAAAAATAGATATTTGATTGAAACTGCTCGCACTCTTCTTCTACATCATCATGTCCCCTATCGCTTTTGGTCTGAAGTTGTCCTTACTGCTTGCTATCTCGTTAATAGGATGCCCTCCTTGGTTCTTCAACACCAAATTCATCACTCTCTCTTGTTTCCTGATCAACCATTATATATTCTTCCTCCCCGTGTCTTTGGTTGCACTTGCTTTGTCCATAACTTGTCTCCCAGTTAAGATAAATTGTCTGCTCAGTCCATCAAGTGCATTTTTCTTGATTACTCTCGCCTTCAGAACAATTATCGGTGTTATTCTCCTAACACCCGCCGTTATTTTCTTTCGGCGGATGTTACCTTCTTTGAGTCGTCTCCTTTCTACTCTTCACCTCATTCCGAGTGTCAACCCATTTTTGAGGCAATCCCTCTTCCCGCGAGTCCTCTTGCTTCTATTCTCCCTGTTCCTTCTTCTACCCCATTGCAGGTGTATCATCGGCGTCATCAGCCTCGGTCTCCTCCCGATGGAGATGTTGTTCCTGCGCCTTCTCCCGTGTCTCCTACTACTTCAGTGACTCATGCTGCCTCACATCCTGCTCCAGTCTTTCCACCTGTTGCAGTTTTGCCATCTGAGGATCTGCTTCCTATTACCTTCGAAAACATATCCGTTCTTCTCGCAATCCTCACCCCATTTATAATTTTCTTAGCTATCATCGTCTCTCATCTCCTTTTTGTGCTTTTGTGTTTTCTTTATCCTCTATTTTAGTACCTAAGATTGTTAGTGAGGCACTTTTTGATCCAGGGTGGCGACAAGCAATGGTGGATGAGATGACTGCTTTGCATTCCAATGGTACTTGGGATTTGGTCCCTTTACCCCCAGGGAAATCTCTTGTTGGTTGTCAGTGGATCTATACTGTCAAGGTGGGTTTTGATGGGCAGGTAGATCGCCTTAAGGGTTTTGATGGGCAGGTAGATCGCCTTAAGGCCTATTTGGTTGCCAAGGGGTATACTCAGGTTTATGGTCTTGACTATGGTGACACTTTTTCCCCTATTGCTAAGATGTCATCTGTGCGTTTGTTTCTCTCTATAGCAGCTATGCGCCACTGACTGTTGTATCAGCTGGACATTAAGAATGCCTTCTTACATGGTGAGCTTCAAGAGGAGATTTATATGGACCCAACCTCCTGAGTTTGTTGCTCAGGGGGAGTCTGGGCAGGTTTGTAAACTCCGTCGCTCACTATATGGGTTGAAGCAGTCTCCTCGAGCCTGGTTTGGTCGTTTCAGTGCTGTCATTCAAGACTTTGGTATGACTCATAGTGAATTTGATCATTCGATTTTTTATGAACACACATCACATAGGAGATATCACAAATGAGATTAATTTGCGACAATCAAGCTGCATTATATATTGCTTCCAATCCAGTCTTTCATGAGAGGACCAAACATATCGAGATAGATTGTCACTTCATTCAAGAGAAAATTTTATCTGACTGTATTACCACAGATTTTGTCAATTCCAATGACCAATTAGCAGATGTCTTCACTAAATCTCTCATGAGTCCTCGAATTGAGCATATTTGTAGCAAGCTTGGTGCATATGATATATATGCTCCAGCTTGAGGGGGAGTGTTGAGTTATATAGTTATAATCTAGGGTTAATCTTATATTAGAGCCCATGGCCCATTGTATTTGTATATATAGGTGTATAATCTATGAGTTCAATTAGGTTGTAAATACATATTAAAAGCTAGGGTTTTCTTCCTAAGTTTCACAAGTCTTATGTTGCAATTTTTCATTACATTTGAATCAAATATCAATCTATATAAGATATAGAAGAGATTATATTTGCCATGCCCCCATCTATCAGATCATTCACATTTTAAAATTTCCACGATATCAGGCCATGACATTGTATCTGTGCTTCTTCGCAAATATAATAGGAGCAAACAACAAGACAATTCTTTCAATCCTACACAAATAAATTTATAAATCAAATAAATATAATTTTATAAATACATATACAAACTAGAGATTTAATCAATATTGAAGCACAATTATAGAGAACACAAAAGACAAAAGACCCAAGCTCATCATCATCTTTGTAATGATGATAGTGAGCTAAAGAAGCTGAACATATTGTGATCAAGAACTCTTCTGATGTATTTGTTTAGCTCAATTTGGTAACTCAATTAGGAGTAGCACCTTATGAGCCGCTTGCCAATTTGGTGGTTGTTTGTAAGTAGCTTATAATCTACATCACTACTTTTCCATGTTATATCCAAGACAAATGCTGAATAGATGTTTAAATGTAAGTTTTGTGTCCTTAGCATGCTAACAGATGACCAATACTGGTTATCTTTTATCATGGTGTTTGTCTGTTTGCACATCTTTTGGGTACTTCAATCTGTTACTGCTCACCTAAGTTATTTATATATTGCAGTGTAATACTCATTCTTGGACATCTTAGAAGAATTGAAGTTTCAAACTGGCATTCGTATTCTAGTCATGTTTTGCAACATTTTAAAGCTTGGATAGAACCCCAAAGCAAGGGGATTTCAAGCTGTAGTTGTTGGATTTTGTAGAGATTAGTTCAACATATGATTTTGCATATTTTCCAATCATGATCCATGTCTCGTTTCAGTCCCTTTTTTGTTCTTGTTATTGAAACCACCAGCCAACTAAATCAACTAGTGATAGGCATTCATGAATCTTCTTATAAGAGTGGCCAACTAAAACTTTCTTGACAAGTTTGAACCAAATCAAATGTCTATAACCATCACATCTACTGGTTCTCCGACACAGAAAAAGGAGGTGCCAAAGCAATTAATAGAAAAGGATGATATAAAATGCAGTCAAACAATTATGTACGCCTATCACATAATTGCACTACAAAAAGAGATGACTTCATGTCTAGAATTCTAGATGTCCATCACGCTCCATTCTTTTTAAAACGATAGCTTCTTTTTTTTATTATTATTTCTGAACCCTGCACATCCCATTTGGAGGCAGGTGTATCCCATACAAAGTGTTGGCTTTGATCCCATTTTTAGGGCCACGAACTCCACACAATTGATTCAATCCAATTAACAAAGAAGGTCAAACAAAATTAAATCATCATCATCAGTTGCACTTTATCATAACTGAGTTAGGGTTGGTGGTATGGCATTAATAATTTCAATTAACTTTGAAAAGTTACATTGATGATAAAAATCCATGCAAACGAACAATGTGGCAAAATTTTACACCAGATGCCATTCCTGGTGCAACACAATGACCTGATTAGTGATTATCACTTAATTGTATAAGTGATGAAATTTTGATTGATTGTTGGCTGCTTGAAGCCTAACAGCCAGAACATCAGGCAATGAATATTCTCCCCCATTAAGGGTGAATATTATAAAATATGAAACAACAATGCACATAGTGGGATAAATGCTTGGGTAATGAATGAAAATGAAAAATGTAACAAGGCTCGATGTAGCAATCAGCTAAAAGAATCACGAGAAAATGGATTTAAACCTGGAAACCTGTTAAAAGCATTACGTTACTGAAATTATACCTGAAGAGAACATAATGCCTGATCAGTGACAGGCAGACCTCCCAAGTCTAATTCAGACAAGTTCGAGAGTGAAGAGAGAAGTGAAACCCCTAGAGCAGTCACACCTGTTTTTGATACGTGTAATTTTTCCAAAGTTGGAATCGATGAGAGATGCCTAATGCCTGCATCAGTAACCTTGGAACACCTAGAAAGATATATCTCCTTTAAACTAGTCATGCCTGAAACCATAAAGAAAAACTAACACATGTAAGAAATCGTTTAGAACTCCTTACAACAACATATCAAACCTCAATCCCATGACTTCTAATGCATATCATGCCCAAGAGTTTTCCACCAAGTTTTTTTTATTCTTCGTTATGCTAAAAAAAGTTTCCAAATACGTGGGCAGCAATTTGACATGTCTTTGACTTGCTTAAGAAGTACAAAAGTTAATTTTACCAAATAAAATGATCCAGGTTCATTGGGTTGCATTAGTTTATCACATGAATGCCATATCTTGGTTACAATATGTCTTAGACACTTTTCCTTTTTTAGCCCATTGAATTTGCAATGACAAAATTGCTCATCTTCTCGTGAGAGACTGTATAGCTCTCTCTCCCTCTCCTTCCCTCTCAGCATAGATAAATGGGAGACAAGATGATATTGCTGCATGACTACAAGTGTAATGGTTTAGTGTGATGCCCATTAAATATAAGATACGTGACAGGCAATTAAGATGGTTTAGACATCGAGAAAAAGAATAGTGACACACTTATAAGGTGAGTGAATGAAATGGAAAAAGATTGTATCACAAGAGGTAAGAAAAGATCAAAGAAAACTTAGTAGAAACTTTTACGCATTACATGAGATATAATGACCTTATAGAAGATATGGTCATGGATAGAGATATTAGAGAGCTAGAATTCATATAGCCTAGCCCCACCTAGTGAGATCAATAGTTGTGATATTCTTCATGTTGATCAACGTGTAATGGTTGCACACTTGGAAGGATAGGGATCAAAGTAAGGATTAGTTCAATTAAGAATGGTAAATGCAATTAAGACAACAACTAATAGTGATAAACAAACAATCTTGGCAAAAAAGTATGGTGGGCCTTTGCTCTAACATGGCAAAGGGTGGCTTTGAGATGGTGGAACAACAAAGAAACTTGCAAAAGATTAAACAAGTAGAGAAGAAATTAGGGAAAGAAGGAGAAGAAGAGGAAGAAGAGAAGGAGAAACAAGTAGAAAGGAAGAGAGAGAAAGGAGAGGGCTTTCAGCAAAGAAGAAGCAATAATTTTATGCAATTAATCAATCAAAAACATACTTTCGAATTGCACTAATAAGCCAAGTGTATAGGGTTGATAAAACTCCTAAAATGCTTCTAAAACTACTCTTACCTAAGAGCAACTCCAAAGGGAGTTGCCATTTTGGGGTGCCAAATCACCCATTTGCAACTTTGAACATTGTTATGGCATCTCTGAATTATAAATTTGCTCCAATGGCAGGTGCCAAAATAGGGGTGCCATTTTAATATTTTAATATTTTTTATTAAAAAATGTAATTAAATTTAACGGTTATATTTTATAGAACTTTTTGGTTGAAATAGAGCCATTGAATTGTAACTAGAATTGGAAAAATGACAGAACGGTTCAATAGCACCTCTCCCTTTTCTCTCTCCAGAGTTTGAAAAATTGGCACCCCAAGAATATTGCTGCCATTTTGCAACCCTAGATGCCACCCCAATTGGAGTGAAAAATTTTAAATTTGGAGTGCCATTTCGACAATTATCAATAGTTATGGAGTTGGCACCTCGGATGGCACTCCCCCTTGGAGTTGCTCTAATACGGTAACCTAGTACTACTAAAATTTTATTACATAACCCACTAACAGCATGTTTGGTATGCAGATTAAATAGTGATGAGATAAATTTAAACATGTGATAAATTATAAAATAGTGATGGGACTAAATAATCCTATCCTATGTTTGGTATCCGAAATTTAAGGATACCAAATATTTAACCCCACAGAAGTTGGATAATATAGTACCTAAGGGGTCTTGGTATAAATTTATCCCATTTATGTGGGATAAATTAAGATTTGGCTTATAACAACCCATTTGAGATGCCAAACATGGTTATACCCAGCTAGATGGTATTACCATTTTCTTATTTGCATAGCAAAAGGGCATAAAAGTCCTATCACTCTGATGACAAAAAAACTGGTATCTTTATTTGTTTTGGTTCCTATCACTCTGATAATAAAGCATCTGTAGTAGATTAGTAGTTTTGTTGAGGTGCAGTCCAGGAGCAAAGATGATAATATGTGGGACATAATTTCCCTCCCTCCCTCACTTATACATGCATAGAAACATGCAAGGGCCCAGAGGAAACAGTATTTGGTAGTAATGGCAACAGCCAACTAGCAGTCTTGAAGTCAACTGCATGTGACAAGACAAGGGAAAAAAGAGCAATTACAGAATCCAAGATGAATTGAATTTTGAAAGTGGAGAGGATTTAAAGTTAAGAGTATGAATAAACAGTAATTCTTTAAAATTCTATGAATATAGTTTAGAGAATTCAACTCAAATCAAGAACTTTCTTTTCCTTTTTTTTTTTTTTTCCCGTTCAAGGGTATGGTGTTTCATATGCCATATTCTGGGGTGTATGTCAGTTATCCTATAGCAAATTACAAAATCAGCCACCTATCTCTGGAAAGAATCTAGTTTGATCTGAAAAAAATAGGCTCCCAAAAAGCAATCAAGTCACTGACTCAACCCCTTGTTCACTACTCAAGATCTTCCATTAGATGGCTCGCTCACGAACAATCTCACAAACACAAATAAATAATTCAATTTTTATTGTAATTGACCGAACACCAGGAAATGAGGTTAACGTGCTTACAATCACTAGGTCACTCATTAACTAACAAAAAAGTATGCTACACCTTTTGTTCATTAATTGAGACTGAAAAATTGGATCTCATGTAAAAAAATGAGGAAAACAGAATAGGGGAATGGTAAATTATCTAATCTGTGAAGCTTGTGTGGTAAGGTAAAGAAATGTCCATACCTGTAACAGCCCAAAGGGCAGAACTAGTAATTCTATAGCAACCAGCAACATTCAGCGAACTCAAATACTGAAATCCACCTAAGTACGTCATCCATTCCACATCCACAGAGTTCTCACCTCTCAGATCAACCACCTCTATGCTATACTTGAAAACTCTACAGAAATAAATATGGGATAGTTTAAAAGTATAAAAAGACAAGGTAGCACATCATAGAAAGAAAGTAGAGTTCATCATCCTGGATATAAGAGGGCACAATTTTGCTCACAATAACTCTGCAAAGATTTCTAAGTGTACTGCATACTAGTAGCACCATGTTTCAGAAAAAAAATAGTAATCATGTCTCCCAAGACTACATAGAAAGAAATGTAAAAGCTTCATCACTGAGCAAAAGATTAAAAACACTAGGCATTTAAAACCAAGACCTAGTGTTTCAGTCTGTTGTTACATATGCTAGTCAGCAAAACAAAGTTGTAAAAGAAGTACAACCTTACAAACATGATTTTCATCCAGGTATTGGCCAAATTCAGATCAAATTACGGTTTTTGCAATCCTCAAACCTAGTTTGACATTCCAAATAAAACTCATAACTTAACAAAGTACAACTGTACAAGCATGGTCTTCAGATAGTGAAAAGACAAACATACACATTCCAGATCCTGAAAATATCACACCTAGTATTCATACAACATGTAAAAATAGAACAAAAAAGAACTGTTAAGATACAAAAACAAATATATTTATAGAATTCGACCATTACTTCATATATGTATATACTATATAGGCATATATACGCGTGCAAACTTCAAAGATTTTATAATCAGGATGCTACAGATTATCTGTTAATTCAAAGTTATGTACAAATTCCTGCAAATGTGAGCCTCAATTTTCAGATCACAGCACAAGAACACGAGTATTATCATGATCCATCAAATTCTTTATTACGATCCAAAATTATGTATATCAAACTAAAAAAGTTACAATTCATGCAAATTTCAACCTCAATTTTCAATCACAGAGAAACAAAGTCGAGCAACTAACGCTTGTAGACAGGATACCGCAATTTCGTAGTTGAAATACAAAATTACGTTTAACGAACTAAAATTGTTACAATTCATGCATTGAACTTCAATTTTCAGATGACAGAATAAGGAAATCTGACGCTTCTATGAAACGGGATACAGCAAATTCAAGGTAAAAATCGGGGATTGTTTGACGTGGTCAAATGGTTAAAGTTAGATCAGACGATACGGAAATCAGAGCCACCGCGAATTTGAGAGAAGAAATTGCAAGAATATCATGTAGACATATTGTTTGGAAATGAATAGAAATGGTCAAGCGAAATGATGAGAAACGTAAAAACGTAAGGTGACGTACTCAAGGAGGGAGGGATAGAGGAGGCCGCGACAGAGGAGGCGGTGGAAGAGAGCGCCGGCGATCTGAGGAGGCAAACGTTCGAGAGTGCGACGCTGTCTCCGCCACGATTCGACAGCGTCTCTGCTCTGTGACGCCGCTTCAATGCAGAGATGAACCAAGCTTCTCTTCTCTTCGCGCTCTTCCTCACTCTCCATTCTCTGCAAATTAGTTACTATGGCGACGACGAAGACAACGATGACCTGTGAGAGGGTTTGGGCGAATGCTCGGAGTCTTTGGGCTCAGAACGTTGAAGATCGATTTGGAAGTCTAGGCATCAAATTGAGCTTATCAAGGAATGCACTCATTTTATACTTTCGGGGCCGCGTCTGGGAAGAGAAAATATGGGGAAAAACCGAAAATAGGATAATTTTATGGGCTAATTAAAAAATATTTATCTAAATTTCTAATTTTAAATAAATTTTATACTTTTAATATTAACCTCTTATTTTTATTTAATTTCAAATATAAATTATTGTTTGTGCCGTCAGATGTTGTTATCAAAATATAAAATGATAAATTGATCTGTGCTGAATAAATGATGATGTGACAAAAATTTTGTATTAAAATTAATTTTTCATTATTCAATTTGATGGATCTTAATATCCTAAAGTAATAGGCGGACAAAATGAGCGAATAATGGCCATACATGCATGAGGGAGAGCAATAGTAGTTTGTTTTACTCTAATTAATGATTGGGTTCGATTTTTTTGTTATATCAGTTTGATTTAATTAATTTTTTAAAAAATTTAATTTTTAATTTTTAGTTTGATTTTTTTAATCAAAACAATCGAATTGATCGAACTTTAAAACTATGAAAACCCAGAAATTCCTCAATTTCTAATTACAACCAGCTAATAACTCAAGTACTTGGATTGAAATTTTATCCCGTAATTATACAACAACGGAAAGAAATTAAATATAAATACACATTTCAAGAGTATTTCCTTACATAATAAAGCACCAATCAATCAAATACAACAATTACAGTATCTGAGCCCCTATCACAACTCACAGCCCAAAGATCTTTTTAGTTGAGATTGCTCTGTACATATTGTCACCTAAGACTGACAAGCCAAATGGTCTTAATCATAACATCAACTCCCACACCTGAAATGATATTAAAAACAAGATGAAATACAATGTTCAAGCACAACAGAAGAATAAATATATCCCACCAAATGGTGTGTAGTAAATGATAATACCACACCATACCATGCATCAAGATATCAAATGCATAACAAAAGTATATGTACCAATGCACATAACGATCTTTAGGACCCACATAAAAAATGTATAACTTGGTGTCCAAGTCCCAGCATACAAACCTATCACAACCATGACTGGCTAACATAATAAACATGGACCTGAGGCCCTCATAACACAATCCACATAAGCTCGAAACTCCCATAACACAATCCACACGAGCCTAAGGCTCCCATCACAACCACATACTGGAGTTCGCGAGTCATAGCTATCTGGAACCTAGTTTCCATACCACAATCTATATCAAACGGTAACCATACAATGCAACAAATAATAAATGCAATGACTTTTGTAGCATTAAGGTGATAACAAAACTCCCATAAGCCAAACATCATGCCATGCTACGCTTAAGTAGTAATTCACACAAGCGAATGTTTTAAATACATATACTCGCGTAACATACATAAGTCAGCACTCAATAGGCCAACCGTGTCATGCCAATGCTCACACCCCCAACACATACAAACATAATCCCTAATGAATGCAAGCCCAATCTCATGCACTACAATGCCATCCGATATATCATATAATGGCAGAGTCGGTCGATAGTGACCAAGCATCGGTCGACAATCTGAGACTAAGAACAACCGGTCGACAGTTGTCCTCAACCCGATCAACGATTTGCTCTAGTGTCACTGAACAATCAACACGACACCTCACCGGACGACAGCTCATGCCCCCATTACCACGACTCACACTTGTGGTAAACCATAATTACAACCAAATCTCGCCAACCCTCTAGGAACATGTCCCAAACTGGTTCGGCATTATTCCCAAGAAAGTAAGGGCGATACGATACCCCATAAGCACTTATCAAATTCAACCCCATAAGTCTCCTATTTAATTTAATTTGCACAATAAATGTCCATAATGCATATAAGTAATTTCTGGAATCAAATCGAGTTAGGGAAAGGAATGGAATTCGTAAATCGAATGAGACTTTAAAAAAAAGTAAGGAGCTTATCTTTAATTAACTGATTTTGATATTTTTCTATCCACACATCATTAAATTAATACACGTTATAAAATAATTTTAATTCAATCAAAATTAGTAAAATCATGCCCTAAGTTAAATTCCAACAGTACAATATGTTCTACATAATTTTTCTTACTTACCTGAATATTTAAATCTATATTACACTGAATGTTTATTGCATTTCGTGGATTTTTCTTCTCATTCCCCAGCTTGTTTTCATCTTCTCCCCAATTTTCCTTCTTTGTATACCCAATTCACTACCCATAACATGCTATAAAATAGAGATTTAAAGGTAAAATGGAGAGCCACCAGAAGTTATCGCGTGGCAGCCCACAAGAGCCACCGCCTCACATGAAACGACACGGCTTTAGGGCGCCATTGGCTGGAAAATTCTAGCAAAAATCTCTTTAGTACGCACAAACCCCAAGGCTACTCCCTCACGTGATCGCCTACGCTACATGCTCTTTCCATTATTGCTTGCTTCAATTTAATTTTAAACTACTCTCACCACAGTTTTCAAAAATTATGTTTAGACCCCACAACTTTCATAAATTATCACATATACCCTACTTATTAATAACCCTTATATCCCAATTTTTCAACAATTACTTGTTCATTTCTTTTAATACAAAATAATTATATTTCTTTTTAACTCACAAATATTCAATAATCACTACAAATACAATAATTAATAATTATTAATCATTTTCGATTTAAATTAATAATTATTAGTTGTTCCTGAATTATTGGGATGTTACAAAAATGAAGTATTTTTTTTTGCATTTCTATCGATTAATTTTTATTTGAAATGACATTGTTCTATCAATTAATTCAATTTTCTTTGATTTTTTTGTGTTTCTTCAATTTAATTGATTTAGCTTGATTTATATGGTTTGAATTTGATTTTTTTTATTATCAATTAATTTAATTTTTTGACTTAATTGGTTCATTCAATTCAATTTTATTTCCTAATTCAGTTTAATCGATTAATAAATTTTAATTGATTCGATAACAAAATCAATCGTTTATACACTCTTAGTCAAAGGCCATGCTATCGAACGACATGGCCTCTAAGACCCCATCAACTTTGATGAGACCTCCATTCAAGTGTCTAAGATGACCCATAATTAAGAAACTAATAGATTATTTCTATAAATCGAGATCATGATCAAGATGTCGCATTCCATTAGAGGGATAAGTCAAATCACATTTCCAAGCCTAATCTCAATCAAGGCTTAGAAAAAGTAAGGAATCTCAACAAGTTTCAAACCCTCGATCTATAACTACTTGCCCGTGTATTGTATTATTAATAAGTTACTATAATTAAAAGCATAATATTCTGTCTACTTTAATCCCCACCTATATGTCGGGCCTCCTCCCTTCCAGTCTCTTTCATTTGTTTGCCTTGTCTTCCGCTGGGTTGACTTGAATTTGAGTGGCGGCCAAGACACCTAATTAAAGCAGATGCCAAGTAGTTTGGAGTGGTGGCAAAGTTTAAGAATGCTATAAATATAACATTTATAATCCTTTCGAGGGTCTTGAAAGGGATAATAAAATATAAGTGTTCAATAATTATATTTATGTGAGAGGGGTATATAGGAATTTATGGGTTTGGGTTTGTGGTAAAATTAAGAAAAAAATATAATTTTTTAGTATTATAATTTTTTGCTCTCATGTATATTAAGATAGCGTTTGTTAAAATGAACAAGATAAGAAAGTATCAATATAAGATCAAAAAAATTTTCTGACTAAAATATTGAATGACCAAGATAAGCCACTAGAACATATTAACATTTTTATCAAATTATTTGTTAAATTTTTTGGAATTCATTAAGAATTATATTTTTTTTCTTTTATATGTTTGTTAAATACATATGATAAGTATCAAGATAAGAATTTTTTTTTTACCAAAATATCACTATTACTAAATTCATTCAAAACTGTATGTTAATATCAACAACAAAATTATGATTAAAATAGTATTTCATTATTAATGTGAATTGTTAAAAACTGAAAACAATGTTTTATTTTCTAAATTCATGTTCAAAAATAGATTCTAAAAAAATTAAAAAGTAAAAATAATTATTGATGGAATTAAAATAATTTCATTTAGATAATTAAATATTGTCAAAATATAAAATAAAAAAAATAGACCAGCGGAGGAAGGAAGATTGAAGAAGAAGAAAAAAGAAGAAAAGGAAGAAAAAGATCGCAAGAAGATTTATAAGGTCAAAGATCGATAGAGATCGAAAATCGAATGAAGGGAAAGATATGGAAATTTCCAATCAATTCTAAATTTTAATTTCTATTCATTCTGAACACTGTAAATTTCAAAGCTTGAATGAAACCTAGCCCTTAATTTGTTTCAGCGGGACAAAGCGAGAGAGATGAGGGAAGGACTGCACCTAGCTGTCATTCTAGTGTCATCGTTTGTCCCTATTTGTCGGCGACATAGTGTTGTTCCAGCAAGCCGCGTGATCTTGACATTAGGGGATTTACAATGGCAACAAGTACTCAAACAAGTTTTACAAATGCCAAGATGAAGAAATCGGTGAATAGGGGAAAGTTCGGTGGTGAAGAAGAAGATGAACATGTGAAAGAAATGGATGAAGAAAAAGATAAAAATGTGAAAAGAAATAGGTGAGGGTTTTATATAAGGGCATATGGATAATTTAAGATTATTTATAAAATATCAGATAAATTTATTTGAAAAATAAGGTCAGATAAATTTACTTGTAAAAAGTAAGATAAGAGTCACGTGAGAGTTTTTTTTAGATATTATTAAATAAATTTAACAAACATATTAGTAAATAAAAAGTCCAAAATAGTTTCTATATCTTACATTTTCTGTCCCATAGAGTAGTTAACAAACACTAGCTGAATAAATAGGTATCTCTTGGTTGACATAGGGAATAAAGCATGGAACCATGTAAATTTTGAATGTTCCTTTTTTTTTTTTTTTTTTGAGAACAAAAAAAAAATGTCAATTGGATTCACACTTTATATTTGAGAAGTTTGATGAAAATAAGGATGTATATATATATTTCAAATTTTCTTATTTTATTAAAGTGGTTTAAGATCGAATCTTAATAATTAAAATTGAAATATATATATTTATATAAATTTTGACTATTAAGAAACAAACGTTTACATCACCATACATCTAAAATGTCGACGTTCAAAGTTGGTCGACTGTGGTTTGTGGCCCGCAATGAGAGAATGAACATCAATGCAAAAAGGAGAAATAAATAGAACAAATAATAGATCACACACACAAGAAAGTTTTTACGTGGTTCGGTCAGAATAATGCATAGTCCACGACTGTTATCTAGTTATTCTGGCAGAGTAACAGTATCTTATTCATCATCCCCATACAATGATTTTTTTATCCCTATTTATAGTGTGGGATGTTTACAATTTTTATAAAATCTAAAATGAGAGGATAATATTATGAAGACAATACGTCCTTGTCAGCTCCATAAAATCAGGAATAGATTCTGCATTATTAGGGATCTGGTTTGTCTCAAATAAGATAGGTGGACATCGCCTTCGATTATTCCACGCTCTTTTTGCTATGCGAGCTAAACGGTTCGACCAGCGAACTGAAAGCGTCATTGGGAGCTCGCTAGATTTCGCGGTTTGAGCTCGGGTTTCGATGTTATGCGACTTTGCTCTGACGACCTCGACCTTGAGCCCGTTGGACTTCGGGAGAAAATACCCATAAAATGAAAAAAAATAATTATTACAAACCACTATGCTTAAAAGCGAGCCAATTATTAAGCAAGCAAACATCTCCTTTATTCATGAACATTCTCCTTTCTCTTGGAGCTACTTGGACTACCTAGCATGTTGAATAGTCAATAAGTGATGATATTAATGCAACAATACTATTTTCTTGAGCTCCATGAAATACTTTTGATCTAAGACTACAATGTAAGGGAAAATACCCTCAGGTCTGAAAATACTCTAATGCCCTGAAAATACGGCTATTGACAACCATGTCACATGCCCGTCAAGAAGCCACTCCCTAGACGTCATCCTATGTAGGCTCGGAAATGACACGTAGCAGAAGCGTATCACCATACTAGCTGGCCTGTTACCCATGAGGATTCTCTAGATTCCTTGAGATCAACCATCCTGCCGAGGATCATGGAGATGGGAGCTAGCCCAAACCCCTCGGAAGCGATTATGGAATTCATATCAGTAAGATTCTAGCTTCGCGAAGAACAGGATAAAGATCTCGGTGATTTGAAAAGAATCCTTACCTTAGCAAGGGTATAAAGGAAGAATGACTAATGAGTAAAGGGATCGAACTCTTTCTTTCTCTAAAGTTCAAAATTACACATCTTAAGCTTATTTTTTATCTAACAATCTGACTTGAACGTCGGAGTGAGATCGGGGGAGCAAGTCCCCGTCTCCATTGCAGATACTCTATCTGAGGCAAAAGAGGGTGATCGGCCACCACATCATCAGCAAGTTAATATACTATTTATGTCATTAGGAGATCTTGCCCAGTCATTATCTGGGAATCCTATCAACTTACTGCTTAGTTCTTTGACATATTTGATGCCCAGATTTCTTGTTCCTTGCAAGTACCTTAAGATCCTTTTTGTTACTACATAATGAAGTTTGCTAGGCTTGCTCATAAATCTTGAAACAATACCAACTAAATGAACAATGTCAGTTTGGTATAGATGACGTAAATGAGATAGCCAAAAAGACTTATGTATGCCTTTCCATCACTCTCACTTGCTCCATCATCTTGTTGCAATTGCTCATTGAGAGCCATTAGATTTGCTAACAGGTCTGCAATTCTCTATATGAAATATTTTAAGCAAATCAACAGTATATTTTTCTTTAGAAATAAAGATCTCTCCTCTTGATTGAATGACCTGAATTCCAAGAAAATATTTCATCAACCCAAAATTTGTCACCTCATATTCTTTCGTCATTGCAGCCTTGAATCTTTAATAATATTTTTAACCAGTCCCTAAATAAATCAAATCATCTGCCTATATGCAGACCATAAGGAAATATGTTGCTGCTCCTTCTTTAAGTCCATTAGAGAAGTCTCAGATGGATTGATTTGAAATCCATGTTGTTGAAAGTAATGCCAATCTTATTGTTCCACACTTCAGGGAAATATGTGTGTTTTAAGCCACACAACACATTATGCAATCGATTGCTTTTTTTCTCCTTCTCTTTTACTTCATAGCCTTGTGGTTGCTAAACATAGACTTCTTGTAATTCAACATTTAAAAATGTACATTTAACATCGAGTTGATATGCACTTGCAACTCTATTTTTGAGCTGCAATAGCAAGAACAGTCCTTATAGTTTCCATCCTCACAACTGGTGCAAAAGTTTCATTAAAACCTACTCTTGGCTGTTGAAAATAGCCTTTTGCAACCAATCTAGCCTTATGGTTTTGGATGCTTTCATCTTTGTTATACTTGGTTTTGAAAACCCATTCAACTCAATTGCTTCTTTCCCTTTTTGTACCACCTGCTCCCAAAGTGTAATTTTTCTCAATGTTTTCTATTTCGTCATTCATGGCTTCCTTCCATTTCTCCTTTTTCATAGTAGCTCGAAAGATCTGTGGCTTACTTGAAAATAATTCTGTGTTATTTGATTCATAAATCTCTACTGAAGTATAATACCTTCTTGGAGGAGTTTTTGAATCTTCACCTTTAGAATATGCTATTATTTTGGCTTTTTTCAAGGTTGTAAAAGGGAGAAGCACCTTATTATAAGAATACATGGTTAGAAAATCTGAATCCTGTTGAAGTTTGAGCTACATCTATTTCCCAACTCTAAGTAGCCAGTTCATCAAATATAACGGGGTTGAAGAGGTGAGATGGACTGATTGCATGTAAGATGCAACCAAAAACTTTTAACTTATCTACCATTGGCTTCCAGTAATTGCAAGATTTGAAAGGCATCTTATTACCTTTTGTTTTCTTTTCTTTTTGAGAGCAGTTGAGAATACAAGCTATTGTTGATCGCTTCTACCCAGAACTTGTTTGAAAGTCCTTTTCTTTTTAACATACTTCAAACCATCTCCATTTTCATTTGATTTTCCCTTTTCGTGACACTGTTCTACCAAGGTATATGCATGATTGTGAGCTTCCTCTTCATTTTTCTTTGCAATAATCAAGAGAGCGCTTGTAAATGAACTCTCTTTTTCAATCAGTTTTGAGTGTTTTCATTTGACAACCACTTTGCTTTTTTGCATAAGCTTTGAATTGTAGGAAAATGGTCAATGGATCTGATATTAATAGGGATATGGATAGGGTTATTTTGAGATTGTTTTATATTTCAATTTTAATGATTCAAATTAGATTTAGATTGGGATTTATTTTGTTATCTTTTTTTTTTTTTTTACTTGTTTCCATTTTTATTAGATGATTAATATTATAGGATTTGAATTTGAATCATAGTAGAATTTAGATTCCTAATCAGATTATAGTTAGTATTTTCACTCGAACACAACAATACATTTATTTGTCGAGAATTGTATTCAAGTTATAGAGATTCTACAAGAAAGAAAATAATTAAAGGGCACGAGATATTTTCTATACAAACACTCAGATGCTTAAGTTAGATCTCTGTCTTTAAAAGAGATAGCAAAGCTCTTTCTCGGATAGAAGTCTTAAAGGGATGGGGGCTCTCCTATTTATAGAGGAACTTGGGGCTTAATGATGAGTATCTTTGGTATTCTGAGATTGATTAGGATTAGGATTAGGACTTCTAATAGACAAGCCCTATCCTCTGCAAGATCTTCAAAGGGATTTTTGACATTCGGAGTTGCTTGTCTTTTTTTGGGAACACCTAGTGGGAGTCTTTGAGAGACCTCCAAGTCTCCTGTCCTTTCCTCCTTTTGTGAGATTACTCTACAAGAGAGTCTCCTAGAGACCTCTAGGTCTCCCAAACCTCCTTGTGACAATATCTTTTGGTTTTGGTCTTTTTGAATCTTCACCCTTATGGGTTTTGTATTTGTGGGCCTTGAACCTGTTAGGATTAGATTTGGTCTTCAAATGAGGCTTATGATTTACTCTTTTTTACTCAGTTTCAATTATTGAATACATTGGTATTAATCTCTTCTCTTTGCTATTCTTTCTCTTATCTTCTTCTCTCTTGGGTTTAATTCTTCTCAAACTTTACTTCTTCTTGTTAATCTTTTCTTTTTCTTCCCTATTTTCTGCAAAAATTTTCTTTGTTATCCCATTTAAGATATTTTATCAAGAAAATAAACCCATATCATTCTAGTAAAATTATCAAGAAAGAGTAGAAAGTATTGTTAATTTTCAAAAGATGGAGGTAAGGCTAATCCGCATTTATAAGCATGCATAACTTGGAGCGCGACCTCTCCAAGTTTGTTTTTTATTATTAAAAAAAACATATGCATCTTTCTATTTATGCAACCTTCGTAAGCCCTTGCATTGTATCCACAACACTGTCACAACCTAGTACTATCCTAAAGTCTCCACAATTAGCAATTGCTTTGCCCTTCTTTCTCACCAGTAATAAAAGTGTTGTTGTTACGTAGCAATTTTTTCTCTTTTAAATAAATTCCCGAATGGATTGTTTAATTATCTCTAGTTGAAGTCCTAATTAGTAGGACTAAAGTAAGGAGTTGAGTCCAAGTTGTTAGGAAAGACTTAGCATTATGGGAAGAGCTAGTCTTCTCCTTTTCAGATGGAAGTAGATCACTGTAACTTCTTTTTAGGCAGTGAACACTGAGTTGGATGCCCATATAAGATAAGGCAGATCTTGAATAAAGTAGAGATTTTTATTCCTTTTCAATACTCTGTGTTATATTGGAGGCCAAGGTTCCTCAGTCAACCTAAGTGTATACTTTCTCTTGCTTTAATAGGCTATATTTTCCCCTGCTTCACAATAGGTTCCAACAAACAAAAGAGGAAGAGTCCTCAGTACGTACCATTGTGGTATCAGAGCAAGGGCATGGATCAAAGAGTGGAGAAGTTGGAAATTGAAGTGGGCTCTCTCACCACTGGTCAACAACAGATTCTGGAGAAGATTATAGAGATATTCGATAAGCTTAGCTGACAAACCATTACGCCTCCACTCGAGCGAGAAGAAGGGCAGAACTCAATGGCTCCACCCAGAACCAAGGGGAACGATCTGGCAACATCATTGGAACTCGTCAAAATGGTTCACAGCAATCCTACCCTCCAAAATTTGTCAAATTGGATTTTCCACGCTTTAATGGCGAAGAAGACACAACAAGTTGGGTTTTTAGGGTGGAACAATTCTTTCAATTCCATCAAACGCCGAAAGAAGAACGTGTAGCGCTTTCATCCTTCCATTTGGAAGGAGATGCTCAGTTGTGGTACCAATTACTTAAGCAAGATAGGGGTGTGATGACTTGGCAGGAGTTCTGCGATGGCCTGCATCCATGGTATGGCCCTTCACAATTCCAAGATTTTTTTGGTGAGTTAACTAAGTTGCAACAAGTTGGATCTGTACGTGATTATCAGTCCAGATTTGAGAAGTTGTTATCTAAGACAAAACTGCCAAGTTAGTTGTTTTATTAGCGAACTAAAGGACACCATCAAGGCTGATGTACTCTCTGGGTGTCCTACAACTTTATCATCTGCCATTGGCTTAGCCTGCTTATACGAAGCTTGTAATGCCTCGCAACGGCGGACTACCTCAACACCAGATTTGAAGAAGAATTTTCTACCCAACAAGGAGATAACCACCAGCATCGCTACTCTTCTAGTTCAGAGAATGTCAACAACCGAATTGCAGGAGCGACGTGTAAAAGGGTTGTGCTATAACTACAATGAGAAGTTTGTTCCTAAACATTGATGCAAGAAGTTATTTTTAATTGAAGCTTGTTATGACGAAGCAGATGGAGACATTATTATGGATGAAGAAGAAACCAATCATGAAGACTTCAAAGAGTTGCCTGAGATTTCTCTACATGCTATTTCATGCGTATGTGCATCAGAAATAATGAGGGTAAGGGGAGGCATTGGGCACGTGTCAACCACTGTTCTGGTAGATTCAGGAAGCACTTATAATTTTATGAGTGAAGTTCTTGCTAAGAATGTGGGTTTACAACCAGAGCATGGAAGACGATTTGAAGTTGTGGTGGCTTCAGGTGAAAAATTATCTAGTCCAAGTAAGTGCACTAATGTGAAGTTTATTTTACAAGGAGTGCCTATTTTTGTGGATTTTTACTTGCTTCCGTTAGAAGGATATGATATTGTGTTGGGCATGCAATGGTTGTGTACACTTGGCCCCATCTTATGGGACTTTGCTAAGTTGCAAATGAGGTTCAATGTGACAGGTAAATAGGTGGTTCTTCAAGGGGTTTCCATTCCTAAGGATAAGGTAATTAGGGGACTTAAATTCAACCGTGAAGTAAGAAAAAGTAAAAAGGGAATGTTGCTCCAATTGTTCTCTCTTGGAACCCCACTCCAGAAGGATGAGGTTGGATTTTAACATACACATCCACAATTGTAGTAGATTTTGGAAACCTTCCAGGATATATTTAAAGACCCAACTGCCTACCACCTCCACAGGCCCATGATCACAAAATTCCCTTGATTGAGGGAAAAGGACCTATATGTGTCAAGCCCTATCGTTACCCATATTATCAAAAAGCTGAGATAGAAAAGTTAGTGGCAAAAATGCTCTCTTCTGGCGTGATCAAACATAGCAACAGTCCTTATTCATCACTAGTAGTCTTACTTAAAAAGCATGATGGGTCGTGGCATATGTGTGTTGACTATCGTGCTCTTAACAAGATCACAGTCAAGGACCGATTTCCAATTCCAGTTATTGATGAATTAAATGGAGCAAAAGTATTCTCGAAGCTTGATCTGCGAAGTGGGTATCATCAAATTCAAGTGGCACCAGAGGACACAACAAAGACGACTTTCCGAACGCATCATGGCCATTATGAGTTTTTGGTAATGCCATTTGGCCTCACCAATGTTCCATCCTCCCTCCAAGCTCTAATGAATGAGGTATTTCAAAACTATCTGCAAAAATTCATCCTTGCATTTTTTGATGATATTCTCGTATATAGTAAATCTTGGGGTCAACATTTTCAGCATTTAAAACTACATTGGTTGTACTAAGATCTCACAAATTATTTGCTAAAAAGGAAAGTGTAAGTTTGGTTAAGGTGAGGTGCAATACCTCGGCCACATAATTTCTGATACAGGTGTTGTTGTGGATTCGGACAAAATTTCTGTGATGATAAGTTGGCCTAAACCTACCACACTTAAGGCTTTGAGAGGCTTCCTTGGGTTGACCGGTTATTACCAAAAGTTTATCCAAAACTATGGTAAAATAGCTCGACCACTTACTGTAATGCTAAAGGACTCATTTGTATGGACACTAGCTGCTGAATCAGCTTTTCAAAATTTAAAGGAAGCTATGACTAAAGCTTCGGTATTGGCTCTACCTAACTTCTCAAACGAATTTATTATTGAATGTGATGCTAGTGGATTGGGTGTGGGAGCTGTCTTAATGCAAGCAAGGCCAATAGCGTTCTACAGTCAAGCCTTACAAGGGAAGAACTTGTTGTTGTCCACATATGAGAAGGAGATTTCAGCATTAGTACTAGCAGTGCAAAAGTGGCATCCATATTTATTGGGGCGACAATTCCTACTGAGAACTGATCAACGTAGCTTGAAGTATTTGTGGGACCAGAAGATTACTACTACAGCTCAACAAAAGTGGTTGTATAAGTTGATGGGATTTGATTTTGTTATTGAGTATAAAAAAGGGGAAAGAGAATATTGTGGCTAATTCTCTCTCTAGAAGAGAAAATACAGGAAGGGAAAATAGAGAACTTGCAGCTATTACCCAACCAATTCCTAATTGGGTAAAGGCTATCAAAGAGGAAGTTAAGTCCAATTCAAATTTGCAAGGATTAATTAAGCGCATTCAAGGGGGTGAAGTAGTGGGCCCATGGGAATTCAAGGGTGGAGTTATCTCTTTTAAGGAAAGGATTTATCTTGCTGAAAATTCTTCCTTAATTAAAGATACTATTAGTCAGTTTCACAATAGTACACATGAAAGGTATCAAAAAACTCTCCATAGGATTAGAGCAAATTTTTATTGGAGGGGTATGAGAAGAAATATTAAAGAATTTATTGTTGCCTGTGATACATGTCAACGGCACAAAACAGAACAACTTTCCCCAGCAGGTTTACTCCAGCCACTTCCTATACTAAGCCAAGTATGGGAAGATATTTCTATGGATTTTTTGATGGTTTTCCACTATCCAAGGGAAAGACCACTATTTTTGTGGTTGTTGATAGGCTAGCTAAACATGCCCATTTTATTCCCTTATCACATCCATACACAGCTATTGGAGTCGCACGAATTTTCTTTGATAATATCTTCAAGTTGCATGGAATGCCTAGGACTATTGTATGCGATCGAGATCCCACATTCACTAGCAAATTTTGGTCAGAATTGTTCAAATTGAATTGCACAAGTTTTAATTATAGTTATGCATACCACCCTCAAATCGATGGTCAAAGCGAAGTGGTTAATCAAACAATGGAGATGTACCTGCGATGTTTCACAAGTTCATAGCCTAAGGAGTGGAGTAGATGGATAGCATGGGCCGAGTATTGTTACAATACAAGTTGGCATTCGGCTATTAAAACCACTCATTTCAAAGTCGTATATGGCCAGCCAACCCCCACCTTATTGTCCTACATTCCAGGCATGGCTAAGGTTGAAGCTGTGGAGAGACAATTAATGGATCGAGATCAGATTATTAAAGAACTGCAAACTACACTCAAAGAAACTCAGTCACGCATGAAGAAGGTGTACGATCGCAACCACAGGGAAAGAGAATTTGAGGAGGATGACTGGGTTTATCTTAAACTTCAACCATATCGACAAACATCCATATCAATGAGGAAAAATCTCAAGCTATCTCCTAAATATTATGGGCCGTTCAAGATTCTTAAGAAAATAGGAACAGTGGCTTACAAATTGGATCTACTTGAAAAGTCTTGAATTCACCCAATTTTTCATGTCTCACTGTTAAAGAAAAAGATTAGTGAAAAATTCCTATACAAGGTGAGCTTTCCATTATTTGGAGTGATGATGAAACTTTTTTTCCTAGGCCACAAGCCATTTTAGATCGTTGGATGCATCAGAAGAAAGAAGAAATTCTCATCCATTGGCAAGGATTATCACCTGTTGAAGCTACTTGGGAAGATTTTACGGCCATGAAAAGACAATTTCCAGATCATAGCCTTGAGGATAAGGCCAAATTTTAAGGAGAAGGGAATTTGTTACGTAGTAGTTTTTTCTCTTTTAAATAAATTCCTTAATGGATTGTTTATCTCTAGTTGAAGTCCTAATTAGTAGGAGTAAAGTAAGGAGTTGAGTCCAAGTTGTTAGGAAAGACCTAGTATTATGGGAAGAGCTAGTCTTCTCCTTTTTAGATGGAAGTAGATCACTGTAACTTCTTTTTAGGCAGTGAATGTTGAGTTGGATGCCTACATAAGATAAGGCAGATCTTGAATAAAGCAGAGATTTTTATTCCTTTTCAACACTCTGTGTTATATTGGAAGCCAAGGTTCCTCAGTCAACCTAAGTATATACTTTCTCTTGCTTTAATAGGTTATATTTTTCCCTGCTTCACAATAGGTTCCAACAAACAAAAGATGAGGAGTCCTCAGTATGCATCAGTTGTTGACCCTTTATTCACCTTTGTCCCTTAGCCACCATTGCCACCAATCACTTCTTCATCCATCTCCTTAAAGCAAGATTTGATCACCTTCTTCCACCTTATCGACTTTCCTACATTGCATTTCTCCGCATCGATCAACAGTTAGGGTAATCGATTGGAGAAGGCATTTACAACCATAGCCTTGTCATAACCGTCGTACATAGTAAAGAATGATATTTCCCTGAAAACCATTCCCACACCATGCCATGACGCCCTTCATCTTCTTTCACTAGTGGATATCAAACACAGGAGAATGATGGAGGAAATAAACACCTCTCTATTTAGAGTGTGTTTCTATGTCATAAATGGTTTTTTTCTTTTTTTTGAAAATATTTCTCATAAAGGCACTTCGCCGCTAACCCTTATGATTTACATATTGTTGTCAAAATCTTCATTCACTTAACCTTTCATATTTATTATTTATTTTTCTCAAATTCAATAGAGATTATTCTCCTAAGTGTTTACCTCTAGTTGTCTCACCTTTCTACCTAAACTCTTGTGTTTAGTTTAATTTATCAAAGCAGGTTTTTTGTGTGTGCATTCTTTTTCAGGAATTAAGGTTAGTTTGATTTATAACTGATATTAAGAAGTTCAAATTTTTGAATCATTTCAAAATACCTAGTTTAAAGAAAAAAGAAATGCTTTTCAAGCATCTTTACCTAAAATCTTTAAAAACTCTTAAAATAAATTTCTAAGTGTTGCTGTCAAGATATAGCAATAATTTTATTTGTAGCGATAAAATGTCTCAGGTGTAGTTTTTGGGAGACCTATAAAGAAAGAAACTGATTAAGGGTGCGGGTGACCTCTCCCATGGACTTTCCGATGCTTTAGTTAGTCTCTGAATGAAAGTGTGGAATACACAAAACAATTAAAGCTATAGTTTGTCTGAGTAAAGTTGTGAGCATACCTTTGTTAGAGCAGGAGTTTCCCATTTATTAAGGGGAGGGGGGAAGAAGACTAACAGATGAAGGGAGAGCCATAATCTTTAGCGGGCATTTCAGGCTCTTTTTCGAGTTTATAGGCGAGGATATTGGAGCACAAGAGTCTTCTGAATAGCATTGTCAAGTGACTCATGAATTCCTCAAAGCCTCTTTCAATGGCATTGAGAGAGGCTCCCAAGTAAGGTTACTTGGTCTCGATCTCAATCACTTGACCATACTAGTCATGAGGTGACCTCATCAACCTCTTGACCACATCGATCCCTTAGCCAAGTCTTTCATGAGTTTCTTACAAGCATTTCATTTAGGTCTCTCAGTCACTTGGCTCGGTGTCTCTTGGTCTCAATCATCCAATGACTTACTACCCTTGTGATTTGTTTATATGAATTTCTATTTTCAATAGGTTTTTGGGCACAGTCCCACTTTCTTGAGCACAACACTAAGTCACTATCACTCAAGATATCAATGTTAAACTCATCTATATTTGTCAAAAAAAAAAAAATCGCACTTTAAATGATAAGCGAGTTCGTACAATGAGTTTGATATATTAGTACACTTGATATTAGAGCTGTCAATAGATTATTTGACCTGATGATCCAACTTGAACTCGATAAGAAATTAGTGGGTTTGGGTTGACCCTTAACAAATTTGGGTTGTTATTCGATCAACTTGATAAGAGTTTATTGGGTTTGGGTTGATAATAAGTCAACCCAAAAAAACCCAAATTTGACTTGATAACAAGGTAGGTTTAAATGAGCTGACACGAAATTCGAAACTAAAATTAACCCATTATGACCCATTAATTAAAATATCTATTAATTTCATAAATACCCTCAACAACTTTTTCGATTTCATTCTTTCACTTTCTACCAAGTCATTTTCCACACAAGACTTTAAGGTTGCATTCTCTTTATTATTTTTAGGCCATTTTTAGTTTTTAGTTTTTAAACAATAAAAATGCATTTAATTTGTCATTTTTAAAAAATATATTTTCAAAATAAAAAAAATTGTAAATAAAATTTTTGTTGTTTTTACTCAAAATAATCTCTAAGTCCAAAACATGGAAAACATAATCAATTTTCCATGTTGTTTTCCATGTTTTGGCTCTAAAAAAGAAAAAGGAAAAAAAGAAAAGAAGAAAAAAAAAAGAAAAATTTATTCTTAAATTTTAAAAATAAAATTATATATTTATTTAAAATTTAAAAAATATAATATATCTATATTATAATTAAAAATATAGAATAACATATATTATATTATTAAATATGTTACACATATTATGTATAATAACATTTAATATAAATTTTTACTCAAATGTTAGTAATTTATTAATCAAATTTATTATTTTATTTTAATAGTAAAATTTTATTGAAAAGAGTTAATTTTATCATTTAATCAAATTCATTGAATAAAATATCATAAAATAATTTTTCTCAAATTTTTAAAATAAATGCATTTTTTAATTTTCTATTTTAAGAAACAATTTTTTAAAATGGCAAAAAGAACACATTTTTAGTTTTCTAAAAGTAGATTATCAAAACAAAAAATTGAAAATGAATTTAAAACTTGAAATTAAAAATTAAAAATTAAAAATGCAAAAAGAACGCAGTCTAATATTTTGATTATTTTTCAAGTTGTATTATGGATGATAGCTAGATATACTATTCTTAATTTATGTCTTGACTATTTTGAATTGTTTAGAAAAATTAGAACAAAACTAATCACTTAATTAGTAATTTGTGGGTTATTTTATTATATGTATTTTTAATATTTTTGTTGATATTTAAATTTAAATAAGTACTTAAACAACTTAATGAATCAACCTGATTTGTACATGCTAATCTTAACAGATTAATCTATTTACTTATTTAGTTAACATGTTTAAATTTGGGTTAAGCTTTAATAAATCACGACTCGTTGTGGCCCAACTTGAGCCTAACCTATTTACTTGTTTTGACATCTCTACTTGATATCACCGAAATAAAGCTTATACATGATTATAGTGTGTCACATAAAAATATGTAACACAAATGACATTTATAAAACATGACATGCCACAAAAATATAATAAAACTTTCAAAGTCTACACTTCAAAAATTTTCTTTCCCCTTCAAACTGCTTGTCTCGCTTGGAATGTTTAAATATTATAGGGGATGAACTCAAATTAGAAGATGAACCTTCTATAAAACATTTATAGAATAAAATTAGAATAAGTGAGGAATTCTCAAAATAAAAATTTATATAAAATGTGTGCATGAGAGAAAATGCAATTTTTCACTTCGTGATGCCACTTCTGATTATATCGACTTTCTTTCAAGAGGTTTCTCAATTGGCTCCCTAAGCCCATTTGGATGGTCCCTAACTATGTCATCTCGGGCCTACACGACATAGAGCAAAATAACATGCCCAAATATGATTATAGACGCAAATGAAAAGCCAAGTATAATACATTTTCAAAACCAACTTCTCATACAACAAGAAAAAGTTATAAAATACGAGTCTATGGGTGAGAAAAAGTCACCTCAGACTCTCTTTGAAGAAAATCTTAGGTAGTGTTCTCTTCATGTTTTACTTTTGAGTTTTAAATTCATTTTAAATTTTAAGTGTCTATTTTGAGATTTTTGAAAATGTGTTTGTAGAATCCCAAAAATTTGGAGACAAGTAAGAATAATTAATTTGGGTGTTTGAGGATCTATGATATTTTGAAGAAATAGGAAATTAAGGTGATTAATTAAATTAATTGAAAGTATTTATGAAAATAATAAAATATAATATAATAATAATAATAATGAAAATAATAAAAGAGTTAATCAAATCAAATTAAATTAAATTAATTAATTAATATATATATTTATTTGTGTGTGTGCGTGGCCCATCCTGGCCATTTCATTTTTGTGGCTTAAAAGCCACTTGAAGTTGCTATATATAATGCAACCTTGGGTAACAAGTATTGAGGCCAAATTTGGTCGTTTCTGAAGCAGAAGGCTGAAGAAGAAATGGGAGGAAGAAGCAGGGGTCGCGAGCAGCACGGGAAATAGGAGGACAAATAGGTAAATAAGGAGAAAAATTAGAAGATTTTGAGATTATTTTCTGATTAAATTGGCCAAGTAAGTGAGTAAAATTAATATAAGTGTTATATGTTGAAATCATGAATTTTATACGATTAGATTTAATTAATATGAGCCACAGTTTTAGTAATTGCTATTAAACGTTTTACTTCACAGTGGGAGTGCGAGGAAAGCTATGATTGGCTATTATCAGGCAAGTTCCTAACCCTCTTGTCGCGTTAATTATTTCCCATGAGAGTTTCTATGGTTTCTAATATTTTATTTCCTCCCTCACCTTGACTCGGTTCCACGCATTAATAATAATACTCTGCGTAGCAACCACCCTATGACTTATGTTTTATTAAATGAGTTTATTGTTAATGGAAGAAGTTAAGCAAATGATGATTTGGAGTCATTCAGTTCGTCCGTCACGGGGTTTTGTATCGCCCCGCTTTTCCTTGGGAATGATGCTGAACCTATTGGGGCTAGATTCTTAGAAAATAGATGTGGTCAAGATCATGAGATTATGTTAAAGTTTGTTATGAATGTGAAAATGGTTTCCCATGTTTGAGAAGAGAAGAGAATGTGAATGACATAATGATGTCTATGTTGTTATGGATAAAGTGAGAGAAATGTTGAGCTTAAGAGACTGAATTTAATGTTGTCTATGTGCGTCTTAAGGGTATGGGGTACAAAGCCACTGACTGTCGACCGTAGGTCATGGCAGTTGATGGCTGGATGTATGGGTGCCAGTCATCGGCTGTTACGATAAGCGCTAGACGGACCAGAAGAGCTGGTACTGCCAGATTCCCGCCTTGGCTTGTGCATATCATGATGTGTGTACTACATAGGGCTTGAGTTGCATTCACTGTTGGGACATGCTTTGTGTGTGACGGGGGTGTGTGAGCATTTGTATGACCCGGTCGGTCTAAGAGCCAACTTGAGTTCCCTAGGTGCGGTGGTGCATTTAGAGCATATTGCATGTGTGTATTCCTATGTGGGCGTAACATGGCCTGATGTTTGGTTTATGGGGGCCTTGTCATCGCGTTTATGCTAGATAAACCATTACATTTCCTATTTGTTGCACTGCATGATGAGAATGCGTGATTTTAAGTGTTAAGTATGGGTGGTGGACGTGGCCACGGTAAGACCTTGGGGTGAGACCCACGGCGGTGTGGTTCACGATGTGGTCATGATAAAACTGGGGGTTAGAGTCCCATGACAACAACAAGATCGACGGTTAGAGTCCCACGACCACAAAAAGACCGGGGGTTAGAGTCCCACAGCAATTGCAAGATAAGATAATAGTGACAGGGAAATGGGCGTGCAAGGGAAATGGAATGGTAACCTATAGAAGGCTGCCAACAGGTATGTATGTGGGACTTGGGTGCCAATGTGTGTTTAATATGGGCCCCAATGACCGTTTATGTGAAGTTTATTACATGTTTATGCATTTGAAAATAAGGCAGGCATTGGGCATTGGAATGACATGACGTTGCATTGGCATGAATTACATGGGGTGTTATGGGAAAAGTCTTGTCTGCACCCTTTAGCCTTCCTTTCATAAGCTTATTGAGTCTCGCGAGTCACGTTTGCTTTACATCATTCCAGGTAAGAGAGTGTCCCGAGACCACAAGTGCGTTTAGCGGGGTTTGGGTCCAGGCCGTCGTGTCATGGTAGCAAGTGTAGAGCTCTCCCAAATCTAGATCTTGGGTGTCGCTATGCCTATGTTAAGATTAATGTTTATGTTTTTGAGATTGGTGTATGATATGTAAGCCAAGTGGGCCCAAGCGGTGTAAACTCTTATGATTATGAAATGCTATGAAATTTAAAAGATATGTTTTTAACAAGGGTGGTGTATAAGTTTTTAATTTGTGTCATTGTTCGGTATCACTCAATAATGACCCTCTCACGGATCCTCTATTCGCGGTAGGGGCTCCGGGAGGCGGGCCGTTATAGTTTGGTATCAAAGCCAAGTTAAGGTTTAAGGAAGAAGACTTTGCACACATAGGATGATCGGGTAGAGTTAGGCGTGTGTCATGGGTCGTATGGCTAGAATGGTATTTGAGGTGAATTTAGTTAGAATCTAGAATTCCAAGTATGGTTGCTACGTAAGGAAATGAATGTTAAGGAAAGAAAATTATCGGCTTGAGGGCCCGAGGTGCTAGGAATGCAAGGAATAGATTTCCTGTTGGCACTGTTGCGAGTTTAAAGATCTGTGGGTGTTGAGGTTAGCTATGGCAAAGAAACGGGGGTAGACCCCACTTCAGGTGTGTGATTGTCGCATAGGATGATCTTGATGTTTGTACCCCTATTGGTGTTAGCTTGCGACCCTGATAAAAGGTTTGATAACAGTAGTAAAGGTTATGTAAGAGATAGGTGATCATGGGTAGTTAAGAATATGTTATTTGATGATCTCGGGTTAGCAGGTGTGACTGTCGATGGAAAGCTACAATAGGAGACGTTATACGGGTTTATGGGTGAGAGATAAATACCAGTACCTATTTAAAGGAAATTTGCAACCGATAAGGACTCCCAAATGGGAACTCGACAGGCAGAATGCATAATGAAGATAACTAGAATAGATTCAACCCTATAAATGAAGTAAATATTAAGGTGATATGGAAGTCATAAGTTGCATAAGGAGATTAAGGTTGGCAGTAGTTGCCTTGGTATAAGGAAAATGAGACGAAACTAGTATAGGTGAGACCTAGGAAATGCCTTGTGGTGCAGGACGCCTGGTGAGATACTGGAAAATGATGATATGGAATGTCCCAGAAGCGAGGTTAAGTAATCTCATGAACGTTGTGAGTGTATTTTGAGGAAATGCGCTGAGTGTGAATTTCGAGGACGAAATTCTAATAAGGGGGGAGAAATGTAGCATCCCAAAAATTTGGAGACAAGTAAGAATAATTAATTTGGGTGTTTGAGGATATTTTAGAATATTTAGAAATTTTTGAGAAAATACTTATTTATGATATTTTGAAGAAATAGGAAATTAAGGTGATTAATTAAATTAATTGAAAGTATTTATGAAAATAATAAAATAAATAATAATAATAATAATAATAATAATAATAATAATAATGACAATAATAAAAGAGTTAATCAAATCAAATTAAATTAAATTAATTAATTAATATATATATATATATATATATTTGTTTGTGTGTGTGCGTGGCCCATACTGGCCATTTCATTTTTGTGGCTTAAAAGCCACTTGAAGTTGCTATATATAATGCAACCTTGGGCAGCAAGTATTGAGGCCAAATTTGGCCGTTTCTGAAGCAGAAGGCTGAAGAAGAAATGGGAGGAAGAAGCAGGGGCCGCGAGCAGCATAGCAAATGGGACGAAAAATAGGTAAATAAGGAGAAAAATTAGAAGATTTTGAGATTGTTTTCTGATTAAATTGGCCAAGTAAGTGGGTAAAATTAATATAAGTGTTATATGTTGAAATCATGAATTTTATACGGTTAGATTTAATTAATATGAGCCACAGTTTTAGTAATCGCTATTAAACGTTTTACTTCGCAGCGGGAGTGCGAGGAAAGCTATGATTGGTTATTATTAGGCAAGCTCCTAACTCTCTCCTCGCGTTAATTATTTCTCGTGAGAGTTTCTATAGTTTCTAGTATTTTATTTCCTCCCTCACCTTGACTTGGTTCCACGTATTAATAATAATACTCTGCGTAGCAACCACCCTATGACTTATGTTTTATTAAATGGGTTTATTGTTAATGGAAGAAGTTAAGCAAATGATGATTTGGAGTCATTCAGTTCGTCCGTCACGGGGTTTTGTATCGCCCCGCTTTTCCTTGGGAATAATGTCGAACCCATTGGGGCTAGGTTCTTAGAAAATGGATGTGGTCAAGATCATGAAATTATGTTAATAGTTTGTTATGAATGTGAAAATGGTTTCTTGTGTTTGAGAAGAGAAGAGAATGTGAATGACATAATGATGTTTATGTTGTTATGGATAAAGTGAGAGAAATGTTGAGCTTAAGAGACTGAGTTTAATGTTGTCTATGTGTGTCTTAAGGGTATGGGATACAAAACCACTGACTGTCGACCGTAGGTCATGGCGGTTGATGGCTGGATGTATGGGCGCTAGTCATCGGCTGTTACGATAAGCGCTAGACGAACCAGAAGAGTTGGTACTGCCAAATTCCCGCCTTGGCTTGTGCATATCATGATGTGTGTGCTACATAGGGCTTGGGTTGCATTCACTGTTGGGATATGCTTTGTGTGTGAAGGGGGTGTGTGAGCATTTGTATGACCCGGTCGGTCCAAGAGCCAACTTGGGTTCCTTAGGTAAGCCGGTGCATTTAGAGCATATTGCATGTGTGTATTCATATGTGAGCGTAGTATGGCCTGATGTTTGGTTTATGAGGGCCTTATCATCGCGTTTATGCTACATAAGCCATTACATTTCCTATTTGTTGCACTACATGGTGAGAATGTGTGATTTTAAGCGTTAAGTATGGGTGGTAGACATGGCCACGGTAAAACCTTGGGGTGAGACCCACGGCGGCATGGTCCACGATGTGGTCACGATAAGACCGAGGGTCAGTGTCTCACGGCAACGTGGTCCACAATAAGAGTGGGGGTTAGAGTCCCACAGCAACAACAAGACTGAGGGTTAGAATCCCACGGTAACAACAAGACCGGGGGTTAGAGTCCCACGACAATTGCACGATAAGATGATAGTGATAGGGAAATGGGCGTGCAAGGGAAATGGAATGGTACCCTATAGAAGGCTGCCAACAGATATGTATGTGGGACTTAGGTGCCAATGTATGTTTAATGTGGGCCCCAATGACCGTTTATGTGAAGTTTATTACATGTTTATGCATTTGAAAATAAGGCAAGCATTGGGCATTGGAATGACATGACGTTGCATTGGCATGAATTACATGGGGTGTTATGGAAAAAGTCTTGTCTGCACCCTATAGCCTTCCTTTCATAAGCTTGCTGACTCTCGCGAGTCACGTTTGCTTTACATCATTTCGGGTAAGAGAGTGTCCCGAGACCACAGGTGCATTCAGCAGGGTTTGGTCCAGGCCGTCATGTCATGGTAGCAAGTGCAGAGCTCTCCCGAATATAGATCCTGGGTGTCGTTGTGCCTATGTTAAGATTAATGTTTATATTTTTGAGATTGGTGTATGATATGTAAGCCAGGTGGGCCCAAGCGGTGTAAACGCTTATGATTATGAAATGCTATGAAATTTAAAAGATATGTTTTTAACAAGGGCAGTGTCTAAGTTTTTAGTTTGTGTCATTGTTCGGTATCACCCAATAATGACCCTCTCACGGATCCTCTATTCGCGGTAGGGGCTCCGGGAGACGGGCCGTTACAGTGTTCTTTTTGTCATTTTGAAAAAATATTTCTTAAAACAAAAAACTAAAAAACGTATTTGCTTTGAAATTTTGAAATACTGTTTCTTTTTTGTTATTATGATATTTTATTTAATAAATTTAATTATTAAATAATAAAATTAACTTTTTTTAATAAAATTCTACTATTAAAATAAAATAATAAATTTAATTAATAAATTACTAATATACATCTTAATAATAATTTATATTAAATTATACACTTAATAATATAACATATGTTATCTTATATTTTTAATTATATTATAAATATACTTTTTTTTTAAATATTTTAAATAAATATATAATTTTATTTTTAAAATTTAATAACAAATTTTTTAATTATTTTTTCTCATTTCTTCTTCTCTGGCGCCCTGCATCTTCTTCGGCACTAGCTCTATTACCGGCAACCACCACCGATTAGAGGCAACCATCTGACCCCCAAGGGCCCATCGACCAACATGCCCCAAAACTAGCAAGATCCAATGACCAAATATCCTTATATCCAGCAAGAGAAGATATGAGAGAAGAGAGAGTAGACAAAACCAGCAACCAACCGAGGGACGATCCACGATGGTGATCGCGATGGCGGTGGGGGCACAATCGACGACGGTGGTCGCGGTGGTTGTGGCGTAAAGATCTAGAAAATATATATATATATATAATAATATAAATAATAATAATAATGATAAATAATAGTATTAATAATTAAATTTTGAAAAAAATATATAAATAATAAATAAATAAAATAATATATGTTTAAATAAAAAAAATCAAAAATAAAAAGGAAAATATAAAAAGAAAGGGGTGGCGCGGGCAGCCCCCCTCTAGAAATCTCTCTCTCTCTTTTCTCTCTTGCTATATCTCTCGGATTTTGGCCGATTTTTCGCGATCTATCCATTCAATCTTCAATCCAATCTCATTTTCACCGTTAAAGCGCCCCCAATCTACAATAAGGTAAGCGTTTCGATTTTATTTTGTTGGTTTTTCTTTATTGTTTCGGGCGGGGTGTATGTGAGGCGCAATGTGGGTTTGGCCGATTGTTTAAGGTCAGATCTACGAAAATTCGACTGTTGGATTTCTTTGATTTTGGGATATGTTGGTCGGATGTCTTGAGGGTGTCGAATGATGGTCTCCGATCGTTGGAAATCGTTTGTCACATTGGCCGACGATGACTGGCAGTGAGCTTTGTTATTTTAGCCGAGAGTTTGACCCTAGATCTACGAAAATCTAACCGTCCGATCTTTTTCTTTTTTGGGTATGTTGCTCCCATTGGTGCTGTGCACCTCGTGGTAGTCTCTGATCGTCGAAAAAAATGGCCAGCGAACGGCGACGGCCAGAATACGTCCCTATTTGGCCGAAAATTAATTTTGAGATCTGTTAAGATCCAGCAGTCCGATGGGTCTCATTTTTAGATATGTTGTTCGTGGTGAGGGCTTTGAATCGGTATGCTGGTCGGCTATTTTTTGCCGACCGGCAGTGGTCGCCGGTGGCAACAGTATGTCGGGAAGAAAGAAAAGAAAAGAAAAGAAAAAAAAACGATGAAAAAAAAAGAAAATAAAAATAAATAAAATATAAAGAAAAAAGAAATGAGGGCTTTTGAAGTTGGCAGGTCGGGTTAGGTTTTGGCCTAGGATGGCGGGGCTCGATTGGGTTATAGGATGGCCCAATGTGTTGGGCATGGCTTGACCCAGTTGTGATAGCCCTTGGGCTAGTCCACTCAGCTTGTTCTCCCTTCTTGTCGCTTGTCCGTGAACTTAGGATTACTTAGTTAGGTTGATCCTACTTAGGATATCGATGTCGATCTAATTTGGGTTCTCCTTAGGTCTCTCGGAATTGGCGATGTGACTGGCGAGTTACGTTGTTGATCGGAGTCCTAAAGACGAAACCCTATTAGATGACTCGAGGCCGAGCAAGACTGACCTTGAGTGTGTCCTAGGCTAGCCTATGATGATGATTTGGGTTTATCTCGAATCCTAATTTCTGATGGATTCATTTTATTCTGAGGCTAGAAGATTGCAATTTACCTCTTTTAAGCCATTTATTAAATTATTAATTAATTAATTATTATGTTTTTAAAAAATTATCGATTTAGTTATAAATATAAATATGTGTATTTTAGAAAAGAGAAACTTTAAAAATATTATCCAAATTTAAAGAAAACTAGTTTATGGGGAATATAGAAATATATATGTTATTTTATGGCAGCCTATAAGTGGGTGTGTAGTTCCACTATATACTTACTCGTAGCATGCAAGGCGAGGCATAATGATGTAGTCGATGGCTAAGTTCGACGAATTTTATGACGTCAATTCGAGCATTGTGCTGGCCAAGGTATATAATAACTGATTTAAGGTGTTAGGCAATTGTTAGGATTTTCGGTAATTTTATTACGTCGTTATTTTTATTTCCCAAATGTGACCATCCCATTCTATTTATTGTAGGCTCGAATTCCCAAGATTTTATTCGATCTTCTCCCCAGGCTCGGACTTGAGTCATTGTTTCCCAGGCGAGTAAACAGGATATGTTATATTTACCTTATATTATGTACGTATATACTATTTCATGCATAAAGATTATAAACTTGTACTGATTTTTATATGCATAACTTGCACATGACTTTTATATGTGGATCATAGAAAAATACTTTTAAATGTTCCTAACTTCCATGAAATATTTTCATCCTACTGGGAGAGACATAAGCTGAAAGATACCCTAACTGATTTCCTGTCTTGAGATGTGAAATATTGAATGATATGGTGCATTTTAGGCACCGCATGAAATGATAAATGATTATGACTTGTGCTTTAAATAGGGTATCACTTGCATTATTATTAAAGGACTATCTAATAGATTCCCTAGTGACTCACAGCAGGAAAAGATTATGATATTATGAGACTTGGCATGCTAAGGCCATGAGAGACACAAATAGTATGTTTCAGCACTGTTATCACATGGGCCATTATAATATTATAGTGATGATAACATATGTGCCAGTATATATACTTGTGTGTATGGTGTATAGGCGTTAGGCCAATTTCTACTAGTATGTCATCAGAATCAGTGCATGCATCTCATATAAAAAGTATAGGGGACTTAGGTAGTTAGGGAACAACTTATGGGGGTTGTCTTCAAGCACCTATTTTTCTTACACTATGTTTTTCTTTTGAATCCCAAATTATGTAACTTATACTACATTTATTCGTTGTTCATCTTACTATTATATTATTGTATCCGTGATACTCATCTTAGCATTTTTATTGCATACTCTCCTAGTGGGCATGACATACCTTATACTCACGAGTCCATAAGACTCACCCCTTTTTATTAAAATATTTTCAGAGAATTCTTTTTTTTGAATATTGGTCCAGCAAATCTTTTAGTATGATATCAGACCCACTTTTGACTCCTGATGTGATATAGGATGCTTTGTAGAGACATACACATACTGTTGAGTTTGATCTTTTGTCTTTTATTTTTGTGGCATATAATTGTGCCAAAGGTCCTAGATATGGGACTGTATACGTATTTATGACAGCAGTGTGATGGATATTCTTATTTTTGTACAGCTGTTGTATATGGAATATTGAAATGTTATTATACAAGGTGAAATAGTATTTTACTCCATGTTTTCTATATTTTGTCAGTAGTATTAATGTTTATAGCAAATCGAGCTAGAGAAGAGGCTGATTAGTCCACTGTGAGGCCGCTGGGTCTAGGGATTAGTGTCGGTCTTGACTTATCAGAATTCGGGTCGTGACAGATGATGGCGCGGTCGATGATGGTGGTTGTTGTTATGGCGGTGGGGGCGAGTCGACAATACTAGTCGCAGTCGATTGCGCTGGCAGTGGCAGTGGCGGTGGTTGTGGATGGCCAAAAGATGAGACCATAATGAAAAGAAGATAGGAGAAAGATGAGAGATGTGGGTATGTGCGGGTGGGAGTGGGAGGGGGGTGCTGGTGTTTTCTGCATTTTCAATATTTAGGGTGTTTTCAGTTGGTTTTAACTGGAAACACTCAAAACAACAAAATATTGTTTTGAATTTTTTTTATAATTTTTTTCTTTATTTTCAAAAATACGTTTTTAAAAATAGAGAAGAGAACACATTTTCAGTATTTTGAAAAATTAAAAACTCAAAATGAGTTAAAAACAACAAAGAAAACAGAGTCTTACTTATTCTTCCTAGTTTTCTAACCTCTCCTTATTACTTTGATGGCAAGTTTTTTTTTTACTTTATTAGTTTGATCTCTTTCTTCTTCCCTTCTATATTTTATTTCTTTTTCTATCGCACTTTTCAACTCTCTTAAGTTGAAGTCATTCCAGAATTTATAGAATTCTTAATTTTTCTTCTTAAAAAGTCAATTAATATAAGAAATTTATATTTTATTTTTATTTTTTAGAAGCTACCTTTGTTGTGAAATACGCCTACGAGAAAAAAGGAAAAGAAAAGGGTCAATGTATTCATGGGCCTGCCCAATACAGCCCCTTTTAGTGCAGGAGGGCTGCCCTTTGGGCACGCAAACGAGTAGCGGTGAGAAGCCCCTCCCTAGCCATAGGGTCCCTTTCTATGAGGAGGACCCCATGCAATTGGGGCAGGACCTGGCAGGCTGGCAATTTTGCCAACTCGCTGGGCTATCTATTTCTATCTCTATATACATATATATATATATATTAAAGTAGACTAATCTAACCAAAAAAATCAACAATTTTTCACGTCTTTAAAAATTTAATCTGTCTTAAATATGATAATTGATTGTTAAGAAGAATATGTAAAGTCATGTATGAATAATTAATTTTAAAAAATTAATTATTATCATTTATATAATTAATTATTTAGATAATTTTTATTTTATATATAGTATAATTAATTTAAATTTATTTTTTTATAATTTAAATATTATAATTTTATATATAACTTAATTAATAATATAATTTTTATTATTAACCTGTCTTGAATATGATAATTGATTGCCAAGAGAAATATCTGAAATCATGTATGGATAATCAAATTTGAAAATTTGATTATTATCATTTATATAATTAATTAATTATTTAAATTATCTTTATTTTATATATAGTTTAATTAATTTAAATTTATTTTTTTATAATTTTAAATATATAACTTAATTGATTATTATCATTTATTTAATTAGTTTAACCATATTTTTAGTTTGTCACTGTGAATGGATTTTGTGTAATAGATTAATTCTTTGGAAGTCATCCTAGCATTAAGTCTGTCAATTAATAGTTATTTTTAAACTTTACTTTTTTTTTTTTTGTTGCTTTTGAAAAAATTTGACATGTCTTAAATGTGGTAATTGATTCTCAAGAGGAATATAAGAAGTCATGTATGGATAATCAATTTTGAAAAATTAATTATTATTACTTATATAATTAATTATTTATTTAAATTATCTTTATTTTATATATACTTTAATTAATTTAAATTTATTTTTTATAATTTTAAATGTTATAATTTTATGTATAACTTAATTAATAATATAATTTTTATTATTAATTTATAAGTTTATAATTTTATATATAATTTGTTTACTAACCACCCAAGCACCATAGTCAATTACTAATATTTAAAATAATGATGAAAACATCTACGAAGGCCTATAATTAATAGTTAGATTTATTAATGATATTCACAACAATACCAAATGTCTATAGAGGCCTAGAAGTAGTTAGATTTATTAATGTCATTAACAGTACCAATAAACATGGGAAATCTGATACAAGTTTTTTTTCAAAACTTGCAATGCAGCAGCCTAATTGATAATGACGATTTATATTGATAAATTAATATAATCATTAATAAGTATGTGAACATATTGTTGTTATTATAAATATTTTAATAATTATATATTAAATCTTCATTTGTATTATATTGTTACATATTATAGATTACATATGGATTGTATTGCATTAATATTATGAATGTTAAAATCTTAGTAAACAATAATGTTGTTAAAACTAAAACTATCATAAAGTAAGAATACTATAAATGTGGTAAACTTTTTTAGAATTTAATATTTATATTTGATCTATTTTGAATGTGGTAATTAATTATCAAGAGGATTATGTGAAGTTATGTATAGATAACCAACCTATTTGTTTACCGACACTTTCAATGTCAAATTTTCTTGTGAGTTGTGTCTTGAAATGTATGTTGAATTGTATATAATTGGTTGAAAACACAATTTAAGCTCACTTTATCATTTCATGAACTGCTCTTTTGCTCATGTTGTATTGTACTTTTCGTCCAAGTTTGTGACCATATGCATTCGTAATTTTGTAATCTCTTTATCCTGTTTACAATGTTGCAATTTGTAACAGTTGTCGCGAATGTTTTTCTCATGTTGATTTTTATTCTTTTCCTCTAGTTTTGTCTTTGAGTATAACATGGCACCACTATTCAATCAAGTGAGTAATATGGATGCAACTAAGAAAAACTAGGTCTTGACGGTTCGTGTGGTACGAGCGTATAAGACAACTGCATGTGAAAATCTAAAAGAGACGTTTACCCTTGAATACATATTTTTGGAAGAGGTTAGTAAACGTGTACAATTTCTTTTTCCCCAAACATGTGTTTGATTTTTTTTTTTTGTAATATATAATTAGGCTAAAGGTATACCCAGCCCCCTCACCTTTCGTCATTTAACCATTTAGCCCATTTAACTTAAACAAGGACTATTAGCTCCCTCAACTTTCAATTTTAAACCTATTATGTAGTTTAACTACAAATTTTGTAATAGCTACATACCTGAGTGCAGCAAGCATTGCGCGTGAGTTGTACGCCTGGTCTGATATGGGCCCTACATTGACCAAGCCAATGAGAGCGTGCCACGTGTCTTGATCTGCAAGAGAGGAAGAGGTCGTTGACAACGGATAGCCGTTTGAAATGATAGAGAGAGAGAGAATAAGAGTGAGAGAGAGACAGAGAGAGGAAGAAGATGACCGCCCGCCCACCGACCCTAATCGATGCCATCGCCGGCCCCCCGACCCAAATTGACATCTGCGCCGTCCCCTCCCCCCTTCGACGTTATAGCTGGCCACTCGCATAAGGAATGCGAGCGAGCGAACCACCACTTGCCTGCCACGTAGTCGGTTTAGATCTGCCCGCCCCACACCCACTTTCTGTTATCAACGGCCCCTTGACCTCGATCGACGCCTTACACGTCGTTGATAACCATCGACAGAAAGAGAGAGCAATAGAGGCAATGAGCGACTGGTGCCTGATGAGAATGAAGGAAGAAGAAGATGATGATGCTGCGGCAGGTCGTTGGTGAGAAAGAATGAAGAAGAAGATGAAGATGAAGAAGGAAGAAGGAAGAAAAAGATGATGGTGCTGTGACGATCGCTAATGAGAAGGAAGGAAGAAGAAGATGAAGCTACGACGGTCGCTAATGAGAAGGAATAAGAAGATGAAGGTGTTGCACGCACCTCAATTGCGTGTGTAACACACGTGCTGACCCAAGTATTTACTAGGTTCAAAATTGGAAGTTGATGGGGCTAATAGGTCTTTGTTTAAGTTAATGAGGTTAAATGGTTAAATAATGAAAGGTAAGGAGGTTGATTATGCCTTTCGCCTATATAAATATATATACGTATATTTTAATTAATTGACTCGGCAAAATCATTTTTTTTAAATTAAGTTTGAATTTATTTATTCAAATTTCTAAATATTTTAAAATAATTTAAGGGGTTGCAGACGCGATCATGGAGATGGTGTCAGGAATGGTTGCTGGAGAGTTCTCCTTCTCCTCTGTGTACGACGGCCATGGCGGGGCTACTGGCTAGGGTTGTGAATGCCTGTTGCAATAGATTACACAGAGTGCCGCTTGATGGGCTGAAAGGCAGGGCTGGCAAGCCGATAGAGTGGGAGTAGGTGATGGAATCTTGCTTTAAGAAGATGGATGACGAAGAGTTTGGTGGGAATTGTGGCGAAGGGACGGAGGCAAATGAAGGCTCGAGCCGGCGCTGGTAGTGGTGGCGGGGAAGGAGGATGTGGTGATTCCCAATTGTGGGGGACCCTAGAGCGGTGCTGGGCTGTGGTGGCATTGCTGGTGGCTTTGTCAAGTGATCATGAAGTGATGTGTCGTTTAATCACTCTGATTCTGTTTCAACTTCTCAATTAGCATCACCAACTATGTTAAACCTTCAGTTTCATATTAATCCTCATATTTTACAAAAACGTATTTTTTAATGATTTCCTTTCGAACAGCCTGACAGGACCGACGAGAGGGAGAGAGTGGAAGCCGATGGAGGAAGGATCATAAATTGGAATGGTAGCTGTGTTTGTGTTCCGGGAGTGCTTGCCACTTCAAGACCAATAGGTATATGCAATATCTCTTCTTCTTTTCTTTCAATAGAAATTAGTTAGATTAGCTATGTATTTCTATTGTTAATTTTCAGGACCCTTTGTTACATTACAGGTTTTCTGTTTTTTGTGTCTGGCATAAGAAAATATATTGTTGATGGATCATTTTTTCTCCCAAAGGAGTAGAGGTTTCTATTCAGGGTCTAGATTCAATCACTAATCAATAGGTTCCGTTCCCGTTCCCATACATATCATTGCAATTTTCTTTCCTTACTTTAGGTTATACTTGTGAAGATTAGAATGTGGTTTTTGTGTTTACAGTAATTGTCTTTGGGTTCAATTTCCTATTGACATTGACTACAATCCTCTTGACTCTGTTTTAGCAGATAAATCATTCCATTCTGTTCCTTGAACACATCTAGATGCCTTTTGAGATTCTGAGCACGTTTTTTGATAGAGATTTTGAACAAGTTGATTCCATGTCTTTATCTTTCAAAGAAGAATAGGTTCATTGTTGGTTGATATAGTCCATATATGTAGCCAATTGCCTTAACAGTAAAATAACCAATATTCTTTTGAACAACAAGCAAGAAGAAAATGATCCAAGTGGCAGGTTGGGTATTCATAGTTTTTCCCCCAACTTATTAACAGACAACCTTTGGTGGCGTTTTGAGAAAGAGACAAAAAAGTTAAAATATTTTATTCATGTGTGTTAGGTATATATACTCTTACTAGGTACAACTTAGAAAGCGCTATCTACAAGTCTAAGCATGTACAATACTATAAAGCTAATGAGTGGCAATGTAAAGGTTTTTCCTTTGTGACTGGGAGGTGATGGGTTCAAGTTGTGGAAATAGCTATTGGTGCAAACGCAAGCAAAAGGAAGTTAACTAAGTGATGTTTTCATAGGACACATTGAACAAGAGGATTTTGCTACCTCCACAAGAAGAGGTTCTTGGAGAGAAATGGTGCTGCAGAGGCTGCAACAATGTTGGCCAAGCTGGCTATGGCTAACGCAACCAAAACAACATCAGTGTCATGGTAGTCAAGTTAAATGGGTCCAGATGATTCACGTATGAACATATCCTCTGCTGCCAAACAACAGTAATCAGTGAGAATCTGCAGTATCTTCAGCTGACCCATTTGACTTGACAAGTATGACACTGATATTGTCTTGGCCGCCCTTAACCAGCTTGACCAATATTGTTGCAGTCTCTGTAACACCATTTCTCTCTAAGAACCTCTTCTTCTGGAGGCATTTTCAAACAACACCACAGGAAACCTCATTGGACACAACATTCCACAAACCATAACGTGCTATTATGAGGAAGTAGTCCAACTTGGTTGCCTGCTCATCGTGACTTCTGGCTCAGATATCACATATGGCCTCAGATAATGATCTCCTGCATCAAACATAGACTGTTTAGGGACAGATTAAGCATATACTAAGCATTATACAGAGACAAACTCAAATGCCATGGTTAAAAGTGGCGTTAAAAATCTCAAGTCAAGAAGAACAAGAAGTCTTTATCCTACCATGCGGGTTGTCTAAAAGTTTAAGTGAGGAACAGTTTACACAAATATCTTGATATGCTGGACAGCTATAAAATACTGTTCTAGCCAATTCATTCTGCATTACACATGGACGTGGGAAGTAGAGTGTCTAAGCTTCAACTAGCTGTCACTCAAAATGATCACAGTATGGATCATCTATAATTTTTGTTGCTCTAATATGACAAAAAATAATTACTGTCTGAAATTGGAGAAAAGGATGTCCCATTGCATGAGGTCTATTTGAATACAGCAAACCCAACCCAAAATTTTCAATTAGCCGCTGCCACCATCATCAGTCACCGGCAGTGCTTCTCTCCTGGCCATGCTTATTCCCAACTCCAGCGATGTCCATCTGCTGCCTCTGAGCCATGCTTCCCCTCTAATTTTTGGCCTGGACCATGTTGAATTGCTTTCCTTCAATAGAGAAAAATTTTAGAGGGATGGCAAAAGCGAAACAGGAAGATGCTTGACAATGACAACTAAACATTGCATTTATTCAAATTTTGAAAGAGGGAGCCATTATATAGGCAGTAATAATTTCTGAAGTTTCCAAAATTAATAAAAATCTTCTTCTATAGTTTTTGACTGTGAGAAACAATAGCTTTTAATTCCAAATATAACAACACTACGAAATTTTATATTTTAAAATGAAATGATCATAATAATCACTTAAATTTATGTCTTTTCTTTTCGTAACAACACTGAGAGTTCCATATTTTTAAGAACTTAAGTTGATGTGGCTTCTCAGCCATGGCTCCACTTTGCCGGTGGTCTTAACCGGCAGCAAGCTAGTGGAGCCATGGACAAAGTCATGGGACTCATGGCCTCTTATACAACAGCTCCCTCATGTTGCTTCTCAAGGAGGCATGTACATAAACCTAAAATGCATTTAAAAAGCGTATGAAGTTAATTATACTAGGCAATTAACCAAAACTGATGCTCTTAGATTATGATAATTGCAGGTTTTCTGCTTTTTGTTTCCAGCATAAGAAAACGTGTTCGTGGTTCATTTGCCCTCCCCACAACAAAGTGTCGAGGTTCATGATCATGCTCTTTGTGTTGCTTTGGTAGCAGTGAAGACACATCTTTTGTGCTTTCGCCTTTCTGGGTCCAGATTCAGATCACTAATCAATCAGTTTCCCATCCATATCATTAGGATTGCAATTTTCTTTCCTTAGTTTCGGTTGTACTTGTGAAGGTTATAATGTGGTTTTTGTGATTTATAATGGTTGTCTTTGGGCTTAATTTCCTTCTAACTACAATCCTCTTGAATCTCATTTGGCAGATAATTTGTTCCATTCTGTTTCTTGAACTCGTCTAGGTGCCTTCTGGGATTTTGAGCAAGTTGATACCACGTTTTTGTTCTCCAAAGAAGAATAGGTTCAATTAGCGTTGGTTGATAGGGTTGATATCTGTAGCTAATAAGGAAAAAGAAGAAAATGGTCCAAGGTGGTAGTTGGATATTTTTAGTTTCTTTCCATAATACACGGGCAACTTCTAGTAGCAACAGTAAGATTTCTCTTTCGTGACTTGGGAGGTCATGAGTTTGAGTTGTTGAAATAGCCTCCACTGTTAGCGGGTGTGCAATTGGTCGGTTCGTTTACTAAATCGATTGAAATCCACTATCTAATGAAACCGAACTAGGGAGCAAAATTGAACTGAACCGACCAATTAACTTGAAAAATCGAACTAACCGATAATTGAAAAAATCAAACCCAAACCATATAAACTAAACTGAATCGATTAAATTGAAGAAATGCAAAAAAAATTGAAGTAACTGATAGAAAACACACAAAATCAAAGAAAACGATGTCATTTTATAAATATCAACACAATATAGTTTTAAAGTTTGGTTAGATCGGTTATTCCAACCAAAAACCCGAACTGAAAACCGAACTTTTGAAAAAAGTTAACTAAATTGAACTGATGCAAGAAAAAAATCAAACCGAACCGACAGTCAATTTGGTTCGGTTAATTCAGATAAACTAAACTTTTGCTCTCCCCTGTATAGTTAGACATTCTTAGAAGGAACTGATGCTGCAGAGACAGCAGCAATGCTGGCTGGGTGAGGTGGCTTGGCTAAGGGCAGCCAAGACAACATCAGTGCCATACTAGTCGAGTCAAATGGATTGAGCTGAAGAAGCTGCAGATTCTTGTACATACATCTTCTCCTCCCGCATCACTTCCTTTTTGTTCTTTTTAGCTTTGTAGATGTTTTTAATGTACAGAGGGAATTTTATCTGATGCTGGTAGTGATTAAGTGGTCATTCTTGTTGGTACACTTTCTTTTCCGACCATTATTGATTCAAACTTAAGATTCATTAGATTGATTGGTAGCTTTCAGCTAACCATTCTCTAAGTGGGTGTTGGACAACTGATCAAATTCAACATCAGCTGGCAATTAGTGTTTTGGGAAAACCAAATCTAGGGAAGAATGGAAAATCAATCTCAGTAACGAAGAATAGAAAAATTTGCAGGGTTTCTTTCCTATGACTAAGTTTCTCAACGTAGGTGTTTAGTGTAAGTTTATGGAGATTGTAACCTAGGGGTGAGCAAAACTTTGGTTTAGTTGAAATAACCAAACCAAACTGACCAAAATTGCCTTGCCAGTTCGGTTCAGTTCAAGCTAAGGGACAGTTTGGTTCAATTTTCAAGTCTGACAATTTTAGTTATTTCGGTTTGGTTCGATTCAGTTAAAATTGAAATAATTGAACTGATCGAAATTTTTAAACGACGTCGTTTTTGGCCCGAACTTTAGCAGAACAGAAGAATTGAAGAAAAATATAAAAACAGAAGAATTGAACTGCGACAAACCCACCCTTCCCTTCCCCTTTCTCTTTGCTTCGATTGGCGACTCACAACCGACCCTGGCCCATGAGGTGAGTTTGTAATTCTTGTAGTTTTAATTTTTAATTATTCAAGTTAGGGTTTTCAATTGTTTTCCTTGGATTAGGTAATAGCAAAATAGTAGTCAGTTTGAACGATTTATCTTTAATTGAGATTTAAGTATGGATATTTACTCTAGCTCTAGCTGGCTTATAATGCAATTTCCCTTTTGAGATTGGCTCTCATTTTACTCTAGATGGTGCACTCATGTATTGAACATAAATGCAGTGTCAATCCATGCCATATTGTTAGTCGACCGCTATAAAAGATTTATACCATATGGAGTTTCGTTAGTGCATCATGTCTTTACTTGTGTAGGCATTCCAAATAGGAAACAACCATACAAGACAACATAAACAAAAGAAAGTAATAACATAAATTGTACTCTTAATGAAATATAATTTATAAGAGATATTTTGTCTGTGGATATCTTCTCAGAATTCAGTCAATTATCAAAATATAGTTGTTTGTATTGTATTTCTTTAGCGTTTTATAAGCACTTTACATTGCACCCCGAGTTTCTTGCGTAACTGTTCTGATTACTCAAGTAGAATTTTGATTACTCGATTAATGTTTCATGTTAATCGAGTACGATGTAGTAATTATTCGCGTAGTTTTATGGATTAATCAACTAATATTGCTCGTTACTCGAGTAATAGTAGTTCAAAAATCAGCTCACTCTTTATTTTAAAACTTAATCGACTAATATTGCTCATTAGTCGAGTAATAATTGAATCACTCGTGTACATAATTAGATAATAAATGAAGAGTTTTTCAACCTTTTTTTGTTTCGAAAAAATAATTGACTAATTCTTTTTGTTAGTCAAGTAATATCTATGATTACTCACATAACTTAATTGTTTACTTGAGTAACTGGTTTTACTCAAGTAATTGGAAAGATTATTCGATTAAGAAAAAAGTTTACTCGAGTAAACAATAAAGTTACGTGAGTAATCCTAAATATTACTCGACTAACAAAAAGAATTAGTTAATTATTTTTTCAAAGCAAAAAAGTGTTGAAAAACTCTCCATTTATTACTTGACTATCCTTGAGATTGTACGCAAATAATTTAATTATTACTCGACTAATGAGCAATAATAGTCGATTAATCTCGAAAACATAGAGTGATTTGATTTTTGGACTATTATTACTCGAGTAACGAGCAATATTAGTCAATTAGTTCATGAAACTATACGAGTAATTATTACATCATACTCGATTAAATTGCAACATTAATCGAGTAATCAAAATTCTACTCGGGTAATCAAGAAGGTTACACAAGAAACTTGAGGTGCAATGCTATGTGCTTGTAAAACGTGAAAAAAAATATAGCACAAATAACCATATTTTGATAATTGATTGAATTCTGATAAGATATCAGACAAGATTTCTCTTATAAATTATATTTCATTAGGAGTACAATTTATACTATTACTTTCTTTTGTTTCTGTTGTCTTGGTTATTTCCTATTTGGAATGCCTACACAAGTAAAGATATGGTGCATTAACAAAATTCAATATGGTTTAAAGCTTTTATAGTGGTTGACTATAATAATATGGCATAGATCGGCATTGCATTTTTGTTCAATACATGGAAAGGATAACCTAGGAGTGCACCATCTAGAGTAAAGTAAGAGGCTATCTCAAAAAGGAAATGGCATTATAAGTCAGGCAGAGTAAATATCCATACTAGCTAGTAAATATACGTACTTAAATCCCAATTAAAGATAAATCTTTCAAACTGACTATTATTTTGCTGTTGCCTAATCCAAATAAGAAATAATGCCAATTATGGCGGCATCGGCAATGCAAACTAGGAGGCAAATAATTGATGAGGAGATTATTGAATGCTGAAATATGAGGGGCACTTTACCAGTATGCACTCGTTGATTTAATCATTATATATATATCATCAGAAATCCATACTAAAACAATTGAAAACCCTATTTTGAATAATTAAAAATTGAAATTACAAGAATTACAAATTCATCTCTATGGGTTGAGTTTGTCGGGGTCGGTCACGAGTCGCTCATCGAAGCAAAGATGAAGGGGAAGGATGGGTCGATCACAGTTTCTTTTGTTCTTCAATTCTCTTGTCTTGTCGAAGTTTGAATTAAAAACATCATTTGACAATTTCGATCGGTTCAATTATTTTAATTTTTTTAATACGAAAATTGAAACGAAATAATCGAAATTGCCAAACTTGAAAACCAAACAGAATAGACACTCAAGTTGAATCGAACCGAACTAATAATTTTGGTCAATTCGACTCCGTTATTTGGGTTAAATTGAAGTTTTGTTTACTCCTAATAATTGGGTTGTTAAGGTGGTGTGATTTAAGAGGGGATTTGCAATTTCTCATTCAAAAACTGTAACTTCGGTGATTAATGAATTCCCCCTTTTATATATGGATGTAAGCTTATGTTAAAGATAATGTAGATATACTTTCAGATTATTTTTCATTGTTGTTCCTTTCTATTTACTGTTGAATTGTTCTAGTCAAAGTCGAATTGTTGCTGATATTTAGGAAGTCTGATAGGATATGATTAGTGGGTATTGGATCCTTATTTTTCTCCTAGTTTGTTTCTGTTCATGATCATGCCTATATAAAGGCTGCTTCAGGAAATAAAGAATTAGAGTTTCAGCACAAGCCCATTTTTTCTGCATATCACGTGTTTGATAGAATTCCTCTTTAAGCAATTTTATCGTTTAAGCAATTTTGTTAAAGCCACCACTAAATTGAACAGTTTATTTAGAGATCAAGGCATGTTAAAAATTCTAGACTACCTAACAATGTTAATCCTGGTGTTCTTTCTTCCATCTGAGAACAGAGTAAACAGCAAGAAGTTTTCTGACCTTTCCATCCTCTCCTCTTAACATGATGGAAACTGAACGTTTTCAGTGTTTGCCATCAATAACCCAAAATAAGTTAGGAGAAAAGAAGCAATAATTGATCAACTGAATGGGGAAAACAAGGAGGCATCTGTGGCATTAAACAAACTGTATTTATATTGGAGGATGAAATGTTACAAAGCTTACAGGATCACAACACAAAAAAGAGAGCAAGAAAGAAGGGGAAAACACTTAAAGCTGTTTTTCAGCCACTAAGAAAGAGAAGACTCTTTGAATTTGGTCAAGAATGAATTTGCTTCACTTCTCAACACTTAATCTTTCACTGTTTCTCTCCCAAATCTATCTATCACCGGTGAAGTGGAGCAGAAAGAGGATGAGCACACATGTTTTAATCGTCTCTTCGCTCCTTTCTTTCTCCAGTCTTCAACCTTATTTGACCTAAATCCGTCTAAAACCTACTCATTCCAATTCAACAAGTAATTGAAAATCACAACTGAAAGAAAAAGAGACCTTTTCTTTTCTTTTCCTTTTTTTTCTTTTTTCTGGACTGCTTTCTTCTTGTATATCTGCACAGCCTTGCATTACAAACCAGAAAACCCGTGTGAATTTCCTCTTTTCTCATACCAAATTGTAGCTTGCAACCGAGACATCTGCTTGCGGGGCTGAATGGATATACACAAACTCGAAGCTTTTGCCTGCTGGCAAAGATTGGAGCCATGCTGGGAAAACATAAGAGTCCTCATACTTTGTGAGGCCCCAGAGAGGACCATACAAATTGGATATCAAAACCTTGAGATCCTTCACTGTCTTATCAGATTTATTGGTCAATTTTGTAGAATATCTGTAGTAAGTTTTGCCATTGTCATTCCATGAGGTTGTCATCTTCTGTTCAACGGCAATGGGAGCAGAAGCCAAACCTGTGAAACAAACACTTACTTAGATGGTGGACAAAGTCCAAGAGGATTGTCGAATTCTTTGCATAATATAGTGAAATTCATTGAATCAATGAGGATGGTGAAGAAAAATACCTTTAGTTGGTGTTGGGGCTGGTTTTGGTTGGGTTCTAGGCACTGGAACAGCCACTGCAGATCAAATTCATAGAAGATCATGAGTAACAGAAGAATGAGTCCAAAAAGATGAAAAGTTGAAAACAGAAATCAACCCATAGCTCACGGAATGGGAAAACACATACCGGGAAGGAGCTGGTTATAGCCACTAGGACCGGCATGCAGTCGTGCCAATACGCCAAGAAGAGGGGCATTGTTGTATGTAGCCGGCTCTGTTTGCTCGTAGTTGTCTCTTTGATCAGCAAAGTTGTCGTAAGCATCAGGTCCGCCAACAACGGCGCCGGTAAGGACATTGGGGTCGCTTGACTTCCTGCTAAACCAGGTGGCATAGCCTCCCCGGCAAGTGACAAATGACGGGTTAACCTTGATCGACACAATTGAGGAACCTCTGTGATGAACCTGCTGGGGATAGTTGCTTCCATACCCCACCATGTAACTTGTAGCTCTTGGGTTGTCTCCAAGAATGTAATCCACCTAACCATTTCAGAACATTACAACTATTTCATTCAAGTCCCCATTCAATGAGATCCAAGAAGTATTCTTGTTTAAAAGTTGATTAAATCTTACCTGAGATTTCGCGAAGGAAAGAAGCTCGGATGGGGAGACACTACCGGAAGCACAGTTGAGATTCTTCCGGGCTGAGGCCAGGTAGTCGGAGTAGACAGTGAGGAGGAAGGACGCACTGGTGACGAACTGCATGTTGTTCCATCTCTGCCGGAAAATAAGGCCTCCGGGAGTCTTCTGCACGTTGCGAGTGCCCTTCCCAAGGCACGAACACATGAAAGACTCTGCCTTCTGCTGGTACTCTCCGCAGACTGATTCATATTTACCAGCTCTCCCTCCCATTAGGAACTACATGCAACAAACAATTCAAGACTTGTAAGGCCATACCCTCATTCAAATGGATGGGGAAAGTTAGAATTCAGCTGCATCAGTCACCAGTCCCATTGTCACAATGCTAAAGCTTCCCATTTTCCCGCCCCACCTAATAAGCTCGGGTCGGGCCTTCCCATTAAATTCTTAGATATAACATAAGATATAATAGCGTTACAATCAGATTACCTTGGCGACAAGGGTTTGCACACCGGCGTATTTCACGTCCCAGCCAAACTCAGTCATTGACCAGCCGGTGCCGCCTAGGGCGTCGCCGTTGTTGCCGAGGTAGCTCAAGTAGTACTGGTTGTTGGTTGCCTTGTACAGCCAAGCAGCCGCCCATAGCAACTCATCCTGTTCCACACGTTACAACAAGATATCAGTAAAACAAAATATTTTACCGTTAAAACGGCAAAAAAACAAAAAGACCGTTAAGAGTGGCTGTGATCACTTACAGCGTATCCACTGACAGATTGGTAGTACTTCTGGGCCACACTGATGCTGCTGTCGTATTTGCCCCTGTACTTGTCCGCAAACTCGAACAGCTGCAAGCAGTTGAAGGGGTAAATACTAGCCAAATAGGAGGGTAAATTAGGAAGATAAAAAAGCACCGACAGTCCTTGCACGTGATAGACGACAACTAGGTAGCGGCATTTACGGATCCCTGACGTGGACGATTGGGATTCGTTTTGTACAGAGACCTGTACGGCCCTGGATCCACGACGCGCGATTGACGGAAAAGTTACGGCGATGTCGGCGCCGAGATTCCCTCCATACGACGTCGCTTTGGTTTACCTTTTTTTCTTTTTTTTTTCTCGGCCTTTGTTTTTAACATAATGATAATAATACATTAAAATTAATATTAGCACACTAAAATTCTTGAAAAGATATAAATTATATTTTTACAAGAGAGGATAAAATGATCTTTTAATATTTTTATATTGCTTTTGATGGTGTGTTGGGGGGGGGGGGGAGGGGTTTCTAATATGCGCCGCGAGAGGGGGGGGGGGGTTAGTTTGCCGTGAGGTTTTGGTCATAAATGCTTCCCAGCCAGCAACCAGCTCACTGACAAACGAAACAAGTACCCGTTAACTGTGTCTTTTGCTAAAGTGCGCACCACAGCGCTCTGGCTTAACGTGCGCCGACTAAAAAAAGTGTACTTTTTGGGGGAGATTTTGTGTGTTTTTTTTAATTCAAAAATAGGGGAAGGACGATTTGGCGAGGGGATCGTCGAAAGCAATAAAGAGGAATTAATTGCGTTAGTTTTGAAGCGGAAATGATAGCGAAATGAATGCTTTCATGTGGGTGTGTCGGCGGACCTGTTGAGCATGGGAGAGGAGCTGCCTGGCGTAGGAAGGGTTGAAGCGGCGGAACACGATGGCGGCAGCGGCCATCGCGGCGGCTGTCTCGCCGGCAAGGTCGGACCCGGGGTTGCTCGGGTCGATCTTGTAGGCCTGTCTCGGCGTCGTCATGTCCTCCGGCCTTTGCCAACAGTAGTGATCTGTGTTTCCATCTCCCACCTAAAAGTAAAAAGAAAATACTAAGTAATGCGCAGATACTGTGAACTATTCAATTGAAAATGACGAATGGGAGGAACCCACAAGCTTGAATCCTCACTTTACTGACCACTGAGAGAAGGGTTGTTGATGTTTAGAGTTGAGAACATGAATTAGAAAATGATGCATATAACTGTAAGATTTTCAATTGAAAATGACAAACGGAAGGAACCCACAAGGATAAATCCTCAATTTACTGACCACTGAGAAAAGGGTTTTTGATATTTAGAGTTGAGAACATGAACTAGAAAATGATGATGTAACCGTAAAATTTTCAATTGAAAATGACAAACGGAAGGAACCCACAAGGATAAATCCTCACTTTACTGACCACTGAGAATGAATCCATAATATGAACTAGAAAACGATGTTTCAAAAAAAAGAAACAGAGGAAACCTCTTGATATAAACACACAATTTATTAGTAAAAAAGTTCTGAATGCTTGGCACTTAATTTACTGTTTACTCGTGAGTTTGCCCGGTCTTCATTTGTAGAGAAATGGGAAGAGAGGGTACCTCTCCGTAGAGGACATAGGGATGGGGGTGAGCTTTGATGAGGTAGTCAGTGCCCCACTTTACAGCATCCATGGCGTGGCTGAGCTCTCCACTGGCGGTCATTTGCCTTCCATACTCGATGATGCTCCAAGACATCATGGTAATGGTGAAAGCCATGGGCAGCCCAAACTTCACATTGTCACCCGCATCATAGTACCCTCCCACCAGATCCACCTGCAACACAGACCCATTTGACTCAGAACAGATATTTGCAGAAATTGAAATCACCACCAGAATTTTAGCCTAGTGGTGAGCCCAAAGTCTTTAAGTTTCAGTCTCAGGAGCCTCAACGCTCCTCCACTATGTCCCGATTAATATAATTTTACTTACCCCACTGGCCTTGCCATCGTTGAGCCCGGAATGGCTCCTCCAGTGGACTCTCTGGGAACTGGGAAGGTACCCAGATCTCTGAGCTTCGTAGAACAGAATGCTTTTACTGAGAGCTTGGCCGTAGTCATGGCCGGCCATGGCCAGAGGCAGAAGCCCCAGAACCAGAAACAGGGCAGCCATGGAACAAAATACACAACCACAGAGACAAGATTTTGTGTGTGTGTGTGTGTGAGATATATGTGTGTGTGTGTGTGTGTGTGTGTGTAAGGAAAAACGGCAATGCTGGTGTGTGGTTTATCAGGCCAAAATTCTGATGAAACCAAACCAGAAAACAGAGAGAAATGGAGAGAAAGAGAGGGTGGGATTGTGGGAAGGTGTTGGAGGGGGAGAGGGCTGTATATATGGAGGGAAACTGGGAGAGAGATTATTATTAACAAATATAGGTTTAATTTTTTTGAATGATATTATTATTATGATGATAATTTGGGAATATTTTATTCAGATTTGAGGGATCGGGCAGGGGCATGTGGGATTGTTTTGCTCTTTTCTGGGAAGGGTCGGTCGGTGTTGGATTATTCATGCCCACAAAATTACTGCACTGAAATTTCGCAATTTCAGATCCTTCCAGGCCATCTCTCGAACCAAGAGTTTTCACAGACCATAACAAAGCAAAGGTGAGATTGTCCACCTCTCTCTCTCTCTCTCTCTCTCTCTCTCTCTATATATATATATATATTATATTGGGATAGAGAGCGAACTCAGGACGATGAGTTGGAGTTTTAACTGTAAAACTTTGTTTGCTATTTTACTGAACTTTGAATGGTATCCAAAAAATATATATTTATAAATTTGGCTTAATTTGAGTTACCAAAACCGGAAAAAGAAGAGGAAAGAGAGGTCAAAGAGCTTCAGAGACCTGCGCCCTCCACCTGGTCCAGGGTGCCCTTATTGCTGAATTGTCAAATATGCCCCTGGTTGATTTCTGGTATTGCCCAAGTGCCACTACAGGAGGCACCTCTCCATCTTGTACAATCATTTGCTTAATGACGCGGCAACGGGTTATTGGAGACCGGTTTGTTAAATATACCCACTTTACCAAGTGAAACCCAAAGTTCAATAACCCAAATGCCCTTACATTCTTACATTTTACTATGTAAAAACACGAATCATCTCTTCTAGACTAATGATTAGATACAAAAAAGAAGAAGAAGAAGAAGTTTCTTCTGCACCCCTAGAGTTACAAGGGTGTAATTGGGTTACTTATAACCAATTTTTAGTTGACTTAAGTTTATCATCAAGGAGTTTTTTAATCTTGTAAGTTGACCAAGTTACTCACCAAATCCATTTAAAACCTAATTTTTTGGGTTATTGCTTTTATTCTTGCTCGTGGATCTGCCGTTGTCCATTGATTCAATTGAGCACTAGATTGATCAAAAAAATCATTTTTCTTATGTTACTAGAGTGATGAGGCCCAAGACTGCAATTTGTTTTTGTGTGCTAAACCTTCTTCTTTGACTGTGATTGGTTAAAATAATGAATTGAATGTTTACACCAAGGAGGAAAACCCAACCCTAAACGCAAAAGTCATGATTCAAATGATACCCAACTTTGGTTGAAAAAGGGCAAACAATAGTTTCAAAATGGAGAGGATAATTAGGCCACCCATTTGTATTCTTCTTTGTTTTACATGATAATTGAGAAATGGTTGAAAGAGGAAGGACAATAATGGGAAGAGAATTTAATGGGGCTGACCCTAAAATATGTAGACCCAAATACCAAACCCTGTCCATTCATTTCCACACCCGGCCCCACCCCCCTTTTTTTGTCTTTTAATATTCATAAAATGGTTTTACCATATAAAGTGGCTATGGATGTGATGTGTTTATATTTAATTACAAGATATTAATAGAATTTTTCCTCATGGTACCATCAACGAGGTATCAGTGAACAATGCATGTAACCAGTAAAATGTCACTTTCAAGAGGTAAACATTCTCGTATTACGAAATTCTATTAATAAAATACGTTTTATATATTTTATTTAAAAAATTAAAAATTAACGAAATTAACAAGATTTAAATATCTTACCTCTAAATAACGTTGAATAATTTTACCACTATGTTAAGATTTAATTTATTTAAAATTTTATATAAAAATAACCTCTGGAGAAAATCTTATTTAAAATTAATTAATTATTTAATTCTAAATAAATGCATAACACCAGTCACGCACACAAGGACAACAATTTAGATTTAGAATTTGAGACACAAGTTGAATCAAGACGCAAACAATATATATCGTACAGCAGTAACTCCCTTGCCTGCACATGCTTTGCACGTGCGATTATAATATATATACGTATATTTGTTTATTTATTTGAATTTGACCAAAAAAATATTAATGTAAATGATTTAGATGATTAAAGAACTAATTTACTTAATTACACGTAGTAAAATATTTAAAATATAGTAAAGCGTTAAATAAACTATTATATTTTGATATGTTAAAGATGATCAAATAAGTTACTATATTTTTAGAGTGAGAGTCAAATTAATTGTTGTATTTTAAAAATTATTAAATTATAATTACATAAGGCTTTTTGGGATCCAAAATTAGGATTTGCTTTGGGAGTTTGAAATTATATTAGAATTCTTTTGATTTGAAATAAAGTTGGTGTTATACCCCAAAGAGTCTAGTCATTCGAAGACCCATCACCAAAAACTCAAGTCTTTAGGGATCAAGTCTCCCGAAGACTTTTCTGCCTAGAAGGCATTCAAAGACTCAGAACATCCTATTTGCTCTCATGTATAATAGATCGAATCTAGTCTTAAGATTTTTACTCTCTCGAACAACAAATTAAATCATCCTTCAATTAGACACTTGCCAACGCTCTTTTACAAACATAAACCTTATCTCTCACTTTCTCGAGAAACTCTTTCTTAAAACATATAAATTTAATTATTATATTTTAATAACATCCGTTGGTATCATTAATAGAATAAAAATGGTGTTAAAAAACTTTAAAATGATCTCACATTTATTCTAATAACTAACATAATCTAAAAATAAAAAATTTATTTTTAATTTAAATGTATATTAATTTATTTCACCTTCTATAAACTATAATAATTAATTCACACGAACTATATAAAATAATTTATGAATAATAATAATAATAATAATAATAATAAATGGAAGCAAACTAATTGAGGTAACATGTGGGAGAGGGGGGTGACACGTGGGGATCATCCGAGATTTGACCTGTACCTTGTTTCGAGGATCCGACAACCCGACAAACAACGCTCACCACCATCACTTAAAATCTCTCTCTCTCTCTCTCTCTTAAAATAAAAATAAAATAAATTATTATTAATTTATTATCAACAATTTTAAAATGGCCACCGACGCATTAGGTAAAACAGCAGTACCTGTCAATTAAATTTTAAAATTAAATTAAGCTGACTAAAATAGACTCAATTTCCGCTATTTAGATATTTATTTATTTTAATTAAATTAATTTTTAATTACAAAATATGTTCGTAATGTGAAAGCAAAATAATAGAAAAAGGGAAAAGAAAAAAGGGGAAAGGGAAAAAGGGTAAAGCGACAACGTGGCGACGGTCAAAAGGAAACGCTTTATTCCCAACCGCAATCAACGGACTCCGCCCAAAAAGAGACGGATCTCCGGCTTTCCGTTATTTATGTGTTATTTTTTCAAAAGCTGAATAAAGAGTATAAAATACTCTGAGTTTGGATTATTTTGACGGAACATGTAAAGTCAAAAGGACAGAGCTCCGCAATTAACGGCCGGCGCCGGTTCTGTTACGGCCACGGCAGTGCCTGACAGCATGCTTGATGGGTGTCCACGTGGAAAGGCCATGCGTCGATGTCATTTATGATTAGTGCGAGGGCAAAGTGGAGTTTTGGGGGATTTGATGGGTCCGACTGTAATTTTTCAAAAAGCCCGCACTTGTTGGTTTGGTTTGGCTAGCTGTGGGGAGCGGTAGATGCCTTGGTGAAAAGGGAAAGCCAAAAAGGCAAATGGGCCCCAAGAAATAAGATTTAATTACTTAAAAATTTCCGTTTTAGTGTATTTTTAATTAGTTCAAAATTAGGTCTAAGACACTTTTAATGTGTTTCAAAATATATATTGTCATTCATCTATTCCTAAAAGAAATTGTTAATTGTTCATGTGTCGTTCTTATTTGAATAACGTCGTTTTAGAAAAAATAAATTGATTGAATAAGGCTATTTATCCGCCATATTACATCTCTCCAAAACTCTTTTATCTCCTAAGTAAGAAGAACTAAAATTAGAAATTTGCTCGACAACTAAGAATTTGACATCTTTTAGAGTGCGATTTTATTCACCTTATTAACAGGGTTAAAATAACCCTTGTGAAAAGCTAACGACATCTCATCTTCTCTCATCTCTCTGTTTCTCTTTTCTTTTCCAAGCCCTCTTCTCTCCCTCATTTCTTTTTCTTCTCCAACCAGTCTCAAGTCGCAGCTATTTCCTCTCACGCGTCGACCACCGAGGTTTCCTCATGCTCTGACGTAGGGGTGTTCAAAAAAATCGGTGCACTGCAGAAACTGGACAAATCGAACCAAACGATTTTTTTTTTCGGTGGTCGAAAATGGTTTGGGTTTTGTCCAAACTGCGCGGTTTGCGGTTTGGACAATTGGCGGTTTGGTTTAAAACTGAACCGTCCAAGAAAATAATAAAAAAAATTATTATTATAAAAATCTAATAATTGGCAGCCCCATCCTATTTATTTTTTACACTATTTTGTCTTTATTTTTTGCTCCTATTTATTTACATTTAATTGTCTTTATTTATCAATATTTGTGTCTTTATTTACTATTTTTAAATATCTTTTTTAGTGATTTTAAGTAACATTTCAAATCGCGGTAAATCGCACCAAACCAAACTACAAATGCGGTCTGATTTGGTGCGGTTTAGCTGAACCTAAACTAGATCTGGTTTAGTTGAAAAACTGCACTAGCAGTTTGGCGTGCTGAAAATTATTCAGACTGGCCAAACCGCACTACGTCTGACCTCCTCGCCTCGCTATTGCATCCTCACCTCGTCGATTGCAAGGCAATAAAACGAGACGATAATGAGGCAAGAAGGTGAGGCGATGATGCAGCGATGAGGCAGCAATGCAACAGCGAGGCGAGGCAATGCGGCAACAATAAGAAGACAAGGAGAGCAAGAGAATAAGAGATAGAAAGAAACAGGATGGGTAAAGACCTCTCCGAAATGACCTTTTTTATCTCCTAAACTAATGAAGGGTAAAGTTACCCCTATTAAATGAGATTAAAAAAGATGGCAATCCATCTTTTGCAAAGTGGACACGCATAGATTCAAAATTGTACCTTTTTTATGAATTATTTTATTGAAAAGCAGGCAACCATACAAATTTGAAACAAATTGAAAATTGATCCTAAAAAAAAATTAAAAATTCGATACATAATTGAAACTACGAAGACAAAAGGTGTGTCTATTTTTTGGTAATTAACCCTAATAAATACATATTATTTTAAATAAAAAAATATTTATTACATCTTAAGGGAAAAAAAAAAAGAAATTTTAAAATTAAGGTTTCAACCTAAATCCACCTTCACATTGCTAGCAACCTCCTTTTGAGGAGATTCACTTTAAGATTTTGGGTCTCTAAGCTACTTATTCTTCTTCGTAGAAAACTTTTTGACTAGTGTAATTGCACATCGCTATCAGCGACTTTTTTGAAAAAAACCCAATGAATGTAAAGGAATAGTAATGTCAAGCAAACTATAATTATGCGCCTCAGAGTGGTAAGTAAATTGGATTGTTGAACTTTTAGAGGAGATTTAAGTGATCATGCATTATGTTCAAGTGATGTTTTAAAGGTAAAAAGTTTGTTTATTATGTGACTAATAGTTTGTGAAAGTTATTCGTAAAAAGTAGTAATTATGCCATCGGGAACACAAGTAATGAAAATTTAAACTAATCTTATGGACAAGATCATAAGAAATGGGGGAGGCTCATTTGGCACACGAGAGCTATTTGACACTAATTTAATTTGTTTTAACAAAAACAAATTAAATTTATCAAACTTTATAATTTAGTAGTAATCAGAACAGTATGGTTTTTTTTTTTTTTTGGTTGAATCAATTAACTTATCTTGAATTTAGGGTCATTTTATAATTTATCTAATTTTGACATTTATTTCAATTTAATTATCAAACTTTAATATTAGTTCTAATTTTATCCTCAATCAGCCAATTGTGTGCTCTAGCATATGTGGTGACTGAGGTGGCGTGCTAATGTGTCTAAACGACTAAGGTGACGTATTGATATGTCTAATAATTGACACATCAGCAAAACAACATTATTTTGCCTTGCCATTGCTGCAAATCATAAGACAAAATGACATCGTTTTGATAAAATTAATAATCAAATATACAAAATAATCAGATACAAATATACAAAATTAATAATTAAATATATAAATATAATAAAATACACAAAATCAATAATCAATAGTTGAAAGCTTAGACTGTTGTTTCAATGGCTGATCAAGGACGAGATCTTCAGTGTTCAACAGTAAAAAGTAGTGAGCAGCTGATGAGAACGGAAGCAATTGATCGGGAAGGATGAAGCGACCAACAAGAACATCATCAGCCGACCGAACAAAAGGAAAAATATACAAAAAATAACGAAAGGTTGCAGAAAGAAAGGCCTTAGTGGCGAAGAAAAGATAGGTGAGGCATTGGTGTTATGGCAACCATTTTTTTCAGTGGGTCAGTTGAACAAAGAGATAGGTTTGGAAGAGGTTAATTAATGGGGGGGGGGGGGATCTATTTCCTTCGATCGAGTAAGCCTCTGCAAACGTTTGATGACCACAGATTGGCCTTTCATCTATGTTGGCCACGGTGCTCCAATCGTCTTCTTCATCACATTCCCTATAACGTGATCACCGACAACACCTAGATCTATCACCCTTATTGTTATTAAAATTGTTATTAACTATCGTTGACTCCCTTATTGTTATTAAAATTGTTAGTATGACGAGAATACCATCGTAGTTTCTCTCTCATCCCTTTGTCCAACAAATTGATAGAAATCTAATGGTTTATTGACCTTTTTCTCTAGTTTAGTAATGGCTAAACGATCGTTGACTCATTCGTTGACTCCTTTATTGTTATTAAAATTGTTAGTATGACGAGAATACCATCGCAGTTTCTCTCCCATCCTTTTGTCCAACAAACTAATCGAAATCTAATGGTTTATTGACCTCTTTCTTTAGTTTAGTAATGGCTAAACCATCGTTGACCTAGAGAGAGACCCATAGCAATCAAATTCTGGCTAGTTTTCCACATGAGGAGAAGATGAGAAAGAAAAAAATGTGAGAATTGATGAAAAGTATTTTAGCTCTAGAAAAAATTACGAAATACCCCTTCTTATAAGCTCTCTAGAACTGGCTACACATGTCCCAATATACTTAAATCGTTGTTCACACCTAACTCAACTAGGGTATACAGCTCAGACCAAATAATCAGATCCAACATGATTCGATCTCATATCTCTAATTGTGTAGACTAACTCATGAGTTGAGATCTAATTGTCGGTGGAATCAAAACTTTCTCTTAGCTCTTGTACAATAGGCATGAATTTCAAGTAGAGATGGCAAAATGGGCGTGGCCCAACAGGTTGGCCCGTTGGGGCCTGGCCCGGCATCGGGCTAAGGCCAGCATTTTGCTGGCCCATTTAAGACTGGGCCGATTGGCCTGGCGGGCCAAATGGTGGCTGGCCCGCTTGGCCCGCTAATCGGCCACACCCTCCAACCACAAAATAGCCCTCTGTCGCCAGCGCCCCTCGCTCTTAGCCTCGCCTATCGCCCTCGCTCTTAGCCTCGCCTATCGCCATCGCCCTCACATTCGCCCTCTGTCGCCCTCGCTCTCACCCTCTGTCTCGCCCTCGACTTCACCTCGCCCTCTGTTTTGCCCTCGCTCTCTGTCTCGCCCTCGCCCTCGCCCTCGTCTCGCCCTGGCCCGCGCCCCTCGCTCTCGCCCTCTGTCTCGTCCTCGCCCTTGCCCGAGCCCCTCGCTCGCCCTCGCCCTCGCCCTCGCCCTCGCCCACTCCCCTCGCTCGCTCTCTGTCTCGCCCTCACCCCTCAGTCGCCCTCGCTCATCCTCGCTCGCCATTTGTCACCCGCGCCCCTCGCTCTTAGTCTTGCCCTCTCTCGATCACTGCCTGCTGCTGCTCGTCCTTGCTCTCACACCGCCTGTCTCCTGTTGCATAGCTAAAGGTAAGTTCAAGTTTTATTCCCCTGCCAAGTGTGATTCTTTTAAATGAATTGTGTTAATTTTGTGTTAATTATTTGCAGTGTGGATTCTTTTAAATTTGATCATAATTTAAAATGAATTGTTTTAATTGTTTACCGTGTGGATTCTTTTGTTAGAATGGATGGTGATGATCAAATTTCGAGAGGAATCCCTAGTAATGTTAATGAGGAATCCATATCACAATCACAATCAAAAAAGCCTAAGACTTTAACCTCTGATATGTGGAACCATTTTGTGAAAATTGGTATTGGTAGTGATGCCAAACCAAGGTGTAAATGCAAGGGGTGTGGTAAAGAATATTCATGTCCATCTAAATCAGGAACCTCTCATTTAAGTCGTCATATTCCTAAATGTATGATGATTTCTAAGTATAATGATGCGGGAGATATGCTTATTGATTATGAAGGGAAGTTGAAGAGAAAAAAATTTGACCCTAAAGTGAATCGTGAACTTATTGCTCAGATGATTATTTTACATGGTGCTCTCTTTAATATGGTTGAGTGGAAGGGGTTTAGAAATTACCAAAAGTTTCTGAATGAACATTGTAAGTTCATTTGTAGAAATACTGCTAAAGCGGATGTCTTGAGAACATATGAAATAGAGAAAGAGAAGTTAAAACAACAATTAGCCCAAATTCCTAGTACAGTTGTTTGACTTCTGATGTTTGGACTGCATGCACTAATCATGGATTTATTTCTCTTACTGTTCATTATGTTGATGGCAATTGGAAGTTGAGTAGTAAGATATTGTCATTTGCTCATATGAAGCCACCACATAGTGGACATGAATTATCATTGAAGGTGTTGGAATTTTTAAAGGATTGGGGATTGGAGAAAAAAAAATTTCCCTCACTTTGGACAATGTCACTTCAAATGACAACATGCAAAATATATTGAAAGAACATTTAAATTTGTCGAATACTTTGTTGCTTAATGGAGAGTTCTTTCACATTAGATGTTGTGCTCATATACTGAACCTTATTGTTCAAGATGGTTTGAAAGTAGCTAGTGAGGCATTGCATAAAATAAGACAAAGTGTTCATTATGTGAGGGGTTCAGAAGCTAGGATGAGACAATTTTATCATTGTATTGAGCAAGTTGGTGGAATTGATACAAGAATCTGGTTGAGATCGGATGTTATCACTAGATGGAACTCCACCTACATAATGCTTGAGAGTGCACTCAAGTATCGTCGTGGATTTCATAGTTTAAGCTTATGTGATAAAAATTATAGGTGGTGCCCATCAAGTGATGAGTGGACAAGAGGGGAGATAATTTGTGAATTCTTGAAGCCATTTTATACTATCACTAATTTGATTTCTGGATCCTCTTACCCTACATCTAATTTGTATTTTGGGAAAATTTGGAGGATAGAGTGTCTCTTGACATCCAACTTAGAAAATGATGATGGGTTGATTGCAAGTATGAGTGCAAGGATGAAAGAAAAATTTGATAAGTATTGGAGTGATTATAGAGTGGTTCTTGCATTTGGGGCAATTCTTGATCCAACCAAGAAGTTTAACTTTTTGAGGTACACTTATTCAAAGCTTAATCCTTATAACTATGAAGAGAAGTTGGAAAGGGTGAAGACGGCTTTGTATAGGCTTTATGGTGAATATGTTAACAATGGTTTATCAAGTTCAAGTTCAATGCCTTGCTCAAATGTTAGTGGATCACAAATTTCCATTAGAGGTGAACAAGCAAAGAAGTCAAAAAATATATATGATGTTAAGTCTATATTTTTTTAAAAAACTTGTTCATATATAATTGATATAAATATTTGGTTGACTATTTTTTTGATTATTTGATAGGATTTTGAAGCATTTGATTGCCAAGTTTCTAATGATGTTGGAAAATCCCAACTTGATCTTTATTTGGAAGAGCCAAGGATTCCAATATCGGGAGCATTTGATGTCTTGACATATTGGAGAGAGCAAGCTAATAGAGGGGAAATTATTGCAAAGATGGCTTGTAATATATTGAGTATTCCGATAACAACCGTAGCATCGGAGTCCGCTTTTAGCATTGGATCTCGTATTTTGAACAAGTATAGAAGTTATTTGCATGATGAAACAGTTTAAGCTCTCTTGTGCACATGGAGTTGGTTGCATGGTTTTGGAGGTAAATTTTTTTAAACTTTCTAATATCTGGAATTTAACATAACATTAAACATTTCTCTTATATGATAAATAATTAACATATGTAATTTTTTATTATAGATGATGATGAGAAGGAGGAGTCAAGCATTGATGATATAAGACTTTCTAAACAAGACTCAAATGTTGTTGTTGGTGAAGAGGATGAAGATTAGAGGTATAATTTTTAATTGTTTTTTTTCTTCTTATTTGTAATTTGGCCTCCAGAAATGGCTCTTTGAGCAGGTTGTTTTTCTTCATCTGGAATTTGTATGCTCATGTAGTAGTAATTTTAATTGCTTCTCTGGTTAGATAGTTGAATGTTTTATGATTGGATTGCTTTACCAGTTTACTGCCACATACCACTTTCTTTGATACAATGTGTAACCTTGCAGCATTTTAGTTGCAATGGTTGTCATTTTCTTATTTAATTTAATTTTAATTGTTTTAAATATTTGTAAAATTATTTGTCTATTTTGTAACTTCTGATATAATACATTACAACTTTGAGAATGACAAGTGTAAGGGAATTGGCCTGCAACTAAAGAATGAAGTAGGTAAACGGAAGTAGACCACGTAGTTAAAGTGGGCTAAATGGCCAAAAATGGTATCAAACAGAAAAAAAAAAAAAAACTGGATGGGCTGGCCCGTTTGGCCCGCGGGCCCGTGTAGGGCCAGCAATCTACTTGCTCATTTTTAAGCAGGCCGATTTCGCCTGGCCCGCTTGGCCCGCAGGCCATTTGGTGATAGCCAGGCCTGGCTTGGTCCTACCCATTTGCCATCTCTAATTTCAAGAGATGGATACGTCATTAAGTACATACTATTGGGATGATCGCTCTTGCGCGACTTTCGGTACTCGTGTCCTCGATTACGATTTATTATATAGTATTACTTTACTTTACCTTTAATATCAAGATTGACATTATATTTGAAGGATATACCAAAAGATTGAACCTCACCCTTGTAAGTCAAGTAAGTCTTGGATAGACTCGTGGTCAAAAAGTTATCGAAAATATTGAACTTTAGATAAATTTGATAGTGATCGATTCCAACTTCCATCAAAAGTATTTTTATCGTATTAAAATATTTAACATCCATTCAAAAACTGAACAAAAAAGTATAAACAAATATAATTTATCCAAGTTGAAATATAAAGTTAACAATCAAATCAAATCAATCAAGAAGGCAATGGGGGTTGGGCTATTTTGATTATTATAGGAGTAATGATATTCGGCCTACCTCAATGCCACCCTTAGTGGCATCGCACAAAATCTTGTGATATTTTGGTGAGATATCACGATATTTAAGAATAAAATTTTGCAAACAAAATTCAAATGTCTTCTTCTCTCTCTCTCCGTGCCTCTTTCTACGCATCCTTCTCCCCCCTCCCAATCCCACCCCTCTCTCTTTCTCTCATTCTTATTATTGTTTCTAGAAATGGGAATCAAGCGATGGCTAAGAACTCAGAAGCCAATGAAAGTCAAAGTCGAATCTCCGTAGATCTAATATTAAAGTTTTGGCTAAACCCAAATAAGTTTAGAAGACTTATCTCTTTTTAGATCAGAGCCAATGGAGACGTGCAACGAACGAGAAAGAGAAAGAGATGAGGCATGAGCTACCGCAATGGAGGAAACTCGGTTGCATGAGAGAGAGAAAGGAGGTGGAGAGAAGAAGGAAACACGGGAATGAGTTGAGAAAGATAGCTGAGTTAAGAGTATATATATATATATATATTAAATGTATATTTGTAATTGTAACAATGGTTAAATTTATAATTTTTCACTTGGTGGCACTGGGGATGTCATTGAGGATGGCCAAATAACATAACTCTTATTATAGATATGATGCCTAGCAAGCTTTGACTAGGAATCTAATTGTACCATAGAAATTCTTAATTTAAACACTTTGATTCACTGTTTTTCTACAGTTTTTTTTTTTTGGTGGTCTTTTTTCGTACCCGGGGGCAGTCAATTAATTACCCATTATAAAATTGAGATTATTATTTTAAAAAAGAAAAACATTATAAAATGGCGGAGACGGGGCAAATGGAGAGTGGCATGCCTTGCGGGATTTCATTTCATTACCTCGACATTCGTTTTCCTTATTCATTTTTTTTTTCTCTGCTTTTATGAACACGTGGCAATCTCCCTGGTTCTTAACGCTGCTCGCATCGAAACCTCGTTTCGGACGACGCACAAGCTAACCGTTTCGTTTCTTGTCTCAAAGATGAATCATTCATCCCAAGCACCTTTACATCCGGTCCAACAGAATGTAAGGAAGTTAATTATGATGACTCAGTTGAGTACAGGAACTAAATCAGTGTTTATTATACACAAAAAACCTCTCTCATTTTGAGAGATAACCGTTCTGTTTCTTATCATTTGCAAACCTTGTCTAGTACCATGCTAGGAAGGTGCCACCCGTGGCTCTATTTGTCTCGGCCCTATCCCCGATCGCCCTTGCACTGGACGATTGCATTTCTTCTCTTCCCTTGTCCTAAAAATGAAAAATATATATATTATTTTTTTAAAAAATACAAAAAACATGTAAATAAAAAATATAATTTTTTTATAAATATAATTATTTAATATAAAAATAAACATAAATTTCATAATATATTCTAATAAATATAAACATAAATTCTATTTTTCATGAACCATAACTTATTAATTAAAAATGAATAAATTTTTTTTAAAAAAATCAAGCATAATAAAATTTGTAAAAGTTTCTCTACTTCATCATTCTCTTTTTCTATGTTCTCATTAGCATCATTATCAAGTTTAAGTTAGAGTTATTTTTTTATTTAAAATATGAGTTTATATGAAATTTATACAACTTAAATTTCTTTTAGAGTAAAAGAGCAAATGACACGAATGTAATTAATTGGGTTTTGAAAGAAAAATTATAAATTAATTGATGATTAATATTAGATAATTAACATTAAAAACAGAAGAAATCGAAGAAAAAAAAGGAAATATGAAGATAAAGAAAAGCAATAGAAGAAATTGAAAAATATAGAGAAGAAAAGATAAAGATAGAAGAAGAATTGTAAGAGGAAAAAGGGTTATGGGGCGTAGAAGGAGAAGAAAGAAATCGGGAAGCCACAAGGCAGCAAGAAAGACCAGAGGCACAAGTGGACTAGCTGCTGCAGCAAAGTAATGCAAAAGCCATTGCAAGCAGGTGCAGCAATAGTTGAGGAGGTGTGCGACAGGTGTAAAGATGTAATTTTTTCTATCTCTAATCTCTAGGGATAGAAACGTATTCATTTTTTGATATATTATTAATATTATGAAACATTTTTAAAATTACAAAAACGGCCTTGAAACATTTTTTGGTATTTCAAAAACCAAAACATTTCAAAAACTTTGAAACGACACCCTTAAAATGTTTCCGCACATCACAATTCCACCTTGAATTTTCTCTTCTTTTTCACTAATTTTGGTCATGGAGATACCATGAAATAGTGGCGTCAACTATTTTTTAAGCATCGTTGTATTAGCCAGCTACATTATAAATGATCCAAGATATATAGAGTTTGTTAGCTACAATGTGTTGTGATCTTTTATAAGATTGAGACTGTGTTGAGTTTTACGGTGCTCATTTTTTAACGTTCATTTGAGATTTAATAAAGATCGAGACATTTGTAATTCAAAATATTAAAAAAAAAATCTCTTTTAGAAGTGATAGGAGGCAACATCATAGGTGATTTGCTCTTAAACATTAATCTATAATTATTGCAATTGACCAATTAAGTTACTGAGTGACACGTTATTTAAGCTTAGACCTTAAACCTTAGAAGTTTATGTACGAGAGATGACCCTTGTAAAATTATTATTTTTAAGTTGTGGTAACTCCCCTATTTGTATAATTTTGAAGATTGATCAATGGACAAAATTAATAATTATATTTATTCAATGCATATTTAAAAATTAGTAATTATAAGTTTTTTAAATCATAAAAAATTGCATGTCTAAGCGTATATAATACACTATGTACTTTGTCAATTATAAGAGACAATAATATAAAGTCTAAATTACCCTCAAAACTTTCACATTAAACTACTCGTATAGTGATTTTTTATGATTTAAAAATAATTTTAAAAATTTCACAAAATTATTGCGATAGTTCTTAAAATCTCATCATTTTCGGCAATGGGTTTTAACCCATCGGTGCACCGGTAGATCTACATATATTTGAGAGTGGGCAATTCCTCTCCTTTCTCAATTTCTAAAATTATACTTGACCCTTTGATATTGTGCATATAAATTATTATGTCTCTTAAATGTTTGTTCCCTTAAAATAATAAAGATAAAGAACAATTAAGTAATGTCAAAAAAATTTAGTATACAAACTTGAGATTTTTGTCTCCTCCGACCCAAGATCATGACTTCGTCACTGCGTCAGTATTTTCTAATTGTTTTGGTTTTTGTTTTTATTTTTATTTTTGTTACAAATTTAATTCTTCTAAAAAATATTCATTATACCAATAATATCAAACGGTTTTATAGATGTAACTAATATTATTGACTAATCATATCTCGACGTATATATTCTAATTCTCTCGTTCTTTAAGAGATAATTTAATTTATCAAACAAAAATAATTTATCTATCAAACTCTTTGAGTAATAAAAAATAATGGTCTGTTTGTTACAATTTAAAAATTGTAATTTTTAACTTCAAAAAAGTGAAAATGTAGTTTTTGTTTTAATTTGTAGAATTCTAGCTTATAACTTCAACTAACTTTTAGAAATGATAGAAACTGACTTTTTCAAAGCTGGAGTATCCCAACTTTATCTTCTACAACTTTAGATTAAAAGATCACATTTTAATAACATTTTTGTGATAATTTGGCCCTTATTTTTAACTAAGAATTACCCTCCTATCCACGCAATCAAGCTCATCTCTTTTTCACCGCTATCATAATTAGTAATATAGCAAATTTATAATTAATAATTTTTAAATAGTTGTTTATTTAATTGATTGAGGGAAATGTTGTCAATTTGTTAAAAAGTAGCCAAAGGGGTTAAAAATTCATTAATTATAACACTTAAAACTTATATATATATACACTAATTAATTTTTAAATTATCATTCTATAACTATTAAGGGTATTATGGATAATTATACAAAAATAAACTATTTTACAGTTTATGGTATCAAATACCACAACTGCTTACAATTTTTGAGAAGTTATAACAAATAAGTTCATAACTTATTTTAAATTTTAAAACTATAATATAAGAAATTAAAAATTATAATTTTTCTAATTAACCTACTACAAATGGGGCCGATATTAATGCCCATTCAATAAATAAGTGAGTATCTTTTATTAAAAATTGTACTTACTTCACTCCCAACCAACTCTCCTTTGGGAGAGGTCCACTAAGGCTAGGAGAGGATTGATAACACGTGGATGCAACTCCCCATGTTTCATATCTTAAAGCCATGGTCCCCCTCTTAGATCCGTCCTCAACCCACAATCCCACCGATACATCACATGTTCTTCTCAAGTTTTTTTCTTTTTTTTCCTAAAAATCTTCCTTTATCTTTTGGAACTTAATTTGATTTTGTAAGAAATTTATGAGCTCAAGTTTAATGTTAAATATGTTATTGATACGGGACAAGTAAATTAACACGAGTCAAATTTATTGACTTTAAAAATAATTTTATTATCGATTCCAACAGGTTAACTAATTTGGTGATCGGGTAAATTATACCATTAGACATTGAACTTTATGTTTCATAACAAATTAATCATTGTGCTTTAGTTTTTGTCACCACAACTGCTAAATTTTAATTTTTAGTAAAATTAATCTCTCCTTTAAGTTTTATATAATCTCATTAACGAAAACTGACGTGATATACATTAATATAAACTCTAAAATCACTTATTGTTAGAATTAATCCTATAATCATATAATTCTAAGATTTATATTAATATATACCATATATTTTATATTGCTACGTTTTTAAAAAGTAAATTATAGGGGCTCGGAATCTTAAAAATAAATTACAATATATATATAGCTCTGATTTGCCAAATTTTCAACAAAATATACCATCAAAATATATAATAAAATTGCCTTTTCCAATTACAAAATGGGTCTAATGGATTCAATTAATATATATATATATATAACTCTGATTAATTAAAGTAATTAAAAAGATGTGAAAATGGTAGTCTACTCATTGCTATAGGCACGCACGCATGGGAAGCTTAGGAAGAGTGTCTTTATGAAAAGGGGGGGATCTATCCATCCGCATGGCGCATGCCATGGAGAGTTCCAACTTCCAACTAATTCCACGCCTCAGCTTTTGACCAAACTCAAAACTGTTAAGTTTGCCTTTACATAGGCAGGGCAAGGCAATGTTATGTGCTCCAATCAAATATTGGTGGATTAACTGGGACCACCCATGGCACGTGCAAGTCACGCCCCATATATGGATCTACTGCATGAGTTGGATCATGAAAAAAGTTTGGTGATGGAATTGAATTAATTAAATAGATATTTAAAAAATTAATTTAATCCTCAGTTAACAAAATTATGATTTTGCAAATAAATACAAAATTAGCTACATTTATGTAAAATAATAATATAATTTGATATATTTGATTAAAAATCAAAAATCGTTTTCCTCAATTAAAATTGAATCGAAATGAATTTAATATATTATAGAACCGATTTGATCAATTTAATTTAAAATTTTGATTTTGATTGAGAAATGATCGACTCAATCGTGTAAGGTAGTCGTTATGTCATAATTAATAAATGTCGAGTTAACTCACTTGGTCATTGTTAGGTCTTTAAGAATGGGTACCTCAAGTCAAGATAAATTAAATTGGATGAGCCTTAAATACTTTTAACAAGCAAATTCATCTCAATCATGACTAAATCCAACTTCAAATTTACATTCACATATGCAAAAGTCTCACAATACAAGAACTTTTAAGTTCGATCTTAAAATGACTCGTATGTAATGCAATTGGAATATAATTCCCGAATTAGGGTAGAGTTAATGAAATTAAAATATCATTTAACATATTAAAATGATATTTATTATAATAATTAATATGATTCGAAATTTAAAAAATCGTGTCTTAACGACGTGACAACGCTATAATCATTGTGTCATTAACGACATTACATGGCATTTCTAATCACTATCATAATTTTATATAATTTGTGTCGTTTTCACTTGATTTGTCGAGAGCTTATGTTGTTGATATCAACGCTTATGATTCCCTCCCAAAACTAATCATTCCTTTTCCTTTAACTTTAACTTTTCTATTCTCCTCATCATCTACTTTGTCGTTTAAGATGTAATCCAATCAACGGTCCAGATTTTTTTTCTTACTTTTCGCTCGAATGAGACAATCATTTACCAAATTAGTAAATAATTTTTTTTAAAAATTAAACCTTCCCTCCCCCACAACATTATTTTATCTCTCTATAGTCCATTTATTTTAAGTTATTCTGTCTTTACTTTTAAAGATAATTTAAGTGGCGATTAATATTTCATAATTAACATAGAATTATGGATTTAAATCATCTTCTTGTACTTTTTATTATAAACATTTATAATTATGCTTTATGTACATATATAAAATTAGTAATTTTTAAATAAATAAATGTAATATACTTAAGGAATTAATAACATTTCAGTTAAATCGAAACAATCAAATTGAATTAGCTAAAATTGTCAATTCAGTTCGATGCAATTTCCAAGTTTAGTAATTTTAATTTTTTCATTTTGATTTAGTTTTCGTATTGAAAAAAATCAAAATAACCAAACCAATCAAAATATCAAAAATGTCGTTTTTGCACTTTGTTTTTTTTTATTTTTTAGTTTATTTGGTTTGAGAATTTATTTCTTACCAAGCCGATCGAATGGCCACCTTAACTATAGTAGGTGATGTCGTCTTCGTAAATAAAACAAAAGATTATTAGATTATTAAATTTGAATTACAGAGAGACACCTTATAATCTAAATATTTTAAATTGAGTAGATTAAAAATTAAATATATAAAAAATATAAAGTCTTGAACTTTCAAAATATTAGAAATCAAAATACTATTTCAACACTTAAATTAGACACTTTTAATAATATTTTATATATTTATATTAATATAATACAAAAGATAAGATATCAATATAAAATTGTCATTATAAATATCCAAATTCCGTATTAAAATATGAAAGGTGGTGGACTATGCGGCCACACCATTTGTAATTGTCGTACGTGATGCTACATACCTAACTAACCAAAACCAACGTAACAAAAAAATGCCACATTCGATTGCCCCACATCCAACGCATCTTTCCCCAAAAATCTGATCTCATCCCATCACAATTTTAGATATCAAAACAATGAATTCGATTAATATATTTTTTTTTTGTTAACGTATTATTATGACTATCTCTTATTGCACGAGGTATCTCCTGTTGCTCTACCTCATAATTTCAGCAAGAAATGTAAATCAAGAAATTTAACAGTCAGTTTCTATTTCTAATCTTTTTTTGTTGACGTGAGGACGGTCTGATATTTTTTCAATTTTTAAAATAACTCTTCACTATTAAATTTTTTCCCTTAATTAAGATTCGAACACGAGAAGCTAAAAAACAACACCCCAACAATTCATCATTTGCCAATTGATCTATGTCCTAAAAGCTCGATTAATATCTTTTACCCCCATAAAATTCATGAATTTAGATTGACCGTTAGTATTGTTATTAACAAAATATTAATGAGATTGGTCGGTTGTGTTAAAAAATAAAAACATAATATGTTTGGGTAGCTATCATTCTTTTTTTTTTTTCTTTTTTTTTTTATAATATGAGCTTGAATAGACTCCATTTTTTAAATTGAAAGTGAAAGCATAGGGAGAGACAAGGCACGAATTATGGAGGCAAAAGGGGACAAGTTGCCTCTTTGGTGGTCCATCTCCTTTTATTATGTCACTACACTCCTTTTCCCTTTCCCTAATCTATTCAGGATACGAATCATCTTTGTCACACTTTCGGCCTTTGGCCACCCTCTTGCGTTGCGACCCCTTCTACTACAAGTCACAAAATGACTACGTATTATTAGTCTCCAAATTATTTACATTTTTTAAGATTTTAAATTTTTATTTAAACACACTTTGTGTTTTTCATGATTTGCATATTTTGAAAGGTGAATAATATTTTAATTAAATTAAAATAATTAAATTAAATTAGTTAAAATTGTTAGTTGTATTCGATTTAAACTATAAGTCGGTTTAGTTTGATTTTTAAGTTTGATAATTTTGGTTATTTTAATTCAGCTCGATTTATGAAAACCAAAATAATCGAATTGACAGAAATGTAAAAAATAATATCATTTTTGCACTTTGTTATTTCGATTTTTCTATTCATTTTGATTTTTTTAGTATTTTTGGTTGGTTTGATTTTTGTAATTTTTTTTATATTTTTTTGATTGTTAATTTATTCGGTTAGTTCAATTCGATTTTTAGCATATATTCGATCTATTCAATTTGATTAATTCACTCGATTCGATAATTAAATCGACTAAATATTCACTCATAATATTATTTTCATAATTTAAGGTGTTTAATAATACATATTGTAAATTGTAAGTCATTATTTTTTTTACAAAATTTGTGAATGATACCATGAGAAATTATTTAAAAAATATATATTTTTTGCCTTTCAAGGTGATGAATTTGAATGTTTCAAAATCACATAGAGCCCCAGAAAGAAAAGGCGCAACCTTCCAAACCACCTGCGTGCGGGCACCCCCCACCCAGCCGTTATAAAAAGTACAAAAGTGTATTGCGTTTTTAATGTATTAATTAATATTTAAATATTTTATTAATTAATAATATATATTATATTTTAAAATAATTTAATAAAAATTAAATGCATTAGGACACTAATTAGTAAAATTCTAATAATAAATAATATTTAAATAAAAAATTAGTACTGATAAATTTATTTTAATTTTTCGAATTTCTAAAATGAGAAAAAATAAATTAAAAATATTAAAAGCGGACACACGAATCCGAACTATTGATCTAGCGTATCCCCACTTCGAGATTCAGGATCCCACGATAGCGACTACAACCGTCCACACCGAATCATTTACCCCCCCCCCCCCAAAAAAAAAAGCGCCATTATCGCTTTCCTTTTACAGCCTTAAATCCAAATAAAATTAGATAATTAAACAAAATAGTTTGGCCACTCACCCTCTTATTTTTTTTTCAAATTTTATATTTAGTAATAAATTAATTATTATTTTTATTTTTATCATTATAATTATAAATTTTTAATTCATATTCAGATACAATTTTTAGTTTTTGGTTAAATTTTGTTAAATAAAACATATATTAACACAATTAATATGAAAATGAAAATGAAAAAAATATTAAAAGGAAATAAAAAATAATATTTTTAAAAAATAAGAAATAAACATGCAGGAAAGGGTATAATTTTTAATATATATATTTATAAAAATAAACATAAATTCTATCATCCATTCAAATAAATACAGTAATAGATTTGATTGTTCTGATCCACAATTGAAATTAATTTTTATTTTAATATAAAAAATATTTTTTAATAAAAAATTATAACTCACTTCAAAATTTATGTACAATTTTATTCATTAAAAAAAAAATTAACCTCTTCTACACAAAATTTTAGATCCACCCCTAAATAAATATAAATAAAAATAGGGGACAATAGAACCATAATTATTTCTATCTCTAACGTGGTCATAAAATAAAAATAAGTTTTTAATATTATAAAATCATACTAAAATATTTCTAAAATTATGAAAATAGTCTTAAAATATTTTTTTGATATTTTAAAATAAGAAATATTTTTAAAATACTAAAATAACACCATTTCGATATTAGGAGATTTTCACAATAATCAGTTATTAAAATTTTAAATTAAAGATTTCATTAAAAATAAAAATAGGCTAAAATCAAGAGCGACTATCATTCAGGATTTTGTTAAAATAAAAATAAATAAATAAAATGAAAAAAATTGTCGCCGTCGGCGGACTTGAAAAGCAATAGAAAATAGCAGACAGAGTGGAGGCAGGCGACACGATAGGAATATGGCGGAAACAGATCTGAGCCGTTGATTTGCTCCGCGACTAACGCGATGATGGGCCCCAATCGACGATGGCCGCCACATCCTGAAACAACGGTGACACGTGTGGCGCTCTGCCTCTCGTTTCCTCATGTGAGTGCCCGTGCAGCGCTCTGACACCCCCGGCGGGGCCCACCACGTGATCCGCCTCCGACATTTCATGCACCCATAAAGGGACGCCAACTGCACGTGCTTCTTGGTTGGTCGTCCAATCAGCTCGCGACGCGCGGTGCCATGTGAACCCCCTCCCCTCACATGCTCTTCTAACTACCTCAATCCCACGATGGCATGGCCGTTTACGTATGAATTGGGGGAAGGATCACAGTAACACGAACGGGGCCCGTTTGATTTTCGAATTAATTAAAAATTAAATAAAATGGTGATGAGATTAAATAAATTTATTTTATATTTAGATATTTTATTTTTAAAGGAGGCACAAATTCAAATAATACAATTTTATTTTTAGTATAATAAATTTTGAATAAGATACAAGTAGATATTTGATGTGACACTATCTAAAATTACCAGAATATCTCTATGCGTTAATAGTCTCACTTGCCACGTGGATCGCCTGAGAGACTAACAAGTGGCAAGTCAATAATTCGGAGCGGAGTCCGAAAAATTCGGGTCGAGCCACAAGACCCGTTCTAACTTGACCGGGATCCTCAGGAGCCATGCTAGCTTATCTCAGGTACTCCATAACGAGTCCGCATATAAAAAAATAAGGGTCCTCACCAGGTATGGGGAAGTTCTACAGCTCTCATATTTATTAATCTTTGCATTTACTCTACTAATTTGAGCGTCGGAGTCCACCCCAGGGGATCCTAGTCCCGACACTCCATTGTCTTGCAGATTCTATACCCGAGATCCGACATCACCAAGTTCGAGGTCCATTCGCAGAGATGACACGTGATAGTTGATCCCAAAAATTATCATCAATATTTTTGTTAAATGACTATTTCACGATTAAAAAAAAATTATTTTAACTATATGTTATCAAAAAGTGTTATCCTTTTATCTATTAATCATATATATTACTAGAAAATCGACAAAGACAACCTTAAACTCTCCATCTTTCCAATAACTTATCATTGGAATGGCCACACATAGGAAGACTTTGATCGATAAATAAGACTCCCAAATAGATTAGGAGTCACTTGCAACTATGTGCATCACATGGGTAGGTTTTGGAAGAGAGAGGGTTTATAGGGTGTTTTATACTTAAAAAGTGTAATATTTTTTATTTAAAATAAAAAATTAATCCCATGGAGTGGGGCTAAACAATACTTGGGAAAGGTAAGATATATTTATGCTATTTATGCTCAAATCAAATTATGGATAAATTAACTATACAACTCATGAAATTTAGATATTTGGTTCACACACTCTTAAATTTCATATATATTTAACTAAATCAATCCATAACTTTTTTAAAGTAACACAATAATAATGTTTAAGTAAATTGACTATGTATTGTCTTAACTTTAGGGCTTTTGATTTGGGTACCTCTAAACTTTATTTTCCATTAAATTAGCCTCCAAACTTTTTTGAAATGGTCACAACACTCCTTAATTAGAAACAATATTAATTAAAATAATTTAAATTAAAATCATCCCTAATAAAAAATAACATGACCCAATTACCTTTGTCGACTGTGAAATGGGCTCCAACAAATATAGAGAAAAAGTTAAAAAAAAAGAAAGAAAAAATGGGTGAACATAACCAAGATGACCATTTATCAATTATGAATTTCAACGAACCACAGTTAATATTTTAATTATGAATAATTTTAACTTAAATTAACTTAATTAACATCGTATCATATGAAAAATGTATCATGGACATTTTAAGAAAGTCTAAGGATCAATTCAATGAAAAATAAAGTTTTAGGCAGTGTTTAGTCAAAAACTCAAAATTAAAAAGGTGTTTAAAACCCAAAATTCAAGAGGATGTACGAAGAGTTTACTTAAAATTGTTAGTACAGAGGGTGTCGTGGTTAATTCGTAAAAAATTAAGAATTTATTTTACAAAATATAAAATTGAAGAGGTGTGTAAATATAAATCAATTCAGTCTAAAATTATTCCAACCTTAACTTATACCTTTTATATTGATTTATAACCTTATTGGGTGATAATACCACCACCTAATCCAATATTATTATATAAAGAAATGATAATATTAAACAACAATAATGAGTCTGTTTTGACATAAAGAATAAAATGTAATAAATTCTTTTTTTATTAAAATAAAATAAATACATTTATTATATCATAATCATTATTTTATCATGTATTCTATAATGTATTTAATTTATCTTAATAAGAGCAATATTACGAGTCATAACTGATGACGGTGTTATTAGTTATGTGTCACATCTTTATTGAAATGGGTGCTAGGTAGAGAAGATAATAACACATGATCTCCTAACTTTCTTCCAATGAGAAGACATCGTCACATAACTGATGACACCAATTATGACTCCTAACACTATTCTTTAATTAATACTTACACTTTAATCAATTAAGTGTATATATAATTAAGTTTTATTAATTAAAATATATTCAGTAGACTTCAATTATGTATCTATAAGTCAGAAGATATATTAGAAAAAACCTGAAGGATTTATATTTTATTAAAAAATTTAAATAATAATTTTCCAAAGAGGTAAATTCAGGGTTTTGGTTCAGAAAGGACTAAAACTTCGATTAAATTATGTACAAAATTATTTTTAATTCTTGAATAAGAAAATTAAATAATTAAATTGTTGATAAAATGAAGATAAATGTCAAACAATAGAAATAAGAGGAATCATTCAATATAATTGTGATATTATTATGGCTTTAGGTAGAAGTATACAAACGGTTGATTCGATTACCGAACTAATTGAAATTTACTAATCGATTAAATTGAACCGATGAGCAAAATCGAACTGACCGATTAACTCGAAAAATCAAACTAATCGATAACCAAAAAAATCGAACCCAAATCATATAAACCAAGCCAAATCAATTAAATTAAAGAAATGCCAAAAACTCAAAGAAAATTGAAATAATCTATAAAAAACATACAAAACCAAAGAAAACGACATCGATTTATAAATATTAAAATAATATTATTTTAAAATTCGATCGATTCGATTAGTTCGGTTTTTTCAACTAAAAAATTAAACTGAAAACCAAACTTTTGAAAAAAATTAATTGAACTAAACCGATGCAAGAAAAAAATCAAATCGAACTGACAAATTTAATCGATTCAATTCATTTTATTCTTAAAAGAATTCTATCTCCCCAAACCCATACCTACCTTCATTAGGTGAAAATGTAGAGTAATGGCAACGAATTAATGCATGGTTGTTGTTGGCGGCTTCTAGGGTTTTGGGTGTGAAAGCATAATTATTAGTAGCGTGGTATGTTTTAGGTTGTGACACAAAGTAGACATGGGGTATGTTATATTCTTTTTAGTACATAGAAAATAAATGAAAATATTCACAATAAAAAGTGTATAGAAGGGTTTAAATTCACGATCTCATCCTTATCATTAAATGTGAGTTACCACTCGAGCCATTCTTGAGGATTTAATAGGCTAATTTTATGATATAGAAAAGGTAAACTTAATTGGTTTCGTATTTTGATCGCAATACATTTTATAGTTGTACTATGAGTTGAAATTAATAACAATAAGACTTTGTTATTATAAAAATTGATTTGATTTGTGTTGCTTTGAATTTTTTTCTATGTTATTGTATAACTTACAGAATGAAACATTTCACACCCACGAAGTTAAGCGTGATTATAATTCAAAATGCAATATTAGAATATATAAGAAATTGAGGCAAACAAACAATGTTTACAATTCTTCAAAAATTATTCTAACTTCCAAGTTTTTTCACTAATTTTTAACCGTTTTAACTAAATTTATGCATTGGTTGGGATCCCCATTCTTGAGGATTCAACTCGCTTTCCACTAGGCCCTTGAGGGGAGTTTCCTTCCTACTTTGCTTATTTTCTTCCCAACTTCTCTACCCATTGGGCAAGTCTTGGGGTGTGCAAAGGAGGCTAACTCGTTAAGGTCCCTCACGGGCCAAGCCGCAGCCCCTAAAGAGAAGTGTTTTAAGCCATCGAGAATGCATAAAGGAGGTTAGGGATCAACTTACTAAAGTTAAGGACTTCAAATAAAGTTCTCTTAGGAGCTTGAATAGTCTAGGAAGACCCCAGAGAAGGCTCAAAACTATTAGCGGGGGCAAACAAACACCTTGGCTACAAGGAAAAGAAAGGTTCAAATAGCTTTTCATGAAGTGTCGTGGGTGCACGATCAGACCTAATAGAAAGCAAGAGGGCACAATGTAGACACAAGACCAACTAAGAGTTGAATAGGTTGTGGGAGGAGCGAGTTCATAAGGATGATGCATTGTCAAAGGAGTTTTGGGCCTCTAGAGTGGAGGAGGATCTATTTAGAGAATATCCCGAAACTAAATGAGGTTAAGTTTATTCGAGATTAACAAGAGTTTCAAAGTTCAGCCACCCTTGTCGCTAACTTAGGGTGGGCTCTCCAAGGGGGGTTTTAATATACACTTCAACATGCAATTGAGCAAAATCCAAAACTTAACCTCACTCCAATTCATTACGATTCTGGGGCTCTCATCTGAATGCTTCTTTAAGGGTCTCTAGGCCTTGGACCAGTGAACCATCTTTCCTTTGAACAATAAGACCACTTGTTTTTGCCAATCCATTTTCTTTTGTTTCTTTTGAGGTGGATTTTGCACCCTGCAGCAAGAGTAGTTGAAAAAAGATGTGCCATGAATGTCCAAGTGATAGGTTGTGTCATTTACAAGGTTTTTAAAAGCTCTACCACTCTACCCCCTTCCTACTCCTTTATTGCCACCTTTTACTTATTAGAGAAGCATTCTCCTTTTCATCTCTTATCTTTTTTCTTGTTACAGAGTATCTTCTTTCCTCCTCTTTTTCGCTTTTCCCATTATTTGCCACCCATGGAACCCTATTCTTCTTCCAACTCTCCTATCTCTAGCAGATGGGCATAATCAAATGAAATCAACCTAATCACCTTAGGTTAAGTTTATCTCTAGACCGTGAACACCCTGCTTTTCCTTTTAAGATAAGATTTTATTTTCTTTTTAATAAATATAAATTTATATAACCAATTATGATCACTATAATTCCATGCAAAACAAACATGCTAAAGTCGCATACTTGTCCCAATAACAACAACAATAATACAAATAATCAATAATGAAGAATAAAAGACCATGTCAACACTGCTTTTCTTTGGCTTTCTTTCATGCCAGAGAAAGATAAAAGATACCATCTCCAACATTTACTTCTCCCAGAGTGCCCAAGAGTGAGCAGGCCAAGTGATCCTTTCAAAATAAAAAAAAAAAAATAAAATTCAGCTATTGTACATTCACATCAATTACATGCTTTTACACATTGGATTAGAAAAATCTCTCACAGAAGCGAACATTACCACCAAAAACTTGTAGAAAAAGCCACTATCATGTCAACAGATGCAAAACCTCAAAACCCAGTTCCAAAGCATGCACCTTTGACAGGAGGGCGGGTATCTCTGTTTTCTTTGTCCTTGCTCTTTGCTTCATAGTAATTGATCACTTCTAACCTTTAGGCAGCAGCTAATCTTTCCACCCTTCCTTGCTAAGTCGTCTGGAGGAGAGGCCTTTGGACGAGACGCTTGGAGTCACGGGCAATGGGGGCGTCTGGGGTGCCTCTTCATCATCCCAATTGTCATCCCAACCGTTGTCCCACCCGTCTTTAAAGACCGATTCCACTTTAACCCCACTTGAAACCGGCAACTCCATGTCTAGCCTTTGGTACTTTGCGCTTTTGCCAGTGAAATACCTTCTTCTCTGGAAGCTGATGCATATCCAAGCTGATGCTGTTATCAGTCCAGCGGCAAAAACAATCAATGCAATCAAATGGGTTCTCTTAACAAGGCTGATGAAGTTAAACTTGCTGCTGTAGTCAATTTCCTTCCTTTGATCAAGCGGAATAAGATCCCGAAAATCAAGACTGCAGTTGCCATTTCCCGCCGTTAGAACAATCAAGCTGTCAGTTCCACCTTTCCCGATTGAGACTTTCACCTGCTTTATGCTTCACATCTTAGGCCAAAGATGATTCTCCCTTATGAATGGCCAATCAAGATTACTATATATTAAGAGGAAAAGGACAGGAATGTAATACATGCACATTGGTAACGATCAAATGTCAATAAAAAAGCCTATTGGACTGAAATTGTTCATAGATGTTTAGTGGTTCTACTTATACTATTTGGTAACATTTATCCCAATGGAAGGACCATGAATTCAACAGTTTACATAAGTATGTGTGTCTTCTGATGAACAATAAGCCTTCAATTTGTAACTCAATAATTTCTTTTTTCCCTCCAACATGTGCCCACACAACAACACTAAGTCTTAAATCCCACTAGTTAGGGTCAGTTCTATGGATTCTAACTCACTAATCATTTGTATTATAATCATATTTTTTTCATAAGGTCATAATATCCCGTATCATGCATACAAGTTTCCCATTAAGTTTTCTTTAATTTGGCTCTACCTCTTTTGCTACAAACTTCTTCCTTCAATCCACTCTCCTTGCAATGTGTCTATTGGTATTTTTTACATGTCCAAACTATCTTAATGCATTTCATAAATCTTAACTTCTATAGATTCCACTTCAACCATATTATAGACAATCACATTTCTAATTTTATTTTTTCTTGTGCCATAAAACTGGAAATAAAACTAAAAAAGAAATCCAACCACCGCAAAAACAACTCTACAAAACCACATAAGGCATATGAGGCAAAATCATGAAGGCATCAAGGGCCTTGTTGAACTATGTAAATAGGCAAATGAACTCAATTTTTCTTTAACTAAAATGAAATTTAGATCATTCTTTAACAAAAATGAAATGTCTATTGCCTAGTAGTGGACTAGATGACATGTTTGCGACCAGCTAAACAAGTTAATGAGCTTGGTAGCTGGCAAAAGTTATCTTAATGTTATTTGTAGTAAACTACATTGGAGTAGGTAAGAAAGGAAAGTTCCGAGTATTGAATAAAATTTGGGGGTTTTAATTTCCTGTCAGGCATACATAGGAAATACCAAAATGCAATGCATGAAGCAATCAAGAAGTCTTGAACAACATTTGTGCATGCAATATTTGTAAGCACCTTATTGAATTGTTAATCATCATCTTATCTAAAAGTTTAAACTGTTGGATAGACAGTTAACTTTATTTTTTATATTATTATTTTTGCTCTCAACACACTTCCTCATGTGTGGTTAAACTTCATTGCATAACTAGTCCAAACAGGTGTAACAATTTAAATATTGTGTTAGTGGTGATGTTTGAACTCAAGATCTTTGTCTGCTCCAATATTATGTTGAATTGTTAATCACCATCTCATCTAAAAGTTTAAACTATTACATAGAAGATTAATTTTATCTTTTATATTATTATTTCCGCTCTCAAACACACCTAAATTAGTTCATAAGCTAAACCCCAAACTAGGGGATTCTAAAGCAAGAAGAAAATGAAAGAGATGGAAGGATGAACTAGTTCTATGCATGGAAAATATACTGGTCTAGTAAATATATTACTAGAAATTACCAATATTTTGATATATAGAATAAGATTTCGACCATGGCTGGTAGGGTTGCAATCGAGCCAAGTCGAGCCGAGCTTCAGTAAGCTTAGCTTGGGCTTGGCATACTTGAACCCAACTTGGTTAACATGAACTGTGCTCGGGCTCGGCTCGTCAATTCGGTTGACAAGAAGAGCTCAGGTTCGCCACCACTAAAAGAAGAAGAGGTTGTGTGGCGGCGGCACTCAAGAGAGGGAGGGATGTGTAGCGGCGGCAACAAGCGGCAAAGATGGAAGATGTAGCGGTAGGGGTGTAAATGAGCCGAGCCGAGCTTCGCTTAGCTTGGCTCAGCTCTACAAATTTTTTCACAGGCTCAAGCTCGAGCTCGAGTTCGAGTCGAGCTTGGAAGCTTGGCTCTAGCTCGAGCTCGATTAGCATAGCCTGAGCTCAAGCTCGAGCAAGCCCCAACCTGTGCTTGGACTAGAATTTATCAAAGTTTTACTTAAAAAAACCTAATAAATTGATATACAATAAAAACAAATATCAATATGATAATCAACAAATACACCTAAATGAACCCAACCTGATAATCAACAAATATAACATCGATATGATAGTTAAGTAATAATAATTTCACAAATTACAATAAGCATAATATCATTTACCGTACAAAAAGATAATCAAATTACTTGTCTAGTTATTTTCAAAATACAAATAGAATTAAAATTACAGCACAACAAAGATATTTTCAATTCAACTTCAAATTAGTTGCTCCAAATATCAACCTGCAATTTGAAATTGTAATATTAATCAATAATCATAATTATATATCAAATCACATATATCAACCTACAAAATACCAACACATCAAAAGCTTCTAAGAATCACATATCTTGTTTTATTTCATGTGGCAGAAGAATCTAAGTGATGTTATCTTATATATAAAAACATAAAAATTAATAATTTTTACCAATATTAACTAACAAGGTGCTCACGAGCCTATAAGCAAGTTAGCTCGTGAGCCTTTATTCGAGACAGCTCACGAACCTATAATCGAGTCAGCTTATGAGCCTCTATTCGAGCTAACAAGCCGAACTTTACTGAGCTCAACTTCAGCTCATTTACAAATCAAGCTTCAAAGTTAGGCTCAAGCTTGTCTCCTTTATCTTAACAAACGAACTCGAACGAGCTTTTATCGAGTCGAACACCGAGCCGAGCCTGAATGGCTCGGCTTATTTGCACCCCTATGTAACGGCGGTCGGTAGCGAGAGGCGAGAGGCGAGAGGAAGGCGGCAAATGGAAGAGGAACAAGAAAATGGACTGCTAGAGAAGAAGAGCAACGGGAAGGGAAGGGAAAAAGAGAGGAGAGAGGAAGAGGAAAAGGGTTTCTTGGGGAAAGAGAGTAGAGAAAATGGGTTCCTTGGGAGGGGGGGGGGAGGAAAAGTGATGATATGATATGTATGTAATAATAATATGTATATTTATGTATGAATGTTAAATAATATATTTATAAAATATATATCTAATATATCATACATACATATATTATTATATCTAATCGTGAACTTCTAATCGGGCCTACTCATGAGCCTCTAATCGAGTCAACTTGCAAGCTAACGAGTCGAGCTTTACTAAGCTCGTTTATAAATTGAGTTTCAAAGTTAGGCTCAAGTTCGGCTCGTTTACCTTAACGAATGAACTCAAATGAGTTTTTTTAGAACCGAACACCGAGCTGAGCCCAAACGACTCGGCTCATTTGCAACCCTAATGGTTGGTTGTTTTGGATTGATTACATTTGTAACACGCTATGCATGATTAACATCTATGCACCAGTTTGGAGGGGAGTGTTGTAAATATAGAAAGTATATATTTGCTGTAAATATAGGAAGTGAATATCTAGAATATTCACAGAATCAGCATCAGCTTGATTTTAGGTTCTGAAGGATCTATTTTAGGAAACCTAGAGTTGTATATATATGTCTGCCTATTGTATTCTTTCAGGTAATGAAAAAGGACTCTTCTTTGATTAACAAAACCATCTGTTATGCTCTTTCTCTAAATTAAAATTCCTCAAGCAGAAAACTCAAAGATTGATGGCATGTTATCTCTGTTCATTCAAAGTTGGCCTCCCTGCCATGGACAAGGTTTTGGCATCAATTACAGCAATTTTATATAAAAAGTATACAGCACCAACATACACCGATAATGATACATGTGGATTCTGGTTACATAAATACGCAAATAGAATATCCATATAACAAAAGGTCATCTATATGTTACAAATATCTTTTTTTGCATCCATCAATATAACCTACCTAGTTGTGGCGTTTTTTACCAGTTTGGACATGCACACTCTTATCCACAAGCCTACACATTTATGTCCATGTGCTCTTTTTACTAAAATGGGTCAGTTTAGAATGTAAATAAATAAAGACATGTACAGTACAGCTTAATAAATTATATCCATCACACTAGATGACATCTCTGGAAAACAAAAAGTAAATCCAGCTAGATTCAAGGAACATAATAGTTCACATCTATGGATGAGAGTCCTCCAAGAGTAAGTAACTCGGGCTTTTAAAGTAACCAGGATGGACTGCAAATTTAGTCTAGGAAATAAGCAACAAGAGTTCTTTCATCATACTTCTAATTATTCTGGACTGGTGTTTATGCAATACCTTCTTGTCTTTCTTCTCTTGGAGTTGAACTTTGGTTTCCTCTAGCTGAACAAAATCAGGAGCAGAAATTGTAACACTGAGAGGGCTATTTCCCTTGTTCTGAATCAAAAGTGATAAATCTGGAGATTCTAGGACACAAATCAACATTCATAATTTAGTATCAAATGAAAATAACCTTGTAAAGGGAAAAATTCAATGGCAATTGAGAAATATACAGTGCACAATAGTGAACCACAAGTTGATGGAAAATTTAAATCTAGGGATTTGGTATTTGGAATTTCTAGAAAAGGCTACTACTGAATAGACAGGTATTTGTTCTCAGTGTTTTGAGATTTGTTCTCACTAATGTTTTAAGACTTGAGATTTCTTCTCAGCCTTGTCCTACATCAATTGGTACAAAATAGCAACCTTGTCTCTAAGCACCAAAACCTATATTCATACCCTATCTCCTTTCCGTTCACAGCCAGATAACCCGTGTTCTAGCCATGGAGACCAACTTCTACCCTAATCTCCTCTCTGTTCACACCTTCCCTGGCCAAGCAGAACTCTGAATCCTGCTTTGGTCACAGCCAAAAAAAAAAAAAAATGCAGAATAGGAGAATAACATAATAATCATAGGTGAAAGAGCCCCCAAGCACCATTGGAACCATAGTCAAGCCTATACACCATCACCAACATCACCCTGCCTTCATCAGAATCTTTGTTACAAGTCAGTTGTCATGTGCTGCTGTCACCACCTCATTTGTTCCATTGACTGACCAACCCTAGAGGTGTCAAATTGGCCATCCTAATCTACAGTACTGAACCATGCTAAGCCGAAGTCTATGAGGTCCACAAGACTATAAATGCCAGTGGGCCACAGCACAGCCAGTAACAACCCTTGACCTGTGACCTGAGCCTAGTGGCTTGCAGCTTGTGCGTGCAAGGCTATTCAACGGGCCAAAGTTGGATTCCACATATGATGCAAGGATAACCCAATCCAAGGTCTAGAGAACCTATATATGTATGTGTGTGTGTGTGTGTATATATACATATATATATATAGAGAGAGAGAGAGAGCGCTGAAACTCTCTGCAAAGAATCCCTCTCTTGAATAAAGCTAAACAATGTTATAAGGTTGCAGAGAACCTCTATTTAATCCAGCCCTGAAGCTTCCAAGAGAAGCCAACTCCTATTTTGCAAATAACCTCTCCTAGAAGCCACTAAAAGCTTCTAAGAACCCCAACAAAATAGCTGCTGGCTCCCTAAAATTACAAAAAAGCCCACAACACTTACACCAAAATATCCCTAACACCTAATTAAAAAAAAAACACATGAAAAATGAAAATTATGTACAGTTTTGCATCCTTCCCCCTTGTTGAGCCAAATTGCTCCAATCAACCTATTGTGTGTTTTGATGATTAACAAAATATAATTTTAGTAAAACCATTTTTGATATATTTAAAACCTCTAATGTATTTTTGATATGTCTTAAGTATTATACTATTTTGTGTATCAAAATGAACCAAGTAATGATATTTTTCTAAGTCTGGAATATTAGCAAGCTATAAGAGAACATATTAGAAAATGTTTTCATTTTGAAAAACTAACTCCCGGTATTTTCATATCTAATATTCAATAGTGTTAAAATAATTTTTAACGAATTTTTTAAGAAATAGAAGGTATCTATTTTGGGGGTAGTAAAATCGTTAAATTCCGATTTTGTACTAAAACCCAAAATTTATTTTCTTATCTATTTGGATTTTGATTTTTTAGATATTTTTATTGAATCCAAATGGGGGGTACTTTGTTATTTACATTTATGTATTAAAGTAAATGGAAGGTAAAATATAAATAAAATAAAATGAGGACATTTACTTAATAACTTGTAGTGTATTCATGCTATATGGATTATGCCTTCAAATAATTTCTATACGTTTAAAATCCATTTTCTATAAAATCTGGCCTAAAAGTCGACTCTTATATATCTAGAGTCGACTCCCTTTCAACTGGAGTCGACTCTTGCAAAGTGAGAGGCGACCCAGCCGAGAGCAGTTGATGCAGAGTCGACCTAGTAGCATGGTGTTTTTCGAAGAGTCGACTCTAGCATTAGAGAAGTCGACTCTTGTATAACTAGAGTCGACTCCTACTTCAAATAGGAGTCAACTCCTGTTTTAGAGAAGTCGACTCTCGGCTCCAACGGTCGAATTTTTCCTAACCGTTACAGATCCGTTGGAAGCTCTACTATAAATATCAAGGTGAGATTTTTGGAGAAGGCTAATGCACAATCAAGATCTATCATCCTAAAGCACTTCCAAGCTCTTAAGCATTCATTTCAAAGCAATCCAAGGCTCAAGCTCAAAGATACATCCATTGGAGCCCAAGGCAAAGGAGAAGAAGATATTCTCTCCAAGTGTGGTAAAAATTGTATCATTGTTTTGTATATTTGCCTTGTATATTGTTCTTATATTGGTATCCTTTTTAGTCCAAGTGTGTTGGACATAGGATTGATTATTTGTATTTATTGTGAATTGTGAGTGGCCTCCTAGAGCCCAAGTAATCTAGGTGTGTATTTTGTTAGATTAGTTTCCGAGGTGAGATAAGGGGAAAACCTCGGTGTTGTGTAAAAGTTCCCTAGGTGAGCTTGTTGAAAACTTAGGTGTGGTTTTAGTGAAACCTCAAGTGTTGGGTTGACCTTGAGAGAGTGGAGTAGGTGTTGGAGACACCGAACCACTATATTTCTTGTGTCGATTATTGTGGTTGTTTGTGTATTTATATTGCTACCATTTTCAAACAACATATATATTTATAACAAGAGTATTTTGTTATAAGAAAATATCAAGAGTTTTAAAAGAGAAGAATTTGATTCAATTAATTTTAATCACTCAATTCACCCCCCCCCCCTCTTGAGTGGCCATTGTGTGTGTCAAGGGACCAACAATTCTCAGAAAGAACTTGCCTCAAAGTGAGTTGCCAACTTGGATGCCTGACACATTTTAAGGTTAATCTTCACAAAATCCTCTTTAACTAATCCATGAATTTTTTACTTACAGAAAAAAAAAAAAGAATTTTCATAATTAGGTTTGCCAGCCCATTTTACCAGATCTCTAAAATATTTTCTAGCTTTAGTCCTCACCTCTCATACATGTATAACAGCCTGGATCCTTATATTTGAACTTGTAGATTGCCATGGAAGGATACAAGTCTACCACATTAAAAATTGTTGATATATCAAGGTCTTGGGGAAGTTCAACTTCATAGGCATTTTCATCAAACTTGTGTAGCATTTGCATGGCCCAATCCTTGTACTCTTTAACTCCTCATAGGTTTTTTCTGGAAACCTTTCTTTTGAAGGAAAACCATGACTCAATCACTGACTTGATACTCCTTATATCTCTTATGTTGATCTGCTACTGCCTTGCAATGTTGGTTAAGCAACTGCATCATCCAGGCAGATTGGAGACATCCATGAGATCAACAATCTAATTTTGATTTGCTCCATAAACGAATTGGAAAGCACTCCACCCAGCAACCTTGTTAAAAGTGTTCATATAAGCAAATTCAGATTGTGTTAAGGCTAGATCCCATTGTCGAATGTTGTCTTTTGCAAGGCAATGGAATAAATACCTAAGCTCCTAGTTATTACTTCAGTTTGTCCATCCATTTGCATATGATGAGCACTGCTATACCACAATCTTGTTGCCAATATTTTCCACAATTTCCTCTAAAAATGGCTAAGAAACTTCATGTCCCAATCAAAGATGAGTTCTTGGTATGTTATGCAGTTTAACTACCTCATGAAAGAAGAGATTTGGTAAGAGTCAAAAGTCTTCTTACGGGCCATAAAATGGGGTATATTGATGGAAGCCTGCATATAATTTTCATTTTTCAAGTTTTTTTTTTAATTGGGTGTTAGGGGTATTTTGGTAATTTTAACTTTTGGAGTGTACTTTGGTGCGTTAATTTCGGGGTCCTTTCTGTTATTTTGGGTGGTCATTGTAAGAGCAATTTTTTGTTGAGGTTCCTAGAAGATTAGTGGCTTCCAGGAGGGTTATTTGTAAAGTAGGAGTTCCCTTCTCTTGGAAGCTTCAGGAGAGCTATAAATAGCTATTCCCAACCACTTTATAGCACTTTTAAGCTTTATTCAAGAGAGGAATTCTCTACAAAGAATTTCAGCTCCAAACCAGTTAGGATTTTGAAGACTTGGAGGCTTGGGTTTTGAGGATTCAACCTCAAAACACCTACTGGTCACTCCACCGCAGCCATAGGCGCTACGCACTAGCAAGAAGCTATCATTACTGCTCTGCTCCAGGCTTGAAACAATGTTATATTCAAGTATTTAGGTCAGATTTGCACTGGTTTAAAGTATCCTCTCTTTTTGCCTTAAGATAATGGTTCTCTAGAGCTTGGATTGGGTTATCCTTGCTGGTTATGAGGTTGTAATTAAGTTGTAGAAGTGTGTTATTTGTTGTCCTATTGCTTCAACGCTGCATCTTTGTTGCTTCCACTATTTTCCTATTTCTATTTGCATCAACATAAGAAAGGGCTTCCTTTTCAAAATGTGAACACTTTGCAAGCGAATCTCTCATTCTCTCTTAATCTCAATTCTGTTGTAAGTGCTCTTACCTCTTAGTGTTGTTTTTTATTCTCTCTGAACTTCCAAAACTTCAATTATTGTTTAACTTCTAACATTGAAATATTACTTTTGTGAACATTTCAGTTCTTAATTGTTCACTCTCTCCAAAAATTATTAACTGCATTATTTTGTGCAATTTTTGTCTTTTAAAAAATATTTGAATATATATATATATTTGAGTTATCACATCTATAGTCATCATTCATAATTGTCCCGCCATAATAGATCATCTCTTTAACCTTCCTGCTCTCCTCCTAAAATGATATATAGTGAAGAGAGAAGTTTGAAAACAATTTGATATTGTCCACATTAGTGGAAAAGGATAAAGAGCACAATGCAAAATATGTAAAATTGACTATGCTTTGTGATAGTTGTTGAAAGTAAAACTAATAATATAAAAGATAAAACTCTATTTAATAGTTTAAGTTCTTTGATGATGTGGTAGTTAATAATTCAACATAGTAATAGAGTAGAAAAAAGTCCTAAGTTTAAACCGCACCACTAACCCAATATTTTATTTGTTGCACGTGTTTAAACCAATTATGCAATGAACTCTGGCCATACGTGAGGGCTAGTGTTGAGAGTAAAATTAATAATATAAAAGATAAAGTAAACAATACTGGAAGTGAAACAAAGCATCCAACAAAAGGTAAATTCAAATGTCATGGTGCAACAAATCTTTCACATAGTGCTGAACATAGACCGAGTGCCAAACAAGGTTTTCATGATGCAATGTAGACCCATGTTACATAGGACTTTGCATTTTCAAGCATTATATCAATATCGACATGACATAATACTGGTGCTAGTATTGGTATGAGAATGTGCCAAACTCTTTGTTTTTCAAGTCTGTGTTATCTTGTTTTTTATGTATTTAATTTATTTTTAATTTAAAATAATGAAAATTAACAATTTATTTTGATTTATTATTTCTGTTAATATGCTTTAGTTTTTTAAAATATATGTTTGTGTGAGATCAACCAAATTGCCTTGCGATGAGTGACTATTTGATCTTACATGTATAGGAACATACCCTTAATTTTTAGTTATAGAACAAAAAAATAAAAACGATTTGTATGTGTAGGGGTAAGGTAGTAAAATTTATTATTCTCTATGCTATATTCCAATACCCGCATCCTACATTTACACATATCCCTATACCCTAAAATTCATAAAATTGACACATTTGACCTCAGGGTACATACTCGCATCCAACACCCGTACCTGAGTTCATGTAACATAGACATAGACACAAATTCAAAATTCAAAAGGTACACAATGGAGGTATTCGGAAGGGGTAAACAGTGCTAAAGTTACTAAATTCATTATTACGATAGAACATATATACTTTTATTTTATTTGAAAGTCCATCATTTCAGTGTCTATTCATAAAGCAGTAATTGGATAAAAGACACCCAAGATCATCGAACTCTGTACTTATTTCTAATTTAGTCACTAAACTTCAATTTGTTGCAGGTGAATCACTAATATTTGATTTTCTTCACAATGTGGTCTCATTTAGAATTTTCCGTTGATTGACTCATAAGAGTTGATGACATGGTGCTAAAGTAGCCTTCCTTAATCCCAATCACAAGCCTAGAGGTGGCCCACATGTTGACCATGCATTGAGAGCAAATAGAAGATCGCCACGTGGCAAGTGGGACCACCTCTCCTATTGTTTCCATGTTAGCCCATCTCTCTCTCTCTCCTCTTTTCCCTTTTGCTCTCAATTCGATTCCCTTTTTTCTTTCCTTCTCTTCTATCCCTCTCTTCCAATTGCAATTCCTCTCAATTCAAACCCAACTCACTTCGATTTCGGTAGCCTATTTCTTGCCTCTAACCCATTTTTCTTCTTAGATCTCATAATCCACTTCACTCTCATCATCTATCTCTAACACTAGAAACCCTAACTCTTTAATCCGCACAAGGAAACAACAAGAGAATCCCTCTCTTACAATTGCAATTCCCTCTCTTCTTTCCCTCTCCCTCACTTCAAACCCAAAATTTCTAAGAGTGAACCCTAATATTTTATAGTAGACAAAAGTTTGATAGGCACAGGAATTAAGAAGTAGAGCGCACCTTCAAATTTTAGTTTCGAAAGTCAAGAAATTAGTGCAAAAGTAAAGGTAGGGTTTATATTGAAGCAAATTGCAAATCAAAATAGGGCAAAGAAGAAAGCGACAGTAACAACAACATTAGCGATGGATTGGCTACGCAGAGATCTAGGGGGAGTGGAACCAAAATATGGTAAGATTAAATTTTTGTTTCCTTCTTCATGGTTTGAAATTGTTTGTTGAATGGTTGGTGTAGTTAGATACACATAATAAATAAGGGTAGTAAGTAACTACCTTTGTCAGTGTATAAAGTGATTCAATATATTATTTAATCAACTTAAGTAATGTGATTTTATAATTAATACGTGTATGACATTGTTAGTTTTGTAATTAGGGCTTATTTTTGATGACTCGTTTAAAACATGTAATTAGGGATTATCGGTTATTGTTTTTTAAATGAAAGTATACCATTATTGTAATTTGAGTGAAATTTGACATGTTTGATTGTTTTGCATCATAGATACATACTCAAGAGTATTTCACCATTGTCATGCACCATAGTGGAAAGCATGCCACAATGGGGCATAGTGGAGGGAAAGTTGATTTTTTAAGACTTTTGTTGTGTTGATAAACTATCAATAATAGAAATTCAAAGAATGGTTAAGAAGTGTGGTATCATTGGGAAAGCATAAACCTTTTGGCAAAAGCCAAACATCATATACAGTGAGAGTTTGTATAAATTAGCATCTAATAGTGATTGTTTGAATATGAGATTCAGTGTGGATAGTGCATGTGTATGTCAAAAGCATTGATGACATGGCTGAGGCTTGCAACAGTGGTAGCAAGAGTAATGTGAATGTGAGGGAGATGTAATTCCAGTTGGGGAAAGGTGATGGTTTGAGGGAAAAGGTTAGTTTTAGTTCTAGAAGGTTGGAGGGATTGATGAAGGTGAATGTGAGTGAGACTGGCATAGTGGAAAAGAGGTAAAGAACTAAAGTGAGGGAAGCATCTGTAACGGTGGGCAGTAGAAAAAGAACTGGGGGGAGGGAAGCAAATGTGGAAAAGATGGTAGCGATGGATGATCAGGCTTGTCATCAAGACAGTCAATTGAAAGGGAAAAATAAAATTTCTAAAGAAGAAGCAGAGCATGAGGATGAGGGAGAAAATGACAGAGATACAAATGAAGAAGCAGTGTGGTGTTTCTACCAGATGAAGATGATGAGACAGTTTTTGCTAGAGTATACATATGTCTTGATCTTTTGATTCATGCATTTAAAGTTGGATGTAGAAGACTAATTAGGGTGGATGGATGGCTCCTCATGGGTATGTATGGGGGTCAGTTCCTAGTAGCAGTTGGAATTGATGCTAATGATTGCATCATCCCACTAGCTTGGGCAGTGGTGAGGAAGGAGAACAAGAAAAATTGGGTGTGGTTTCTAACAAACATTGGGGTGAATTTTGAGGTCTTTAAGAATCTAGTGAAGTGGACTTTCATGTCCAAAAGACAAAAGGTAATATCCTACACTTAATTCAAGTACAATTCATATTATTTGCATATTGTTAAATGTGAGAATATTTTAATTGCTGGTTCTATTGGTTTCCAGGGGTTGATTCTAGCCTTTGATCAAGTATCCCCTGCATCAAAGAAGAGGTATTGCGTGAGGCACATCTATACAAATTTTAGAAAAAATTGGAAAGGAAAAAACCTAAAAGACATGTTATGGGATTGTGCAAAGTCAAGCGAAGTCCAGAGGTTCACCAAATGCATGGGGAAAGTGGATAAGAAGTCACATGAGGCATATCAGTATCTGAATGCAATTCCACCTCAACATTGGACAAGATCACATTTCCAAACTCATTTATTGGATTGATATAAGTGTTGTAAATATTCAAGTCTCAATAGTGTAAAATTTATCCACATAATCTTCTAGCTTCTCTTGATTTATGAACAATGCATTGACTGCATGCTCACATGGGATTCTTGTGAGATCCCATCTCCTACAGCTACAACTCCTCTCATGACATTTACTTCCTCCAAACCAAGTGGACATGTGATTGAAGGTCGGCACCTTAATTTTCTCTAATTTTTTTTGTTGTACTTTGGGACATAATGGTCCAGGTACTTTTTTCATAGCATCCCTCTTTTTCCACAACCTTTTCATCAACTTACATCTAATGATTTCTAAACATGGGATAATGCCCTTATCCCTAGCTTTTTAGATGTAATTGTTGAAGCATTCACAAATGTTATTCAAGAGCAAGTCATATTTACAATGAGTTTGAAAATGTGACCTTGTCCAATGCTGAGATGGAATTGCATTTAGATACTAATATGTCTTATATGATTTCTTATCGACTTTCCCCATGCATTTGGTGAAGCTCTAGACCTAGCTTGACCTTGCACAATCACATAAAATGTCTTTCAGCTCTTTTCCTTTCCAATTTTTTCTAAAATTTGTATAGATGTGCCTCACGCAATACCTCTTACACTTGATCAAAGGCTAGAATCAACCCCTGGAAACCAAATGAACCAGCAATTAAAACTATTCTTGCATTTAACAATATGCAAATAATATGAATTGTACTTGAATTAAGTGTAGGATATTACCTTTTGCCTTTCGGACACGAAAGTCTACTTCATTGGATTCTTAAAGACCTCAAAATTCACCCCAATGTTTGTTAGAAACCACACCCAATTTTTCTTGTTCTCCTTCCTCACCACTGCCCAAGCTAGTGGGACGATGCAATCATTAGCATCAATTCCAACTACTACTAGGAACTAACCCCCATACATACCCTTGACTGTCTCATCATTTTCATCTGGTAGAAACACCACACTGCTATCAGTATTGGTTCTCAAAATCTCCTTTTTGTAGTTTGCATCTTTGCAAACTACTCCTTTTCATCATCCCCATCTATCAATCTGGCAGCTATTTTCCTTGCTCTCCACGTCTTAGTTATGGTAACTTCAACGTTGTGTTGTTCTACTACACATTTTATGAACCTATTAGGTTCTAGGCATGATCAGCTCTAAACATCTCTAGGTATGTCTCTGCCAACCATTTAGATGTCACTTGTCTTATGGTGTGCAACTGTGCTCAAATTTATCTAACTTGATTTGAAATGTACAAGGGTCTCTTACCATTACATCACACCAAATACACCACCCATAGCCCTTACTACACTTTGCCTTGCATCTTTTTTTGTCATTTGGTTTGAACTTGATTTGCCATATGTTCTTAATAGCCCAACTCCTACAAGCTTCTTTGAATTCATACAAGGATTTAAACATCATACCAACCTTCAATGTAGGATCTGCCATATCCCTTGAATCAACAAATTCAGGGGATCTAACCCCTAGAATTCATCATCTCCTCACCCTCACTGTCACTCTCTGTCACACTGTGAAGTTCATCAGAAGGGGAAAAATCAAAGTCATTGGAATCACACTCAACATTTCCAATAACTCTGTCAACAATAACCTGCACTCTAGGTTCTCTCCTCAAAACATCCCTCTCAATTCCTTTATCCACATACACATCAAAGAGATCACCCCCATCTTCTACGTCATAATCACTGTCATTAAACTTCATTTCTGGATTAATATAATCCTCATCCTCCTCATCTGTATCACTGTCATCCTCTCCCTCATCCTCATGTTCTACTTCTTCTTCAGGAATTTTACTTTTCCCTTTCAATTTACTGCCTTGATGACAAGCCTTATCACCCACTACTACCATCTTTTCCACATTCACTTCCCTCCCCCCCCCCCCTGTTCTTTTTCTATTGCCCACAGTCACAAATGCTTCCCTCACTTTAGTTATCTGCCTCTTTTCCACTGTGCCAGTCTCACTCACATTCACTTCCATCAATCCCTCCACCCTTCTAGAACTGAAACTAACCTTCTCCCTCAAACCATCACCTTTCCCCAACTGGAATTACATCTCCCTCATATTCACATTACTCTTGCTACCACTATTGCAAGCCTCAGCAATGTCATTAATGCTTTTGACATACACATGTATATTTTTCAAACTATCCACACAAAATCCCATATCCAAACAATCACTATCAAATGCTAATTTAAACAAACCCTCACTGTGTATTTTGTTTGGCTTTTATCAAAAGGTTTCTACTTTCCCAATGATACCACACTCCTTAACCATTCTTCGAATTTCTAATATCAACAATTTATCAACACAACAAAAATAAAAAAAATCAACTTTCCCTCCTCTATACCTTATTGTGGCATGCTTTCCAATATGATGTATGACAATGGTGAAGCACTCTGAGTATGTATCTACGATGCAGAACAATCAAACATGTCAAATTTCACTAAAATTACAATAATGGTGTACTTTCATTTCAGAAACAATGACTGATAATCCCTAATTACACGTTTTAAACGAGTCATCAAAAATAAACCATAATTACAAAACTAGAAATGTCATACAAGTATTAACCATAAAAACCACATTACTTAAGTTGATTAAATAATATATTCAATCACTTTATACGCTGACAAAGGTAATTATTGCCCTTATTTATTATGTGTATCTAACTACACCAACCACTCAACAAACAATTTCATGTATATAACAGTTTCAAACCATGAAGAAGGAAACAAAAATTTAATCTTATGTCACGATCCTAGGGTTTAGCTAGGGTTTGAATAGGAAATCTAGAAGGAACTAAGGGATATATAAAATAAATGAAGGGGGAAACAGACTGAAGGGGAGGGAAATAACAAGAAGAATAAAGGGAGAAATGCATCGGAATAGAACCAAGAAAGAGAATAAGAGAGAAACGAGAGAGATCATGTTGGGTTTTGAAATACTATGGCATGCACCCAAGAGGGGGGGTGAATTGGGTGATTTAAAACTTGATGATAGAACTTGAAATCTTTTTGTTCCAAATGAGGTTTTAGTGATTTAAAACATAAAACATATAAAATAACAAATGCAAAGCTTAAATAATATATAAAACAAGAAAGATAAAAGACACAAAGGATTTATAGTGGTTCGACTTAAACCAAATCTAATCCACTACCTTAGCTTCCACTAAGGATTTTAAACCAATTAATTAAAACCTCATACTTGATCCAAGTAGCCCCTCTAGTCCAAGACTATGAAATTACAAACCTCCTACTTATACACAAGTAGGCCTTCTAGCTTACAAGCTAAGAAATACAAGAAGTAATACAAAAAATAGATTCTAAGAGATGAAAATCTTAGATTACAAGATCTCTCAAAAATCACAAGGCTTGTGAAACAAGTGATACAAAATGAATGTAAAACCTTTGAGAGAAAAATGAATAAAACAATGAAGCTCTTAAAGAATAAACACTTATATGCTTGTAATGAACTCTCTTGCATGCCTTGAGCCATCCATCTATCTTCTATTTATAATGCATCTCAAGCCCATTCAAAAATATAGTCATTGGAGAAGACAAACTAGTTGTTGGAAGCTGTTAGAGACACAAACTATCGATAGAAGAAAATGGTTAGTCGACAGATTCAAGCCAATTTCAAGACTTAGTTGACAGATTGAAGCCTTCTGTCAACAGAATCAATACATTGATTCTATTAGTCAATAGAGCCTAAGGCTTAGTCGACAGATCATGACCACTTAGTCAACAGATGCTACAAATTTACCTTTAACTTCATTTTCCAATATTTTGAGATTTAATAGAAATTTAATACTTTATTTTTCCAATCTTCTAAATCATAAACAACACATATATATTGGAAAATACTTTGACCAAACATCTTTGAAACTTGAGAACCAATATGAAAAACTTTGGGGAAATAATATGAGTTCATTTAATTTGGTGCATCAAGATAATAATCATTAATAATTTCATCATCAAAATACAATTGTTTTTCATCATCAAAACTATATCAAAGACAAAACATCAGATCATACTTGAGAGAGAAACAAGATTTCAATTATCATTCATCTATATCCATTCTCTAACTAATCAAGCCTATTTATAGGCTTTATAATTGAAGGTACTAACAGCTACAACAAAAAAGTATAACCAAAAGAATTACATATAATACATAATGACTACTTCATTCTTGGGTATCCTTGGAGTCATGATAATTCTCCACTCCTTAAGAGAGTTCCAATTCTCAAGAACTTAAAATGACTGGCCACTGTTCTCTTCATCCAATTCCTGCTTTCTCTATCGGATTTATTCTTCTTCTCTTCTTCCTTTCTTACTTTCTCCTGCAAAGCCTTTTCCCCTCTTCTCTTATGTTCCATCGCCTTTACTTTTCCTACAAACATAAAATGCAGATCTCAAGGATTGCCATTTCAAAGCTCCCTTCTCCAATGTCAAAACTTCCAAACCAAATGGCAGCAACCTTCTCTTCCATCATCTACCAAAACATATGGTTGTTCTTTTGTTCAGTCAGTTTCAATTGTTCCCTTTCTGCTAACATCGGCCCTAGAATCTAGTTGTCAAGTCTCGGGGATAAGACTTTGTAGAACAGAAATTTATAAAGATCAAGAGGGAGAGATAGAGATAGAATTGGGAGGGAAAATGAGAGAAATGAGAGGGAAAAGAGAGAATTTAAGAGGGAAAGATCTTCTCATTCAACATAGAAGTCCCATTCTCCTACAATCGGCCTTATATAGGCCCTTCCCGCGGTTCATATTGTAACCGTGGAGAAAGATCTAGTTCCCGCTACACAAGTGGCCCATGTGGGCTACGGTTATTATAACAGATAATTGCAAAAAAATTACAAAACTACCACTAGGACATAACATTCCCCACCCCTAGAAAACATTCTTGTCCTCAAGAATCTGTAGGAGCCCTGTAGCTGACGAAAATTTGGTCAACAATTCTAATAGGTACTCCCAGGTGGTGTGATGAGGATCCATGTGAGACCACCTGACCAGCACTTGTGTTAGAGGCAACGATCCTTGGTAGATCACCCTCTTGTCCAGAATAGCCTGTGGCTCCACTAGCACCTCCTCTTCCTCATCCATCGTAGGGATATCTAAACTAGTTGTCGTCAGTGGTCCTATGAATTTCTTTAGCAGCAACACATGAAATACAGGATGCATGTGGACCTATGGTGGCAGTTTGAGCTTGTAGGCAACCCTCCTCACTTTAGCCTCGATAGTATACGATCCAAAGTACTTTGGACTTAACTTGGATGTTAGGGTAGCTGTGAATGGTTGTTGCATAAACCTCTTCACTCTCAAATAGACCTTGTCCCCTACTTCAAATGTCGGATCACTCCTCTTCTTATCTTGTTTAACATGACAAGACAAGACATGTTGAAATAGAATGGCACTTCATTAAAGAGAAGTTGGATGCAGGCTTGATCAAAATACCCTATGTTTCATCTAAGGACCAAGTGGCGGATGTGTTAACTAAAGGGCTTGCAACTAAGAGGTTCGAGGATTTAGTATGCAAGTTAGGAATGATTGGCATACACTCTCTAGTTTGAGGGTTTAGGTGTTGGATCATGAGGATATCCAAAACTAAGGTAATGGAGATTTGGTCTAATATAGAACATTCCTTCTAGAGATATTTGAATCTAGTTAGGATTAATTCCTAAACTAGAATTAGGATCTTTTCTTAAAGGGCTATATATATCTTTCCTTTTTTCCCTTATTGTTGATTATCTTTCATTTCCAGTGTTCTAAAAATCGGCTTGGGCGGCCGCCTAGGCAGCATCGAGAGCTAGGCGGACACTAGCCGCCACGAATATGGCCTAACCGGCCCCCTTAGGCGCCGGCTCGGCTAATTGGTACCGGGCGGCGCCTAAGCGGCCGCCTGGCTGATTAGGGTTTTTGTTTCCCTTTACCTCTCCCGTCGCACGCCGCTGCCGTCTCTTGCAGAGTCGTCGTCGCTGCTTTCCATTTCTGTTAGCCTTCTTGTCTCACGCCACCATCGACCATCGTGAACGGTGGACTCGCCGCCGACCTTCATTCCACTTTGCTTTCCAGCTCTCTCTCTCTCGTCTTCCTCACTCCTCACCTTGCGGTAAGCAATAAGCAAGCAGCAAGCATTGTTGTTGCTTGCTGTTGCTTCTTTTCTTTTTGTTATTTATGTTAATATTTGTTAATGTGTGAATTTATTGTTTGAATATTTATTAATGTTTTAAATATTTTAATATTTGTAACTTGCATGCAAACAAGTTAAATGTTATTTATATTTTAATATTTGTTAATGTTATTTAATATTTATAACAACTTCCTGTAGCTGCTTCTTGCTGTTATTGGCTTTAGGCAAATAACAATTTATTTTCTCAAGTTTAATTTCATTATTTCACTATTTGTTTCAACTTTAATTTACTTAAAAATAATATCAAAATGTAAAAAAAAAAAAAAAAACAGTTTTTCTAGTCCCTGCCTAGGCGCTAGGCCCCAGTCGGGCGCCCGACTAGTGCCTAACGCGTTTTAGAACACTGTTCCTTTCTTATTGTTTCCTTTGTTGTTGTATTCCCTCTCTATAAGAGAGCTGATTATGTTCATAGTTGGGATGAATAAGATTATTGAGTTTCTCCTAAACTTTAACTCAAATTATGAAGTATATAGTATGTATGAATCCCATCATGCAAATAAAAATACAAATGTAGTCATCATTTAGGAAATCTAGTGGCAGAAGTAAATATAAATTTATTTAAAATAGTAAGTAGCAGTAAAATATCCAAACATGATTCACAGCCGTCTTCTACCATTGAATTTAATGAAATTGATTTTCATTTAAATATACAAACACAATTTACTAAAGAAGATGTAATACTTTTAATATTTGGCCTGTGGAGACAACAAAAAAAACACATATCCCGTGTTATACATCATGGTCTGTGATGTACTAACTTCCCTAGTGTTCAAAGTGCCTCTGGATTTTGTTTTCTCCCCAAGTAATAGGGTTCTAAATCTGAGGAGAGCAAAACTGGCACCAGATGCATTCAAGATGTGCATTTGCTTCAGTGATTGGCTAGATGCAGAGAATCAAGCACAGTACTCAAAATCTCCCAATGATTTAGGAAATTCCAAAGAAGAAAACATTGACTCAACCACGATAAACTACCCACAAGCCCACAATAAATAAATTTTGCATCCTTCTTAAATTTTGTCCATTGCTAGTAGCTACAATTTTGAAGTTGCCAAAATTTTAACACAATAAAAATAAATTGAAGTATCAGGTAGTGTAAGCACTGTGTTAGATATTTGAAAATTTGTACACAATATTGTAAGTTGTGACTCTTGAGATAATAAAAATAATTTGACGTATTATTTAATTCATAGAATTATCTTAATGTATCTTAAGTTTCTTCAATATTATTTTTAAATTTCAATAAAAGAAAGGCTAAGTAACTCCGCCTGGGGATGTTATCTACTGCCGGTCCCAAGCCCAAATAAAGGAAGAGGGTTGTATTAGGTAGCCGACAACCAACGTAAAATCTAGTCGGATCCAAAACATGAATTCTAGACAAACTATGAAAAATCGTTGGGGTGTAACCCTTTATAGCGACGCGCTACACTGCCGCGTGTAGTGTCAAGTGAGCTAAGGCCGCTGCATCGGCGCCCGGATGTAGTGACAAATGAGCAAGGGTTCCCGCATTTGTTTGGATGGAAGTGGGTAAAGAAGATAGTTCAAAATCAAAATCAAAATCAAAACCAAAATCAAAAACAAATTCAAAGTCAGAGCCAAAACCAAAATCATAGATTAAGGATTGGGTCAAGGAACATAGGAACATTAACAGGCAAAGCTATGGAAGTGATAGATGTGATAATTAGGAGAAATATTAATATTATGTGCCTTTAAGAGACGAGATGGGTAGGAAAAAAAGTAAAAACTTTATCAGAAACTGGATATAAAATATAGTACACAGGAAATGATCGAGCGAAAAATGGAGTAGGGATTATTGTGGATAAAAGCTTAGTAGATGAGGTAGTGGATGTAAAGAGAATAAGGGATGGGATTATTATGGTAAAGGTTGGTCTAGGAAAAATGACTATGAATATCTTTAGTACATATGCACCACAAGCAAGGTTAGATGAGGAGATAAAAACAAAATTCTCGGAGGACCTAGAGGGACTCATACAAATGATACCAAGAGGAGAGAAAATGATTATAGGAGGTGACTTAAATGGTCACATGAGTAGAGACAGAAACGGGTATATAAAGGTACATGGAGGGTATGGATTCAGGGAAATTAATAATGAAGGTAAGTCTATTCTAGATTTTTCTATGGCATATGGACTCATCATAGCTAATACTAGGTTCAAAAAACGGGACGAATACTTAATCACATATAAAAATGTCACATCAAACACCTAAATAGATTACTTCCTCATGAGACAAGACGATCGGTTATGTTGTAGGAATTGTAAGGTGATACCGGAGGAGTGTTTGACTACTCAAAATAGACTTTTGGTACTTGACGTCCAAGTAAGAAATTGGAAGAGAAAAAATCACATAAAACAAAATCCAAGAATTAAGTGGTGGAATTTAAAAGGGGAGAAACAACTAATCTTCAAAGAAAAATTAAGAGGTAGAAGAGAATGGAATAGAGAAGGACATGCAAACCAAATGTGGAGGGAAATGGCTACTGTCCTGAGAAACATGGCAAAGGTAGTCCTTTGGAGAGAGAAATGGTAGATCCCCAAACCTTAAGGAGTATTGGTGGTGGAATGAAGAGGTACAATTGAAAATTAGAAATAAAAAAACTTGTTATAAGGCTGTATATCAGTGCAACAATGAAGAAAACCTAAAAAATTATAAAGAAACAAAAAAGGCAGCAAAAAGAGCTATTAGTGAAGCAAGGTCAAAAGCATGTGAGAATCTATATAAATGACTTGATACAAAAGATGAAGAAAGGAATATATATAAATTAGCTAAAGCAAGAGAAAGAAAAACAATGGATCTAAACTAAGTGAAATGCATAAAAGATGAAAATCAAAATGTATTAGTAAATGAGGGAGCGATTAATGAGAGATGGAATGAGTATTTCACAAAATTATTCAATGATGATAGGGACACAAGAGTTAGGTTGGGACATCTTAGTAACTCCGAAGGGAATGTGAGCTATACATTTTATCAACGCATAAGTTCAAATGAAATAAGACAAGCTTTAAAAAAGATAAAAAATCATAAGGCAGTGGGATTAGATAATATACCAATAGAAACATGGAAATGCATGGGAGAAAATGGCATCTTCTGGCTAATGAAATTATTTAACGCGATCCTTAAATCAAAAAAGATGTCAGATGAGTGGAGAAAGAGTACTTTGATTCCTATATACAAGAACAAATGAGATGTTCAAAACTGTGAAAATTACAGAGGAATTAATTTAATGAGCCATACCATGAAACTCTGGAAGAGAGTAATAGAGCAAATGCTCAGAAAAGAAACAAATGTATCAAAAAATCAGTTTGGTTTCATACCTGATAGGTTAACAATGGAAGCTATATTCCTATTGAGGCGCCTAATGGAAAGGTATCAGGATCAGCAAAAGGACCTGCATATGGTGTTTATAGATCTAGAAAAGGCCTATGATAGGGTCCCTAGAGAAGTATTATGGAGGGTTTTAGAGAAGAAATGAGTCCAAATAACCTATATACAAGTCCTTAAGGACATGTATCACGGTGCAGAAACAAGAGTCAGAACATGCGGAGGGGATACTAAACCATTTCAAATTACAATGGGATTGCATCAAGGTTCTGCACTAAGTCCATACTTATTTGCTTTAGTAATGGATGAACTAACTAAACACATTCAGACAGAGGTGCCATAGTGTATGCTATTTGTAGATGACATAGTGTTTGTGGATGAAACAAAAGAGGGAGTGAACACTAAGCTTAAATTGTGAAAAAACAATTTAGAATCTAAGGGATTTAAATTAAGTAGAAGGAAAACAGAATATATGGAATGTAAATTTAGTAAGAATGCAAGAGTGGAGGATGTTATAATAAAATTGGAAGACCAAATCTTACAAAGAAAAGACCATTTTCAATATTTGGGATCAATGATTTAAAAAGATGGAGAAATTCACAAGGATATCACGCATAGAATTAAGGCAGGTTGGCTAAAATGGATAAATGCATCGAGGGTGTTATATGATAGTAAAATCCCATTAAAACTGAAAGGAAAATTCTATAGGACGGTTATAAGACCAGCTCTGTTATATGGCTCAAAATGTTGGGCAATCAAATACTAGCATGAGCAAAACACGAGCGTAGCGAAGATGAGAATGCTAAGATGGATGTGCGGCCATACAAGAAAAGATAAAATTATAAATGAGATTATTTGTAATAAGGTAGGAGTAGTGCCAATCGAGAAGAAGATGAGAGAGACTAAACTAAGATGGTTTAATCATGTGAGAAGGAGACCAAGAGACGCTCCTATGAGGAGAGTTGATGAAATTGAACAATTAGTCAAAAAAAGAGATAGAGACAGACCTAAGAAGACTTTGGGAAACATTAAAATTTGATATAAAGTATATGAGCCTAAATGAAGATATGACAAAAGACAGAAATATATGGAAGTTTAGAATTCATGTAGCCGACCCCACATAGTGGGATAAAGGCTGGATATGTTGTTGTTTAAAAGAAAGGCTAAGTGTGTTTGCCAGCCATGGCTCTTGTGAGCTAGCTCGCTTGGGATTTTTTGAGCAAACACAAAACAAACCATATGAGTCAAGCCCTATAGGTCATGTTAGTCTAACTCCCAAAATAGGGCCCATATAATGCATACCACCCATTTGACATCTCCACCTATTGAACTCAAAACGAGCCGATCTATCAATCCAGACCCTCAACATGCTAAAAGAGTTCTCAATAATTCGAGAGAATCCTCCTTTTCAGTTCCTTAACATGCATCATACCAAATCAAGCAAAGAAAGAGCAAACAAAAGAAAATAAGGAAGAAAGAAAGAGAAACCAAAAGTTGGACCCCAACGAGTGACCCATTTCACTTCAACCCAGTTCAATTTATTTAACCCAATTCAGCCCCATTGATTAGTTCAGCCCAAAACCCAATTTAAACACTAGCAGTAGCAGAGACCCAATCTTAGTCTTTATTATGCCCAAAAGTTCAGTTAAAAAAAAAAATTTAATCTACAACCCTAAAGTTCAGTCCATTTATCTTTTAACATCTTTAGTTAAAAAAAAAAAATGGGGAATTGTGACAGATGGCCTACCCGCACATAACTTTTGGCCAAATGACCTTTGACCAAAATAAGGTAAAAAAAATAATTCAAAAGTTGGATAAATGGTTAAATGACGAATATATCCTTGAGATCAATATACACAAATTTCCCCTTCATCTTTGTCATTTTTCTTGATTTTTATCTTGCAGAATCATTCCTAGAAGTTTTGAAATTTAACGTCTTTCTTCAAGGGGATTTGAGTTAAAGAGCATAGTCAAAGAATAAGTTTGATTAAATGTTGAAATCCTAAATGATTTGAAGAGGATTTGGAGGAGATTGTGGTGAGAGATTAAGATTGAGATTACAATATTTGGAAGGTTTAGGCTGATTATTTGGGGCTGATTTCTTGGGTTAAATCTTATGTTTCCATTTTTTGTTCTCTATGTACATGATAAATAGGGACCGAGTATGTAAAGGAAGATAAGACTAATTGAATAAAAATCTGATTTAATTTCCTCATCGTCTTCATGGTATCAGAGCCCAGGTCACTCTGAAAACCCTAGAAGCCATGGCCGCCAGCCATGAATTGAATTGATCCAGTCGGTAACTCAGGAGGGGGAATCAGAGATAATCCCCTCCATGGGTTCGACTGGTGGGTTTGAAAATGCTTCAATTTGTCTTACCGTAGAGAAGCTGAATGGGAAGAACTACCGAGAATGGGCCCAATCCATCAAGCTGGTCATCGACGGCAAAGGCAAATTGCGCTTCCTTACCAGCGAAATCAAACAACCATCTTCCAAAGAGGTAGCGGCTTTCTAGAAATGGCGGTCTGAGAATTCCCTCATCACCTCCTACTTGATCAACTCCATGCGACCAGCGATCGGCAAGACATACATGTTCCTACCGATAGCGAAGGATGTGTGGGAAGCAGTTCGCGAGACCTACTCCGACGCTGAGAATGCCTCTCAAATCTTTGAGATAAAGACTCAGTTGTGGCAGATGAAGCAAGGAGAAAGAGAAGTGACGGAATACTACACAGAGATGCTGGGTTTATGGCAAGAACTGGACCTTAGCTGTGAAGAATCTTGGGAGTGCACGAGTGACAGTGTGCGATTCAAGAAGAAGATGGAGAACGAGAGGGTGTACGAGTTTCTGGCTAGGCTCAACAGAGAGCTTGACAATGTGAGAAGCCGAGTCTTGGGTCGTCAGCCATTACCTTCCATTCGAGAGGTATTCTCTGAAATTAGGCGAGAAGAAAGTAGGCGGAAGGTGATGTTGAGGGAGAAGATTGCGGCTAGGCCTGAGGCTTTAGCCCTTGTATCTTGTGGGCCTCCCATAACATCTGGGCTGAAACAAAACAAAAGGATTTTTTGTGACCATTGCAAAAAAAACAGGCCATTCCAAAGATACCTGCTGGGTTTTACATGGCAAGCCTGCTGATTGGAAGCCCAGGCAGCCCAATAAATCTCATGAATACCAAGCCTTGACTGAAAAGCAAATAGAATCAGCCCATCAGACTCAGTAAGCCCCTACTGGGGGTTTTAACTCCGAGCAACTTGAGAAGTTATATGCTCTTTGTTAAATAGAGAGATATCATTGCACATTGTTATCACAATCAATCTTCATTAGTGGAATTGGAACGTTAGACATTCTAGGGACAATAGCTGCCATCCCTATATCATTTAACCTAGAATCCACCTCCAACGCCCCTCAAACTTTATTGTATAGCTCCACATAGGTAGTGGTTTTTGAAACAAGAACAGGAGTCACATTTGCTCGACCATTCCCCATATGCCTCCATGTCCACCCACCACCTTCTTCTCCTCAAACTCGACGAAATAACAAACTAATATCCATACCTTATCCACAACATCCATAACTGCAATTCAACATAAAACAAATACAGTTTGGCTGATCATATCACGAAGTGCTACATTAAACAATTCAAAGTGTATATCATACATTTGTCAATAAAGATATGAGTGTCAACTATTAGTCTAAATCCAATAACACTAAACTAGACATATTTTTATTGTCAATTATCACACTTAAAGATATATAGATGGTAACAGTTAAAAATGCAATAACGTTATTGGCGCCATCATACATTGTAGATAACGGCATACCTGTCTTTATTTTAGAATGTTATTGAATTCACATGTTAACTTACTAAAACAAATATATATTTATATATAGTTATCACATTCAAAGTTATATACATGCTGACAGTTAAAAATAAGATAACGAAAATGGTGTCGTTATACATTGCAGATAACAGCATTATTGGAAATTCGTAAACAGATACATATATCAACAACAACGCAGTAAACCAATCAAAAAATAGACCCCCAAAAAAAAAGGTGCAATAATTGAGATTAATATGAACCTTTCTTTTTCTCTAAATGCAAATGATAAATGTGGAAGGATTCAACAAGTTTAATAATAAATCAAAGCTTAAAAAGCAAGATTGTAGGGTTGTGCTATAGAACAAGAGCAATGTAAGTGATGAAGGAAGGAATCAAACTTTCGCCTGTTGATGTTTCTCTCTTGGTCGACCCTTTGTGAATGACGTGCGTTTGGGGAAGAAACAACTTTCGCCCACTGATGTTTCTCGCTTGGTGAACCATTTGTGAATGACGTGTGTTTGGAGAAGAAACAAATTAGAGCAGGTTTTATTAAAAGAAGTTGAGGGTATTAAGGTCTTTTGACATACATGGGTATTTTGGACATTTGATAATTGCTTTTACCTTTTATTTAGTACTTGAGGCCTTTTGTCCAAATAACATTAAATGAAGGCTTTTTAATCAAACTTATTCTTTGACTAGGCTCTTTAACTCAAATCCCCAAAAAAAAAATTCGGAACCATCATACAATCTAGCACACATGAATTCCAAAGTATTTAGCACGATTTTTTGCCACGTAGCTGCTCGCCATAGAGTCTCCCCTGGAAAAAATCAAGTTCCCCATGTACATTGAGATATTAAGCTACATTTTGTTATAAGATTGTTAATCTCCAAACATGGGATGATTCAAACAACCTCGACCAAGGGCTAAAAATTCCAAGGACTTGCAAATCAAAGTTTAGAGCTGAAACAAGCTTGAGATAGTAGAAAAAGCTTGAATAATTATCCTATAGGCACGAATGAAATATATACACCCTAGCTGCTAATAATTCTCCTACAATTTAGGAGAAGATATAAACTATCTACTTCCTAGAAACTAGGAAATTTTATCTCCTAAAACTTAGGAAATAAATTCAAACTTATACAACAATATCTACAATTTAAAATACAACATTTAAACTCTTGGAATTATCTATTTTTGAACTGGACCAGCTTCTAGATGATCTCCCGATTCTTCTTATCACTTTTTTCAAGGTTCTCCAACACCCCCCCTCAAGCTAAGGAATAGATACAAGTCATTCTCAGCTTGCTAATTAATAATTCGAACCCTGGCCTTGCAATAGTTTTTGTGAAAATATCAGCTACTTGATTTGTAGTTGGAATATAGGATAAGCTGATTCCTCCTTCTTCAATTTCCCTCTTTATAAAACTCCTATCAATTCTTACATATTTCATTCGGTCATGCTGAATCAGATTCTTCACAATACTGATAGCAGATTTACTATCAATATAAACTTCTGTTGGTTGAGATAAGGATACCCCTAAGTCTTCCATCATCCCTTCCAGCCAAATTACTTCACATATCCCTTGAGCAATAGCACGAAATTCAGCCTCAACACTGCTTCGAGCCACTACAGATTGCTCTTTGTTTCTCCAAGTAACCACATTACCCCATAATTTGGTGCAATAACTTGAAGTTAACCTATTATCCTCACATGAACTAGCCCAATCAGCATCCACAAAACATTCAATTCTTCTTTCATTAGTTTTCCTGAACATCAGCCCTTTCCCAATCGTTCCCTTGAGGTATCTTAGAACATGGAACACTGCATTCATATGCTTCGAGTATGGGAATGCATGTATTGACTTATGACACTTACTGCATAGGCTATGTCTGGCCTTGTAAGTGATAAATAAATTAGTCTACCAACCAACCTTTGGTACCTTTCTTTTTCAACAAGAGTGTCTTCTTTTTCTTCAACATTCCAACCATTTTCTAGAGGAGTACCAACCGGTCTGCATGCTAACATCCCAGTTTCCTTTAACAAATCAAGTGTGTACTTCCTTTGAGAGATGAATAGCCCTTCTTTACTCCAAGCCACCTCCATTCCTAGGAAGTATCTCATGACTCCTAGGTCTTTCACTTCAAATTCAGTTTTTAATTGCTTCTTCAAATTTTCAATTTCCTAAAAGTCATCATCTGTCACAATAATGTCATCAACATAAACAATTAATATGGCCTTTTTACCTTCTACTGTAGACTTTATAAACAGGGTATGCTCAGCTTGCCCTTGCTTATTTCTCAAGCGATTGAGAGTCATGCTAAATTTCTTGAACCAAGCCCTTAGAGACTGTTTTAATCCATATAGGGATTTCTTTAACTTACACACATTTCGACTGCCAATTTCCTGTTCAAATCCTGTGGGTATTCTCATATATATCTCCTCATCCAAGTCACCATTCAAAAAGACATTTTTAATATCAAATTGAAGTAGAGGCCAATCAAGATTAACAACAAGGGAAATTAATACCCGAATTGAATTGACTTTGACCACAAGAGAAAAAGTTTCCTCATAATCAATCTCATATGTTTGAGTAAACCCTTGTGCAACCAATCTTGCCTTGTATCTTTCAACACTTCCATTTGCATTATGCTTTACTATGAAAACCCATCTACAACCAACCACCCTTTTGTTTGAAGGTAGTTTAACAATCTCCCATGTGTTATTTTTCACCAAGTCTCTCATTTCCTCCATAGCTACAGCTTTCCACTTAGGATCACTCATAGCCTCTTGAATATTCCTTGGAACGGCAATGCTGTCAATATTTGCAACAAATCCCTTGTATTGAGGGGATAATTTAACATAAGTCAAGTGATTAGACATAGGATACTTGACACAAGATCTTACCCCTTTCCTTAGAGTAATAGGCATAGCCCAATCCAAATTATCACTGTTGGTAGACTCATTTTCAATGTTGTTTTCTGATAGACCAGCATCTGGAAGTGATGATTGGTTTTGTTGTCCCTCAGGATGGGCCTTTGAACATCTAAAACACACTTGTAGAGGATGTTTAACTGCTGAATATGGAGTTGGAACATGAGGTTCAGCTGCAATTTCTGGCTGAGAGGATGGCTGAGAAGATGGATTAGGAGAAATAAGAGAAGAGCTTGAAGGATTTGCCCTTATGTTATCAGAACTTGAAGGGCTAACAGGCAGAGAGGCCAGAAATTCTCCCCCTTGAGAGCATAAGGGCATAGGAACATCAAGGGAAGGAAAGGAAAGGAAATAGAAGTAGGATCTGGGAGGGATGGAGATGCAACAACTGAAACTGGTGAGGGGTAAAATGATTGGTCTTCATAGAATGTGACAACTGTGGAGACCAAGACTTGTCTTTTGAGAGGGTTATAGCATTTGTAACCTTTTTGGGAGGAAGAGTACCCAATAAAGATACATTTAAGGGCCTTGGGGTCCAACTTGGTACGATTGAGCTGATTATTGTGAACATACACAGTGCAACCAAAAATTTTTGGAGGAAGAGAATGTAAGTGGCTAACAATTGAGTAGAGAGAACAAAGGACAACAAGAGGGGTCTAAAATTTTAGGGTCTTTAAGGGAAGCCTATTGATCAAATATGTAGCTGTAAGGACTGCTTCCCCCCAATAAAAATATGGGACATGGGTGGTGAACATCATTGCTCAAGCCATTTCTAGAACATGGCAGTTTTTTCTTTCTGCCACATCATTTTGCTGTGGTGTGTATGGACAAGAGCTTTGATGTAGAATGTCATGTTCGAATAGATAATTAGTAAGGTTATGAGAGAAATATTCTCAACCATTATCAGTACAAAGAATTTGGATGGAAGTTTGAAACATATTTAAGATGAGTTTGTGAAATTTCTTAAAAATGTTGCAAGCTTTAGATTTTTCCCTCATAAGGTACACCTAACATGGCCTATAGTGATCATCAATAAAGGTTATAAACCACTTAGAACTAGAAATATTAGGGGTTTTAGATGGTCTCCAAATATCACTATGAATTAAATTGAATGGTTTAGATACCTTATAGGATTGAATTGGATGAGAAGAACGAGACTGTTGGGCAATGGTACACTGTTCACATGAGAAAGTTTGATTTTTATTGATGAAAAAATGTGGATGCAAGAATTTAAGATAAGGAAAACTTGGGTGATCTAAACGATTATGCCACAACAAAAACTTGGCATTGGTTGTGGCTGTCAAAACAACCTTATTTGTAGAAAAAAAATCCTATCCTCTGTCAAATAATAAAGCCCATCCTTAGCTTTAGCATTGCCAATCATCCTCCCCGATACTTGGTCCTGAAATAAGAAATATGAAGGAAAGAAGGTCACACAACAATTCATATCTTGAGTACTCTTATGGACTGATAGTAAATTGCATCTTAAACTAGGAACATGTAAAACTGATTTAAGTTTTAAACCAGAAATACAAACTGTTCCATGTCCTTTAGCTGGAGAAGTGGTACCATCAACCATTGAAATGTTTATAGGGTTGTCACAAGGGGTGTATTCTGTCATTGAACAGGTTGAACATGCCATATGGTCGGAAGCACCCGTATCTACTATCCATGTTTTCTTAGAGAGTTTGCTGGAATTTAGAGAGTAATGGGGATTACCTTGTAAAGCAGTAGTTGCCATAGGAGGACTTGGAGAGGATATACCTTGATTCAGCAACTTATACAAGGTCTAAATCTGCTCCTCTGATAGGTTAAGGCTGGTATTGTTTGTTTCCTGCTTCCTTTGATACATCAATTATGTAGGCAGTCCTTCCACTCTTCCTTTTTCCTCTTGGCTTCCAATTAGTCGGTTTCCCATGAATTTTCCAACATGTATCTTCGGTATGATATGGCATTTTACAGTGGTCACACCACTGCTTCTCCCATCCTAGATTCCTTGGTTGACTCTCTTCTTGTTTAGAATATGCTAAAGCAAAATTTTGGTGAGTTAAAGGGGACTCACCTTACTGATTTAGCATTACCTTTCTTTGGCTTTCCTCCCTTCGCACCTCAGCAAAAACTTCTCGAAGTGAAGGCAGAGGTTTTATACCTAAGATTCTGTCTCTTACTTCATCCAAATCATGGTTAAGACCAAGTAGGAAATCAAACACCCAATCCTTCTCAATCATCTTACTATACTTTATACTATCCGCAGAACATTCCCAATTAATGGTGTAAAACAGATCCGTCTCATGCCAAATTTCAACCAAAACATTAAAGTAATCAGTAACATTTAGATTACTTTGTCGTGTGGTCCTAATGGCCAGTGTTCTAAAAGGCGTTAGGCGCTAGTTGGGCGCCAGGCTGGGGCCTAACGCCTAGGGCGCCTGCGCGGAGCCTAGAAAAATTTGATTTTTTTTTAATCGAAGAAACTTGCAATAGAAACCTATATATATATAATCAATAACCTCACTTAATATTCAAAATAACAATAACATATCATGCCATAACTGCAAAATAACTACAAAATAATCAAATTAAAACAATAAAACAACAAAATAACTTTTATTTTATAATATAATTAAAACAGAAATTATTTTCTGCAAAAAAACCAATAACCTCATATAATTTTTTGTGTTCAATCTTCTTCATCATGTAAAAACACATATATTATATAATTAATAATAATTAAAACTAAATATATATCTAATATATAAATAGAACAAAAAATAAAATAAAATAAAAAATGAAAAATAGAAACAATGTAACAGAGAGAAAGAGAAACCAATAACCAGAGATTCGAAGAGAGAGAGAGAGAGGGGTTACGAAGGAGATGGAGCTTGCTGGTGGCGGAGATAGAGCTTGACGATGAGGACGCGGCGGCGGCGGCGGCGTTCAGGCAACGAGGAGGACATGAATGGCATAGAGGCGGTGTTGATGGAGCTAGAGGCAGCGATGGCGATGAGTACCGGCGAGCCGACGGCGTTGAGGCAGTGGCAACCTTGGGGTGAGAGGGGGAGAGGCTGAGAGACGAGATTAAGAAATAAAATACCCTAAAATCGGCTGATATATAAAGCAAAAATTTGGGCGGTCCAAGCAGTGCAAGCCGCCTAAGCTGCCTAGGTGTCGCCGCGACCGATTAATCGAGTCGGCGCCTAGGAGGCCCGACTAGGGCATACTCGAGGCGGCCACCTAGAGCGATTTTTAGAACACTGTTAATGGCAAATCTAATCTCAAAGCATTGAGATGAGTTCTCCAAATCTTAGTACATGTCTTAGACCGAATCTCATATCTCATTTACAGTTTTATAGAATAGGTAAGTTCTTCCTATTCTAGGCTCCATTGAATTGATCAGCCAGACCATTATGGTGAAATTCTCGGCTTCCCAAGTAACACATGTGGCTACTGTGCTCAATGGAAAAGGAGTAGAGCCGAATAAGTAACCAGTCTTGCCTTTTCCCTTGATTACCAGCATAACTGACTGAATCCATTCCTTAAAGTTACTCACATTCAACTTATGGTGAATAATCTGTATAGGAAGATGATCAATTGAGTTGTTGGAAAGATTTGTTGCAGAACTCGAAGGCAGAACAGGCGGATTGATCGGAGAACTTGTGGCAGAAACCTCGGTTAGAGTGGGATTAGGTTGAGTATCGGCCATTGACAAAACAGGGTGCAGATAGAAGAAACAAATAAAACTGCTTGATGAAGCAAGGTGTGGACAAAAAAATAGAATAGAGGTTGCTTTAGGATCGAAAAGCAGGCTCTAATACCATGAAACAAGCTTGAGATAGTTGAAAAAACTTGAATAATTATCCTATAGGCACGAATGAAATATATACAACCTAACTATTAATAATTCTCCTACAATTTAGGAGAAGATATAAACTATCTACTTCCTAGAAACTAGGAAATTTTATCTCCTAAAACTTAGGAAATAAATTCAAACTTATACAACAATATCAACAATTTAAAATACAACATTTAAACTCTTGGAATTATCTATTTTTAAACTGGAGCAGCTTCTAGATTATCTCCCGATTCTTCTTATCACTTTTTCCGAGTTTCTCCAGCAAGAGCCATTTTGTTGCTAGCGCCTTCACTCAGGAAGGCTCAAGATTAACTAGTCGCAAGAGAAATAATCCAATCAGAATGTGGGATGTTCTACTTCTACACCTATGTTCCAAAGCCCAAACAAATATAACAGTTCCACTACTTCCTACTTCCATGTTTCACCCTCACTACCAGAGCATAAAAAATTAACTGTTCACATACCCTGAACATTGATATTTTAAACCCATATCTCCACTATAAATAGAAGGTTTTTATCATCTTGGAAAGAGGCAACACAACAGCCCTCACTCTTGTGTTTTGGAACTCAAATGCTCTTTCTCCACAACCCATCTTTCTTTACTGACTAGATAGTTATTTTCTTTCCTAAAATCTTAACCTCACTCTTTCCACTTGGATTAACTTACCACAATTCATTCCACTAAGTACAAGCAGTACTGTTGAGCACTCTTGCTAGCTCCAAGTCTACTATATCTTCCTAAAGCTGTCAATAGTCCACTAAGAAAAGAACTTTTCACAATATTCAAATGTATAAATAAAAGCTGCTTTTGTCTATAAACCCAAACAAAGGGGACTCCTAGAGTTTGAAGTGGGCATGGAAACTCATCTATTCAAATGAAGCAACAGAAAGCAAATGGAAAGCCTTTCTTAGGCATGAAATTTCAAAGGAAACATTTTCTAAATGTGGAATAATAAACAACTACTAATATGGGATTCCAGGATATCATAGAATCCACACCATAGAGTTAATTTGGTCCACCCAAACAGAAAAACGGCTATCTGTCCAGATTGCTAATTTTTTAAAATTTAATCCTACCATATTATAAAATTTTCCTAATAAAACCCTTAGTGCTACACTTGAAACTTGGATCTGTCAAGGGAAGGAAAATGAAATTGCTCTTATACTAATTTTTTCAACATATCCTTTTTCATCCACTTCTCACACCTCAGCCAACCAAAACATAAATAAGTTTTTAATTTTGATCTGTTTGTTGCATTCCCACTCATAGATAAGGAAGAACTGCCAGATGAAGGAACTTAATCAGAATTATATTTTGTTCTTGTTTGGCAAATTGCTGAAGGATAATTACAAGATGAGTGACGCATTACACTGGGAGTCACATTTAAACTGCTATTTGGGAAATTAAATGAACTGGATGTCAAATCACATAACCATTGACAATGATTAAAATACGAAGGATGAGAATGCTAAATAACAAAATGAAAATAAAACTGACAAGAGAAGGAATCAACACATACCATTTCCAGGGACTCTCAAGCATGCTACCAGTTTGTTGTTTTCGGCCTGGCAGCTATTAGATGCATCACATTCTTCGCCATGGGAGCCCTCCTTCTTCCCCAATGGAAAGGAAACTGGCAACTCTTTGCTTCCTTCTTTGGATTCAGACCCTTCTCCTGATTTCTCTTTCTTCTCACCCCCCATTACTTCTTTGGATTCAGACTCTTGTCCTGATTTCTCTTTCTTGTCATCTTCCATCACTTCTTTGAATTCAGAACCTTGACCTAAGCTCTCTTGCTTCTCACCCTCCCTTACTTCTATGGATTCCAGCATCTTCCCCAATTTCTCTTCCTTATCAGCCTCTACCCCTTCTTTTGAATTCTTCGATTCAAACCCTTCACCCAACTTCTCTTGCTTGTCAACCTCCTTCACGTCTTTGGACACGGACCCTTCGCCCAATTTCTTCACATATTTGGATTCAGAATCTTCACCCAATATCTCTTTCTTCCCACCCTCCCCCACAAACCCATTCTTATCTTTCTCTTGAATGGGATCTTCTTTCAACCCCCCCTCCTTTTGTTCCTCTGGATTCCTCTCGCTACCCTTACTACTCAGAGCATCCTCTGTTTGTCCAGCCACCTGATCTTGTCCCTTCTTTACTGGGTCGACTTTGTTAGACTCTACAACCGAGTTCAGCCCACCAGTTTTCTCGTTCAAATTGCTGTCATTTCTCAAAGTTGAGGAACCTTTTACACCTAAATCAACAACCGGATCTACTCCTGCCTAAATACCAAAAGCTCGAAATCAGCAAACAAACTGCGTATCTCAAATTAAAAAAGGCATTACATTCATTAAACAAACCATGTAACTAAACCAAAATGATAATTTCCTTCGTTATTTACCTCCAAGTCTGTACCGGCAATGCAAACCGCGATTAGGACCCAAGAAAAAACCAGCAGAATCGCACTATTCCGCTCCATCTTCTCAAATTAACGCAACTACTTCATTTCACACAAGAATAAGCCAATGTTTCACACAATCGCAATTTGATGGAGTGCTAACCTTGTCGGTTGTAGATTCGACTACGCAACGTCTCTCACCGCAGAGATTGAGGACGAAGGTTGGACCAGAGTCCATGGGAGAAGGGCGCAAGCTATTTTAGAATTGTTTTGAGTGTTTCTTTATGGAGATCTGAGATCGGTTGAATCGGTTGTGTTGTTTATTGGAAGTCATGGGGACAGTGACAGTGAGATACTATTTATTCAAAGAAGTAGAGAAATAACTATTTTTTGAGATTTGTCGGTCTTATTCTCATTGGAAAGGAAAGGGGTGTTTAAATATTATTTGTTTATATTATATTGAATATTTTTGTTTTTTTAAATAGTTTAAATTTTTCTTTTTTTTTTAATAAAACACAAAAATTGATTGTTTTGTCTTTATTTTTAAATCATTTCTCTTCTTATTTTTTTCACCTCATGTCACTCCTCTTTTCTATCTCATTTATTTTTTTCTCACTTTTATATCGATATTCTATTAATAACAATTGTGTCGTTAATAACATATTTCTTTCTTTAAAATAACACAATAATAGAGTTCTAAACTATCATAATGGTGTAATGGTCTAGCTCACTACCACTATAGGGAAGAAATCCAATCACTATGATTTTTAGCTTGAGAAAGAAAGAGTAAAAATATAGTTTAGCTTTGGAGAGGCTATGACCCAGGAAATTTGATAACAAGATTTCTCATCTTCTCTTTTTCTTTCAACGAGAAATAACTCCACCCTCGTCTTTATATGGGAGATCTATCTCTTGAGTGAGAATTAAATAAATCTCTATCATAATTCATACGCTTTCTAATGAAATCCCATAAATTGCGATCGACAATATAATAATAGTGGTTGGTGAACTCGCTCTAATGAAGATAAAAATTATTTATATTTTTTTTTCAGTACAATGTAGAGAGAGAATGAGAGTACTTTTGAAATTTAAAAAAGATTAATTGTCGTTAGTTAACGATAGGGGAAAAAGTAAACCACAATTATAAAAGGTAAGAAAAGTCTATGCTATGTCTATGCTATTTTTAAAAAATATAGGGATACTCAGTGAAATATAGGTAAATCTTAGGATGATATGTAAAATTTACCAAAAAAACACATCACCTAGGAAAAAAAATACAAAAATAAATACATCCAAGGCTCACATGCTCAAATCTTGGAAACCCTGCCATGTATAGGTGGGATGAGATTATAATGGATCCTCATGATCATTTGTTCCGTGAATTTTCTTTAAAATTACTATAATTTTTTAATTTTTTTAACAAAATACTACACAATTTAAACTATTTAATATAATATTACAAGATTTTTACCTAACCAATCCACACTGAACCAAAGTACTAGGTTGGAGCAAATTTTACCACTAGCAATGGCAAGTTCATATTGGCCTATTTTCTCGACTTGGCTTCGCTTAGATCATCATTTACCTACAAAAATCTCTCTATACTTGGCCAAATTTTGTGGTTTAACATATTTGTTATTGTAAAATTTCAAAATTTATAAATAAATAATAATTATTCAAATCAGTGTTTTAGGATATTATTGAATATTTGAGAATTTAAGAGTGAGTATTTATTTATGTGATTTTGAGGAAAACAAGGAATTAAAGCTAATTAATTACATTATTTGAAATGGTTAATAATTATTAATTATTATATTTGTGGTGATTATTGAATATTTGTGGGTTAAAATGAAATATTAATTTATTTTGGTATTTGGGGATTTAAGAAAAATGTTTATTTATGTAATTTTGAGGAAATAAGAAATTTAGATATTTAATTAAATTAATTGGGAGTATTTATGGAAATAAGAAAATAAATTAATTTAGTGGATTTTCTGAAAATTTAGGGTGTAAGTGAAATAAGAAGGAAATGGAAGTTCGGGCGTATGTGCAATTAAAGGAAACTATGGGTGCTGAAATATGATTTGCGGAAGTGACTGAGATTTAATATAAAATTGAGTGAGTGCATATGTATGTTAAGGATGGCAGGTAGAGTAGGCGGCACACACGCGAGGGGTCCAAGGAGCAAGCGCGGGATCAAATCTTGAATGGTGCACGCGCTAGAGGGATTTTGGCTGATTTTTCAACCAAAATCTTGCCCAAAACAGCGTCATTTTGGGCAAAGCAGTGAGCAGCCTTTGGTTGTCACATGGCGCGTACTGGGCTGCCAATTCCTTTGCCTTTTAAGCTGCAATTTGCAGCGAAAAATTTGAGAGAAATCAGGTAGAAACAGAGAGCGATTTAGGAGAAGAAGAAGCTCGCGCGCAAGGCTAAAAATGGAGAAATTTGAGGAAAAATTTTGGATTAAATTCATTTTAATTGCAATTTAATTAGTCAGGTAAGTAGAGAAGTTAATATTAATCATTCTGTACGGTTGAAAATTAATTTTGGGTCCCATTTCATTAATTTTGGGAGTTTATTCTATTTTACAGTGTGTATTAATTTGGTAGTGTTCAAGTATAGAAACGCTGTAAACAGCTTAAACGAGGCAAGCTCCCTCTACCCTTGTGGTCTCCTTTCATTTTCTGAACCCTACGCCTTCCCTTAACTCGTTTCGGTGTCGCGTATTAATTATATATATAAATTGAGGATGTTATTGTTATGATTTAATTTAAAATAAATAAGAGACTTATTGGGATTTTATTTACGGTGTGCCTACGTGAGATTTTAGACGGCTAAATTATTTATATTACACGGTTAAATTTAATTAATGTGAGTCACGGTTTTATTAATCACTATTAAACGTTTTACTTCGCAGCAGGAGTGCAGGAAAGGTAAGAAACCGTCGTATAAAGATAAGCTTCTAACCTTCTCATCATGACCTTTAATTCTCGTGAAAGACCCCGTGATTTCTCGTATTTTATCCCCTCCCTTACTCTAATTCGGCACCTAGCATTATTTATTGAGTTATTATTCATTCGTTTTAATTTAAATTAAATCTGGGACTTCTAGAGTTTTATTGGTTGTGTGCCTACGGGGGTTTGTACCGCCCCCATTCCTTTCGGAATGATGCCGAACCCAGTTTGGGGACTAGATTCCTAGACATGCGGGTTTATTTACGATTTTCTCGAGTTTATTTGTGATTCGGTTAGAGCTATCGAGTAGTGGGGCAGGGGTTGGTTATTTGGTGACGTTGGAGTAGACTATTATACGGCCCTGAAGTGGCCCGTCGGGTGGATACTCCTAGTCACTAAATGTTGATCGGTGCCAGACACTATTGGTTAGCTCTGCCAGTATGTGATTTATTGCATGATTTGATATGCTGTATTATCATTCATGGTTTGATATGCACATGGGTACGGGTCGCATGTGGGGATATTCATTTACTGAGTATGTTTGGACACAGACATTCTAGCATGGTTAGGTTGCATCTGACACGATCATATGCATAGCGTGTGGTTTACTACGTGGGTGGAGCATGGCCTGATGCCTGGATGTATGGGCGACAGTGTATCACGTTGATGCTCACTACGCCATTGTATTTTTATGTGCATTGCATGGTTATTGGTAGTTATTAGTTCTCGGACGGGAGGACCGCTCCGAGGGAACCTATGGCTTGGGTGTCGGAAGTACCGACATGGACATACGGGTGACGGGAGCATCGACCCGAGATCGCGCGTGCAGGTTTGTGGAGATATTTGTTGCCTTTCAAGGCATTGGCAGGTTGGTATGGGACTTGGGTGCCGTGTGTCTTGTATGGGCCCCAAGGACCGGTATGTATTTTATTATGTAATATTATTGTGTTGTAGCGTCTCATGGCTTGTATGTACCTAGGGGTTTATTTTGGGGAGAGTTTTCTGGATATGTCCAACCTTCAGCCTTTATTTTCTTTATGCTTGCTGAGTCTCTCGACTCACCTTGCTTTCCATCATTCCAGGTAGTGGCGGCGTGGGTTCAGGCAAGGAAGGCAGCGTCTAGCTGCAGAGTCGGTAAGGTGTACAGGCAGTTTTGTCAGTCCCCGTCAACTCTGATGTCTAAGTAGGATTTACTCTATTATTTTCAACTGTGTTAGGTCATTTCTCGTGTCTCGTGTATGTCGACACAGGAGTCATATTCCTTTATTTATCTTGTGACCGCTGTGCTAGCGGTGTTCCCGTAGTGCATGCATGTATATAGTTTAGCTTCCACTGTTTTCATTATTGTGTATGCATGCTAGGGTAGCTTTTGTCTTGTGGTTCATTCTTTCTCCTTCCGTAAGCGCTCCCGTTTGGGTAGTGCTAGTGGTTGAGATATCCGAGCGGGGGTGCTTACAGTTATTGTCGTAACTGTTGAAGTCTAAGTTTGGTATAATTGATTTTTCTATATATGTTTCTCACTTGGAGGAAATCTTTATATAGACTGATATACATGTTTGTTACAGAGATATTATATTAAAGGATTACATCAAGGCATATCAATCATGAATCCTAAACTTATTCCCTTCCGTACATATGTCCTATCCATATGTATCTTCTATAATTTTGCTAATCACAAGGAATTCTTATACTCACGCTAACACTCCCCCTCAAGTTGGTGCGAAGATATCTTCTAAGCCTAACTTGTCTAGTGATTTACGAAGAACTTCAGTAGGAATTGCATGCGTTAGAATGTCTGCTAATTGCTCACTCAATCGTATGAATGGGATGTCCACCAACTTTAGATTCAACTTTTCCTTGATGAAGTGACGGTCCACCTCAATATGTTTAGTTCGATCATGTTTCATCGGATTATTAGCTATTTCCTTAGCTGCCTAATTATCGCAATATAGTAGCATAGGCTCCTTAAGTTTGAAACCTATTTCAGTAAGCAAGATCCTAAGTCATAAAAGTTCACATATCCTATGAACCATGCCCTTATATTCTGTTTCTACCGAAGATCTTACTGTTACATTTTGTTTCTTGCTCCGCCATGTGACAAGATTTCTAGCAACAAATGTAAAGTAGCCAGAGGTGGACCGTCGATCAGTGATGTCCCTTGCCCAATCCGCGTCGGTATATCCCTTCACTTCCATATGTCCATGTCTCTTGAAGGTTAGCCCTTTTCCTGGAGCCCCATTTAGATAACTCAAAACTCTCATTACAGCAGCCATGTGGTCTTCACTTGGGGCATGCATAAACTAACTTACCACACTAACTGCATAAGCAACGTCTGGTCATGTGTGGGACAAATAAATTAATCTCCTTACTAACCGTTGGTATCTATCCTTGTTTGTTGGTACTTGATCTGGGTAAATGGCAAGACGATGATTCTGAACAATAGGGGTCTCTGCTAGTTTACATTCCAGCATACCCGTTTCAAATAAGAGGTCTAGTACATACTTTCGTTGTGATAGATATATACCGTCCTTGGACCTTGTAACTTCAATTCCCAAAAAATATTTCAGTCCTCCTAAATCTTTCATTTCAGATTCAGAAGACAAGTATCCTTGTAGCCTTTTCATTTCATCTGTATCATCACCAGTTATAATCATATCATCTACATAGATAATAAGCAATGTAACTCTACCATTCTTGCGTTTGATGAATAAAGTGTGATCTGAGTCTCCTTGGTGATAACCAAATCTTTTCATAGCATTTGTGAATCTCCCAAACCATGCCGTTGGTGACTGTTTTAGGCTGTACAATACTTTCCGCAATCTACACACTTTTTCAGTAGACTATGGAGTATCGAACCCAGGTGGGAGATGCATGTACATTTCCTCTTCCAAATCTCCATGCAAAAATGCATTCTTCACATCAAATTATTTCAAAGGCCAATTAAAGTTTGCTGCCAAAGATAACAAGACTATGATGGTGTTCATTTTTACAACTAGAGCAAAAGTTTCCTGATAGTCAATACCAAATGATTGTTATACCCCTTTACTACTAACCTCGCCTTGTACTGATCAATTATCCCATCTACTTTGTGCTTGAAGATGAATATCCATTTGCAACCCACTAGATTTTTTCTTGGTGGGAGTGATACAACACTCCATGTGCCATTTTTTTGTAGTGCATCCATTTCAACTTGCATTGCTTCGGTTCATCTCGGGTTTCTTAAAGCTTTCTCTATCTTTGTAGGTATTTTTATTTTCTCCATCTGATTCACAAATGCTTGGTGTTGTGGTAATAGCCTATGTGTAGAGACATATTATGTGATTACATATCTCACTTTCCCATCCGGAGAGTACCTGTCGGGTGGTTTTCCATGATTTTGTCTGGGAGGTAACATGTAAGACGGAGCAGATAATAAAGGAGAAAATACACTTTTAGGAGTACAACTTACCTCAGGAGTATTCGTTGGATCTTGAACATGTACTAGAGGAGAGGAAAGGGTGGCTTTATCATGGTTACTGTCTTCATTACATTCCCATGCAGATTCCCCAATCTTCACATCGGTAACGTGCTGTTCATTAGATTGAACAGAATGTTGTTCAAGGTTATCTACAGTATTTGGCTCAAAGACTGTACCTGGGTCTTGATTGTAACCTCCCCCTAATCCAGAAAGCTTGGTGGGTTGTGGAAGATCAATCCAATTGTAGGCATCACATTGTAGTTCCCCTTGAGGACTAGAGGTGGATTGATCAGTACAGAAAAAAATTGTGTTTTGGACAAGGTAACATCCATGCTAACATACATGTCGTGAGTAGAAGAGCGGTAACACCTGTAACCCTTTTGGTGAGGATGGAAGCCGAGAAACACACAACGCACCACACAAGGATTCATTTTGGTGCGTTGATCCTTTTGGAGATGAACATTTGCTACACACCCAAAAACTCGTGCATCTAAGTGTAATGAAAATGGAATCGAAACATGTTTAGCAAGGACCTCTAGGGGAGTACGAAAAGAGATAGGTCGTGATGGCATTCAGTTCATGAGATAAACAGCATAGGTAACGGTATCAACCCAATAATTCTGAGGAACACTAACACCAATAAGAAGAGCTCTGGTGGTTTCAAGTATATGCCTATTCTTTCGCTCTACAACACCATTTTGTTGCTGAGTGCGAGGACAAGTAGTTTCGTGGAGAATACCATTGTCTTGGAAAAACTTTGAGAGTTCAAAGTTAAAATATTCTCCACTATTGTCCAATCGAATGATTTTAAAAAGGGAGAGAGTACTGGGTGCGAACCATGTGGTAAAAAATTGGAAATATCGCATGTACATCACTCTTATGCTGTATAGTATACAACCATATCATTCGGGTGCAATCATCTACAAAGGTAATAAACCACTGAATTCCAGATTGAGTAGTAATTGGGGCAAGTCTCCACACATCAGAGTGGATCAACTCAAATGGGACTATTTTTTTATTAAGACTTAAAGGATATAAAGTACGATGGCTCTTAGGCAAAATGCAAACATTACACTTAAGAGAAGATTCTAAAATATCACCAAATAAAGATGGAAACAGTTTCTTCAAATAACCAAAGGAGGCGTGACCCAGTCGATGATGCCACAACTAGATATCCTTCAGGGTATTGCCATTGCGACTCTAAACTTGATGAACATGACTTAAAGCAACATCATCCACATAGTACAACCCCCTTTTATCAGTACCACGCCCAATGATCGCTTGAGTCCGGATATCCTTAAGCAAGCAAAAAGTGGGAAACATTAGCACAACACAATCCAATTGCTCTGTAATTTGACTAACAGACAATAAGTGATTTGATAGTGCAAGAACAAGTAAGCAATTATGTAATGAAAAAATGGGGGTAAAAGCTATGGATCATGCGCCAATGACTGGGGTAGATTCCCAATTGGTAGTCATAACACTAGTCTTGGAAGGTGAAGTCATGTACTGAAAGAGAGTTTTGTAGTAAGTCATATGATCCATGGCCCCAAAATCAATGGTCCAATCTATATCTTGAGCAGTAGATGCAAAAAAAACCATGCTTGTTTTACCTGGGGTAGTAGGAGAATCATCCAAGGATATGCGATTAATTAGAGAGAGTAATTCACCGGGTTCCGTGTGGTCATTTTGGCCCGTTGCCACAACAGCCATATCAAGGACAATATCAGTTGTATTGGCTACTTTTGCTTGGGCTGAACGTTTGTTGTTTAGTGCTTTATTCTGCTTCCGTTTTTCTAGAAACCAGTTGAGGTAGCCATGTATTTCAAAACAAGTATCTTTGGTGTGGCGAGTCCCATTGCAGTGACTACAACGCAACTTATCTTTTTCTGCTTCCTTAACAACTCGAAGAGTGCGAAAGTTGGATGGGGTGGTTTTGGAAACCATTGTCGTGGATGAACCTTCACCAGCATTCCTTTTTCCAAGCTTAGTGACTTGATGTTGAGCCTCTCGCTGAACAATATTGAAGCATTCTTCGATACCTGGGAAAAGTTTCATTCGGAGAAGATCACTTCGGACAAAATCAAACACCTCGTCCAGTCCTACAAGAAAGTCATACATCCGATCTTTCTGAATTTCCTCTTGCCTAGTCTAGAGATCTGTGGCACATATCATCTTGATTAGGCACCGCTTATCGATTTCTTGCCATACCCTGTTCAACTCGGCATAATAAAGGTTGACTGGACGTCCATTCTGCTTTGTTCTCATGGCCTTGCAACGTAGTTCATAATATTGGGACTCATCAGCCCCATCATAGAAAGTTTGGGTGACACTATCCCAAATTTCCTTGGCTGTTAGTAGATCAATAAACAAGCTAAGGAGATGTGGTTCTATGGTTTTCAACAGCCATCCTCGCACAATTGCATCTTCAGTACATCACTTTGAATAGCCAGAATTTTTCTCATCCATCTTTGGAGTCTGTCCATTCAAATAGCCAAGTTTATTCAGACCTGCAGCATGAACTTAGATCATATGTGACCAGATTTTGAAGTTTGTATCATTCAACCTAAACCCAAATGGTAAGCTGTTGAGGTTGGGTGATTCAATTGAGGTTGGAGTTTGGTTTACAGTGGTAATAACAGTATTTTCGTCAGTCATGGTTGGTCCATTGTTTCAAAACCAATCGAAATGGAGGTTTTAGTTAGCCGATAGTGGTGGTTAGGGTTTATGAAAGATGTTTGAGATAGGCTATGATACCATGTTGAAGTATAAGGATTGGTAGAATTGGTTTTTCTGTATATTCTTCTCACTTAGAGGAAATCTTTATATAGACTAATATACATGTTTGTTACAGATATACTATATTAAAGGATTACATCAAGGTATATCAATCATGAATCCTAAATTTATTCCCTTCCATACATATCTCCTATCCATATGTATCTCCTATAATTTTGCTAATCACAAGAAATTCTTATACTCACGCTAACAGTAACATGTTTAATTCTACACCTTCACTAATCAATAGTGTGTAACTCTTAACTCGCTATTGGCAATAGTGTTTTCTCATTTAAAACACTATTTTGAATAGCGATATAAATGGTGGCTTTTGTTAGACAAATTTTGTTAGTATAATACCGCACACTCAAGAAGGAGATGAATTGAGTACTTAAAAATTATATTTTGAAGAGTGTTTTTGAAAAATAATGAGTAATACAAATGCTGAAAATTTTATATTTGAAGTACAATACAGTTAAAAGCCTTGAAAAAATATAAAAGCACAAGAGACAAGAAGATTTTAGAGTTGTTCAATTATTCTCAACATACATCTACTACTTTAGATCCTTGTTAGAGATTTTAAAATTCACTAGAGAAGATATGAATAAATACAACCATTAACAATCCAAGCTAGCCTTCTAGCACACCCACTAGGCAACAAGAAGTTACAAGATTGAAGAAATGAAAGATGCAACTCTCAACAATAGAAATCTCTCTAAAATTTAACAATAATAAGGCTAAAAATAAGATTTTATAGAAAATAAACCAAGCTTGTGAGAGAGAATAGTAATATAAATAGTGCAAGCTCAATGAAACAATAGGTTTTAAAATCAGAAAGTTTCAGCATTTTTTCTTTCTCAAATCTCTAGAAAGTATGCACTAAAATCAATCGATTTGTTTTAGAAAGCAGTCGATAGTTCATCTTAACACCAATGAATAGTCTTGAAAAGAAAGTCGATAATTTATGCTAACTTTGAAAAACCAATCGACATTATTAAAATATAGGCTGACAGTTTTGCCACTAAAACCAACGTTTGGTTGAATTTTCTTTTATTTTAAAGCTACTTTCGTTGTATTTTACAATTTTGATCATATTTTAGAATCCACAAGATTTTATTGATTTAAAAGACAAATTTAAAACCATTTTCGAGAAGTATTCAAAATAGTTTGAGTTCAAAACCTAGAAATCCAAAACCTTTGACTTCAATACACTTATGTCAAAATCATTTAAGCAACATTTATTAAAGTTTTATGTAAAGATAGTTATCATCAATATGCAACCAACAATTTTTCTAAAAAAAAAAAAATGGCTTGAGGGCATTTTTGGTAATTTGGATTCCCATATCAAGGTTATATTAGTTTTTGAACTTTGGGTTGTAATATAATTCCTCAAGATTTGTGAGGTGCAAGTACAATTTTTCCAAAAACTAGGGTACAAAGAAACAATCTAGAGGAAATTGGGTTTTTATGAAATTTGCAAAAACTGAGAACTTAAACAAAAAGGTCTCAAGAAAGAGAACAAAGGGGCAAAATGTGAATACCCAGAACTTACAGTGTGAAAGAAACAGAAGTTATCTATTGCACTACAAGTACTAGGTTTCTCTTTCAGCTATAAGGCGACTTACATAGTTACAGGAGTAGGCTATGATGGCTTATGTAACCTTTTTGATTTAAGTGGGTTGAGGTGGTGGGTTGGTAGTTTCTTGCTTATAAATAGGATAGGGATTTATCAAAAAAAAAATGTTAAATCAAGCCAGTTTTGAGGTGATTCGAGGGTTGAGAGGAAATGGCTTTTATTATTGAGAGTGTGAGAACAAAATGAACAGGATTTTGAGCAATTTTTGTGAAGTTAGAGAGTGTTTCGAACCACACGAGAAAAATTATAGTTTGTTGGAGTTCGAACTAGTCTTGTAGCATTTGACTTGTTGCATAACTGATTCGAGCAGGAATGAGAAGGAAAAAGAAAAAAAATAAGGAATGAAAGAATGAGAAAAGTTAAGGATCCATGCTAAGAACACGCTGGGGGCAACTGGAGAATTGAAGATGACCACTAGTAAAGATGGGTGAAACACACATGCGCTCAAAGAAGAAAGCATGTGAGATAGTCACATGGCCAGGGACATGTGACTATGCAAGTAGTTTAGCTTTAGGAGCAACTTGTTGGGGTTTAGTAGTCTTTGGTTGACTCATTTGATGATGTATCTTTGAGACAGTTGAAACAGGAGTTGAGTAGGCAATATATATTCAGAGGCATTACACTACAAGTTTGAATTTTATCACCTCAAAGCCCATGTTTGTTGGTTTAGAGATGGGATAGGTGTATCAATTTCTTTTTCTAGTCCATGTTATCCTATCAAAATTATAAGATGACTCATAGTTTGAGGAAAAATGGTGACACATATACTCAAACTATAGTGGAGTCTCATATTAGATTGTTGGGTTTTATTAAGTCTCCTTGGCACATCTTATTGTTGTGATAGATTGATTAAGGAGACCGTTGCTACGTATGTGGATAAACAACTTTTTGGGTTTTAACGAGTTAGCTTGATTATTATGGTGATTTTTAAAGAGGTAAGGTAGGCAGGCTCTATTTAGTATGGGTAATGATTAAACTCTTGGTTCTAATGGTTTTACTATGAAATTCTTTAGATATGCCTAAGAGGTTGTGGGTCCTAAATTCAAGCTATAGTCCTTAATTTCCTTAAGTTAGGAAAGTTCTAAGTTGAGGTAAATGTTATAATTATTAGCTTTGTTCCTGTTGTTATGCTATAGAATTCTTGAGCATCCACCTAGGGATATTTTGATCATTTGACCTAGGTGAGTGAGTCCCAAAAGTGGTCCCAAGCCTGGGTTTTCAATCCCTAGAAAAATCGTGGTCGAACGGCGAAGAAATTATTTAAATCGGAGACCAAATGAGCAATATAAAAGTTAAGGGGGTAAAACCATAATTAAGCAAAGTTAGGGCCATATATAAGAGTTGTGCTATTTGTACAGAAGCATTTTTATAGAATTCTTTACAGGGCCGATATATCACGAGAAATTAGAGATATCTCTTGTGTAAAGCAAAGTAATTTATCGCGATCTATCGTCTCTTGTGAATCTGATCAAAATGAAAAGAGAGAGGGAGAGAGCTACAGGACAAAGCCTTGCGCAAAACCCTCTCTCAACTAGCAAAGACGTCGTTCTTGGCAACACAGAAAGCAGGAGAAGTTGTTTCCTCCACAACCCCTTCCCCAACGGCAAGTCGTAACGCCACCGTTCTTATCCCCATATCACCATTACAGTTGCAGAGACTAAGCACAGGGAAAGAGACAGAGAGAGAAGAATGGAGAAAAAGCTGGGATTGTTCTTCTTCAAGTGGCTAGGGAAGAAGGACTCATAGCTGTGGTGGTTTAGAAGCTCCAGCCTCCGGTGGAAGAGACTTAGCTTCCAGCTTTGGTTCGTCGACAACTTCCTCTTCAAGATTATCTCTGTCTTAGAAGCCATTACTTTGGTGGCCACCCCCTGCTTCTTCTACCTCTGTTGCGACTGCCACATCTAATTTGAGATTCATTTGGGTTTGAGTTTAGTTTTTTTGGAATTTTTTTTCCTTTCTTTTGGGATGTGTTCGCTCTTTGTTTCATCTGATTTTCTTGTATAAAACCTAACTATCAGTATTGAATTCGAACTTCTTCAAGTTCTCTCTCTGCTTCAATACAGAAATTGGCTATTCAAAGTGATTATATTTTGTTTTGTGAAGATTGGCTTGAGGAGAAGATTACAGATTTTTTGTTTGACTGTTGTTTGATTTCCAACTGTAAAAACAAGAGAAAGAGAAAGGACAAGAAAGAAAATCTTTTTCATCACAAAAAATAATTTATTTCCTCTATTTTGGATTTTCTTTCAATTTTTTTGACATTTTCCTCACGAACTGATAAAAAAAAATCATGACTTTCTTCTCTCCAAAATCTTCTTCCACATTCATTTTTACAGAAGGGAAGGACGCAGACTGTAAAACAAAAGACAAATTCTGAAGATACTGTTCAATGTTCATGAGTAATAAGCCATTAAAGTCAGAAGGGGAAATTGGGTCATTTATGAGAGATAAATTGGTCATTTCAACGTCTCTGTAAAGCTTCTGTACATTTTCTTTCATAGCACAACTCCATATATAAAGGGTCAAATGGCTGGTCAAAAGGAGGAGGCCCACTGTTCATGCTCTCTCCCCCTCCCTCGCGCTCTTTCTCTCCAACTCGCTCTCTGCCATTTTCTCTCCGAGATTGAGAGATCTCCCTCTCTCGGAGAGGAAAAAGACCTCTCCGAGAGGTCTCCCGCTCTCGGCTGTCTCCTTGCGGAGAGCCCCCGCCGCGGCCGCTTGTTCTTAGCAAAGTATGGCTGCCTATCGGTAGCCATGGCAGCTCCCTTGGAGAGAGCTGCCTTCGGTTAGCAGCAGCAGCAGCCCTCTCCGCAGCTCCTCTCGGCAACCGGCTCCCTCTCTCTCGGCAAAGAAGCAGCAGCGCAGGTCCTCTCGGAGAGGAGCTGCACCTCTCGGAGAGCAGCAGCCCTCTCGGCACGGATGGTGGCTTTCGGCGATGCTGGTCTCCCCGCAGCCCATCTCTCGGCTCTGGCTTCGCTCCCTCTCGGCCAAGTCTTCCCTCTGCGACCATCAGCTCCTCTCGGCGTTCCTCCCTCTCGGCGGTGGCTGGTTCTTGCGGGAAGCCACCTCTCGGAGGTGGCCGGCTTCTCTCGAGAAGCTTCCTCTCGGGAAGGTTTCTTCCCGAGAGAGAGAGAAAGTCTCTCCATCTCTCTGTCCCTTTTCGTCTCCCTCCCTCTGCGTGTATGTCCATATATATATGTATATATATATATATATAAGTTGCAGAGCCATTTATTATATGTATGCATGTATGTATAAGCAGAAGGCATAAACGTGACAGCCAAGTAGTGTATCCATGGACTGTGATAGGACATAATGTATTTGAATATTATTATGAGGCACCCTCGCATCCTACCTCCTTAATACGTAGCACAGCATAATATATATGGCGTAGTGTTTATGTTATGCCACGTGTGATATGTTTATATTAGATAATGTAATATGGTGGCATCCACATATTGTGATATCTCCTGTTGGGAGTAGTGGTCAAGTAAGTCTCACCTTGGACATCCCTCCTTAAGCTCGGAGTTGCGCTCGGGTAGGTCCTTTAGGAACCAAGACTCTGCTTCGGTAGCCTGCCATGGGGACCACTTTCTCCTGGAGGACCCCTTAGGTTATCCGGCCTCTGATGGAGATTCTTATCAAGCCCGTTTGAGTGCTACTGACGTACATGCCTATCTTCGACACCCTGTGACAATATCGGGACTGACCCTCTCTCGCCTAGAAAGGTATCACTGCTACATATTCAATTATGTCATGCCTTACTTAGCTATTGAATTGTTTCCCTACTGGTACTGACTTAAGCATCGGAGGGCATATGTATAATACCCGAGAAATTCTAAAGGACTCAAGGGTAATTTATCTTGGGGTAAAAATAGAATTTAAGGATAAATGAAGGGTAAAACGGTAATTTATTAACGTATAGGATGACAGAATCGACTGCCGGGAGTACCCTGGAGCCGAGATGTCAAAGGAAATTTATATGGCATTAATGAGCACCCCGAGATAGGATTTATGGTGCCGAAAGAAATCGAAACGGGAACGGTTTTCGGTACAACTAAAAAGGCAGCTGCCAAATAGGCTGCAATACCGAATTGTCATAGACGACTTTTCGGAAGTCAACGGAAGCTTGAGGGAGCTTCGGTTTTTCATGATGAACAACCCTTCAGAGGTTTCAGGAAGAAACGAATGGGTTTAGGGCCAAAACGAAGATTCGGGCCTAAGTGCAGTTTTTAGAAATTGCTAGAGGGAGGCCGAAACAAGGTTGTTTTGGAATCTTCGAGGGTCAAAATGATGTTTTAGGTCTTGAGGGGCCTAAATGAAATTATGGAAAGTTGAGGGGTTTAGTGAAAAGGGCTAAAATGAGATAGCAAAAAGTCAAGGGGCCAAAGTGCAATTAAGCAAAAGTTTGGCCAATCACCACCAAGTCTCCGGTCGTCGATTTCGGCCGATCCAACCGTAGGGATGGCACGAGGCTTGGTCGGGGATGATTTTTTGTAAAGGAAACAGGGGGCAACGACCACTCGAGTGGTCGGATTTTGAAGAAAACCGACCGAACTTTCGGTCGTTTTTGGCCGCCACCTGCAAGTGGCTTTCGTGGTCGGCCAAGGCTCGGGGGAGGTCGATCTAAGGTAGGTTGAGGCTCCTAAGGTGATGGGTAAGGCGGCCAAGTGGGTTTGAGAGCTCGGGTTTGCCTATAAATAGGAGATCTATGGAGGCCGAAAATTAAGCATTTTTGAGCTTCAAATTGAAGGCCAAAACGAACGAATTGATGCTCCATTTTAAGGGGCTTTTGAAGCCCATGAGATGTAGATCTATTCTGGAGAATTTCATCCATTTTCGTCAAGGTTTGATGGCTGTTCGATGGTCGCCGGAAAATGGAGGCGGTGCGACTGGCCGAGGCTTTAAGCCTCCAGTTGAACCCCTTCCGGTTGTCCTTTCGAGGCAAAAGAGGTGCCAAGATGATCGACTGGTTAAGGGCTTCAAAGTGGTGGAGTCAGCCCCGATCGCCGGCGACCGGAGCGCCGGAGAAGACGACCGGCGCGTGCCGGTCACGCGCGGTCCCTCACGCGCGCCCAGTCGCCCTAGAGAGTGATGGCGCGTGGGAGCGCGTGCAGCTTGGGAAAATTCTGGAAAAATGCTTGAAAAATCAAGAAAAATATTTTATGGAGGTTTGTGCAAAAAGATTGGGATTTGGGGTTCCCGATGCCTCGGTTTTCGCACCAAAGTGCCTCGTTTTGCGTGAAAACGCAATATCCGGGTAAGTTCAGTATTTTTCCTTGAAAGTTCATAGCATATAATGAATTGATGTGAAGTTAGATTTGAGGAAATAGTCTCGGTATATTTATTGGGATTTTTAGAAGGAAAAATGAAGGAAAATGAAAGGAAATAGGAAATAAATAGAATATTGAGGATATTTAGTGATTAAATATTATTTTATGATTGAGGAGATCGAGATGGTGAGATTGGTGCAACTTTTGAGAGTTGGCACGAGAATCAAGGCGGGGCACGCATATCGAGGCGATGTGCGCTTTTCAAGATGTCTTTGTCTTTGGACAAAGGTGAGTGGTATTCTCACAAGAAGTTATATTCATGATATAATTGGTATATATGCATGTTATTATGATTGCAATATTCATTTGTCATATTGCATTGAAAGTCGTGATATTTCCATTGCACGATATTATTGTCATATTGAAACTTGTGCATGGGGATGGGATGATACCCTCAGAGTGTAGCCGTAATTCCCCTAGGGCGTTGAGGGAATAACGTTGGGCCTATCCCGTAGACGTTCGGGATTTGCCTGGGATTCCTAGCCGGGTTGGGGATACCTGGGAAGTTACATTATGGGTATATGTTGTTCATGTATTTGCATCATGCATCATATATATATTTTTGGACCCTCACTAGAAGTTTCATCTTCTAATGGGTTATGCCCCTGGAACATTCAACGTTCCAGTTGAGACTTGCAGTTAGGGCAAGGAGCAGGTTGAGATATGACGGCACGTGATGGCGTGGCCGATGAATGCAGCAGGAGATTTCAATATTTTATTTATTGTAGAATGATGATGTATGTATTCGAGGTTTCATATGATTGCACCTAGGGTGTTAGATGTTATCTCGAGAGAAATGTATTTATGTAATTGAGGATATGATGGTAACATATGGTACGAATTCTTTATGATATATATAAGTTGAATTCAGGTATGTACCGTATCAGGTTTCGATTATCGCTTCCGTATTGTGAATGATGTGCTGGGGTTTCCCTTTGAAATACGACATTTGATGTATGAGGAAAGGGATTATGTATGTATCTGATGGGCCCCAGCATAGTGGCACGCCCTCCGACGGGGCGGGGTGTTACAGTTGGTATCAGAGCGGAAATGTTGAGGACATAGGAAATGTCTGACTCTAGTATAGATGATATTAGAGCGAACCTAAGGAAAAGGGTCGCGAGTGGCTAGATAAGTAAAGCCATCGTAAGATTTGGGTATTGACGGTTACTGGATAAGTGCGTTGTTGTGGAAGTGCATGTCTAGGCTAGTTCTGGCTAAGGAAAGACTTGGTACTTAAGTGCGTCCATTGTGACCCACCACTCTTTCCTGGGAACTTACCTGGTGTACTCTTCACGACAGACACTATTTCAGTAGACGACTACTATTCCCGGTGAATAGTAGAATGCCTAATAGAAGCTAGTACTTGAAGAATGATCTAGCTATTGGAATAAGGATCCGATGCTATGATTCGAATGTAAGGATGACTCGGTAACCATGATTATGGATCCGAGAGATTTTGGGGACTATTGATTTGAGGACATTAGTCAAAATCACTGTAAGGAAAGATAGGATAACTGGTAGTTATCGAGGATGATTGGATCAGGAATGATTAGTCTGATGTGTCAGAGCCTAGCTGATGAGTTAGGATAAAAAGGGTAAAGAATTTTCGAGGATCATTTAGTATCTCGGAAATAAGATATGGGATCCCAAGTATTGGGACAGACGAGAGGCCAAAGATGGCCAAATGATGGCGCGTGAGTGCGTCAATTGATGAGGCGACAGTGGTGCAACTAATGAGACTCGCAAAGGCGGGATAAGGGAACCCTAGCAGGGTGACAGGACTACTGGTCGGTGTTCGCAGTGACAGATCTGGATCTAGGGACCTAGCAGAAGGCTTATGACGAGCTTACGATCAACGTACCGGGGAAGCTAGGTAGCTGTCTCGCGGTATGGGTCAGGTGACCCAGGATCTAAGTTGCTTAGTGTACTGCCGAGGAGACGATCAGATACTGAATATCTGGGGCAACACAGTAGGGTCTGTATCTTGTAGGGGAGATCTAAGTCCCAATGGGTGCGAGGTGTGCCACTAGTTATGATCGATCGAGGCCGGAAGCCTCAGGAATCGAATTGAAATGGATTAAATATGGACTGTGTGTCCTATTTAAAGATTGCAATGGGATCATGAGATGGTCGTGTTGTGTGGCTCAAAGGAATGCTACCTAACGAATGAAATGGAAAGGAAAGATGCATGCTCGTGAGCCGTGTAGGCGCTACCTATGAGGTGAGGAAATCACCAGGCCATGACGAGGGCCAAGAATGAAGGTGCTTACAGAATGAGTTTGACTCAGGGCAACGACGACGAATGATAGTTCTTAGAGGACTACGACGAGACCGTGCAGTTTTCACCCAAAATGCACTCGAGTTAGGGTTGACGTATGACGTAGGAGTAAGCCTACCATATGAAGGGGGTGATGATGACAGCTGTGTGCTGGCTGACGGAAAGAGTAGTGCCTAAGAAGAACTAATTTAATGGTCGTGTGTCGATAGTCAACTGGATCTGAAGAATGCAAGGCGAGAGTCAGTTGATTCTCGGTAAATGAGATTACAGGTAGTGGAGCATGACCGGTCTAAAGGCTTGACCGATGAATAATGAAATGGTAGTCTCGACTCGAGGTAGAGTTCGGGTACTAAAAAGGAAAGATGTGCTTAATAGGTCGTATCGATCGTAAAGGAATGATAAGGAAACCTAGTCAACAGAGATTGTGACTACGGTTCAGTGTGCCAAACGAACCTGTTAAATCAGGTAAAATGGTCGGTAGTCAACCAGGTAAAGAGAGCTTAAGGGCACCATGAAAAATGATGGATAGAAAGCCATGAAGGCAAAGGAAATCGAGTTCTTGGAAGATAAATGGAACAAGATAGTGTGATCTGATTCAGGAATTACGAGAATTGATCGGTTTGTGAATCTTGAGGAATTTCCCTGAAAAAAATGATTGAGGATCTAGAGGTTCGTAATTGGAACTTTAGAGTTTTGAAAGGAAGAAATCCAGTAAGGATGAGAGTATCGTAGGTGACATAAGTACCTGCCTGCTCTAGTTGGTAGTAAGGTTATGATTGTCGTCTTGAAAATTGTGCAAATCTTGGACGTGATGGAAATGATCAAATGATGGCAGATGTGCCAAGATGTTGGTCGCAGTAAGAGAAGCTGCAGACCCAAATTGATTGAGGATCCGAGATTTTCGATTTTGGAGATTGAAACTCTCGTATGGCTAGACAGTTAGTCTAGGTAGCCTTAGTGGCAGATTGAGAAATGTATCGCTGAGTGATGTCAGCAAGTTATGGGAATAAGGAGCCTGTCGAGATATGGTCCGGGCACTTGCGGTCAGTGAAAAGCCGTAAGAAATGGAAGATGATAAGATATATTCTCGGAAGATTTAACGGGATTATTTCTTAATAATGATTGCCAATGATAGCTTGAGGTTATAGGATGATTAGCCGTGTGTGGCTTGACTGAGGATATAAATTATCAGACTTTGAAAGAGGTGATAAAATAGAATTGATATCTTTTACCTTGAAATTGATGAAAGATGAAACAACCGCAAGAGGCTGGGATATAGATGATTGATGTGTGATCGAAGTTAAGATAAGGGAATGAGGCATTCCGGAAAACGACAAATGGAGTCGTGATTTGATGATTTGACCAATGTACCTTTCGCATTGAAGTCGCGTTGGTAATTGTGTCTATTGATGATATGATGGTGTACTCCTCGGATAGGGAGACACGTGAGGAACATTGAGGATCTCAGAATTAATGATGTGATGGTATACTCCTCGGATAGAGAGACGCACGAGAAACATTGAGGATAATGTTAAGGAACATCACGATAGATGTTATGAATGAAATTGGCTTGCTAGGTAGTAAGCAGATTATGAAAGAATTGATGTGAGCATAAGGCTCTATGATGGTGAACGTGAAATCAGAATTGATTGTCATAAGCACCATGAGGATCAGAAGTTTCTGGAAGGTAAGATGTCCTGATAGATATCGGGACACGAACAGAGGTTGGTTCGAGAAAAGGTTGGAAACCTAAGTGAATGTAACTCTGAATATGATCGAGGATCTGTAAGATTTGGAGATTTAGACTGGTATTGAAAAGTATCAGAAGTGACGGGAGTCGGGTCAATTACAACTCTCGGAGACGGGACAAGGAGGCTCTAGAAAAATAATAGCACCATGGGTGTGTGGCCTATAATAGCGGATCTGAGCCCAAGGACCAAGGTATGAAGGCTAGTAAAGAGCTTATGATCAACGTACCGGGGAAGCTAGGTAGCTGTCTCGCGGTATGAGTCAGGTGACTCAGGGTCTAAGTTGCTTAGCGTACTGCCAAGGAGACGGTCAGATTCCAAAGTTTAGGTACCACCATGACTGTTATGGTTTGACTAAGATCCAAGTTCCAATGGACCGGAGCGTTGTGATAGGATCCCTACCTGTCTATGAAATGATGGAAAGTTTTTGAGGTTGACAAGCTGTCGTCAGGAGTTCGAGAGGGAACACTCTGAAATAGTTGTGTCCATGATAGGACTCGTGAAAGAGTCGAATGAGAATGAACTGCCGGGGGCAGTAGAGCTTATGATAGCTCCAAAGGATCGGGTTGCATGATAGTGCAACAGAACTGAATGATGGCATGTGAATCATGCCAAGGCACAGAAATGACTACCCGATGTATGACTTGGAACTGGAAAATGTGGTACGTGCTCTCGAGATTATGGGACACTACCAAAATGATGGGGCATTGATGTGCTCACGAACCACGAGGAGCCTGAAGTATGAGTTCTCGCAGAAGGAGCTGAACGAGAGGTAGCAACGTTTGATAGAGTTCCTTAAGGACTACGACTGCACTACTTCGTATCACCAGGCGCGTGGCAGAGAGGTGCCCAACGCAGGACTTGGTGGATAGCTGTGAGTGTCAGATGAAGTTGGAGGCTAGTTAGCCTGCCAACTATGATGGTAGTGCCGAAGGGATCGTCTATTTTTATGGCTAGCCTAGTTGTTTAGCTGGATCTGGTGAACGAGATACGAAGGCAAGGGTGGTTGACAAGTGTACTTGTCTATGATTAATGATTATGACCAGTCCAAGAAGTTATGATTTTTGAAATGCAAGAGGGCATTCTCAAAGTTTCAGGGTAGAAAGTGCGTGCCTAGAATGATGAATGATGTGTGGTCATCTGATAAGAGCCACAAAAAGGAAATGTTATGAATGAACACGGTATGCTTGTAAGCATTGCTCGTGTAAGGAATGCAAACCGAGAGGTGTTTGCCAAAGGATCAAATAGATGTTTGATTCGAGGTGTTCAGGTAATGAGCTATGTTGTGTCTTAGTTACCTGACTGTCAGATGAAAATTTCGAGGCCGAAATTTCTTTAAGGAGGGGTGAATATAATACCCGAGAAATTCTAAAGGACTCAAGGGTAATTTATCTTGGGGTAAAAATAGAATTTAAGGATAAATGAAGGGTAAAACGGTAATTTATTAACGTATAGGATGACAGAATCGACTGCCGGGAGTACCCTGGAGCCGAGATGTCAAAGGAAATTTATATGGCATTAATGAGCACCCCGAGATAGGATTTATGGTGCCGAAAGAAATCGAAACGGGAACGGTTTTCGGTACAACTAAAAAGGCAGCTGCCAAATAGGCTGCAATACCGAATTGTCATAGACGACTTTTCGGAAGTCAACGGAAGCTTGAGGGAGCTTCGGTTTTTCATGATGAACAACCCTTCAGAGGTTTCAGGAAGAAACGAATGGGTTTAGGGCCAAAACGAAGATTCGGGCCTAAGTGCAGTTTTTAGAAATTGCTAGAGGGAGGCCGAAACAAGGTTGTTTTGGAATCTTCGAGGGTCAAAATGATGTTTTAGGTCTTGAGGGGCCTAAATGAAATTATGGAAAGTTGAGGGGTTTAGTGAAAAGGGCTAAAATGAGATAGCAAAAAGTCAAGGGGCCAAAGTGCAATTAAGCAAAAGTTTGGCCAATCACCACCAAGTCTCCGGTCGTCGATTTCGGCCGATCCAACCGTAGGGATGGCACGAGGCTTGGTCGGGGATGATTTTTTGTAAAGGAAACAGGGGGCAACGACCACTCGAGTGGTCGGATTTTGAAGAAAACCGACCGAACTTTCGGTCGTTTTTGGCCGCCACCTGCAAGTGGCTTTCGTGGTCGGCCAAGGCTCGGGGGAGGTCGATCTAAGGTAGGTTGAGGCTCCTAAGGTGATGGGTAAGGCGGCCAAGTGGGTTTGAGAGCTCGGGTTTGCCTATAAATAGGAGATCTATGGAGGCCGAAAATTAAGCATTTTTGAGCTTCAAATTGAAGGCCAAAACGAACGAATTGATGCTCCATTTTAAGGGGCTTTTGAAGCCCATGAGATGTAGATCTATTCTGGAGAATTTCATCCATTTTCGTCAAGGTTTGATGGCTGTTCGATGGTCGCCGGAAAATGGAGGCGGTGCGACTGGCCGAGGCTTTAAGCCTCCAGTTGAACCCCTTCCGGTTGTCCTTTCGAGGCAAAAGAGGTGCCAAGATGATCGACTGGTTAAGGGCTTCAAAGTGGTGGAGTCAGCCCCGATCGCCGGCGACCGGAGCGCCGGAGAAGACGACCGGCGCGTGCCGGTCACGCGCGGTCCCTCACGCGCGCCCAGTCGCCCTAGAGAGTGATGGCGCGTGGGAGCGCGTGCAGCTTGGGAAAATTCTGGAAAAATGCTTGAAAAATCAAGAAAAATATTTTATGGAGGTTTGTGCAAAAAGATTGGGATTTGGGGTTCCCGATGCCTCGGTTTTCGCACCAAAGTGCCTCGTTTTGCGTGAAAACGCAATATCCGGGTAAGTTCAGTATTTTTCCTTGAAAGTTCATAGCATATAATGAATTGATGTGAAGTTAGATTTGAGGAAATAGTCTCGGTATATTTATTGGGATTTTTAGAAGGAAAAATGAAGGAAAATGAAAGGAAATAGGAAATAAATAGAATATTGAGGATATTTAGTGATTAAATATTATTTTATGATTGAGGAGATCGAGATGGTGAGATTGGTGCAACTTTTGAGAGTTGGCACGAGAATCAAGGCGGGGCACGCATATCGAGGCGATGTGCGCTTTTCAAGATGTCTTTGTCTTTGGACAAAGGTGAGTGGTATTCTCACAAGAAGTTATATTCATGATATAATTGGTATATATGCATGTTATTATGATTGCAATATTCATTTGTCATATTGCATTGAAAGTCGTGATATTTCCATTGCACGATATTATTGTCATATTGAAACTTGTGCATGGGGATGGGATGATACCCTCAGAGTGTAGCCGTAATTCCCCTAGGGCGTTGAGGGAATAACGTTGGGCCTATCCCGTAGACGTTCGGGATTTGCCTGGGATTCCTAGCCGGGTTGGGGATACCTGGGAAGTTACATTATGGGTATATGTTGTTCATGTATTTGCATCATGCATCATATATATATTTTTGGACCCTCACTAGAAGTTTCATCTTCTAATGGGTTATGCCCCTGGAACATTCAACGTTCCAGTTGAGACTTGCAGTTAGGGCAAGGAGCAGGTTGAGATATGACGGCACGTGATGGCGTGGCCGATGAATGCAGCAGGAGATTTCAATATTTTATTTATTGTAGAATGATGATGTATGTATTCGAGGTTTCATATGATTGCACCTAGGGTGTTAGATGTTATCTCGAGAGAAATGTATTTATGTAATTGAGGATATGATGGTAACATATGGTACGAATTCTTTATGATATATATAAGTTGAATTCAGGTATGTACCGTATCAGGTTTCGATTATCGCTTCCGTATTGTGAATGATGTGCTGGGGTTTCCCTTTGAAATACGACATTTGATGTATGAGGAAAGGGATTATGTATGTATCTGATGGGCCCCAGCATAGTGGCACGCCCTCCGACGGGGCGGGGTGTTACAATATGCGAGCGAGAAATCTCCGCATGCCTTCTAACTCGTTCTTGTGAGCGCAGATATGCCTCAAGCACTTAGGAGATCAGTCCCGAGTGATACCAAAGGCGCCCTCAAAGGTTCGTCTATGATCCCGGTCAATACGTCAAGGAGCAAAACTACCCAACGCCTATTTCCACCAGTAGATTCCTGCCAATTGTCAACCTCGCTCTGCCTCGACTCTAGTTTTCCCTCTCTACAAATTCTATTGCCGTGGTTTTTTTCTAGCCACTACAATTCCTAATATGTCTAATTTTGAGGTGGTCTCCCAATTTCAACTTATTTCTTACTGCAATGTCATTTAAAAGGTGATTACCAAAGTTTTAGCTAACATGCTTAAGAGGATTTTACTAGACTTAGTTAATGATTCTTAAACAACTTTTACTTTAGGGCAATCCATTAGTGATAATGTGTTATTGGCTTAAGAGTTGTTCCATCAATATCATCTTCATAAAAACACCCCAAGGTGTGCTATGAAAGTAGATATTGCTAAAGTATATGACTCTGTGGATTAAGAGTTTTTGCTTATGGAGTTGTGCCTTATGGGTTCCTACCTAAGTTTTAAATAGATTTGAGTTTGTGTGACCACTCTCTTCTATTTTGTTAATTGATATTTTGTTAAAATCAATTAGGAGTTGCATGGATATTTTATGAGGGTTAGCGGTCTTTGCTAAGGTGATCATTTGTTTCCATATCTCTTTGTTTTGGTTTTTTAAGTGTTTTGGGGTTATGGGGCCCCAACACTCCTTTTGGGCGCTCACGGTTATTAGTCACTCCTTGGGGCTTAACATCCCAACTTGTTGGCATCCATGTGGTGCAGCCCCTTATGTTCGTCTGCTACTCAGCGTGGGGCTCTACGCTGCCAAGACTTTAAGGGAAATAAAGTTGCACCTTAGACCAAGCACCTGCTTTTGGCCTAGTGGTAAACGTTTGATCTTGGGGTTCTATTGGTATCAGAGCAAGGTCACGAGTTCGAGCCGTCTCAAAAGCAATTCTAGGGGGGAAGGATTGTTGGGGTTATGGGGCCCCAACACTCCTTCTAGGCGCTCGCAATTATTGGTCTCCCTCGGGTCTTAACATCGCAATTATTGGCATCCACATGGTGCAACCTCTCATATCCGCCCACCGCTTAGTGTGGGGCTTTGCATTGCCAAGACTTTAAGGGAAATAAAGTTGTGCCTTAGACCAAGCAGCTGCTTTTGGCATGATGGTAAGCGCTTGATCTTGGGGTTCTACAAGGTGTTTTATGGTATTGTGAGCTATCATATTCAATCAATTAAATTCCTTTCAATACCATTGGTGATGTGAGAGTACCAAGACTATTATGTAATCAATTAAATTCCTTTCGATACAATTAGTGATGTGAGAGCACTAGGACTATTATGCTGATGTTTGTTGATGATTTATTATTATTTCTCATGGTGATCCTGAGTTGGTGGCCACTTCGAAGTTTTGCTTGGAAAGATTTTCTAAATTTTCAAGTTTAATGGCTAACCCCATTTTAAGAGTGATTACTTTCTTTATTGTCTTAATGTGCATCTTCATGAGGAGTTATATGATATAATATATAGGGTTTCAATGGGTGTTCTTGCCATTCAATACTTAAGGGTTCCTTTTATAATCATTAAGTTGACTTTTGGGATTGTAAGCTTGTTATTAAAAAGGCCAGAAAGCATATTAAGGGATGGATGGGTAGTCTATTATCTCTTGGGGCTCGACTCTAATTGTTACAGTATGTTTGTTACACAATTCATGTTTATTGGACCTTTTTATTTATTTTTCCTAAGTATGTGCTTTTGGAGTTGGAGAGTATGATTCAAGTTTTCTTATAGAGTGGCAAGGAGTTGAATACTCATAAGACCAAGGTAGTGTGGCATGATATATGTTATCCTAAAGAGCAAGGTGGTTTAGGCATTTGACTTTTATTTGTTTAGAATAAAGTATTAATGGCTTAGCTAGTTTAAAGGGTATTGCAGGGGGTAAACATTCTTTTTGGCTTAGGTGGGTGCCTATTTACCAATTGCATGGTCAATGTTTTTGGCTTTTCCGTGTGTTTTACAACTGTCCTTGGTATTAAAGAAAGCTCATTTTCATGTGTGATTTAGTAAGGCCTCATATCTGATAACATATTGAGGATGGTTGAATTGTTGTTATGTGGTATGATTCTTAGCATTTTTTGGTGTGTTGGTTGATTAATTTTCTCACCAGTTACTTTGAGAGGTTATTAAGAATTGTGCTTGGAAATGATTAAATATGGAGTCACCTTGGTGGAGATTCAAGGACCATGGTTGATTATGGTTTGGTAGATCACCTGGATATGTTATACTCGATCCTAACATTTAATGGGGTGTTTTTAGAGAAATATATTTTTTCTATTTCTGTAGAAAGACATGATAATATGCCATGGAAGGAATTAGTGTTTCATAGTTCAAGTACCATGTCCTATGCGTTCATTCTTTAGTTAGATATTAAGAAGAAGTTGTCCACCTTGGATCACCTTAACCTATACATATCTTTTCTAAATGGGTGGTTTTTACGTAAAGAGACGATGGAGAGGCATAGTCATCACTTCTTTGATTGTGCTCATGCGACAAGTCTTCATGTTCTTTTAATGCAAGTGCAAGTTCATTTGGTAATAAAGATAGTGAGATAGGATATTCTTTAAATGGCTCGAAAACATAATGGCAAAAGTCTGTTGCAAATTGCCTATTTCCTTATTCTTCATGCGATGATCTATTTCCTTTGGATGGAGCATAATAACTAGTATTTTTATGACAACGAGCGTATCAAGATACATTTGGCTTACTAGATACATAATGTCGTGTGGACTAGATTGAATATACAAAGATTCTCTCATTTGTTGTAAGGAGTTGTTTTGGGGCATTGCTAGAATCTTCTAACGGATTATCTTCAATAGATTTATGAGAACGTGTTTATGTTTTCTATTATTTTTTGTTGGAAGCCTGTTTGGCTTAATTTATTTTTGTATTTAGCTCCAGATATACCATAACTTCTGTTGTATACATTATTTTCGTTTATTTTTTTCTTGGGGGGGGGGGGAAGGGAGGGGGAATGTGCTCTACACCTCTTAGGTTTGGCAAAATTGCAAAGAAAATTCCTAAGACTTGCAAAATTACAAGAAATCCCTAATGTTTGAAAAATAGTAATAACCACCTCTCTTGTTAAATAAAGGGATAAAATGACTAATTTATTTTTCATTCTCTCTTATTTCTCCTCTTGTTAGAAAATAAAAAATAAAATAATTAAAAAATAAACCCACACTAGCACAAAACCCACTAGGTTTATCATTGGCATCAGCGATGAAACTAATAGGTTTTGTACCAAATGTGTTTATCGCTTAGGCTCATGGTCAACGTGTGATAAACACAAGCAATGAACCCAAATCTAGGTTCATTAACTAGCTAGAGAAAGGGAGAGAAGAAAATGAAATCAGAGAGTGAAACCTTTGCTAGTAAACCTCATCAATGTTCATTATCGCCATCATCATTGTTGTTGTGAATAGCTTCTGTCGTTATAGAGAAAAATGTGAGGAAAAAGAGAAAAGATATACCTAAGATGAGCGATGAATACAAATTTGCATTTGTGCGATGAATTCATCATAAATATATGATGTAGGCAAATCCAATTTTATCACATATTTGTGATAAGAAGAGAAAGAAAAATAGAGTAAACCAAAATGGTTCACCCTACGATGATCACACCTCTACGTTCATAAAGATAGATCCAATTTTATTTCAGATCTACGATTAAAAGATAAAAAGACTGTTACGAGCATTTTCTAAACCACATTGGGCTATTATCTGGACTGCTTTGTGCTGGGAATAGTCCAATGATTGAGCCCCAGCCACTAGAAGCCCAATGAGCCTCAGGTCGAAGAACTTCTCAGTAAGGTCGCACAATACTAAAGCACGAACTTAGATCACGATAGCAAGCAAGCTTCTAGCGATGCCTCTAGCTCGCTAGCCGATCCAATTAGCTCGTGAAGAAAACCACGAAGCTGAATAACTGGATATGATGTCTACTTGTCCTTATCCGTGGTAAACTAGCCTCCAAATTGTGCGGAGCTTTTACTCCCTATTTTATGGAGACAATAAGGGCACATTGTCCCTCACTGTAACACCCCAAATTTTTTTAGGTGTGTTATAACTTAAGATTTTGGGAATATAAAAATTTTTCATATCACAATAACTGTCATACATCACACAATATCCCAAAAATCATAATTTTTGCCTTCTCAGCTTAACAAATCCAATAATCGAATAGCTAAGATAGGCGTTAAAATTTCAAATGCAGAAGCTAAATCGAATCTGATATAGTTCACAACCATAATACTTTATTTATTATAAAATTGTTCAAGATGTCTACAAAGATATTATAAGGACATCATCTCTAGCAAGTGATAACTGAACATCTTAAATATATCCAAAATTACATACGTTCACACATAAATAAAGATATTCTAAACATACTACAGATAGCAAATTAAACTTATTCTTCAGCTACCTCATTTCCTTTAGAGCCGCTTGTCGAACCTGGAACGTTTGAATATTCCAGGGACATAGTCCAATTAGAAGATGAATCTTCTAGTGAGAAACTCCAAAAATAGTTTATATCTATGCATGATCAGGTATAAATGTATGAAAAGACAACAAGAACTACTCCAAAGTGCCTCGTGAATATGTTAGCCTCCTCCAACAAGAGCTTTCTCAATGGCACATGCATAGCGCCTCTCGAGAGGTCCCTAACCATGTCACTTTAGCTCGACTTCTTAGTACTCATGCAAGCACCACATCTGTTGTTCCTTAAGCTCACAGTCTTCCCCACGAGAGCTTTCTTGATGGCGCACGCATAGTGCCTCTCGGGGGATGTCCGACTTTTTCCCTCGGCCAACAACAAATAGGTACAACAGTATGGCCACACGAATTTTATAAATGTAACAGTTAAAAAGCCAACAACATATATTTTTTAGAAAAATATATTTCATATATGCAACATGATTTCATGTAAGAGAACAACAAGAGTTTACGTACAAGAACTTCACAAAACACGTCTCATGCAATAGAAGTCTCTCATAATAGATTAAAATATAGGATTTAGAGTATAGGAGTCTCACCTTGCAGGTTTATCTCTTAGACAGTACGATTTCACTGTAAACGACCTAGGTTTCTGCAGAAAACATACATTTCGGTAAATCTAACCTCAAATATGTTTACATAGGGTTGAAGGATATTAAATTAGGGACAAAATTGAAAAATTTCATGGAAAAAGAATGTCTCACGTGCCCCTAGAAGGTGGCCCACGCACCTTCACGTGCAGCCACTTCCGGCGTGTGTATCTCACGCGCTACACAGCAGAGTTCGGATAACATTGCGTCATTTTCGTATTTCGGCTATATTTACCTCATTTTAACTCCGATTCGACCCCCGTTTGAACCTACGCGACTTTCTCTTCCCCCTCTACAGGATTATTAAAAAAAAAAAAGACTTACCTTCCTTTTTTTCTGACTAATTTTGGAGAACTCCAGCAAAAGCTCGTAACTCCGATGAGGCTCGTTCTTCCCCGGCTTCTCCTTCGATTTCTTCATGCCTTCTTGCCGAACTTCCTCCTCTCTCTCTAGAGAAAGCTCCTCCTCTTAAAGTGCCTCAACTCTCAAACTTGCATGGAATGATTTGAGAACAACCCATGGTGCCTATTTATAGATTTTTCAACCAATCACATTATACCACTTGTCACAATCTAAGCCATGGACTCCAAAGACTCAAAGATATATTTGAATGGCTTTTCAAATCCAAAACTATAATGGATTTAACTTTTAAAATCCAAACTAATTCCCCAACTTCTTCCAAATGATATTTTGGCCCTTATTTCAAGTCCTCAACTTTAATATTTTACCACACGAGCTTATAATTTCATTCTTATTTCATTTGGATAATTCTCTAATTATAATTACACCCTCAAACATAAAATTTATCGAGATATTTAAAATCTCAAATTTAATAAATCAAAATTACTTCATATATACGATCTCCAAGAAGCCCGTACCATCATTCGGTCTTTTTAGACTATAACTTTAGCTTAACTAAAAAATTGTCTCTTATTTTATTTCTTTCGACGCCATAAATCTCACCTCGAGATGCTCGCCAAAAATATACCTTTTTCCTTAGGTACCTAAGCTCCAAGGTACTCCCTACAGTCGATTCGGCAACTTACTGCCCTCTCATACCCATTTTTTGGTATTTTAAATTCACTTTAAAATACGTGGCAACCTTACAAAAATATGGGGTATTACACTCACAATGTGGTCGCATTACTTTGAACTTTGTGTAAATTATAAATATCCCACACTATAAATAAGGGGTCAAAAATCATTGTAGGGACATGAGAGAATACATACTATTACTCTGCCAAAATTATCGGAGGACAGTCATGGACTAGGTGTCATTCTGATCGAACCACGTAAAAAATCCTCACGCGTACTGTTTACTGATCATGCTATTGTTTTTTTCCTCTTGAGTTTGTAGTTATTCTATCAGTACGGGCTGACGAATCTTAGTCGACCAATTCTAAACATCGACAGAAAGCAAATGCCCTATTATGGCAGTTATTACCACCATGACTAACCTTCATTACCTGAGAGAGAGATAACACAAAGGGACAAAGAGATAGGGAAACGAAATGTAAAAGATAGAAAAAAAGAATGAAAAAATAATGAGAAATATCATAAAATGTTTAAATATAAGCATATTTTTAGAAGTTTAATAGTGCTAACTAATGACAAGATAAAAATTACAACTGGTATTAAACTTTTGGGGTATTTATTATATTTTTTCAAATATCATAAATAATTCTTGCAATTATTCTAAACCCTAGGAGTTGTGAGGCAAAGTTTTCAATAAAAAAACCCCTAAATTAAAAAGTCATAAATCAAAGAATCAAATTACATCACTTAATCAATCAACCACAAATCACATCCCTAAATCCAAAAACCCCAAATCAAACCCTAAACACATATTAAATAACCCTAATTTAAACCCTAAAACAAAATCAAAGTCATATATCAACCCCTAAACCCAAATTAAAAAAAAAAACATAAAATACAAAATCCTAAATAAAAAAAATACTAAATACATCACTAAATCAAACAATCCCGAATCAAAACCTTAAACCCAAATTGAAGAACCATAGAACAAATAACCCTAAATTATAAAATCCTAAATCTAACCCTAAATCTAGATCAATTAACACCACAAATCATAAATTCATAGATGAAATAAGCACAACACATGTAAACGTGCCTATTATGACATAATCATGTGTTGGTAAGGTTAGCGAGGACAAATACGGTTAGAGAGAGAATGATATGGAGAAAGCTTGTTGCAACGATGATTGCCAGCATTAGGTAGGAATTGCTGCAAGAAAGCCTTCTGTTCATCAGAGATGGTATTGTGCAAGAATGAGATGGAGTAAGAGTGAGGGAGACTCAAATTTCACTTAAGCAAACATCTTTTTGACAACAAAGCGTTGGTTGGTTAAGTGAAGAATCTATAGTAGTATGTTAAATAGCTTGAAAAGTTTAGGGATTGTTCTCTTTGTCTGTCAGTTTTCAATTTTGAGTGTTGAATTCATTTTCAATTTTATGTTTTGAGTGTCTGTTTTGAGATTACTAAAAGCGCATTCTTTTTATTTATAGCGTTTTTTGCATTTTAAAATTTTTTACTGTATTTATAATGAAAATAGGCAAAACGACTTTTTGTTATTTTGAGTTTTCTTTACAATTTTTTTTATTTTCGAAAATACATTTTTGAAAATATAAAAGTAAATACGTTTTCACTGTTTTAAAAAATTAAAAACTTAAAACAACATGAAAACAGTAAAGAAAACATAGCCTTAGTTTTTTATTAAATAGTTTGCAAAATTATAATGATTTTAACAAATCCTTATTCCCTTAAATAGGGTTTAGTTTATAGTTATGTCTCATTTGAGTATTTTCTAGGTTGAACAAGGTTGGGTACTACAAATGCTATAATGCACCAAAATATTTTATATGATTTTGGATTATTAGTTTCAAAAAAAATTTGTTAACTAGATATCTCGATAATTAAAGAAAATTAAATTTTGAGAACGAAATTCTTTTGAAGATGTATGAGTGTAACACCTTGAAGTTTTACAAAATTTTGAAATCCTAATTTATGAGGAAAAATCACTTAAATATAAGTGACTGATTAATAAATTGAAAATTTTGATACTAGCAAGATTAACCAAAGCTTTTTAGGACTTTGAAGTATGAGTTTTTAAAAGTTTTGGGTGCTAGTGCAATTACTAAGATTTGTGCGAGGTTTGAAAAGTTAATTTTCAAAGAAAAATAGTAAAAAATGAGCTTAATGGATGATTAGTCAAAATTTCAAAGTATAAATGTGATTATATAAACATTTAATACTTGGGTAGTTTGGGAAAATAATTCTTGTGGTAAAAAAATAAAAATAGAATTATTTCCTAAGTAAATGTTATAAAAATTGAGTTCAACTTATATTCGATTGACAATTAAATACTAGTGCACATTACTAAATTGTGGGATTTGAAAACTTATTTAGTGCATAACTATGAAGTTAAATTGAAATTGGGTATTGGTGCATTTAACCAAATTAGTTGTTAAAAATGTAAAACATATATAAATATAAGTGGGGGAGGAAAAAAATAGAATATATATATATATATTTTAGAATATATTTATTTTATTATTTAAGAAGTCATCCATTTGGTGTACTAAATTGTCAATTTTTAAAAAATATTATCTTTTTAAATTTTTATTTTAAAAATATTTCTATTAATTATTCATTAGATATTTTAATAAATTTAAGTTTTAAACAAAATATTAACATTTTTATTTTAAATTTTAAATAATCACTAGCTCGCATAGTCATCAGTTAAAATTATTTAAAATTAAAAGTTAAATTACCCTCACTAAGTAACACATCTTATAAATGAGTTTTAATTTAAATTTTTCTATCTTTTTCTATATAACCCAAATCAGTTTGAAAAATTGTTGGAGCAACAAAGATATTGAAAATGACTAAAAGCCCCTCCCAATGTCTTTTGTTAAGCATTTTTTAAATTTTTTTCTATAAATATATTTGAGAACAAAAACTTAAAACATCTATAGTTTTTATATTATGGCATATTCCGATTTTTAGAATGAAAAACTAAAAAACAATGGCTCAAACCAACTAATATATGTATATTTATATATCTCCTAACATAAAGAGAATAAATACAAATGTTAGAGAAAATTTCATATGACGTTATTTTGAGATTAAAACTTTCGATTTTCATATATCTTATTTCCTTAAATATTATATGACTTTTGACGCAAATGCGAGCATTTGTAATGTCAATACCCAGTTACTTACCAAATAAAATTTAGGAAGAATCACAATTATCTTCGCGTATCACTTATCCTTAAGCATTTTTTTTCTCTCATATTTTTTAAACTATTTTTTTGGGTACTTTTATGGGCCTATAATTGTTTTGCAAGATTTTTAGGCCTAGGTAGGCTTGGTCCTGAAAAAATGAAAGGTGGACGGCCCAAGCCCTTATTGCGTGCCCTGCTTTGATGTCTAATTGACCAAATCCAACTATTATGAACAATTACCAAATTAGTTTTTGCTTTAATCCTACGAACAAACAAATCCTTTCCTTCAAAGGCAATTTCTGTTTGGTAGAAATTGTCATTGAGGTCTGGTCCCAACCCTAAAATTGAGCTCTCAAATCCATCTCCTAATAAGATTCTGATGAAAAAAATCAACCCCAACCCATCTTGATAGGGTTTGGGGATTTTGCATAGGACCCATTCTCCAAATCATCTATGTTGACCATAGGAAGTTGACTCCACCCTAAATCTAACTCGAATTGGCTTTATTGTATCATAAGCAAAGGTTCATTAAAACCCCAAAAGTTCAAAATAATATTTTGCATTAAAAGGCATAAATTTTTTATACGCAAGGGTCCCACACAAACACGCAAATAAGATAACTCCGACATCCAAAAAATTTTCTGAGAAGATAATCAATTATGCACAAAGAATTCTAATTTTAAAAGGATTTTAGAATATTAAGATAAATATCATCTATAAAGGATAAATGCCATTTATAACAATTCTAATTTCAGTCAGACTAGAATTAATTAAGATAAACGTTATCTACAAAAATACTTATTCTGTTACATTTTAGATCACTTTATATTTCTCTATAAATAAGCAGGCATCTATCCTTAAAAAGGGACAAGATATCTAATACTGATTTTAATACAGCTTCTTCATCATATTCAGTGTCTGACTTAAGCATTGGACTGTTTGCGCTAGAATCTTCTCTCGCTCTCTGATTGTTTTCTTATTTTTGCAAATTTAGACAGCTTGACGACGATGTTTCCATTCAACTAAATTCATTGTTGTATCTAAGCAATAACATGTTCTAAATCTTATCTAAACATATGATTAAAATCAAAATAATAATTACCTACAAATGTAATTAAGATATCATAATTATGAGTGAAGCATTCAAAAAATTAATATTGTAGACTTGAAATGTAAAATCACAATAATTTTTAATATACTTTGATCCCTTACAAACTTAATAACTTATTTATGAGTTTAAATATGAATAGCAACTTAAAATATTAATATATAATCTTTATATTTTGAGTTTTCTTTGAACCAGAACCAGAACCCGAACCCAAAGTCAAATAAAATTCATATTCAAGGAACATATATAGTCTAGCGATTGTAAGTTAATTTTTATTTTTTAAAAATTTACCTTTTAAGGGACATAATCTGGTGATTGTAATTTAATTTATTTGAAATTAAACATGCAAACGCCATTTTTTTTTTTGGACTTGTTATAGCATCTAATAAATAATTGACAAAAGAGCATTTTGGAAAGTTCATAACTTTATAAAGAAAATGAATGTTTGCTCCAACAATAAATAATGAAATATCTTATTATATGCAATACAAGTATTGAGTTTAGGGTAAAAGATGGGTGTCATAGTTGTATAAAAAAAACATAGGGTGAAGGCATAAATGCAATTCTCTACTTTAGCAAAAAAGTTTTGTGGCACTCCAAACTTTTAAAACATTCCATTAGACATCTCTATTTTAAAAAAGCGAAACTATTAAACATATTTTAATTTGTATTAAATTAAATTTACTTTTGTACTTTATCAAAAACGTCTCATGACACCCGAACTTATTTAAAAAGTGTTTAATAGTTTTACTTGTTAAATTTTTTTTAAAAAAAGTTTAGGGTGTCGTAGGATTTTTTTTTGGTAAAGTACAAAAATATATTTAATTTTATATAAATTAAAAATAATTTAATAGTTTCTAATACTGATTTCAATACAGTTTCTTTATCATATTTAGTGTTTGATTTAAGTATCAGAGTGTTAGTGCAAGAACCTCCTCGCGCCCTCCGATTGTTTTTTTATTTTTACAAATTTAGACAGCTTGACGATGACGTTTCCACTCAACTAAATTCATTGTTGTATCCAAGTAATAACATGTTCTAAATCTTATCTAAACATATAATTAAAATCAAAATAATAATTACCTACAAATGTAATTAAGATATCATAATTATGAGTGAAGCATTCAAAAAATTAATATTGTAGACTTGAAATGTAAAATCACAATAATTTTTAATATACTTTGATCCCTTACAAACTTAATAACTTATTTATGAGCTGAAATATGAATAGTAACTTAAAATATTAATATATAACCTTTATACTTCGAGTTTTCTTTGAAATTCATATTCAGGGAACATAGTCTAGAGATTGTAAGTTAATTTTTATTTTTAAAAAATTTACCTTTAAGGGACATAATCTAGTGATTGTAATTTAATTTATTTGAAATTAAACATGCAAATGCTACAAATTTTTTTTTTTTTTGGAACTTGTTATAGCATCTAATAAATAATTGACAAAAGGGCATTTTGGAAAGTTCATAACTTTATAAAGAAAATGAATGTTTGCTCCAACAATAAATAATGAAATATCTTATTATATGCAATACAAGTATTGAGTTTAGGGTAAAAGATGGGTACCATAGTTGGATAAAAAAACTAGGGGTGATGCCATAAATGCAACTCTGTACTTTAGCAAAAAAGTTTTGTGGCACTCTAAACTTTTAAAACATCCCATTATACACCTCTATTTTAAAAAAGGAAACTATTAAACATATTTTAATTTATATTAAATTAAATTTACTTTTGTACTTTATCAAAAACGTCTCATGACACCCGAATTTATTTAAAAAGTGTTTAATAGTTTTACTTGTTAAATTTTTTTTAAAAAAAGTTTAGGGTGTTATAGGATTTTTTTTTGGGTAAAGTACAGGAATACATTTAATTTAATATAAATTAAAAATAATTTAATAATTTTATTATTTTTTTAAAAATAGAGGTATCTAATGAAACATTTTAAAGTTGGGGGTACCACAAATTTTTTTTTACTAAAATATAAGAATGGATTTATACCTTACTTGCTAATGCCACCTTCGTGTGCTGACATGTGAGACCCATAAAACCTCTCGAAGGGATTTTAAAGGCACCTTCTTTTGACACGATCTATTTGGGCTGGCCCAAACGGATTGACCCATTTTGGGCCTCTTCTTATTGTTTTTTTAAATTAACAAATAAATAGGGTACAACTCATGTAGCTTGCATGAGCGACTGAGTTGGTCTAGCCTGTTTTACACCTTTACCTCATTATATTTATTTGTTTTATTAAATAAATTATTAGTGAAAGTTAATTAATTTATTAAGATAGTGTTTATTAACTAAGTTATAGACAGATATATAAAAAGTATTTCGGACTTTTGTCATTTTTAATATTTGTTAAACTTATCTGATGACTCTTGAAAAAAAAATCTCATAACTTCTTATCTACTATTTTTCAAATGTGTTTATTTTTCCTCCTCCAAATACACATATCTTGGACCTTATAGATAAGAAAAGTGACACATATATTGTAATACCCCGGGAGCCCAGAAAATGATAGTATATATCGAGAATAAGTAAGGAATGTAACAATACCAGTTGGATACCTTTGGACTGAATGCAGACAAAGAAATCTAGGGTTAAACGTGCTTGAACTGGGCAAATCCAATGATGGGTGATCCCCCTGGGAAGTTAGTGTAAGCCCATCAGGGTAAGTTGTTCCAGTCTTTCTTATCGTTCGATGCAGGATGTTACATGTATCCTCTAATGTATTCCAAAAAAATTTAACAAATAATTTAATAAAAATCTTAAAATGATTCTCAGTCTTATTTCAACAATTCTATATCTTGGTCTGAAAAATATTCTAACCTTATTTTGATATAACATTATTTTAATAATTTTAGCTAATGTTTGTTAACTAAAATATAGAAAATACTGTAAACTTTTGTCATTTCCAAAGTATTTGTTAAATTTATTTAGCGACCCTTGAAAAAGAAGTCATGTGACTTTTTATTTGATATTTTTCAAATATACTTATCTCTTATCCCATCATATAAACATATTTTAAATATTACAGATAAGAAAAAATAATGCATATATCCTCCAGTATATTTCAAAAAAATTAACAAACGTTTTGATAAAACTCTTGAAATATTTAATAAATTTATCTTGATCATTCCATATATTGGTCCAAAAAATATATTTTCTTGACATAAACTCATTTTATTCATTTCAACAAACACAATCTAAGGGTGTTATAAAATCCATCTGAATTTCAATCTTAGTAATGAGTCTAGATTTCGTACTGTATATTTAATTAATATTCCCTTATTCACTATACACCGGAATGTTGTGACATAAATTTTTGATGAGTCACACTAGACATGGCCACGGTTCATGAACCGCCGGTTCCGGTTCATGAACCGCCGGTTCCGGTTCAAGAAATCTTTGAACCTGAACCGAACCGCCCAAGGGCGGTTTGGGACGGTTCGGTTCCGGTTCCGGTTCGTGCCGGTTCGGTCAACGGTTTGGACCGGTTCGGTCAACGGTTTGAGCCGGTTCGGTCAACGGTTCCGGTTCCGGTTCAAACTGAATTTTTTTAATTTTTTTTAAATATTGTTGTATTCAATTTTGGTCCTTGTTCCGTTGTTCGGTTCGGTTTGGTTTCGATTTTTAATTGTTAAATGTAATTGTAAATATAGATATTGTCAACCATATTTTTAATAAAAAACACTACTAAAAATTGAAGAAATATAAGTAATAATTTCATTAAAAATAATTAAAACAACTAAACAAGTATGTAATACAAGTAATTAATTTTTATAAATGTGAAAAATAAAAAATAAAAAATAGAAATGAAAAATAATTACAACAAACCGCCGGTTCGGAACCGGCGGTTCGGAACCGGTTCGGAACCGGTTCTGAACCGGCGGTTCGGAACTGGCGGTTCCGGTTCGCGAAACCTCGAACCGGAACCGAACCGAATTTTGCCGGTTCGGTCCGGTTCCGGTTCCGGTTCCGGTTCGGCCGGTTCCGGGTCCGGTTCCGGCCGGTCCGGTTCCGGTTCGAACCGCCGGTTCGGTTCAATTTTGGCCATGTCTAAGTCACACATGCCAACACCATCAACTGTTTTCTCTTTGAATTTCTAATCATACACAGTAAGTGACCGCTAAAATTTCATAGAAAACACGACACCTGAGAGCTCAAAATTCTAAACATTGTTGACTCCAGTCGGTGTTGAAGCTCTACTGACAGCTCCCTCTAACCATAAGTGTTGGCGCACAAATTTTTGGAGGCGTCGGTGTTGGGGTGGGGAAGAAGTCAAATTACCTCGAGATGGGGGTCCTAATTAAAGGCATAACAACCACCCACAAAGCTCAAATCTCATTATGGAGAGACCCAATTTCAAATGCCCAAAGCAAATTCATCCCAATATCGGGCGAGTGGTTGCTATCAGATAGTGTAGGAATCCATTTGCATGAGCCCTAAAGTCTCCTGAAAGTTGATTTTGAGTGGAAGCATTTGTCAAACCGACATTTTGTCCAAACAAGCAGTGCCTTTTTGGGGCGGGGGAGAGATGACAGCAGCGCATTGAAGAGAAATGTGATAAGAGGGTTTGATGCTGATGGGATGGGACAATGGGAGAATGAATTATTCTTCTTCTTCTTCTTCTAAATCTCTCTGACTTATGAGTCCCTCCCTCGTCTTCTCTCTGCTTCAGTGCATTGCTTCATCTTCATGGGGCCACTGTGAGCATGAAAGCTGTCGACAATTTTGACATAGGAATCCTCTTCTTTGACAACCTTGGACATCTAGAATACTTTTATTTAATTTCTTCTAAATATATATTACTTAAAAACAAAACATTTTTCAATATGCTAGAACGACGTGATCTAAAATGAGAGTAAGATTTTAGGCATTTAATCATTTAATGTTGAGAGCGATTAGATATATTTGATACAAAAATTAAAGATAGAGAGTTAAGTGAATAAGTCATTTGAGAAAGAATTAAGATCATGAGCTAAATTGAGTTAGGATTTTATGAGTGGGTTCACGACTTGGTAATCGAGATTGGATTTAACAAAGTTTCATTTTTGATAATTTTAAATTTAATTTTAATTTATTTTTTTAAAATTTGTTAATAAGTTTGTTTATAAGCGATAAAAAATTTATCTATGATTAAATAAAATAATCTTGAAAAATAAATAATCTTATTCATAAGTGAACTAGAATTAATTGAATTGTAATCGATGAATAAGAAAGCTCGTAAACGTAATTTCTTTGAACAAATTTAAGTTTGAGTTTTGAGCCATTTATTAAACATTTTTTAACAATTTATTTAAAACTAGCTACTTAATTAATTAAATATAAATATAAGTAAATCAAAATTAAACTTCTATTTAAGAAACTAATTGATTTATGTACACATCTAACAAGAAGCTTCAATAGAAAAGCAAACATATCAACATCAGCATGAGCCATGAGGTCATGGGGGCAGGGACAACTCATCGATTGCTAATTTCTTTCCAACATTTTCATTTTCACATTAGGATATGTCTCCAAGTGCTTAAGAAAGCACGTCAATAGAAGTCCAGGAGTTTGGATTATTGTTATTTATAAATTATTTCTTTCAGAGGAATGTTCTTTATTTACTAAATTTGTCTCTACAGCTCGAAATATACATTTGTTTAAAATTGTAGATGTTTTTTGATATTTGTAATTAAATTCTTATTTATAAAAAAATTAATAAACCATTCAATGCCCGCCTATGAAATTAATGTACAATCATGTACTTGGATTAATTAATTAATCACTGAAAATCAGATGTCCTTGAATATTTAATTTAAAATTTATATTATAAAATTAAAATATTAAAATTTTTCTTCCTTATATCTAACCCGCAATGCAATTGTTTGTACGAAAAGAGTAAAGGTGATCAAACAAAGTGTGGACTACTCGCTTATTGGATCGAATCTAATCAGACGAGTTTGGTTCTATTTGAATCAATAGTAGATTGTATTTTTTTTTAATGTGAATTTATATGTATATAAACACTGGTCTATACATTTGATGAAGAAAATAATTTAGAAAAAGAGAAACTACTTCATTATTCGTGTGAGCCCACCCATCACCTTTGAACATCAATAATTCTCATAAAAAATCCTCATTAATTGACATGACACATATAATATTTATAATAATTTTATTTAAAATTAATAAATATTTAAAATTATTGGGTGTTTCAATAATAACAATTCTTTATTAAATAGTTGACTTTTTAATAATATCTGTAATTTAGAAAATTGAGTATTGTGACTCAAACCTTGAGAATATATAAAATTTCTTTATCTAATTAAAGTGGATGTGACAAATGAATGATGCATGGAACTAAAATAATTTTTTCAATAGTCTAATTGCATTAATTGAGAGCACAAATGTCTACGTGGCAAAATAAACCCTCATCATCCGAGTCATCTTAAAGATTTGTTCTTCCGACGCAAGCATGTAAAAGGAAGGGGTGTCAAGAGAGGGGAGAACACGCCCCCCTCTCATTTTGTCCACATCAGGTAAATTTTATGTTGATGTAGACAACATAATATTATGTCATCTCATTATTAATAAATACATCTTATTTAAACTAAGATAAATAAAGTGTATTTATTATATTTTATTTTTATAAAAATTACTACTTAAATATTTTAAGTGACACTTTGTGTGACATTCTAAGTGTCATTCATGGGTGTCCAAGTAGATATTTTAAAAATTGTTTATATATTAAAAATATAATATAATAAGTATACCACTTAAAAATAAATTATATTTATTATTATTTAAAAATAATAATTAACATTTATTAGTTTTGTCCAAACACCAATGAGTTTTTAATTTTAATTTTTATTATTCTAACAACAAAAACAACAATGTAATGTTTGGTTACTCATTTTTATTTGGCTAAAATCTACTAAAAGTTTATAAGTTTGAAATAATTTTATTTTTTTTGAAGTCTCATATTTGACATTATGTTTTGAAAAAAGAAAGAAACTATATTTCTATGTTGTAAAAATAAAATGACCACAATGCCCTAGTTAATCTTAAATAATTACACACAATTTTATTTTTATAAATAAATTAAAAAATCATTTTTAAATTGTAGAATTAAATTAGTCTCTATTTTATTTTTGAATGGTGGAAATAAAGTGGTTATTAACTTTAAAATTAAAAGCATAAATATAGTATTTGAAAATTCAATCAAAAACTATATTTACTAAAAAAAAGTAAGAAAATCTAAAGAATCGTGTGTTTAAGATTAATTTTGGCTAAAATTTAATAAACAATTAATTATTTGGGGATTATTTTGATAATGCAATTCAAAAAATTTACTTTTATAATTCAAAGATAAATTAAATTTTTCTTAAGTTACGGACTAATTAACTTTTACACTTCATCGGAGATAAATTGAGATTTTTCTTAAGTTGGGATAATTAATTAGAATTAGTGGTCACAACTTTTTTCTTTTTTCTTTTTCTCTATTTTTATTTCTCAAATCATTATTGGCACCACTTTCCTTCATTTAAGGGGGCAAGTTCGATATTTTCATCTTTAATTCATTTGAAATGATAGAATTGTGCATAATTATTTAAGATTAATTAGGGCATCACTTTCTTTTTAGCATACTAAAATTCACTAAACCTCCTCAAAGTTTACAACTCGAGACACTTAACCCCTTATAGTTTTATTTTTTATGGAGAACCCTTTAACATTATTTTCTAGTAAAAAAGAAAAACTTGATTTACATGTCAAAAAAAGAAAATAAACACAATACCCCAATTAATTTTTAAAAATTACAAATAATTCTATTATTACAAACTAATTAAAAATAAAACACCAAAGCTACCCTTAAGTGGAGAAAAGTGGTATTAATTGATGATTTGAGAGAGATAAATAAAGAAAAAAATTGGGAAGATATTGCCACTAACCCAAAAAGAAAATAAGAAAATGCCATCTTTTGGAATTTGAAGCACAAATATAGTGTTTTAAAATTCAATCAAAACTGTATTTACTAAGAAAAAAATCAAAAACATTTAAAGAATTGTGTGAAAAAAAATTTGATCAAAAATCGTATTTAGCAAGGGAAAAAAAAAAGAAAATTCAATTAAATTTCCAATCTTTGGAGATTGCTTTGCTTCCGCAATTTAAAGATAAATTAGAGACTAATTTAATATTGTCATTGAAATATGAATTGGATTTCACCTACATTTGGTTATAGATTAATTGGATTTTGCATAGATTTAGGAACTAATAAGGGTTAGTGGTTATATTTTTCACCTTTTTTCTTTTTTTTTCCTCTGAAATCATCAATTGGTACCATTTTCTCCACTTAAGGATAAATTTAGTATTTTTATTTTTAATTGATTTGTACTAATAAAATTATTTATAATTATTTAAATTTTATTAAGACATTATGCTTTTTTTTTTTCTAACATATAAATTTAAATGTCAATGGAATTCTCCATCAAAAATAAAACTATAAGTGAGTACAAGTGTCACAAGTTGTAAACTTTGTTGGGTCAATAAATTTTAATTATTTGGGCATATAATCTGGGAATCTTGCCCACAATTGGAGACGAGGAGTTGTGGTGACCTTCAAAAATTCCTCCAACCCATTGCAATGTTCTTTATTTTTATTTTTTTTCTAATGTGGGAAAGTTGAGGGGTTTTTAAATCATAGTTAGTCTTTAGTCCGAATTCACCTCACTTTTTTTGAAATCTACACGAACAAGAAATCTACACTTGTTTCACAATCTTAGGTGAACAAACAAGTTCATTGCAAATAAATTAGAGAGTTCCCCTCAAATAGACACAATTGATTGTGTAATTTTACACGAAAACAAAATCAAACCCACAACCTCACGGTATTCCAAACTCCTGAACATGTACAGTGGACTATCTATGAGGACTTATCCCATTGCAATGTTAAGAAATTTTTTAGAAAAAAATAAAATAAAAAAAAGTAAAATACAAGAATGAAAATAAACACAACATTCTCAAACAACTTATTATTTTTTTTTTATTTTTTAAAGTGAAAACAAAAACTGAGCATAAAAGCATGAGAATAAGAATTAAAAATACAAAATAAAAAATTAAAAACTGTCAAATGGGCTCTAAGAGTTGGCTTGGTAATAAAAAAACTAAATTGACATTTTTCATCACTAAGATTTAAATTTTTACGGACAGACTCACGTAGATTGATATGTGTTTACATGTGCGTGTGACCTATATGTTGTTGCTTATCTATAAATTTACTTAGCTAGTATTTGTTAAAATAAATAAGATATTGTTGAAATGCTTTTCGAATTAAAATAAGGCTACAAAGTATTTTAAGATTTTTATCAGAGTATTTGTTAAAATTTTTAGAATGCATCAGAAGACATATGCATTAGTTTTTCTTATCTGTAAAGTTCAAGATAAATTTATCCAGAGAGCGGGAAGAGAAAAATGCATTTGGATAATTCAAGATAAGCAATCACTTAACTTCTTTTCTAAGCATTGTTGTTAAAATTGTGAGTCAACTCGTACGATTTTACAAGCTTACGAGTCATGAGGCATAAAATGAGTCAACTCACATGTAGGATTGAGTTTTATAGAATTAGACCCAAGTCTACAAGTATACCGATCCGAGTTTACGAGTTTACTGGGTCCGAGTTTACAATTTTACGAGTTTACTAGTTTACCAAGTTTAGTTTTACCCACAATTTTGATATTTGAAACAAAAATATTTTCGTCCCTAACCAACATATATATATATAATCGTTGTCAATCTCCTATTTTGGTTCTTCTACAAACCCTAAACAACGTTGTGTCTGTGTTCTTGCTGCATTTGTTTGTTATGTCCTTCCACAAACCCTAATCGTTGTCGATCTTGTTTTGGCCTTTCTTCTTCTTGCGCTCACCTTGAAAGTTCGAAGAATCAAACCCAATCCAGATATGTGAGTGAGTTGTGATTGAGAGTGACTATATTTTGCCAAGTCTGGTAATCAAATGACGTGTGTGCGTTGTATTGAGCATTGTGTTGCATCCAATGATGTGCTAAGTGAGTGTGCTGTGTAACTGTGTTTGTGTGTGTACACTCTTATTTGTGATGTTATCTACACGTATGAGTAAGTGCAGATTCAAAAATTAATCTTAAATATGTTACAATCTGATCATGAGTGGGTCTAATTTTATATTAAAATTGATGATTAGCAAGAAACAAATATACCTCTTTGGTATTGGTAACTTAATTAGTGTAATGACATAATGTGGAAGTTTAACAATATTTGTTATTTTTATAACTTAGTATTTTTATTTATTTTTAACAATGTTTGTTGATGATGATTGTAATGTTTGTTGTTTGAAATTTTGATTATGGATGAATGAATGATGAATTTAATATTTAAAAATTTCATATTATTTAATATTTTTGAAATTAATAGATAAAGTAATTTTGAAATAGATGCATCTATTTCATTTATAATAAGAAATATGACATTATAAACATATATTTACATAAATTAAAGAGCATTTTTAATTTTTCATAAAATCTTATAATTTTACGATCCGATTTTATGAATTCCTGTACGATCTCATTTAAAATCCCGATTTTAACAACTTTGCTATCTGTCACTATTTGTTTGTTGTTGCTAATTAGAAGTACATGTTGTTGAGATCAGAAATTTATCAACTGTTATAATAGTGATTAAGTATTGTAATTTACATTTCATATTTTGTATTAGTTGGAATGTTACTGTGTAATCTTCATATATATACTTTCTATATCCCTAACAATAGACTTATAAGAGTGATTGCAAGATTGGTGTGTTTGAGGTTTGGTGGTTAGAGTGTTTTTTTGTTTTTTTCTAATTATTTTCATTATGAAAACAATTGATTTTTTGTGATGATTAAAACTCATAACTATGTTCATTTGAGTGTCTACTAAGATAGTGTTTGTTAATCAAAATATAGATTAAAAAAAGTGAAATATAAAAAATATTACGGACAAAAATATTTTCTATTGTATTTGTTAAATTTATCTGATAACTCTTAGAAATAAGGTTGTTAAAATCGAGATTTTAAATGAGATTGTAAGGAGGTTCATAAAATTGGATCATAAAATCAAATGAAAAATTAAAAATACTCTTTAATTTATGTAAATATATGTTTATAATGTCATATTTCTTATTATAAATGAAATAGATGCACCTATTTCAAAATTATTTAATCTATCAATTTCAAAAATATTAAATAATATGAAATTTTTAAATATTAAATTCATCATTCATTCATCCATAATCAAAATTTCAAACAATAAACATTACCATCATCATCAACAAACATTGTTAAAAATAAATAAAAATACTAAGTTATAAAAATAACAAATATTGTTAAATTTCCACATTATGTCATTACACTAATTAAGTTATCAATACCAAAGAGGTATATTTATTTCTCGCTAATCATCAATTTTAATATAAAATTAGACCCACTCATGATTTGATTGTTACATATTTAAGATTAATTTTTTGAATCTGTACTTACTTGTACATGTAGATAACATCACAAATGAGAGTGTACACACACAAACACAGTTACACAGCACACTCACTTAGCACATCAATTGGATGCAACACAACGCACACATGTCATTTGATTATCGGACTTAGCAAAATATAGTCACTCTCACTCACAACTCACTCACATACCTGGATTGGTTTTGATTCTTCGAACTTTCAAGGTGAACACAAGAAGAAGAAAGGCCAAAACAAGATCGACAACGATTAGGGTTTGCAGAAGGACACAACAAGCAAATGCAGCAAGAACACAGACATAACGTTGTTTAAGGTTTGTAGAAGAACCAAAATAGGAGATTGACAACGATTATATATATATATATATATTGGTTAGGGATGAAAATATTATTGTTTCTAACCTCAAAATTGTGGGTAAAACTAAACTTGGTAAACTAGTAAGCTCGTAAAATCGTAAATTTGGACTCAGTAAACTCGTAAACTCGGATCGGTAAACTCGTAAACTCGGGTATGATTCTATAAAATTCGATCCTACATGCAAGTTGACTCGTTTTATGCCTCATGACTAGTAAAATCGTACGAGTTGACTCGCGATTTTAATAACAATGACAGATAGTACCAGAACAACAATGCATGGCCAATGGGTAAACATAAGCTTAAGTAGCAACCATTGCACCTAGAATATAAAGGAGACATGAACAAATTTATGGAATGTGGATGAGGCAGGAATAGAAGTAGGTTGAGTCGCGCTTTGCACTATCCTGAAGACAGATAGTGCCCTACACTGGCGATGAACAGACTACGACGACTGTCTCAGCATGATGAAATAACCTTTTTGGTGAATGGCAGCCACGAACAACTAGAGTTGGCAGAACTCAGAAAATGGACTCACTTTTAGTGATGGAAACTCGAGAAGACCAAGTCCTAAAGTTCGAAGAAGCTTAGGAAAAAATAAAAGCTGGAAGAACTTGGGGGCCAAACAAAGCTAGAAGAACTTGGAGGCCAAGCAAAGGGATACGTAAAAAGCCATAGGTATCCTTGTCACCCACCGAAGTGGGACAGCAACCCACTACACACACACCCACACACTCACTCATTTCCAACATCTATAAGGTTGAATAAATGCATAAAATTAATTAGTTACGGAGGTGTATTTATAAAGAAGCAACAGGTCAAAAATTCTAATTTTATTAATATTAGGATTGGTTATCATAAATGAGTAAACACAATTAAAATTGAGCTAAACTCAACAATTTTTAGTTAGCAATAGAGAGATCAAGACAATCGATTACAAATGATATTATAATCGATTAAACTTTATCATTTATTTGATTACAAATTTATACAATTGATTGTGCAAAAGTTTAAGAGACTTGACAAGTCATTAAAGAATAAATACTCAATTACAATTCGATTTTTACTCTAGTTGTTAGGATTTGTGATTCAAAATATATTGATAAATGTTTGCATTTGATTTCCATTTCATTTGCATAACATTTGGCCTTAATTTCATTGGTATGTGGATTTGTTATTTGAGTTGTATATAATTAAGTTGGGTTGGGCCATTGGTGTCTGCAGCCCAAGCCCAAGCTTATTGTGAAACCCATTAATCCCAGTCATGCCCCTTGGCCCGCATATATATGGATGAGATTAGGGGAAATTTGTCCAAGGGTGGATTTTCTCTTGCACACACACACACACGAATAGAGAAACCCTAATCGCAAAACACAATGAGAGAGATCTAGCAAGAACTAAGAAGAACTCGATGCACATGGCCTGGAAGAACGAAATACATGAAGACGGTCGATCGGTGAAGAAGATCGCGACAATCGAACAAGATTTGAGACACGTCATTCGGTAAGGTTCAATGAGTGAGATTGTTTGGTGTATTGTAAGCGTTGTATTTTGATTAATGTATTGTTCTTGAGTGACCGTGAGATTAGAGAGAGTTCTTATTTTTGTTGTCTTGTTTATCTCTATAAATCCTATGTAAATATGTTCATACATATTCTAGTGGATTGACTAGGGACGAAACCCCTGCCGTGAGTAGGATTCTTTCGAATCCGAACACGTACATATTGTCTTGTTTATTTTCTGTTTCATTGTGTACGTGGTGTTGCGTTCGTATTTTTCGTGTATTCAATTTGTTTGGATTTCTTGGATCGTTAGTACTTGCTGTAATTCTTGGTTGTGTGTTGGTACAGATGAGATTTCTCCACACTAGTATATTTAGCTATTTACTTGATTATAAAATCTGAGTATTCGATTATAATTGTTATACTAGAGATTTGATATTAATACTCAATTACAAAAGAATATTTAGTCAAGTGCAAACTTTTATACTTATTCGAATATATTTTAACTTATAATCGATTATATACTATACAAAGTTGGCTTACTCAATTATAATAGGATTTATACTCAATTAAAATGATGAGACCAAAAACTCAATTACCTAGATCAATAGCTTACTTGTAATATGAAATTTTTACTCTATTAATATTCAGATATACTCGATTGATTCTATGCCTTACTCGATTAAAATTCTATCAACATTCATTTTTAATATATTATTTTGAATATTATCATCAAAACAATTTTCTCATAAACATCAACACCTAATATATGATTAACATAACACATCAAGCTCAAAAATTTATAATATTTAATACACAAGTGTTGCTTGTGAAAGTTGGTTAAAATTAATTTTTCAATCATATTTACTTGATTACATAAAAAGTTTTTATAGATCAAAATAATGAGATAGTCTCATATGATATCATAGAATTTTACTAGATTTTAAAAAAATAATAAATTGAGTACACTGCTTGATTTTCAATTGAAAATATTATTTTCTTAATAAAAAAAAATCATTCTATTTAACACACAACACAATATATTTCATAGAATATTAAAGTTTTTATATAAAACATTTATCACCAAAACATTCTAATAGCAAACTCAATATAGGAGATTTAGGATTACTTTATGCTCCTCTATAAGTAAACAGACTCTCATTCTAAAACGAATACATTTTTTATATTAGTTTTAATATAGCATTCAAATCTTCAATATTTGATTTAAGCATTGGTGTGTTTGCTAAAGAATTTTTTTATACCCTTTGATCGTTCTTTTTCTTGCAAAGTTTAAGTGATTGGATAATGACGTTCTCACTCAATAAATTTATTATTATATTTAAATAATAAAAAACACAAAACTTGAGTTTTTTCTTTTTCCTCATTTTTCACAAATAATAACACTTGATGATGCAAAGAATTCAAGTATCAAGAAAAGAATGTCCTAGCCCCCAGGAGCACAGCCAAGTGATAAAGAAAGGGGTTGTAAAGATTCAGTTATGCTAAAGACTGCTAATATGGGATCAATTTTTTGGGGAAATAATTTTTTTTAGGGGTAATTTTTGATAAGTGTTAGTAGATACAGTTTCAAAACTTGATAAATTGGTCATATCCCTCAATTTATCTCTCTCGTGATGAATCAATGACGGATTGACAAGGGGTGAGAGTGATAATGCATAATTCAAAAAAAAAAAAAAGAAAAGAAAAGAAAAGAAAAGAGAAGGGTGTCCTAGCTTGACAATGGCCCCAATTGAAGGTCAACTCTGAATTCTGCAATCATAGGAGCTTAAGATTTATTAAGAAAGAGACTTTGATGCAGCTTTCCCTGATTTGCTTTGCATCTGATATGCCCAAAACTGGAATTTTCCCGTACGGGTAGAGATAGGCCATATCATCTTGGGTTGGCGTTGCTGTTCTTAACCACATCAATTATTTTAAGCAATATATATATATATTTTTATTTAAATATTTAATTTTTTATTATTTTAAAAACACCCTAAACTTATAATTTCAAGTTAATTATATTCTTAAATTTTTTTATTATTTCAATTACATATCTAAAATATACAACTTCAACTTAGTTACTCACCTTCACAAATTTATTGAAAATAATAAATTTAAGTGTGTAATTAAAATAATAAAAAAATATGAAAGTATAAAAATTAAAATATATATTTCATCATTATATTATATTTAAATAATAATATAAAGTTAACACACGTGTCATATAGTGGTAGGATGTAGTGATATACTATCAGCCCGTCACAAATATTATGATTAATATTTCTTCCAGAGTATAGTCATGTGTCGTCCTTGTCAATCACGACAAAGTGATGACGTGTCTCGATGTCTCAACAGATTCGCTATGGCCGGGAGGGCGAGAATTTAAAGCTGCCTGGCATGAAACGACGTCGTTTAAATCGGAGGCCTTGCCCGGCCCTGCGAAAATGAACTCACGAGAAGGATTTGGTAAGCTGAAACCCACTTCTCTCTCTTTTTTTTTTAATCTCTTAGAGGGTGTGACGGAAGTTATGATAAAGCGACGCGTGGCGTTTGGATAAAGGATGACGTGGCGGCACGAGGTAGGCGGGACCACATCCTCCCACTCGTCGGCGTTGCCAGCGAAATGGTTTGACTGAGTCCCATGTGCTGCCAAAACTTACCTTTTTGTGACTTCCCAATTCCACAAATGCCCCTCCCTATTTGATCTATTTACACCTTTGTCCCTTTCTTCCCCCCACGCGTTGCATTCACTCCAACTCGCTTATTCAACCATTTTGTATGGTCGCGTGTTTACCTTGCATTGTGATATATCAATTATTATGCCCATTAAATGAATTTATTCAATACTATTACGTACAATGTCATAACCGACTAACTCTATATTGTTTTTAAATAATTGTTATGACACAATAGATACAATCATAAATAAAACTTCATTAACAGATCAAAAAATCTAAAAGTTTAAAATAATTTTTTGAGTTAAAAATTGTAAAATTTCATGAAAATATGAGAAGTGCAAATTAAAAAATTCTGATATTCAAAAATTTCTTTGGAAAGATTAACGTCATTAGTAAGCGATGAACGTTATCCGAAAGAATTCTAATCTTATTAGAGTTAGAAAAAAGTCAAGATAAATGTCATTTGTAAAAATCATAATTTTTAACGAGTTTCAGAATGTCAAGATATATGTTATCTGTAAGAATCTTAATCTTAGAGTACTTATGATTACTCTATACTCCTTTATAAATAAGTAAGCACTCATTCAATAAAATATATGTCTCTAATACTAGTTTCAATACAATTTTAATTATTTTTGGTGTCTGACTTACTTATCAAAGTGTTTACGTGAAGATCTCTCTATGCCATCTGATTGTTTTATTTTTATAGATTTAACTGATTAGAAGACAATATTTTCAATCAAATAAATTCATTTATATATATATTAACAACATTATCTTATATAAAATCGTTATATAATGTTTATTTCTTGTCATTAAATTTTTTTCAGTCTTTTCATCTCTCTTTACACATCAAATATAAGCAAGAAGACACTTATGTAACCCCTATGAACATAGTCTAGTGTTCTTGACGATTCTTTTTGGAGTTTATTTTGAGATCAAAATCGAGAGCTATTAAATTCTTTAATTTATCTCATACATCATCATTTGAGACTTAATAGTGTGAGATGTTCACGAAGAAGACACTTATGTACTTAAAAAGTTTATATTATATATAATAAATAATAATTGTAAAAAATATTTATATCTTATCAGTCATGATTAATGCAATAATTAATAACACTTTAAAGTATATTATTAATATATTTAAATGATCTTAACTTAATGGTTACTCTTTTAAGTCTGAAGACTCAGTCTCCTCCGACATAGCACGTAGTGGGGCAGCAGAGTTGACAAATGAATGGGAAAAAGGGTGGGGCAGAGTTCAGAAGTTCACATGGCAGCTTTCCCAGGCTTTGAAAATGGGTTGGATGGATGGTCCATCACGAGACCACCGTCTTCTCCTCTTCAGACTTACTTTATCAGTTTTCCCCCTTTGTTTCTGATTAATTGTCAAAAATATTATTATATTTTTTAAAATTTATTTTCAAAGTACCGTATTTTTAAAAATAATTTCCAAAATGCCATCCATCTAATGTTGAGATCGTTGTCCACACCGGTGGCTCCATTCATGCACGAAAACACCGAAAGAGTATTCTATCCGTGTTTTCTAAATCATTTTTATCGTAAAACGTCAAGAAATTTTAAAAAATAATTGACCGTTTCATAATATTAAAAAAATATTTATATTTTGCAGTCACTTTAGAGACGAAAGTAATTATATTTCTATCATACACACACCACATTAGAGATAGAAATAACTTGAGATTTACGTTCGCTTGCAGACGTCCCATACCACGAAACCCCAACAGATGGTGTAAGAAGTAAATCAAGAAACTTGGTGGTCCTCGATTTTGATCTCGAAACAACACTCTAATCATAAAACAACAACAACAACAACATATCCAGCCTTTATCCCACTATGTGGGGTCGGCTACATGAATTCTAGACTTCCATGTATTTCTATCGTTTGTCATATCTTCATTTAGATCCATATACTTCATATCGAACTTTAATGTCTCTCCCAAAGTCTTCTTGGGTCTACCTCTACCTCTTTTTGTGACTAATTGTTCCATTTCATCAACTCTCCTCACAGGAGCGTCTCTTAGTCTCCTTTTCACATGACCAAACCATCTTAGTCTAGTCTCTCTCATCTTCTCCTCGATTGGCACTACTCCTACCTTATTACGAATAACTTCATTTCTAATTTTATCCTTTCTTGTATGTCCGCACATCCATCTTAACATTCTCATCTCCGCTACACTCGTCTTTTGCTCATGCTGGTATTTGACTGCCCAACATTCTGAGCCATACAGCAAAACTGGTCTTATAGCTCTCCTATAAAATTTTCCTTTCAATTTTAATGGGATTTTACCATCACATAACACTCCCGATGCATTTCTCCATTTTAGCCAACCTGCCTTAATTCTATGTGCGACATCCTCGTGAATTTCTCCATCTTTTTGAATCACTGATCCCAAATATCGAAAATAGTCTTTTTTTTGTAAGATTTGGTCTTCTAATTTTATTATAACATCATCAACTCTTACATTTTTACTAAATTTGCATTCCATATATTCTGTTTTCTTTCTACTTAATTTAAATCCCTTAGATTCTAAATTGTTTCTCCACAACTCAAGCTTAGTGTTCACTCCTTCTTTTGTTTCATCCACCAACACTATGTCGTCTGCAAATAGCATACACCATGGCACATCTGTCTGAATATCTTTAGTGAGTTCATCCATTACTAAGGCAAATAAGTATGGACTTAGTGCAGAACCTTGATGCAGTCCTATTGTAGTTGTAAATGGTTCAGTATCCCCTCCGCATGTTCTGACCCTTGTCTCTACACCATGATACATATCCTTAAGGGTTTGTATATAGGCTATTTTGACTCCTTTCTTCTCTAAAACCCTCCATAATACTTCTCTAGGGACCCTATCATAGGCCTTTTCTAGATCTATAAACACCATATGTAGGTCCTTCTGATGATCCCGATACCTTTCCATTAGGCGCCTCAGTAAGTATATAGCTTCCATTGTTGACCTTCCAGGCATGAAACCAAACTGATTTTCTGACACATTTGTTTCTTTTCTAAGTCTCTGCTCTATTACTCTCTCCCAGAGTTTCATGGTATGACTCATTAACTTAATTCCTCTATAATTTTCACAGTTTTGAACATCTCCTTTGTTCTTGTATATAGGAACCAAAGTACTCTTCCTCCACTCATCTGGCATCTTTTTTGATTTAAGGATCGCGTTAAATAGTTGCGTTAGCCAGGAGATGCCCTCTTCTCCCATGCATTTCCATGCTTCTATTGGTATATTATCTGGTCCCACTGCCTTATGATTTTTCATCTTTTTTAAAGCTTGCCTTATTTCATTTGAACTTATGCGTCGATAGAATGCGTAGCTCACATTCCCTTCGGAGTTACTAAGATGTCCCAACCTAACTCTTGTGTCACCACCATCATTGAATAATTTTGTGAAATACTCCTTCCATCTCTCCTTAATCGCTCCCTCATTTACTAAAACGTTTTGATTGTCATCTTTTATGCATTTCACTTGATTTAAATCCCGTGTTTTTCTTTCTCTTGCTTTAGCTAATTTATATATATCCCTTTCTCCATCTTTTGTATCAAGTCGTTTATATAGATTCTCATATGCTTTTGACCTTGCTTCACTAACAGCTCTTTTTGCTGCCTTTTTTGCTTCTTTATAATTTTTTTGATTTTCTTCATTGTTGCATTGATTTACCGCTTTATAGCAAGTTTTCTTATTTTTAATTTTCAATTGTACATCTTCATTCCACCACCAAGACTCCTTAAGGTTAGGGGCTCTACCATTTGTCTCTCCAAGGACTACCTTTGCCGTGCTTCTCAGAGCATTAGCCATTTCTTTCCACATTTGGTTTGTTTGTCTTTCTCCATTCCATTCCCTTCTACCCCTTAATTTTTCTTTGAAGATTAGTTGTTTCTCCCCTTTTAAATTCCACCACCTGATTCTTGGATTTTGTTTTATATGATTTTTTCTCTTCCAATTTCTTACTTGGACGTCAAGTACTAGAAGTCTATGTTGAGTAGTCAAACACTCTCCCGGTATTACCTTACAATCCCTACAACATAACCGATCCTCTTGTCTCATGAGGAAGTAATCTATTTGGGTGCTTGAGCTGATATTTTTATATGTAATTAAGTGTTCGTCCCGTTTTTTGAACCTCGTATTGGTTATAATGAGCCCATATGCCATAGCAAAATCTAGGATAGATTTACCCTCATTATTAATTTCCCCGAATCCATACCCTCCATGTACCTCTCTATATCCGTTTCCGTCTCTACCCACGTGCCCATTTAAGTCACCTCCTATAATCACTTTCTCTCCTCTTGGTATCATTTGTATAAGTCCCTCTAGGTCCTCCCAGAATTTTGTTTTTATCTCATCACCTAACCCCGCTTGTGGTGCATATGTACTAAAGATATTCATAGTTATTCTTCCTAGACTAATCTTCACCATAATAATCCTATCCCCTATTCTCTTTACATCCACTACCTCATCTATTAAGCTTTTATCCATAATAATCCCTACTCCATTTTTCGCTCGATCAGTTCCTATGTACCATAGTTTATATCCAGCTTCTGATAAAATTTTTGCTTTTTTCCCAACCCATCTCGTCTCTTGAAGGCACATAATATTAATTTTTCTCCTAATCATCACATCCACCACTTCCATAGCTTTGCCTGTTAATGTTCCTATGTTCCATGACCCAATCCTTAGTCTATGACTTTGTTTTTGTCCTTGACTTTGGATTTGATTTTGTTTTTTGCCTTGACTTTGAATTTGATTTTGTTTTTGATTTTGATTTTGGTTCTGATTTTGATTTTGATTTTGGTTTTGATGTTGATTTTGATTTTGGACTAACTTCTTTACCCACATCCGTCCAAGCAAATGCGGGAACCCTTGCTCATTTATCACTACATCCGGGCGCCGATGCAGCGGCCCTAGCTCACTTGTCACTACACGGGGGCAGTGTAGCGCGTCGCTATGAAGGGTTACGCCCACGCCCAAACGTTTTTTCATAATTTGTCTAGAGTTCATGTTTTGGATCCGACTAAGTTTTACGTTGGCTGTCGGCTACCTAACACAACCCTCCTCCTTTATCCGGGCTTGGGACCGGCAGTGGATAACATCCCCAGGCGGAGTTGAAACAACACTCTAATCATAACAGAACAAATTTCAAAGAGAGTCGTCAGGATCACCAGATTATGCCCTAAGGGCGAAATAGAAATAACTTGCATTTATATTTGTTTGAATAGATGATGAAATTTATATTTATATTTGATTGAATAATTATTTTTTATAATTTTTAATATTAAAAATTATATTTTTTATTTACATATTTTTATAATTTTATATTATATTATATATATATATATTTTGTTTTCGTGCATTGGATGAGGTGATGTTGTAAGAAATAATTTTAGGATGATGGTAATTTAAGAATAAATTTCAAAAAGATGGTATTTTATTTTATATTTTTTTGTCAATGACTCTTTTGTCTTTTCCAATTTGCCTTTATGTATTTAAAGCAGGACGTCGACGTAAGTGGGTCCCACTCCCGGCCTTTTGATTGGGATGGAAACCTTTCTGATTTGATGATCCCCCCATTGATAAGGAAACCGTAGCTCTCTCCACATTCAATCCACCACGGCTTCATTCTTATCTATCTCTCTCTCTCTCTCTGGTTTGATTCAGTCGACTGGACGTTGATGCAATCATTCACGGCGGTGGCTTCTCAGCCAAATCCCCCTCCGGCTTGGCTTCTCCTCAATTTCTTTCTCCAAAATAATGGTTGAAAATTGAAAATGTTACATACTAATATATTTAATATGCTCTAATATTAATTTTAACAATTGGTGATTATTAAAATCAATATAAGAATAATAAATTAACAAACAAATATATGCACAAACAATTTATGTATTAATAGCAATTATAGAATTTTCAATTAAAAAAAATAAAAATATTAATACTAATGTGTTATTTTATTTCACCTAACAAATATAGTTACTGACAAATTGTCCCATCAACACATTCAAAAAAGATATTAATCGTAAGGTCGATGTCAATCATATATAGTTGCTCGGTAATAGTCATGGGCTACCAAACTAATTTTAGAACTCTAGTTGGCATGATTTAGGAGTGCTAGGTAGCCCTAGCACATATCAAGATGTTGCATAAATTTGTGAAACTAATTTTAGAACTCTAGGTGGCATGGTTTAGGAGTGCTAGGTAGCCCTAGCGCATATGAAGATGTTGCACAAATTTGTGAACAAGTGCACATGCATTATGAACTTAAAGGTTAATGTCTTCCCCACTATTAGAAGAGATGGACTATCACTAAAACATGGGTAGCCAAATTATTGAGAAGAAAATGCACATGCAAAAGGAGGTGTTGAAAGCGAAACTTTCCATGGCCTTTTTCCTCGCTTCCAAACAAATCAAGAAGGGTGTAATGAGAGGTCTCATGTGTGCGCGGTGGTCACTCATGGATTGTGGTGTGACTCCTAATGCCAATCACATTAACAACCATTAGTTGATAAATTTAATATCGAGTGTTTGGTATTAGGTCAATTATTTTAACTTATAAATAATACTCTTATAAAATCACTTAAATATAATAAAACGGTGACATGTATGAATTCTTAATAGTTCTAATTAGTGATTTTGTGTCGATGGACCTTGTGTATAGCACGAGCAATGAAATATATCAAGTTGATTTTCTAAAACTAATCTCATGGACAAGACTTATTCTCCATTTGAGAATTTTGTGACATTAATTTAGCCCTTTGATTAACCAAAGAAAATAAAATGCTCCATCCACAATTTGCATACAAGGGTTCGAGCTAGGAGTCGTTAGTAGTAGAGATGTAAATGGGCCTTAACTCTATTTACGTATTTATTTTAATAAATTTTTAAATGTGTGTCTTATGCCTACATTCTTTGCTCATAAATTTTTATGTTTACATTAATTTTAAGAGTAAATTTCACACCGCCCTAAGGTTTGAATAAAAGGTTCCAACTGCCCTTGTGTTTTTTAAAAACGTCATTGATATCGTTCGAGATTAATTACCATACATCATCACATACCTTTTGTTGTCAAATAATAATAGTTAATTTTATTAAAGACTCCAAAATAACCCTACCTTATTGTAATTAAAAAGCAAAAAAACAAAAATAAAAGACATGTCATTGCCATTGGGCTAAGAATCATTGACAATGAAGTTTGGAAGAACCCATTGGTGATGGCAATAGGAAGAATTGACTTTCAATGGCTTCTTCATCCTAGAAGAACACATTAGCTAGATGGCTAGAGATAGAAAGGAGATAAAGTGAAACAAACAAACAAAGATAATGAAATATAATTAATTATAGGTTTTTTTCCATATCACGACGATAGACAAAGAGATACAGAGAAATAAAAGACTAGAGGGTCGATGGCGATGATAGGAAAGAAACCCCTTCATTGAGGAGTCCACACTAGTGGATTCCAATTAAGAACCTCTTAGTGTGGAACCTAGTGAGGAATCCAAAAATGATAAATAGAAAGATAAGACGGTATAAATGATTATTTTTTGTGTTTTGTTAAAAATAAAAGAAGTTAAATGTCATTTTAAAAAACAGATCAAATTTCAAAAATACTATATAAAATTTAACTTAAGTAATAGTATTTTCTCTTTCTCAAAACAAAATCCAAAAAATTAAAAGAAAGAAAGAAGTTGATGTTTTCAAGTGATTGGTGTTAAATCATAAATGTTAGATACCAATTATCCCTTTCCTTTTGTCTTTTTTGTATTATTATGTCAAGATGCCTCAACTCCAAGGCATCCTTCTATGAATCAATTTAAGTTTCATACGCATGTGAAAAAATTAAAGGAAATACCCACAAAGAAAGATTAGGTAAGGTGTTTACACACGTATTATTAATTAACATACTTTCATGTTACTTAATTAATAAATTAAGGTTGAGTTTATCAAGCTAATTTCTATAATAAGATGAGCTCCGACTAGATATGATTTGTTGTATTTTCACATGAATACATTTGAGATGAAAACTAAACAAAATATTTTAAAAATATTAATAGAGAGACATGAAAAAGGAGACAGAAGATGGATGGAGTGTGATTTTGTTCACCCCCTTTAACGGGGGTGAACATCACCCTCACAAAAATTATGAGGGTAAAAAAGCAACGGAACGGCAATCAATATTTTCATGCCATTCTGTTGCTTTTTTCATCCTCCCAAAAATTGTGAGGGTGATGTTCACCCCGTTAAAGAGGGTGAACAAAATTGCACTCAAATGGATACGAGTTTGAGGGCAGGAGAAGGGTTCCCTACCCATATCCTTTCATTTGCATACTTATGCGAGTTGAGAGCCCTCTACGTGATTGATTTCTAATGAGAACTTAAGATTAAGTTAGACAATTTGTCATGCGTGTTGATTTTATTAAATTATTAAGTATTATTTCACTTAAATTATGAATTAATTAACTTTTACACTTCTTTATATATAAATTAAAATTTTTCTTCAATTTAAGAATACATAAAAGTGAGTCGTCACATTTTTTTATTTTTTCTTTATTATTATCTTTCAAATCATCAACCAACACCACTTTCATTTACTTGAAAGGTAAGTTTGGTATTTTTATTTTTAATTAATTTGTAATAGTAAAATTATATATAATTATTAAATATTAATTGAGATATTGTGTTTATTTTCAATTTAAGAGATGTAATTTAGTTTTATTAAGTTAAAAATGACCCGTAATTATCCGCCAAATGTATTACATGCGTACACGTGTCCTCGGAAAAGGATGAGATGGACACGGAAGCTGGAGCTTCGGCTCACGATTAGCGACGGCGAAGTCAAGCCAAGCTAAGCCAAGCCATGCAGGTGCAAGCGGTAAATGGGAAAGGCCTGAGCTTGAGCTTGAGATAAGCTGAGAAGAGAAGAGAAAAGAAGAGATGACAGCGCGTGGGCCTCAAAGCTGACCCTTTCCTACCATTAAACCAAAAAGGTAGAGCTTCCCAACCCAGTCCAATCCCAGCTGTCAACTCTCCAAAAATTAAAAATCTCCCCCTACTTTCTATTAATTAATTCATTAATTAAATTGAAATTTGAGATCAAATGACCATTATACCCTTCAATTCTCATGAAAATTTCAGAAAACCCTCTGCTCTATAAATACACCGAAGAACCCTTCAAATCTTTACACACCCCACTTCAGACTCAATTTATTGACACACGCGCTCTCTTCTCTCTCGATATATATACATATATATATATTTGATTTGATGGTTGCTCTGTTCTTCACAGAGCATAAAATACCATTTGAGCTTTCGTCTCTCGCTCACTCTCTCTCTCTCCCTTCCTTCATTGGCCAGTTTTTTCTTGGTTCAGTGAAAATTCGCGTCTTCTTTTCTTTCTTCTTTCCTTATCCTCTGATTTTCCAAGGAAACTCCAATCCTTTGAATTTCATTCCCATTTCGAGAGGAAAAGGGTCCATTTTTTTATTGCCCCGCTTCCTCTGTTGTCTTTCTCCTGCCATTTTCTCGGAAACTTTGAAAATTTTCTCGGAAAATAAAAAATGCAAGCAAGCAACGATATTCGATCTTCGCTCTCAGTCTCAGACCTCATTCTCGCCGGCGGCACCAACCCCTTGGACTCAATTTTCTCCCACTGCCCGCCATCAATTCCGATGGCTAACTCTTCTCTTCAGCCCTTGGGCTCGTCGGTCTATCTCCGGCAGCGAGATTTAGTCCAAAAATTCTACGAAGAAAACCGACCGATTCAGAGCCCTCTGTTCCGAAACAATTACATCAATCTAAGCAAGACGAAGATGTACAGAGGGGTGAGGCAGAGGCATTGGGGCAAATGGGTTGCCGAAATTCGTCTTCCTCAGAACCGAATGAGGGTTTGGCTCGGAACCTACGACACGGCCGAAGCCGCTGCCTATGCCTACGATCGCGCCGCCTACAAGCTCCGCGGCGAATACGCTCGCCTGAATTTTCCGAACCTTCGCGACGCCACAAAATTAGGGTTCGGAGATCACGCCAGAGTGGACGCTCTGAGAAGCTCCGTGGACGCCAAGATTCAGGCCATTTATCAGAAGATGAAGAGGGGGAGGAGGGAAAAGGGCGCGAAGAGGACTGGTTTTCCCGGCGTAGGTGGCGAGAAATCGAGGGAAGTTGCCGCCGCTGTGGATGATTCCTCGCCGTCGTCGTCTTCGTTTGCGGTCGGGAACTCCAGTTGGAGCAGTGAAATGGTATCGCCGGAGGTCTCGGAAGATGGCATCTGGAAGGGGGACAATTCCTGCTCCTCCTTCTCCGGCGAGTTTCCGGTGGAGGTCCGGGAGCCGGAGTCGCTTGCCCGGATGCCTTCGTTTGATGCAGATTTGATTTGGGAAGTTCTTGCTAATTAGTTTTAGTGGTCGGTCTATCACACTCTCCATGAGGTGTAAATGGTAATTTTGCCCCGTTACTCTTGCAAGATGAATAATGAAGCTACTACTACTATATTCAATCAATATTGACACATTATTAAATATAAAGATAAAAGTGATCATTTAGTTTACTCACTTCGGTATGGTTGCAAGGATTGTGGGCTCTCTCTCTCTCTCTTAGTTATAAGCTTAAATAGATATATGTAACGTGCTTTTTATATTTTAGTTTTTGGTTAGACACTTTGAGATTGGGATGTTGTTATCACTTATCAGTAGATTAATGGGATATGATATGTTAATATGAGTGATTATATTTACTTTTTGATGATTGTTTTTAGGCTTAAAGGCATATCCATGTTCTGAACTTTGCATGTTTTAACCAATTATGTCCTTAAAATTGGGGAAGGACCTATTAGGTCTTTCACTTTGGGATCAGTTAGACACCTTAAAATTGTGCGTGACACTATTTTTTCTCCAAATTAATGGGATATTCACGTGAAATGCTGATTGTGCAATGAAAACCAATAAAATTTTGTCATGTGTCAGTGCAACCAAACCCATTTCTCTTTTTACACTATTGTCATCGTTGCAGTTCACATCACTGTTGTTTCTGCTAAAGCCTCCATCATCGTTCGTCTCTGACGTAGCCACTGATGTTATCAAAGTCTCCATCACTTTTCGTTGTTGTTGTAGCCACTATCGTCACCGCTATCAACATCTCCATTGTCGTTTCTCTCTCCTGCACCTTTCTTCTTATTCTTCTACACATTTATAGCAATTGCGTGGGTGACAGGTCTGGTTGTCGGAGGTGTGGGAGGCGAGCGATCAATCAGTCGGTCACCTCTCTCATGCAATCGTCACTCTTCCTTGCCATAGTCGAGGTCGATTTGGCTCCCTTTTCACTGCCATGGCCGATCGATTTGCTTCTTCTTAGCCATGGTGATTGGGCTTCTTCTTCCTTTCAATCTATTCTTTTTCTTGACCATGGGTTGATTCTCACCATAGCCATGGTTGACAATCTCTGGTCACTGCCATGGCCAAAAGCTTCGTGCTTGACATGGCCAACATCACCAGAGGCTATGGGCTTCGACACCATGGCTACCATTGAGGGAACAAGTCGAATGAAGAAAAAGATGAAAATGATGGGTGAGGAAGACGAAGTGGCTGACGGACGATGACAAAAAAGAAGAAAAAGGCAACAATAGTGCAAGAGGGGAAAAAGATGATAGTGCTACACATTTCAATCACGCGTGTAAGTCACACGTGGTGCTGATTATACACTTGGGTGTTTGATGGGTCCAAAGTTAAAACTTCAATAGCCAAGAAATCCCAAATTGAAACTTAAGAAGGTTAATAGGTCTTCCCTCAAGTGGTCGACGGATGATGACAGAGAAGAAGAAAAGGCAGCAACGATGCAAGAGGGGAAAAAGATGATGGTGCTACTTCACATACTTCAATCGAGCGTGTAAGTCATGCGTGGTGCTGATTATACACTTAAGTATTTGATTGGTCCAAAATTAAAACTTCAAAGGTCCCAAATTGAAACTTGAGGGGGTCAATAAGTCCCCCCAAGTTCAGGAGCCAATTAGTTAAATGGGAAAAGTTAACAAGGTTAGATGTGTCTTTTAGCCTTATTTTTACATACCATCTTACTCTCTTTAGACATGCTTGGGTATTTATTTATTACTACTTGATCATGAATTGAAACAACTACACAAATGGCCTTTTAATTGCTATCTTTTCATATTAATAAAAGTAGCCTTTATTAAAATAAGTAAGATTAAATTATATTAAAATGAGATTGAAATACTTTCTGAATTAAAATATGAAATGCTTAAAATAATATTGAAAAGTATTCTAAAATTTTAATCAATTTATTTGTTAAATTTTTTAAAATGCACTGAAAGACACGTATTATTTTTTCTTATTTATAAGAATCAAAATTTATTTACCTTGACGCAAGAAATAAATATATTTAAAAAAATTCAAATAAAAAATTACGTGACTTTTTTTTTAAAAAATTATCAGATAAATTTAATAAACACGTTAAAAGAACAACAATTTAAAATACTTTTCATATCTTATTATTTTTTATCTATATCTTACGTAATCAGTACTGCCTAAAAAAATAATAAATAATGCAAGTCGGTGCTTGGCTTTCAAATTTTCAAGGTCTTTTCGGTGAAGTGAGGCGTGTTGCTTGCGTGTATAAGAGAGCCTTCGGGTTATTAAAGTTAAAATAAGGTAGCTTGCCATAGATTAGTGTTTTAAAAAAAAATTCCCAGCTAAATGTTAGTATTTGCATCGTCGTCTATTATACATGAGTATTTTGATAATATTATATTCAATATTTAGACAACCAGTTGTATGATGTACTTTTCCTTTTCCTTTTCCTTTTGTATTATAGCATTAGTTTATTAGTTTGTTTTGATAGAATTTGTTTTTACAGAATTTAATTGATTTAGAAGAGATGATCTAGTGGGCAGAACAACTTGCTTGAATAAATTACATATGAAAGAGATGATCAAAGTTACACAGAAATAGAAATAAAAAACGAATATGATACGAGTCAAATGCGGAAAAAGTGTTATTTTTCAAAAAAAGTAACAAATTTAACATATAGATTAATAATGAACAAGTCATCAAAGTGAATATATATATATATATATAAAAGGGCATTCAGGATAAGCTTTTAAGAGAAATATGACAAATATCAACTTTAGATGTTATGAAGTGGAAGTGAAGCCACGTCTCTAAAACCAACCCCTTCCTGCCCATGGCTTCACTTGATGAAAGCTCAAAAGAGGCTATTCTATTGTGTTGTGGTCCACACACTATTTGCTGGCACAGTAACTCTTATCTCTTCTTTCTGGTATCATTATTAATGAACAAAGCCAAGTCAGCGATGTATATATATATATATATATATATGCTTTCTTTGAGGCCTGTCTATCAGTCTATAAGAACCACGGCACCTTTTATTTGTTGAACTGAACGGGGCCAGCATGATGCAATAACAGTAACTACAAAATTAGCAGAAAGCGTGTTCATTAACCATTAATAATATTTACTCATACCTTTGTGTAATAATACTAACAAGAAGAACTACAAGTCATTCTATCCTAGTGTGCAAGTGGCTTGAATAAACTAGCAAAACGTGTAATGATGGGTTTGAACTTTGGAACTCATATCTTCTTACTGGGGCCTTTGAGTGCGAGCGGAGGCTGAAACTGAAAGTTCTATTGACCTTGCCAAACTAATATGTTTTATCATTTGGTAATCAGATTAGGGTTTATACATGCTATCAAAGGATTCAAAATACCATGCACTACACACCCATTAAAACCAAAAGCCCACCTTGTGATGGTTGCCTTTTACACATACCCTTATCTTTTTGTTCTATAAGGAGACTATTTTTACAACTTAAAAGAGTAATTATTCAATTACGGATGAAGAGAAACGGAGAATGTGCAGCAAGAATACTCAAGAATCTACTTTAGCATACTGCAGCTACAAGAAGAAATGTTTTCTTAATTACTCATCAGTCCATAGAAGCTGTAAGAAATTGTCCACGGTAGAAACTCCATTGGCTCCATAAGTGATAATAATTTACAGATGATTGCTAAGTTGTCTTGTTTACTCATACTTGATGCTTTTTCAGTCTAACATTTCTCATCAGAAAAGTAGGTAAATTAAAATGGTAGAATGAAGCACAACCTGGTAAACCAGCAGAGGCAACGGAGTTGAGCCTACCAGCTTAGTGAATTTTTTGACTCCCGGAGTTTTGCATTGTACGAACTTTCTATTTCCTCCTGCAACATGTTAGAAATAGCTTTAATTCGACGTTCCTGATATCTCCTCGAAAGCACTCACGCTTGAAGTCTTAAGAGTAAAAGAAAAACTTAATAGCATGCACTGCAACAGTTAGTAGACGAAAATAGCTTTGCACTACCCCAACTCCCTGTGTCCAGCACACGATAAAACGTGGACATGCCCCTAAGGGTTGCGGTGCTAATGTCGCCGCCCTGTCGGACATCGTGATAGGCCGACCAACATGTATCGGAGACGTCTACGTGGTGTGTTCAAAATATTTTAAATTTTTTTTAACGGAAATGCCCCTTGCGGACACTTCACGTGCACTCTATTTAACACTCAATATTCAACTCTTTCGGCAATAAAAGAAAAAAGATAACACAAACAGAACCGAGAAAAGAAAACAGTGAAGCGTCGACAATCCAAGACTACCCACATTAGAGCGAGCATACTACAGAGGAATATTAGACAAGGGATGGCCATTGGACTGTCACCTGTCACAGGCGAGCCTGTGAAGAGCAGTCACTGGAAGGGCCAGCAACATGCTCTCTCACAGCTCCAACTTGCATCCCTCAGATCTATGAGATGGTGGCCGTTACATCTGTACAGAAGTAAGAAACATAGGAGGAATCGAGAGAAACTAAACTGAGTGAATCAGCATGAAAACAAGCTCGAGTGTGCTTTATCTAATTTATTTCTCATTTTCCCCTTTCGTATTAGATTTTCTGAGATGCTAATTAGATACTTGTTCATTTGTAATGTTGGTTTATGGACTTTAAATGCAAATTTATGAGTTTGAAATATAGTTTTTGTATTTTATCATGGGTAATGTTGTAGTTAAGCACCAATAAATCAACTTTCATTATATTTTATTTTTAATATTCAAATAATTTTATTAGTTGATTAAAAATAGTTCAAAATACAATGCATTTATCATTAACAAATACAATTATTTGAATGTTAAAAACAAAATATAATAAATCCACCTTAACTGAAAAACAAAATATATTTATTGATACTTAAAATCATTGGCCTTAGACGTTAGCCTTTATTATGTCATTAAAAATATAAAAAAATATTTTATTAATATATCCCGACTATGTGATGTCTTACTTCTTTTGAAGAAAGCCATATCCTAGTGTCCTATGCTTCATAGGTGATGGTTTCACATCGCATAATACATCCTAGAAAACCCAAACTATCTTCATTCTTCAGAAAACAAAACAATATTAAACTACATATTAAGCATTAATTTCATTAGGTGAGGTAGGCTACAAATATTGTAACTTGCAAGTCACCAATCTCTATCTACGGGCATATTCTCTATATGCCAACTATAACAAATATCATACCTAAGATTTCACTAATTTTTTCTTAATTTTCCTCTACCCCTTCTACTAAAAACTTCTTCCATTCCATGCACACTCCTTGCAGTCTTCTTCTCACATGTAATGACAAAACAAAAATGACTTCACGGCTTTTGAATGTAGAAACTTACTGTTAGTACCAAATCTCCTTTTTTATACGTTGATAGGAATGTGTTTCCTCTAAAACAAAGGAATTGCAGGTTTATAGAGTTAGAAGTGGCATTGATTCGAGATGAGAAAACTTGTTACCAATTATCACACCAGTAAGGAGTGATCTGATCCCAATTGAAATTGAACAAGGGCCAAATAGCCAAACGAACATGGGTTGAGGCTGACAAGAAGGGTTTTAATACCTTCAATTGTTGGCTGGGTATGTGGCCTTACAAAAGACCAAGTGAAGGATCAACGCATCCAATTTTGCATAGTTAAAATTAAAGCTTATTGAACTAAGATGACTTGTACTTGCATTAGCCTGCTATTATCAATGTAAACGATATTGTCCAGAGAAAGGCTTAGCATGAACAGAGTTTATACATAAAAATGGAAAGACTGCATACCAGGGGCGTGAAAGGGTTCATAAAATGCAAATGATACCTTGCATGCCTTTAGTAGAGGCTGTAAGAAAGATGATCTGAAATATCTGACAGATTTTCCAAGTGATGTTCTATCCAATTCTGTTCAAGTAAAAGAAGAGCAAAATGATAATTACTTCATGAGTTGTATAAACTACCCTCTGGTTTCAGTTTAGTTGCACAACCTTGGAATCACAAAGCAGCATTTCATAAACAAAAGCCTAAAACATATCTATCCAACAGGAGCTGTTTGAAAATTATGCAGGATTTAAAGTTTACTAAAATTTCAATTGCATACCATCATCACCATCAACTCTCAGATTTCCCATGTTGAGCTCTCCAAGAAGCTGCAGATTAAATACATATTCGAATTAATGAGTAAATCCAGGAATGTATTTACAACTAAACATAGCAGTGATATTAATCCTTCATTTCTTCTAATGAGGATATTAGAGGAAAGGCCCATTGATAATTTATGCATATCAAAAGTAAAAGTTTTGAAGTTGCAAACTGGGGAAATATTGGTCACTGACTGATCCACAGAAGGGGATCAAAGGGGCTTGTAAAATGATTGGACGATGTGGGGATGTTTGTTAACAGCTCTTAGCAAAGATAAAATAAATAGATGAACAACCAGCCATGTGATAGAATCTCAAATTACAAATTTATGAATGAACAAAAGAAAACAAGATAGTGCCCTATTCGAGATTGCCCTCCTCTCCCAAGACTTCTTCTGAATTTTCTGCTTGCTTCTCTCTCCTTTTCCCTGCCTTTTATATGTTTTCCTTAGTCTGTTGCAATCACGTGAGTTTGTTATTCTCCACCAATTAAATGTGACTCTTCTGCCCTTGTGTTTTTTTCCTAACTGCCCTCACATCTCTTTTCATTTTACGTCGCTGGTATGTGTGACGAACAAGAACCCTATCATTACTCCCACCCATGAAATTCACCTTGTCCTCAAGGTGAAACTCAGGAAATTGATGCAGTATCTGATTATATGGTTCCCAAGTGGCCTCAAGGGGTGGCAACCCATTCCATTGAATAAGAACATCAATGCCCCTCAAGTTTTTTCCCGTGCCAGGTCTTACCCCCAGTAGAAGTTATGGTTCTACCATCATCTCTAGCTCTGCAATTAACTGGTCAGGGATTTTGATAGCCACCTGCAATGCTCCTTCTACCTTACGGAGCTGGGAGATGTGAAATAGATGATGAATTGCACAGGAGGGTGGTAGAGACAGCTTGTATGCCACCTTCTCAATTCCTTTCTCCACTGCGAAGGGTCCATAAAACTTTGGTGACAACTTTTCATTTGGCCTCGAAGCCAAGGTTTTTTGTCTACAAGTTCAAGTTTTCAAATATACCAAGTCTCCTATCTCAAACTAGATGTCCCTCCTCTTATCTACTACATGTTTCATCTTCGCTTGAGCCCGCAGAAATTGGGCTTTCAACTCTTCCAGCACCCGTAAATGATCTGAAATGGAGTTAATTGAGAGAAAACATGGTCGGAAGTATTATACCAACATTCTGCCCAAGGAAGCTAATTGTACCACGCTTTAGGGCTGGAGGTGGCAAAACATCTGAGATATGTTTCCAAAGTTCTGTTGAGGGTGGTCAGTTGTACTTCTATTCAGCTTAGTGCCTTGTAACCGAAAAAGTTCATTCCAAAACTGGCTGATGAAGACTTTGGGGATCCCATGCAGCCAGATAATTTCCTTTACATAGACTTTGTTTATGTTGATGATATTATTATGACAAGGGATGATTTGCAAGAAATTGATAATCTAAAGAAGCAATTGAAGGCTGAGTTTGAAGTAAAGGATCAAGGAACCATGAGATATTCCCTAGGCATGGAGGTAGCCCGAAGCAAAGTGATAGGCCGCCGGTGCACCAAACCTATCAAAGACGCAACAAGCACCAAAGGCATGAAGTTGGGAGTAAGGGGGGGCCCGCACATGTAGGTGTAACAATCAGCATGTGCGCATGGGAGGGGTAGAGATGTAATCCACACTGCAGAGGGAATAATCAGCAGTGTGAATGGGGAATTTAGTTAGAGTGGGGTCAGGGAGAGGTATAAGTAGGAGGGGAAGAGGGAGAGTGAGGTAGCTGAATTTTGATAGTAAATTGGGAGAGTTAGGGCCTCTCGAATGCCCTGTTTCATTCTTGTTTTGCTGCTGTAAGGAGTTGGAAACTATTGATAGTGGATTGTTATTGGAATTCAATCGGGGTTCCTCTCACAAAGATGGCCTATTCATCTCTCACAACAGAAGTATACCTTGGATTTGCTAAAGGATACAAGAATGACAACCTGCAAACCAGCTGGAACTCCCCTAGAGAATGGTGATGATGCTCTGGTGGATAAAGAGAGGTATTAAAGATTAATTTATTTGTCCCTAACAAGGCCCAATATAGCCTATTCAGTGAGTATAATAAGCCAATATATGCATTCACCTACTGAAAAACACATGAAGACTGTTCAACATGTTCTAAGATATTTAAAGGGAACACCTAGGAAGGGATTGATATTCAAGAAATTTGAAAACAGGGGAATTGAAGCACAGTTACCAGGAACGCAGTACACTTTGGTTCGTGGTACGAGTTCGAGTACGTGGTAAGTCACCGAGCTAGATATGTGGTACGTAGGGGGTAGGCTTAGTTGGTGCGCTATTTTGGAACGTGGTACATTTGAAAATTTTGCTCAATTCGTTCTTTATATTATCAAATTCATATATGTTGATATGTGACTCAAAATGAATTGGGTTAAGTATATAATAAATAAATTAGGTTTGGGCCGCAGGTGTTTGCAACCCAGCCTGTGAATGTTTATCTTTTTGTCAATTCCAATGTTGTCCTTTGCCCTAAGTAATAAGGCTAGAGATTGGGAGAAAGGGAGATTAAACCGTCACTCTTTGCACACCCGACTTGAGAACAGAAACCCTAAATTGCAAGAGAGAGCAAAAGCAATAACGAAGAAAGAACCTAGATCGGAGAACGAAAAAGGAAGAACTCGATGATCGGTAAGGTAAACAATGCAAAGGTAAATCTGTTCTCTCTTTTGTATGTGTGAATCACATGTTTACTTGTTCGGTTGGGAGAGAGATTGGTGAGAATGAGTGGTGGGATTGCTTGGGTTTTTCAGAGCAATATACTTTGTTGTTGCGTTTGTATCATTCAAGTTTTTCTCATCGATGTATTGTTCTTGAGTTACCGTGAGATATTGCGAGAGGTTCATTGATTGTAGTGTCCTAGTGTGCGCACTGCTACGAACCAGTTCGAAAATGCACCGCGAACTGGGACGCACGAACCAGTTCGTGGTTCTCAAGGGAGGAAAACGAACCGAGTAACTATGGTTACAACTAATTGCTTCTTGTTTCTCCATGTAACTATATTTCCAAATACCCTAGTACAATACCCTAAAGTGGATCATATGTCTTCTCTAGATCCAACCCAATTTGCATCCACATAGCCTTTAATTCATAATTACCTGGCAGAGTTGGGGACCTTAAGCAAAAGGATTTGTTGAGGCCTTCAAGTATTAATTTTTTTATAAAAAAATAAATAATATATTTTTTTACACAAATATTTTATTATTTTATTAAATAAAAAAAAAGAGTTAAAATTCAATCAACTACAAAATATAATAATCTTTTAATGATAATAAACTTTTAACTAAAATATAATGTCTTAGAGATAAGAAAAAAAAAAAGCCAAACAACTTACAACAATAAACAAAGAAAAACAAAACTAATTTTTCTTGAAACTCTAAAAAAGTCAGTGAGAGCAAAAAACTATACATTCATGATTCTCTTATAGAAAAAAACAAAAGAAAACATTAAACTGATAGCATTAAAAAGATAAAATTCACCAATGGGTTTTATGGGATATTGGCATTTGGGAACACCACAGCAACGGTTAAAAATTAAAAAATGGTGAAGGGAAGTTAAAAAAAAATTATAATGTTTTGTATTTAATTTTTTTAATAAAATATTAGTTATTAAAAAAATAAAAATATATATATACATAAATATTACAAATTTTTAAAATTTGGGGCCTTGTAATTTTAGGGGCCTAATGCCATGGCATGCATGGCTTAAGGGTTGGGCCGGCCCTATTACTTGGTTCGTTCTCCTCCCTTAAGAACCACGAACTGGTTCATGCGTCCCAGTTCGCGGTGCATTTTCGAACTAGTTCATAGTAGTACGCGCACCGGGACATTGCAATCAATGAACCTCTCGTAAGATCTCACGATAACTCAAGAACAATACATCAATGAGAAAAACTTAAAACAATACAAACGCAAAAACAAAGTACATAACTCTGAAAAACTCGAGCAATCCCACCACTCATTCTCACCAATCTCTCTCCCAACCAAACAAGTAAACATGTGATTCACACATACAGAAGAGAGAACGGATTTACCTTTGCGTTGTTCACCTTACCGATCATCGAGTTCTTCCTTTTCCGTTCTCCGATCTAGGTTCTTTCTTCGTTATTGCTTTTGCTCTCTCTCTCGCAGTGTAGGGTTTCTATTCTCAAGTTCGATGTGCAAAGAGTGACGATTTAATCTTCTTTTCTCCCAATCTCCAGCCTTATATACTTAAGGCAAGGGACAACATTGGAATTAACAGAAAGATAAACATTCACGGGCTGGGCTTGTTGGGCTGCATACACCCACGACCCAAACCCAATTCAACCCAATTATTTATTATATACTTGACCCAATTCATTTTGAGTCACATATCAACATATATGAATTTGATAATGTAAAGAACAAATCGAGCAAAATTTTCAAACGTACCACGTCACAAAATAGTGCACCAACTAAGCTTACCCCTTACATATCACATATCTAACTAGGTGACGTACCACGTACTCAAACCCGTACGAACCAAAGCATATCGCGTTCTTGGTAACTATGGTTGTGGCTCGCAGTAGTGCCGAAGCCGAGTTCAAGGCTATTGCGCATGGGATATGTGAGGTGATTTGGCTAGAAAGACTAATGGAGGACTTGGGGATAATTCTATCTCAACAAATAAAGGTATTTAGTGATAGCAAATCTGCTATCATCATTGTTGAAAATCCAGTGCAACATGACCGAATGAAGCATGTAAGAATTGATAGAAGCTTTATAAAAAGAGAGATTAAAGGAGGGATAAATCTATCTTATATACCTTTAAGTGATCAAGTGACTGATGTCCTAACAAAAATGATTGCAAAACTAGCCTTTGAGTTCCTAATTAGCAAGCTGGAAATGACTTCCATCTATTCTCCAACTTGAGGGGGAGTGTTGAACAAGAATTCAACAAAAGAAGAAAAAGAAGTCTACATTGAAAAGGAGTGGAGAAGCTTTACAAGACTCGGTAGTTATTAAAGATTATTCTAGGATGTTTTTAGTAGTAGATAATTAGTTTAAATAATCTGTAAATGTTATATTTTGTATCTGTTTTTATCTCCTAATTTTTAGGAGATAGTGTTTCATAGATTTTAGGAGTAGATGGCTCATATTCTTTCCTACTTTATAGGAAAAGGATTAGGCTAGAACTTGTATATATTCTCTAAACCTCTCGGAATTAATTAAGCAAGCATTCTTGAATTTTCCAAAGACTTGTTTCAATATATGTATATATAATGAAAAGAACAATAAAAAAATGTCAAAAGATGCAATTTAAAAGTCTTTAAGTCAACTTAAATTAAATTTTAAACAATTTGTAAGTCTTAGATCTTAATTAAGATTAACTAATTATGTATTTTAAATAATCTAAAAATTATCCTCATCGTTAAGACCAAACATTTCCATATTTTCATCATTAGAAGCATCATCTCCAATATCCTCTTCTTCCACATCATCTCCCTGTCCATCTTAATCAAGTTCAAATTCAATTTCAGCATTTGAAGCAATAGCCCTTCTACTCATTGTCAAATTTGGAGTTGAAGCAATAAATATAAACGCTAAACAGTAAAAAATTAAACAAAGTAATAAACAGTAAAATATAAACCCTAAAAACAGTTAAAAAGCCAGGTTCACCTAAGCCCAAGGCTGCACCTGAGGGCTTAGGCACTCCTGGGCATGCCTGGCTGGTTTGCGCCTGCCTGGGAGCAGGCCTGGTGCCAAAGGTGCACCTTTAACAACACTGATTATACACGAATCAATCTCAAACAGAATTACGAATTTTTTTTTGGTGGCATGCAGCTGGTGGCTGGAATTATTTCTTTCAATCCAAGAATACCTTAGAAAGGGTTGGTACAGTTGTTGGATTGAATTCTTCACAATGCTTTGGGTCAATAGGAACACATACACGACCTGGAAAGAAGTCGAGGAAATTAGCAACAGGAAGATATGTGCTAGCACCCAAAAGCTTAGAATGGTTCTATAATTAAAGATTAAAAAAGAAGGAGAAGCAGCTCCCAATGGCCAATTAAGTTCCAGATGGTATAAAAAACAAGCCATTTATGGCTTACTGAACAAAATGAAATTCAAGATTTCTCATCTTCAAGCATTAATCAGAATAGAGAGATATTCCCAACTTCAGTGGTTATTCCTCTACAACAAATATTAGATACCAACCTGTTTTTGGGTGTACGCAGAATGGTGCCTTCAACAAATGGTTCATATGTTTGGAAACCTGAGATGTATCCAGATAGGCATTATATTAGTAAGAAACACAACTTTGTAACACTGTAAAATATAAAGTGTTACTCCAAAGCCCCGAGGAGAACCCTTCTCAGTGATGGCACACAGAGGTAGGCCACAAGGAGCATCAGAATTTTTGTTTTTAACTTATTTAGTTATTTATAGTTTTCAGCAGAAAAAGAAGAGTGGAAACCTCCATATCAAGCCTAGGATAGGTATAGCAGAACACAATTTCTTCGACACACCTGCGAACCCCCTGTGCCTGAAACATGAAATTGGATGAAAAAATATTATTTATAATAATGTTACCAAGATTCAGCTCCTGTTTATTGAAAAATAGCACACACAAGAGCACACATGCATTTCCATAGTCAACCTCTTGGACTTAAGAGATTAAGTAAAATAATAATAATTCATAGAAATCTTGCTTAGCACAATGCAATAACTGCATTGTGGAAGCGTACATTGCGATAAAAGTAGAGAACAAATCATAAATGCTTCAATGTTGCAGCATATATTTATGGTATAAAAGCAATTCTGCACCTTATGTTTTCCGCACATATGTTTAAGTTGGCCCCATCGAACAACATCTATCTCTTCTTTCAAATTGGAAGAACGCCTGTTTTCCTGCCACTTACCCCTAAGCTCTGACGTAATAGCTGCAAATATAACTTCTAATCAAAATGGTGATTATTGCATAAAAATGGCAAGCTATGAACAGATATCAAAATTGATATATAATCAAAACTTCCTACATTCATCAGGGATCATCTCCAATATCTTCTCAAATCTTTCCTCATTTGAGAACAATTTTTGAGTTCGAACCAATTTCTCCTCAAAGAAATCCTTTAAAACATCAGAGTATGATCTCCTGCATGGATTGAACACAACTTCATGGAATAGTAAGGAAATATTAAGAAAGAGAAACAAATTATAATATAAGATATTCACTTACGCAAGGAAAGGGTGAAGAGATTGGCCTGTTAGAGAAACCTTTTTATGACAATTCTCATTGCCCTGAACCAAGAATAACATAAAATTTTCATTATGCTTTGTAGCACGAACAATTTTCTAGTACATATTACACTTAAAAATAAACAAACCTTGTATACACGAAAATAATCAGCAATAGCTGCCCTCTGTTCATTATTCAATCTGGGGATTAATGGCAACCAAATTAAAACCTACAAATTTATAATGCAGATAGCAGGTGATATTAATGGTGCTTATTTTTACCTTCTTGCTTTTCCATCACAAACCCAACAATGGATGCCACGCCGGCCACTGTACGCCCAAAGAATGTGGTTGAATCCAAAATCATCTGCACAGGCATTTAATGACCAGTGCAAGCCTAGTAAACAATTAAACATGTGCAGAACTAAAAGGCATACACATCCATAATATGAACAGAGATATGCTAAAGATGCTTATATCTTTGCTAATGCTTGTTATTGTCAAATGTGAAACTGTCAAACACAACAATCACCAAGCTGCAACAGTTCTGCAAAGGCATATATTCCCACAGCACGACATATAGCCATGAGATATGACACAACCAAGAAGAGAGACAAAATGTCAAATCCTGCCCATTGTGTGGAAATTGCTAGTGGGCGTGCATCCTCCCTGTAAAGTTTCTCAAAAGTGAAAGTGCAATAGAGATGTATGAAGAATGTGAGAACATACATTATACAACTCAGACAGCATAAGAACAAAGTCAATACAATGCAGTATCTTGGATGAGACATGGAGGCCAAGACTGTACTGTACAAAGAACATACAACTCAGACATATTGTTTTATTATATTGTACTTCTTAAAAGCAGTTTTCTGCAAATTTTGTGACGGATGGATATAATTAAGTTGAGATAAGCGACTAAATATTCATCTAGCAATACAATCATTAACAATGTATAATAACAGGTTTGGAACTTAGAGCGATTGTTTTGGTTTCAAATGACAGTGTACATCAACTTATCTCTCCATAAAAATCCAAAAGTGACTCCAACTAAATATACATCTAGCAATAAGATCATTAGCAATGTAAAGTAACAGGTTTGGGGCTTAGAGTAATTTTTTTTGTTTAAAATGACAGTCAATGTACATTAATTTTTTGTCTTTATGTAGCATAAAAGTCCTAGACAGCAAGCCTCCGTAGCAATGATAAGGTTGCTTTTGTGTGACTAGAAAGTTGCAAGTTCAAGTTGTGGAAACTCTAGCTCTGCAAAATGGTAAGAGAAAGACTGCATATACATACAACCCTTGAAAGCAGGGAGCCTTGTGCAGTGGAGACACCCTTTTTAACACATAAGTTTCGAGTGGCTTCAAGTAATAACTCTGATAAAGTTTGCGTAAAGGTCCCCCAAAATGAGCAAGAAATACAATTCATATCAGCATTCAAAACAGTACATGAAACATAATTATCCAACCTCTGAGGGCACAATCAATCACTTTAACAGCAACTGTCATTAGTGGCCAGCAGTCTAAGCAAACATCAGCACCTGAGCAGCAATATCTAACATCATCGTAATCTGTTATATCCTGGGTGAAAAATGCAATTCAAGTGTGTCAGACAACAACAATTTGTGTAGAAAATTAATCAACATGTAAGTTATGAAACTTACTATATCAAAAATTAGCTCCCTCTCAACTGGAGTGAAACCATTATCACCAGATTGGGCATAAGCATGCCTCTTAGCAGGCTGCAGAAAATAGAGATAAGAATTGAAGAAAGAGCTTAAGGATTTCCCACATTGACAGGAAAAGTGGGAACAGAAAAACAAAACTACATACAAGTCCTGACTCATCAATGCCTCAGAACACCATGATTTGGAGAAAAATCCAAGATAAGCCATATAATTTATAGATCTCCAAAGTAGGGAATCATTGGAAATACAAAGACGTTTTTTACATTTTAAAATGAAGGGAAGCCTATGCAGTCACTAAAACCTGTTATATTTTTGATAAAGTCACTGGTTATCTAACTTCATACAAGGAACTTACAAACAGCAACATAATCAGCTGATAAAATGAGGTACACAAGCATAAAGGCATTGCACATGCAGTAGTAGATGTGATTAACACGATCAAGTTTAGTTGACCTTTTTCTGGTAAGGAGATGAAGTCAGCAAATCTTACATCTACATTGTACACGGGTCCAATATCTATTTTGACTGGGCACTTCTCTTTGATAGAACTTTCCAGTTCAGATGCACAGTAGAAGGATTGAAACCGCAGATAGATATCATTATCCAAGGTGAAAGAGAACTCTCTTCGCCCAAGGTATGACTGGTCACAAGCAGGATGCTTTCCATCTACAGACATGGTTAAGTAAGAAAAATTAAAAGAAACAATAATGTAGAATTGCGAGACTTTTTTTTTTGGTTGGGGGGGGGGGGGGGCAGAGTGCTACTGAACATAAAATTTGGATTACCATTTCCATAAGACATCCATTTAAATATATCAGCATGAGGAAAAAGCTTCGCTGCCAAAAATAAAAATTAAACCTTTAGAAGATAATACAGCAAATTAGCAAAATTTACCAACATCCAACTCATCATAAAATAAACACCATCAGGAAAATTTTACATTTGAGAAGCCAAAAAATATTGCACATCCACTCATACTATTTATAGTCATATCCAATTGTCAGTGAAAACATCAGTCTGACTTTCCCCAAATTTTTTAAGCTGGGCAACTTCTTCCAGACTCCTGGCATGTACATTTTTCTACGGTTCAAATTTTGATAAGCATAAACATCGCAGCCACCAAAATGACATGATTGCTTCCTTTTTCAAAGTTTCTAAAATACAATTTGTTTCTAGTTGGTATTGATCAATCCTACTCCGTCAACCCATACCAACACCATTTCTATCATTCCTTCTCTTTGCTTTCTTGCTTGGTAACACCATTCCCAGCATCCACTTTTACAAGCAGATGGAGAGTGTCTGTGTGTGTGCGCGCGCGCGCGCGCGTCTGTAAAAGACCTAGCATCATTAATTTCATAGTGCCAACCAAAACCAAGAAATTAATCACAATTGATCTAGCTTGGTAAACCAGTATCAAAGTTGCCCTGTTCTTTATCTTATCAAATAGTAACAATACTACTAATAATAAAAAATAAATAAACGATACGTTAAGAATTCTGCCCTACCAGAGCTAGATACTAATAAATATAGCACTCTGTTAGCTGAAATATCAACAGTGCAAAGCCAATCCAAAACAACGTTAGGGTTCACCAAACCCAAACTGAACATACTGGATTCGGAAATAGAAGCAATTACCATAATAAAGCCTGAGGTAGTTCGCGTTGAATCCATCGGGAAGAGCGTTTTCCGGTGGCTGTTCAGGCTCATCGATAAGCATCTCATCTCTTCCACTCTCTGCCTCTTCCCTCGTCATCTTCGAGTTCTAAACCTCCACAGAATCCGGACGCCTCAGTTCTCAGAACCGTCACTTTTTGGCCAAACAAACAACACTGCCATCAGAATGATAACAAAACGGTTGGAATGGAACATTTAATTTTTTTTTTTTATAAAAAAGCATAAAAAATTAAATAAATATTTATAACATATCAAAGAATAAAATTAAAATTTTTCTAAATTATCAATTAAAAATTACTTCAAAAAAATATTGCATAATTAAGTTATTCTAACAGTTTTTGCAAACAAGCCAAATCTCCGAATGCATCATAAACCAAACCAAATGAAGGAGACTAACCGCTGATTAAGAAGTCCGACAGAAAGAAAGTTGGAAGCAGATCTGAAGACTGGAGTCAGGGCCTCTAAGAAGCAGAGCTGAGGCAGATCATGGGCATCAAATATTCATGGGCCCTGAGGCAACCGCCTCATGAGCCTGATGAAAGGTCCGGCTCTGAGTAAACCCCAGACCTAGATCGATGCGACTGTTGATATACATATACAGAAAGATGAGAACGCTCAAACAACCATAAACAAGCTATCACATCGAAGAAAAATTAGAGAATGATACGAACGAACAACCTGAACTGGCGAGGCTCGGGGGAGACGATGCTTCAAGATCTGGCCAGGACGGTCCAAAATGGCGGCAAATTCGCTGTATGTAGGATTTTGGGCGGGAAACGAAGATGCCTACGGCGGCAGGTGTCTCTCGCGTGATTATTTTGTATATTTAATTATTAATTTATATATTTGATTATTAATTTTGTTTATATATATAAATTATAGATAAGATAAAATAAATTGAATTAAAATTTATTAATAAATAAATGAAATCAAAAGTAAAATAATTTATATTAAAAAATATATGAAGTAAAATAGATAAAGGGACAAAAGATATAGTTGGAGTATGTAAAATTTTTGAAATTAAATTAAAATAAAAAATAAATTATTTATAATATAATAGAATTTAGGATATGTATTGTCATTCTAGACGGGTTAAGTCTCATTATACTTTTTCAATGGCTATTTATTGATTAATGTATTTTGAAATGGTTAAATAAATTTTTTTAATTAGTTCATAACTTTATTTTAACACTATTTTAATTTGATTAATGGTAGACTTGTGCAAAAGTTCGGTATAATCGAAGTAATCGAATCGAATCGATTGATTTTTTTAATTTATTTTTGTTTAATTATTTTTTTAAATTTAATTTTACAGTTTTAATTTAGTTTTTTTTATTCGAAATAACCAAACTAACTAAATTGACCAAACTTTAAGATGATATTATTTTAATAGTTATTAAATGACGTCGTTTTTTTGCTTGCCACGTGATTTTTCAATTTGTTTAGTCTACCAGTTAGTTTGTTTTTGATTAATTTTTTTTTATATTTACTCAATTTATTTGGTTAGTTCGTTTTGTACGATTTATGTTTGATTTTTTCGATTATCGATTAATTCTGTTTATTGAGTTTAATCGATTGATTCGATTTGATTTAGTTTTCTAATACAATTTGTTTGATTTGTAAAATTTAGTCAGATCAATAACTGAACCAACTGTTTAGACATTTTTAATTAATAATATTAATTATGTCTCTAAATTATCTTGATTTAAATATTAGACTCTCATTGTCTAAGCTCTTGTTAGAGATTGCAATTGAGTGAGATTTTGTAAATTTCAATCTCGTGTTTGATTTAGACCTTTGCAATAGCGTGAACTTCTTCAAATTTTGGCGTCCAATTTGGGCATTTACAATCGTGTGGTTTTTTCAAATTGGATTTGGAGTTTAATTTAAATATTTATGATTGTATAAGGTGTTTTCGATTAAAAATAAAGTTAATGTCCTTAATAGAATTAAAATATTAAGTAACATTAAAACAATATATTTCATAATAGTTATAACATGGTCCCAAGTTTGAAAAAGGGGATCCATTTATCCATTTTTAAAGGATAATGGCTAATTTGACGTGAAATTTAAAAATTAAGTAATTTATTTGATTATTTTTAAAATAAAATAATTGATGAGGAGAATATCTTCGGATTCATAATTACGTCAATACCCCGAACAGGTATCTAATGGCGGCCGGGACATATGTTTCCTAATAGGGAGTTTCGCCTACGATTATCCCGCTTATATCTAAAAGACATGTGGTGGATAAACATCACTACGCCAATTGGCTAGGCACTCAGTAAGGAAATCTCCGAGTTCGTAGGGACCGACCATCTCATCAAAGGTCATAGGGGCGGGAGCTATCCCGAATCTTTCGGGGACGGATGCTACTATAGAATCCTTATCAGGAAGATTCCGAAAAGAGCGGAGGAGAGATCCCGAATATCTCTCTAGGATCCCTATCTCAAGAGAAAAATAAGAAGAAATGGCAAGGTAAGAAGAAGGGGGTCTCTTTCTGCTTTTAAGATACGACTTAAGTAATTATACTAAATTTTCTGGTAGGAGATATCTGACTTGATTGTCGGAGATTGACCGGGGGAGTAAGTCTCCGTCTTCATTGCAAGTGCGCTTGAAGAGGCAGGAAGGGAGCGAGCGACTACCACTTCATAACTTCATCATCAATAATCAATTTAATTTCCTAGCAAAAGTAGAACATGTTTTTAACACTTTACCCTTGATTTAGAAAAAAAATAAAATCATACCATATAAGAATAGTGAAGACAATTAAGATTCTAAATACTTGAATTCTAAATATTAAATTCACTTGTCGTTGTCAAAATATTTGATATTAAAATGGGGATTGTCTTTGGCAGTGGGATTCGACTTTGCTTGTTCCCCTCATGGCTTCCCTACCATTCTCACTGGCCCCCTTTCTTTTTGAGGTGGTTGTTGTTATTCTCCTTTGTATACTGTCTTATTTATTGTGTATGGTTTCTGTCTCGCATGTTTGAGGTGGCCTATTTTGTTGCTTGTTGTTACTTTATATTTTAACTAATGTGCAGGGCTGGTGTTGAGATTTTAGAAACTCTAAGTGAAACTATATATGGAGGTCTTTTATATTTAAAAATAAAATTACACGAATATGAATAATTTTTTTTATTGTATAAAAACATTTAAAGTTATCACAATAAAGTTTAAAATTCACAATATTTCACTTTAAATTTATTCTTATAGCATTTTTAGAAGAAAAATCAATAAATATTTTGTAGTAGAAATAATAAATCAATTCAAATACGAAAATCAAATACAATATCAAATTCAAATGTAATTAAGGAACAATCAAACTTGGTTAGATTTGATATTTGAATTAAAATTTGCAAAATAAATTAACAAAAGAACACAACCGTGAAAAATAAAATAAATTAATTGCACTTTCTAGAATTTTCCATCGCCCACAAAACAATCTTAGATCCACCACTACCAAAATTTTTGAGAACTTAGTGTGTACTAATTTGTTTATTAAAAATAATTTTGATGTCCTTCTTTTTCTCCTTTTTTAACTGTAAAATTTAGAATTAAAAAAAAAAATCAAACAGAATTTTTAGACTTGAATAGTAGACTAGAGAACAACACATAGGTAAATAGAACAGTGACCTTCCGCTAACTGCAAGTAGCGACGATCAATTGGCTGGAGACGGCGAAAAGGCAAGTATGTGAGAGAGAGATAAAGGCAATGGGGGTTTGGACTTTGGAGATTTAGGGATTTGGTCAAGGGAAAGGAGCGGGGTGTAATACCCTAAATTATTACAAATAAAATTAATATTATAACTAGTTATATTTTTGTTAGCTTAATTTGATATTTAATTAAGTTACTAAAGTATGCTTATGTAAAATATAAATAAATATATAAATGAAATAGTATGATTTAAGATTAATATGATTAAATGAAATTATAAATTTATGTAAATATGCATGTATGTATGTTGTGTGTATATATGGTATATATATATATGTAAAAAAAAAATCCAAAAATTCGGATTTGCAGAGCAGTGCGTGGCCAGAGCATGGCCGCGTCTGCAAATTGAATTTCAGGGGCAAAGGAAGGGTTTTTAATGCCGAAATAACCAAGATATGGCCTCTAGGACACGTGGCCGACGATGGGGAAGCGAGGCACGTCAAAATCGGGCTATAAATAGCCTCGTTCGAGTGAAACAAAGCACCGAAAATTTTAATTCAAAGATTGGCCAATTGGGAGTGAGTTTGAGAGATTTAAGAGTGGGGTTTTGATCTTTAAGTCATGGGCATCGTTTCTGAAAAATTTGGAGGCCAACGAAGCAGTGAAGAGGGAGATTCAAGCGTCGCCGGAAAATCGCACAAGCCACTGGAGACGAGACTTCATTGCCCAAATTGAGGTATTTTTTCGTGTTTTTTCGCAAATTTAAAGTCATATTCGAGTTCGGGAGGTAGAAATAAGCAAGACAGGAAGCTTCTTTCGAAGCTTGGAGCAGCCGAAGCATCGCCGGCGACGAAATGGTCGCCGAAGAAAATGACCACGAGGGGAGGGGAGGGCGCGTGGTCGCACGCGCCTGCGGTTGAGGCGAAGGCGAGTGGTCCGCACGCGCCCACCAGAGGAAATAAAAAAAAAGGAAATAGAAAAAGAAATAGAAAAAATAAATAGAAAAAAAATAAAATAAAATAAAAATAGAAGAATAAAAATTTTGAAATTTTTTTATTAAATCTGAAATATTGTTATGTTAAATTTATTAATTATTTAAGTAAAATTTTCTATTATGGAAATAAAGAAAAAATAGGATTTTAATTCTGGAAATTCCAAGAAAATTTCAGAATGTTATAAGTATTATTTAAGAAATATTAGTGAAAAGAAATTGAATAAAATGAAAGATTAGGTAATTATTATGTAATAATTACATATTTAGCTATTATGAAATAAGGGAAAATAGGAATTAAAGTTAGAAAATTCCAAGAAAATTTCAGAATACTAGGAATATTATTTAAGGAATATTGGTAAAAAGAGATTAAATTTTTATGAAGCCTAGATAATTATTATGTAATTTTGAAGAGATAAAGTTTAGGAATAAAAGAAAAAATGGAAGAAATTATGAAAAAAATAGTAAATGGTATTCTAAAAATAAAATTATGTTGTAGGAGTCCTTGTGAGCAAGAAGGTTAAGGAATAGCCGCTTGGCACGTAGTTCGAGATAAATTTGCTGTAAGTATGCTGCTTGAATTTAATACAGTTATAGATGTAAATTTTGAAAATGGTTATATCATATTGGCATGCTATGATATGAAATCATCACGTAGACTGCATCAATGACATGACTATAAAATGCATACATACTCAATGATACTATTGATCACACGCATATGAGGCCGTATGGAATACGAACTGGCACCGCTGTCTTGTCAAGGGTGCACCCATACACCCCAGCTTCGAAAGAGGTGGCCGCTAAAATGATAGGCAGCATGAGGGGTGCAGTTGACACCTACGATGAAAGACATTGCATACACTCATGACATTGCATTTGATATTCTTATTTAGATGGTTCATCATCTAACATGGGTTCGCCCCTGGAACATTCCACGTTCCAGCCGGGGCTTGCAGAGATGATTCCGAGATTAGTGATATGTAGCGACACGAGACATGTGTACTGATACGAGACATCAAGATGCAAGTAAATGTACCATGTTATAATATGACTAGCTTATGATTTGTGTACATTGTTCTATCGTCAGACGCTTTATGTATCAACTTGTAATGTGTGCCATGTACAGTTATTAATATATGCATTGTCATGAGCAGGTTCGATTCAGTTTTTGCTTTGTATTTATTTTATAGCCTAGATATCTCATCTAGCACTAGATACGGTCTTAGGGAATTTCGGAAATAATAAATTATTAAAAAAAAAATAGACCAAATTTCCTAAGGCATAACATGCCTGAGAAGGCGGGCTGTTACAGTTGGTATCAGAGCTCAACCTAGAAGAGTACCTAGGAAGAAAATTTAGACTAGGCCTAGCAGGTGGGAGTACCAACTTGAAGACAGTTAGGGGTACTAACAGAAGTTGTGATGACAAATGGCTGGAAATTTCTCGGAGCAGGTCTTGGTTGATCATTGGGCTCATCGTATAGCGAACCAGATCCCAGAGCCAAACGAGGGTATCATGGAACACCTCATCCAAATGGAAGAGATTATTGACGACGTGCCCCCAATCTACCGACTTTGGCCTAATCTCGCCTAGTTTCAGATAAACATGATGGTTGGTATTTTAGAAGACAACCTAAAAGATTTTGCAGACTGGGTTCGACAGCAAGACGAACAGTTCCTCGAATTCCGTCATTACTGCGCTCGGGTTTGCAAGCTACTAGTAGAGATGTACGAGCCGATACCAGTGGATGAGTCCGACGAAGACATGGAGGAGCCACTCAAGGAAGCAGAGGAAGAAGATATGGAGGACCCGGCCGAGCCAGCAGAAATGGGAAATCCAGCTAATGCGGAAGAAGAAGAAGAGGAAGAGGATGACATACCCATATTTTGGGCTGAAAACGACTTCGAGGTCTCAAACTCAGAGGATGAGGAAGAGGTTGTGGAAGTAGTGGACGACCCTGAGGCACCCCCGTATGACTCCGAAGATGAAGAGAATGTTTGGATCTGGAGGTCATCGGGACCAAAATAGACCCATCTCAGAAACATTCTAACTACTTACGTGACTTATATAGTGTTATCTGTAATCTATGTGACTATGTAGCATGTACATATAACATTTTGCAGTCGAATGTGTAATATAGAACTAATCGGATGGCAAGATCCTGTTGTCTAATCTCGAATGCTATTTTCCTTTCAGATAGTGAACACTCAAAGAAGGTTAGCAGTTGGGCCTAGGACACCCATCCCACAAGCTGGTAACACCGAAGGAAACACAAGTGGGCACCCAGAAGACGACTCCAGCCAAGAAATCGGGAGTAATAAACTGGATCAGATGGAGCGAATTCTGGGAAGTGTGGTGGGTTTCATACATGAGACTCACTCCAGGGATGGTCACGTGGCCAACATGCTTGACTTATACCGACGGCAGAACCTTCCCGTCTTTCAGGAAAAACTTGGTGCCGACCCTAGTGAAGGGGAATTTTGGATCGAGCAAACAGAGAAGCTGCTAGACCACCTTCACTGCGGCGAAGAAGAGAAAGTTAATTGTGCCACCTTCATGTTGCAAGGAGAGGCGGATAGATGGTGGAGAAGAGTCAAGAGAACAATGACCCCTCGAGCCAGGGCACCTTACGTTACTTGGGAAAGATTCAAGGAACTCTTCAACGAGAAGTACTTCCCTCTGAATTTAAGAATGAAGAAAGAGAGAGAGTTCATGGAACTGAAACAAACTGGGGACATGTCTGTCGCCCAGTACGAGGACGCTTTTAGTCGATTAATCTGATACATGCCTATCTACGAAGGGGACGAAAGGATCAAGGCTCAGAAGTTTTTGGGAGGGCTAAATCTGAAACTTCAGAGGGCATTGAGTAGTGCAAGTACTCAGACCTATGCAGAAGCGGTGCTGCAAGCCTATACTACCGAGGCTAACCTGAGCCGGATTGACGCTATCCAAGGAGAGAGTCAGCAAGGGAGCAGTCATAGAGCCGACAAGAAGCTGGAACCCCAGAAGCCGAAGTTTAAGTCTGGTACCCTATACGCAAAATGCCAGAAGAAGGACCCAGGGAGGCCGTGCCGGCTCGGGACAAAGGGGTATTACAATTGTGGAGAAATAGGACATCTCAACCAGAACTACCCAAAGAAAGGAATCACTTGCTTTAACTGCCAGCAGATAGGTCATTTCGCAAGAGACTGTCCCAAGCCGCGACTGGTAAGTCAACCCCAGGAGACGTCCGGGAATGCCAGAGCACATCAAGGAAAAGTGTTTCATCTAACACGGCAAGATGCGGCAGAAGATCCAGCGGTAATTGAAGGTACTATGTTTCTATCTGGTAATCCTATGCATGTTTTAATAGACTCTAGAGCAAGTCATTCGTTCATTTCACATGCATCCACTAAAGTACTAGGAGAAAAATCGAAAAAATTAAATTGTCGTATGATTGTGGCAACCCCAATAGGGAAATCTCTAGAAACCTCTTCAAGATACAAAGATAGGAAGATTCAGATAGGGGAAGTTGAGTTCCTGGTGGATCTGATCCTTCTGGAATTTCAAGATTTGATGTGATCTTAGGAATGGACTTCCTAACTAAATACAATGCCACATTGGACTGTAGAACTAAAACAGTCTGCCTTAAGAGTGGAGACTTGAACGTCAAGTTTCGAGGGCAAAGAAGGGCAAGTGAACGGAAGTTGATCTCGGCTCTAAAAGCTGAGAAACTGTTATGTCAAGGGGCACAGGGATACTTGGCTTGTGTTCAAGAGAAAAGCAAGGAGCCCTTAAAAATCGAAGAAGTGCGACTCGTTAAAGAATACAGGGATGTATTTCCCGAAGAATTGCCTAGATTACCACCCCAGTGAGAGATCAAGTTTTCGATAGAAATCGTGCCAGGAACAAGTCCGGTTTCGATACCCCCATATAGAATGGCTCCTGTAGAATTGAGGGAATTAAAAACTCAATTTCAAGATTTGCTAGACAAGGGGTTCATCAGACCAAGTATGTCGCCATAGGGAGCACTAGTACTTTTTGTCAAGAAAAAGGACGGGAGTCTAAGGATGTGTATCGACTTTCGACAGCTCAACAAGATAACGGTCAAGAATAAGTACCCACTCACCAGAATTGAGGAGCTGTTCGATCAATTACAAGGGGCCAAGGTCTTCTCAAAGATTGACCTAAGATCAGGGTATTATCAATTAAGAATCAAGGCAAAAGATGTGCCGAAGACAACTTTTCGTTCTCGATATGGGCACTATGAATTTTTGGTGATGCCGTTCGGATTAACCAATGCCCCAGCAGCTTTTATGGACACCATGAATCGAGTCTTCAGGCCATTTTTGGACAAGTTCGTGATCGTATTTATAGACGACATACTAATATACTCTCCCTCAGAAGATGAGCACGAGTCACATTTAAGAGTAACATTGCAGACGTTGCGGGAACATAAGCTGTATGCCAAATTCTCAAAATGTGAGTTTTGGTTATACCAGGTGGCATTCTTAGGGCATGTTATATTAGCAGAGGGAATATCGGTTGACCCAATGAAGATAGCAGCTGTGGCAAATTGGAAGCAACCCCAGTCAGTTATTGAGGTTAAGAGTTTCTTGGGTCTGGCAGGATACTATAGAAAATTCGTGGAAGGATTTTCCAAAATTGCAACACCCCTCACCAAGTTAACTCAAAAGGGGGCAAAGTTTGACTGAAGCGAACAGTGCGAAGAAAGTTTTCAGACACTTAAGGCTAAACTGACAACCGCTCCAATCCTAGCTATGCCAAATGGATCAGGAGGTTTTATGGTCTACACTGACGCCTCGAGAAACGGTTTAGAGTGTGTGTTGATGCAGCACGGGAGAGTCATTGCTTATGGGTCTCGACAACTAAAGAACCATGAAAGAAACTACCCGACTCATGATTTGGAATTGGCTGCAGTAGTATTTGCTCTAAAGATTTGGAGACATTATTTGTATGGTGAGAAGTTCAAAATTTTTACTGATCATAAGAGCCTACAATACGTCTTCTCACAGAAAGAGTTAAACATGAGGCAACGGAGATGGATGGAGCTGTTAAAGGATTATGACTGTACTATTCAATACCATCCGGTAAAGCTAATGTTGTGGCAGATGCCCTAAGCAGAAAAGAAACTGCTTGTGTAGCCGGTATGATGGTGGCAGAATGGAAGCTAGTTGAAGCATTTAGCTTGATGACAGTAGGAGTAGTTTCCCGAGAAAACTCAGCCTATGCAGCTAGTCTCACGCTACAACCAGAATTAATGGAGCAGATACGGCAGGCCTACTCTGAAGACTCTCGAATAAAAATGTGGGTTGACGAGCATGGGCGAGCAAAGAGACCAGAATTTGAGGTAATAGAAAACATCTTTTGGTTTCAAGGAAGGATATATGTACCTCGTGTGAGGGAATTGCGACGGACAATTTTGGGAGAAGCCCATCAATCCAGATACTCGATCCACCCCGGAGCCACCAAGATGTACCAAGACTTGAAGGCTGTGTATTGGTGGCCAGGAATGAAGAAAAGCGTGGTGAGGTACGTTAGTCAATGTGATACGTGCCAAAGAATTAAGATTGAGCACCAAAAGTCTGGTGGGAGTTTGCAACCATTGGAAGTTCCAGAGTGGAAATGGGAGCACATTACGATGGATTTCGTGATTGGATTGCCAAGGAGTCCTAAGGGAAACGATGCTATTTGGGTGATAATTGATAGACTATCTAAGTCTGCTCATTTCTTGGCCATAAAGGTAAGCCAACTAATAAGCAAATTAGCTCAACAGTATGTGAACGAGATTGTCAGATTACATGGAGTGCCAGTAAGCATTGTATCAGATCGTGACCCAAGATTCACTTCTAGGTTTTGGGGAAGTCTGTAAGAGAGTTTGGGTACTCAGCTTAGGCTAAGTACAACTTATCATCCCCAGACTGACGACTAATCAGAAAGAACTATTCAAAGCCTAGAGGATATGCTGCGAGCTTGTGCGATTGATTTTTCAGGTAGTTGGGAAGAGCATTTACCATTAATGGAATTCGCTTACAATAACAGCTACCACATCAGCATTGGAATGGCTCTCTATGAGGCCCTGTATGGACGAAAATGTAGGTCCCTGATATGTTGGACGGAGGTAGGTGAACGTCAAATTTTGGGACCCAAGATAGTTCAGAAAACGTCAGAAAAGATAAAAATCATTCAAGAGAGAATTAAGGAAGCTCAGAATCGCCAGAAATCCTACGCAGATACAAGAAGAAGGAAATTGGAGTTCCAAGTAGGCGACAAAGTATACCTGAAGATATCTCCACTAAGAATGGTGACTAGAAGTAACAACAAAAAGGGCAAGTTAAGCCCCGATATATAGGGCCATACAATATAGTGGAAAGAATTGGACCAGTCGCTTATCGACTCGCTCTACCCTTGGCTCTATCAAACCTCCACGACGTGTTTCACATATCGCAACTTCGAAAGCATGAACCAGATTTTTCCCAAGTAATGCCAGCTGAGTCTATTGAGGTTCAAGAAAATCTTTCGTACGTAGAAAAATCAGTCAGTATTTTGGATCGTAGGGATCAAGTCCTAAGGAATAAGTCAATTCCCCTGGTACAAGTTTTGTGGAGAAACCCAATAAGTGAAGAGATAACTTGGGAGCAAGAGGAAGATATGAGCCTAAATTTTTCATACCTATTTGAGGACCCATTGGTTAGAATGAGTGATGGATAATCAAATTTCGAGGACGAAATTTTTGTAAGGAGGGGAGAATGTAATACCCTAAGTTATTACAAATAAAATTAATATTATAACTAGTTATATTTTTGTTAGCTTAACTTGATATTTAATTAAGTTACTAAAGTATGCTTATGTAAAATATAAATAAAAATATAAATGAAATAGTATGATTTAAGATTAATATGATTAAATGAAATTATAAATTTATGTAAACATGCATGTATGTATGTCGTGTGTATATATGGTATATACATATATATATATGTAAAAAAAAAATCCAAAAATTCAGATTTGCAGAGCAGTGCGCGGCCAGAGCATGGCCGCTCCTGCAAATTGAATTTCAGGGGCAAAGAAAGGGTTTTTAATACCGAAATGACCAAGGTATGGCCTCTAGGACGCGTGACCGACGATGAGGAAGCGAGGCACGTCGAAATCGGGCTATAAATAGCCTCGTTCAAGTGAAACAAAGCACCGAAAATTTTAATTCAAAGATTGGCCGATTGGGAGTGAGTTTGAGAGATTTAAGAGTGGGGTTTTGATCTTCAAGTCGTGGGCATCGTTTCTGGAAAATTTGGAGGCCAACGAAGCAGCGAAGAGGGAGATTCAAGCGTCGTCGGAAAATCGCACAAGCCACCGGAGCCGAGACTTCATCGCCCAAATCGAGGTATTTTTCCGTGTTTTTTCGCAAATTTAAGGTTATATTCAAGTTCGGGAGGTAGAAATAAGCAAGATAGGAAGCTTCTTTCGAAGCTTGGAGCGGCCGAAGCATCGCCGGCGACGAAATGGCCGCTGGAGAAGATGATCGCAAGGGGGGGTTAGGCGCGTGGTCGCACGCGCTCGCGGTTGAGGCGAAGGCGCGTGGTCCACGCGCCCGCTAGAAGAAATAAAAAAAAAAGAAATAGAAAAAGAAAAGAAAATAAAATAAAAATAGAAGAATAAAAATTTTGAAATTTTTTTATTAAATCTGAAATATTGTTATGTTAAATTTATTAATTATTTAAGTAGATTTTTCAATTATGAAAATAAAGAAAAAGTAAAATTTTCATTCTGGAAATTCCAAGAAAATTTCAGAATGTTATAAGTATTATTTAAGAAATATTAGTGAAAAGAAATTGAATAAGATGAAAGATTAGGTAATTATTATGTAATAATTACATATTTAGCTATTATGAAATAAGGGAAAATAGGAATTAAAGTTAGAAAATTCCAAGAAAATTTCAGAATACTAGGAATATTATTTAAGTAATATTGGTAAAATGAGATTAAATTTTTATAAAGCCTAGATAATTATTATGTAATTTTGAAGAGATAAAGCTTAGGAATAAAAGAAAAAATGAAAGAAATTATGAAAAAAATAGTAAATGGTATTCTAAAAATAAAATTATGTTGTAGGAGTCCTTGTGAGCAAGAAGGTTAAGGAATAGCCGCTTGGCACGTAGTTCGAGACAAATTTGCTGTAAGTATGCTGCTTGAATTTAATACAGTTATAGATGTAAATTTTGAAAATGGTTATATCATATTGGCATGCTATGATATGAAATCATCACGTAGACTGCATCAATGACATGACTATGAAATGCATACATACTCAATGATACTATTGATCACACGCATATGAGGCCATATGAAATACGAACTGGCACCGCTGTCTTGTCAAGGGTGCATTCATACACCCCAACTTCGAAAGAGGTGACCGCTAAAATGATAGGCAGCATGAGGGGTGCAGTTGACACCTACGGTGAAAGACATTGCATACACTCATGACATTGCATTTGATATTCTTATTTAGATGGTTCATCATCTAACATGGGTTCGCCCCTGGAACATTCCACGTTCCAGCCGGGGCTTGCAGAGATGATTCCGAGATTAGTGATGTGTAGCGACACGAGACATGTGTAGTGATACGAGACATCAAGATGCAAGTAAATGTACCATGTTATAATATGACTAGCTTATGATTTGTGTACATTGTTATATCGTCAGACGGTTTATGTATCAACTTGTAATGTGTGCCATGTACAATTATTAATATATGCATTGCCATGAGCAGATTCGATTCAGTTTTTGCTCTGTATTTATTTTCTAGCCTAGATATCTCATCTAGCACTAGATACGGTCTTAGGGAATTTCAGAAATAATAGATTATTAAAAAAAAAATAGACCAAATTTCTTATGACATAACATGCCCGAGAAGGCAGGCTGCTACACGGGGTATCTCTCGCTACTATTTTTGATTTTTTCTTTGTTGAAATATTTTATTATTAAATAAAAAAATAAAATAATTATTAAAATAATATTAATAATTATTTGATTGATAAAAATAAAATAATTTAAGATTATGATAATTGATAAAATAATTTAAATTATGATAATTATTAAATAATTTAAATATTAATTTATAGACCTCAAAATTATCAAAAAAAAATAAAAATAAAAATAATTAGATGAAAGGGCCCTAGGCTGCATGATGTTAGCTCTAGGTATAAGGTCTTATCGAACTACTTTATTTTATTTAATTACTCATGCTTATTCAAAAACATTATTATTTTTAGAATCTGGATCAATTATTCATTCAATGGAAACTATTGTTGGATATTCTCCAAATAAAAGTCAGAATATGGTTCTTATGGGGGGTTTAACAAAATATGTGCCAATTACAAAAACTGCTTTTATATTAGGTACACTTTCTCTTTGTGGTGTTCCACCCCTTGCTTGTTTTTGGTCTAAATATGAGATTCTTAATGATAGTTAGTTGTATTCATCGATTTTTGCAATAATAACTTGGTTCACAGCAGGATTAACTGCATTTTATATGTTTCAGATCTATTTACTTACTTTTGAGGGAGCTGCCAAGACACCCTATGCGCAGAGCCAGCCCTGCTAGTGTGCTATTGTTTTGTCTTTTTATTCTAAGCGGAGTATGCACATGCTTATTATTGTAAATGTTTTGGAGCTAGTTTTATTTAATAAATTTTTTATTTACAACAAAAATATTTATCCCTTATTTTTAATTTTTAGAAAAAAAAGAATCAAAGATGCTATTCATCACAGCATTACTTCTGTCCAGCACTTAAAAGAAACTTCCCCCAAAATTCCTTCCCTTTCTTCTATACCTCTATAAATTTTGGCTCACCTCGCAAGAACTGATGTTGGCTAATTTTTAATTATTTTATAAAAAAATGAAATTTACACTACTAATGTATAATTAGTTGCATCAATCTCCAACACAAGACCAAATTACACTCCTTGAATTCTATTAGAATTGCAAATACACTTAAAAAGACAAACAAAACCTTATTTAGGTCCCAATAATGTTATTTTTGGCATCAATATATAAGTTCTATACATTAAACTATACAAATGTCTTCATTAAAAAGTTTCAGTTTCTTTTTTTTTTTTTTTGACCGAAACTGAAGCTTATTGTTTTGTAAAAGGTCTATCAGCAACAGGTTGGTGATGGGGAGAGTGGTGCTAATTGGCGGTAGTTGCAGATGAAGATGACGACCAATGCAAGTGCGTAAATGGCCCAAGAGACGACCTTGAGACACAACGGGAAAGCAATTGTGATGGCGAAGAAGAAAGCCGTGCTCGCGAGGAACCCACCGACATGCTCCAGGACTCTAGCTACATCAGCGTGTTTGCCAGCAATGTTCGTGGCAACGAAGATGGCAGAAAACGCAAGCACCAACAACATACGCAGCAAGTGAAAGCTTACAGCGTCTGTCTTGCGAGCCTGGACGGCCATCTCAGCCGCGGCTGCCAAGCAGAACCCGACCGCAAGTGTCGGCCAATCCAGCTGGCGATTGTTCTTCTTCTGCTGCAGCCGATCATCATCAGCAATTTGTTTCCCTACTACTGGTGTAGTTGAAGAAACGCTTTCGTGATCATAAACTTGCAGTGGCTCTGGTACTCCAGTCGTCGGCTGCCCGGCCTCGGCTGCCAAAGGGAGCTGAGGATTAAGCGCGGGTTGTGGAGTAGTAGTTTGCATTGGTGGGAGTGGGGAGCAAGTAGCTAGCTCTCAGTGACTATATAAGGGATGGATGAGAAAGAGAAAGAAAGGGATGTGCCGATGGACCCATGAAAGAAACAATTGTTCGTTTGTTGCAACTTAATTAGAGGTATTATAGTTTCTAACTTCTTAAATTATAGTTTCTAAAACTTAGAATAAGTTGTAAACCTATTTATTGCAGCTTCTCAGAAATTGTAGTTAAACAGTTGTGGTGTTTGTTATCATAAACTATAAAATAATTTATTTTTGTATAATTGCCTATAATACCCTTAATAGTTATAGAATGATAATTTAAAAATTAATTAGTGTATATGTATAAGTTTCAAGTGTTATAAAAAAATTAATTAGTGTATAGAGAGAGAGATGGCGAGAGAGAGGAAGAGATCTGAAAATGGAGATAGTGGTGGAAAAGGGAGACGCTTGATTGCATGGACAGAAGAGTAATTTTTTGTTAAAAACAGGGGAAAAATTGTCACAAAAATATGACTGTTTAAACAGAAGTTATAGAAAGAAAGTAAGGTATCTCAGGTTTGAAAAGTCAACTTCTACTCTTTCTAAAAGTTAGTAAAAGTAGAGATGACAAACGGGTCAGGCCGGCCCGCCACCAAGTGGCCTGCGGGCTGGGCCAAATCGGCCCGCTTAAAAACGGGCCAGCAAATTGCTGGTCCTAGCCCGGCCCTACACGGACCAAGCGGGCCCAGCAAAGATAGGCAGTGAGCGAGAGAGGGCGAGGGGCAAGACAGAGTGAGGGCGCGGGCGCGGGCGAGGGCAATGAGCGAGGGCGACTGAGGGGCGAGGGCGGCGAGCGAGAGACAGAGCGAGGGCGCGGGCGATGGCGATGGCGAGCGAGGGCGAGAGCGAGGGGCGCGGGCGAGGGCAAGGGGGAGGGCGGCGAGCGAGGGCGAAGGCGAGGGCGGCAAGCGAGGGCGAGGGCGATGGCGAGGGCGATGGTGAGACAGAGGGCGAGCGAGGGGTGCGGGCGACGGCAAGACGAGGGTGAGGGCGAGGGTGACAGAGGACGAGACAAAGGGTGAGGGCGAGAGGTAAGGCTGAGGGGGGCTTGTGTGGCCCATTGGCGGGCCAAGCGGGCCGGGCCAAATCGGCCCGGACTTAAATGGGCCAGCAAAATGCTGGCCCTAGCCTGGTGCCAAGCCGGGCCCCAACGGGCCAGCTCGTCAGGCCAGACCCATTTTACCATCTCTAAGTAAAAGTTATAAGTTAGAATTTTACAAGATAAAACAAACACTACATTTCTACTTTTTTAAAATTAAAAACTAAAACTTAATAGTTTTCAAGCTACAACAAACCGGCCCAATGTCCTCAATGGCCGCTTAGGGACAACCAACGATCTGACGGCAAATTGAAATTTTTGCTCCACTAACTTGGCAATGTTACAAATACAAAGGCACAGAAAGAATCTGCGACGTCTTCGTCACCCAGCTGCCTCATAATCCAATGCAGGCCAGCCGCCTCAACAAAGCAGCATGTAAACCACTCATGTTTCCGTCCAGAATTCAGACTTCACTCTTATAATTAATGTCTTTGTCCCCATTAGAATTTAACATTAAAAACAAATGGCGATTGAATTATCAAACACAAACAAATAAAAAATATTTACGTCAAAAATTTAAATTAAAAAAAAACCACAAGCACAAACAAAATATTACTATGATTATTATATTGGTACTTAAAACTAACAAAATTTTATAAAGAAGTTTTAGTTTATAAATACTTAAAACTCCTTTTGTTCATATATATATCTCTCCAAGATAAATATATATCTATTTTTCTTGAATAGACATATTTTTCTGCTGCCACTTTCAGATTGTCTTTAATTAATGAGAATCTTTTTCTCTCCTCTACATGTTTTTCTACGCACTTCAAAACCATCATCTTTCAATCAACGTGTTTTTGGACGCCTTTCTAGAGGGACTCATTTCTTCTTTGTTGGGCCAGCTATGTTAGTGGAAAAATGCTACTTGTATAAATAATTAAATTATTAAAAAAATGATTGAACTGTGTGAAATAATAAAAATATGCTCATATAATTTATAGATTCATCATCTCTATCCTTGACTACCTCCTCTCTCATTTGCCATGGTCGCCTCTAGCAAGCTTAGCCTAGTCTTATCATATCGTCGCCTCGTCGATCGTCAATGCATCCTTTCGTCGCCTCGATGTAGCTTCTCGCGCGACCGTCACTACATCTTGTTGTTGCCCCACTACAACGCCTCGCACGATCATCGTTGCATTCTGCTGTCACTTGGTCGCAGCACCTCACGTCAACCGCCGCTACACCATCTCATTGTCTCGCCGTTGTCGCCTTTGGATAAAACCCTAGGTTTCATCTCGGATGAAACCTGAGCTTCTCTCGTCCACGGTGACTTAATGATCGGATTTTATCATCGAATAAAGTTCGATTCAATCATCGGGTCTATCATCTTATCAACACAAGTAGCACGATCCATATTAGCGTGCTTGCTTCCAATGTCTATGGCAATGAAAATGGCAGAAAACGCTAGCACCAACAACGTGCACAGCAAGTGGAAGCTTAAAAGGAAAATATTATAATGGGATTTGAAAAAAAAAATCAAATTAACACGATCCAATTAAATTCAAACTTGATTAGGATAGGTTTTAATTAGCTTCGAAATTTATATAATTCAAAACCTATAACATACAAAATATTAATATTTATTAAACATATATCAACATAAATATCAAACTCTATTATTTAAATAACATTTTTATTTTCCATAAATAACTTTGCCTTTAATTTTTTGGGTGAGAATAATCTCGACACAAGGCCAAAACAAAAATGCTTAGGGAATAGGGATCCATTTATCTTGCCCTTTGGAGAAGATCTGGTCCTAGTTTGAGCTCTTCCTTACCCTAATTAAGGTCAAATTTGGGGGTTTATGATTTGGTTTTAACGATATTAAAAAGGTTATTGAATGATAAGCCTATCCAGAAAAATTTATCAAATTTCAATTAAGACTAAGATCTCAAAAGAATGAATAAAAGTAATTGTATGCAAATAATTTAAATACAATAAAAACCATTTTATGATTTTTTTTCAAAATCTTTTAAATGCTCTCACTCAATATATACTATAATTAAATTAATACTTTATGGGAGTAGCACAAGTGTATAAAATATATAATTGAAAAACATTTTGTAGTTGTAACTTGATTTCACATCTTGAATAGACATTTGAAAGCAAACAGTGAGAAATCAAAGGAATTATTGCATGATATACCAAAGTGTTAGATAGGTGAGCATACATCAAACATACTCCACTTTACATAATTTTCACATGTATTAAAATCCTTGATATGATATTGGAGAAGTCTACCTCTTTGCCATTTTTGAATATGACCCCAAGACAGATTCTTTGCAAGATATTGTGGACCACGTCTTTCCCTTGGACAGACATGATTTACCTTCTTCCATTAGTAGCCACCTTTTTAGATTGTCTTTCAATGACAATCTTTTTTCTTTCTTTCTAAAATAATAATAATTATTTTTTTTAATTTATTTAGGTGTTTGAGTTTTGCTCGATTAATTTTTTGAAATTACTTCAGTGTTAATCCTTATATAAAATCAGAGCCCTTTCAAGATTCCACTAACTTTCTAAAAGTCGGTTACAACCATTCTATTTTTCAGATTGAATCATAACTGTCACTATAAAAAAACAGAGTTTTAGTGATAAAAATTTTAATCGCGAAAACATAAAAATCTGTCACTAAAGCTTTTAGCCACGGATTTAGTAACGAGGGCATACCCATTGCTAAATGTGGCATTACTAACATTTAACGACGAGAAATAGCAACGGGACTCACACCCGTTGCTGATAAGCGATGGGAGTCATACCTATCATTAATTTTAATAAAAAAATATTTTTAAACATAAATAAAAAAATTATTAAAAATTTATATAAATATTTTTTTAATTGTTAAAAAATTAACAAAATAAAAAAATATTTTCTAAATAAATAAATTTAAAAGACAAAATAAAAACAAAATTTGTAAACATAAATCAAAAATAAAATTATAAAAAATTTATATACATAAAAATTCATATTTAATTATTATTCAAAGGTTGTTTATTTATATATTTATAATAAAATTTATATATAAATAAACTCGATGATAATTAACAATTTTCTTTAATTAATTAAATAGAAATTAAACTTTACATTCATATAATCATTAATTTAAAAAAAATTAAAATTCATATAAATTTATAAAATAACAAAACTGAATTTGTAATTCAAACCAATTAATCCATAAATATTCAGTTAAAATCATCATCATTACAATCATCATTTTATTCCTCATTATCAAAAAGCTGGTTACTCGGTTCTGGTTGAATCAACGGTCTAGGTTGCTGATAAGATGGGCTAGGTTGTTGTAATGCTATCATTTGTCTATTCATTTGCTCCTGCCATGACATCATTTGTTGCTTCCATTGACGCAACTGCACATTCTCATTTCTCACATATGTCACTTCCGTTCGAGAGGAATATAGCTCCTCATCCATTTGAGTTCGGACGGAATGCAACTCCTCATCCATCCGAGTCCGGGTAGAATACAACTCATTTTGCACCTCGACCACCTGGGTCCGAGCAGAATGCAACTCCTCGTTCATCTAGGTGACCCTTAATCTCATTTGTTCTAATTCCGACGACAACCCATATGAACCACTCGAGCTACTGTCGGATCCAACCGAAAATGATTGCATACATTGAGAGGTAGACACAATGCTTCTTGTTCCTACAAGAGACAGATTGATAAAAAATTAGACATTCGTCGACAGTAGGTGGAGAGGACGACTCGCTACCGCCAGTTGATGCTAAAGATACCTCTGCACTTAATCTCTCGAACGCCTCCTATATATATAAATTAAAACTTTGACATTGTCAATTAATAAAAAAAATATTAAATTGTACATAAATACAATTAACACAACGACCTTTGATCTATTATCAACCCACACTTCTTGTCATTGGTTATCATTCCAAGTGTGGCTTCTCTTAAAAATCTCAAATTTATTGGGCTCGTGGTTTAATTCCCTTGCCTGCATGACAAATATATGAAGTAAATAAAAAAATATAAATCATTGTATAAGTTTATAAAATTTACATTTAAGTAGAAAAACAAATTACCATCCTTCTTCGGTTCTCAATGAAAGGAATGGATTCGCCTGTGTGGACTGTAACACCCAACTTTTTCGAGCGTTAAATAACTTAGGAATTTCAGAAATATTTTTTTTTTCAATATATACTATTTCCCGACAATCCCGTTTTACCTTCTCAACTCACTAAATAAGAATCAATATGGTAAGACAGGTAATCATCATAAATGCAGAAGCTTAAAATCGAAACCTGATATGGTACATAATCAATTTCATTTTATAACCGTATAAGAATCTGTACCATACATCATATCCTCAATATTGAAATACATAAATACATGGAGATTCTAAAATATTCTAACAAGGCTAATCATCAATAAAGCATAAGCTAAAACATATCCGAGTTAGCTCGCTGAATCCACCGGCCACGCCACCATGTGCCGTCTCATCTCAACCTGCTCTTTACCTAAGTTACAAGTCTAAATTGGAATGTAGAATGTTTCGGGAGCATAACCCATTAGAAAATGAAACTTCTAGTGATGGTCCCAAACATATATACACGAATACATGATGCAATAACATGAACAACATTTGCCCCTTAATGTAACTTCTCAAGCCCACCAGGTCGGCACGGAATCCTAGGCAAATCCTAAACCTCTGCAGGATAAGCCTAACGTTATTCCATCATTGCCCTAGGGGAATTACGGCTACATTCTGGGAGCGACATTCCATTCCCATACATAAATATCAACGTGACAATAATATCGTGCCATGCAATTATCACGACTTTCCATGCAATATGACAAAAATGAATCATAGCTTTCGTAAATATTATGCATATATAAGCAATCATATCTTTCATAAATATCATCTAGGATAGGAAAACTCACTTTTTTGAGATAAACTTGTATTTTCTCGAAAAACATGCATCGCCTCGATATGCGTGCCCTACCTCGATTCTCGTGTTAACTCTCAAAAGTTGCACCAATTACATTATCTCGATCACCTCAATCATAAAATAATATTTAATCGCTAAATATTCTCAATATTCCATTTATTTCATTTTTCCTTTATTTTCTTTCATTTTTTCTTTCCGAAAATTCCAATAAATACCTCGGGACCATTTTCTCAAATCTAATTCCACAAAATTCATAATAGACTATGAACTTTTAAGGAAAAATACTGGACTTACACGAATATTGCATTTTCACGCAAAATGAGGCTCCTTGATGCTAGAATCGAGACATCGGGAACCCCAACTTCAAAACTTTTTGCACGAACCCCTGTAAAATAATTTTCTAGATTTTTAGGAATTTTTTCCAAAATTTTTGGACTGCCCACGTGCTAGGGCAACTGGGCGCGTGTGAGAGACTGCGCGTGACCGGCACGCGCAGGTCGTCTTCTCTGGCGATCCAGTCGCCGGTGATCTGGGATTTTGATGCCTTCTTCGAGCCCTCATCCAGTCGATCCTCATGGCATGACTTTGAGCTCGAAAGGAGCTCGTTAAGGCTGTCAATTGGGCGCTCGAACTCTCGGCCAAGGCGTCCGCTACCTTCTTCGGCGAGCCATTGAAACCTTATCAAACCTCAACGAAAATGCTTGATTTTCTCCAGATATGTTCTACAGATCATGGGCTTCAAAAGCCCTATACTTTTAGCCTCCAATTCGTTCGTTTGAGCCTTCGATTTGAAGCTCCAACTTACCTATTTTCAGCCAACTCGAAACCCCTATTATAGGCAAAACCGAGCATCCAAATGCTCTTGTCCGCTGAACCCATCACCCTTAGAGGCTAAACCTCCCCCAGATCGACCTTGAGGAAGCCCTTGCCGACCAAGGAATCGACTTGCAGGTGTCGCGACCAAGCGATCAACTTTCGGTCGGATTTTCTTGCTTTTCTAGCCAACCCAATGGCCATTGTCGGATCCTCCTTTACAAAAGATGCTCCCCCGACAGTGCCTCGTGCAACCCCATGGTCCATTTCGGCCATGGCCGACCGGCCATGTGCTGGCCATTTGCCAACTTTGAAAAATTACAGTTTGACCCCTTAACTTTTGGGCTATCTCACTTTGGCCCTTTTCACTTAACCCCTCAACTTTTCATAATTGCATTTAAGACTCTCGAGTCCTAAAACATCATTTTAACCCCTGAGGATTCCCAAAAAAATATCATTTCGGCCTCCCTCTAACAATTTCAGAAAACTGCACTTAGGCCCGAATCTTCGTTTTGGCCCTAAACCTCGTCGTTTCTTCCTGAAACCTCTGAAGGGTTGTTCCTTATGAAAAACTGAAGCCCCCTCAAGCTTCTGTTGAATTTCAATAAGTCGTCTATAAAAATTCGGTATTGCAGCCTAATTAACAGTTGCATTTTAACTGTACTGAGAACTGTTCTCGATCCGATTTCTTTCGATACTATAAATCATATCTCGGGGTGCTCGTTAATGCCACATTATTTTCCTTTGGCATCTCAGCTCCAGGGCACTCCCGATGGTCAATTCGTTCAATTTTTCGGACTATTCAAATACCAATTTTCTCTAAAATCCCATTTCTCTAATAAATTGCTTATTTTTAATTAACCCAAATTTCTCGGGTATTACATGGACGGACCCACTAGTCTTGGAAGCGCAATTCTTCTTATTTTGTCCTACTCACTCTTGTATACGTCTTCATCACACTTGGCCTGTGATGCTTGCCGCACCATCGGATCCATCCAGTCGTCCTTTTCTGTACCTTATTTAATTTTATTCAAATTATTTCTAAAATTTCTCCGACCAAATTTATTTCAAGTGATCCATATACGATCACTCTCATCGGGTTTCCACTTAAACCCCTTCTATAAGAAATTAAAAATGAATAAATATGTATAATTTTTTTTTAAAAAAACTTTCTATAATTAATAATTGTAATTATACTTACGCAAATTCGTCCAGTCACATCCGTTGTGTTAATTCGGGCACGTCATCCCAATGAAGCCAAGTTTCAGTGTACAGTATCTTCCAAATCTTTGATTGTACACTTAGTGGGCCAACCTCAAGGAAAAAACTGTAAAACCAATATTTATCAAGTAAGAAATTGCATTTTTGTGTATAACAATCACAAACAATTAATTAAAAATAATATATATAAGATACTCACTAATCACAGTTCTGATTGCATGATAACTCTACTCGGTGATTAGTTCGGTCAGTATTAACTGGCTTAGATGGAGTCAGGTCAACATTTTGCGCAGAAAAATATGTCGAAGGATGTGCATGTGGTGTCGGCATAAATGAGTATGGGTTACCTATGGGATGAAAAGTAGACCCATGATAGAATACAGAATGTGGTGTAGTCTCAGGTGGGTGAGATGTGGATGGGATTGTTGTATAACCCATATGATATGGCATAGAAGAAAATGATTATTGGAACTAAGACATGGGAACGAAAGCATGAGGGTGCGATGACTCAGGATATAAAGGAGTAGACGGAACAACATGTGTGGAGACAAAAGGAGAAGACTATGAACTAACACTACTAGAATCTGGAGAAGATGTGTCCCTATAGGATCGACATCTTCCTTTACCCTTGCTTGGTTTGGGTGAAGAATGTCTTGACATTTGCTTTTGATAATTACATGAAACATAAAATCACGGTAAAACGTACAAGGTCACAGACATTCAAAAATACAAAAGATATAATATCATAGCATATATAAGTGAATTCACATATTCATAAATATATCAATCTTTTTTTACAAATTCATCACTATCTATGTCATCAGACAATAAGTCTTCTTCGTCGTCTTCTAATATAGATTTTTCCTCTACATCATCATCTTCTTCTTGTTGAACAATATTTGAAACATTTATTTCCTCGAATATCCCATCTAAATCTTGTAAACTACCTCTAAAGTCATCATTTTGATCAATTTGTAGGAGTTCTGATATTTCATCCTCTTGGAAAGATTATTCCATGTTAGCTTCGAGAGCCATTATTGTAGATCGTGTCTTTTTTTAATAACAACCATCCAATCACGTTTATCAAGGCAAGTGTCAGGGTACAACACGTAATTAAAATATTAAAGAGTACTTGAAGTACAATGACTGAAGAAGGAAACAAATTATTTTTTAATTAAAATATTTTTCAATAGTACGCAAGTTTATTCTTAATTTTAAAATGGGAGGTGAAGATTAATCTTTTATTTTTTAAATGTTCAATAGTTTTATGTTATAAATAATAATAATTATATAAATTATTTGACTAATTAATTTTTAGTTTTAAATTATATACATTATTTAAACTAAAATTATTTTTAATAAGTACATTTAATGCAGCTCAACTGTTAACTATAAATATTTAGATGGTGTAACATTAATTATGGGGTTAGAGAACATTTATTACAAGTGTTCTAAATTACGAGTTCTTATATTTTATTTCTCATTCTTTAAATTGACACAAATTTTCTCATGCTATTGTTGCATTCATTATTATTATTTATTTTCTAAATCTTGTATCAATTGAGAAATATTGTAATTGAGAAGTTGAATTCTCATATTATCTCTTTTGAATGAAGCAATTTTTTTTGTATTACTTAGCAATAGCAAATGCTATATATAGGCCCTACAAGTATTGTAGGAGTTTGTATCATCTAGCATTATTGCTAGAAAACCTATCTTCTGGATAGGATAAGTCTCTTAAGAGGAAAATAAATAAATAATCATCTATTCATAAGTGCTATATTTCAAATAAAGTTGAATATCATTTCATTAATTAAAGAATAAAATTTTATATTATTGTTCAAATGAGTAAAACAATATAGATATAATATAGTAGCAAAAAACACTTTGTAATCTTGCTTTTATATTTTTCACTAAAAGTACTTAAAATATTATCAAAAATTATTATTCATCTCAATTATACAATTAATTGGAGTGTAGCATAGTAAAAAATATAGTTACTAATTAAATATAAATTTTTAATATATATGATATTACAATTAAAATTATGTATCCGTTAATGCGCACGTCTTACTCCACTATTAATAAAAATATATACCTACTCCCGAGAATTATTATTTTCCTAACGAGTGAGTCATTCGTGTCTTTTCCAAGAATTGAACCCTGTACCTCCCAACCTCCAAAAACTTACACGTGCATGAACTAATCTGAATGACTTATTTATTCATGTTCAAATCAAATTTTAAATTTTATTTAAATATTTTGTGAATTTTACATTAAATTTTGATTAATGTTTTTTAAATAAAGGTTAATTTTAGCAACATTAATAAGTTCATGAATTATATAGCGTGACATCATATAGTTAATGATGAAATTTAAAACAAGTGAAATGTATCATCTGAAGATCTTGGATATTATTTTTATTCTATTTGCATATTATTGATTTAAAAATATGGGTATCCGCTAAAGGATAATATATTACTCAATAATGAAAATTATTATCTTTAATAAATGTATGTGTATATGGGGCATATATATTATTTTTATTTATGTACTATTAAGTTTTTTTTTGTACAGTCACTTAAATTTTATGTTTTTTAATTACAGTTATTTATTTATATTTTTAAGTTAAATTTATTTTTATATCTGTATTTTTAATTTAATTTAACCATTTTACTTTAATGTGTAAAAAAAAAGAAGATAAATACAAGTACATAGATTCAATAAAAATAACGAAAATTTTGAGTTATCACAATTAAAAAAATATTTAATTAAATTGAGTCAAAAATATAAATTTAATTACTATTTTTTAGCAACGAATTCCGTCACTAAATTCAGTGCATGCCCCAAAATTGAACACACGCCAAACCCCACCCTCCCCTCATGCGCACGTCAAGTGACAATATTGGGATATTAATCTCAGCAATAATTTCAAATGTTGCACCTTTGAATCGAACCGCCAACCTCCAAACACGAGGAATCTTTATACGTGTGCGTAAATCAGCCAATATGAAAAGCCTCTTTAGTTATTAAAGTGCATAAATTATATTTATAACATTTTCTTCCAAACTTTCAAAAATTATATTTACACTTCAAAAATTTGAAATCTTATTTAATGAATATTAATTTTAATATAAATATTTATTAATTTTATTTTATTACTAATTTAAATAAAAATTTATAAATTATTATATTAGCAGCGAAAAATTTTGTTCTTATTTTGAAATTAATTTTTGATGTCATATTTTAATAATTTTTGTGAATTAATGAATAATAAATTTAACTTTACATTAAATTTTTAATTTAATTTTTTGTCTTTAGCGACAGGCTTCTCCCATCTCTAAATTTAAATAATTTATTTTTTTAGTGACGGGTGTAACTCGTTGCTAAACTTCTAATTTTAAAATTATTTTTTATTTTTTTTTAAGAAAATTTGTATTTTAAATTTTTTTTTCTTTGTGACGATGCACCCGTCACTAAATTTAAATTTAATTTCTTTTAGCGAGGGGCATCTCCCGTCACTAAATTTTATATTTTAATTTATTTTTTTTCTTTTTTTGCGACGGGTCCTCCCGTCGCTAAATTTTTAATTTTAAGATTATTTTTTTCACTTTTTTTAGCAACAGGCAACACCTGTCGCTAAGGTTTTTATTTTTATATATTTTATTTCTTTTTTTAGCCACTTTTATATTTTACATTTATTTTTTTTTGTTATTTTTTAGTGATAGATTTGCCTGTCGCTGAATTTAAATTCAATTTCTTTTAGCGACGGGTGTATCCTGTCGCTAAATTTTATATTTTAATTTATTTTTTGCCCTTTTTTTGCGACGGGTTTTCTCGTCGCTAAACTTTTAATTTTAAAATTATTTTTTCCCATTTCTAGCTACAGGAAACACCCGTTGCTAAATTTTTAATTTTTATATTATTTTTTTCCTGTGTTTTAGTGATGGGCAAAACCTGTCGCTAAAGTTTTTTATTTTTTAGTTATTTTATTTCTTTTTTTAGCGTCTTTTGTATTTTAAATTTATTGTTTTTGTTCTTTTTTAGCGACGTGTACCCCGTCACTAAATTTTTAATTTATTTTTTTCTTTTTTTAGTGACGGATTTTTGCGTCGCTAAATTGTTATATTTATAAAAAATAAAAAAATTATTTAGTGACTACTGTCTGTGGCGAATTCCGTCACTAAATTACAAAAAATATTTAAAAACTTTAACGACAGAAATTTGTCACTAATCCATCGCTAATTAGTGACAGATTTTTTTTCGTCGCTAAATAGCGACTTTCTTATAGTGTGTACCGAAAACTGTTTCCGATTTGATTTCTTTCGGAGTCATAAATTTTGTTTCGAAACGCTTGTCGCTGACATACCTTTTTCTTTAGACATCTAAGCTCCAGGACCCTACAGTCGATTCGGTAACTTATTTTTACTATCAAGCTAATTTTCGATATTTTAATCTCTCTTAAATTTCGTGACAGCTTTATATCAAAACGAGTATTACAATCACCATCTTCCTTTTTGCTCCGACCGGTTACCTGCAAGTAGAACAAAGAATCGAGTCCCCTTTGCTTTTGTCCTTTTTTCCACTGCTTTTCCCTTTGCCTTCGTTTGTCAATGTCGCTGTCTTTGGCTCTTGTTGATCACTGTCATCCTTATCCTCCTCTTTGCTCTAACTGGCAACTTGCAAGTTGTAACCGAGACCGATCTACCATTTCTTTTCTCGAATTGGCGACTCGCAATCAACTCATCATTTCTCGTCTTCTTTGTTTTGACTGGTGACCCATAGAGGTGAGTTAAATTAGGGTTTTTTGGTTTTTTCTGTGGTTTTTTTATTTTGTCGACTTCTTCAATTTTTTCAGTTTGTTTAGCTATTTTTTGTTTTTTTTTATATTTGTTCTATTTATTTGGTTAGTTTAGTTTTTTCAATTATTGTTCGATTTTTTTGATTTTCGATTTGTTCCATTTTCTAGTTATTCAGTTGATTCGATTTCATTTTTTAAAGCAATTCAATTTTTTTGGTTATTGCCTTTTGGTTGGTTTGATAACTAAATCAACTGTTTACTCACCTTTAATTTAATTAGAAGAGAGACTTTTGGATTTAAATAGCCTGTGAGAATCTCCTAAATAGTAATAGTTGAGTAATGTGTGCATTTTGGATTTGGTCTCTTGTAGGCCTTGAGAGAGGCTATTGGTTGAGGTCAATCGATTATCTTTTAGTTTTAGTCATCCAGTTTCTCCTTTTCACTTGGTAACAAGGTGAATATCAGAAATATGAGAAGGAAGGAATGAGAAACTTTTAATGAAAGTATAAATAAAACAGTAAAGATTATTTTGGAGATCAACTTCGATCATCTATATGGCATAATCTTCGATCATCTATATAAATGTAGATTTTTCAAGAATTAAATATCTCAAAAATTATATATTAATTTTACAAATAAATATGATTTATAAATTTCAAAATAATTATGTGGAGCTGGAATGGATGCAGCAATTACGCCTTGCCAGCTCCTATCCTGGATCTCACGTGCACACTATTAACTATCCGTTGCTTATTTATTATTTTCCCCATATCAAGCCAAAATAAACAAATAAATTAATTAAAAAGAACACTACAATAATAAGGGAGGGAAGCTCGTACGTAACGCTCTGCAAAGTAAGTGCGGAACCAAGCGCTCTCTCTCTCTCTCTCTCTCTGTCTCTCTCTCTCTGTCTCTCCTCTTGTCGGAAGTCGGAGACAACCATTCGCCGACGGAGCTCCGATTTGCTATCTCAGCCGCCACCTAGAACGGCGATTTTCGGCCGTAATCATGAAAATAATTAAATGAAAAAAATCTTATTGTCATAGTTTTGATAATTAAATGAAAATAATTAAATGCAAAATGACTATAGTTTTGATATTTAAATGAAAATAATTATTGTCACGGTCATTTTATTTCGATTTTGATTTTAAAACAAACTCGTTTTTTGTAATACTCCACATGGTTTATGATCAATGGATGAGTGCTATACCAACATAAATCTAATGGGATGTAAGTTCGAATCTTTCTCTATGTAGTGAGATAAATCTTCATGCCTGTGATTTATCTCTCGCACATAATCGAGAACATGAGCACGGGGGCTGCATAAAGGCAATCATTCCAAAAGCTGTATGTATGTTATTTACTCTATTTGTTAATGATTTAAATGATCTTCTCACTGCAAGATTTCATCAATACTTTTATAAAAATTATCATAGAGGGATATTAAATTAAGAATTTTCAATACATCCTTAACATTTAAATACTTAGAAATTTTAACATAATTATTTTCATATAACGCATGATGCAAAATGGTCATAGTTTTGATATTTAAATGAAAATAATTATTTTCACGGTCATTTTATTTCGATTTTAATTTTAAAACAATTTTTTTTTTTTTTTGTAATACTCCACATAGTTTATCATCAATGGATATCATATAAATTCTTCTTATATAATATATTTTAAATGAGTATAGTACCATGTAATCATGTTGGAAAAAAATCTTATGCTTAATCAAGTCATTAGCTAAATGAGTCTATACTAGGGTTCATGGAAATTCATGGTTTCAGCCGGCTTTGGTCATGGGCAAAGGCAAAGCCTTTACGTAAAGCTGCCACGCATAACGTGAGAGAATCCAAGTACTTTATCGGTTGATTTTACTTTTTGCATTTTCATAATTTTAGTAATTTCAAATTTCAATTATTTCTTCTGAAATTTAAATTAAAAAAAAGATAATTTGGCCATATTATTTTAAAAACTTAAGAAAAATAAAAAATAATATTAAAAATAAATTTAATTTTTTTTTGTCAAGTAAACAAATATTTAGTTGTAAAAATATTTAATTAAAATATGAGGTCAAAGTACTAAATAAGTTATTATACTTTGGTCCTGAAGTCAAATTTGACCATTGTACTTTAGAAATGTACAAATATATTACTGTGTTACAAGACTTATTGCCAAACTGGCCACTGTACTTTAAAAATACACAGAATTTTTTGAATTTGAATTTGAGATTTAACGTAGACATTTTGATTAAAAAAAGTTAGAATTGTTAATAGAATTAAAATGTGACGTTAAAACACGTATATGATAATAATTAATGTGTCTCCTAAGTACAATAACTTATTCGAATTATTTTAAATTACATCAGTTAATTTTAACTCATTTTTGAAAATATTAATTTTTTTATTTAACTGTCCTTAAAATACATTTGACTTTTTTGGTATTTTACTCAAAAGTACTACTTCAAGTAAGATACAATAATAAATTTATTTGTAACACTAGAATATTTTAGGTGTAGTCTTCAGAAGATCTGTAAAGAAATAAATTGGTTAGGTGTGTCTCTCACGCAGACCCTTCAGTGTTTAAGTCAGTCTCATGTTCGAAATGTAGAATATTGAATACAAGGAGACTTATAATTTAAGCAAAATTATGAGTGTACTTTAATCGGATGATGTTCTCCTATATATAGAGGGGAAGATACCAAAAAGGTTGCAATCTTTGGCAAGCATCTTAGACATATCTTGAATTTGTAGACGAGGATATTGAAGGTAAGTTTGACCCTTTTTTTATGGTCTCACGAGAGTACTATTTGGAGATCAAGTCTCTCAAGATTTGTAATAGAGCCTCTTGAATGGTTGAGAGTGGGGTGTGCAAAATTTAGATTTAATTCAAGTAATCGAACTAAATCGAAAGAAATTGTCAATTTTGTTTAGTTTTTGATAAAATTCAGTCGATTCGATTTTAGTTTTTGAAAATTTCAGTTAGTTTTGTTTGGTTAGATTTTTGTGTTTGAAATAAGCAAAATAATTGAATCAATTGACTTTACAAAATGAAGTCGGTTTTAGCCCAAGTGCGTGCACTAAAGAAGAAAGGAAGAACAAAAGTTAGAAGAGAAGACCCATTGCCTTCAACCTTTCTTCTCTGATATTCGTCATTCCCTTTTGTGGCTTCGTCTTCAGCCTTCGACCAATGACCATTATCCCAATCTCTCATTGCCCATTATCGTCTCCATTTTCCTTTTTACTTTAACTGACGACCTGCAAGTAGAACAAACAATTGAGTCCCATTCGTTTTTGACCTTGTTTCCACTGCTTTCCCCTTCGCCTTTGCCTGTCGATGTCGTTGTCTTCGTCTCTTGTCGATCACTGTCGTCCTTGTCTTCCTCTTTGCTCTAATTGGCAATTTGCAAGTTATGACCGAGACTGACCTACCCTTTTTTTTCTCCAACTAGTGACTCATGATTGACTCATCATTTATCATTTCTTTATTCTGATAAGTGACCCATAGAGGTGAGTTAAATTAGGGTTTTTTGGTTTTTTTTTTTTTTTGTGGTTTTCGATTTTGTCAACTTCTTCAATTTTTTCAGTTTGTTCGATTATTTTTTGTTTTTTGTTTTATATTTGTTATGTTTATTTTGTTAGTTTAGTTTTTTCAATTTTTGTTCAATTTTTTTAATTTTCAATTTGTTCCATTTTTTGATTTATTTGGTCGATTTGGTTTCATTTTTTAAAACAGTTCAATTTTTTTGGTTATTGACTTTCAATTGGTTTGATAACTAAATCGACTATTTGCACACTCCTAACTAGAAGAGAGACTTCTGAATTCAAGTGGCTTATGAGAATCTCTTATATAGTGTGTAATGTGTGCATTCCGGATAGGGTTTTTCGTAGGCCTCGAGAGAGACTCTCAATTGATGTCACTCGGTTGTCTTTTGGTTTCAGTTATTTAATCTTTATTATTGCTGATGTCTTTTTGACCTCTCAATCATTTGATGATTTCAAACACTTGTGACTCGTTTTCGTATATTTTTTCTTTCAATAGTCCTTAGGGTTTTTTCTTTAAACTTGAGCCCATTTTTTTGAACACAACAAAGTGATTGTTGAGTTCATGATATTAAATAATATATTCAAATTTACCTTAATAATAATAAGTGGGTCCTGAGTGTGAATATGAGGTTTCAAGTTTGAGTTTCCTAAATTTAATTTTTCTCTTACTAGGACTCAAGCTATATGATCTTACTTATCGAAAAAAAACCTTATTAATATAGGTTGAATCGTGTCATAACGCCATCACATGCAATAATTAAAATAAAATATTAAATAAAAATATAATAAAATATGACTAAAATGTATTTTTATTTTCGTAGCTCGTAACTAGTTACCAGACATCCGGTTTCTCCTTTTCGCTTGGTAACAAGATGAATATTAGAAAGATGAGAAGAAGAGGACGAGAAAATTTTAGTATTAGTATAAATAAAACACTGAAGATTATTTTGGGGATCAACTTCGATCATCTAGATGGCATAATCTTCGATTATTTATATAAATATAGATTTTTCAAGAATTAAATATCTCAATAATTATATATTAATTTTATAAATAAATATGATATATAAATTTCAAAATAATTATGTGGAGCTGGAATGGATGCAGCAATTACGCCTTGCCAGCTCCTATCCTGGATCTCACGTGCACACTATTAACTATCCGTTGCTTATTTATTATTTTCCCCATATCAAGCCAAAATAAACAAATAAATTAATTAAAAAGAACACTACAATAATAAGGGAGGGAAGCTCGGAACGCTCTGCAAAGTAAGTGCGGAACCAAGCACTCTCTCTCTCTCTCTCTCTCTCTCTCTCTCTCTCTCTCCTCTTCTCGGAAGTCGGAGACAACCATTCGCCGACAGAGCTCCGATTTGCTATCTCAGCCGCCACCTAAAACGGCGATTTTCGGCCGTCCGATCAGTTCTTGTGACTCGCAATCATCGGTCCGCCGCCGCCCGATCTCACTCTATGCATTTTTGTTTATTTGATTTCTGCTATCTTCTGCTGCAGTTTAATCTTCATTAACTGCGTCTTTGGAGCTTTCTTCTTGGATCATTTGCAGATCTATCACTCTTTAAAGTGATTTCTGGAGTTTCTCTTTGGTTCTTTCGGATACATTTTGTTGTTCCGCCATCAAGCGCCTCAATTTCTAGGAAAATTTTCAACCGGATTCGTTACTTTTACATATTTTTGAAGTTTTACCTCAGTTGAGCCTTGGAATTTCTTGATTCTGAAAATGCTCCGACTTGTTTTCTCGATTTTAGTTTGCTTCGCGGCCATTTCGATTTTAACTGGCCGCGAGGCTTTTGCGGATGTGGTGACTTGCTCTGGAATCGTGCCGATGAGGTATCGGAATGATAAGATATCGATTACAGACTTTGGCGCTGTCGGCGACGGACGGACGCTGAACACGAAAGCGTTTATGGAGGCGATTTATCGGATTGAGCATCTGAGGCGGCGGGGAGGCACGCTTCTGTACATACCTCCTGGGGTGTATTTAACGGGGAGCTTCAACCTTACAAGCCACATGACCCTTTACTTGGCCAGAGGTGCCGTGATCAAAGCTACTCAGGTACTTTCGCTTTTTAAAATGATTTTGGGATTGTTACCGATGTTAGTGTTTGTGATCACTTTTTATGGTGTAAAATTGTAAATTAGTAATGTAGAAGATGTCTGAGTTGGCCAAGGAATTTGGTCGTCTTCGAATTCTAGCCTAGCTTAAGCGCGCCATAGTTTGCAATTATCATATGTATAATGCTTGATGCTAACCAGGATAACGTGGCAATTTGCGCCGCATTGATATCGTTCCGAGGAGGATTTCTGAATACAAATTTCTGATAGAATAGCGTAGCATTAGTGCCGACTGCTGAGACTATCATTGTGATTCTATAGAAGACTGCAGTTAGGCCTGCTTAGCTTATAGCAGTCTTCGGATGGTGTGACTTTGTTGGTTTCTTCATTTGCATAAAGCTTAATTTAGCTCTGAACTTTTTGCGATTTATCACTTTAGTCCATGAACTTATTTTTGACTTAATTACATATTTATACTTTACAAATTGGTTCGTTTTTACCCTATGAGGTAACTAACAGTACGTAGGTTATAAGATCAAAGCATTTGTAAAGTACATGAGTACATTTGAGCCAAAAAAAAAAGGTCCAGGAGCTATGTTTAGAAGATATTTCTGATAAAATGGAAAATGATTTTTTCCCCTTTTCTTTTCTTTCCAAAAAATCTTAGCTCCAATGTGGCATTACAGCTCTAGGAATGATGGTCAAATAATTATAATTTGCATGAGGAATAGGGTATATGTGCCAAGCATGCTGAGATTTGCACTGTTCCTCATGGTGGAATGGGGCACCCTTCCCTTTTCTTCCACTTGACCACATTGTTGTTTGGATCGAGTTTAAAGTGGTGTTTTAAGGTGGGGCTACACAATAAAAAATTTGCATATAGAGTGTATGGAAATTAAAGGATTGCCAAAACCCATGGTGGGTCCAGTGATAAATGGTTGATGTGGTTGCATGTGGATGTTATTTAGATGGGTGACAACCAGGATGGCTGGACAGCTAGATGGCATGACGCGGCGGGGGGGGGGGGGGGGTTGTTGTTGGTATGTGTGACGATGTTATTTATTTATTTTTTTCAATAATGTGCTGATTCCATGCTTAATTTGATGAGCGCAATATTGATTTTTTAATAATGTGGCGATTCCATGCTTGCTCTGGCGAGCACAGTGACATATGTATTTGTCTCTCTCTTTGTTGCAACCTACCAGGGAAAAAATAATATCACATAAATTATTGATGTATGTGCTAATAAAGAATAAATAACGGGTACTTTTACTGATTATTGCCAGAAAATCGTTTGCCATATTTATACTTGTGATTTCTCGATCAACTATCACCAAGTAAAATTATGGATATCAAATGGAAAGTTTTTTTTTTCTGAGAAAATGGAAATTAATATAGCTTCTGTTCTATATGGTTATGAACTGTTAGTATGGTTGGATCATCCACTACACATTATGACCGCAAAATATTATTTAAAAAAAGTACGTATATCCTGCTACTCACAGCTGCAATGTTACTATCTTCCATTCATCAATCTATGCCCCATTTTATACTAGATCCCCTTTTCCATTTAGGTAATGTTCTAACCTTAGATTTGTATACATAGCTAACTAAAATGCAGGCAATGCCGTTATTCTGATAATATGAGTTTGATCTACCTATCTTATGGCAGACCATTGATCTTAATCTTGATTACTGAAACTTCTTAGCATGTCTGACAGGAACATTAGTGGTCCCAACTTCTAAGATTTGCAAGCTTTTCTTTGGGTTCCTCTATTAAATTATTGCAGCAACCCATGACAGAAATTTTCCTTTTGGCAAGTATTTCAATTACCAATTTTGTAAAGTGTTACTTGCACTTTGAATTGTGCACTTATCCTTTTGCATTATAATTAAAAAAAAAGGAAATTCATCCCATACTAGTTTAGCAACTGTTACAACATTATTTGCTCTCTCTCTTTCTCTGCTAGTGTGTATTTAATTGAAAAGTTTGGTTATGTTCTATAGAACACAGTCTCCACTTAAGAGATTGGTTTTGAAATGCTGAAGATATAACTACATGATTTTTAGAAGTCCTAGTAAGTAGTTAATCCAGGTGTCAATCTGAAGTTCACTCTGGCTCTTAGTTTTAACGTGCTCTGTTGGAGTTACTTAGCCATTTACGCCACTGGATACATGCACATGTATCAGCAAAATGTGTTATTTACCCGGAAAAAATAAAGGTACAGTAAGGAAAAAAAACAAAAAAGAGAACTGGTAATTTGGCTGTGGTATATTCTCTTTGCTTTTTTAAAAAAATGGTATAAATGCAGCTTGAAAATGTTTTTATAGTACACTGATTTGCAACTCTTCTGCCTTTGGTGCTTTAGGATGCAAAACATTGGCCTTTGATTGCGCCCTTGCCTTCATATGGAAGAGGGAGGGAACGTCCTGGAGGAAGATATATGAGCCTTATCCATGGAGATGGGCTTCGTGATGTGGTCATCACTGGTCAGTATAAGCATAACACCTATTATCTTTTGATTGTGGCTATTCCCAGCCTACTGCAGCCTGCGTAATCCATTACACAAGTGCACAGTATTACTAATTAGAACTCGCCACACATGTGACATACTGCATGACATGCTTTTATTATTCTCAAATGAGGGCCATAATACCTTGTTCCTTTTCCTGATTTTATGAATATAGCGGAAAATAGCGCTCAATCAATTGCAATGTTCAAGAAAATTATTGTAGCATTAGGTGGGACAAGATTTTGTTGAGTTGGGTTAGGGCTTTGCATATTTTTTTTGACCTGCATGGCATGCTTTTAAGCATGTTATTTTCACCTGTGTGACGTGCCTTTCTGTAATTAAGTAATTTTGACATCCTCTACTATTATTCTTATTTTTAAACATTTGCTTTCCTATTGCTCTTTTGCTAAGTACGGTCTTATGCTTTTTAGATTTGACAAAGTGGTTCTTTCTTTAGGCGAAAATGGAACGATTGATGGCCAGGGAGGTTTCTGGTGGAACATGTGGTGGCAGAGAACCCTCCAATTTACTAGACCAAATCTTATTGAACTTATAAACTCCAGGAACATTATCATTTCTAATGTCATTTTCAAGAACTCCCCCTTTTGGAACATTCACCCTGTCTATTGCAGGTAATGTTGAATGTTGCATTGCGTTCAGTCATCTTTTTTTTTTTTTTTTTTCTTTCAGATAATCAATATCTCGTATACAAGATTTATTTTAATAATAATACATATATTACCATTTATCTATCCTGTTCACTTAATGATGCTATCATTCATTCATAAGAGAATGAGAATGAGATTTTCTCTATCTTGATCTTATTATTATGAACTATTTCATAAAGTCCTAGCATCAGATCATAAGTGCTTATTGAGTCATGATGTTTGCATTTTTATCTATAATTATGTGGGGACTAAATCCACAATGCTCAATATTAAGCGCATAGGTGTTATCAGAGAATGATAATGTCCACCTGATCAAATGCAATTCAAAAGTATATAGTTGACATGGTTTTGGAGCCACTTCCTGGCTTAGCTATAGTTTGCTTGCCAATTTGGTATTTTTCCACAATACCAAATGATCTTGAAACATGAGTTACTTTAAAACTTTATTGTGGAGCTAAGATTTTGTGCTTTATTGACGACTTCTACTTGATATAGTGCAAGTTCTTGAAAACTGCATACGTGGGACTACCGTTGGCCTGACTGTTAATTTCTTCTCAACAGTAATGTTGTTATTCGATATGTGACCATACTGGCTCCACCTGACTCTCCTAACACCGACGGAATTGATCCAGGTACGCTCTGTAAAACAGTTGCGATATTTTCTTCACCCTATTTGTTCCTCAAATATTCTTTTTCATTTTTTTTTCTGTTACATATGTATTACTCTGCTAACTGGGCACACAAACACACATAAGTTGTATTTATGCTTTGCTATATCTCGCCCAAGGAAGATAAGACCTTTTTCCTTAAACTTGGGAATGCATAATTCATTACCTTGATATGGTCCCTAGCTAGTGTAGTGCCCCGTCGCTGCCGTGTTTGTGCATGGTGGAGGTGCATAAAAAGGACCCATGGATCCTTATTTGGTTGCTGTATCAGGGGCAGGCTTCCCAAAAGGCCTCTTCTGTGGATAGAAACTGGATATTTTGTTTTTCTTCATATGTTGTTAGAAGGAAAACTTGATGTCATCTCACTCTTCTTTTAACTGTCCGATCTCGGAGTTGGAGGTAACCCAAATTATTAAGCTAGCAGACATGTTAGATTATTAAGTTAGTTAGAATGAGATATTTCATTCAGTGAATTATAACCATCTGTATATTGTTCTGGTGAATTTGTGCAGATTCAAGCCACCATGTTTGCATTGAGGACTCGTACATTTCCACGGGCGACGACCTTGTGGCAGTTAAGAGCGGGTGGGACGAGTATGGAATTGCTTATGGCATCCCCAGCCACGACATCACCATCCGGCGGATAACAGGTTCATCCCCGTTTTCCGGCATAGCAGTTGGAAGCGAAACTTCCGGTGGAATACTGGATGTATTGGCTGAGCACATTACCCTCTACAACATGGGAGTCGGCATCCATGTGAAGACCAACATTGGCAGAGGAGGGATCATTAGAAACATTACAGTGTCAAACGTGTACATGGAAAACGTCCGAAAGGGTATCAAGATCGCCGGCGATGTCGGGGACCACCCTGATGACAAGTTCAACCCGAACGCTTTGCCGGTGGTGAAGGACATCACAATTAAAGACGTCTGGGGCGAGAACGTCCAGCAGCCAGGCTCAATTCACGGCATAAAGAATTCCCCCTTCACAGGTATTTGTCTCTCTAACATCAACCTAGGAACACCACCAATAAAAACCCCGTGGCAATGCTCTAATGTTGTTGGCAGCGCCGTCAAGGTCAGCCCTTGGCCATGCTCAGAACTTGCCGCCACTCATCGAACATGTTCAATTCCCTTCTGAAATTGTTGTAGAATATATGGTAGTTGTTCTAATGACTGTTACGTATCTATTGTACTTAATAGTGCATTTTGCAGTAAAAAAAAACTCACGCCTTTTCTTTATTTAAACGTACGCATATGCTTCTACATCTCGAGATAGATGCAAATCTATATACAGAAGGGGCGAAACAGCTAAACCACGACATTCATACATAGCTACTGGGAATTGGGAAAAACATATGTATATGTATATATGTATACCATAAGGTGTATATGGACTCTCAGAAATCAAACTGGTTCAGGAACTTGCGAAAGAAGCCGCCTTCCTTTCTACCTCTGTATTCCTCCTCCTCCTCCTCTATCTCTCTGTCCTCGCTTTCCTTCTCGTGGCGATGTTCCTCGTGCTTGAGGCGGAATGGTTCCCTTAAGCTGTGCTTGACAAACGCGTCGTCGTCGTTGCGCCTGTTGAAGAGGAACCACGGCACCGCCTCGCGGTGGGGAGGGCCGTGGCGGTGGAACCGCATCCCCCGCGCCGGGATCGGGCGATCGCCGCCCCGCATCATCTCCGGATCGAAGACCTTGCCCTTGCCGCTGGACATTATCATGTCGTTGCCGAACGAGATCTCGTGGGGTCCTTGCTTGAACATCGCGTGCCGGCAACCGCGGCGGGAGAACCGGCGGTTGATCGGGCGGATCCGGAAGATCCTTACTTCGGCTTGCGCGTTGGATACCGGCAGATCCTCGCCGGATCCAGCGGCCTCTACTTCGAGCGGCGTTGACTCGACGGCTTTGATCGGTTCAGTGTCTGGCTTGTCCACGGGGAGGAGAATGGCCGGATTGGCGTCGGAATTTGGTAAAGAACTTGATAGATCGGGATCGGCGACGTCATTTCGCGGCAGTTCAGCGTATGCGAAGGCGAAGAAGAACAAGAGAACGGTGAGTGCAAAGGCGAGTTTGGCCATAGCTGAGACCAGGAATGCGAATTTGGAGAGGAAACGCAGAATCGGGAATCTGTATTTATAGGGCTGTTGGGATACATATTTCTACGGGCAGTTAGGGCAGGCTAGGGTGAGGTTTTCACACGCGTTGTTTCTTTGAAGCGAGGAGCGGGCAGCGCGTGCAAGGCGGCAGGTATTCACCGGCTGTGTGCGACTCGCTCGGGGCTGGGATCAGGTGCGGTAGTCAATTATGCTTTTGATTGCGCCGCCGCATTCAGTGGGTTAGCGTACACGGTAAGTTAAACATAATTAGTTGACTTTGACAAGTCCATAGCCCCTGCCATTTGTTTACACATTAGCTTTTAAAAATGTGATTCTACGAATTTTAAAACTATGCTTACATATTAACACACATCATAACTATTTTTCATAGGAAAGAGTTCGGGAATCTAATGGTCCCCAAATCTAATTATAGTTTATAAATATAATTAGTAAATTTTGACATTTAATAGTTAATTTTTAACATTTAATATTTAAAATTTATTAGACCAAGTGGGAGTCCTAAACTACCACATATTTAAAAACTCACTATATTTATCAATCATTAAGTAAAGGCTTAATACATCAAGAAGTTTCTAAATTATTACAAGATATGACATTCAGTTTCTTACCTAAAAAATCTTAAAATTAAATCTTTAAATAATTAGAAAGCTATTCTTTTAGTCCTTGCTGTTAATGCGAGTAAACGGTTCCGTTATATTTATCATAAATCTATATATACACACACATTTATATATATATATACATATGGCTCTGTATATATATACATATATATACAAATACACAAACATACACAGGGCTGCGACCATGGTAGTCACCCCCAACCGCCATGGCTGCGGCCATCACCCATCCCCCAACTATGGTCGTGACTATCCCCTACCAGCCCTACCTGCTCCTCCTTCTTCTATGACTTCGTCGCGACGATCTCCCTTCCACGATCCTCTTCAAATGGAAAGAAAAGTCCGAAATTCCAAAAACCAAAAGAGATAATAATGAAGAGAATGACAATAATTTCGACTTTGAGTTCAGCGGGTCATTAGACATTTTAAAAGCTTTTAGAAATCTAAAGGGTTTCTTCATACATCTTAAAAATTATAAAATCCATGGGCACTTGGACCAAAAACTCTCATTTGATTCTTATATGTTTGAACCACTCACTCTCCTTTGAGATGTGTCCTATTGATCTCTTACATTTTCAAAGAAGTAAAAATGTTGAAGATTTTTCTTATTTTAGTTAATTAAACTTTTGTGTTATTTCTTATTGTTCATGTATCAACTTCCATTTTAATTTATGTTGACTTGATTGCTTTTAGCCTGGGAAGATATTATCATTCTTGGGATTAATTTTACAGGATTTATTATCTTTTTGAAATATATCTAATTGTCTTTTGATGAAAAATAAAGGTACTTATTGAAGACATTTCAGCTTTCTCCGTTGTTATACCCCCTAGTTGGGAACACTGTATAGAAAAAGTCTTCTCATGTTTCAAATGAAGATATAGAAAGTTCAAGAATACAAGGGAGATATTTTTTTTTCTATAAATAAAAAATATATAGAACAAAACACGTCAAAAAAGGCTACATACAAGGTCAAGACAAATTTTGGACCACCAAAAAATTAGGGAAAACGAGACAACAACTATCACCCTCTGGGCCAAAATAAAAATAAAAATAAAATAAGTATAAAAAGAAGAGAAAAATGAAAAAAACTAAAATATGTACAAGAGGAAAACAGGCCAGAAGAGGTACAAAATCCCATCAAAATATGACAAGACAACAAATATAACCTCTGGGATACCAAAGTTTGGACATCGAACAACCCAGGTAAAATGGGATTCAACAAAGTATAAGTGTCGGAGAAGATGATACCAAGGATGAGACTCCATGGCCATGAATGTCTGTCTCCAAAGCAAAGACATCTCAATGTGGGGAAAAGATCTGGTCTCTTAAAAGCTGCAAGACATGACGAAGAGTATAAATCTGAAGGGACGACCTAAGGCGAATAGTCATCAGACAGGTCTATACAGCACATTGAATAAAGTGAGCTAGATGGGATGCTGATCTTTCTTGATCATGAAAACACTTGTTATTATGTTCCCTCCAAATGAAATACACCAAGGATTGAAGAATCAATCTGTTCGCCACCTGTCAGGGACTCTTGCCACTCCATCTAGCCGCTACCCAAAGGACTCCAGTATCCCATTTGTGCCAGGACCAGTTAAATTTCTTCGATCTACAAAAGAAGGATAACACTTTTTTGGAATAGCTACACTGAAAGAATAGCTGAGTTTACTCATTGTATTTGTATTATAAGATTTGTAAGTTTTGTATTGATATTCTCTGTGAGATTTATATTACTTACATCAAAAGGTTGTTTTGTTTGCAAAGTGATTTATTGCAAGATTTTCTAGTTTCTTTATAAAGGTTAAGGTAATTGAGAGGTTTTCTAGCTTCTATACAAAGGCCAGGGTTCTATTCAAGGTTTTTTTAGCTCTTGTATAAAATTTAGAATTATAATTGAAATTATTAACTTCTGAATGAAACCTAAAAATCATTTGCTAGTCAAACTTCTATAAAATTTTGTGTTCTTGTGATTGCATTTATTTCTTGTTGATCTTGACAAATTTAAAATTGTTAGTTATAACAAATCGTAAATATCACAAAGATAAATATTTGATCAACTATAAAAATTTTGAATCTTTGAAACTTATCATGCCAAGGCTTTTTCAAACTTTCCAGTCAAATGCACAATCATAGGATAAAGAGTGCACTTTAGTTACAACTCAATATCTAATATCTTATAATAATACTCACAATATGCGATATTTAGTAATTTTTTATGTGTCCCAAACCTCGTGCAAAGACTTTTATTTACAGGAAAAAAAATCTTAGCTAATAAGGTTTAAGAGATAAAGATTAATTGAAATTCTAATTCTGAAATTATTTTACTTAAAAATAATTTTATTTATTTTAGAATGAGAATTTATCTTATTTTATTTTATTTCCTATCAAATTGACGCATCTTGATCGCTTTTGAATATTAATCGATCATTATCAATTAATATATTTATCTACAAAAATTAAACACATATATCAAAATGTCACCAATTTTTTTAAAAGGTGAATCAAAATTTTTATAATTTTAATTCACATCCCTCTGGGAATATTTTCTGGACAGCATCTAACCTGAATAATTATATTGGTGGAAACAAATTCTATTGGGGCTATACAAAAAAAATAATAATAAAAATCAGGAGACTAAATTGAAATAAATTTATTTTTGAGGGATTCAGTGAAGGTAGTAAAGAATATTAAATTAGAAAGTAAACCCTCTTTGCGTGTGTTAGTGGTGGTTTAGAACCAAAGAGAGAGTGCGAGACAGAGGGAGAGAGTAGTGGTTACAGTGATGGTGCGTGGCTAGGAGAAACAGAGGGAGAGCAATAGAGAAAATTAGAGAAAGAGAGATACAGACGAGCCAAGAGCTAAGAGCTAAGAAAATTAGAGGTGGTGACTTATAGATGCTTGACGAGGGGTGGGTGGGTGGTGGCGGTCGTTGGTGGTTGATAAGAGGTCGTCTTCGTTGGCAACCTGACATAGGAGAGTCGTTAATTTTTATTTTAGTTAAATTTAGCTTTTATTTAACTTAAGTAAAATATTAATTAATTAATTTGGCTAGTTAATGTCTTTGGTAAAGTAAGAGTATGGTTAATGATGCTTTTAAATTATAAGGGTGTACGTACAAATGGTGTTAAATTAAAGGGGATTTAAGGAGGCCCCCCTAGGCCCGTGACATTCCCCAGGAGGGTCACCTCCTTTGAGCGGAGACCTGCCTCGCTAAAGCCTTAGTCAGATATTTAATTAGTTATAATCGAATTAAATTAATAAAAAATTATTAATTAAATTAAATTAAATTGACAAATATAATTGAATTGAATTATCTAAACTAACTAAAATAACCAAAACTGAATTAATTAAATTTTGAACCGTTATAATCGAACTAAAATTCTTACCAAATAAATCGAATCGAACCTAATAAAAGAGAGTTGGGTTGTCGATTCGGTTCGATTTTTTAGTTAATAATATAAAAAAAACTAAATCGAATAACCAAAATTTTTAGGAGAAATAATCAAACTGAACTGAAGTTAATAATCGAACCAAGCTAAATAACTTAAAATATTGAGGGAAATAATCGAACTAAACCGCTACTACTAAAAAATCGAACTGAATAGATTGAACTTGTCAGTTTGGTTTGGTTAGTTCAGTTTACTCGAACTGTTGCTCACCTCTACATCCACTTTATCAAGCATCTAGTCAAGCTACCTCCTGGAGGGCTTCAGGAGACCTTTCTCCAAGAAGTTTAACCTAGGTTGTTCCTTAATAATCTAGCCTGCCTTATCTCAGGCCTTTTTCCTCTAACGACTAGTCTTTGGAGGGTCTTTTTTGGCCTTTCAAGTCTAACCCAAGACACTCGAATACTTATGCACCTTTATCTGATAGGGGTTTTGTAACAGCCTACTTCTTTAGGGCGTGTTATACTTTAGAAAAATTTGGTCTTATTTTATTTTAAACTACGATGCATTCGAAATTTCTTAAGGCCTATCTAGTGTTTAATTTACACACCAGAGATAAATACAATTTATAAAACGGAAGCTGAATCGAACCTACTCACGGTAATGCATATAATAATAACTAGACATGACATTCATTATAAAGTTAATTCATAAGCGTCTGACAATAAATACAATGTACATAATTCTTAAACTATTCATATTACAACATGGCATGGCTCATTTCCTCATTTCTTGACGTCTCGTGTCATTATACATCTTCAACCTCGATAACATCACTGCAAGTCCTGACTGAAATGTTGAATGTTCCAGGGGGAACCCAAGTTAGATGATAAACCATTTAAGTAAGGGTACATAATGTTATGTCATGAGTGTATGTAATGTCTTTCATCGTAGGTGTCAACTGCACCCCTCATGCTACCTACCATTTTAGCTGCCACCTCTTTCGAAGTCGGGGTGTATGGGTGCACCCTTGGTAAGGCAGCGGTGCCAGTTCGTACTCCCTACGGCCTCATATGCGTGTGATCGATGATATCAATGTATATTTATGCATTTCATAGTCATGTATGCAGTCTACATGATAGATACACATCAGGGCATGTCAATATGATGAAAACATTTTTAAGGAAATACCACTTACCTTCTCGCTTATCGGGCTACCTCGAAATCTGTGCCTTGCCTCGATTTGCGTGCCATCCTCAAAATTTGCACGAGTCTCTTTAATTTCAACCTTAAAGCATCCTAATCACCATAATTATTTAAATAAACATTAAAACCTATTTTTTCATAATTTATGACATTTTCTATAATTTTCTTCCTATTTCTTCCTAATTTTCTTCAATAAATCCAAACTAAACATTTCTAAAATATTTTTTCAAATATTTCACTGCGAAAATTCATAAAATAATATTCTTGAATTTCTGAAATTTTCTAAGAGATTTTCCTTACCTTAACTCAGCATCTCTAATTTCCTCGATATGCGTGCCATATTCTCGAAAAGTGTGCCCGAACCGTTTTTCTCACCAAAATCTCCGGGATATCGTCGAAACATAATTTTCTATTTTTCAGGATTTTTCTAGAATTTTTCCCATTATTGTTCTTATTTTCTTTTCTTTTTTTTTTCTTTTTCTTTTCTTCTTTCTCCCTCCTTCTTCCTTCTTCCTCCTCCTCTTTCTTCTTCTTCCTCATTCCCGCTCGCTAACCAGCCTCTGCCGCCTCCGCCCACGCACCAGCCGCACCTCCTGCTGCTGTTGCTGCCCACCACCGGCCGCCTCGGCCTCGCCGGACCCTGGCGCAGCTCACGGAACACCGCGAGCCGCTGCCCGCGACCATCGCTGGCTGCTGTGGTTGCAGCTCGCAGCAGTTGGTCGCGGCCATGGCCGCACCAGCTACCTCCAGCCGCCTCCTTCGCCGGCCGCTTCCACCTCTCCTAGCTGCTGCACCACGCCTCGCCGCCCTCCGTCGCGGCTGCTGCCGCCCTCGCTGCCACTTGCTGCGCGTCGGCCATGGCTGCCATGGCCGAGCTTGCTGGAAGCTTGGATTATGGCAGCCGCCTGCTGCTCTCCGACCAGCCTCTCTCCCTCTCGCGATCTCTCTCTTTCGGGCTCTTTCTTTCTCTCTCACAAACTCTCAGTCAAACTCTCTCCAACTCGGCCATTTCCCTCAGCCCACGCCCACATCTTCCCCCTCATTCTTCCACTTTTTATAGCCGTTTCCACTGCCAGCGATCCACCTTGCCCATCCCTTTTGGCGTGAAGATCACACTTACTGACAACCATCAATTGGCAGGGGCATGGGTTCGGGTTGCAGAGGCGTGGGTTGCAGGGCATGGGATTTTCGTGCCTGGGTTGCCTAACAGAGGCATGGCCTCGCGTACATATATATATATATACATTAAATATCACATTAATATGTAAAAATTTATATAATCAAATTTCAATTTCCATCCTATTTCACTTGGGCAACTCCTTAATTTCAATTATACTCTTCAACACTGAATTAATTTGCATTTTGATACAGAAAACGTAAAATTAATAACTTTAAAGGTACTCGATTTGGACGATTTTACCCCATTGTCCTCACCGGGTTGTCGTTTCATCCCAAAACCATTGAAGGGTTGCTCGTTAAACAAAACCGGAGCCCCCCTAGGGTTCCGTTGATTTTTCGGGAGTCTCCTACAATTATTCGGTTTTACAGCCTAAATGGTAGCTGTATTTTATCTGTACCGAAAATCGTTCCTGATTCGATTCCTTTCGATACCATAAATCCTATCTCGATACGCTCGTCGAGACCATATAATTTTTCTTAGACAATTTCACTCCGAGCCATTCCCTGCAATCGATTCGGTACTTGAAATTGCTATAAAATTAATTTTTTGGTATTCTAACCTCATTGGAATTACGTGGCAACTTCATAGGAACATGGGGTATTACAGGTTTCGCCACGTGTCTCCCTACATGCGTGTCACATGTCTTGGAGTGTCATGTGTCCCAGTCATTTGAGGGGCATAAATACCTTTTGACCCCTCATCTTTCGGGGTCCTAAGTCTTAATCTAGATCCTTTTTTGAAAACTAGACTTCTCTTCCACTCTTCATACATACCATTCACTCATGCCAAAGACTCTTCAGCACAACTTATCCGAAGCCCCTAGCTATTTAGACACGTCACTTGCATATTGCATTTGCATGACATATGTACTTCTTTAACACCATGACTATATTTGATTTAGGCATTGGAGAGCCCGAGCATGAGAGATCCTTGCGTGCCTTCTAGCTAGACATGGCCAAAATTGAACTGGACCGGCGGTTCGAACCGGAACCGGACCGGCCGGAACCGGACCCGGAACCGGCCGAACCGGAACCGGACCCGGAACCGGCCGAACCGGAACCGGACCGAACCGGCGGTTCCGCCCCCTCCCCCGCGGTTCCACGGAACCGCACCCCCCTCCCCCTCTCCCCCCCACGCGGTTCCGCAGAAACGCCCCCCCTCCCCCCGCGGTTCCACGGAACTGCACCCCCCTCCCCCCCCAACGGTCCAATTTTGGACCGTTGGCTGCTGCCAACGGGCAGCAGCCAAATTCCCTTATTTTTTTTAATCTTATAATTTCTATCTATATATACCCCTCCCTCCCCCACTCATTTTTCACACTTTCTCTCTCTCTCTCTCTCTCTCAAGTTTCAAGCTATTATTCTCTCTATTTTGTCTCTCATTTAATATTTCAATTTCAATTTCTTCAATCTTCTCATTTTGTTATTTGTCAATTTATTCAATTATATTGTTAATTATTTATTACTTGTTACTATATTATATTATTACTAATATTTTCATTATATTTGTCAATTTTTTACTATATTATTTTATCATTATTATATTTTTTTATTATCATACTTTTTTCAAAAAAATGGCAAGTGAAGGTAGAAATTTTGAAAATGTTGAAAATGTTGAGTTTGAAACTCAAAATTTTCAAACACAAGAGAGTGCAACTCAACAAAAGGGAGGTGGAAAAATTTCTACTTCTGATATGTTTAATATTCATTTCAAGAAAACACCAAAAGGAGATGGTAAATTTGATGTATCTTGTAATTATTGTAATCAGGTATACAAATTCAAGCAAGGAGGTGGATATGGTACTTTCGCCCGACATTTGCAAACAAAGCACCCGCTCAAGGTTGGATTGAGCCGTGATCAAACACAAATATCCGGGTTTGCTACCTCTTCAAACTCTCCTCAATTATTTCATTATAATGAAGCTAATTGTAGGTCTGGTTTAGCTGAAATGGTAGCAATTGATCATTTATCTTTTAGTTTTGGTGAAAAATTAGGTTTTACTCGATTTTGTCAAAACTTTGTTAATCCTAGTTTTAAATCAATTCCTAGAAATACTTTGAAAAGGAATTTGTTAAAATTATTTAAAAACTCAAAAATTGAATTGATAACATATTTTCAAAACAATAATATTAATGTTTCTATTTGTAGTGATATTTGGAGTGATCATTGGCAAACTCATTCATATATGGGTATTACTTGTCATTGGGTTGATGAAAATTATGTTTTACAAAAAAGAATTCTTGCGTATCGATGTTTTGATGAAAGTCATAATGCTGAAAATATTTGTAGATTAATTCAACAAATTTTACAAGAATATAGATTAGTTAATAGAATTTTTTCAATTTCTTTTGATAATGCATCGGCTAATACTGCTTCTATTAATGAATTGAAAAGAATTTGCCAACCAAATTTTGGTGGAAGATTTTTTCATGCTAGATGTGCATGCCATGTTTTAAATTTATGTGTTCAAGATGGTATTAAGTCACTTAATTCTTATTTAGATCCAATTAGAAATGTTATTTCTTATATTTGGGTACACCCTCGAACTGCAAAAGTATGGGCACATTTTTGCACCTCCAATGGTCAAACCCCAAAACGTTTTTCAAAAGATGTTCCTACTCGTTGGAACTCAACTTTTAAATTACTTAATCAATCTTTTGAATATAAAGATTTATTGTGTTCTTTTGCAGCAAATTATATTCCACAATATCCTATTTTTCCAACTATGTGGAATGTTTGTAGTTCAATTTTGAATATTTTACGAATTTTTAATGATGCTACTCATACACTTAGTAGTGTTTATAAACCAACTTCACATCAATTTTTAATAGAAGCAATGAATGTGGCACTACAAGAATTTGAGGGTTTTACCCACACATAAATTATCTACACATATTATACGTAGGTATTTACCCACACATAATAGTAATATGTGTGGGTAATTAAATTAGATAAACTCGTTATATTATCCACATTTATTATATGTGGGTAAAGTGATATACCCATACTTATTTTGGCGGAAAAAATTCCCTCCACTTTCAATGCTTGGTGGGATATTTTTCGATAAAATTCTAGCTGATGTGGCATTTATTTTGGATTATATTATCCACACATATTAATAAATGTTAAGCATGTGTGGGTAATTGTTAATAAATTTACCCACACATAATTATAAATGTTATATATGTGTGGGTATCCACACATTAGCTGATGTGTCAGTTTTTAGATTATATTGCCCACACATATTAATAAATGTTACGTATATGTGGAAAATTATTTATAAACTTACCCACACTTAAATTACCCACACATATTGGTAATATATGTGGGAGATTAAATGAGACAAACTCATTACATTATCCACATTTATTATGTGTGGGTAAATTGATATATTTACACTTATTTTGGCGAAAAAAATTCCCTCCACTTTTAGAGGTTGGTGAGATATTTTTCAATAAAATTTTATACGATGTGACATTTATTTTAGATTATATTACCTACACATATTAATAAATGTTACGCATGTGTGGGTAAGTGTTTAAAATATTACCCACACATAAGCACAAATGTTATATAAGTGTGGGTATTCAAGTATTAGCTGATGTGGCAGTTTTTTGAATTATATTGCCTACACATTAATAACTGTTACGTATGTGTGGGTAATTATTTATAAACTTACCCACACATAAATTATCCACATATATTATACGTGAGTATTTACCCACACATAAGGGTAATATGTATGGGTGATTAAATGAGACAAACTCGTTACATTATCTACATTTATTATGTGTGGGTAAATTGATATACCCACATTTATGTTGGCGGAAAAAATTCCCTCCACTTTTAGAGATTGGTGAGATATTTTTCGATAAAATTTGATTTAATGTGACATTTATTTTAGATTATATTACTCACATATATTAATAAATGCTACGCATGTGTGGGTAATTATTTATAAACTTACCCACACATAATTAACAATTACCCACGCATGTGTGGATAATTGTTAATTATGTGTAATTACTGTTGCTAGTTACACACACATGGTCATCAATAGGGAGGGCTAACCAAGTGGTTTTAATTAAACAATATATATATATAGGGAGAGTATAATAATAATAATGATCCATCATCATCATCATCATCATCATCATGCACTACAGCCCAGCATGTATACACCCGTTGATCCAACATACACACCACCAAACTATTATAATCCATTAATAACTTTTTTTTATTTTTTTTATTTTAATTTGGCCCATCATTATCGTATTTGTTAATGATAAATTGATGCATTTATGATGACCTCCACATCCTCAACTAATTACTAATTTTAATGCTAACTTTTTAATATTTGTCCTCACTAATGCAATTTATATCAAAAGGGGTTTATACACTATTTTCGGCACTCTAAATATTATTATAAATATGTATTTTTTAAAAAAATTATTAATTAATTTTTGTGAAAAAATGTGACTAATGTATTACTAATTTCTTGAGATATAGATTAAAAAAAGTAATATATAAAAAGTGTTTCAAACTTACCGTAGGGCGTCATATTTTTTTTTTTATATAATTGAATCTTAATTTTCAAGATCATTAACAAATCATATTAGTTTAACATTTCCACACAATTTCACAATTATGGGTCAAAATTTGGATGCTGAAGTTGAGTTCCCTTTGGGGTGCATTGAATTATTTTTATGCAATAAAGATAGGTGTCACTTTGCCTAATTAGCTAGTTCACATGCTGAGCAGTCTTTATTATTAAATCAACTCACCAATTTAGAGCAAATAGCCAACTACTGACATTGTCCCTTACTTCTTCTCCCATTTTTTCTTCTTTCATATCTTGCATTTTTTCTGTCTCTCTCTGCAAAATTAAAAATATTTAGAGAATAAAAAAATGAATGATTTCATTCAATTTTTTGGGATCGATTTTTCTTCAAAATTATGACTATTTAAAAATGAATTTCTCAATTTGTCCACACAAGGGGTATAGTTATACCTTCACACACTCAATGAATTGACTAGTTCAAATTCAAATATCATTATTGAAAGAGTATTAAAAAATTAAAAATATCATTGTTTTGAAAGAGTATTATATTATTCAACCAAAAAAAAAAGAAAGTATTAGATTAAGTGGCAAACAGCAAACTCCACTTCCTTCTTATATGTTTACTGATTTTTATTATTTTTGGTAATTATTTTTATTAAATTTATTATATAATTAAATTTTTAAATAAATATTAATTTGATATAATAATTTAAATTATTTTATCACCACCATTTAGATTATTATTTTATTAGTTATCATAATCATAAATTATTTTATTTTTATTAATTAAATAATTAATAATATTATTTACATAAATTATTTTATTTTTATTTAACAAATAAATATTTAAAAAAAATTAAAAACATGGGCGGGTATCTATCTCTCTCTCTCCCACTCCCCTCCTCCTTCTCCCACTCCCCTCCTCCTTCTCCAGATAGGTAAATCCCTAAATCTAACCCTAAATCACCCCCCATCTCTCTCTCTCTCTCTGTGAAGTACTCCTGTCGTCGACCCATTCGTCGCTACCTCCACCTCCGGTTGCCGCCGCCACCAGCTTGGTCGAGCTTTGCCTCTGCGTCCGCCGTGCCAGATCTGCCTCTTGAAACACCCTGTTATACATGTGAGTATATGTATATCTATATATGTGTGTATATATCTGTGTGAGTATATGTATATGTATATATATATGTGTGTGAGAATCCTATCTGAGTAATATATATTCTATGTGAGTATATGTATATGTGTATACATATGTATATGTATTACAGAGTTACGCAGAGAAACTCTGTAACTATTTCCCCAAAACCCCTGCTTCTTTTACTTTCCTTTTCATTTTCCTGCTTTCCAAACGGTACCCCAGATAAGATCATTAGTTAATGGCCTACCTCCCTTCTTAGAATATGTCCTGCTCCTCGTCGATTTCAAGGACAAGTAGCCAGCCCTCTTTGACATTCCCTGCACCATCATTTTATTTTCCACTGAAAACGAATAATTCATCCTGAAAGTTTACTGTTGGTAAGAAATTGTAATAGTTTGTTTTTATAATTAATATTTTATGTGTTTATTGATGGGTGCAGTTTAGAGATTATTGTGAATATTTAGTGAATTTAGTCAACGTACACTCAAATTTGATTTGGACCCAACCTGAGCTTGGCCCTTGGCACTTTACCTATAAATGATTTTTGTTTTTTATTTTTTCTGAAAAACATTGGAAAAATATTTATAATTGTAATACTATGTGTATTTCAATAAAAAAAATCATGTATTATCATATATTGAAATTGTAAATAGATGAAGTGGGTTATATATGATAAATTTAAGAATTAAAATAAAATTTTATCCTCATCTAATGTTATGGATTGAAATGATTAGGCTTAATTTAAAATAAAACTTAAAAAGCAAATGTTTCAATCACGGCTCAGCCAATTTGCTTCCATTCTTCTGCCAATTCCTAATTGAATGCAAATTCCTAAGCATGCAAATTAATTAGGTGATAAATAAATCAAAAATAGATTTTTAAATACAATAAATTATATCCTGAACATAAACTACGTAACTATAATCCATTGTTTTATTTTTTAAGTTTTACTTAAACAATTTGTTTTATATGCTTATTCATATGATGTAAAAAAATGCCACAAGTGCCATAATTTGATAGTCAATTTATTAAAAATAATTATGTACCTTTTTATTATCTTGTGATTAAGGTTAAATGGTAGAATTTTACATTTAGTGGGTTGCTATTAATTGATTGTAAGATTTTTGGTTTTAAGAGATGGGTTGAAGTGAGATATGTATATATATATATACACGTATGAATTCTTAGAAGTTTGGGTGTTTTCTTATATTTTTTATTATTTCATTTTGTGTGTTTCTAAATCTAAAGATTGACCACAACCACTGTACGTGGGACTTTACCAAAGAGATCAACATATAACCTAATAAAAAAAAGCGGCAGCCTGGCCTCCACCCACTACTGATTTGGGTTACTTTTCTCCTTCATTTGCATGATTGCACTTGCATGTATAAATATATATATATATATATAAATATATCATCTTCCACCTTATTAATTAATTCTCTCGTTGCTATTCTTTTTCTTGCTAGTTACTTATTATAATTTGAAACTGATCTCTTTGGTTTTTTTATTACTTTTCTACATCAAATCAAATCAAGTTACAGAACCGACACTGCATATGCACAAGTAGATTGGCCGTGTAATTAAATGAGAAGCCAAATATTTACTTTTTTTTTTCCTTTATGTTCTAATGCATTTCACATAGTAGTTTGTACAGAGGGTGATTATGAGAGTAGTGATTTCACATATTATGGTGTTCTACTTGAAATTTTAGAATTGGATTTCATCTATCAACGTACAGTATTCATGTTTCGTTGCAAGTGGTACAATACTGATCCGAAAGGAAAAAGAATAGTGGTTAATAATAATTTGACATCACTTGACATTACATCTAATTGGTATGCTGAAGATCCATTTATTTTGGCCACACAAGCTCAACAAGTTTTTTATCTACATGATTGGAGTCGAGGAAAGAATTGGATGGTTGTACAAAAGGTAAATCATAGGAACATATATGATATAATTGAGCATGATGATGATGAAGAGATGGTGAACGATGATATCTTTCAAGAGGAAGAATCTAGTGAGTTATCGCATTTTCAGCCAACGGAAGAAGTAGTCGACACGTCTTTATTGGTTCGGCAAAATGAAGAACCAATAAGTTTGCCTCATGAGTTGGTGGTTAAATTACGTAGTGAACAAGCATTTCTTAATGATCGAGAACAGAACTTGGAAGATATTGAGGATTATGATGACGACGGTAGATTTTTCACTATCGATGAAGTAACTTTAGAATCTGAGACTGATGACGACTCTGATGACCCAGATCTTGATGACGATGATGATGATGATGCATGATTTTTTATTACAGTTCTTACATGGCTCCTGGTAGGCGAAGGGGTAAGGGTGGACGAAGAGGACGAGTTGGAGGACAAACAAAGCCTATTGCTGCCCTCACTACATCAGATTCTGGTTTGTTGCATTTAAATTTATTGTTGATTTTATGATTTTTTCAACACTTATCTTTGGTGCTTATATGCATATTCATTTTTATATAGGAGAACATATTGGAGGACAGACAGAGCCTATTGCTGCCCCCATTACATCACATTCTGGTTTTTACTAAGCTAGATTTATTGTTGATTTCATTATTTTGCCAACATTTATCTTTGGTGCTTATATGCATATTCATTTTTATATAGGAGGGCAGGTTGGAGGACATATAGAGCCTATGGTTGACCCCACTACATTTCTGTCAGTGGAGCCTATTACAGTCCCATCTCCATCAGTTGTCGCACACTCTGGTTTGCCAACTATCACAATCTGATTTGTTGCATTTAGATTTATTGTTGATTCTATTATGAGCTTATTTACTTATAATGTTAGGTTTCATGTAATAAATTTCCAAGTATAACAAAGTCAGTTTCTGTTTCTAAGAAATTAAGATTTGAGTCATGATTAGATTAAAGTATCACAAAGTTAGAATTCAATTAGTTTCTATGTCTAACATCTTTAGCTACAGATGTGGATGTGCATACCTCATCTCGATCAACAGCTGCAGATGTGGATGTGGATGCACCTGAAGGTTCAAATAGACGCGGGAGTACTTATGGACAATGTGCTCGAAAGCTGAAGAAACATGTTAAGGGAAAATTGACTGTGGAGTTCAATTTTACTCTTATGCAAGCTATTTGTGACAACGCAGAAATGTTTAATAATGAAATTGGGTACATTGTACGTAAAAATTGCAGCTTTCAATATAAGGAGTGGAGATGTGTACCTTCAATAGTTAGGGCACCGCTTCGTCACAAACTTCTTGTAAGTAAATCATCATTTTATTACTTTTACTTTGTATATTTATATGTTTTCTTATTCCTAATATTGTATGACTTGTTTTCTTTTTTAGACTGTTTTTGATATCAACATTGAGGATAGAAATGTCCAAAAGGTCATCGATAAACAAATGCAACGAGCTTGGAGAGGCCACAAATATAAACTACATGCTTACTTCAAAGAAATTGGAGGAGAGGAAGATCTAATTAAGGCCAAGAGTAAGCGCCACGAGGAAGTGAGCCAAGAGGATTGGGATTACCTTTGTGATCTTTGGACAAATCCTATTTTTATGGTAATGCTTATAATTGTTTTTAGGATTTCTCTTTCTTATTAATGAAAATATATATTTATTAGTGAATTGTTAATTTGAAAAGGAATGAGCACAGAAGAATGCCGACTCTCGTGCAAAACGAAAGTGGGAATCTAGAAATGGTTCAAGAAGTACAGCGCGTCATCACGTTATTCGTGGAGCTAACTTAGATGCCTCGATAGGACATATTGAGACTTGGCATCTTCGACATTGGCATTTCGAACACGGTTGGTCATCTCCAGAGTTAGAGGCTAAATATGTAAGTATATTATTTTTTTCCTAAGTTAAAATAGTTAGAATACATAGAATGTTATCAAATTTAGGTAAATGAGAACTACACTCTTGGAATCATCTAGAGTAGATTGGAAATTGACATATATCTTACATTTGATACCTTCATCATCCCTTTAGTTGACACATGAAGATATTTTTAATTACTAATTAAAAACATTGGCATAATTGAATATATACCCTATAAATTTAACTGCTTTACATTGGCATAATTGAGACTATATTTTTAGTTTAAAAATAGTTGATTAAGAATATGTTGCATTTTTTTACAGGAACAAATGATGCAGCTAAGGCAAGATAATCCTCCAGATAAAATGACTAATAAGGATATTTTAGAAAAGGTCCTTGGACGACAATCTGTTCGATTGTTTGGTTGGGGGCGATCTCCTAGTACTTCTGGGACAACATGCACTAGTGAGGAGTCCAGTCGTCCAACCTACAATGAATTGGTAGAAGATTTGAACCAATACAAGTCTCTTTTTCGAGAGCTCCAGGGAGATGTAAACATGCTGCGGCAAGTTTTAATTGAGAAGAATATTATGCCTCCTCCATCCACTCCACATGTACCATCGAATCATAGTTCAGGACGATCTCGCCTCGACCATTCCCGTCTCGATCCATCCAGCTCCAGCCACTCCCTCCATTCTACTGAACAAGAGTTTGGCGACGAGATTTAATAATTTGTTTTATGTTTTTCTTTTTTCATATATGTTTGAACTTTTTATGTGACTTCATGATTTTATGCTTATTTTGTGACTTTATGACTTTTTTGGTGCGTATATATTTGAACTACATTGTAATAGATGTTTCAACAATTGAAATTTTAAATATACAATTTTAATTTTGTCCACACATAATATGTTTTTTAGCCACACATATAAAAATTATCCTCTCATATAGAAATTATTTTTTATATTATTGCCTACACATAATATATTTATTACCCACATTATAATTTTTTTTTTACCCACACATATTCTAAAATTTTTTAAATTATTATCCACACATAATATTTTTTTTACCTACACATAATGTTTTTTACCCACAAATGAAAATTATTTTTTATATTATTACTCACACATAATCTTAACTTTACCTACACATAAACAAATACATGTGTCATGCCATATCATTATCCAATTAAAGCCACATCATCATCCATGTCATCAGCCACATCATCAGCCACGTCACTAGCCACGTCATTAGCCACATCATCAGCCACGTCACAATTTCAACTTCTCGATATAAAAATACCTACACATACAAAAATATTTACCTACATATATATGTGTGGGTAATATCTTAAGTTTTGCCCACACATAAATATATGTGTGGGTAAAAGTTATTTTCTACCATCTATTACCCACACATCTTGACATTTGCATTATGTGTAAGGAAAAATTATAGTTGACACATAAGGTAATTTTTACCCACATTTACGTGTGTGGGTAAAACCCTCAAATTCTTGTAGTGTGGCCGGTGTATTAATGGAAGGAGTTAATGTTGAAGAAATTTGTCATGTTGTTTTAGAAATGAGAGAAAAATGGTTACGTTATTATCAATTTATTCTTGAAATTTTTCTTGTTACTATGGTATTTGATCCTAGGTGTAAATTTGATGGTTTAATTGAGTGTTTGTCTAACTATTATTCGTTGTTAGGATTAGAAAATAATGAAGAAATTGATGTGAATATTATAATTTCTAAGGTTAGAACTTTATGCAATCAATTATATGAAGCATATGTTATTGCTCCTAGTAGTGAAGAATCATTTCCATCCATGGCTTCGCATTCCTCTTCCTCCCAACCAATGAAATAGGGTCATAAATTTTTAGATCAAAGGAGGAAAAAACCTAGATCGAGCTCACATTCGGAGCTCGAAACTTATCTAACCACAGTTTTTGAGTTTGGTGATGATACAGGTTTAAATTTTGAAATTTTGGAGTGGTGGAAAAGGCACAATGAGACATTTCCAACTCTTGCAATTATTGCAAGTCAACTTCTTGCAGTTCCAGCTTCAACTGTAGCCGTTGAACAAACATTCAGTAGTGGAGGCAACATTTTGGACGAAAGAAGATCAAGATTGGCTCTAGAATCATTGGAAGCTCAAGTTTGCCTCGATAATTGGGAAAGAGCTAACATGCGACGTCAAGAAGAACTTATCCATTCATCATCATCTGACGAATGGGTTAATGATGGTTCAACAACGGCGACTTCCGACTCCAATGAAGATGCGTAGGATCCAAGTCCATTTTTTATTTTTTTTCACATTCGTAAAAATTAATTACTTGTATTACATTTTTGTTGTAATTATTTTTTAATGAAATTAAGTCTAATTCTATTTTTTATTTTTTATTTTTCACATTTGTAAAAATTAATTACTTGTATTGTATTACATACTTGTTTAGTTGTTTTAATTATTTTTAATGAAATTATTACTTATATTTCTTCAATTTTTAGTAGTGTTTTTTATTAAAAATATGGTTGAGAATATCTATATTTACAATTACATTTAACAATTAAAAATCGAAACCAAACCGAACCGAACAACGGAACAAGGACCAAAATTGAATACAACAATATTTAAAAAAAATTAAAAAAATTCGGTTTGAACCGGAACCGGAACCGTTGACCGAACCGGCTCAAACCGTTGACCGAACCGGTGCAAACCGTTGACCGAACCGGCACGAACCGGAACCGGAACCGAACCGTCCCAAACTGCCCTTGGGCGGTTCGGTTCAGGTTCAAAGATTTCTTGAACCAGAACCGGCGGTTCATGAACCAGAACCGGCGGTTCATGAACCGTGGCCATGTCTACTTCTAGCTATCTTCTATCTTATAGATCTAGAAACCCCTTTGGGAAGTTAGACTTAGCTCGCCGAAAGCCCATCTAAAGGCCCCTCCCATACTACACACTATACAATTCCTCGGAGCCCAACTTACTTAAAGGTTTTCTCCTTTTTTTGAAGCCCTTATGCAACTTTAAGTCTCTCTAGAAGCCCTAATCAATCAAAGACTTGGACTTTCTTTCGGGGCCAGTCTTTTGCAGATCCCTTCGGGTGGCCCCCTCAGGTAACTTTATTGAGAGCCTTCTTGCTCTCTCCTACTTTCTTGGATAGTAGATCGAGCCCTTCCTAACTGTTTGCTTACTATTGATGTTCCTTGGACATACCTAACCTTCCTTGCCACCGTCCTATTAACTGTTTGTGTTGAGTTTTCAAAAACAAACAAGTTTTAATTGTTATATTTCGACAACAACATATATGAATATAAAATACACTTCTTGCTAATATAATGGAATATATAGATATATATATATGTATATTGACATATGTATGTGTTATATAACTCTTAAAATTCATATTAGATTTTTAGTCTTTCACATAGAACATAATCTAATTGGGTATGTAAGATCTAATCTTACTAGGGTTGTGAGTTGTAACCTATAAATAGACAATCTTTAATTTATTTGTAAATGCACCACCTGAATAATATATGAAATGTTATAATTGAATTATTGTGATTTTGTGTCTCAAGTGTGTGAAAGTCCCTTAGCGAAGTAAACAAAGTCCCTAGGGTGTTCGACCATTATTTGGCTTAGAAAGTGTTGTGATTGTGGTCATCGATTAAATAACTAGAGTTCTTGAGATGTGAGTTACCAATTATTTAGAGTTCCGATGTTTGAAAAGGGTTTTATATTATCTTTATGCAAAATTATTTGATTTTTGGATTATTATTCCCTTCTGATGAGATCGTAGATATAGGTGGCCGAATTATGTTAATTGTTTGTATTATATTTTTTCTTGATTTTTGTGTGTGGTTTACGTGATTCAATTTTAACAATATGTATGTATTTGTATATTCACGTATGTATGTATATATGTATGTAGTATATGTTGCACGTAATATGCTATTTAATACTCAAAACAAAACACACAAAAGAAAGAAGGTTAAAAAAATATCAAAATCTGCAATATTTGGATCTTCCTTAGGTGAACTATTGGTGGGTATTAATATATCAAAGGAATACGAGAAAATTAACGTGTTTTGACTAAATACTGTATTTTTCTCTCCAATATTTTTATGGTAATTCTTAATGAGGTAAACAACAGAGTGACCTAAGTTTAGGATTTATTTAATGGGTTCTCGTATTAAATTGCCTAATAACTTAAAGACTCTTTACACTTTTTTATTTCACATAAATAAATGTTGAGATAGACCTAAACTCAAAAACCTAATTAGATAATTTCAAGTGGACTTTATTGGTTTGATCAACTCATTTTTCATCACAACCTAAAATTCCAATTAGTATAGCCCTTTTAATATTTTTATTAAAATTTAGTTAATAAAATGATTCTTGAGTTGAATAAACTTTAGTGACTACATATTTAAAATATGTTAGTCTTGAACCTCATTCAAAAAAATATTTAACATTGAATCATGAGAATCATCACATATTTAGGCAATGTGAGACTCTCATTATCACAATAGTAAAGTCTCAATAAGAAATGACATTTAACCCTATGTACAGGGTTGGAGCCAAGAATTTTAAGTAGGGTGGGTAAAAATAAATAATATCAAAAAGGTTAAAAGAAATTAAATTATTTAATTTTATTTTTTAATTATCAGATTAATAAATTTTACGACCGTTGTTAATCGTTGTAAATGTTAATTTAATTTAATTTTTCACCCATTTAAATTATTTTATATATTTAGAATTTAAATAAATATATTTGATTGATGAAAATAATATCTTGGGAAATACCTTCATTTCTCTAAACCCATTCCTAGTAGTTGTATTTATTGATAATATACTAGTGTACTTTTTGAATAGGGAGACACATGAAAAATATCGAAGATAATGTTGAGAACTCTTTGGGAGTATCACAATGGGTGTTATACAATGGATATAGATCATCCAAGGTCACTGCTCAACTCCCTTACCCCATTCGTCTAACATACCAAAAAATCTGTAAGATCCAATAATCGAAACTCCGTCGATCTAACCTTAAAATTTTGGCCGAACTAAATAATGCATATATACATAAATACTTTACGAATCTATGCTAAAATAAAGTTAATAAAACTAAAAAACTTATCTTGTTATAGATCAGGATTGATTTCACGGTGATAATGTGATCAAATTCAAGATCTAACGATCGAATTTTGCAAAATAGGTGATTTATAGAGCTTTCGTAGAAAAGATAGAGAAGAGTAACCGAGTAAGTGAGGTGGAGGAGACGCCAGTGACCGGTGGCAATGGGGGCGTCCGTGTCCTAGTATAGAAAGTGAGAAAGAGAGAGAGAGAGAGAGTATGAGGTTGGGTTGGGTGAGCGGTGCAGTGGGGTGGGGGTGATACTGATATTTAGAAAAAAATTTTAAAAAATTAAATTATATATATAATAACATTTTGAAAAAAAAAACAGGGTGGGCAAGTGAGGGGTGGGCTGGCGTGCTACTGATATTCAGAAAAAAAATGTAAAAAAATTAAATTATATATATATAATAACATTTTTTAAAAAAGTAGAGTGGGCAATTGCCCACCCTTGGCTGGGCATAGCTCTATGTATGACCAAAACCTTAGCCCTTTATGGTATGCTTCTAAAACAAAGAAACAGCGTATCTAAAAACTGTAATTGTTATCTTGAGATAAATTTTACTTTATGAGCTCATAACATAAAACATAATAATATACTGAAAAATAATGCACATCTATATGTTTGATAAACATCAGTTGTACATGATGGGTAAACAAAATATCAACTAAATATAACCATAGTAACAATAAATTGCATGTATCAACTCCCACTAACTAAATATATCAAAAAAAATAAAATTCTCCTGTTCTCGACATGCATATCAAAATCAACAAGCCTGAGCCCTTCGACTAATGGATCATCTAGCTGCTAGCATACAGTCAGTGTATTCATATTGAACATCACCATTGTCAACTCATTCCCTTAACTCGAACAACTTTAACTTTATATTCTTTCACCACTTGATGAATTCTATGTGTTCTTTGTAAAGAACATTGTTTAAACATTTTTACAATGAATCTTCATTGGCTTGGAGATGGAATCAATAACCTTCAGTCGTATGATAAAATTTCTTAGCCATTTAACATGAACGCTAACTTCATATGGCATGCAAGTAGCTCGGCTTGCATGTTGGATAAACCTACCAAAGATTACTTGAAACTCTTTCAAGAAATTGCAACACTTAGAAGCATAAAAATATAACATGTAAACCTTTTGTCATTTGAACGATCACCTAAATCTACATCTACATGACCTATAACCTCAAGGTGATCAACTTTTTATAGATTAACATATGATTTCTAGTTTTCTATAAATATCTCATCCCCTTTTTTGCAGCTACCCAATGTCCCTTTCCAAAGATTAGATAAATGCCTGCCAAGAACACTTATTTGTTACGAAATTGGTTCGACAATAAATTACAATCAAATCAATTAACCATACAAAAACACATAATTTTAAGTGAAAAGCTTATCAAATTGAAAAAAATCACGGGTAAAAAGAACAAAAATATCACTAAGTAGATAATTGTTAATATAAAAGTGATATTGTCACACGCTCTAACATTTCATGTAACCTGAACACCTATTTGTAGATCTAAAATTATTTATAAATATACACAGAAAATCATATTCTAATCAGAAGATGATTAACAAAGATATTTTTTCAGATGAAATAAACCCCACATAAAATCAAATTTGATAACATTATAATTACAGTCAAATTTAAAATCATAATCATGGCCAAATTAGGAAACCAATCACAAATAAATTAGAATTTTGAGTTACAATTATCACATTGTTGTATATGCAATATCAGATCTGATAGATATCTGTGTATATATTAAACTACCTACAATTATATGGAATTGTCTTCATTTTAGCTCTTTGGAGAATTTATTATCTAATCAAGAGGTTTTGGATAATCATATGACTAATAATTTTAGTCCTAAACCTAATAATGTTCTTTTCTGAAGAGAAAAAGTTTAACTAGAAAAATACATCAAATTCAAATAAGGTTATTGGTGGTAGTGCACAAGTAAAAAAACTTTATCAAGTGTTATAGATGTGCAGAGATTGGACACATAAAAAAAACTTCTTGTGTGAAGCTATCCAAAACAAACGCTAAAATGAAGAGGAAGAAGAAGATGAACTCAAATGGAAGAAATGTTTTACCATTGCAGTAGATGAAAGTAAAGATGTTTTTCCTCCTAAGTTGACACCAATTCAAACCCTTGTGTCAACTATAGTGATTACAAGAAACATTGGATCATTGATTATGGTTTCTCATATCATGTGATTTACAATGATTTACCATTTTTGGGGCTATGACAACATAATGGAGAATGAGCAGTCGTTATAACTGATAACTCAAACTCATTTGGTAGTAAAAAACAACATTCTAAAGATTGGTGTTGATAATAATGCAAAGGATGGCAGTGTCATGCTGAATGATATCTATCTTGTCCCAAGTTTGAAGAAAAATTTAGTTTCAGTTTCTCAAATTACTAATTTTGGAAAGTATATTTTGTTTGGGTCAAATTATAATGTGATACTTGATAATGTGAGAAATGTGGAAGTTGATGCTGTTCTTGTTGGTGAGAAGAAGCGTTCTTTGTTCTTGATGCCAACAAGTGAGGCTTATGTGAATAAGACAAGCTAAACTAACAATGCAACAATTTGACATGTTTTGTTGTGCTATTTAATTAGGCTACCAAATGTTGCTACAAATCTCCTCAAAGAAGTTATTGGATGGGATCATAATTCTGAAGAATGTACATGAAAATAGCCAAATTGGAATTGAATCCAGATTGAATAAAAACTGAAATGAAACTAAATTGCTTGATTTAGTTTTTTCCTATTCAAGTTCTTAAAAAATAGAGCCTTTTTTCTTTTTTTTTTTAATCAAAATTTAGACAAAAAACTTTGTTAGGTAAATGATTCAAGTTGAGTCTGTTAAAACTGGTATTAGCCGTTGGAGACTACAACTCCAACAGTTATCTCCTAAACTACTAACGCCTAATTGTAATTACCCTTGACATTGGAACTAACGGTTCACGTCTATAAATAAGAACAGAACGGGCAAAAGAGGGGCTAAGAAAGTGATACAGAAGTGGAAAAAAAAAAAAACAAGAAAATACCAAAAAAAAGTAGAAAATTCACCACCCAAATTAATTCTTGAGGGATACAGAAACTCACCACCCAAAGGAACTAGAATAATGCTACACGTCCAGAATGCCTTACAGAAAGTCTTACTCTCTCTCTCTCTCTCTCTCACTTTCTCTTTCTTTTCTCTCTCACTTTAGTACGACTAGTACAAGAACCCACTAGTCTTCAAACCACTCCGCAACGAAGGAATAGAGAGAGAATTGAAGAATTGAAGCAGCTCTCATCGGCGGCCGCGAATGTGATCAGCGGCGAGAACAGGGGAGGGAAATCCGGTAGAGGCTTTGCCAAATCTGTTGTTGGCTACAGACAATATTGAATTTGATTGATATCGGTTTCGTCTGAAATTTTTCTTTCTCGTTAATGATTTCTTTTGTTCTTTGGTCTGGTTTGGTTTGATTTTTCAGAGATTTTTCGGGGAAGTAAAGATTTCGTTTGTGTTTGGCAATGTACTATAGAAGTATTCTATACTTTTTGAGCTTCTTTAATGGTGATTTGGGTGTGGAGGAGAGAGTTTCTCTTTTAGTTTCTGTGCTTGTATTGATTGCTGGATTTGCAAAAGGATTGAAATGCCTGAATTTTCTCACTTTTCTATGAATTTATGGGGTGGGCAGTGGACTTTTAACTTAGCATTGGTGACATCATTTCAATTTTTTCAGTAAAATAATAAGACATCAATTTGTTTTTTAAGATCAAGAGATGCTACACGTTCCAAAAATGACTTCAATTTGCACCTTAAATTTCAAGACTACAATGATTAAGGATGAAGATCAAGAGATGGGTTTCAAACCATTGAATTGGAAAGCAGTTGCTGCAAATATGCCACAAACAGAGAAGGCAAAAACATAAGGTGGGTGCGGCAATTCAAAAGCTATCTTAAGGGCATCTTAGAACGATCCCCCATGCATCACTGGCTGAGTTTCAAAGTCTAATGATTGAGAGTAAAGGCTAATTACTTGGAAAATATGAAAAACATAAAAAATGACATAAAACATTAAATGAAGTTCTTAATTCTGTTGCAGAACCCCATGCAGACCCTTCCCTAGTAAATCATTCATGACTTTTTCTAGAAGACTCTGATTGACGAGCCGCTTGCTGCTTTGGAAAATAGACTCATAGAGCTTTCCAACCGTATATGGCTCGCATTTTTTGGCCTTGTAGATTGGTACAGTTTATTTGTAGAAGTTGACCTAGAACAGAGAATTTTGATAGCTCACTTCATCTTCAGTTATTTGCTGGAATTTTTGAGAATTTTTGAAAAACACTCGTGTCAGAAAGCTGTCGTGTATCAGTGTTCTCAAAAGTGTATAACATTGGAACTGAGAGACAAAAGAGAGCTGTGAGTGCTGCGTGCTTGGGGCATTTCGAGCTTGTACTCGGTGAGTTCTTGAAAGATACAGAGAGATTTTCTTGTTCATTTGTATTCTGTAATTCACCCGGTTGTTCTATTGGATTGACTAGGGGAAAACCCCTGTCATGATGTAGGATTCCATTTACGGAATTTGAACACGTAAAACCAGTGGTCTTATTGTGCGTGTGTTTCTTTTCTTTACTGTATTTTTTATCTTCTTGCTTTTGTATTCTTCCTGTTCAACGAGCTATTGGATGACAAAGACTCCACAAGTGGTATCAGAGCTGGTTAAAGGCTTCAAGATTCAAAGGGGTTCCGCGAAGTTTCAAAGCGAAGATCAAGAATAGAAAGGAGACGGGCTCTATGAGAATGGAGATAGAGAAATTTGATGGCCGCGGTGACTTCAACATGTGGTGCAAGAAGATGAGAGCCATACTCGTCTAACAGAAATGCGCCAAAGCCCTGAATGGAGAAAAAGATCTTCCCGCGACCATGACCCCTCAAGAAAAGCAAGACACACTCGAGATTGCCTATAGCCTATTGATCTTAAATTTGGCCGACAACGTCCTTCACCAAATTGATAAGGAGGACATCGCAGCAAAGGTTTGGCTTAAACTTGAATCTCTTTACATGACTAAGACATTGTCAAATAAAATCTACTTAAAAGAACAGCTTTTTGGTTTCAAAATGGATCCCTCAAAATCTTTAGAAGAAAACCTAGATGACTTTAAAGTAATCAGAATAGGCTTAGACAATATAGATGAGAAGATATCGGATGAAAACCAAGCCATCATTCTCTTAAACTCACTGAATAGCCAATGAACACACAGGGTTGAGATCGTGGTTCAAGTTTATGTGCGGTGTAGGGACGCAACCAAGGGTAGCAGAGACACCCATCGACGCGAAGGTTTTGATAATTAGGCATGTAACCAAAGAGTTTGTGGAATAGGGACTCATGATTAAGAGAAGGGGTGGGAACACGATTCATGAGATATGTGGAAGTTAGAAAGCTGAGAACTAGTGATTAAGAGACATGTTGGCATGATGGAGAAACGCCAAGCCAGTATTAACAATGAGACGATGACGGTGCTCATCAGTGCCTACTAGCTTAAGGAGTAGGGAGGGGATTTAAGATGCTGTATGCCATGCTGATTAAGTAGAGGAGTGAGGCTTTGAAATTCACCACCACCATCAGAGTAGAGGGTTTTTATTTTTGTGTGAAAGAAATTTTCTACTACTAATTTGAATTTTGCAAAAATAGTGGAAACCTCCGATTTTTTCTTCAGCAAATAAAGTCAGGTATACTTGGTGAAGTAGTCTACAAAAATGACATAGTACTTAAAGTTGTCAAAGGATAGGATAGCGGCTGGACCCCATACATCTGTGTACGCAACTTCAAGAGGTTTGTCACATGAAAGTGAGGAGGTACCAAACGGTAACTTGTGACTCTTATTACAAAGGCATGAATTACAGGAACCGAGACTAGAACCTGAATGAGGTAATGAAGTACTGGAGACAAGATGTTTGAGAATCCAGGAAGAGGGATGGCCGAGGCGGAGATGCCACTGCTGCATGGATGATTTGGAGATGGTAGAAAATCCTTGAGCTTAATTTATTGGTGGTAATGGAAGAGGGCCACTAGTAGAGATGCCCATTATTCAGTCCTTGTGCCAGCGATGCTCCCGTCCTCAAGTCCTTCACAACAAAACAATGAGGGAAAAATTCAATGGAGGTGTTATTTTGGTCATAAAATTGTGACACAGATAACAGGTTTTTGGAAATTTGGGGAGCACATATATAAAACATTATTTAGCTGAAAAATGGTTTGGGGAGTAACAAGCTGAGTGAAACCAGTGTAAGTGATAGGGATAGAATTACCATAACCAATGACAATATCATCATTACCACCATAGTTGGAGTGTATTGAAATTAAGATTCTGAAGATCAGATGTAATGTGGTGGGAAACACCAGAGTCAACGACCCAATTAGTGGTTGGAGCAGCCCCCGGATTGGACTATGTAAAATTAACCTGGGGAGTGGGGGTGTGGAGTGAGACTTGCAGGTTTTAGCACCATGTCCCAGTTTGTCACATAACTGGAAAACAATCCGTGGCCTTGTATTTTGAGTTTGGGTCCAGGACTGAGCGCTTGGTTGAGAATTGTTGGAGGCACGTCCTTCATATGGTGTTGACCTGTTATTAGAGTGGTCAATACGATTGTTGGACTGATATGACATACCTCCTTTAGGGTTGCCATGGAAGTTCCTATCTCGATTATTGGATTGGTGGCTGTGTTGAGTGTACTGTGCTCTGATGGGTGTAGCATCGTGCTTGGTAACACTCTTTTTGGATGTAATTTCATGATCAGGAAGCTTGTCATGGAGTTCCTCAAAGGAGGTGAGTGTCACGAGCTCTAATGGCAGCTGCAAGGTGGCGGAACTCAGGACCAAGACCTTGGAGAGTAGAGTGGATTAACTCGGCATCAGATAGTGGTAAACCTGCAAGGGTTAGAGTCTCAGAAATGCTCTCAACTATCTGCATGTAGTCAGCAATGCTTGTATTTTCAGTGCTGGTGTTGGCAAGAATCTCACAAAGTCCCATGATACGGGTGTGGGACTTGCTGGCATAGGTCTTCTCCAACCTAGACCATGCCTCCTCCGCTGCAATTGTTGCAGGCGTAATTAAGGGAACAATTGTCTCAGTAACGGAAGCAAGGATAGCGTGGTGGAGCAAGCTGTCCTGGCGCTTCCACAAGCGATGATCAGGATTGGGGTTGTTTCCAACAGTTGGAGGAGGACACGGATTAATGCCATCAACATAGCTGTCAAGGTCGTAACCATATAGTACGGATTGAAGTTGAGTCCTCCAAGAGGGATAGTTGACGGCTAGTGAGCTTAAGTGGGAGTTGAGTAGCGACATTGATTGCAATGACTTTGGAGGGTTGTTGGGTGATGGGGATGGTGGTTTCAGCTGGGGTGGGTGTTTGTAGTGGAGGAGGGACTCTCGGCCATGGTTTAGGAAGAAACAAAAGATGAGGATGGTCCTGTTTTGTACAAGATAGCTCTGATACCATAAAGAGGTTTGCAGAACTGTGCTGGAAAGATAATCTTATATTAATCCCATAGATATTTATACATGAGTTACAAAGGGATAGGACCTATAAAATAGGAAAAGATATACACGACTCTATCTAAACAGAAAATAAAGTCTTATCTAAAACAGAAAATAAATATACAAAATCCTATCTAAAACAGAAGTAAAGATAACTTGGTATTTCAATAGAGATTAAGGAAGTTGGAGACGTTGAGACTTTCATGCTATTAATTTGTATCCTGTACAATAATGTGAATGATATATTATATAACATATCATTTATATTATACAAAACTTCCTTTAAACATCATAAAATTTTTCAAAATAAATGGTGACAGTAAATAATGAGACAGTACCACAAAAAGTTGAAATCTTATAAGTAGCTAGCGAGGGAATTAATAAAAAGCTGAAGCATGTGAAGACGGGACCCACGCGTCAGCGTTTTTCTCTCCAACTTTGTTGAAAATGGGGGCATCCCCAACTTGGCCCCTGCTCTGCTCCTTTCTAACCTTAACAAGATAAAGGTGCTTCCTCTCCTGTCCTGTGGCTGTGAGATTATATAGATATATAGATAGATAGATAGATAGATAGATGCCTGCCAATATCCATCACATCAACTGCTGCTCTCTCACTCTCAACACTTGACTCCATCAGGAATCTGTCTATTATTTCATTAATTTTCTCTCAAGGAAAAACCCTTTATAGTATATATATATATAATAACTTATGATAAAAAAAATTAATACAATCATCCGTCTAAATTTTGTAATTCGAAGTTTTGTATACTAAGAATGCTGCTTGTATTTTATCCACTTAATGGTTTTTGTTAGGAAGGCTTGAAAGATGTGCGTGGTTGTGATATCATAAGAATCATGAAGTCTCGAATTAGTTAAATTGAATAGAAATACAATATTATTTTTATTTTTATTTTTTATAAAGTGATCAATCTCGTCTGTTTTTAAATATTTGTCATGTTATTATTTTAGAATAAGAATAGTAATTCTTTGAAATTATACCATTGTCTTCAAATAATTTTCATGTCAAGTAAGGATGGTTTCTAAAGACAGATTGAGGTGACTCATTTTGTTGGAGGGTGAAATCTCTCCTCCTTTGTTCTTTTTAAAAATTTTTGTCCTATATTCAACCTTCTTTGTTCTCTTTTAACATTTTTGTCCTTTATTCATCAGGGGTTCTTGACCGATGAACTGACTTGTTTTATGGATAAAAAATATCAATATTCTTTTAAATTAACACAAGCAGAATTAATCATTTGTTAATTTAGATGGTTTTGCAACCCTAATAAACCCAATGGCTCTTAGAGTTTCTTCCTAAAAGATGATTGTTCTGGCACATCCAAAATGCTTCATACCCATTAGGTATCTGCGTGTTTGTGTGTGTGTGTGTGTGTGAGTGAGTGAGTGAGAGAGAGAGAGAGAGAGAGAGAGAGCTAATCTTTTGCATGATAATGGCATCAAGGGTTAATAAACTGCCCCATATATTATATATATAAGTATATATAGCTAAGAAAAACATGGAATTTATCGCCCCAAGGCTTCATTTTCCTCTCCCTCCTAGAGAGCTAGCTAGCTAGGCAACCTCTTGATTCTTCTCCACAAGTCTCACTCCTTCTGCAGATCTAAGCACATTGGCCTGCTCGTACACACAGAATTAAAACCCCATGTAAACAACAACTCCATTAATTAACCCATCATTTTGGTTGCATTAACAATTAATTTTTATTAATTAATATGGAAGCTATGATCTAGCTAGAGCCTAGCTAGAAGCCTAGAGCAGGGATCATCTCACCTGATCATCAGTGATTTCGGCTGCAAAGCCATCGACAATGACCAAAGATGAAGTCTTCTTGTAAGTTCCAGGAGCCAAGGTGGTGGCCAGTAACTCATCGTGCTTCCTGCTCAAGTAGAGATCCAGCTCATTTGCCCCTCTCTTGGTTCTGATTATCAAGGCTCAAAGCTTCAACATCAATATGTTCATGGATGCATTAATTTATTCATCAGGCAAGAAGAAAATACACACACACACAGAGTAGTGTGAATATGATGATCATACGATAATGATGGAGAAATGAATTAAAGTGACCTGTTAGATCGAAGACGCTCATATTCGGCATCGTAGTTCATAAAGACGAAGTACAACTCAGTCTTCTTGCTCCCCATTTACACACACCCTCTCTCTCTCTCTCTCTCTCTCTCTCTCTGTGCTGCTCGTTCAGGAAGCCTATCCAATGAGTTATAGGGCAGGCTATTTATAGATGAAAGTTGCAAATGCCAACAATCATGTCATTTTTGAATTATTACATTCTCCCTTTTTTTTGGGAATAAAATATAATTTAAATATGTTATAATAATATATTTATTTATTTCTTATTATCATTGGTTAAAGTGAGCAATGAGCAGCCACTGATAGCGGGAGAACCATATAAATTTTAATTGTGTAGTCAATGTGACACGTAAATCACTAATGCACATATATATATATATATATATATATATTAGAGGGTGACATGTTATATATATATGTATATGAAAAATTATGAGAAATTATCCATGTTTTAGATAATATTTGTTAATCAAGATATAAGTCAAAAAAGATAACATATGAAAATTATTTAAAATTTTTATTATTTATAATGTGTTTGTTAAATTTATCTAATAATCATTGAAAAAGAAGTCACGAACTTCTTATTTAATATTTTTAAGATATACTTATCTCTCCTTCCTCAAGATAATCATATTTCGGATATTACAGATAAGAAAAAATAACACATATATCCTCTAGTGCATTTTAAAATAATTAACAAACAATTTGATAAAATTTTTAAAATACTTCATATCCTTTATCTTAATCATTTTATATTTTGATTTGAAAATCATTCTAACCTTATTTTAATATAATATTATCTTATTCATTTTAACATACAATACCTTTGTTCACTTTAACCAACTTCATATATTAATTTTTCTTTTTTTAACCATTGTGCCAATTGATATGGTATATTCTTTACAACATAATGAATATATAAACATATTGGAGAAATGGTTGAAATATTTTTACCTTATTATAAATTGTGTCAATGGAAAGGAGTTCAAAATTATGGAAGTGTATAATCTTCGTTGATTATTTATGATATTTATATTTAGTTTTTAATATATAAATGTCACATTAATATAAATTATTAAAAATGTAATAAACAAATGTTCCAATAACATTTAATATAGATGAATGGAAAGTCCAATGGCAATTAAAACTATACAATAAATGCCTCAGATTGCGATCCTGATTGGTCGTCAGGCCATTAAGCAATTGAGTTGACTATTCTGCATTCATGCACGATATCTACTTAAAGTCTTCTATTTGCATATAATAATAGCATTAAAATGGTACTTTGTTGCTCTAAGTCCAAGGTGCTATATATATATATATATTATGATTTTGGTGTCCGTACTTTGCTCAAATAATTATGAAAAAATCGGCCTTCTCTCTTGGTTTATCATTTGAATAAATCTAAATATAATCACAATCTATATATATTCGAAGTAAATTTTTTAAAAATAACTATTCTCCTTATAGACCTCAATTTTACGTCGTGCAGACGGAATTTTCACAAGAGTGACATGATGCACTATGATCTTACTATGAGCGATTTATCTTTTAGCAATAATTCTCTCTTTCAATAATTCTTTTAGCAATAATTCTCTCTTTCAAGACACTACAAAAAGTCGAACTCTCAATGTTTATGTTATTTTTCTTATATTTTACTGTTATGCTATGCTCGTAAAGGCTGGAGGTGCTATATTTTAATATCGGACTCGAACCAACGGAGGCTTAAAAAAAATTAACTCTACATTTGTTCTCTTCTTAACAAAATTAAAAATAAATACAGAAAACCTAGTACTCTTAAGTGTTTGTTTATTTGCAAAAAAACTCTCCAATCTTGTAAGGTATTTAGGCCATTGATAGATCATTCTGTTGAGTTCAGAGACAATTTTTTTATAAGGTAATTATATGGTTAGTGATTAAATGATATAAAAAATTTAAATTCTCTCATCTGTAACATAAAATGTTAGTCACTATTTATTAGTTATTTTATTTTTTTTATAATATCAAATATCTAGACCTTTAACCTAACTAATTTTCATAGCCCAACTAAATCGTCTCGTCCACATGAAGTAGAAAAACCTCTATAATAACCAGAGCTGTACAATAGCTAGAAAAGAGGCAATTAATGCTTGCAAACCCTATCACAATATCATATCTACCACATGTGGTACATAAAGTTACCACTCCACCACGCATCATAACAAACAAATATGACTTTTTCTCTCAAAATACAGGTCTAATACTTGAGTTATAATAAGTTAAAATTCATATTAATAGATCGTGATTTTGATTTTTTGTCGTACGTAGTGAAATAAAATCTTTACTTGTAATTTATTTTTTCTGTCAAAATTAAAAATATGAATAATATGAGACTATATAAAAATGATAATTCTAAATAAACACGACTCTTTTGAGAATTTAGCTAAAAGATACCTTTCACGTGCTCTGAAGAGAACTCTAACTTAAATCAAATATTCTAAAATTATGGCAAAGACCAACTTAAGTAATTCAAAAAGTTATTTTAAAGTAGTTGTTTGAGTGCCATTGTTTGGTGGGTTGAGGCACCACTCATTGGAAGACAAAGAACCAATAGATGTGCCCTCTATATTCATCCCACGTGATGTGGTCAATCGTCAACCGGCTAAAAGATGAAAACCGCATTGATGTGCCGGCAACTTTGACTTTTCTTTTTCTATTTTGATTTTTAGAGTTTAGAGACTTGTTTGGTGGTCCTCGAAACTCATTTGAATTGTCAAATTTTTTAATTGATTTAACAAATGTTAAAAGTTAAATATTAAATTGTAACAAATTATTTAAAATATAATAAATTTGAGAAAGTTACTAAATTTGGTGGTGTCCGAAATTCAAATTAGGGGTTAAACCTTAATTGATTTAATAAGTTTTCAAAATAAAAAAATATTAAATATTAATTACTAATGTTGTGTCCAAGAAAATTGGTTCAAGTCAAAGATAAGGCTTAAAGAAAAGAAGGTTGAGGACGGAAGTTCAGGACACCTTATCAACAAAATAATTCCTAAGAGATTCTCTTAGACACCCATTTTGGGTGGCCTTTGGAGACCCCTTCCAGAATCTTGAAGAGATTCTCTTTGAGTACTTTTAGGGTGTATTTGATTGTAAGAGTGATATTTGATTGAAAAAAATAAATTTTAAAGAATTAAAGGCATGTTTGATTGGTTATTTTTTTCATGAAAAATGATCATTTTCTATCTAAATTCTAACTTTTAGAGTGTTTGACGTTCCCTCTTGATGATCTTTGTTTCGGGTACGAACAATCCGTTCCTACTTGAGAATTTCCTCGACGATCTGCCTGGGACCTTAGAGTGATCTATGAGGCACAATCTTGTCTATGTGAGGCACGATATTGTCCCTTTGGGGCACCCTCTTGTAGGTCCACAACTTTCCCTGCTTTTCTTTGCTTGGTCGTGTATCTATTTTCAAAGGGAATCAAGCGAGAAAGTGGCCCTTGGCATAGTTGGGACTACCTGTCTTTCCATGAGGCCAAGTGTCTTATTGAGGAAGGTAACTGAACAGTGGAAAAGAGATCCTGTAAGAAGCTTGACATGCCCTCTAGCACCTTTGAATTCTCTTTATGTCTCATTTTCAACTCATTATAACTCATTTTGAGCTCTTTGTATTCTGCCAGAAAAAACGTCTGCCCAAGAGGACCTTTCCATTGACTAGATGCCAAGAGGGCTTGCCCAAAGGAATTATTGCCCGAAAGGACAGAGGGATATTCTTTCCGGGTCCCAAAGCACCTCTTTGGGGAAGCATGAAAATTCAGCCAATTTCCCCAAAGAAGCAGCGCGGAAGAGTTCTATGGGGGGATCTCTTTGAGCTTCAAGAAAATGTCTTCGGGCTTCAAGGGCTAACTGGGGGGGGGGGGGGGGTGTCTCTAACACGCTCGCACCTTGCATTCGCCATTGAGTTTGACGTTTTGCTCATTTCCTACAAATAATTCCAAATTATTGTTGTTGGACTACAATAATTAACATTTATTTATTTTAGAAGAACTCAATAAGAAGTCGGTAGGGCCAAGCAAAGGATGCAAGGCCTATCCAACAGAAGCCAATATAGCCGCAAGAGTGCTCAATTTGCTCTTTGTGAGAACAAGAAAATATCCCCAAAAAAGTGTCACCGAAGGAATGGTTTGCCAAATAAAAAGCAGTTATAAAGCATGTGAGAATTTCTTCGCGCAAGTCCTTTGATGTTTAAGTTAAAATTATGATGAAGTCTAGAATACACTATATAGTGTGGATGCAATATGCAATTGGCGCGGAAAAAAGGTGTAGTAGGTTGTCTTAAAAAATAAGGATTTTCCAAAAAAAAAAGTTGTGAAAAAGTCATTCAGTTTACTTGAAGAGTCTAGAAGATGAAAAGTATCCGTAAACACAAAATACCAAGGGGTATTTATGCGTATCAGTCGGCAACTAAGACATATGACATGCACGTGCGACGGATAAGTGACTTCTCAAATTACGGGTCATACGATTTTCTTGGGATTAAGCTCGAAAAGACCTTGGTGAGAATCCTTTCCCTTCAAGACCCTCAAAGGAATGGCTCTTTAGAGGAAAGAGGTTCGAAAAAGGGCAGGTCACATTGTGCAGAACAACATGAGGTAAAGTAATGCGAGAGAAAGGTGATTTCCTTAAAGACTTGCCCAGAAAGATTGCTCGTCTAGGTATACATGTGGAACAAATTTTTAGGGTCAATTCAGGATAAGGCTTCTCCCTAGAACGATTGCTTTTCCTTTCCAAGACGCCTGCCAGAGACTTTTTTGGGAAAACTGCCCTAGGGGTAGGTTATAACTAGTGTAATTTATAAAAAATAATAAATATATCAAATATCACTAATTTTGGACACAAAATTTGAGCAAACTATATCAAATTGGCTTAAACTCAATAGGAGGCTTCATAAATAACATAAAGATGAAATTGTATGGCCCAATGTTGCTAGAAATAAGGATTAAAAGTTATTTGAACTTAAAATTGATTAAAATACATTATGAGTGAATCAAGTAGCCTGCTTCCGACCTAGGTAAAATTTGATCAGGATCAAATTGAGACAAATTGAAAAATTGGTACCAAAATAGACATATTCAAGAGCACGGGGATGATCTCTAGTTTCAATATCAATGGTTGGATCGAAAATAATTGAGATTGAAAAATTAAGAAAAATAAATTATGAGAATTAATGAACAGTTTAAAATATGACTTTTAGACTCAAATTTCAAGCAAATGAGTATGAAATCGGCCGGACGATTTGATGGGCCTTACAGAGGAAGGAGGGAAAAATGTTACTTTAGGTGTGTATTTTTGACCCTTGACACCAATACGGAATTGGGGAAATTGAGGTAATCGTCACAAAACATCCTCGAAATCTTGCTGAGATTTCCAAATTCTGGTCGGGATTTGTGGAGAATCAATGAAGAACTGAAATTCGGAAAAAAAAAATGGCGAGGATTGACGCATTTTCCAGTGATAAATCGGTCTTGACACGCAGCAAATTAAGATGGAAGACGTTGGCTATGTAACCGGTGGTTTTCCGAGATCGAGACAAGCGAGAGGGTGAAGAAAAGAGGAAATCTGGAGATTTTGGTGGTCGGAGGAGAAAGAATCGACGGAAAAAAAAAAAAAACAAGCGCCGGCGAACTGGTGCGGCGGCGGCTGGGAAAATCTGCAGCTATTTCCAGTGACGAGAAGTGGCGGAGGTGGCCGGTGACGGTCCTGCAATGACCGGCAGTGAGTTCCAACAACACTAGCAGCGGCGGAAGGAGCGCCAACGGCTCACCGACGGCGAGGAGCAGAACGAAGAAAATTACTTATATTATTCTATCTTTTAAAACATAATTATTTAATAAGTAATGTTAGGAGTGATAATTAATGATGGTATAATCACTCATGTGTCACATTTTTATTGGAGGAGGTGTTACGTAGATAAGATGGTGACATGTGGTCTTCTAGATTACACGAAAATCTGATATGAAACGGAAACAGACATTCATCTAAAAAAATATACATAAATAAGGTTTGAAACGTTTTGAAAATAGGAAAACAACTCCTCCAAGCCATTTACGTGTAACCTTGATAGTCTTTTTAATCTCCTCTAATGAGGAGATACCATATCACTAATGACACCATTGTCATCGATAATGACTTCTAACATTATTCTTATTTGATGCACTTAATTTTTTTTAAAGTAATAAATTAAAAATAATTATTTTATTTATTTAATTTTTTAAAGCATATACTTTGGAGGCACTTAATTTTATACTTTTGAATTAAATCTAATCTATAAACTAAAAAATCTGGACCCCAAACCAACCACCCTACTAAAAAGATGAAGCCAAACTAATAAGCCTGCTGCAGAAGAGGGCGTGGGCCCCATGCACGTAGAGCCCGCACAAGCCCCATCACGCCCCTCTTATTGACGGGCAACATAACAAGTGCCCACTAGTGGACAATATAACAGGTCTTACCAAACTAAATCAATCACAATGATTCTCTTGGATTCTCAAGTCTACTTATACTCAGAGACACCCCTAAAAGAAAATTCTTTTAGAGCTAAATTAAAATGCTTGAATCTTATAAATAATTGATAAAAGGTGAAGGCTTGAAGCATTAAGAGATTCCATTTATAGTTCTTATTAATAGATGTTGGAGACTCATATGGATTTGATGTCGACTCTTTTCAATCTGAAAGTAACATCAAATCAAAATAATGCATTTAATGTAAAATAAACAAATAGACAAATTGATGTTAACGAGCTGTTATAAACAAGAATTTGTATCATACGAGGCAATTAGTAAAATTCAACAAGTCTCTATCAAATGATCAACCTATAACAAGAAAGAATCTGATAGTATTTTTGCTTGGAGCGACTCTATATGTATCCAAGACAAAAATGCTTCTACTTGGAGTATTTTTGATCTTATCTCCTTGCCATATGGCCAATCTTTGCTCATGTGTCATGCCAATTGTAATATTTCAAGAATTCAGACAAGAGTAGTATATATTGAGGATAAATAAGAAATGAAATAATATTAATTGGATATCTTTTAGATTGAATGCAGGTAAAAAACTTCAAGGTTAAACGTGCTTGACTTAAGAAAATTTAAGGATGGGTGACCTTCTTGGGAAGTTTACATAGGCCCATTAGTGTAAGTTGTTCCGATCTTTCCTATCACTCGATACGAGATGTTACAGGTGGTATCAGAGCTGACCCTTGGAGAAGACTATCCAATGAGGGAGAGAAGTGATGCCGGGGCGCTAGACTTGATCAAGGAGCGGCTCCTGACAGGCTTCTACGCAGCTTTCAAAGGGGAGAAGGTCTGAGACTAGTTGTAAGGTCGCATGACGAGGACGTTATGTGCTCAAGAGAAGGAGAATGTAATATCCTAAGAGTCCAGAGAAGAGTAGTATATATTGAGGATAAGTAAGGAATGAAACAATACTAGTTAGATATCTTTTGGACTGAATGCAGGTAAAGAACTTTAGGGTTAAACGTGCTTGACCTGGGGAAATCCAAAGATGGGTGACCCCTTGGGAAGTTCATGTAGGCCTATCAGTGTAAGTTGTTATGATCCTTCCTATCGCTCGATGCGGGATGTTACACCAATATATACTAATTTGGTTAATAGTTTGAAATAATTAGTCTTTTAAATGGAGTTTGTAATTTTATTACATATTAACTAATGATTATATATTAAAAATATATTCTACATTTGCGAAGAAAAAAAGAAACAATATGAATCGATGTGACTCGTAATAAAAAATATTAATATTATTTTTTTGTTTTATATTTCTATGTTATATATATTTATATTTAGAGAAGTGGGTCGTGCTAAATAAAATAAAATATATAAAGGGTGACCATTAGCAATTAAATAGAGTGTGAAAGAAAAATAATGTATCAAACAGGTCAAAAGACCTTAGCTAGGGCATTAGCCCAAGCATTACAAACCCAAATTAGGAAATAAGTTTAAATTAAGAAATAACTTATTTAATTGTTTTTAAGTAAGATATATATAAAAATATTTTTGGAAAAATAAAAAGTTTATTTCAATAGGAAAAGCAGAACTTATAAGACCACTAGATCTAAGCAATTGTTTATTTCAATTTTATAAGGAATTTTTAATTTTGTGATTAAATACAAAATTTATTGTAAAAATTAAAAATTCATTATAAAATTGGAACAAAACTAAAAGTGCTTTTACATAATTACCCTTTGAAAAAAAAGAAAATGAAAAAAAGAAACTGACATCATCTGTATCTTTCTTTCATTGTTTGAATTTATGGCCCAATATTTTCTTTTATATTCTTTGCCCTAACGGTTAATATAACACAATCAATATATATTATAGAGACGAATAATATTAGGAGTTATAACTGATCGTCATTAGTTATGTGACGTTTCCTAATTGAAAGAGACTACGAAGATCATGCGTCATTGTTTCTTTACTTAACACATCTTCCAATAAAGATGTGACACATCATTATTAGTGATAATTCTTAATATTATTCTAAATCCATTTATGACCCATTATACCAAAAAGGGACATAATCAGTGCTAAAGTTTCCTACTTTGTACAAGTTGTAAATTTGAAAACTTTTTAATCACAAAAAAATAACTATTATTACGGAGACTCGCACTCAAAACACTTCTATGTCGATTCCTAATTTACTAATAGCATACATTCCCCAAGTCAAAGAGTAGGCGATCTATGGAAGGCCTAGCCTCAGGGGATGGATCGGTGCAAGCCAATGCAACCTCGAAAACCTTCATGGCTTCCTCTCTTCCTTTCCCTTCCACTGGAGCCTCAAGAAGATCAAACTTCCCCCTTCTAATCTCTACTCTCTCCTCTTTGCTGCATCTTTTCATAGACTCAATCCCTCCAAGCAAGTCCAACATTATGACCCCAAAGTTGTAGATGTCGTTCTCCTGGGAGAGGGCGGTGGCGCAAGGCGCGGGTTGGGGGGGCCGAGGGGGCGGCTTGAGCTGCCAGCTGGTGTCGGAAACTTCCAGGCTCTCAGCCAGATGGGCGAGGCCGTAGTCGGAGAGGCAGGCGGTGAAGTCGACGTTGATGAGGACGTTGGAGGGCTTGATGTTGCCATGGACGTTCATGGGGAGGCGCTTGTCTTGGCCTGGAGACTGGGTATGGATGAAGGCAATGGCCAGGGATATGTTGAGGATTATGGTCAGCCTCTGATTCCAACCCAGAGCTGTGTGCCCATGTTTTCTGGCACCTAAAACATTAGCATATATTCATTTTTCGTGAAGTTTTATGGTAAGTGTACATCATTTTTGCATAAATTTATGCACAATATATATGACAATATATATATATACATCCATAAATTAAAGCTTTGAAGTATGAGCAACTTGAATGAGATTGTTCATATTTCTCTTTCTATGAATATGTTGAAGAGCTACGTACATCAATATAATAACTATTATTTAAGTTATAGACAAAGACAAATTGGACAAGGACAAGTGAAGAAACCAGCAAAAAAAATGATGAATTGGGGCATACCATCAAGCAAGTCGGCGAGGCTTCCCATGGGATAGTAATCGGAGACGACGAACTTCATCCTCTTGGCATACATGTACGCCCTCACTGGCACCAGATATTGGCAACGCCGGCTCGCCAGCGCCAGCCTCTGGATGCTCCGCCCGAACTCGCCTCTACGAACGCTCACCTTCCGGAACCTCTTCACCGCGCAAACCCTACCGCCGTCTAGCACCACCTTCTCCGTCATCCCCAGCAGGCCCTCGCCGATCATCCCGACCGACGACCTCAACACCTCCCTCAGCGTCAAGTACGACGCCTCGCCGCCGGCATCCCGGTCATGCCCGTCGCAGAAGATCAAGGGCACGTCGATGTCCATGAAGCCGAAGATGCAGTCCTCGTACTCATGAATGGACACTGATCTGTGGCTCTGCTGCTCATCGTTTCTGGGGCTCTGCTTGTGGCTGCTGGGCTTCGTGAAGGCTCTGGACAGCATCTTTGGAGAGTGGTTGAGGAGAGATAATCTAGGCGAGTTTATAGATGGAGCTTGATTCAATGGATTCTTAGGTCTCATCGAATATATGCATGCAGATTAAGGAATTTGTTTTTTGTAAGCATTCGGGTCCGCAAGATCCCAAGACGGATCCATTGAAATACTCTTCATTGAATATTGGTGGCACCATCACTTCCTTAAATTTTAATTAATTATTATTTGATATATGTATGTATATATATATGGCAATGATAATGGGGTAAACTTCGGTGAATATACATGCCATACGACGGTCATAGTAAGATCGAAATTGGTGCCCTTATTGGAGGATCATGGCCGTTGGATCAATGTTTGTTTGTGGGATGTGACAATATTTTAGGACCAAAGATTCAACAAGTTGGTGTTGAATATGACTTCGGATATATAATATTTTAACTTGAACATTGTTTTACGTTCTTTATTTAGTTGGTACGAAAACGAAAGTAGAAAACAAACACAAAATAAAAATAAAAAAATAATATTTTAAAAAAAGATAAGAAAATAAAAATGCAAGAAATACATAAATAAAAAAGTATTTTTTGTAAATATAATTTTTAATATAAAAAATTATAATTTAAAATTTAATTATAATATATAATTTATATATTATAATATAAAAATTTCTTCTATATTTTTATATTATTTAATATAAGAAGAATTTTTAAAAAAAAAAATTCTTTCTCTAACCTTTTCATAAACGAAAACGTATTTACGATATCTTTTTAAATAACGAAATAGTTTTAAAATATTTATAAAATTGTAAAAATAGCTTAAAAATATTTTTTTTGTGTGTTTCTTAGCATTTTGGTACAAGAAACTTCGAAACAACACTCCGGAGGTTGATCATAAGTTGAGTCTCAAATCGTGATTGAAGGATAGGTAAAAATAAATTTCTTGAAAAGTCGGATTTTCAAAGTCAACTTTAGTTAGGTTGACTATCAAGTGTGAATTGAATGTTTTTAATGGGAGTTTATATTTCTCTTAGATCACTGCTTATTTCATTTGATTTAAAAAGTTTTTATCACTATTTTCGTAGTTTTAATTTCTTATAGAGAGTGTAACGGTTTTTTGTAAACAATTTTATCATCTCTATTGTAAAGAATTAAACTTTTTCGAAATAGTTCCCTTTCTCATATGGATTTGAATCCATTTAGTTTGTACTGGTTCGTTCACGACCATTAGGACAAGAAAATATTCAATGCTACAATGATACCATGTCATTATATAGACTAATAGACTAATACATTGAATATTTTATCTAGTCACCCTCAATATATATATATATATATATATATTGCTAATTGTTTTGATGTGTAATGTATTTAAATAAATTTGTCTCATACACAATTATATATGATCACCTTAAATAAATTTAAATATGTACTTGTCTATGTTTGGTATTGGTTGACCGTAATTCATCGACTCGCCTAATAAGATAAACACGAATACAAAGAGAAGAAACAAATAGTACAAATAACAAACAATACGCAAGAGAATTTTTACGTGGTTCGCCTAGAATGATATCTACTCCACGACTGTTATCTGATATTGTTAGCAGAATAACAGTATGTAATTCATCATGCTTGTACAATGATTTTTTGATCCCTATTTATAGAGTAGGGTGTTTATAATTTTGATGACTTGTAACTATAGAAGGATAATATCTTGGGGATAATTTGTCCTTATCAGCTCCACAAAATCGAGAGTAGATTCCGCATTATTAGGGATGTGGTTTGCTTTAATAAGGCAGACGGACATTGTTTCTGATTATCATGCAACCTTTTTGTCCTGCGAGTTGATTGGATTGGCCAACGAACTAAAGGTCTTACTGGGAGTTCGTTTACTCTCACTGTTAAAGCTCGAGTCTCAACGATCTACGACCTTGCTATGGTGTCCTCGACTTTAGGCTCATTGGATTTTGGGAGGTTGGATCGGTCTGCTCAGTAAAGTTTAGTCCATAATAGGTGTTTCAGAAATTACCCATAACATTACTTATTGAATGAAAAACTTTTATATAAATTTTAAATATTTATAAAATTAATATATTTTAAAAAATGTAATTAGATCATTAAAAATTAAAAAATGAAAACTATTAAAAGATAAAAAGTTTCAATTTCCAAACTTTTTAACTCTTAACTACTAACTTAAGAGTTAGTAGTTACTTTGAGTTAATCTATCCTAAGTTGGTTCATAAGTCGAGTAATTGGACGTTACTTTGAGTTTATGAGTTAAGCTCAAACTCAACCAATTCCATGAATAAGTCAGACTCAACCTTAACTTATTTTGTAGCCCCTTAACCAAATCGGACCAACCCATGAGACCCAAAAGGATGTGAATGTGATAACAGTGCAGATGGGGAGAAAACTCGCATTAGACCCAATTTATTAATTGCAAGTTTTCGGGCCCGGAAGATCCCAAGATGGATCCATTGAATACTCTTCATTGAAGATTGGCCACCCCATCATTTCTTTAAACTTTAATTAATTATTATTTGATATATATATATGCATATATGTATGGATGTATATATGGCAATAATAGTAATATAATGGGGTGAGCTCTGTAGGGGTATGGCAGTATCTAGTGAATATACTTGCCATACGACGCTTAGTACATCAAAATTGGTAGCCTTGAGGATCATGGCCGTTGGATCAATGTAAGTTTGTAGGGGTGTGGCAATAATTTAGGACCAAAGATTCACAAGTAGATGTTGAATATGGCCTCGCATATATAATATTTGCAGCAAAGCTGTAAATAGATCACTTAGATTCGATGATCTGATCCAAATTTAACATGATGAAATTTGTCGATTTTGATTTATGCTTAACAGGTTTTGGTTGTTATTTGATCAAACAATAAAAGTTTATTAGGTTCAGTTTGATCATAAGTTAACTCGAAAAAATCTAAAATTAATCTGATAACGAGACAAGTTTAAATAGGTTAACACGAAACTTAGAATCGAAATTGACCCATTATAATCCATTAATTATAATATTTGTTAATTTCTAAAATACCCTTAACAACTTTTTCAATTTCATTTTTTGCCAAGTCATTTTTCACACAAGACTTTAATATTTTGATCATTTTCTAAGTTGTATCATGGATGATGGATGTACGATTCTTAATTTATATCTTGACTATTTTGAATTGTTAAGAAAAAATAGAATGAAACTAATCACTCAATTAATAATTTGTTGGTTCTTTTTTTTTATTTTTTGTTTTAATATTTTGATTGATATTTAAATTTAAATATATACTTAAATAGGTTGATAAGTAAACTTGATTTATACATGTTAATATTAATAAGTATTTAACAGGTTAATTAGTTTAGTTAACATATACAGCTTTGAGTTGAGGGTTTCTTTTATCTAATAAGTTAACTAATCAGGTTTGGATTGAATCTTAACATATCACAACCTGTAAGTAACTCGATTACTTGTTTTGACACCCTTAAATTGCACAATGTTTCAAATAAATTATTGTATTTTAAAATTTAAGACTAAATTAATTATTGTGTTTTAAAAAGACATAAATTGTAACAGCTGTGTGATGGTTTTTAAATTTGAATTTAGGATTCTATTTGGGTGTTTGCAATTGTATAAATTATCTTGATTAGGGATAGAGTTGACATTATTAATATAATTACAACAATATTAGATAATATTAAGATGACATCTACCATGCCCTCACAGGTCTAACCCAACGATTTAGACCGTATATGTGTTGGTCTCAAAAATGTCATCTATCATAATACTTAATATAGGCCAGATTTGAAAATATAATAATTTATATAACCCTTATAGTGGTCAATTTAATCCTAGAGTCAAAGTATAATGACACCAAAATATTTAACACCTAGAGACAGGTCCAAGCAACTTAAACATTGTTTGAAAGTCTATTGATATTGTTGTAAAACTTTATTTTTATATAAAATAGTTTTCTAATATTCATTTTCAAGGAAAAATGAAAATAAATCGCATATCCTTGACAAGTATTTGGCTCTAGTAGGTAATAATACCCACCTCTTCAATAAGGTGTCACAAATATTTTGTTAGAGAATTATATATCATATATTGCTAATTGATACTTATATACACTTATGTGTCTCATGACACAAGTTATATTTATAGACAAAAATCAAAAACTTATTAATAGAGATAAACATACATTCTCCATAAAAAATAACTCTATGCTACTATATATGGACCGAAACTCAATCTTAAATAATCACCTTTTAATATAATTAAAATAATTGTCTAATAAAAATCACATAATTTAAAAACAATTGATAAATATGAGACACGATTATCTTTTTAACAAGAGACTATTACAATTCCCAATAAATTTGAACTCATAACCTATTATATTTAATATAAAACTAATTATTTCACTACACCTAAACTTGTCTTCGTATAAATATTATTTTAAAAAATAAATTTTAATCATCAAATATATTTTTTAACTTGCATGATACAAATCACACCTCTAACAATACATTTTTTTTATGATTCAGGTGTCTGAATTTCGCTTGAATAATCTTGAGAAGAGCGACTTTTTCCTTTGATTTGCCCTCCAAATAAATCCCTATGCGGTCACAACTTATACATACTAGGAGTGAACTTTTGAGAAATGACTACCTTATTCTTGAACCTCACATTTATGTTGTGTAGACATGATTCCAAAAGGATAACATGACGCACCTAATAATACATACTTATTTAGATAATCGACTGCAAATAACAATTCGATCATTTTAAAGACAAATGGTGGCTTACCGGGCAGGGGCACCACAAAGACTAGTTGGGGCAAGACATGGCTTGCTCGGTCCCCCTCAAGTGCTCCTAGCTAGTCATACATGCACAAGGGAAGGGTGCAACGCGTGCCCCTCTCCAAGCGTGCAACCACAGGCTAGGAGCCTTTGAGGGAGACGGAGCAACCAATGCCTTGTGCTAACCACTCATAACTTATATATTAGATATAACTCTCCTTCACTATTGGCCTTCAACTTAGTTTGTTTTGGTTTGGGGCAATGGATTGGATAGGAAACTTCCTTTATGTAAGTGGTGAAAGAGGATGTGGCAACAAGGGAGATGTGGAGAAGACATGCATGAGACCCCCAATGCAATTTAATTGGTGGGTTCTTCATATCTTTGGCATAATTCTCTTTTCTATCGAATCATGTCCCACTAAGGTTTCCTATGTTGAAAGAAACAAAAAAAAAAAAAAAAATGTTATCCCCACACGATTTTCATGAAAATTTTCTATCGAATCATGTCCCACCAAGGTTTCCTATGTTGAAAGAAACAAACAAAAAAAAAAAAAAATGTTATCCCCACACGATTTTTATGAAGAAAAAACTCATTCAATTTGTTAAAGTTTTGATGATCATATTATTTGTTTTTATCAAAGGACACATAGGTATAGTTAGTTAGTTAGTGTGGTTTTGTTTTAAAAGGGTTTGTTATGAAATTAGAGTGATTAATTCTCTTGTAACTAATACTGAGACGGTTGAAATTGTCTCTTTTCAATAGAAATTTCTCCAATCTAGGTGAATTATATGTATATCGACGACACCCCATATGATGCTATGAAAATTTTGCTTCTCCTATGTAAAGTATTATCTATTTTGTACAAGGACTAGGCTACGTTATGCATAATTTAATTATAAATAAAGAAAGTGACTCGTTATTTATAAATCACAACTCTCCATTAACTTGAACTAATATAGAATTGTCCCTCTATAGTAATCACATATACATAAGGATGTGACAATATTATAGTAGAAATTATAAGATATTTCAATTAATACATTATTTTACAAGTATTATACCAACTTTTTCTTTATAAAATTTATGTTTAAGGTTATCATATGTGTATCCACGCAAGAGGATCAATTCAGTGGCATCTTACTGTATTCGTAAAGCCAATTTGTTCGAGCTACCATGTGATATATGGTGGTGAAAGCATTTTGACATTCTTGAACCACAGCATGAAGACATGTCTAGTTATGGTGAGAAGATAAGACAGTGATCTATCTATATTCCAAAGGAAAAAAGATGGATTGGCCCTTGAATCAGCCAGAAGACAAATTTATCTATCTTTTTGTTTATTTAAAAGAATATGAAAGATGCTTGGTTGCTTGGGCATCTCATCCATACACACACACACACACAAGCTCTATATAATGCAGAGAGGATAACATTTTGGCATTCCTCGAATCATAGATTTGCTTCAACCTTTTATCTCCATCTTTTCAATCTCCATGTCAAATGGCATATTGGAACCTTCCAACTCTCTTACTTTGAAATCTAGGATGGCTGGAAACATCTTCCATCTTGAGGTTCTGGGTTTTACTTTATTATATTTACTGATATATCATTAAGGTCGCAATGAATAGAGAAAAATAAGGAACATCTATAACTAGAAAGAGGGTTAGGAGATAACCCTGAAGAGATTTAAGCAAGGACCAAGCTTGCCAAGACAAGAATAACTGGAAAAGTAAAATATATGGTAGGTCTTGCCTGTGACAAAACTAAAACAAACCATCCAAATATGTATAGAATTTAATAAAAGAAGGGGCTTAGCCGACTGGTGAGTTCAATTTATAGTCTCGTGACATATATATGGTTTATAGTGTAATTGAAATTACATATTTCGTATTCTTAATTGTATAATCAGAATCTTAAAAATTAACATGATTTCATACTATACATAATGTTGACATAAGTTGCGTGCCAGAGTTGATTGACGAGGAAGATGTCATCTCGAACCTTCAAACATCAAAGAATTACAACACTTGGATCGTCCTCGAATGTAATTTGGTATAAACCAGTTTCTCTCTCTAGACCTTAGTCACTTAATTCATAGAATTCATTCAAGATAAATGCGCTTTCTGTGGTTTTTTGTGTATTTTGATAGAAAGAGAGAGGACGATAACTACTTAAGTAGTAGGTGCAAGTAGTTCCTCCCATCAAGGTAACCACTGCCAATCGTTGCCCCATTATCCCATTTAATTTATAAATTCACATAAGAGGTGATTTTTTTCAGGATAGATTTAAGGGATCAATTTCTTGAGTTCTTTGATAATTAAGGTGGCCTCGAGTTACCTTCCTACCATTTTTATAGTTTTAATAGAAATTGAAAAGTTGTACATGAAAGAAAAATCAATTTACCTAAAAAAGAAAAAAAAAAGGGAATTGATAAGTTTTAGTTATAATATATAACTTAAAGTAATAAAATAAAAATGAGATAACTTGTAAATAAGTTGTTGTCGAAATATAATAACAAATTTATAATTGCAAGAGTGTTCCTCTTCAGTCTCTAATCTTTTGAATACTTGTAAAATAGAAGACAGTTAGGAAATGTGGTGTCTTCCGTACAAACCTTCTGATACTTAAACTTAAGTTAGTTGACTCAACTGAAAAACAAAAAAGTATTCTAGTTGTTTGTGTAGAAGTTCTTATACACATCGATTGGAAGGATTATCTCTTATTTATGGAGACTAACATTGTCAAGTGAAAGGACTTCTGACCTTCATATAATTGTCTATTATAGATCTCTATGCAAAAATCTCAAATATAATTTGATGTATTCTCATCATGTCATATTATGGAGGATCCCTGAAAATTGTACCTCTTGAACCTAAGAGAGGCTCCTAAGAGACTCCCCCGAGGGTACCCAAGAGACTCTCCCAAGGACTGCTCTGTTAGGAAAGTCTCCTGACCCTCCCCTTTGGAGGTCTTTCTTTTGAGCCTACATTGGGGTTTAGCCTACTTTTTTAGACACATCACAAATAATAATAAACTAATTAAAATATTGTTAGTAGAGATGATATTAATGAGAGAAAAAGTTGGAAATTAAAATTGAATAATACACACTACACCAAAACTGAGATAACGCCTATTAGACCTATTATTTTTTAATATTAATTTTCCATTGAATAAAAATAAAGTCTATTTCAAGGAATACTTGGCACGGTAATAATTCTTCACTGAACCCTAAAGAGCAATTTCTATTAATATTAGCGTTGTAATTTTTTTCTAGCTATAAATTCATAGGAAATATTGCTCAAAATAATTATTTTTGGTTTCCAACAAGTAGATATAAAATATTTATTGGAGACATGTGGGTTTTACATATATAAGGTACCTTAGCACATGCAACTTCATTAGCTAGAAAATACTTTTTATGTGTTACTTCACAAAATTAAATTTGAAATGTCCATCTAATGGCATGCCCAATGAACAACAGTATACAAATAAAATAGTTCGATACAATTTTTATCTATGACAAGTCATATATGGTAAAATTTTATTTAGCTATTTAAATATCTAACCTTTTTATTATAATTTTTTCTTTTTATGTATTTAATGATGTTGTACTGCATTCTCAAGCCAAATGTTGCCTAAACTTGACGAAAGCTTCAACCACAGATCAATCCCGTAACTAGAGAAATTAAAACAACTTCTCTAGGAGATTTGAGATAGCCCTTTTAGTGGTTAAGTTAGGATTAAGTATATAATTAGAAAGTCTCAGAATATAGGTTGAACTGTCGGATAAGCAATATATATGTTGGTGTCAATTCAGTGGGTTGCGAGTTTGATTATCGTCTTACACAAGAGTTAAAAACTTAATCTGTGATTTATTTTTTCTAACATAATTGAGGGAACGAGCACTGCGAGTCTCATAAGAACAATCATCCCAAATATACAATTAGGAATGTTTATATTGTTCTTAACAAAGGATGGTTATTTTAGTCCTACCCCTGCCCTTTATGTCAAAGACGCAATATTTTTCGATCAATGGCAAGGGCCTTTTAAAGGTTAATGATCCTCGCAAGCCCAAGATGTCGAAAGTCCACCTTGGTCTTTTGTCACCTGGTAGTTTGCCCCTTGTTACAAGGCTGGCTTAGTTTCCTATAGTCTTGTCTGTCAGTATAGGTTCCTGATACTCCTGTGAAATAATGAATTTTGGTACTCTTATAGTCTTACCCTAGGTAGTTAGAACTTGTGATTTTCCTAATTCCTATCCAATCTTTTAGTTGATCTTTATTCTAGCCTTCTTTTAAAGGGTAGGTGACCTCTACAATAGTCCACACAACCTTCTAAAGTTGAGGTGGCAAACTAAGGTGGCTAAAGTTAGCATGCAAAAGCTCGAAACCTACACGAGGGAATCGGAAACCCACCTTGCTCAGTTCCAATGAGAGATGGGGGTGTTGGAATAATGAGGTGTCTACCCCTACTACCTACCTTTTGAACTGGTTAGATGCAATTGAGGCACATTTGTCCCATCTTTATGCAGCTGACGAGGAGCTTCGTTCATGTTCATGATCCAAATGGAGATTGTGAGTTAAGGAAGGCCTTGTAAGTTGCTAAGGAGGGAGGGAGAGATGAGAGAAAGAAAGAAAGGGATATTTTAATTATTTTAAAAAAATTAATTGAGATTAATTAATAATAAATTTTTTTATGTCATATAGGATGTATATGTAAAAAAAGAGAAAGTATTATATCATAAAAAAGTCACCTCAGCAGCACATATCAAATTAAAATTTATCTTGATAAAAAAAATCAAATTACCCATATCTTAAAAAAAAAAACCCTAAATCCTAAATAAATAAATCTCAAATGTATAAATATTTGAATGACTTCTTAATTACAAAATATAATTGAACTAATCTTCATATTTTTATTTATTAAACTCAATTATATATTCTTTTCTTTATATCATTTTTTTGTGTTTCAGAACAAAGATTTAAAATAACAATTTTAATAGGCGGGACATAGTTTTGATATTTTACATATTAAAAATTAAATATTATATTTTTTTAATTATTGAGAGAGTATAATAAACTAATCAATCTATCTAAATATTGTCAATTAGACATCCAAATGACGTGTCGCTTGTGAAAATAGATATGTTTATATATGCACTAATATTTTATCATAATAAAAGTATAAAATAATAATTTTTTATAATTGAGATATAAAATTTTAATATTTTGTATATAAAAAATTAAATATTATATATATTTTTTAATTATGAGAATAGTAGCGTACGTGATAAGCCAAATCTTTGTTATTTTTTATATGTAGTGGTGTTTTTATTATTATTTTATTAAACCTACTGGGGTTCGGTGGAATTTACCCTCTTCTATCTAAGTGCACATGCTGACGCGGTAGCGTGAGTCCAGTCCATCCTCCAACATTTGGCGCCAAAGTGGTGATCCAGATTAGGGTTTTACGAAGCTCAAAATTTTTTCTCGAGGTTTTATGGCAGCAGTGGCGTCTTCTTCTTCACGTTCCGCGAAGCGTAAACGTAATAGCCAGAACCAGCATGACGACGAAGAACCGAATCTCGAGATAACAAGGACGACGGCGGCGACGATTTGCAACTCGGAAACCGTTTCCGAGGCGGAGAAGAATGAGAAGCCACCGCTGGTGGTCTTTGCTCACGGTGCCTGTGCCCCGTCCTCTTCGGATTGGATGATCAGGTACATTTTGTGTATGTACACATGCATATACACGAAAAATGCTAGCGGGTAGCTGGTCTTTGATTTTCGATTAGGTTTAGGTTTTGGTATCTTGTTTTAAGATTTGAGAATTTAAGGGAAGCTGGGGAAAGACGGGAGGAAAATTTTTGCTGTTATTTCTATTGATTTTTTCTCATAAGAAAGAAAGTTCCAGCTCATTTTTTTTTTTCAGTTGTTAAAACGCTTGTTCTTTTTTACTTTTAGAGGACTGAAAAGAATTTTATTTTACACTATTTAGTTTTCTTCTCTACATTTTCTGGCAATCAATCAGAGCTTTCTGCTATCATATGTATATTTTGATAAATAACATAACAGAACGAAGGAAATAACTGTTTTAAGGGGTCACTCCAAGTTGTGATAAGGTGAGTAAGATGCTCTATAAGGCCGGGAAAACAGAAAGGGAAAACACAGACAGTGCTTTTCTATCATGTACTTGTTATGTCTGATTCTTCTTATGGTACTTTATTTTCTTAGTTTGATTTAGATGCAGAGAAAGTGAATCAGTTGTGTAATTGTGAAATCAAGCTAGTCATTGAAAACAAATGAATAAGACAACATATCAGGCCTTAATCCCGCTATGTGGGGTTGGTTATATGAATTCTAGCTTGCTAACCATTTTTATTTATAGTATGATTTTCTGTAAGGTCTTTATAACTCATATCATGCCTAAGAGTCTCCCACCAAGTTTTTTTGGTCTTCCTCCATATCTTTTGCATCGTACTTCTTCCATTGTATCCACTCTCTTCATCCAAGCTCCTATTAGTCTTCTTTCCACGTGACCAAATTATCTTAAGCACGTTTCACACATCTTATCTTGAATATGAACCATGTTGATCTTAAAATATGTGAACAAGAAAAGAAAAGAAGCAGCAAGTTGGAAGTTTTGGAAACCTTTTTGTTGACAACTGATCAGTGCCATAACAGGTTTAAGAAACAATAGGGTAACTTCAATCGGTTGGGACATTTCTATTACTTTACAGGAACATTTGAACAGAAGTTAAACCTACCAGTCTATTTAATGCATTTACTATTATGAACTTGCCTTTATTCTAGAATGTTATGAATGGCGCAGCTAGTCCTTCTCTGTTTTTTTGTGGTTTGTTTATTGGACACTGAAAGATAGTAACTATTTAAACTAATTGATTTGATTGTATTTTGTTCTAGATTCTTTAGTTGCTTACTTATATTTTTTCTTAGAATTTAGATATGGACTCAAAGCAAAAGGCATAAGAAAAGTCAGAGCTTTCCTTGAATTTATACGTTGCCAACAACTTCTGAAAGATTCTCTTGCCTAACTTGTGCAGATGGACGGACATGTTGGCCAAGGGGCTGCAAGCTGTTGAAGTTGTTACTTTTGACTATCCATGTATGCTTTTTAATAACAATGTACCTTAAATTTGTCTAATTGTCTATTTATTAGTTTCAAGACTTTCTGTCCTGATACTTTCTAAAGTGAGCTAAAAATGGTGACTTATACTTCATAAGACAGCCACAGAATTATTATGCCAAGTATACCTAAACTATAAGGGCTGTCTCATTGTTAAGGCAACTTACTAAATCATCTTTGGAAATCTGGATTGCACTTACGGACTGATTTACTATACTTATTACTGCTGGGTGCTGCATAATTTGTCAAATGCCTGTTGGCAGATATCGCTGGTGGAAAACGAGCGGCTCCTCCCAAGGCAGAAAAATTGGTTGGCTATCATGTGGAGGTTGTCAAAAAGGCTGTAGCCAAGTACCCTGGGCATCCACTGATTTTGGTTGGAAAATCAATGGGTTCAAGGTAATTGTTACTGTAGATTTCAATTAAACACTTGTGCACACTCTGATCTTATTGCTGCAAGAAGATTATACCTGAAATAGTGTTTTTCTCATCCCAAATATTGAATGGTTGTTTTACTTATGGAACGAAAAAAAATCTGATTTCAATTATTTGGCATTTGCAACTAGGGCTCCATTTGGTATTGCTGTGAAATTTCTGCTTTTGTAAGAATCACTTTTGTGATAAACACTTTTACAAGAATCACTTTTTATAAAAAATAGTTTAGCATTTTGCCAAATTATTTTAAGGTGCTTTTAATATTGTCACGTGTTTGGCTAGGGATTGAAAAAGTGCCTATAGTAATCAAATTACCTAAAAGGATATTGACAACAATTCTTCTATAATTAATACTGTTTGTATATTAAAATGCTTTCAATGTTTTTTACTTATTGTGATTAAAAATTATTTTTAATGATAAAACGTTTATTGCATTTTTTTCACTGAAAAACGTATTTTATGTATGCATATGCACATATATATATTTTAAGCAGCAGAGGCCGTTGCCGGCCACTGGCCACCACCTTCATGGAACCTCCATGGCTGGGGGTTTCTTCAATCCCCAGCTATGGCGGTTCTCACGGTGGGTAGCGGCTGCCACCGCTGTATATTTTTTTTTAACTCTATATATGTATATATGTATATATACTCGTAAAATATATGTTTTAATTATATACGTGTATATATATTTGTATATGTACAGGATGGACAATAGTTGTAAATTTAAATGTTCATTAAGGTTAATTTTGTTTGTTAATAATTTTATTTTCTACTTTTTACTTTTGTTGTACAGCAAAAGCTCCAAATTTCTGGCTCTGCTGTACACAGAAAAACTGCTTTTTCCATTATTAAAAATACTTTTAAATTTGGGCCAAACAGTACAAAAAATAGCCAAAAGTGCTTTTACCATAGAAAAACACTTTTTTCTCTCACCACAGCACCACCAAACAGGCTATAAATGATTCATATTTTTACAAATAAATTTATTTGTAGCATGTTTTCTCATCTATAAATGACATCCCTAAGATGAGGCCACTCTTTGATAGCAATTGTAAGGGTGCTCTCTTGTGATTGGAAGGTTACAAGTTTGAGTTTTGGAAATAGTCTCTTTAGAAAGCAAGGTAAGATTTCATAGGAAAAACAACTTTCTCTTGACCCTTGCAAAACAGGGAAACTTGTGCATTAGGGACACCCTTTCTGTATAGGGTGGTATTAGATGTCCCAAAACTTTTGTTACCCATGCAAGATGCATCTTTTTTTTATTTTTTAATAAATTGTGATTTTATTTCTTTCTGTATTTGTAGGGTAAGCTGCATGGTGGCTGGTGAGGAGGGCGTTAATGCTTCAGCTATAGTTTGCCTAGGCTACCCATTAAAAGTTGGTCATTGTTCATGAGATACTAACAGTTCTGATTTTGCTGTTCTTTTTCCATATTTATGGCTTTTGATGCATGTAAAATATTTAGACAATGCCTTTCGTTTCTTTTTCTTCTCATGAATGCTTGGTTTGGTAGTGTGCTGGGCCCATATTTAGTATTAGATATGCACGTGGTAAATTTCAGTGGTCTGTTAATAAAGTGAATATCCTGACAGAAATGTGAGAACAAGCTAAACAGAAGTCCTGTATGTGTTGGATCAGCTTGGCTTTTCACCTATTGCCAAAAGACCCTGATTTGTGTGCCCTACATTAATGTAATACCATGAGAATGATACTCATGCGCCAGAGAAATGAAAAGTTATATAATTCAAGAAATAATGCATGTAGTAGTCATTCTAGTGGTGTGCAAGTCAGTACTTTATATGTGTATTTCCTAGAATGTGGGATATCTTGTGATGAGGAACCATGAAGCAGGGCCCCCTTTTCTGGTTCTATGTGCTTCTATACCATGTGAAGTTGATTGTTTTCTCTAGATATTTCTGCAATAAGACGGGTAAAATTACTCTTATTTGGCCAAATTAGTAATGCATTATGATCTTGCAAAACTTCAATAATAAGGGTGAGGGCGTGCTTTTAACTTCTAAGAATTCCAGGGTTGGCTTGGCTGTATGGTGTCTTTGGCTTGCCTTAGCTGCCCCATGATTCTTGGGATTAGCAGTTTACTGTAGTGCTACTTATGCTGTAACACCCAAATTTTTGGAAAGAGACAAATAAGAGGGAAAACAAAATCTGAGAGGAAATTGGATTTTCTCAAAGCCATTGTAGATCAGGATAATTTAGAGTTTCAAAGAAATTGGAATTGAGTTAGATTATAAATGGAGATTGAGATAAGGGGTTATCATAGTTCTAGAGGGATTTTATTTGGCTGGAAGTTTGAATTGAGAATAAACTTGATTAAGTCTTTGATAAATAAAATAAAATTTATCTTGATAAAAAAAATCAAATTACCCATATCTCAAAAAAAAAAAAAAACCCCTAAATCCTAAATAAATAAATCTCAAATATATAAATATTTGAATGACTTCTTAATTACAAAATATAATTGAACTAATCTTCATATTTTTATTTATTAAACTCAATTATATATTCTTTTCTTTATATCATTTTTTTATGTTTCAAAACAAAGATTTAAAATAACAATTTTAATAGGCGGGACATAGTTTTGATATTTTACATATTAAAAATTAAATATTATATTTTGTAATTATTAAGTGAATATAATAAATTAATCAATTTATTTAAATATTATCAATCAGACATCCAAATGGTTTGTCACTTGTAAAAATAGGTATATACACTAACATTTAATCATAATAAAGATATAAAGTAATAATTTTTTATAATTGAGATATAAAATTTTAATATTTTGTATATAAAAAATTAAATATTATATATATTTTTTAATTATGAGAAGAGTAGCGTACGTGATAAGCCAAATCTTTGTTATTTTTTATATGTAGTGGTGTTTTTTTATTATTTTATTAAACCTACTGGGGTTCGGTGGAATTTACCCTCTTCTATCTAAGTGCACATGCTGACGCGGTAGCATGAGTCCAGTCCATCCTCCAACATTTGGCGCCAAAGTGGTGATCCAGATTAGGGTTTTACGAAGCTCAAAATTTTTTCTCGAGGTTTTATGGCAGCAGTGGCGTCTTCTTCTTCACGTTCCGCGAAGCGTAAACGTAATAGCCAGAACCAGCATGACGACGAAGAACCGAATCTTGAGATAACAAGAACAACGGCGGCGACGATTTGCGACTCGGAAACCGTTTCCGAGGCGGAGAAGAATCAGAAGCCACCGCTGGTGGTCTTTGCTCGTGGTGCCGGTGCCCCGTCCTCTTCGGATTGGATGATCAGGTACATTTTGTGTATGTACACATGCATATACACGAAAAATGCTAGCGGGTAGCTGGTCTTTGATTTTCGATTAGGTTTAGGTTTTGGTATCTTGTTTTAAGATTTGAGAATTTAAGGGAAGCTGGGGAAAGACGGGAGGAAAATTTTTGCTGTTATTTCTATTGATTTTTTCTCATAAGAAAGAAAGTTCCAGCTCATTTTCTTTTTTCCGTTGTTAAAACGCTTGTTCTTTTTTACTTTTAGAGGACTGAAAAGAATTTCCTTTTACACTATGTGGTCGTTTAAGACCAACACACACTCACACACACTCCCTGCAATCTAGCCCTCAAGATCTCACTGTCATGCCCTTCGACTGGAACACTCGATCACCCGATAGAAAATATAGAAAATAGGAATAAAGAATAGCAATCAACACACCAAATTTATCCTGGTTCGGTCTCATAAATGAGACCTACATCCAGACTGCCTTAGGCCTTGAAATCTTCACTATCTTGACAATCTTTACAGCTGTTACATGAAACTAGAAAAGCCTTCTCTTCCACCTTAGTCTAAAACCCTAGACTACCAAGAGAAGAACACCCCAAGAGAAGTACAAACTCTCAGCCTAGCTCACCCGCACACCCTTACAAGATATCCTGAGATTTCATGTTACCAGAACCGAGTTTCCCGACCTCTATTTATAAAGGATAGAGGCGGGCAGGGCAGTTACAACCAACTGCCCTAATTGACCGAAAAACTAACTAACTAACTACAAGATATTTATAAACCAAAGAGGAAAACATTACAGCAAGAAGAAACGACTTATGCTAACAGATTCTATACAAGAAATTAAAACCTAAGTACATAAACTATTCTAATACAAATGTCTTCACAATTCTCCACCCATTTGAATTAGGTTTTCTGTACTTTGGCTTCCTGCATAGCTGCTCCATCTTCAGTCTGATCTGGAATAAGATCCAGCTGCTGGATATGTTGCTGAAGCTTTGAAACTGGAACAGCTTTGGTAAATATATCTGCAACATTATTTTCTCCTGCAACTTTGATTAGATTCACATGTTTATTTTCAATGATATCCCTAATGAAATGGTATCTAATGTCTATGTGTTTTGTCCTCTCATGGTGGGCCTGGTTCTTAGATAAGTGTATAGCACTTTGGCTATCACACATCAAAGTGACTTTGACCTCTAAACCTAGAAGCTCTCCTACTAGACCCTTAAGCCATATAGCCTCTTTAATTGCATCAGCAACGGCTATGTATTCTGCCTCGGTAGTGGATAAGGCTACCACATGTTGGAGGCTAGACTTCCAACTAATAGAGGAATTCCACAACCTAAAGATATAGCCGGTTGTAGACCTACGTTTGTCAAGGTCTGCAGCGTAATCTGCATCTGAGAAGCCTAGAATACTAGGTTTTTCTCCTATTTTGGCTCCACCATAAGACAATACACTTTTGCTGGTGCCCCTTAGGTATCTAAGCATCCATTTTACAGCCATCCAATGGGATTTACCTGGGTTTGCCATGAAGCGGCTAACAACACTCATTGCATGAGCTAGGTCAGGCCGGGTGCAAACCATTCCATACATCAGGCTGCCTACAGCATTTGAGTATGGGATCTTCTCCATTTCTCTCCTTTCCTCCTCATTTTTAGGGGACTGTTTTGAGGTTAATTTGAAATGAGGGGCAAAAGGAACACTAACTGGTTTTGAAACAGCCATACCAAACCTAGATAGCAACTTTTCTATATATGATTTTTGAGATAGAAATAATTTTCTATGCTGCCTATCCCTAGAGATTTCCATTCCTAGAATCTTCCTAGCCTCACCTAGCTCCTTCATCTCAAATTCAGCCTTCAATTTCAGCTTTAGATGCTGAATTTCTTTATGGGATTGACTTGCAATAAGCATGTCATCCACATAGAGAAGTAAGTATATTGAAATGCTAGAAGATATGTGCTTTAGATACACACAACAATCATAGGAACATCTAGTATATCCTTGGCTTATCATAACAGTATCAAATCGGCGATACCATTGTCTAGGAGATTGTTTGAGCCCATAGAGAGACTTTTTGAGCAAACAAACTTTCTCCACCTTATCCTTAACTTCAAAACCTCTAGGTTGGTTCATATATATCTTTTCTTCCAACTCTCCATGAAGGAAAGCTGTGGTAACATCCATCTGCTCCAATTTTAGGTCTAATTGAGCAGTGATGGCCAGCAAAACTCTAATTGATGTATGCCTTACAACTGGGGAGAAAACTTCATTGTAATCAACCCCTTGGACTTGGGAAAATCCTCTAGCAACTAGCCTAGCTTTGAATCTAGGCTTAGAATTTTCATCAGCTCCCTCTTTTATTTTGTAAAGCCATTTGCAACTTACAATCCTCTTCCCTTTCGGTTTTTCTACCAGTTTCCAGGTTTGATTTTTCATAAGGGAAGATATTTCTGATTTCATGGCTTCTACCCATTTTTGGGAATACTTAGAAGCTATAGCTTGGTCATAGGACTGGGGCTCTTCATCAGAAATTTTGGAGGCACTATATAAAGCATAGGCTACTAAATCTGAGTAGCCAAACCTGAGAGGTGGCTTGCGGACTCTTGGTTGCCTATCTCTAGCCACACTATACCTATTTGGGTTTGGCTGATCACCAATGCTGGAATCAACATCACTTTCAGCTTCCTCTTCATCATATTGAGATGTTTCAGCATCCTGATCTTCCTCTTGGACCTGATCATCTAGGTCCAGAGTTGGTTCAGGTTCTGAATCATTTATTTCAGACTCTATACCTTGAATGTCTACCTTCAAAGAGTCGTTCTTCTCATCTAGGTGCTTCTGGGTTTCATTTTGGCTTAGACTAATGGCAGATGTCTCATCAAAAGTTACATCCCTAGAGATTATTGTCCTAGGTCCTTCTTGTTCAAGGTTCCATAGTTTGTATCCCTTCACACCGGTTGGATAACCTATAAAGAGACATTTCCTAGCCCTAGGTTCAAGCTTGCCTTGCTTCACATGAGCATAGGCTAAACACCCAAACACCTTAAGGTAGGCAAGGTTTGGCTTATGGCCTGTCCATTTCTCATAGGGAGTTTGCAAGTCTATGGCTTTAGATGGGGTTCGGTTGAGTATATGGGCTGCAGTAGAGACTGCTTCCCCCCAGAAAGATTTTGGAAGGTGTGCATGGAATAACATGCATCTTACCCTTTCTAATATTGTCCGATTCATCCTCTCAGCCACCCCGTTTTGCTGGGGGTTTCCAGGGGCTGTTAAGTGCCTAATTATGCCATCTTCTTTGCACATTTCATTAAATTCTTTATTGCAAAATTCCAGTCCATTATCTGTCCTAATGGTTTTGATTTTCTTGCCCATTTGAGTTTCTACCATTGTCTTCCAGTTTCTGAAAGTCCCATAAGTTTGATCTTTAGATTTTAGCACATAAACCCACAACATTCTAGAATAATCATCTATAATAGAAAGGAAGTATCTTGATCCTCCATGGGTTGAGGTTTGGGCTGGTCCCCACAAATCCGAGTGTATGTACTCTAAGATAGACTTAGATGAGTGAATGGCAGTCTTATTAAACCTTAGTTTTGCTGCCTTTCCATAGATGCAAGACTCACATTTTGATAAAACTGAGACTTGATTGTTTTCTAAGATCCCTTGTTTAGCTAACTCCTTGAGCCCTTGCTCACTTATATGTGACATCCTTAGATGCCACAATTTAGCCAAATCTTGGGATTTGCTACTTGCTGCTGCAGCCTCACCACTTAGGGTGGAGGCTTGCAGGATATAAATGCCATTCTGCAATCTTGCTTTCATGCAGATTAGTGACCCTTTGGCCACTGTTATGGCTCCTGTCTCTCCTTTGAATTTTAGGCCATTCCTGTCTAATTCTCCAAGGGAAACCAAGTTCCTCTTGAGATCAGGCACATGCCTAACTGCTGAGAGAGTAAAAAATGAGCCATCATTCATCCTTAGCCTCACATCTCCCACTCCTATAACCCTACACTCATGGTCATTTCCCAGCAGGACCTTACCCCCATTAATTTCTCTATAGTTTTGCAGCCAATGCCTCCTAGGGGTCATGTGAAATGAGCAACCCGAATCCATTACCCAACTGTTACTTCCGGCTATTTCTGTGACAGTCAAGGCCTCTGAACTGTCATATCCAAGGTCAGCTAGATTTGCTCCACCATCGGATGTTTTCTTTTCAGCCATGTCTTTCTTTCTTTTAGGGCAGAATCTCTTGATATGCCCTTCCTCCTGGCAATAGTAACACTTAATAGAACCCTTTCCATTTCTAGATTTTGATCTAGATTTTCCCCTTTTTCCTTTTGAGTCCTTTTTGGTACTCCTAGACCTAACGGTTAGGGCATCGCTGGGGGTGGATTTTACTTCCATTTTTATTCTCAGTTCTTTTGAGTTTAGGGATCCTATTACATCTTCTAATGATAGTTTGTCCCTACCGTGTTGCAGGATGTCCACAAAGTTTTCATAAGACTTAGGCAGCGAATAAAGAAGAACTAGGGCTCTATCTTCGTCCTCATAGTTTACTCCTATATTCTCTAAGTCAAGACATAGCTTATTGAATTCATCTAGATGCTCTTGAAGTTTCTGATTTTCTTGCATCTTATATGTGAAGAATTTGGCCTTTAAATACAGCCTACTGGACAAAGTCTTCTTTAAATAAAGAGACTCCAATTTCTTCCAGATTTCAGTGGCTGTTTTTAGTTTTGAAACTTCTCGGAGAACCTTGTCTCCAAGACTCAAGATAAGCATGCTATATGCTTTCTTGTTTATTTCCTTATCCTCTAAAGATATGGTTTTAGGATCCTTACCTTCAGAGCTTCCCTCGGTAGTTACCTCTTGTTCGATTGCTTTTTCCAACCCTAGACTGCACAGCAGGGCTTCCATTTTGATCCGCCAAAGGCCAAAATCGTTGCTGCCGTCGAACTTTTCCACATCATATCGAGTAGCCGATGAGGGTGCCATGATCGCCTACCAGAGCTGATTCTGGTTTCTTGAGAATCTTGAAAAATCTTGATAGATTTGCTGGAGATTATCCCTGGAGCTCTGATACCAGATTGTGGTCGTTTAAGACCAACACACACTCACACACACTCCCTGCAATCTAGCCCTCAAGATCTCACTGTCATGCCCTTCGACTGGAACACTCGATCACCCGATAGAAAATATAGAAAATAGGAATAAAGAATAGCAATCAACACACCAAATTTATCCTGGTTCGGTCTCATAAATGAGACCTACATCCAGACTGCCTTAGGCCTTGAAATCTTCACTATCTTGACAATCTTTACAGCTGTTACATGAAACTAGAAAAGCCTTCTCTTCCACCTTAGTCTAAAACCCTAGACTACCAAGAGAAGAACACCCCAAGAGAAGTACAAACTCTCAGCCTAGCTCACCCGCACACCCTTACAAGATATCCTGAGATTTCATGTTACCAGAACCGAGTTTCCCGACCTCTATTTATAAAGGATAGAGGCGGGCAGGGCAGTTACAACCAACTGCCCTAATTGACCGAAAAACTAACTAACTAACTACAAGATATTTATAAACCAAAGAGGAAAACATTACAGCAAGAAGAAACGACTTATGCTAACAGATTCTATACAAGAAATTAAAACCTAAGTACATAAACTATTCTAATACAAATGTCTTCACACACTATTTAGTTTTCTTCTCTACATTTTCTGGCAATCAATCAGAGCTTTCTGCTATCATATGTATATTTTGATAAATAACATAACAGAACGAAGGAAATAACTGTTTTAAGGGGTCACTCCAAGTTGTGATAAGGTGAATAAGATGCTCTATTAGGCCGGGAAAACAGAAAGGGAAAACACAGACTGTGCTTTTCTATCATGTACTTGTTATGTCTGATTCTTCTTATGGTACTTTATTTTCTTAGTTTGATTTAGATGCAGAGAAAGTGAATCAGTTGTGTAATTGTGAAATCAAGCTAGGCATTGAAAACAAATGAATAAGACAACATATCAGGCCTTAATCCCGCTATGTGGGGTTGGTTACATGAATTCTAGCTTGCTAACCATTTTTATTTATAGTATGATTTTCTATAAGGCCTTTATAACTCATATCATGCCTAAGAGTCTCCCACCAAGTTTTTTTGGTCTTCCTCCATATCTTTTGCTTCGTTCTTCTTCCATTGTATCCACTCTCTTCATCCAAGCTCCTATTAGTCTTCTTTCCACATGACCAAACTATCTTAATCACGTCTCACACATCTTATCTTGAATAGGAATCATGTTGATCTTAAAATAGGTGAACAAGAAAAGAAAAGAAGCAACAAGTTGGAAGTTTTGGAAACCTTTTTGTTGACAACTGATCAGTGCCATAACAGGTTTAAGAAACAATACGGTAACTTCAATCGGTTGGGACATTTCTATTACTTTACAGGAACATTTGAACAGAAGTTAAACCTACCAGTCTATTTAATGCATTTACTATTATGAACTTGCCTTTATTCTAGAATGTTATGAATGGCGCAGCTAGTCCTTCTCTGTTTTTTGTGGTTTGTTTATTGGACACTGAAAGATAGTAACTATTTAAACTAACTGATTTGATTGTATTTTGTTCTAGATTCTTTAGTTGCTTACTTATTCTTTTTCTTAGAATTTAAATATGGACTCAAAGCAAAAGACATAAGAAAAGTCAGAGCTTTCCTTGAATTTATACGTTGCCAACAACTTCTGAAAGATTCTCTTGCCTATAACTTGTGCAGATGGACGGACATGTTGGCCAAGGGGCTGCAAGCTGTTGAAGTTGTTACTTTTGACTATCCATGTATGCTTTTTAATAACAATGTACCTTAAATTTGTCAAATTGTCTATTTATTAGTTTCAAGACTTTCTGTCCTGATACTTTCTAAAGTGAGCTAAAAATGGTGACTTATACTTCATAAGACAGCCACAGAATTATTATGCCAAGTATACCTAAACTATAAGGGCTATCTCATTGTTAAGACAACTTACTAAATCATCTTTGGAAGTCTGGATTGCACTTACGGACTGATTTACAGTACTTATTACTGCTGGGTGCTGCATAATTTGTCAAATGCCTTTTGGCAGATATCGCTGGTGGAAAACGAGCGGCTCCTCCCAAGGCAGAAAAATTGGTTGGCTACCATGTGGAGGTTGTCAAAAAGGCTGTAGCCAAGTACCCTGGGCATCCACTAATTTTGGTTGGAAAATCCATGGGTTCAAGGTAATTGTTACTGTAGATTTCAATTAAACACTTGTGCACACTCTGATCTTATTGCTGCAAGAAGATTATACCTGAAATAGTGTTTTTCTCATCCCAAATATTGAATGGTTTTTTTACTTATGGAACGAAAAAAATTCTGATTTCAATTATTTGGCATTTGCAACTAGGGCTCCGTTTGGTATTGCTGTGAAATTTCTGCTTTTGTAAGAATCACTTTTGTGAGAAACACTTTTACAAGAATCACTTTTTATAAAAAGTAGTTCAGCATTTTGCCAAATTATTTTAAGGTGCTTTTAATATTGTCACATGTGTTTGGCTAGGGATTGAAAAAGTGCTTATAGTAATCAAATTACCTAAAAGGATATTGACAAAAATTCTTCTATAATTAATACTGTTTGTATATTAAAATGATTTCAATGTTTTTTACTTATTGTGATTAAACATTATTTTAAATGATAAAACGTTTATTGCATTTTTTTCACTAAAAAACGTATTTTATGTATGCATATGCACATATATATATTTTAAGCAGCAGAGGCCGTTGCTGGCCACTGCCCACCATCTCCATGGAACCTCCATGGCTGGGGGTTTCTTCAACCATGGGGGCTCTCATGGTGGGTAGCGGCTGCCACTGCTGTATTTTTTTTTTAACTCTATATATGTATATATGTATATATACTCGTAAAATATATGTTTTAATTATATGTGTATATATATTTGTATATGTATAGGATGGACAATAGTTGTAAATTTAAATGTTCATTAAGGTTAATTTTGTTTGTTAATAATTTTATTTTCTACTTTTACTTTTGTTGTACAGCAAAAGCTCCAAATTTCTGGCTCTGCTGTACACAGAAAAATTGCTTTTTCTGATATTAAAAATACTTTTAAATTTGGGTCAAACAGTACAAAAAATAGCCAAAAGTGCTTTTACCATAGAAAAACACTTTTTTCTCTCACCACAGCACCACCAAACAGGCTATAAACAATTCATATTTTTACAAATAAATTTATTTGTAGCATGCTTTCTCATCTATAAATGACATCCCTAAGATGAGGCCACGCTTTGATAGCAATTGTAAGGTTGCTCTCTTGTGATTGGAAGGTTACAAGTTTGAGTTGTGGAAATAGTCCCTTTGGAAAGCAGGGTAAGATTTCATAGGAAAAACAACTTTCTCTTGACCCTTGCAAAACAGGGAAACTTGTGCATTAGGGACACCCTTCAAATGAAATCCATAAATATATGGTAGCCAAATAAGAAATCATGCATCCATGCAAGCAATACCTATAATAATGGATAATGTGCATTGCCAAATTCTTAGAAAAATTGAATCTGTATAAGGTGGTATTAGATGTCTCAAAACTTTTGTTACCCATGCAAGATGCATTTTTTTTTTTTTTTTTTTAATAAATTGTGATTTTATTTCTTTCTGTATTTGTAGGGTCAGCTGCATGGTGGCTGGTGAGGAGGGCGTTAATGCTTCAGCTATAGTTTGCCTAGGCTACCCATTAAAGGTTGGCCATTGTTCATGAGATCCAAACAGTTCTGATTTGGCTGTTCTTTTTCCATGTTTATGGCTTTTGATGCATGTAAAATATTAAGACAATGCCTTTTGTTTCTTTTTCTTCTCATGAATGCTTGGTTTGGTAGTGTGCTGGGCCCATTTAGTATTAGATATGCACGTGGTAAATTTCAGTGGTCTGTTAATAAAGTGAATATACTGACAGAAATGTGAGAACAAGTTAAACAGAAGTCCTGTATGTGTTGGATTGGCTTGGCTTTTCACCTATTGCCAAAAGACCCTGATTTTTGTGCCCTACATTAATGTAATACCATGAGAATGATACTCATGCGCCAGAGAAATGAAAAGTTAAATGATTCAAGAAATAATGCATGTGGTAGTCATTCTAGTGGTGTGCAAGTCAGTACTTTATATGCGTATTTCCTAAACCGCGGTTATCTTGTGATGAGGAACCATGAAGCAGGGCCCCTTTTCTGGTTCTATGTGCTTGTATACCATGTGAAGTTGATTGTTTTGTCTAGATATTTCTGGAATAAGATGGGTAAAATTACTCTTCTTTGGCCAAATTAGTAATGCATTATGATCTTGCAAAACTTGAATAATAAGGTTGAGGGCGTGCTTTTAACTTCTAAGAATTCCAGGGTTGGCTTGGCTGTATGGTGTCTTTGGCTTGCCTTGGCTGCCCCATGATTCTTGGGATTGGCAGTTTACTGTAGTGCTACATATGCTGCAACACCCGAATTTTTTGAAAGAGACAAATAAGAGGGAAAACAAAATCCAAGAGGAAATTGGATTTTCTCAAAGCCATTGTAGATTAGGATAATTTAGAGTTTCAAAGAAATTGGAACTGAGTTTAGATTCTAAATGGAGATTGAGATAGGGGGTTATCATAGTTCTAGAGGGATTTTATTTGGGAAGTTTGAATTGAGAATAAACTTGATTAAGTCTCTGATAAATAAAACAAAATCATAATGATATAATATTATTGGAAGAGAATTTGAGAAGGATTAGAATTGACTCTTAAGGGATAATTGAGAGATAAATCAAAAACATATGGAGAAGGATAATGATTAGGATTAATTAAGGAATTGGAAACAAATCAATTCCTTGTAGAAGAGGAAATTATTCATTTAAAGTTTGGAGACAAACTAATTCCTGCTTGAAAGGGAATTAGGATTGCCAATGTAAATTTTGAGGATTAAAAAGAAGAAAAACCTATGTATTAGCTGGTTAGGATTTTGACAAGGATTATGATTAATTACGGAATTAGAAATAAAAGAGGAAATTGAATCTACAACCAACAGGGATTTGGATAAAACCAAAGGGGCTTATAAATACAAGCTTAGAGGAGGATTAATCATCAAACTTAGATATGAGCATGAGTGAGAATTAAAGTTGCTGAATATTTATAGGTTTTCTCTACAAAGGGGTTAGGTGAGTGGTTATTCTTGCACTAGTATGGTTTCAAATGAATCCCATGCATGTTCAAAATTATTTTGATATAATAAATATTCTCAATTTTGTTACTTGATATATATTCTTGAAGTGTTGAATTAAAAAGAATTGAGAATGGGGATTTATCTAATCATTTTGAAAAGATTATTGATGGTGTTTGCATGTTGTTATCAACTATTATGGAACCATTGGGGAAGTCAAGGGGTTACTCTGGCAATTGAAATTTAGGTATCTATATGATGTCATTTTAGTTTCTCAACAGGAAGAGATGGTGATATATTCTAATCATGGTCCACTGGGTACTTGGGGGTAGATCCTAGGGGAATTACTGGGTCCCCTTGTACATTGGCTGGATCCGTGGCTATACTGCCTATTGAGATATTTATTGGGGTTTGAATTGATTATTGAATATTGTGGTTCCTTTTAATAAATGGTGCTTTATATGTTGTGAAAATTGTTGTGTACACCTTGTGGTAGTGATTCTTTATTGGCGTTGTTGCATGGGAAATATGGGTGAATATTTAAAACTGAAATTTGTTTTTCTTGTATACGTATGAATTTGGTATTGATCTATTATGTGGGATGAGTTTTATCAGGTGAGCAGGAATGGACTTGGTTGAGGGTTATCAATGGACTCAGTTTGGGATAGTTAAATTTTCAGTTATTTTTTGTTATTTTAGTTATGCAAGTATGGAAGGATCTTAGGCTTCATGAATTTTAAGTCTTGGCTTAGGGTTCATGATTGGTTACGCATCTTGTAGAGGGGGGTGTGACATATGATGTTACTTGGAAAAGAGAATCGCAATCATGATTTTTCTCACTTTTTCTCACTGATTATTGAACATGTGAGCCATCTTACTTGGTTTGCATGCTCATATTTTTCCAGGCTATGAATGGAGCAGTTCGAGATGAGACATTGCTGCAAGTTTCAGCTCCGACTATGTTTGTACAGTTTAGACTATTTGCCTTCATCCTTTTAATCTTTTAAGAAAATAAATAGCAGTGTACATAATCCATATTAGAGTGCAAGGGCCACAAGTGCATTGGCAATACAGGCTAGTACTTGTCTGCTAGACTATATAAAATTCATCTTTTGGCTATCATCTATTTGGACGGCCTAAGGTTTTGCAATTGGTTAACTATTAGTTGTTTAGATATTTGAGCGATTCAAGGCCCAGCTAAGATAGTATTTTGTCCTACCATTCAATCCTCAGCATTCTTCTAAAGTTTTCATCAATACAAGTACTGCTTTTGAACTATTATGTCTCATGTTTGTGTTTCTTATTTTCTGATGATTCTGTTACATGAAGGGTAGCAAGGATGGGCTCTGTCCACTGGAAAAGCTAGAAGCTGTTAGGAAAAAGATGAAATCCGTTAATGTGTTGCATGTGATTGAAGGTGGCGACCACTCTTTCAAGATTGCGAAGAAGCATCTACAATCACAGGGGACTACCCAAGAAGAAGCTGAAGATCAAGCTGTTCAGGCCATTGCACTGTTTGTTTCCAGGTCTATAGAAGGAAGGTGAAACCTCATTTACTTCAAAGATCTGAATGTATATATCTATATTCTGTCTTGCCTGTTCAGCTCTTTGCTAGTTGCTGTCTTTTGTAAATCTGTAGCATTTCTTGTAGATTGCGCAGTTTGCATCCTTTGTGGCTGGGGTCCTAATACTTGCTTGAAACATGTAAAATGATCTAGTCTGGATCATTAGATCACCTTATTTTGTAGATGGTTAGGCCTGAAACTATGTGGTTCTGTTTATGCCTACCTTGTTTGTATCATTGCTAGAACGATATTTCTTTCTAGTGGTAGTTTGTATCCAGTTTATTTAGTGGCTTGTTTTCATCTTTTTCTAACTTCTGTGAAGTGCCAAATTGCTCTTTGTACTCTCGAACATCGGGCTAGTTAGCCATTATGGGAAATGATGGTATCTTTTGTTAGTCTAGCTTGTTGGAAGTCAGAAAAGAAGTTGCCCTAGCCATTGATTTCCAAGTCCTGAAATGTTGTTACTGGGTGGATGCTTATGATTTTACCGGGGGATTAGACAGACCCAAGATGTGCATAAAAGAAGAGTTTTACTTGGTGCAAACCACAATTAGCTTCATCTGCATAGTCACTTAATTTAAGGTTAATTACTAAGAAGTGATTCTACAAATTTTAAAACTCCTCAATTTTACATTTAAACTTTTGAGTTTTGTATGAATTTAAGACCACAATCCAAATTTAAGTAGTTAAGCTATCTCTAACGGGGTTGCTATTTTTCTCACCAAGTCAAATATAGCAGCCAACCCCAAATTTATGCCTCTAGAGGACCTCCCCATTGCCAGATGTGGCGATCAAAATTTGCAAGAGGATCCTTGCCATCTTTTCTCTCACAATGGTCGTCAACGCTAGAAAAGGCTAATCAGACGTGGCAAAAACATTAGTTGGAGAAGAGGTGTAAATGTTGCGACGGTAATTCTGGAGAAGGCGGTTAGAGAAAACAAGTTGCAAGCACGACAGAAGACAAAATCGATCACTAGATTTGATTGTTGAGAACCAGTAGAGGCTGCGGCGACTAGTAGAAGTAGTGGTGGCAGCAACAAGCAGAACAATCAGTAGTGAACTTCTTGTTGCGGCTTCTTGGTTATCTTTCATCCCAAATTAGTTTGTAATTTTTTTTGAATTTTTTTATTTATTTATGTATTGAATGAGTGATATTGCGTATTTTGATTATTGATTATTGAGTTTATGTATGTGTGTATTTGATTATTTTTTATATTTGATTATTGATTTATGTATTTGATTATTAATTATATATATGTATTTTTTTAATATTTTGTGTATTTGATTATTGATTATGTGTCTTTGTGTATCTGATTATTTTATGTATTTGATTATTAATTTGTATATTTGATTACTCACTTTGTATATACGTGTATTTAATTATATTGTATATTAAGCGTTCAAAGATAATCTCTTGACTAGATTAAATGAATTTCCAAACAAAATGTGATTAGAGTTCCCAAACATATTGATTTTTGTAGTTTTTTTGTGATTTTTGAGGTACGTTGATCAATTGTTTTTTGTTTGCCATGGAGAAGGATAATAATTAATATTACTGTATAAATTTACTCAATGATGACTAGAATATTCAAGACGAGTGTGCAAATGTGGCAGTCTTTCCATCTCAATTTGATTCATCTGAAGTCAACACTCAAAGAGTGATACGAATAAAAAAAAATTCAATACAAGAGGATTTGATATTTGTGTCAACATGGTTAAAAATTAGTACGAATGTTATAGATGGTAACGATCAAAGGAAACAAAGGTGTTGGGAAATGGTTTATTCCTATTCTCATCAATATAAAGAGTCGAATCTGATTGAACTCCTAATTTATTGTTACATCGTTGGTTTACAATCCAACTTGTGGTGAGCAAATTTTAAGAATATTATAGTCAAATAGATGATAGAAATCAAAGTGGAATAATAGAACAAGATAAGGTAACATCTATCGTTATTCTTTTCTTGCTAATTATTAATATCATATTGATAGAAATTGTTATTAACATTATTTTTACATTATTAGATTTGCTAAGTAATAGAGATATACATGAGCCTATAAAAGTTTGTTTTCACATTTTTACATTGCTAGTATGAGTTGCGACATGCAGTGAAATTTGTCTGGGTTTCGCCGAAAAAGAAATTCAAAATTTCTTGACGTGTACCAGCAACATTATGACCATCTACTCTTGATTCGATGAACTTATATGATATTGATGTTTGAAGCAATGAGTCTTCATTGGCATGGTGAATGGGAAGAGATGCTACAAAAGAATGTGGATGAAAAAATAAATCCAAACTAATAGAAGTTTCTATTGATGAAATAAAAAACATGTTGATGGAAATGACTAAAAAGATAGTGTAGTCCAAAATGTTATTAATTGAACAAGCGAGTGAGATGCTAAGGCTGAAAAGAGATAGGATAAAACTAGAAAGAAAAAGGGAAGAGTGAGAACAATTGTTTTATAAAGAATTATTGAGATTGATACTAGTAATATGGATGAACTTCAAGCTGAATATTACAAATGTCTCAAACTTGAAATTATTCATAAAATACGAAGTGCAAAGTTTTTAAATTTGTAAATGGAGTTACGATTAATGTATGTATCTTTTTCTTTTATTAATGTATGGAGTTGGGATCAAATGAACTTCATGAACATTTAACTTGAAATTTATGTTATCTTTTCCTTTATCACTTTTTTTTTTTTATCTTATTTGCTTGAATTGGTTTTAATTCAATTGTTGTTGTGTTTAGTATTGATGGTTATTTCTCATGAGCGCTGACTCCGAACGAATTATTTTTGTCTAATACAATAGAAAAGAAGTACATTAATTAATTTCAATTCAATTGTTTATCATATAATTTTTACAAATGCTCCACAAGATTATTTTAGAGTTGCATATGAGTCTGTTTGTCTCAAAATTAATGGTGAACATGTATGAACTCGATAACTTTATTTGTGTGATTGCGAGACAATTTAATTGTTGGAGTGCTAGGAATTGTATCATAGTTGAAATTCACATTTTCATGAATTGTATCACGTTCATCTTCAATTATAGTGTAATATTATACAGGTCGTCATTATATTTTTGAGTGTTTCAATATCTCACGTACATCTTAGTCCACGTACTATTGCAAATTATGATTGTAGGATTCTAAATACTCATTCGACGTCCTTTCTAGCGAACTTCTTATTCCCTTGAGAAGATGGAATGATTTTAACAAAAGTACGCCACAAGGGATATATACCATCGACAAGATAATATTTAATAGTATATTTTTGTCCATTGATAGTATATTTCATTTCAAGATCGTGACTTTCTGTCGATTTTGAGAATACATGGGATCTATCTAGCATATTAATATCGTTTAATGACATATATACATTCCATGCCATGCAGTTGGATAATTTTTCCACTTCTAATGCATATAATCAATGTTACCCAACATTTCTGGAAACTCATGTTGCTCAGTCACGGTCATCAACTTTGCAATATTAATACTATTTGGTTGTCTGAAATATTGCTTGTCAAATACTTCAACTATTACTTTCATGAATCTCTTCAAACTCTCTATTGTTATACTTTCGCCAATCTTGACACATTCACCCACAACATTTACAGGTGATCCATATGCGATCATCCTTAATACAATTATAAATTTTTAGAGTGATGATAATCCAGAAACTCCTACGGTATCAAAATTTTGAACAAAATATTGATCATGTATTCAATTGCTGTTTGAATTCGTAGAAATAATAATTTGACACATACGAAACCTTCTATGAAATATTTATGGTGGATATGGAGTTGAATTAGCAAAATAATCATAATAAAGTCTCTCATGATCTTCACTCTATTGCGATTGATGATACAGTGGTTCATCATGGATCTATGGTAACATATACGAAACTGTGATCCATAAATTGAATGTAGTATTCAACTAAAACTATAACAATAGCCTCATCATCTTCAAGTTCTTCATGGATCATTCGGTGAGTTGTAATTTTTTTGGTGACGACAGTTGGTGTTTTAGATTTATGAGTTATAATTTTTTTGACCAAATAGATCATCTATTTATAAATTATTGAAATATGACTGCTGGAATATGGCTGTTGGCTTTGTTGGATCAAAATTCACTCAAAAACAATCAAACCCTTCAAATTTCTAAACAACTCAACTCACTCAAGAAGAAGAATAAGAAAACTTGTTACTCTTATTGATAACTCTTAAAGTTCTTCGATTGATAATACAACACAAGAGATGAATGTTTATTTATAGGCCTTTGCAATCAACCACAAGTACATAATTTAAACAAACTCACTAACCAAACATCATAATTGTCCATTAATCGAACATTATAATTATCACTAATCAAACATTCACCTTATTTCTCCATAATTGTCCACTAACCAAATTGGAGATGAGTCATCAATCATTTCTTAGTTGATGAATCAAGGAGGTCTTTAAAAAACAAATTTACAAATCAACAAAATATATCTGTTGAAATATGCCAGTTGTTGAAATTTTAATTTTAACATATTAAAATTTTAAATTTTAAATTATGGAAACATTTCAAACAATCTTGTTAAATAATTTTATTTAAAAAATATTAGTAAATTTATTTAAAATATAGTAAATATTATAAAATTTTAATATCGTCATATTTATTATTAAATTATAAAATAAATAATAAATTTTTATAATAGTAAAAATTATAAGTAAAGTAAAAAAAAATAGAATTGAAGTTTATTAATAAATAAATAAAATAAAGAGTCAAATAGAAAAAATAATAGAGTGTGTGGTTAGAGCATCTATAATTTTTTAAATAAAATTAAAATAAAAAATAGAATAGAAAACAAGTTGGAGATAGCCTTACTATTCCTTTACTTTAATATACTAATTATTGAGTGTGATTTTTCTTCTTCACTTTGTTATTGAGTGTGTGTGTGTGTGTAAGCCGACCCACAATTTGAGATGAAAGAGGTTAGTAAAAGAGAAGAACATAACATTTATTTATTTATTTATTTATTTAAGTAGAAAGAGGATGCATGCAACTTATCTCCAGTCCAGTCAGTAATTTGAGGGGGTGGGGGCTTTTATTTATTTATTTTGGTAATGTGGATTCATTCATTCTCTTTTGGCTGATCTCCCATTGCTTTTATTCATTGTTATGGTAAGGTCGACTCTCTTTTTGCTGGTCGTCATCTCCCATTTCAGCTTCTCCTTTGGTCCAACCCCTGCCAGACCACACACAGAGAGATTAGAATGAATATATATATGTTTATATGTCACCACAATTTTAAATAACTGGTCATTTATTCTTACTTATCAAAAATAATTGATCACACTCACTCAAATACATACACTATTCCAACCCAAATACATAACCGGCCCTCTCCCACAACCTTGATTTTTGAGAGATGTAGTAACTTAAAATTTATTATGTTGTTGATTTCTCGCATATAGCTCTTTATAGTTTTTTTTTTTCTTCTTCTTTTGGTCAAATGCATATTTTTACTGCTAAACTTTTATATTTTTTTCTTATGAAATCTTAATTTTTTTGAGATTTCAAATATGTCTCTAAACTTACGAAGTCACTAAATTTGAACATTTTTTAAGCGTCTGAAGCGCACCTGCCTTATTTGAGTGCTTGAGAGGCAAAAATAGGCCGATAGAAAATGAAAAGCCAATGATGGACTTCAATGACCGAGATCGACTTGAAGGACCAATGATGTCCTTCCAAGAAACTGAGGAAGCCAACGTCTTCGACACTAGCACAAGCACTGGTGCTGCCGTTAACCTCTTCTCTAAGCCCCGTCGTCGCGACAAGTACTATAGTCCTCTTCGTCAAGCAATGCAATGTTTGCGGCGAAACCATGAGGAGACCCACGCCATCATCTTTCTTTCCCCTACAACTCAACTCTAAGAAATCAATCTCCATCCTTTCTCTAGCCACCGTCTCTATGGCTTCACCAATATTCTTCTTTCGTCCAATTCTTTGATGGTCTGGGACTTCACCTCACTGTTGTGGTGACTCTGCAACGTTCTGCCTCTGACCCTACAAATTCCCCTAGTTTTGGATGAAACTTACTCCATTTTTCTCCTTTTTTGTTTTGGGTTTATGTTTCTTTTAATTCTCTTTCAAAACCCACCCCATCGCTAGTTCTTGGGAGTCCATTGTCGGTCTCAATCTTTTAAGCCCATTGTTGGCTTTTCATTTTCTGTCAGCTGATTTTTGCCTCCCAAGCGCTCAAAGGAGGCACATGTGTTGCGAATGTTTAAAAAGTGTTTAAATGTAGTGATTTTGTAAGTTTAGAAATAAATAGTCAAAAAGTTTTAGAGTTTTATAAAAAATATAAAAGTTTAGGGACAAAAATATGTATTTGACTTTTTCTTGTTTGTTTTATTTGCCGGTAGTCACTAAAAGCAAGGTACATTGAAGGAGAAGCCACCCACATGCCCAAAAGGATAAAATGAATTATGTAGATCATATCTTTTGGTAAGATCTTGATGAATTGCTGCAATGTGTTCCATAAACTCGTTTAGGAAAACAATTTTAAAAAAAAAAGTCTCAAAATAGCCCCCCCAAAACTGACGAAAACAACGATATTAACAAAACTGGATCTGTGCCCAAGCTGATGCACTCTGGATCCTCATGGATTCATTTAACATTCAGCAAAGAAACATGGGGGTTGGCTCTCTCATGGCATCAATTGTCTAGAGAGATAGTGTTTGTCAATTAAGATATAGATCAAAAAAAGTAAGACATGAAAAGTATTTTAGATTTTTGTACTTTTTAATATATTTGTTAAATTTATTTAATGATTCTTGAAAAAGAAGCTACGTGACTTATTATATGACATTTTTTAAATATATTTATCTCTCTCTTTCTCAAGATAAATATATTTTAGATCTTACAAATAAAAAAAAATGATGTATATGTTCTTTAGTACATTATAAAAAATTTAATAAATAATTTGATAAAAATATTGAAATATTTTTCAAAACTTATTTTAACCATTCTATATTTTGATTCGAAAAATATTTTAATTGTATCTTAATACAATCTTATCTTATTTATTTTAATAAACACTATGATAATAAATAAATAAGTGATGATGAATCTCCTTTTTAATCAACAGTTACCAGAACATAGTAATATTGTGAGTCGCGCTGTTCTTACCCATGTTAGTTCATACTCCAAGTCAATATATTCTTGGATCCTGTTGTATCTTATCATATTTGAGGCTAAATTACCTAAATCTAAATTCAAGACAATCTTATATATTCACATGGGAACTTGATCATAAACAAACGCATACCTTCCTTTTCATCTTCTTCACTCTCACTGCTACTGCTGCTGCTGCTGTCGTCCTCCTCCTCCTCGTCCTCGTCCTCTTCTGCTTTAAAGCTGCTCCTTTTCTTCCTCACGCTAAGCGTCCAGTAGCCTTGGCCTGTACGAGTAATGGTTGAATCATGCCCATTGGACGCCGTGGCGTCAGAACCACCCTTCTCTTTCACTTCGTTGCCATTTCTGCGTTGAAGGTTGTCTTCAGGGGCTGGTTTTTCAGGCTGCACTGAGCCCATGGAAAATGGTTTAATTTGGGATTGCTTGAGACGAGACTGCAAGTATATACACAACTGATGGAAGATAATAATAAGTGGGATTCCTTCACGTTCAATTTATCATTTATGCTTAGAATCCACTTTGTACGGCAGCCAAACAGCACCGAATATATTCTTAGTGAGACACAAAAATTCCCTGTTGTGATTTAATTTCAAACAATTATACATGGGGCATATATAATTTTTTGATTTTGTTTTTTTTTTCTCATTTAATTGGATTATACCTAGGGTCCAAATGAATCGAGTCATTCGCGAACTGTTTGAAGTTTAACTCAATAAAAGTTCGTTCATTAAGATAAATGAAACAAACTTGAATTTAACTTTAAATCTTGATTTCTAAACGAGTTAACCTTAATTTCAGTAAAGCTTAATTCGTTAAGATTTGTAAATAGACTAAATTAAAATGTTTTGAACATGCCAATTAGAAACTTATGAATAGATTTGTTTATAAATATATTAATAAATTTATTTATATTTTTATAAATATATGTTATAATTGTGATCCGAAATTTAAATTTGACTGTGATTGGAATACATCTACAATTGAAGATATATATTCTTTGAGACTCATCAAGATTTATCTTCTTCATGACTCATCTTCTGATTAGAATATAGATTTATTTAAATCTTTTTTGTATACATCTATAAATGAATGATAGATCTATAAATATGTTCTTAATACTCTAAAATTAGTTGGAGGTATATCATTATTATTATACCTAAAAGGAATCGGATATATGGCGATACGAACAAAAATAAAATTTGTACTGTGTATTAGATACACGCAACAAAATATAATATACATACCATACATAGTTTGAATATTTAAACAATACACATATTCAACAATTGAATATAAATAAATGCATATCTGTTATCCGATATAAGGTTGGGATACATAAACAATTTATGTATTAAGACTATATCCATCTCACATTGTGGTGGTCTTAGTTTGTCCACACCTATTATGTCGAATGATATCATTCCGATCATCTCTTCTCTGCTAGACATAGAGGTTTCGCGTATCATCAATACTTGTATCTCAAAATTATACACGTGACCTTAACATGTATAATTTTTATGGCAACAGAATATTTTAGAGAAATAAGGAAAAAGAAAAGGAAGAACTCTCGTGGAAAGCAGATTTCCCTGATTCCTTAATAATTCTTTCCGCTCTCCATTTCTAATTAAAGCCTCACATTCGTCGCCCCTCTCCCTCTTAATAATTCTCTACAATAATTCAATATCACAATGTAATTTTATTATGTACTTTTACTATATGCATTTTAATTATACACTATACATTTTAACTATACACTATACACTATGCATTTTAACTATTCACTATGCACTATGAACGTTTACTATGTATTATGCATTTTAACTATACACTATGGTAGGAGGGGCCAAGGGTTAATTTTTGATCAATCACTTCCAGAGACATTTCGGGTACATGATAGCGATATCAAACACAACACTATATGGTGTATGACTTTCTAGTTTCACTATCTGCTAGCAATCAGATAATACCAAAATCTCTTTCGATACCAGTCAATCCTTTAACCCATCACCGAAACTTCTCCAAATCCCAATGACGTTATGAGAGTTCCTGAATAGAGCCTAACAGCGGTTCAAGATAGTATATGTGGTAGTGAAACCTTACTTCAAGTGAATCTATTATAGTTGACGATTGCTGTGTGCTATAATCCTTCCATCACCTAACGTCCCGACTTAGCAAGAGTCATGGAGTGACAAACTCACAAACTCAGTAACTATGTGTCAAACCTTATTAATGTGACTAGATGACACCTCAAGAAACACATTTCTTGACTTTCAATCTACCCTAGTCAGAGACCGTCCCATCACATTAATAGTACACATAGGACATTCACCCCATCAAATATCAATGAGGGCAATGTATCTTATTCGCAACACTTATCTCCATATATCAGTAATATGGAACAACATACATGAACATTCTCACATCCCAATTGGATGGTTCGACTTATTAACAAATCATGCACACCAATACACAAAACAACCGTATCGGTTCAAGTCTAAGGATCAACACACCATCGCAATCTGATGACACGACCATTATCTACTAGGCCATATAGTCAGTTATCGATGTCACATTCAGCTGATCATTCCCCAACGACCACTCATAGGTTTACTAGTGACATCTTATGTCACATGGCGTGTGACACACCACCCTCTCATTGATATCCCTATATCGAACGAGGTAGTAATCCTTCTGCTAATCCATACTCGATTAATCGAAGTCCCCATCCAAAGAATCTAAAGACTATAAATAGTTTAAGAAGTTCTGTTACTAGATAATCCTATCACACAGTCTCAACAATCAATAAGATTCTCACACAGAAGATCTAGGCATTCATTCATATAATTGATTTGAAAAAATATAAATGAAGAACACCTTGTTTTTTATAGATTTATACAAAGATACAATTAATATATTAAAACAAGTCTGCTAAATGTCATCCAAATCTAGCATAAGGGCACACAACACTAACAATATCAATATCCTCTTAGTGATATTTTGTTCTTTCTGATCATGATTTTTCTCGATTTGGATTTTTCATATTAAATTTTTTGCTCGTTTGTGTAATTGATGGTTTGATAGTGGTTTGTTTTTTTTTATCCAAAATCATAACAATATATTATTTAATATAAAATTATCAAATTTTAAATTTATTTTTTAATAGAGATGGAATTAGAGACGAAAATATCTAATTTGAAATTCCATCTTTGAGATGGATGTAGAGGTGGAATAATTTGTCTTTAAGTTTGGGGTTTAATCCCCAATCACTTCATTCTTTCTCCATTTTTCTCAAATTTCACTTCAGCCATTTTTTCTCAATCTTAGTCATCTCCCTCATTTTCTTTGCTGCCATCGCTATTCATCTCACTCACCATCAACCCCACCAGTCACCTTCATCTTTTCTACCTTCGTCAACTCTGCCACCTTCGTTACCTTCTCCATTTGTCATTGCTACCTCAGCCTTTTGTCGTGGTTAACACTCTCATTATTGTCCACTTCTCTCGCTTTCTTTCACTATTTCCATAACCTTATCAACCTTGTTGCGAGCTTGAACTTGACTTGCCAAAACCTTATCGATAGCTTGATTAGAGCTCGAGCTCAATATTTTTTTAGCTAACCTGAGCCTGAGTTTAGCAACGCTCAACTAGACTCTACTCGATTGTATCACTGATTATACCCATTTTTTGTTATCCTGTTCATTTCTTTTTCTACAGGGAATTAGGAATGCATTACTACTCACTAATATGAATTGGTTTTGGAGTATTTTAGTTACCTTGATTTTACTTTTCATTTAGGAGAAATTGAGTTGAACTTAGGTGACGTTTAGTGGCGATCATTGTTGGCCACCACAAAAGATGACTTAATTAGGCACTTAATGGGAGTATATGTGTGTTAGTCCCTTGTATGGTATATGAGTAGTGCCTGGTGGCAACATGGATGTGAACATTGAGAAATCTTTGATTTAGCATTAACAAGCATGTGGGTGTCAATCTCTAGTGGCCATGTAAGAGAGGTGAAACAAGTTGAAACACAAATATACAAGTACTCTATGAAAATGTAGTAGGTAGGTGTATACTTGGTACTAGCACACCAAGAGTTGGATAGAGGTTGAGTAGAGAAGGGTTGATCATACGTAGGCATACACTAATGGTACTCTCTATTATAGCCAAATACATGTTTTTGCCTTTGTACTTTCACTTTTTTTTTTTTTTCTGTGTTGTCACTCAAATTTTTCATTATTTCGATTACACTTTTAGACTATATATTTTTGAGTTAATTACACACCTCAATTAGAGCATGCAACACACGTCTGCTGAAATGATCAAATTACCTGTCACGAGTGTGCAAGAGGTCGGTCAATAGGAGATGACTAATGGTTGTTTGGCAGTGCCTCCTATCGTCTGTCTCTGCCATGGTGCTTCTTCTTCTTCGATGGCAACAACAAACAGACTCCAGCTTACTAGTGGCGGCAAGCATGAAGATACAACTTGCAATGGGCACATTGAGCGGCCAATAGAGGCAAAGCTTCCTATTGTGTAGCCGATGGACAATTGGCAACCAAGGTTGGCAGCAGCAATGAAGTTGCAAAGAATGAAAGGATGTGAAGGAGAGGCGGCGGTGCAGTTGGTGTTGCAAAAACCCTAAACCTATTTTAAAGAAGGCGAATGGTATGATGCACCATCGACTGAGAGGACGAAGTAAGAAGTTAGTTGATAGGAGAAGATAGATGGTTAATTGGTGGTGCCTCTGATCGTTTGTTCGATTGGTTCGTCTTTCTCAACCCACAACTCATTCGCCTTCCGTCACCACCAACGATAGCTTCTACACCTTTTGTCACTGTCGACGACAACCTCTACACCTTCTGCCATTGCCGACATTTTTGCCTCTTAGCCTTCTGCCATGTTGACGAAGGTCTCTCCATTTTATGCCACATTTGACACTTTTTTACCGTCGATTGCCCATCACCATAGCCCACGATCATCTTCATCTTCTGTTATAGCCGTCATCCTACATCTTTTCCATCCTTTGTACTTGTCACCGGCCACCTCCTTGCCTCATTGTTAACTGTTACTTGTCCTGCCACATTGCCCACCCAATCTCGTTGCCAGCCACCATCTGTGTCACACCTTATTTTCCATCCTCTATATTTGTCGCATACCACTTCCCTTGCCTTGTCACTAATTACTAAAGGAAAAAGCTCTGACATAGATGGTTGTTGTTCGTGAGAGGTAATTTGGGTATTTTAGCGCGTGTGTGTTTTGTGTTCTAATTAGAGTGTGCAATTGATTCAAAAATATATAATTTAAAAATATAATTAAAATAACAAAAAATTCAAATAACCACACTAACCAAAAAAAAAAGAGTACATAAACAAAAATATATATTTGACCCTCTACTATTATCCTCGTGAGTTTGTTGATATATTATCCATGGATGTAAATACATAATGCTCAAATGCATTGTCAATTGTCTTTTAAGCTTGCCACCCAAAGATCAGGTTGGCCCTGCCTTTCATATACCTCGGAGTTGGGGCACCACACAGAGACATAGACAGGCGTTGGCCCCATACTCAGGAATGCACTAATTAAAATAAATAAAAAATGCTGTGATATCTCCAATTCTCTATTTATTTTTTATTTATTCATTTTTGTGTGACTATAATAAAAGTAAAGACTATTAGAAGTGTAATCGCATTAGTTATTCATATATATAATATAAAACTAAGAGTCACAAATCCCAGCAAAGGCCCTTATTCATAAATAACCAGATTTAAATAATAAAAGAAATCTAAAAAAGCCTTATAACTTACATTAAATTAAATTAAATACCAGATATCTTTATCAATGTAACATACCTATCTATATATTATTTAAGTAGTATTTGTTAAAATAAATAAAATAAAATTATATCAAGATAAGGTTAAAATATTTTTCAACTCAGCATATAGAATGATTAAGATAAGGGTAAAAAATATTTTAAGATTTTTATTAAATTATTTATTAAATTTTTTAAAATACACTAAAAAATACATATCACACTTTTTTTAATATATATCTTAATTAACAAATATTGTCTTACTAAAATAGTTTTACCTGAATACCAGAATTTTCAGGTGACAACTCCTCTTTAACTCTTTTACCACCTAAATTTTTTATTTTTATTTTATTTATACATTGAATTTATAATAAAAAAAACTATTTGAAATTTAATGTAGTATCCCAACATTTTGGAAATGATAAAAAAAATAATATCAATTTCTGTATTTGAGAATTTAAGGTATTAAGATAATAATATAATTATAATGATAATAGAGTAAATCAAATTAACTTAAATGAAATTACATTAAATATATATAGGCGTGCTTGGAGGCCAAGCTATCTACAGTGGCCATTTTCTCTTAAAACAGAGAGGGTTCGTGAAAGAAGAGGGGGAGCCGAGAGACTGGAAGAGGGAGAGGGCTCGGTTGAGTGATTGAGGGAGGGAGAGATTGAGATTGAGAGAGTGAGAAAGAGAGATGGAACGAGGGAGAGAAGGAGGTGGCAGCCATGGAAGCTCGGCCATGGCAGCCGAGCAACCAGTAGCGGTGGCGAAGCCGGAGCAGCGGCGGCAACAGGAGCTGTGGCCGGCCAGGGGCGGGCAGTTGCAGCGGCAGCGAGCTCACTGAACTGAGCGGGTGGCCGCGGTAGTGCTGGTTCGGCCGCTGGAAGAAGAGAAGAGGAGAGGAAGAAAGGAAGAAGAAGAAGAAAAAAAAAAAAATGAAAGAAGAAAAAGAAGAAGAAAAGAAAGAAGAAGGAAAAGAAAAAGAAGAAGAAGGAAAGGAAGGGAGAAAAAGAAGCAGGGCGGAGAAGAAAGAAAAGAAAAGAAAAGAAAAGAAAGGAAGGGAAAGAAAATAAAAGAAAATGAAGAAAATAAGAAAAAAAATAAAGAAATTTTGGGATTTTTTGGTATTGGAAGTAATCAAGTACGTGGGTAAAAATTAGTATAACTGTGATATATTTAAATTATAAATTTTACGCGATTAGAATTAATTAATTTAACTCCCGGTTGTGTTATTTGGTAGAAAATAATTTAATTTGCATTGGGAGTACAAGAGAGGCTGAAATCAGCTAATTTCAGGCAAGCTCCAATCTCTTTTTTCGTGTTCTTTAATTCCTGTGGGAAACCCTGTGATTTCTCGTGTTTCATACCCTCCCTTCGTCTGTTTCAACCCGTTTATTAATTATGAAATTTTAAATTGTTTGATTTAAAATTAATTTATTAACCTGACTTCGAAGATTTTATTAGTGTGATTTAATTTAAAATAAATATGAGACTTATTGGGATTTTATTTATGGTGAGCCTACGTGGGATTTTAGACTGTTAAATTATTTATATAATACGGTTAGATTTAATTAATGTGAGCCACAGTTTTATTAATCGCTACTAAACGTTTTACTTCACAGCGGGTATGCAAGAAAAGCAAGGAACAACCGTGTAAATGCAAGCTCCCAACCCTCTCTTCCTGATCTTTAATTCCCGTAAAAGACCCCGTGATTTCCTTTATTTTATCACCTCCCTTACTCTAATTCGGCACCTAACCTTATTTGTTAAATTATTATTCATTTGTTTTAATTTAAATTAAATCTGAGACTTCTAGAGTTTTATTTGTTGAGTGCCAACGGGAGTTTGTACCACCCCTATTCCTTTTCGGAATGATGCTGAACCCAGTTTAGGGACTAGATTCCTAGACGTGCGGGTTTATTTACGGTTTCCTTGAGTTTATTTATGATTCGGTTAGAGCTATTGAGCAGTGGGGTAGGGGTCGACTGTTTGGTGACGTTGGGGTAGACTATTGTATTGCCCTGAAGTGGACCGTCAGGCGGACACTCCTAGTCATTGGGCATTGACCGGTGCCGGGTACTGCTGACTAGCTCTACCGGTATGTGATTTATTGCATGAGTAGATACATTGTATTACTGTTCATGATTTGATATGCACATGGGTACGGGATGCATGTTGGGATATTCATTTATTGAGTGTGCTTGGACACGGACATTCTAGTTTGGTTAGGTTGCATCCAGCGTGGGCATATGCATGGCATGTGGTTTACTATGCAAGCGGAGCATGACCTGATGCCTGGATGTATGGGTGCCAGTGTATCACGTTGATGCTCACTATGCCATTGCATTTTTATGTGCATTGCATGGCTACTGACAGTATATAGTTCTCGGACGGGAGTACCATTCCGAGGGAGCCTATGACTCTGTTGTCGGGAGTACTGACATGGACGATAGAGGTGTTAAAAGGGCCGAGCGGCCTGTGGGCCACCCGACCCGGCCAGTCTAAGGGCCCGGCCCGTGGCCCATTGGGCCCAGCCTGTTTGGACCCTATGGGCCGGGCCCATGAAGCCCTAATGGCCCCAGTCAGTAAACCACTTTAATCATGGGCCCAGTCAGTCACAAAAATTATTATTAATTTTGTGTAACTATGGAGGTAAATAAATAATTATACAGATATAAATAATTTTTTGACAGTTTTTGGGTGGTTATTGACCGTTTGAGGTGATTAATATTTTAATTATCTTGTAATTTTTAAGAGCACTCAGTTTTTTAATATTTTAATATATTACTATAAAATAAAGCAAATAATTTTTGAATAAGGGTGTGAAGTGTTTTTAAAATAAATTATTATTATCATAATCAAATCATTATGTACTTCACATCACCAAAATCTCACTTAAGAGAATGGTTGTTTCAACTATAATAATAAATAACAATTAACAAAATGAGAAGGAAATATAATTAATGATGGGCGCATCACCCACACTAAACGAATTAATTAATGATTTTACAATTTGTATGTTACTTTTCTTGTGAGTTAACAATTAATTAATGATTTTACAATTTACTTGTTACTTTTCTTGTGAGTTGACAACTTGACATAAAGTAAAGCAGTAAGTCTTGTGACAACTCATTGTCTTTATAAATTTTGCAATTTGCATGTGTTTCACTGTTTTGCTTGTGAGTCCACAACTTGACATAAAAGACAAAGACATAAAAGACAAAGTATGTCATAAGTCACTGACAACTCATTATGTCTTGCTATTTGAAATTGAATATGCCTAACAAATATTCCCTAACTTTTCTGTCACAACGTTTAAAAATTTGAAAGATAACAGATATAACTTGACAATGACAAGGCTGGCAAGGTTGAGACTATTAACTTTATAAAAGTTTTAAATATGCTACTTTCTTTTGTTATATAATATATATTATAAATATATGTGATTTATAATATAATATTAAATTTATTATGTATAATATAATATAATAACATATTATATATCAATTTTAAATCATAGGAGTTATTTTTGGAATTTTCAAGTATTTTCCCAAAAAAGTGCATAAAATACCAAAAATGACAATGAGATTCCCTGCAGTATCATTGATAGGAAAGTAAATGGTGGGAACTGGAAAGGCATCAAACGCCATCAAAAATTTTAGAAAAAGTATCCTTCATGATGACCACCAATAACCAATGGTGCATTTGGCTGTTGAATCAGGTTGTCACCCATGTTTGCTAGGTTGCTTGACAAATATTCCTTAACTTTTATGTCACAAGACTCACCACCAATGACCCGTGAATTTCAAATTTTCAAACGTTGGGAATCTTGTGACTCACAATGTTTATTTTAAAAATGTTGTGAATAAATGAAAATAACTCATATTTATTCTCTTAATTATAGACAATCAAGAGACTTACAAATTTGAATTTTAAATTCAAATGTTAGGAAAATTTTGAACTTCCGTGAATTTCAAATTTTTAAACGTTGTGAGTCTTGTGACATAAAAGTTAAGGAACATTTGTCAGGCAGCTTGGCAAGCAAATGTGGGTAGTAGCCTGACTCAACAGCCAAATGCACCATTGGTCATTGGTGGTCATCATGAAGGATACTTTTTCTGAAATTTTTGATGGCGTTTGATGCCTTTCCAGTTCTCACCATTTACTTTCCTATCAATGATACTGCAGGGAATCTCATTGTCATTTTTGGTATTTTATGCACTTTTCTAGGAAAATGCTTGAAAATTCCAAAAAATAACTCCTATGATTTAAAATTGATATATAATATGTTATTATATTATATTATACATAACAAATATAATATTATATTATAAATCACATATATTTATAATATATATTATATAACAAACGAAAGTAGCATATTTAAAGTTTTTATAAAGTTAATAGTCTCAACCTTGTCAGCCTTGTCATTGTCAAGTTATATTTGTTAGCCTTCAAATTTTTAAACGTTGTGAGAGAAAAGTTAGGAAACATTTGTCAGGCATATTCAATTTCAAATAGCAAGACATAATGAGTTGTCAGTGACTTATGACATACTTTGTCTTTTATGTCTTTGTCTTTTATGTCAAGTTGTGGACTCACAAGCAAAACAGTGAAACACATGCAAATTGCAAAATTTATAAAGACAATGAGTTGTCACAAGATTTACATGCTTTACTTTATGTCAAGTTGTCAACTCACAAGAAAAGTAACATGTAAATTGTAAAATCATTAATTAATCGTCAACTCACAAGAAAAGTAACATACAAATTGCAAAATCATTAATTAATTCGTTTAGTGTGGGTGATGCGCCCATCATTAATTATATTTCCTTCTCATTTTGTTAATTGTTATTTATTATTATAGTTGAAACAGACATTCTCTTTAAGTGAGATTTTGGTGATGTTAAGTACATAATGATTTGATTATGACAATAATAATTTATTTTAAAAACACTTCACACCCTTATTCAAAAATTATTTGTTTTATTTTATAATAATATATTAAAATATTAAAAAACTAAGTGCTCTTAAAAATTATAAGATGATTAAAATATTAATCACCTCAAACGGTCAATAACCACTCAAAAACTATCAAAAAATTATTTATATCTATATAATTATTTATTTACCTCCATAGTTACACAAAATTAATAATAATTTTTGTAACTGACTGGGCCCATGATTAAATTGATTTACTGACTGGGCCTATAAGGGTCTCTTGGGTCCGGCCCATAGGGTCCAAACGGGCTGGGCTGTGGGCCCAAATTCTTTGGCCCGGCCCGACCCGTTTGAACAGTGAAGCCCGGCCTATCCTAGGTCGGGTCGAGTGGCCCACAGGCCGCCCAACTCTTTTTGACACCTCTAACTAGCTTTGCTCAAAGATCACAATGTTTCACTAAATTAAATTCAAAAAATCATATTTTTACATCTTATGAGATTGTTACATACATATATATATATATATATATACACAAAGCATATATACATTGTACAAAGCATCTTGTGGAAACCGTGGGCAAAGAACTTTCAATTGAAACAAAAGATAAATGGAAAGGAGAAGAGACAGTGAAGAGAATCTATATTATAATTAAAAATATAGGATAATATATAATATATTATTAAGTATATTACACATATTATGTATAATAATATTTAATATAAATTATCACTCATATCAGTAATTTATTAATTAAATTTATTATTTTATTTTAATAGTAAAATTTTATTAAAAATAATAAATTTTATAATTTAATAATTAAATTCATTGAATAAAATATCATAAAATAATTTTTCTCAAAATTTTAAAGTAAATGTATTTTTTAATTTTTTATTATTTTTTTGTTTTCTAAAAACAGACTATTAAAATAGAAAACTAAAAATAAATTTAAAATTTAAAATTAAAAATTAAAAATACAAAGAGAACGTAACCTTAACATTTTCAAGGATCTATCTCGCAAAAATCTATTCATAGCCTATGAAGCTATGAATGGAGAAAACTCTCTTTTCATGGGTAATTCCTCTACTTGTGCTGTAATAAGAAAATGAACTATGCAACTTCTTCTCACATCTAGAAAAGTGCTTACCCTTCAAGATATTCAACATATTCTTGGTCTAAGAAAGAGTCTAATTTTTGTTGAGAAACTTGATCATCATGGGTTTAAAAATGTATTGTTGATGATATGGATCATTTATATGGCATTACACTAGGGCATATAGGTAGGACTAATATGTATCACATGATCTTACTTGGTTTAGTTCCAAGTTCTAGTTTTGTTTTAACTATTAATAATTGTGAATGTTGTGCGCAAGCAAAAAATGGTAAAACTCCTTTTAAATTAGTATCTAGAACTACTTGACTTTTAAAATTAATTCATATACTGATTTATGTGATAATAAAGATTATTTGACTAGAAGTGAAAAAAGATATTTTATAACTTTTATTAATAATTTTTCAAAGTTTATATATGTAGTGTATCTTTTAAAAATAAAACATGAGGCGTTTGATAAATTCAAAATATTCAAGGAAAAAGCGGAAAATATGATTGGTAAAAAAATTAAAAGAATTATGACGGATAAAGGTGATAAGTATCAATCAAATGAATCCATATATTTTTGTAAAAAATACAAAATTGTTAGAGAACTTTTTGCTCCCAATACACCACCTTAAATGGAGTAACCAAAAGAAAAAATAGAACTTTACTTAAAATGACAAGTGTTATGCTTATTCATTCTAAATTAACTATATATGAATTTCTGGGGTGAAGGATTATATTCTATAGGTTATATCATGAATTGAATTGCTTAGAAGAATCTTAATAAAACTTCCTATGAATTGATATTTGGTAGAAAACCAAATATAGGATTTAAAGTGCGGGGTTGCATCACATATGTTTTGCATTCTAATAATGTTATTGAATTTGTGCATGCAATTTAATTATCTTGAGCATTTGACTATATATCAAATATAAAGATGCTGATAAAATTGAGTTAGAAAATTTTAAAGAAGTTATGTCTTTTATCTATGGAGGAAGAAATTAAATCCATATATGAGAAAAAATATTTCTCCTTTAACAGATATTCCCCCTAATATTCGCTGCAAATGGGTTTTAAGAAAAAAAAAGTTTAAACAGGTAGAAGTAGATATTGACAAATACAGAGCAAGATTAGTATCCAAGGTTATAGTCCGAAGCAATAAATTGATTATTTTGAAACCTTCTCTCCTATCACTAAATTTACGATCTATAAGAATCAGGTTTGCAATTGAAACTATTTATAATTTAGATGTGCATATGGATGTACATTTTAAAACTGCATTTTTTAATGATATTAGATGAAGAAATTTATATTAATCAATCTGATAGCTATGTTGTTGAAAGTCAAGAATATAAAGTTCTCAATTGAAGGAATCTTTATATGGTCTTAAACATGTTTTGAAGCAACGGCATAAAAAGTTTAAGCAAGAAATTAAGAAATTTGGTCTTCTACGCAGTAAAGTTGAAAATTGTGTTTTCTATAAGCAAACAAGTTCTTATAAAATTTTGATTACATTGTATATATGTTGACGATTTATTAATTAAGATTTGGTATTGATTTGACTTGCATTAATGAAACCAAAAGGGAATTTGCTAATAAAAAAGATTATGCTAAGATTATTGGTAGTTTAATGCATGTTATAAACTATTCTAGACTTGATATTGCATGTGTTGTTGGTATACTTTGGAAGATTTACTAGTAATCCTAGTAATGAACACTAGTGAAATAACTAGTCATGAGATATTTGAATTATAGTTTGCATTACAAATGCACTTAAAAAGTTAATTCTAAGTCCATAAGTGGATGGTTGTTAATTATATGTTACTTGCTAACGAAGATATATATTTTGTGAATTAAAAGATTTATGAGATGCATTCCTTTCACATATTGCCATGAAATATAATACATCATAAATCTTCTGAAGAAAGGAAAAGTAAATTTGGAGTATTTAGCTACTGATCTCAAGAAAGGTAAGTCCACAATTACATCATAAAGCTACTCTTACAAAATCTTTATTTGGTGAGAAGAACAGTAAAACCATGGAAGGTTTAGGACCATTAACCATTTAATCATTCCTTTAAAATTTCTTTTTGAGATCAAAAGAGATCTACTTTTTAGTTGGCGCATTAGATATAGTGTGTTGTTTGGACCCGTATAGCAACTGTTCATTTTAGGTTGTCTTTGCAGAGTCACGCTCTCCCGTCATGTTTGAAGGCTTCCGAGAGTTTAGCCCTTTTTCCATAAGGAGTTGTTATTCGTATGTTTTATGGAGAATGGTTGTTGCGATTATGTGGCTTCATGCTTGGTGCAAGATCCTTCTACGCTCATGTTCCTTTGTTACCTCGCTTTTCTAGGCTCGTGCTTTCTTCAATTATGCTTCTCCGAGTGATTTTAGAGGAATAGTTCTTTACACTTTGGATATTTCTGGAATTTATCTTCTGATCATTGTATATATTTTTTTTTATTTTGTTTCCTTTGATTTGGTCCAAAGAGTGATTGTTGTTGTGTTCTTGGTTTTGTTGTGGTTTGGGGTATGTCTTGGCCTTGATTGTAATCACTTTGACATTATTTTTGTTTTATAATATTTTTTTTTACAAAAAGAGAATATCATATCTAAATATACACTATATGAAAGGTTGGACTAAGTACTCAACAAAACTCATAACATATGAAAATAGGAGCAATTATATATAGCGGCTATGTACGCTCTAGATGAGTCTACTTTTATAAATGTGAAAGTTAGAGATCGCTTTCTACAGATTTTTTAGTGAACCATAGTATAATGTGAATATTATTCATATTCAATCTAAGGTTAAAGTTTCGTCCACCTTTGGATATACATTTTAGAAAACCAAATTTCTGAATAAAATTTTCTTTTCTTTTTATTTTTATTTATTCTTTTTCATTTTTTTTGTGTATTTACTAAATTTTATTATTAATAGATAATAAGTGGGGATTGTTATATAAATATATAAGTATTATTTAATAATAATCAAAGTATATATATATATATATATAATAAATATATAAAAAAGAAAGATGAACGATTGAAGAGATATAGCAGTTCAAATGGTTATTGATTTTTTTTTCCTATTATTAAGTTAGATTGGGTTTTGAACAAACATCTTTGAAGAATTACAATCTTCTTTGATCTAAATGATTAGGCATTGTATCTTGATATTAGAATTTTTAAATTGTCATTTATACCATAGCGGGAAAACTACTGTCCTAAAGACAACTTCATGAAAGTGTCTTGCCTAAAAACATATTTTTTTATTGCCTTAATCTATCATAATTATTTTAAACTAGTAAGATATTTTGTTTTTTATCTTACAATATATATGTTGACTAGAAAACAATTTTATAAGATTAGTCCGAATAATCTATAAATTGATAATCATTATATATATATATATATTACTATTCAAAAGAACACCATTCATTACACAAATATAAATCTAATGATTGTAGTTTTAAATGATTATTTTTTATTTTTTTATTAATAGAATGATTATATAAAACTCTGTGTTCTTGATTTTTTTTTTGTATGATTAATTACTACATAGATCCATGACTTTTTAATTAAAATTACTAGAAATTTGCAATACATACTAGTTATGGTTTCAGAACCCAAAGCATTGCCTCTTAATTTCAAGTTTCAATCACTTAGATAGGAGTTGAGAAAGGGAAATACTATCCTTATAAATAAATTTGTAATTAATTTTTATAAATTAATGTGCCATAGATAAATTCATAATAATTTTATTCGAAATTAACAATAGTTCACAGTAATGGATAGATCTACTATTAATTTTAAGTAAGATTATTATAAATTTATATGTGTTGTATTAGTTTTTAAGGGTTATTTGTCAAACTTATTTGCGGTTATTGCATTTTTCATTGAGGAAAAAAATATGATCTTAATTTAAATAACTATATATAAAGAAGCCTGTTTGTATATAAGGTTGTTATACACAACAATTCGGGAATCAGAGTTATTTGGGACAAATTGTAAATATGTCATTTGAATTGTGTGAGTCACAATAAGGGTTTATAGTTTTTGTTTGTTTAAAGGCTTAATACATAATTTAGTCCCTGAACTAATCAAAAAAATGGTTTTAAGGATATCAACTAAATTGTGCTCACTGTTCATCACTGAACAAAATAATTTATACACTTTTAGTCCCTGACTTAACCGACGTTAACTGAGACGTTAACTTTGCCACGTCACGCTGCCACGTCACTTACACGTCACTCTTTAGTACTGCCACGTCATCACGGCTTAATGTATTTTTTAGTCCCTAGACTAATAAAAAAAATGACTTTAAGGATATCAACTAAATTATGCTCACTATTCATCTTTGGACAAAATTTTTTTATACATTTTTAGTCCCTGACTTAACCGACGTTAACTGAGATGTTAATTTCGGCTCGTCACGCTGCCACGTCACTCATAATATCCACATCTATTGTCCATATTTTTATAAAAAAAAATAGTAATAACGTCTCCATAGTTGGGCTCCCCGACCACGGCCATGGGGAGGCTGGGTTCCTCAACCCAGCCATGGCTAGGACCGGGAACCTAATGGTCGGGCGACTGGCCGCCATGGCTGTCAGCTTTTGGGGGTCGGGGAACCCCAAAATCTTGGTCCCTGACCCCTAATCGCTCCCTGATTGCTGGGTTTAGAGTCCTTGACCCCCAATCGTTCTGAGGCGATCGGCAATGGCTGAATCGACGACGGGTGCAGAGGCAAGAGTGGTCCAAAACGAGGAGAGAGGGAGAAGGGGGAAAAATGGCTTCCCATGGCCGCCGGCAGTCATGGCTGTGTATGTGTTGAAGTTAATTTTTTTTTTTTTTAATAAAAATATAGATAGTAGACGTGAATATTATGAGTGACGTGGCAGCGTGACGAGACAAAATTAACATTTCAATTAACTTCGGTTAAGTTAGGGACTAAAAGTATATAAAATTATTTTGTTCAGGGATGAATAGTGAGCATAATTTAGTTGAAATCTTTAAAGCCATTTTCTTTATTAGTCCAGGGACTAAAAAATACATTAAGCAGTGTTGACGTGGCAGCGCTGAGGAGTGACGTGTCGATGACGTGGCAGCGTGACGAGACAAAGTTAACGTCTCAGTTAACGTCGGTTAAGTCAGGGACTAAAAGTGTATAAATTATTTTGTCTAGGGATGAACAGTGAGCACAATTTAGTTGATATCCTTAAAGCCATTTTTTTTGATTAGTTTAGGGACTAAATTATGTATTAAGCCTTGTTTAAAAGTTGTTCATTAGTTGTTTAATACACTATCTAATTAATTTTTGAGTTGATGCATTGTTTTTGTGTCCAAAAAAAAATATTATAGTTCTGAAATGATGTTAGTTACATTGTTTTCTATGTTTATCAACTTAAATTTTGAGAATGAAGTAGTCATATCATCTCCCAACTTAAACCCTAGCGACCAACCACCATTCTTTTTTGCAGGGGATGTATATTTTTATTAATATAAAATAAATTGTATATGTTTAATTATATGATAAAATATTTTTCATTTTTTTCATAAAATAACATTTTTTTTAATTTAAAAAACGACAAGGTGCATGATCGAATTAATGTAATGTTTAATTTTTATTTTTAACCTATTTTCAGGCGATATTTTTATCTTCTAAAATAATAGCTAAAGAGTCTAACCAGATTAATGATACTTTTGGGATTTTCTCCAATTATTAAAGGAAAATATTACTTTTCCTTTCAACATTAATTTACACCCGTTTGTATTGTTAAGTTCTGAATAAATATAAAAATGACAGAAAATGGTTAAAACCCAAATGAAAAACAAAAGTTTATGCTCCATAATTGTACATGTCGTTTGAAAATTATGACAGGGAACTTCGATCACAATGGAATATGTTCAGTGCTGTTCGGCTACTGGGAAAAGTAGATTCAAAGCAAAATGATATAATGGAAAATGAAGGAATCCCACTAACGTCCCTTTGCTATATAAGCGTTCCATTAGTTACTTCCAGTCTCAACAAATCCATCCCAGAAACCCTAAGTACGCCTGCTAACAAGCCTTGCCTTTAATTACCTCTTCATCACTTTCTCAGCCATTTTCCATGGCCTCAATTCAGAAACCAGGCCACGAATCCTGTCTCCATCGTCGCAACAATAATAGCGAGCACGGATTTGGAGAGAAAGTGAAAGAGATCGCCAGCTCTGTCACCAAGGTGTTCACCGGACACCAACACGGAGAAGGCCATGGACACTGGGGCATGCCTATGAAAGAGAGACGCATGAAGAAGAAGAAGAGCGGGATGGGAGAAAAACACGACGATAGCAGCAGCAGTGACGAAGAGGACGAGAACAAAAATTAATGGTATGCATTTGTCGCAGCAATTTTTTCGTTTGAGTGAACATTAAAAAGATAGTATAGCCACCGGCTTACTTCTGTGCTTTTGGTTGGCTGTTTGTGGGTGCAGGACTCAGTCACTGAGGAAGAAGCCCATCTAGAAGACGCCTCAATAAATAAGAACCCATCAAATTAATGGGTGGAGATTAGTAGCATGCTTTACCTAAATATATGCTAGCTGGATATCTCATGTGCTGCCTCTTTCATATATATATATGAATAAGACGGTGTCAGTTTGCATGTGTGCTATTGAAAGTCTAAATATAGTAATAAGTTATGCATGATAGCAAACAAATCAAAGAGCCATTGATTATGGCAAAATTATAAGACCTTGAGTGCTTTTTGCTAAAAAAAATGACTACATATATTAATGTGTGATTTTCTATATGCAGATCGATAGATATAACTCCTCTTTTATACATGAACAATTGAAGAGTGTTTTGGGCTCAGTTGATTGAGATAAAGTCGGGTCTAGTAGGGAATTTAATTCGAGGGAGGGATTATTATTCTCAAATCATTTGGAGATTGAGTCTTAAATAAACTCAATCTAATTCGATTAGAGTTGTTGCTTATAACTTAATAGTGTAATGACTCGTCTCTCAGAACCCCCGCTAGCACAAAAAATCCATGAGAGGGTCATCAATAGGATGATATAGAATAATTCCCACCAAACACTTAGCAAAAGAAACAACACACGACATTTCACAGCCATCCATACATAGCCGACCTATATATGGTTACACAAATTAAGTCCCTACGCAACCACACACGACAGATATGACAATCTGGAACTATATAACACCTATCGTTCTCAAAGACAAAAGTTTATCAGTCTAACAAAACAAAAACTACACCCAGGTCCCTATCTTCAAGAGAGCTCTGCACACAATACTATGATCCGAAGGACAAGTTCCGACACCATTGAGAGAACCCGCCAACTCAGGTGTCCCCTTTACCTAGAATGATGAAAATCAATGGTGAGTCATAAAATTCATGAAGTATATACTGTTGAGCCAATTTGCTCCAATCAACCTATTGTGTGTTTTGATGATTAAAAAAATATAATTTTAAAAAACTATTTTTGATATATTTAAAACCCTTAATGGATTTTTGATATATCTTAAAGTATTACATTATTTTGCGTATCAAAATGAACCAAGTAATGCTATTTCTCTTAATCTGGAATATTAACGCGCTATAAGGGAACGTATAAGAAAATATTTTATTTTTGGAAATCTATCTCTTGGTATTTTCATAGTTAATGTTCATTAGTGTTAAAATGATTTTTAATGAATTTTTCAAGAAATGGAAAGTATGTATTTTGGAAGTGCTAAAATCGTCGAATCCGAAATTTGTTCTAAAACCAAAAATTTACTTTCTTATCTATTTGGATTTTGATTTTTTAGATATTTTTATTGAATCCAAAAGGGGGTACTTTGTTATTTATATTTATGTATTAAAGTAAATGAAAGGCAAAATAAAAATAAAATAAAATGAGGACATTTACTTAAACTAAAAAAATGTAAATATCTTGTATTGTATACATGTTTTATGGATTAAGTCTTTAAACAATTTTTTCATGTATAAAATCTATTTTCTGTAAAATCTGGCCTCAGAAGTCAACTCTTGTATATCTAGAGTCGACTCCCCTGAAGTTGGAGTCAACTCTTGCAAAGCTAGAGGCGACCTAGTTTAGAGCAGTTGATGCAAAGTCAACCTAACAACATTGGTGTTTTTCGAAGAGTCGACTCTAACATTAGAGAAGTCGACTCTTGTATAACTAGAGTCGACTCCTACTTAAAATAGAAGTCTACTCCTATTTTAGAGAAGTCGACTCTCGGGTCCAACGGTCTAATTTTTTCTAGCCGTTACAGATCGTTAGAAGCTCTATTATAAATATCAAAGAGGCATTTTTGGAAAAGGTTAATGCACAATCAAGATCTATCTTCCTAAAGCACACCCAAGCTCTCAAGCAACTCAAATAAAGCAATCCAAGGCTCAAGTTCAAAGCTAAAACCATTTGGAGCCCAAGGCAAAGGAGAAGAAGATATTCTCTCCAAGTGTGGTAAATTGTATTTATATTTATACTTTCCTTGTAATATTTGTTCTTATATTCATATCCATATTAGTCCAAGTGTGTTGGACATATGATTGTTCATTTGTATTATTTGTAGATTGTGAGTGGCCTCCTAGAGCCCAAGTAATCTAGATGTGGTGTTTTGTTGTAATAGTTTCCGAGGTGAGCTAAGGGAAAAACCTCGGTGGTGTACAAGTTTGCCAGGTGATCTTGTGAGGAAACCTAGTGTTGTGATTTTAGTGGAACCTTAAGTGTCGGGTGTTAGAGATATGCCCCACAAGCCAATTATATTTACATGTAATTGATCATATTTTATATTATGACTCTTTATCTTCAATCAATTATTATTGCAAGGTATTATGTTTTTGTTTGTCATTGATGGTTGTCTTTATTATTTCCATATTTGACAAAGTCCATAGATCATATAGGCTCGTGGAATATGGTCGTGCATAGAGATGACGATCATGAAACATATTCCTTATAAGCCTTGATCTTAAATGTTCCTAGTTGTAGAGTTATTAAGATTTGACACTAATAACTCGGATAGACTAGCATATATGATGCATGCTCAATTAGGAGAATGTCTTGTTTCATGGACATTGGTGTGTGGACACTAGTGCATATATGTGGGTGCTTATTATAAGAATAAGTACACTGAACTGACCCGCTACAGAATTCCTAATGGTAATTGTTGATTGTCGAATTGGAATTTCTGTGTTGTAGTAGTGCAGATTGGTCCTTAGACTTGAGACATCATGGTAGTCTTATATTTGACTGGTTACGCTTTGGTTCTTTTTGGATTCCAATAGAGTCATTAACAAATTATCACTGGGCGTAACCTTATCACATATGAAGGCTTGTGAATATCGAAATAGGATTCATCACTTATCGACAAAATGAGAAGATGTTCTATGTATTCCGATGATTTCATGACTGAGGAAATCCTTGGCCAAGGTGAGATGGAAATCAAAAAGTGTTTTGATTTCATCGAACAAGTCATAAATCTGGAATGGATACATAGTTGTTGAATGACTAGGGTTTCGTCATAAAATCATACCCTAAATTCAATCGAGACATAGTTGATGAAAGGATTTTACTGTACGGTAATTACAATCGAAAAAGGTCCGTGTTTTTTCATCGTTGGCTAGGCGTTCATGGCATGTTGCTAGGCGTTAACCATGATATGTAGGGTTTGCTAGCACTACTCAAGGCGTTGTGGAAAAGGGTCGATCGTGTGGACCGTCTTGGAGGGGTCTGCGCTTGCAACTCTACGGATCAAATAAGGCAAAATCGAAGCTACACGGTTGGCCGGTTCCTAACATCGGGTTGACCTTGAGAGAATGGAGTAGGTGTTGGAAACACCGAACCACTATATATCTTGTGTTTATATTGTGGTTTTTTGTGTATTTATATTGCTGTCATTTCCAAACAACATATATATATTTATAACAAGTGTATTTTGTGTATAAGAAAATCTCAAGAGTTTTAAAAGGGAAGAATTCGGTCAATAAGTTTTTAAATACTCAATTCATCCCCCATCTTGAATGGGCATTGTGTGTGTTAAGGGACCAACATATACAAGAAAACAAAGCTAGTAAGGCTTTGGGAGAAAACCTAGAAAAAATTGTACACCACGTGCCTAAGACATATACATCCACAGCATGAACCAATGGCAAAGAATAACTGCATAAACAGACATGCACATAATGGTCATTGGGGTCCACATAGAAGGCACAGACATCCAAGTCCTTAATAAACCTACCGGTGCCATGAACTGGCAAACATAAATATCTTGCGCTCTAGTGTTGAATCCCCTACTGTGTACACCAACCTCAATCGACACCATCTCCATCGTAGACCCAAAGTTCCTTGGGTCAGTCCTCCTGCCCATGAATTGTGTGCACAAAACCTTGTATCAAATTAAGTCTTCCCTCAGGCCCTTCCTGAGCTAATCTAAAATCAAGTATTTCCTCGAGCTTTCCCCAATCTAGTCTTAAAAAATCAAGCCGAAGCTCCTCCAGGTCGATATTCCCATCACCCGACCCTGCAAGGTCCTCTCGTCCGGCATAACAGTAACAATTTCAATAACAACAATCACGTGCAATGGAACTATGCAATGCACAAATAAAAAAGTAATGGCATAGTAAACATAAAACTTGATATGAAGGCCATCATAAGTCATGCATCAGGCCATGCCTCGCCTATATAGTAATACACATTCAATGCAATGCTCGTGCAAGACACACCCTAGACACCCTAAGATGCCCGTGCCCAAGCACTCACAGAATATGGCCCCCTATTGATGCAATTCCCAACTCCCAACACACATTGTCAATATCAGACTGTAATTAAATAAACATTAAATTCACATACAAGAGACCCAAAACCCACCATCCGTCACACAACCACTCATCTGGAACCTAACCCAACTAGGTGCAGCAACACAAAGACCCACAACAATTAGAAAGAAATATCGCAAGGAGTCCTTTATGTAACTTGAAATCACCGCCACCAAACTCCCCAACACTCATAGGTTATAAAATAGGTACCACGCATACTCACAAAATTAATTCGTGGAACCGAATTAGGATAAAGGAGGAAATAAAATACACAAAACGACGAGAACATACATAAGGAATTAAGAGTACGCAAAGGGGGTTTAGAATTTCCTTTTAAATAGTCAATTTCAATCTTTCTCGTACTCCCGCTGTAAAGTAATATTTTTATAGGAAATAGTGAAATTATAGCCCAAAATAATTAAATCCAACAGTACCATATTCTTAGTATAATTTCCCCACTTACCTGACTATTTAAACTTCAATTAAATTGAATTTTTATGCGTATTTAACTTCAATTTTTCCTTGATGTTGTTCTTCTTTTTCTTCCCTGAACTCCCTTTTTTGTTGCTACTCGAAACACCCCATTTTCCCCTGAGATTCATGGCTTAAAAGCCACAAAAGAAAGGCCCCAGAAGCTGTTGCATGACAGCCCAACTACTACCCATCGCCCTACCCAAAACGATGTCATTTCGTCATTTTGGGCAAGGAATGGCTGAAAAATCAAGCTAATTTCCCTCCTCATGAGCATGCGCGTGCTGCCTACTCTAGCCGCCTCCTCACATATATAATGTGCGCAATTAATTTTAAAGTGACCCCCAACCCATTTCCAGAATTAACATTTAAGCCCCCAAAATTTTTGGAAACCCCACTTAATTACATCCTAATTTAATAATTTCGTAAATATAATAAATTCATAAATAAAATACCACAAATTTGAAAATCCTTAAGTACTCCTAAATAAAATAGTTAATTATCTTAATTGCTCAATTCTCTACTTGGCATTCCTTTTCACAAAATTACAAATTGATTTGTCATGTCGACATTTTCTAGTAAACATCCAGTGGTCCTAAAAATCACCTCAACGTTACTAAGAATCCCATCAAACTATTCAATAGTCACCTCATATACTGGAACTAATTAGGAACTAATGAGTATGATTTATTTTCAAAATTTTGAGATGTTACAAATAGACACCCCTAGTTTAATTGTTGATCATACAATAATAATCTATGAAATAATGTAGTTACATCATTGTGATTGTATGTTGAGTGTTTATTCCCACAAGAAGATAAAAAGAATGCCTTCAATATGTGCAACTAGTTGTCTAATGTAGTTGGAATGGAATTCCAGTTTTGTCCTTGCAAAAATTGTGCAATACTATAAAAATATATTAAATGTAATACAATAATATTTATTATTAAATTATAAAATAAATATTAAATATTTATAGTTTTGAAAATTATTGGTAAGGTAAAAAATGGAATTGAAATTTATTAATAAATAAATAAAATCGAGAGTAAAATAGGGAGTGCAGTTTGACCAATTACAATTTTTAAAATAAAAAATAAATTATTTATAATATAATAAAAAATAGAATATGAAATGTGATTGGAGACAATTTACCATAGATGTCCACGTTGCCTCTCTTGTAAACCTTTTCTTAATGAAAATTGTTACATGAAAAATTTAAGTGACAACACAAATTTATCGCGATATCTTGACACCAAAATATCGAGATATTTTAAACCCAAATTTTTTAATACCTGCCCAAAATCATGCATTCTTCCTCATACTCTCTTTCTCTTTTTCCCCTCTCTTGCCTCAATATCTCTTTTTGCTCGTTTTTTTCAACGTAGTCGATGTCTGTAGCTATTGAAGTTGTTGCCAACGCTGCCATCTTCTTCTCTTTCTCTCTCTGTGAGTTCTCGTTCTCGCCTACCACCTACACAACTGCCTTCGTCACCGTTGAAGCCACCTCCATCAATGCTCATGGTCGCCATTCACCTTTATTGCAACCTTCATCTCTTTGTATATTTCTCTCTGAGTCTTTTGTTTTCGCTCATTATTTCTCTTCTATTGATGTTCACCGTTCGTCTTTGTCGACACCTCCATCTCATTTTCTCTCTCTTGGTCTTCTGTTCTTGCCTGCTACTAGCTTCTTTTCTATCACCGTTCGTTTTTCGCCTTCACCATTCTAGCTGCCACTGACACCCCCATCTCATTCTCTCTCTCTCTCTGTCTTCTTTTTTTTGCTCACGACTTCTCATTTCCATTCGCCATTCCTCGCTGTCTTCCTTCGTTCCCCGCTATAATATCCTATATTTTTGTAAGGTTGCCACGTGATTTAGGCTAGTTTAAGATACCAAAAATGTGGTTTGATAACAAAATAAATCATTGAATCAATGGTTATTTTGATGAATCGACGGCAATGAGTGCCTCGGGACTTAGACGTCTAAGGATAAGGGTATGGTATCGACAAACGTCTCGAGACGGGATTTATGAGGCCGAGAGAAATCAAATCCGAGACTATTTTTGGTATAACTAAGTTATAGCCTGAAAGACCGAATGATGGTAAGGGGCTTCCAGGAAGTTAACGAAACCCTTTAGAGGCTCTAATTTTGTGATTAGAATAACCCTTAAATGGTTTTGGGTTGAAACCAAAGGATTTACGATCAAAACATATATTCGGGCCTAAATACAAATTATTAATTTTGGGCGAGGTGGTCAAAACGATGGTTTTCTAAATGTTCGGGAATGAAATGAAGGCATTAGAACCCCTATGCCTTAATGGAATTGTTGGAAAAATTCAAGAGCTTGAGGATAAGGGCCAAAATACAAAAGAAAATTGCAAAATGGTGGAACTCCAATTTCATAAACTTTTACAACAGGTATCGCCAAACCTGCCACTGATCGTGGGAGCCAAATCCGGCGATGGGATGGTTGTACTTCGCTAGTGCACGACCGAGCATGGGCTAAGGTCGCATATGAATGAAGCAACGACCTCTGATTGGTCGAAGAATGGCCAGATTTTCCTATAAATAGCCGAGTTTTGGCTAAGGGTTTTCACAAGTTTGAAGCTTCGATTTGCTCGCGTTTTGGGAAGTTTTGAGTGTGAGAGTAAAGGGCTTTTGTTCCCTAAAAAAAAAGGATCATTTCTGGAGAAAAATAGTGAATTTTCACGATGGTTTAATGGTGTTTCAAAACGTGGCTGAAATCGTGACGGACATTGGAGCTGAGCTTTTGGCCGACCGTTTAAAGGCTTTTCTAATGGTTTTTCAAGCTCCAAGGCGTGCCATCGTGATCGAAATGCCAAGAAGAGCAAGGGGGAAGAGAGAAATCAAGTTTTCATGGTGAAACCAGGCGATCGGCGACGAACAACTTGTTGAGGAAGAAGACTGAAGGTGGTGCGTGAGACGCACGCATTAGGCGAGTGGTTGCTGGAGCGTAGGAGCGCGTGAAGTGGTAATGAAAATTAGAAAATGAAAGAAAAAAGAATAAAAAAAGAAAGAAAAATAAAAGAAAATTCAGAAAAAAAATTCCAAAAAATTTTCAGAAAATCAAGGATTTTATTTTTATGAATTTTTGTAGAAGAAATTTCTAGAAAATATTGAAGGAAATGCTTATTTTGTGATTTTTGAAGAAAAGAGGAATTTTGGAAAAATAGAGGAAAATAGGAGAAAAATCTAGAAAAATCCTAAAAAATTCTTGGAAATTAGGAATATTATTTTATGAATTTTTGTGAAGAAAATTTGAAAAAATATTTGAGGAGGTATTTATTTTGAATTACTGTAATACTCGGTATTACATTGTATTGAAAAATAAATAAATTTTGAGTATTTTGGTAGGACATCGGGTGGTCTGGGAAACCCGAAGGTCGATTTTAAGAAGTTAATTAATAAAATTGTTGATTTGGCGGTAAGAACTGCCTCAGGACTTGGATGTCCAAGGAAGAGGGCCAGAGATTGGTAAGAGTCTCGAGATGAGGATAATGACGCTGGAAGCAGTCAATCGGGAATAATTTTCGGAATAATTTTGGTATAAGCCCGAATGGGTGCCAGTCCCGAATGGTTGCAAGGGACTCCGGGAAGTTAAGGGGGCCTTGGGGGTGGTTCGATTTTGAGAATAAGGCAACTCTTAAGTGTTTTTGGGTAGAATAAAGGTCTCGTGCAAGTGCAGGAGCGAAATCGATATTCCTGAGTAAATGTCGGTAATTAATTTTGGAAAAATCAAGATTTTGTATGGTTTTGTGATAATTAATTAAGTCTTAGAGGGGCAAGTCCCATAATAAATTCCTTAAGTGGGATTAAGGATATTTTGAAGTGAAATAATTAAGAAATTGAGGGCATTAAGAGTGTAATTTATTTATATGTGTAATATGTATATATATATATATATGCGAGCGTGAGGAAGCTTCCTCGAAGTTAAAAAAAAATGAGAGAGGAGAATGATGGCCGAGAGAGAGAGCTCGTGGGAGGCTGAGATCGCGAGAGAGCAAGAGAGTTTGAGGGAGAGGCGATGGCGGAGGCAGCATCGGAGGCCGGCGTAGCGGCCAGTTGCAGCGGCCAGTAGCGGAGGCTACCATGGCCGAGCGTTGCAAAGGAAGGCAACAACGAGGGAGGCCGAGCGAAGCTGGAGCGATTGATGGCAGTGGTTCCGGTGGTCAGAGGAAGCTTCAGCAGTGGCTTTGGAAGCCATAGTGGCCGGCGAAGGCTACTGGTTGCAGCGGAGGCAGGGGTGTCCATGGACGGGGGGCTGCGTGCAAAGGAAGCCAGTCGTGGCAATGACGGCTGGCCGATGGTCGCGCGGTGGTCTGGGAGCTCTGACGATGCAGGGGGCGAGCCAAGGCAGTGGCCAGCAATGTTCGGCGATGGCTGGTGCATGTACAGGTCGGCCGCGTGAGGAAAAAGAAGGAAGCACAATGCGTACGCGGGAAGATGGAGAAGAAGAAAGGAAAGAAAAAAAAATAAAAGAAAAAGAAATATGGAAAATTTGGAAAAATAGGGAAAATTCCAGAAAAATGAGAGAAAGTTCTAGAAATTAATTTGGGGCCTAAGGAGCGTCCTAGAAGCTCGAAAATGGGATTTTGGGCGCAAGTGGCAGCTCGGGAGCCAACACCGGTGTGGGCATCTGAACGGTTTTCTCCTACAGATTAGTTGAGGTAAATTAATTTAATTATTTTCTAGTTATTTTCAGTAAGTGAGATAATGAATTGTGCAGTATTGGTTGGATTGAACCCTCGGGTGGGGTTGATTTGAAATTTGTTGATTATTTGTTTTGCGGTGTGTGGCGAAGTTGAGGGCATTGGTTTAATGTCGGATGTTAATGGAGTTGGGTTTGTGTGTGTTTGCATCTAGGTTCGATCGGGGAGGCGGTGATCCTAAAAGAGTTTAGAGTCGGGCAGGCGTTCTCGTCAAGACAGAGATGAGGCTTCGAGTCAGGTAAGGGATGGCCCCATGTGGAGGTGGCCTTGCAACTTGGTAAATATGTTTGATAATGTTTTTATGTAGCATTTACATGTAGTGGTTATCACTTACGTGATGTGAGATCTAGTAGACCTATATGGAGGACTAGTGTTGTGGAGGTTGATAGGCTGATGCCTCAAACCTTGGAGGGTTGTGAGAACGGATGGGCCTAACCTCATTTGCATGCATTTGGCATACATAATCATGGTTATATTCATATTTACATGTATTGCACCCTTATTGAGTCTTTGTGACTCATGAGGTTTTACCTCATGTGTAGATTATGCAAGTCCAGATGCAAGTAGGGATGGTGCCGGGAGGCTGTTGTGGCAATTAGCTTTGTTTCCTGAGATGTGTTGTTGTGTATTCTCCTGTATTTTTATTATGTATTCATGTGTTTGAATGTAAGTGTATTGAGCACTAGAGGTATCTAGTTGTTATAATCATAATTGTGTGATAGATGATTGTGAGTCTGCGTGATGTATATGTGGATTTAGTTGTTGAAGCCCAGTTTGGACCGAGTAAAGATTAGCAAGGTGGTTGTTATGCTAGTTTTGCGCCTGGGTCACCTTTGGCTTGCTATGAGGCGAGCTGGAGAAAGGTGAAGCTCACTCGGGTTTCGGGTCCTAGTCCGCTGAGTTTTCTTGTTTGAGTTGGGACCGATTCCTGAGTGGAGCGAAGGGAAGGACTAAGCCTAGTTCCTATCTAGGGTGTTTCTTGTTGAAACATAGTCCAACCCTTCAGCTGTGGTTTGATGGGTGAGTATTCTGGTTGATTATTTGCCGGTGGCACCCATAAGTAGGAACAGGTCGTTACAATTATCGAGAAAATAATGTGAAGAAATTTGAAAAAAATTATAAGAAATTAGGGAAAAATAGAGATTGATTTTCTTTTGAATACATATGATGTCTAGGGTATTGTTGAGACTTGAGATTGAGAAATAGTGCACCTGGCATGAGAATCAAGGTCGGGCACGAATCTCAAGAAAATTTCGAATTAAGTATAATGTGAGATTTTTATATTCCAAACCCTATTTTTTGTTCTCTTACGTGAGACTCCAGTACTCAAACTCCTTTTTTTATGTAAAGCTCATATTGCATGAAACGTGTTTTGTGTAACGTTCTTGTATGCAAACTCCTGTTGTTCTCTTACGTGAAATCATGTTACATATATGAAATGTGTTTTCTTGGAAATATATGTTATTGGCTTTTAACTATTGCATTTATAAAATTTGTGTGGCCAAACTGTTGTACCTATTTGTTGTTGCCCGAAGGCAAAACTCTGGATATCTCCCGAGAAGCGTTATGCGTGTGTCATCGAGAAAGCTCTCGTGGGGAAGACTGTGAGCCTAAGGGACAACAAATGTGGTGCTTGCATAAGTTCTATGAGGTTGGGTCTAGGTGACATGGTTAGGGACCTCCTGAGAGACGCTATGCGCCCGCCGTTGAGAAAGCTCTCGTTAGAGGAGGCTGACATGTTCATAAGGCACTTTAGAGTAGTCCTCGTCGTTTTCCTCATACATTTTATATCTGTTAATGTATGTATATAAACTGTTTTACAGTTCTCACTAAAAGATTCATCTTTTAATTGGACTGCGTTCTTGGACTATTCAAACGTTTCAACTTCGATAAATGGCATTAAGGGAAAGAAGATAGCTGAAGAATAGGCTTATTTCGTCACATGTAGTACGTTTAGCATGTTTTGATCATGTGCAAACCTATGTTAACCTTAGCATGTTTTTGTTATGTTTTAGACAATCGATTGTTGCTTACGAGAGTTGGTATCCATCTAATGCGTTTTGTAAATGTCTCAAATAGCTTCTTATATTATAAATAAAGTATTACAATTGTGAACTATATCAGGTTCAATCTAACTTCCGTATTTGAAATCTTAACACCTGTCTTAACTATTCTATTATTGAGTTTATTAGGTTGAGAATGTGAAATTAGGGTTTCTGGGAATTTGTGTGATGTATGATAGTGATTGTGGTATGAAAAAAAAAAATTCCTAGAATCCTAAGTTATAATACGCCCGAAAAATTTGGAGTGTTATACTCACTGTTCTCCTATTAAAAAGATTTATATTTATTTTTCAGTATATTTCACTTAATATTTTTAATATTTTGACAAAAAAATATGCATTTTTTGCCTATCATAAATGATAAAAACATCATATTGTTAACTATGGATTGACCATTTTGTTTCTAATTTTCTAAAAATTAAACTAACACATATATAAATATATAATATATTTACTGAAAATATATTTGTATATAACTTTGGGTTAAATATACATATTTTCTAAACAAACAAATAGACTAAACAACGATACAAATAAATAATAACTTCGCGTTAAAGTATATTTTTATGTTATTATTTATTTGTATTGCTTGCATAGCAAAATATGATATTATGGTTTTGTTTAACTTTACATACAATTTTTGACCTTTCAATTCAAGCAATACAAATAAATAATAACATAAAAATATATATAATTATTTATACATAAGATAATTAAAAAATACATAAAATTTATGTTTTGTATGAATGATAAAGAGAAGAAATATAATTGCATTGTGATGGATATATGAATGTATCTTTCTTTTAAAAATAAATATTATAATATTAAGTTTATAGTTCGATTTTCATTTTATAACTTAAAAAATGAAACAAAACTACAAAATATTTTTTTAAAAATAGCAACCCAAACTATACTCTTAAAAGTTTCAACATTTTACAAGCCAACAAATTTTAAAAGTAACAAAATAGGTTTAATTTGGTCTAGATAATTTTGTATAATATGTTTTTAGTTTATAATTGTATTTAAAAAACATATTTGTGTATATTTATATTTAGATATAATATATTTTTTCAATAAACGGCGGGGAATTGCAACTAACGACAAACAAAAAGGAGAAGCAGCAAGTAAGAACAGAAGACTTAGAGAGAGAGAGAAGGAGATGGAGGCGTTGGCAGAGGCAGATGACAAACGACCAAAGAGAGAAGTGACGAGTGAGAATAGAAAACCTATAAAAAGATAATGAGATGGAGGCATTGTCAATGGCAGACACTGAACGACGATAGGAGAGAAACAGCGGGCAAGAATAGAAGACTCAGAGAGAGAAAGAGAAGAAGATGAAGGTATCAAGGGCTACTAGAATGGCGGAGGCAGATGGCGATAAAGGCTGCAACAAAGGTGAACGATAACCAGAAGTGTTGATGGCAATGGCTTCAACAGCGGCAGAGTCGATGGCAATGGTGGAGAGTAAGAAGAGAGAGAGAGAGAGAGAGACGTCGGCAGCGACTATAATGACGACCAGAAGTGTTGATGGCAAAGGCTTCAAAGGCGATGAACAGTTACAAACTGTGATTATGTTGGAGAGAACAAGCAAAGAGAGGCGAAAGAGGAGGAATAAGAGAGATAGTATGAAACAGAAGCATAAGGAAATAGATAGCAAATTGGGGGCATTTAATTTGAGGATAGATTTGTAATTGAAGTAAAGGATAAATTTATAATTGGAATAGAATTGTCACCCAAAGTTATCACCTGAATGGTTCATTTAGCATTTTTCTTTCTTAATTCACATGTAATTTCAATAAAAGTCGTATTTAGTCCAAGTCAACCATCTCTTCAATGAGTGATGTGGCTACTACCTTCTTGACTATTGTTATGCCTGACAAAAATATTGGGCAAAAAATAAAAAAATGGTGAAGAGGATGAAATGCCACGTGGCGGCCTTTGGAGGCGCTACGTGGCAAGCCAGCTATGGGTGGCTTCTTATTCCACCCGGGTGGGGCTGCCACCCCCGAATGGGGGTTACTCGGGGGGCACACAAAGCGCTACCCACCCGTGTGCTTGGCCGTGCGCCACGCGGCAGGCTGGCGGTGGGCACCCCTGCATATAACCCTGCCCCAGAGTGGGGGCACTCGGGGATAATGCACCCCCGAGTGCCCCCACTCAAGGTGTCATGCCTAAGCGCACGCGCCCACAGCAAGGTCATGCACGTGCCAACACGCACGGCCCCATGCACCATAGCGCCTGGCCCCGTGCACCGGCTCGCATAGCCTTGTGTGCACAGCCCCGCGCTCATGCACTCCTCCTTGCCTGCGTCTGTGCTCGCGTCATCGCCGGCACCCGTGCCCGCGTCATCGCCCGGGCTCACACACACCCACAAGTGAGGGTCATCCGGGGTACCACGCCCGCATCCGTGTGCCTCGCATTCTCGTACCAATACCTCTAATAGAATCGGCCTAGATTACTATAACACCCCGCTCCAACCGAGGGGCATTAATATATGCGGAATAAACTATCATGAATTTTTGGAGAGATATTTTTTTCATAAATATGTAATAAAAGCGTCTGCTCGTGAATAGTGCACCAGGTAAGTTCCCAAGAAAGAGAGGTGGGTCACAAACGGACACACTTAAGTACCAAATCTTTCCTTAGCCAGAACTAGCCTAGACATGCACATTTCACCATATAACACTTAAATCCATAACTTCCCCGACAATTCCAATTACCTTCTCAGCATATCAAACTTAAAAACATCAAGCTAAGACAGGTAATATCATTACACAATACAAATGCGGAAGCTAGATCGAAACCTGATGTAATACATAACCGAAATCATCTTATATATAACATCCAAAACTGTATCATCGTCTAACGTCATCAAAACGAAGTACATATAATCTAAAACATATGCTACTATCCATCTATTAGTCGCCGTCAGTCCTCGGCAATTCATTTCCCTTTAGAATAGTTGTTACCACCTAGAACGTTAGAATATTCCAGGGACCAAAGTCCAACATAAGATGATGAATCATCAAAGTGAGAGTCCAAAATATTTTCATGAATGTATGCAAGATATGAAATAACATAATATCATGACAAAAACCCGACCCAAGAGAAAACCACCAAGCACTCAACCCTAACCGGGGAAAATGCAATCTCTCTAAAGGCAACACAACAACATCGACACATTGGCACAACACAGTCCTGGCTTAAGAGGGAGCAACGTCAATGCATGAACTCGGGAATCACCCCGTCATCATTACGTTCCCACTCAGAAGCTTACGGAACACACACCAAACTTAATCCTGGCCAAATGATGATCAACACTATCCACGTCCACCTTGGAAACAATACTACCGCGCAAGGAATCTGGGGTGGTGTCCACTCGCAGCCCCCTCTTGCCGGTCCGAGGTGGTGTACACTCGTAGCCCCGCCACTTGTCGACTCGCAAGGGTGGTGTCCACTCTCAGCCCCCGTCATAAATGGGTATTTTCCCTTGGCACGTTTTCCTAGTGCTACCATTTCAAGTGCCACCTCATAAGTTGACATCCCAACCCAAAAACATGCCAATGATCATGTGAAACAACATTTCATGCACATAACTTTATCACAAAAATTCAATGCACATGCATAAACCATTTCGGGACAAATCCCTATGAAACCAACCATACCAGGTACAAAACATCCACATGCAGCAAAACATTTGCATGGATTAAATCAAGTTTAAGAGAACAACTTTGAATAAACAATTTTTGGGGTAGAACAACTCACAGAAACAAGTTTTATGCAAGAGAAAACTCACAAGTCAAAACAAAGTTGTATGCAAGTAGGAAAACTCACCTTTGACAAAATATCAGGATACCTCGAAAAACGCGCACCGTCTCGATTTGCGTGCCCAACCTCGTTTTTTGTGCCAACCTCAAAAGTTGCACCAACACTCAACTCTATGCCTCAAAGTACCCTAAATATCATTTAAATATCATAAATCTTATTTTTCTCATAATTTCCTTATTTTCTTCCATTTTTCTCTCTAGAAATTCCGAATAAATAGCAATCAAACTATTTTCTCCAATGTTTCTTCAGAACAAATCATTATAACCTATGAACTTCAAGATAAAAATACTGGACTTACCTGGATAGTGCGTTTGCACGCAAAATGATGCACTTTGGTGCTAGAATCGAGACGACAGAAGCTCCAAATCCAAAACTAATTACACACACTTTGAGATCACGAAAATCTAGGAATTTAGGAATTTTTCTCACAATTTTTCATGCAGGGACGCGCCCTCACGCTCCGAATGAAGATGACCCACGCGCCTGCGCGTGGAAGCCGCGCGTGTGATGCACGCGACCTTTCTTCTTCGACGAGTTGGCTCGCCGGCCGGTGCCGGAAATTGACCTCGATCACACCACGACGAAGCCAAGGTCCAGTCGATCCCAATGGTGGTTCTTGATGCTCGAAAGGAGGTTTGGAAGGGCCTCAATCGGCCGGCCAAAGCTTCGGCCGACTCGTCCGCTTAGGGCTCCAGCGACTTCGAGATCTCGCTCATTTTCACTCCTTTGCTCACCAAAATCTCCAGATTTGCTCTACTATGTCTAGGGAGCAAAAGCCCCTTAATCAAGCTCTCAATTTTTCCTCTAACTCGCCCGATTTGAAGCTTTAATTTTCTAAAAATTCGGCCACTTCGAGCTCCTATTTATAGGCATCTTCGACGCTCCAAATGCATGAGATCTGATAGCCCATGGCCTTTAGAGCATAGCCCTACCCCAAATCGACCCAAAACGAGCCTCCTCCGACCGCCATCATCACTTGCAGGTGTCGGCCAAACGACCAAACTTTCTGGTCGGTTCTTGCTCGAAATCCGGCCACACCAGAGGCTGTTGTCGGCCCAAAAGTGATCCCCAAGCATCCCTAAAGCAAGCCCAACCATCCCTCGTGCACCCTCGTGGCTGAAACGGCCAGTCAGCGATCGTCCGTGCGCTGGTCGGCCTCCATGGCTGCCATTTTTGCTTAATTACAGTTTGGCCCCCCATATTTTGGTATTCTCATTTTGGCCCTCTTTCACTTAACCTCTAGACTTTTTGTAATTGCCATTGGGTCCCTTGAGTTTCAATCTTTCAATTTCCTCTTTGGAACTTTTTCAAAAAATGACATTTTGAACCCCCCTCGAACAACTTTAAAAAATTACGCTTAGGCCCGAATTTCTGTTTCGGCCCCAAATCCATTTGTTTCTTCCAAAACTCACCGAAGGGTTGCTCTACTCGACGAATCGAAGCTTCCCTAGGCTTCTGTTTCCATTTCGGGAGCCTCTTACGATAATTCGGTTTTACAGCCTATTCCACAGCTGTATTTTTGCTGTACCGAAAACTATTTCCGATTGAAATTCTTTCGATGCCATAAATCATATCTTAAATTACTCGACACTTCCATATCATTTTCTTTAGGCATCTCGGCTCCAGGGTACTCCCGGCAGTCGATTCGATCAATTTGTCGGGCTATTCTGATACTTATTTTTCTCAAAATTCGATTTTTCCAATAAAATACTATTTCTTAATTAACCCAACGTTCTCGGGTATTACAATTACCCTCGTAAGACTTGGTCAAAGCCTCTCTGAGATTCTTGCCGTGGAGATCGGGTCACACGACACATAGATGCCCCTCCCATCGTTATAAATAGGGGGTCTCTTCACCTCATTCGGTATGCAATCTCTCGTTTTCACACTTACATTTTTACCTTCAAGTACTTTACTTCTATGAGGATCTAATGTAAGCAATTGAGGGTCCACGCGGGGACTTTCACTCGTGCCCTAAACCGATTCTCTTTCTAGTAGGTCATCCATTGCTGCTGCTACCCCAGGAGGCTTATCCATCGCTGTTGTTATCCCCGGGAGACTTATCCATCGCTATCGCTCCACCCCGGGAGGCTCACTTATCTCTCTCGATAATTGTTCATCACTTGGACAATGCACATGTAACCTATCCCCCAAAGGAGTCATCCATTCCTCGAGTGGGTCATCCATCGCTCGAATCAGCGACATGTGGGTCATCCATCAGAAGTTTCCCCTTTTACAAATTTATTGTTGTAACCGTGTAACAACAATTGGCGCCGTCGGTAGGAAACACAAACAAAAAGCTAAAAAATGACTATCTCATCATGGCACAAACCTTAAGTAATCGTTAGACTTTCTCCCATAGTACCCAATCACCTCGACGGGAGACACTCCCTCTGGCAGAAGATCAGCATCAATCCGCTCATGAGGGTCAGCTACCCTTCATCCATGAGGGACATCCCTCCTTACCCATGGGGGTCAGCCGTCCCTCACCCATCAGTCCCGTCGTGGGGGTCACCCATCCCTCATTCATCAGTAGCCGCCTCTTTCAGAGCCTCCTCACCCATTTGGGGTTCAACTTCAAGTGTCGCCTCTTACTGCCTCACATGTTCTTTCAGGACCCTACTCAAGATTACAGTTCCCATCTATCGTTCCTTGGGCTGAGTACGAGGCCCTACGACAACAACATGATGAAGGAATGCAAACTCTTTGGGAAATGGCTGGTATTTTGCAAGGTTGGGTTCCTCACGAGTCAATCCTAGTCGCATTGAGAAAATTCATATCGAAAATAGCTCCATCCCATAAGGCTTAGCAGGAGGTACCAGGGAACGGCTCCTATCGGGAAGTGAGCCCTGAAACTCATGCTCAACTTGTCTCTACTCGAAACAATCAACCAAGATCTCCTTTAAGAGGAGCTCATAGCCAAACTTCTCCCCATCGAGGAAATCATGGAGGAACTGATCGTCGAAAGACAAAAAGACAAAGTCCGCAAAGAGGAAGATATCCTGAATAGGAGTACTATGGAAAGAGGTTGGGATTCCAAACCCACAACCAAACAAAATGATGGGCTTGATGACAACCCTATTGCATTTAGTGCACGAGAAGCAGCCGACATGAAAAAAATGATTAAGCGGATGCTAAAACAGAATAAGTTATTACCCGCTTCTGAGGAACAATCTTGAGGAAAACTACCATTTGTGGTAGAAGTAATGGAGAAATCCTTGCCGAGAAAGTTTAAGATGCCTTAAATAAACCCTTATTCAAGAAAGAACGACCCATATGATCGCGTGCAAAATTATGAATATTTAATGATGCTTCATGGATGGGACGACGAGATAATGTGTAGGGCATTTCCATTAGCCTTAATTGGGCACGCTCAGACCTAGTTTAACGGTTTACCCGAAGCGTCTATTTCTTCATTCGGGCAGTTAAAAACGGATTTTATTAAGGCATTCATTATTAACAGTCAGAGGAAGAAGGATGCAACATATCTTCTTAGCATTCGACAAGGGAATAAAGAACCTCTACGCCACTACGTGGATAGATTTCAGAACGTCACACTTGAGATCTGTAATCTACAGATTGAAATAGCAGTGTCCACTATGTTGCAAGGGACACGACTAACTCCCTTGCAAGAATCATTGTCTCTAGACCCTCCGAAATCTCTGGCAGACTTGTTTATCAGGGCTAATAAGTACATACTCCATACGAAAATAATGAGAACTATAAGGGGAAATGAAGATGGAGAGAGAAAGGGAAAAGAGCGAGATAATGAAGAAGGATCAAATCAGTGAAAAGAATGGATCACGAGATCGGATATAGTTGGACCAATATTCCATCTTTGCACTAGGCTCAATCAACCTCGATCAACTATTCTGGCGGTAGTAAAGGGATCGGGCCTTCTCTAGCTTCTGAAGAAGGCAGACCGGCCCATGGGAACAATCAAGAAGAATACTATAGGTATCACCAAACTCGGGGTCACTCTACTAATCAGTGTAAGGAGTTGAAAAACCAGATCAAAGCACTCATTTGTAAAGGACACTTGCAAAGGTATGTAAGGATTGAAGGAAGAAATGACCAGGAACGTCAAAAGAGGAAAGAAAGGCCTGAGAGACAAGACAAACGAAATTTGTAGCAAGACGAAGAGGTAAGGGATGACAGAATAGTGGCTCCCCTTGATAATGAGCCGACACATCAAGCCATTCATGTTATCTCCGGGGGCGAGACTTTAGCTGGGAATACTTCTTTTTCTCAAAAAGTCTATGCCCATCAGGACTACTAGGTTAATTCAGTGATGGAACTAAGAGAAGATGATGAGCTAATCACATTTACTCCTGTTGATAGGGGTGACATAATACTCCCCCATGACGATCCAATGGTTATTTCTGCAGTTGTCACCAATCACCCCATCAGTAGAATCTTGGTGGATAGCGGCAGCTCTGTTAACCCGATCTATTGGAATTGTTTTGAGCAAATGCATATATCTCATGATCGATTGAGAAAAGTGTCATCTCCCTTATACAGCTTCACCGGGGAGGCTGTCCCAGTGGCAGGGTCTATTCAGTTACCAATCACGTTGGGCACAGACCCTCAAAGTGTGACTCGATAAGCAAATTTTATGGTAGTCAAGGCCCCTTCTGCAGGGTACAACATGATTTTGGGCCGACTACTCCTCAATGATATGAGGGTTGTAGTGTCCTCTTGCTACTTATTGATGAAATTCCTCACGTTCTCAAGAGTGGGGCATGTTTACGGAGATCAGAGGAAGACAAGATCCTGTTATGTGACATTTACAAAAGGAGAAAGGACAGAAGAGACTTTGTTTATTGCTGAAAAGGCCATACATAAATCCTTGGCAGAAGAGATCACTTGCAAACCCCAACTAGTTGAAGAGTTAGAAGTAGTATACCTAAGTGATACTGATCCGGAGAAATTGGCGTATGTTGGCATATAGCTTCCGAAACTAGTAAAAGAAGATATAGTGAAGTGTCTTAGAGAAAATTTAGATGTCTTTACTTGGACACGAAAGGATATGTTGGGGATCAGTCCAGACGTGATATGTCACCATCTAAATGTAGATCCTTAGTTCAAACCTGTTTGACAGAAGAAGAGGAATATTGCCCCCGATAGACTACCAGCTAGAAGAAAAAGTCAATAAATTACTAAAGGCAGGTTTCATTCGAGAAGTGTTATATCCAGAATGGCTGACAAATGTTGTCATGGTCAAAAAGCCCAATGGAAAATGGCGCGTGTGTAGAGACTTCACCAACCCCAACAAGGCATACCCCAAAGATTCCTACCCGTTACCTCGGATTGACCATCTTGTAGATGAAACATCTAGGTATCAACTGTTAAGCTTTTTATACGCCTTCTCAAGGTATCATCAGATAATGATGTATCCTTCGAATCAGGAGAAAACATCATTTATTACAGAGAAGGGGACATATTGTTCCTAGGTCATGCCTTTCGGGCTCAAGAACGTTGGGGCCACTTATCAACACATGGTGAATAAAGTCTTTAAGGAGTTATTGGGTAATACGATGGAAGCATATATTGATGACATGATCGTGAAAAGTCGGGTGAAGGAATCACATGTAAAAAAGCTGACACAAGTGCTCGAAGTCAGTAGACAATACAAAATGTGCCTAAACCCAGTAAAATGTGCATTTGGAGTATAGTCTAAAAAATCCTTGGGGTATATGATTACACAAAGGGGCATCAAGGTGAACCCCAAAAACATTCAAGCGATACTGGATATGGAACCCCCAACATCAGTTCAGGATGTGCAACGACTGATAGGTTGGATGGCGGCTCTTGGATGTTTCCTCTCCAAGTCTGTCGAGAGGGAACTCCTGTTTCTTCAGACGTTAAGGGCAGAGAAAAAGTTTGAGTGGACAGAGTAATGCTAGAAGTCGTTTGAGACATTAAAGGAGTACTTGAAAGAAGTTCCCCTATTGACCCACCCTGAAACTAGGGAGACATTATATTTGTACATGGGCGTAAGCGACAAAGCAGTAAGTGTAGTGTTAAATAAAAAGGAAGGATAGGTGGACCGATCGGTATACTATGTTAGTAAGGTTTTACAAGGTTCAGAGACACGTTATCCTTTCACTGAAAAGGTGGCACTGGCCCTACTGAACGCCTCCAGAAAATTGAGGCCATACTTCCAAGCCATTCCATCAGTGTACTAACAGACCAGCCCCTGCGGAGCATCTTGCAAAAGCTTGAATGTTCCGATCATTTCACCAAATGGTCCATTGAGTTGAGCGAGTATGACATATAATTTCATCCTAGGTAGGCCATAAAAGGATAAGCATTGACAGATTTTATTGTTGAATATACTCCCTCTAAGGAAGCCGAAGAATAGAGCGGAACATAATGGTTATTATTTGTTGATGGGGCTGTCAGTTCCCAAGGGAGTGGGGCTGGAATAGTACTTATCCTGCCAGAAGGAGGACCTCTTGAATACTCTTTGAGATTCGTCTTTCCTAGCTTGAATAATGTGGTTGAATATGAGGCGCTAATTGCCGGTTAGAGGTTAGCCCGAAAACTTTAAATAGTGCAATTGATAGCCCACAATGATTCCTAGTTGATTGTTCAGCAATACTACGAGCAGTACGAAACTAGAGAGCCAGGCATGGGACAGTATTTGCAAAAAATCAAGACTCTCGCACAATTGTTCAAAAGTTTCTAGCTAGTGTAGATCAACAAATCCCTTAATGATCATGCGGATGCCTTATCCAAATTGGCGTCCACTAAAGAAACCACTGGAAGAACAGTGTACGTGGAAGTCCTTCAACAACTAAATATAGAAGAACTTGAGGTAGCATATGTTGAGAATAACAATGACTAGAGAACCCCTTTTTACAAATACTTGACTACGAGAGAGCTACTGGTGAACCCAAAGAAGACCAGAAAAGTTAAAATTAAAGGGGCTTGTTTCACATTGATTAATGGAATGCTTTATAAGCGAGCTTTTACTATGCCGCTCCTTAAATGCTTAGGTCCTCAGGAGACTGAGTATGCCTTGATTGAAGTTCATAGTGGAATATGCGGTGAACATCTAGAAGGAAGGGCTCTTGTAGCTAAAGTCCTAAGGGATGGTTTCTTTTGGCCCACATTACAACATGATGCCCAAGTAAAAGTCAGGGAGTGTGATAAATGTCAGAGGCATGCTCCGATTCACTCTGCTCCGATATCGCAATTACAGCCCACATTCTAAGCCTATTCCCTTTGCTTAATAGGGCTTGGATATTTTAGACCCATTTCCACAGGTTGCGAGGCAAATGAAATTTCTTTTGGTGGCAATGGATTATTTCACCAAGTGGATTGAAGCTGAAACCCTAGCTACTATTACTGCGAAGAAAGTAGAGGCCATGGTGTGGAAAGACATTATATGCCGATTAGGGATCCCACGAATCATTAACACTGATCACAAAAAGCAGTTTGACTATGATTCTTTCTGAAGTTTCTACAAAGGCCTGGATATTCAATTAAGGATTTCTTCAATAGCGTACCCCCAAACTAACGGACAGGCCGAAATCAACAACAAAACAATCTTACATGGTTTGAAAACTCGGCTAGAAGGCGCAAATGGAGCATGGGTGGATGAATTACCTACCGTCTTATGGGCCTACTGAACAACCAGCTAGATCTCAACAGGTGAAACGCCTTTTAACCTAGTGTATGGAACATAAGCCTTGATTCTGGTAGAAATCTTGTGCAGATCGCCCCGATTGAATGCTTTTGAGAAATATGGCAGCTCAGACAACTCTGATTCACTAAGAGAAAGTCCTGATCTTATCGAGGAACAGAGAGACAGGGTGGCTGTACGAATCACTTCCTATCATAATAAGATTGCCAACTATTACAACTCTCTGGTAAAAAGCAGGCCTCTCAATGAAGGAGATTTGGTCATTAGAAAGTCAGTCATCACCAATGCACTCCGAGAGAATGGAAAATTTTGAGCTAATAGGGAAGGGTCATATTGCATTCAGGAAATGATAGGCCCTAGTACATGTATCCTCCAAACGCTCTAGGGTGAAACCATGGGCAAGACTTGGAGCACAAATCATCTGAAATTGTACTCTCTTCCTGACATGTAACGTAATAATAATATGAGTCCGATGAGGGATCGTGGACGTAGGAACATTTGGCAGAACCACATAAAAATACTTGTGTTTTGCTTTTTATTCATTTTATTTCAGACAAAGGATAAAGAGAGCAACTCACTACAGGTCCCCCTCTCATAAAAAAAAAAATATATGTATATATATAACTTTTGCTTTCTCACAAAACACTATGGCAAGTCTTATCCGGACGTGAAAGAATAAAGTATCAATATCTCCTGAACAATACATTCAGTCTAATAGCAAGTGAATTAATGTCCTGCTAGTAAGATATTCTACTAAGCTCAATAGTAATGCAAATGGCCCTGCCACGCAATACACTATGTGAAAAGCACGGCTCAATAGGTCTGATGAATATGATAATCGTCCTGCCTCAAAGCTAAGTGGTCCGGTCCAGTGAAATAACAAACATGTTCGGCATAACACATTAATATTGAGACCAAGAGCTATCCCGCTAGCCTATTAATTGGCCTAGCCTGATAACAAAAGGTCAAGGAATTGCCAAGGGACCACTAAGGGCCTAAACGCCCATAGTCCGCCTTATGGCATAAAGAACTTAAATCCTAAGGTCAAGACAAGACATTCGATAGGCGACAATAATAAAGAAAACCAGCGAGATTCAACTATTGTTGAGCAAAAGAGACAAATCTTATTTATGCAAATAAAAAACAAAAGAAGAAGAAAAGCTACTACACTCAACGAAGAAAAAGCAAAGGAAAATATTCTTTACGTCCGCTTCATCCTGCCAGAGCTGGGAGCACTGCTACTTAGGTGAATAGGGCCTCACTTTCTTCCTGACCAAAAGATGGAAAAGCTGTGTCATTAACCGCGGGGTGGGCGTCGGTCATCTCCACTTCCTCTGAAGTAAAGGCATACGGCTCCCATGGACCTGACAAGTTTTTCAGATTATCAGCTAAATTGGCATTCAAGTAGAACTTGGGACTTATGGGATCTGGATCGTTATATCTTCGTCAATTTGGAACCTTGGACTCCTCCGCCTCATCTGTGTAGACCAACTCAGGAAACTGCTCTCCTGGGTGCTTGGATTCCAGGTACGAACATGCAAGGTAGAATCCGTACTTAGTAAAACAACCCCCATATAGAATCTTCCTCTCTTGGCAGTCCGTCGAGAGGTTATAATCATTCACAGCCTCTTCCTGCGCTACCAAAATCTCCTCATTTCTTCGGTCATTGAGCAACTTATATTGTTTCTTTTGGCGAGCGAGGTCATCCATCCTCAAGGAATATTCTTGCAAGAGATTCTCATGAGCTTCTATGAGCTCTCTCGTCAGTAATTCCTTATTCTTTCAAAGCTCTTTTATTTCCTCCTTTATGCTTGAAGACTCACCATGAGCTTCTGTCAGCTTAGAGCGCATGTCCTCTACCTCACGATTCATCTTTCTGAGGTCTGCTTGGTAGGAACGCTCATGATCCCTCCACTTTATTATATTTTCTCTCACCTCCGCCTTCTCTTACTCTGCTTGGTGATGGTAAGTTCTCCCGATAACGTTGGATATCACCAACCCTTGGACCCTCTGGGCACAAATAGTGCATTAGAAGACCAATAGCTAAGTCAGATGATGCAGACATGATAAGGGTAACTTACCTCAATAATCTTTTGTTCAGGAGCGTTGGCGACGTTAGGTCAGATGCCAAAGAACTCCTGCTCATCCTGAGGGAGTACAATAGCATATATCATCCTAGCACCAACCCCTGGCTCTTTTACAAAGTCTATGTAAATTAGCCCAGAGTGCACATGGAAATGGTTTCCTCTCACCTGAGTGCTATTAGGGATTGGTACAAGATTTCGTCTAGGCTTAGTAAGGTGAGGAAGAATTGACCGAAAATTTGGGAGCTCAGCTTTTAACTTTCGTTGGTCCCTGCGAAAATGGACAAAGGTTTGACGACTATCTTCCTTGATCAAGTCAAATTCATTGCAAAAAGAGGAACGAGAGCTACCGACTTCCCTTCTTAGCGAGCCAGATGTATTAGTTGGATCCCCATGAGCGCCTTCGAGGGTAGGAGGGTTTAACATAGGTACATCTGATGTGGGAGCCAAGGATTCAAGGCAAGGAAGACTGGACAAAGTACTCACTTCAGACCTCTTCATTTTAAGGCACATTCGAGACGAGCTAGGAGCTGGTGCAAAAAAAAGGTTAGGATCTGGCGTGTCAGACGGAAGCCCCTATAACAAGCCAGGAGGTGCTTGTGAAGGAGGCTGTGGGTCTTGCTCACCAAGCTGGCGTGAACTCCTACCGCGTCGTTTGAGCGTTTGTTCCCTTAATAGATTCATGTCTGCAAAACAAGAGATGAAAACAAAAGTCAACCACTAGTATTGGTAATTAAAAGGCAATCTCTGCGATTCTAGGGTTCTACCATCAGAGGAAGAACAACTAAGAAAGGTCATACTATAATACCCGAGAAATTCTAAAGGACTCAAGGGTAATTTATCTTGGGGCAAAATTGGAATTTAAGGATAAATGGAGGGTAAAACGGTAATTTATTACCGTATGGATGACTAAATCGACTGCCGGGAGTACCCTGGAGTCGAGATGCCAAAGGAAATGAATGTAGCATTAATGAGCACCCCGAGATAGGATTTATGGTGCCAAAAGAAATCGGATCGGGAACGGTTTTCGGTACAGCTAAAAAGGCAACTGCCAATTAGGTTGCAATACCGAATTGTCATGAACGACTTTTCGGAAGTCAACGGAAGCTTGAGGGGGCTTCGGTTTTTCATGAGGAACAACCCTTCAGAGGTTTCAAGCTTGGCGTGGCCGATGGATTCAGCAGGAGATTCGAGTATTTAATTTATTGAGGAATGTATCTGATGTATGCTCGAGGTTTCATATGATTTGCACCTAAGGTGTTAGATATTATCTCAGGAGACGTGTCTCAATGTAATTATGTATTAGAGAATTTGATGGTAATATATGGTACGAATTCTTTATGATATTATATATAGTGAATTCAGGTATGTACCGTATCAGGTTTCGATTATTACTTCCGCATTGTGAAAGATATGCTGGGGGCTTCCCTTTGAAATACGGTATTTGTTGTATGAGGAACGTATTTGGTAAAGGGATTATGTATGTATAATGGGCCCCAGCATAGTGACACGCCCTTCGATGGGACGGGGTGTTACACATACTCCCTAAAGAGTTTCCCCTTTCCTCTTCCTCTTCCTCGCTGCCCTCTTCCTCCTCAACTTGTAAGGCATCGTCAACTGTTATGTCCCGGGCATTCCTTGAGCCGAATACCCCACCCTACAACTGCAATGTTTTTTGGGATAAGCATGTCGGGTAGATTACAAGTGCCAAGAGCACATAATCTCTCAATTACTCGGCGATAGACAGTCGGGGAAATCCCGATGTCGTCAAGCTTCTCCGACCAGATGTCCCGTTCGTTATCCCAACACCAACAAAGCGATGTTTTCCAACTAGGAGGAGGCTTGATCACAATCCATCGGGACTCGAAGTTCACTTTATTTTGAAGTTTTTGAAAGAGGGAGGGGTACACCTACAATCCTTTGAAGTGTGAAAAAGACACCCCTCCGTTCGACCCTTCTCAACCTATAGAAGCAACCAAATAACTCGACGAAATGAGGTACTTGGATCATATGGAAAAGAACAATAAAACCAACTAACTGAGCCCAACCGTTAGGGTGAAACTACGCTGGGACAATACAACGGTAATCAAGTCACTCCATACCAAAGCTAGACAAAGGAAAATGAAGACTTGTTCTTAAAGAAGCCAAGTATAGCCCAAAACCACGTCCTCCTACCAGGGCGGTACTTGTCTCTTCGGGAGTAGGGAGTCTAAGATACCGTCTATGGGAATTTGGAAACGAGACTGGATCCCGGTTAGTTCCTTCTCCTTCACCAAGGATCGTCGTTCGAGAGATATATATACACTAAGAGTAGGAGACGAAGAGGGTGTAACATCCTTAAAACGGCTCATGACGAGCGCATAAATCCCAAAGGAAAGAGATAGACACATAAGCTATAGGTGGACTAGAACTCCTATTGATGGGGTCACGCAAAGGTGAAGGTAATGGCATGACCTATGGATGAGGTTCACGCAACGGTAAGGACGAGACCCATGGCTGAGGGTCATGCAGTGGTAAGGTGGAGACCTATGGATGAGGGTCACGCAGCGATGAGGCTGACCAAGAGACCCATGGATGAAAGTCACAGGAGGTAATGACCAACAATTGGACCCATGGATGAGGGTCATAAGACGTAACGACCAATAATTGGACCCATATATGAGGGTCACAAGAGGTACGACCAATAATTGGATCCATGGATAAGGGTCACTCAAGAGAGAAAGTATCTAAAAGTCCCTGTGGATGAGGATGGATGAGGATCTCTCAAGGGTGACACAAGACCATAGATGAGAAACTATACCGTGTAAAAGTCTGGAATGCCGAGAGAATTCTTAGGAAATAGTGGTTAGAGTAATGGCCAAATGAAAAGCCAAGCCTTCGTTTTATAGTGGTCCCTGGGAGACACTGTGGAAAAGATAACTATGAGAGACTTGAAAATGGAAGAGATTGATACAAAAAAATTCTCTCAAAATAAAAATGGCCTCTTGAAAATAGAGTTACAAGGTAAGCAAAATACTCTTCCTTCCAAGACTCTCGATAGAAAAAGTAGGGAGCAATTGTTATGTCTGACAAAAATATTGGGCAAAATATAAAAAAATGGTGAAGATGATGAAATGCCACAAGGCAGCCTTTGGAGGTGCCACGTGGCAAACCATCCATGGGTGGCTTTCCAGGCCACTCGGGTTGGGCTGTCACCCCCGAGTGGGGGGCGCACAAAGCGTAGCCCACCCATGTACCTGGTCGCGCGCCACACGGCAGGCTGGTGGGGGCACCCTCGTGTATAGCCTTGCCCCCTAATGGGGGTACTCGGGGGATGATGTACCCCCGAGTAGGGGTTACTTGGGGGTAAGGCACCCCTGAGTGCCCCCCAGTCGGGGTGCTACGCCTAAGCATGCGTACCCACAGTAAGGCCACGCGCGTACCAACATGCACGGCCCCACGCGCATGCACTCTTCCTTATCCGCGCTTGTGTCATCCGCCGCGGTCGCACAGACCTTCGAGTGAGGGTTATCTGGGGTACCACGCCTGCATCCACGTGCCCCGCGTTCTCGCGCCAACACCTCCGATGGAATTGGCCTAGATTACCCTCACAAGACTCAACCAAAGCCTCTTCGAGTACGCTACACTTGCCTTTTCTTACTTTTTTTCTTGTCTTTTCTTTTTTTTTCTCTCTTTTTCCCCAATGCGCTACACTTTCTCAAATGACATCCGTCACCCCACTGCTACTCATCATATGTACTTTTGCTCTTGTAACTATCATATTTTTTTTTTCAAATTCTCTAATCTTTATCTATATCTCGATTTCTTTACCAAAATCCTAGCTAAAGTCACACTCATCATTATCATTTTCTGTTGTGATTTCAATCTTCAACCATAATTTTTACTTTTAGATTTCAATGGTGGATGATTTCAATCTTAGGTAGTGAGTTCTGACGTCTCTTTATCTTTCTAATTTTGATCTCTCTCTTTATCTAGCATTTCATTTATTGTCTTTAGAATTTTTAGTGCATTTCTAATCATTGCTAAACCATGAAAGGATAAAAAGAGAAATGAGAAAACAAAAATAGACAAGATATATATTTTAACCTCTATATTTACATATTTTTTTATTTAAACACTCAAATATTTTGTTGTTTTAAAAATACCCATAAACTTGTAATTTTGAGTCAATTGCATTCTTGAAGTTTTTGTTGTTTTAATTACACAAATTTGTCAAGATGTGGAATTGGCACCAAATTATATAGTTTAAGGGTGTAATTGAAATAATAAAAAGTTTAAAGATATAATTAATTTAAAATTGTACAGTGGGAGAGTGTTTTGAAATAACAAAAAATTTGAACTTCTAATTAAAAAAACGTGTTAAGTATACAGGTTAAGGAAGGGAATGAGTTTTGAATAATTCTATTGAGACCCCACAAAAGTTGAGAAATTTCATTATAGGCTTGGTTAAGAAACCGGAAGGAACGGGTAATCCTACCAACGATCTAACAGCTGAGAATAAAAATGGTGGAACCAATGGCCCAGATTTTGCTGTACCAGTACCGTGTTGGTAACTTAGGAATGGATAATGCTTGATAGCCAATGTTGTTGACAATGTTGTCGACAATGTTGATATAATTACACATATATCCCTTGATACAATTACACATATACCCCTGAAACATCACAATGTCGGGCGCGCCTTATCTCAGCTTAGGGTTTCACTATGCGCCCAAAAATCAGAGGCTTCACGCAGAAGAGACGGATCTCCCTCGTTGCCGCTGGCATCTACAAAGTCCATTCGAACTCTCTCTCTCTTTCCCTTCATCTTCATCATCAGAGAAGGTGCCTGAGACGGTGGATGCAAAAATCATATCGGTGGAGAGACAGCGACAGATCTCCCTCGTTGCCGCGGGCATCTTCACTCTGCAAGGTCCACTCTCACTATCACTCTGCGTGTGTGTGTCTCTCTCTCTCTCCTGCGCCTTCATCTTCATCCTCATTCTCTCTCTCTCTCTCACTCTCTCTCTCTGACTATGTGCCTTTCAAACCAATAGGGTTCTCTGTGTACCCAGAAACCACGCTAAGACACCACATTTTCGGATAGATCTCTCATCTTCATCTTCATCTGCAAGGTGTGCTCTCTTTCTCTCTCTGTCTCTCTCTCTCTCGACGCGAAATGTATATAAATTATTTTATGGAACCGAATAAAGAGTACTGCAAGAATCAAATATGTGTTACAATGTAAGATTCTTGCATTTTTTTAATTGAGATTCTATTGGTCGAATATGTGTTACAATGTGAGATTCTTGCATCTTTTTAATTGAGATTCTGTTGGTCGAATATGTGTTACAATGTGAGATTCTGTTGGTCCAATTTGATTATGCATATTGTCAATGATATCTTCACTGTTATGCATAATCTGTTGGTCATTTATGCATAAATTTGCTTAAATTGTTGGTCGAATATCACGTGATTCTTGCATTTATGCATAATCTGGTTGTCAAATATTGTCAATGATATCCTCACTGTTTACTCAGGAGAAGAAATTATTTTATGCATAATTTGGCCCATTTGGATCTTATGTTTAAAACATAATACACTGCATGCCCATTTGCATTTTATTTGTTTGTTTATGTGAATACATTTTTTGTTTTTGAATTTGTTGTGAGTTGTTGTCGTGAACATAATTTATTATCTATATTTGCTTGTAGAAAATCAATTCTATTTTACAAGACGAAGGAAACAAAAAATGAGTGATAGTTATATTGGGGTTGCGGAATCATTTGAAGATAATCAGGAAACTATCGTTGCTAATGAGGATGTTATCGAAAATAATGAGTGTCCTAGGTTAAATGACGAATTACCAGGAGAAGACAATGACCTTATCCCTAAAGTTGGAATGAAGTTCAATAACGAAAATGAAGTTTTTGATTTTTATAAAAGGTATGCTTACCATGTTGGTTTTCCTGTTAAAAGATGGAATTCGAAGAAGGGTGATGATTGGATGGTACAATATGTTGGATATGCTTGTAGTCGAGAAGGTAAAAGAAATGTTAAACCTATAGCACCTCTCTAAACCCTCAACCAACTATTCAGTTAGGGTGTAAAGCTAGAATGTCAGCATGTTTAGATGTTTTAGGAATATGGCGAATATGCACGGTCTATCTTGAGCATAACCATAAAACAAGTCCAATCAAATCTAGGTTATATCGATGCAACAGACAATTGAGCGAACATGTGAAGCGGCAGCTTGAAGTGAATGATATAGCTGGAATTCCATTACACAAAAGCTATAACTCAGCTGTTGTTGAAGCTGGTGGATATGAGAACCTCACGTTTGTGGAAAAGGATTGTAGGAATTACATTGACCAGGTGAGGAGGTTAAGACTTGGGGAAGGAGATGTTGCTGCTATTCAAGCTTACTTTTCGAAAATGCAAGCCTTTTGTCCAGGTTTTTACTTTAGTTTGGATTTGGATGAAGAGTGCCGATTAAAGAATGTCTTCTGGGCTGATAATAGGTGTCGACAAGCATATAAGGAATTTGGCGATGTTGTCACATTTGACACCACATACCTAACCAATAGATACGAAATGCCATTTGCTCCATTTGTTGGTGTAAATCACCACGGGTAGTTAACACTACTTGGTTGTGGTATAATTTCTAATGAGGACACCAGGACTTTTGTGTGATTGTTTAGGAGATGGCTTGAGTGCATGGAGGATCAGGCCCCCATAGGAATAATCACAGATCAAGATAGGGCCATGCAAAATGCTATTGAGATAGTTTTCCCTCACACGAAGCATAGATGGTGTTTATGGCATATATTAAAGAAGTTGCCTAAAAAATTTGGTAACCATAGCTGTCAGGCTTATATTTTTTCATCCATACATGAAGCGGTGTATGAATCACAAAGTCCTGAAATTTCGAGCAAGCCTGGAATTCAATGATTGTGAATTATGAATTGCATGACAACGATTGGTTGTCTGGACTTTACAAAGAAAGAGGTCGTTGGGTCCCATGTTTCTTGAAAACTAGTTTTTAGGCAGGTATGTCAACAACGCAACGAAGTGAGAGTATGAATGCATTCTTTGATGGATATGTACACTCAAAAACCTCATTGAAGCAATTTGTTGAACAATATGAACGGGTAATGAGGTGTAAAGTTGAAAAGGAGTTCCAGGCTGACGTGAAATCATTTTCTCAGATGGTCTCATGTGCAACGAGGTTTTCCATGGAGAAACAATTTCAAGAAGTGTATACAATCTCAAAATTCAAGGAGTTTCAAGAAGATTTCACTGGGATGATGTATTGTGCGGTGTCTGTCGAAGAGGGATTGCTAGGTACGAGGTACATGGTACGAGAACAGATTATATTTGAGGAAAGAGTGAAGCTAAAAAAATATTTCGTTGTTTTTGATGAAGAGAAATGTGATATCATTTGCAGATGTCACATGTTTGAGTTTAAGGGTATAATATACAGACATGCTGTCACAGTTTTGGTCCAAAAATGTGTAATATCAATAACTGAGAGGTATATCTTACGGCGATGGAGGAGAGATGTTAATAGATCCTATATGAGGGTCAAGATTAATTACAATGGTTGGATTAGTACGCCTAGCCAGTTGAGGTACGATGAATTGTGTAGTGAGTTTGCCAATGTAGCAGATTTTGTAGCAGATGATGAAGAACGAACCCAGGCAACTACGGAGTGGATCCAATCTCAATTGAATACATTGAGCATATCCAATGTGAAGTCGAGTTGTGGTAGTCATATATATTCTCAACACAATGTGGAAGAAAAATACCCTAATTGTGAAGAAGCAGCACCAGCTTCAACTGGCCAAATATTTGATCCAATATGCTCACAGACAAAGAGAGCCCCTAGAAAGCTTCGCAAGAAGGGCTCGTTGGAAACAAATATCAAGAAAACGAAAGTATGTTTTATCTATTTTGTACTAACATCAAAGTAATATGTTGTCCTCATTCCTGATTATAATGGTTGTTAATTTGATTTTATGCCTAGGTGGGATCCTCTAAAGCAAGCAAAGGCAAGGCTCCAAAGCAAAACATTGTTCCAGTGAACTTGAAAGCAGTCAATGAAGGTTTTCCACAACATAAACAATATCATGCGCTTCCACCATTGACCCACTCACAACATTTGATGGTAAGTATTTGGATAATATTAGGTATCAACTTGTATTTTTTAAAATTTTTTGCAATCTAGTTTAGGTTATATCCTAGGCTTTGCGTGCATATTTTGTAGCTAATCTTTTTCGCTGTAGGCTGCCACTCACTATCAAACTTTGAATACTTCTCACGAAGTGCCTATGGTGCCTATGATTGGCATGGGTCAGCCCTTTATGCCAATGTATCCACCTCATCGACAGCCCGATGACAACCTACCAGATTTTTTAGATGAAGGTACATATTTTAAGTTATTGTAGTAAGAAACTACAAATTTTTGTCTTGCATTATCCTTGGAATAATTAATCTTAATTCTAGTGCCATTAGTATGTGCGTGTTATTTTCTTGATTTGATACATTTAGTTCACTTGATGCTTAAATTGTTTACTGTGGTTTTTGGTTTCTTGTTCAGAACAGGATCAAGGGGTCACGTGACACAGGTGAGAGACAAAGAGAGAAGCAAGAAGGTTGCGCTCATGTGTTCAGAACAGGATCAAGGGGTCACGTGAAGGTTGTACTGATTTTGTACTGAAGCAAGAAAGTTGTACTGATTTTGTTAGAATGTGAATTGAGCAGTTATTTGAGTTCGACTTGTGGGTTTTGTATTTGCTCTAACATCCTTCGAATTAATATTTTATGAAACGTTTTGAGTATTATGGTGAAATGTAAGTAATGAAATGCTTTACTTACATTACATGAATCTGTTAGAATTTTTTGAGGATTAGGATGTGATCTCGAATGTGGCTTTTATGGAAGCTAATTGATAGGCCACTGGTTTATAAACCTGTTTTGAAGCTAATTGCAAAGCTATTCCCGATCCCTTAAAGTGTTGACAATATTTATAGGCCACTGGTTTATAAAGTTACAAGGTGTGCTAAAATGTTCCAGCCACTGGTTTGCAATCTTAAATGTTCCAACCACTAATTTTTCTGTTTCATCCAATTTTTCCCAGATTCCACTCATTTCCATTCCGTTACTAAATCCCAAACAAAGTGTTTTAAGTACTCGGCATACATGATGCATGAATACCCATAACAATAAGAACATTAAGCTTGTGTTATTACTCAAACACGATGAAATAGCATAGAAAGTAAGTTCCACATATCACTGAGAACAAGAAGATTTAAGGGAAGAAACTTGTAATGATAGTTGAAAAATTTGCATTGAAATATTTTCGCTTCAAGCAATTCTTGCTAGTTATTTGCATTGAAAATTTTTTGCTTCAAGCAATTCTTGGAAATTTTCACTGCCAATGCCGCAAAACCAAATACATTGATTACATGCATACATAAACATTTCTAACAAACTTATTTTCTTATGCATACATAAACATTTCAAGCATACTGGAATTTTTTTGCTTCAAGCAATTCAGTGTATAAATTCACATGCATACATAAACATTTCACAAACAATAAATGTACACTGATTTCATGTCTAATTACTTTTTATACACTGATTACAATAAAGCCAAATACCTAAATGTACTACCTTCATTCTTCATCAACCATAAAATCAACAAAAAACAACTCAATCCTAACACTATTATATTTCTAACAAACTTATTTTCTTTGGTCCTATACTCTTGAAGCTTAATTTTTAATTGAAAAATTTCTTCTGTTAGACACCTCTGGTCTTTCTGAAGCTTTAGTATCTTCGCTTTTCTCCTAGAGGCTTTTTCTTCAAAAACCCTCGCATGTTCTTGTAGTATTCTCTCTTTTTCAACCCTTTCTGTCCTGTTACGTTTCAATTCATCCAATATAACTCCGCATAATGCTTTCTCACTATCTATTCGTTCATCATCGATCCACTGAAACCATTTGCAATCATCATCATGTCCACAAAACTATCCAACAATTAATTTTGTTCACATTAACAGAATAATTTGATTTATAAGTTAACAATTTATCTTCCATAATCGACACCTCAAAAATTTTCTTCCCGGATTACTTTTAGTCCATGATGTGTAGCAACGAATAGGTACACCATGCTCACACACGATTCCATGATAAGAGGTAGAAGAGTTCATTGAAACATCACTTATTTCGAAATCGGAAGTCATCTTAACTAAAACAGTACAATTTGTAAATAATGATTTAGTTAAAAAGTACACACTACAATTTGCAAATTTGTAAACAGTACAAGGTTTCAAAATTTTGTGCAAGACCCAAGTTTTCTAGCAAAATTTGTATTTCAACTAGCTGATCTGAGACCACGTAAGTGATATGTAATGTAAGGAAGAAGGGAAAACAGATCTTTCTTTTCTGCAAGCTTCCCATGTTTGATGAAAAGCAGGTAAAGGTAAAGGATAATTAGCCCACAATCTCTCTACCCATGTCTAATTGATTCTTTTTTTATGTGACCCAATTGACATTTTTATTGTGTGTGATCTGCATTTAATTTACATTATACATTTAATTTATTTTTATCTTTGACTTGAATTTAAATGTAAACATAAAAGTTGTTCAAATTATGTTATAGCAATGATAGGAATTGGTCACTCTAATAATGCCTTAGCATACATACGGGGCTGTGAGCATAACTCCTGTGATTGCTTATTCTGCCCCTTCCTATCTTTGAACTAACAAAACTACCAAATTATGAATCATTTGCAATGCTGCCAACAGCCAACTGCCATTGCAAGCACCAAAGTGTTGTCACTCTGTGTTAATTTTATCTGTTCATTTCAATGTAAAAATCCTTCATAGTCGAGGCCCCATAACAGACACCCATCTTTTGTGTTCTCTACTATTATATATAATAGCTAATTGCTAATTAAACACTGAGAAAAATAAATAAATTGGTATCATACACAACCACACCCACAAAATTAATTACTAATTGGTAATAGTAATTATTAATTTACTCTATGATTTCTAGCAAAATAAATTGGTATCATACACAACCACACCCACAAAATGTGACACCAAAACACCTTTACCTCAACTAATCCTCAAATCCACCATTCTGTCCACAACATCTATTCATTGAGACAAATGTATGTGCATCATAAATTAAAATTACTAAATCTATTCACTGAGACAAATTATTTGTTAAAGTGTATGCTAAACTTACTAAGGCCACAACTGAACAGGCAACTGCAGAGGTGGAGGAACGACCGGAGGTGGAGGATACACACGCCTGAGTTGGACGTGACACACCAAGGACCTGGAGGCTTCACGCGGTGGAGAGACAACGAGGATTCGCACGCCGAATGTGGAGAGGGAGAAAAAGACTAAGAGAGAACGGCTTCGTATGCTGGAGACGTCAGATCCAGACCAGGCGAAGTTGAAAAGACAGAGAGGCTGGCGGTGTTGGGGACGCTGGAGATGGTGGTCGTTGCTGGAGAAGCCGACAGAGTGGGAGGTCGAGAGCGAAAGGGAAAGACAGCGAGGCTTCGCATGCCGAAGGTAGAGAGGGAGAGATAGATAAGAGAGAAGGGCTTCGCACGCTAGAGAAGTTAGATCCAGACCAGACGAAGGTGAAGAGACAGAGAAAGGCTGTCGGTGTTGGGGATGCCGGAGATGGTGGTTGTTGCTCGAGGTCGAGAGGGAGAGGGAGAGCGGGATGTCCGAGAGAGAGGGAGCCCTAATTGTGGGTGGTTGAGGTCGAGAGTGAAAGGAAGAGGGGGAGGTCCGAAGGTCCAAGAGAGAGAGCCCTAATTGTGGGCATCCTAATTTGGGTGGGGATTCAAAATAATTGGCCAACAAATTCTCGCGAGAATTTGATTTAATCTCGCGTTAAATCAACATTGTCGACAACATTATCAACAACATTGGCTATCAAGCATTATCCCTTAGAAATTTTCAAAAGGATAATGCCACATTGTCAACAACATTGGCTATCAAGCATTATCCCTTAAGAATTTTTAAAAGGATAATGCCGCCACATTGTCAACAACATTGGCTATCAAGCATTATCCCTTAGGAACTTTCAAAAGGATAATGCCACATGGCCAATCTGGCCGACAATGTGATATAGTCGTGAGATTTTAACCAAATTCTCCGCCCAATTATTTTGAATTCCCGCCCAAATTGGGAGACCCACAAATTGGCCTCTCTTTCTCGAACCTCCCCCTCTCCCTCTTGCTCTCGACCTCCCACTCTGTCTCTTCACAACCGTCGACCTTCTCTTCTCTCTCGGACCTCGCTCTCTCCTTCTTGCTCTCGACCTCGACCTCGACCTCGACCTCGCACTCTCTGTCTCTTCACTTTCGCCGTCGACCTCCCCCTCTTTCTCTCGACCTCGACCTCCCCATCTCTCTGTCTATTCACCCTTCTTCGCCGTGTCTCCAGCAACCGCCGGATCCGTCTCTCCTCCACCGCCGCGTCGCCTTCTCCAGCAACGACCAGCCCATTCAGTTGTGGTCTCTGTAAGTTTAGCATAAATACATTTGCAGTTGTCTTTATGATTTCATTTTTCAGCACAAATGTGAATAAGTAATGGGCTGGTCTATTCACCTTCTTCTCCTGCTCGCGGGCTTTAAACGCACTGTTACTGCACTTTCTGGGTGATTTTAAAGGTTCTCATCTGTTTCCGTTTATAATTTCCTTAGCTTACTCGCTGTGTTGATGGAAGTTTAGATCCTTCTTCTGTCCCTTCGCTCTATGCCATGTTTGATTTGATGACCAAGTGAGTGAAAAAGAACCAATTTTCGAACTTGATTCGGTCGGTGAAAATTAATGATTTACATGTGTTTTTCTCTTTGTTTTCAATTTTTTCTTTTATTATTTTCAAGTCTCAGTTAAAGTTTCCCCAGGTCAATCTCTGTGTTGATTGATTGATTGCAGTTAGGATTTTCTTTCTTTTGCCCCCTTGTATTATGCTATGTTTGGTTGCCCAGAAATTGAGCAGAAACAAATCAATTCTCGAAATTGGGTGATTACACACATTTTGACTTGCAGCTCAGTCGGTGTGATTCTTTTCAATTTTACTGTAATTTTCTCAGTAACCAAATGGAGGGTTATCGTTTGCGGCTGAAAAAGAATTTGTTAAGATTAATTAAATTGCCTTGCTGGATTTAAGACGAGTGGTTGCTCTCTCCTCCATCCGCACCCACCCAAAGAATTTGGTTAGATTGTTTGATGATTATCCTAATTATTTAGAATGATTATCTTGACTCAGGTGCTTGCTTAATCATATTTGTAGCAGCAATGAACCAGAGGGCTGTAAGTTCTTCAGGGACAGAAAACCCAGCTGGCAGTAATAAGCAAAGTGACAGGCCTGGTGTTGATCGCGGACCTGAGGCCAATGGTGGTGCTAGAATCCCGGAAAGGTCAGCATATGTGATACTGGCCTTGTTTGTTCTGGTTATGCATGGCTCCTCGGTTGTTTATCGTTTTCAGTTTGAGAGACTGCCTGTGCCTCTTACTGCTGAACAGGCAGGCAAGAGGGGTTTCTCTGAGGAAGAAGCCATGAAGCATGTTAAGGCCTTGACTAAATTGGGCCCACATCCTGTGGGTTTTGATGCTCTTGATCTTGCTCTCCAGGTTAGTCTATGGAATGGCTCCCCTCCCCCCAACACGCACACGGACACACAACACACAGCGCACACGCACGCAATTTAAACACATTTATATTCACTTGCCAACTGTTTCTGAAAGTCATTCTTCTTCAAGAAAGGGAGAGTTGGCGATCCCTTTCTTGAGATATCAACTTACAGAAAACTTCTCCCTATCTGCTTTTCTTTGCAGTATGTACTGGTGGCATCTGAAAACATCAAGAAGTCAGCTCATTGGGAGGTTGATGTTCAAGTGGAATTTTTTCGTGCACATTCTGGTGCCAATCGTATGGTTGGTGGTCTTTTTAAGGGAAAAACATTTGTTTATTCAGATCTAAGTCACATTTTGTTGAGAATATTGCCGAAGTATGCTTTTGAAGCAGAAGAAAATGCTATCCTCGTCTCCTCCCACATTGATACTGTTTTTTCAGCGTATGTTTTCTTTTCCTTGTAGTAATACTGTTTTTCCTTTTCATAGAAAAAATTATTTAGCATGAAGAAGGGATTTTATTGTTGTAACAAAACCTGGGGCACAAATAGAGAACACGAGAGGAGGAAGAAGAAATACCTCTCAGCAATTTTACTAGATCAGAGAACAAAATATGAATTACAAAAATCAAACTCAAAAGAAGAGAGGCCGCTATTTATATAGCAGCTATCTCATTAAAAGTACTTTATAACTGCCTAACTATAATAAACAACAGTAGCAGCAATAGCAACATAACATTAAAGATACAATAAGAAGCTTGCTATGCTTTCACATTCCCCCTCAAATTAGACTCCACAGAAGAAGAACTTGTGATCCTTGAGCTACTTGTAGAAGCACCAGACCTGCCACGCACTGGAGACATTTTATGACCAAGTTTATCACACAGAAACTGAAACCGATCTCTTGCCAACCCTTTGGTAAAAATGTCAGCCATGATCCATCTGATAAGCTATAGGAATATATCTAATTTCAACTTCACCACTTTCAACCTTTTCACGCACAAAATGAACATCAATCTCGATATGTTTTGTTCGAGAATGAAAAATAGGATTCTCAGCCATACTTTTTGCAGCCAAGTTAAAAGTCCAAACAACTGAAATAGTAGTACAAGGATAACCCAATTCTAAAAACAATGATCTTAGCCATAAAAGTTTTGTAACCCCATGTGCAACAGCTCGGTATTCAGCTTCTCCAACAGATTTGGCTACCACTGATTGTTTCTTTGACCCCCATACTTTGCCAAGAAAGACACAAAGACCACTGGTAGATCTCCTAGTATCCTTGTGGCCAGCATGGTCTGCATTCGTATAGAGAACTAAGGACATATCATCATGTGAGGGAGAGAACCACAAACCCCAGCCAATTGTCCCTTTAATGTACCTAAGGAGTCTTTTGCAGTCTGACCAATGTTGTACCTTAGGTTTAGATAAAAATTGGCTTAATTTGTTATCCACAAAAGCAATGTTTGGTTGTGTTTAGGTTAGATATTGCAGTGGCCCAATGATAGTCCTATACAAGGATAGATTGGTAAATGGATCTCCCATATTAGTCAAAGATACTCTTGAAGTTATAGGTGTATCACACGGTTTGGGGTCTTGCATTTCAGCTTTCCTCAACAAGTCCAAATTGTACTTAGATTGGGTCAAGTATAAATCATTTGAATCTTGGTAAGCCTCAAACCCTAGGAAATAATTGACGGATCCTAGAGTCTTCAAGGAAAAGCATTTATGCAGGTCACAAATGCATGACTTAAGAGCTGTTGGGTCTGACCTGGTGAGCAAAATATTATCAACATAAACCAAGATGAACAAGACATAAGTTGAAGTACGTTTAATGAACAACGAAGCATCAGAAGTAGCTCTAGAGAAACCCTAGCTTTATAAAGTAGTTCTCAGTTTAGTATACCAAGCTCGAGGAGCTTGCTTGAGACCATATAAAGATTTTCTCAACTTACAAACATGTGAGGGAAACTTAGAGCTTACAAATCTTTTAGGTTGAGTCATAAAGACTGCTTCTTCTAGATCACCATTTAGAAAAACGTTATTTACATCCACTTATTGAATATCCCATTCAGAGGTCACTGCCAAAGAGAATAACACCCGAATAGTGGGAGTCTTAACAATTGGATTGAAAGTGTCAGCATAGTCAACCCCTAGATTTTGAAGAACCAACCTGGCATTGTGTTTAAGAATAGTCCCATTAGGGTTATACTTGACCCGAAACACTCATTTACACCCAATTAAGTTCATATCCTTAGAAAAGGGAAAAAGATCCCAAGTTTGATTTCGGTGTAGAGCTAAAACTTCCTCCTCCATGGCTTTAACCAAATGTGAGTCTAAAAGAGCTTCATGAACCGAATTAGGTTCAAGAGAGCTCACTAAAGCATGAGGAAAGGTGGATACAAGATGCTTGGCTTTTAATCTAGTGACCATAGGATGAACAGAAGGTGCAGGTGCAGCTTTAGGTCTAGGTAAGTGAGGGTTAATGAACACAGTCGGTTCCTAAACAAGGAACCTAGGATTTGGATCGAGCACTGAGATGAAAAATCTCGATACTTTCATTCAAGGGTAGGAATTCTACTTATACAATGTTAACCGAGATCTCACCCTTATAGGATCACTCAAAACACTCAAACGAAATCTCTCCTTGATTCGCAAATGACCAGCAACCAAAAAATATATCAAGAATCAATCAAGAACACACAACACACAAGAATTTACCCTGGTTCGGTCTTAAAGAAGACCTACATCCAGCTTGGCTTTCGCCTCCACTATCTCCACTATCTTGAAAGTTAATACAAGATTACAAAGCACTCAAACTCAACTCACACCTAGCCCATAAACCTGAAAGCTATATAGAGTTGATACAAGAAAGATATACCCTCTTCCTCTTTGCTTAATCTTATCCCAAGACAGCTTGCTAACTCACAAAAGAAAACATACATTACAGTCTTCCCCACAACCTCTATTTATAAGCAAATAAGGCAGGAGACTTCAACCTGACTGACTGCCCAAAAGGCAGTTACAACAACCTCAGTCAGCCCTAGAAAATAATAAAAAACCTTCTAGAAATACAGTAGAAACATTACATGAAAAATATCCCTACTATTACAAGCCCTAATCTAGAACAAATGCTTTAACATACAAGTTTCTATGCTATCTAGTCCTACTATTTAGGAGATTATATACAACAGATTTTAGAGTACAAATAAATCAAGATAATTGCTATTTTTTATTCCTATCTACTCCTATTATTTATCTTGATTTTTAGGAGTTTATCTTCACTACACTTGATCCCTTATCACCACGGGATCATTCTTCTATTGCTACATATCAGGTACGACTTCTTCTCTTCATGTTAACTCCTTAGCAGCTAGGACTCTCCAACAGCCCCCGCTCAAGCCTAGGAATAGATATCTCTCATTCGTATCTTATTAATGAAAGTCTCGAAACTTGGTCTTGCCATGGATTTGGTGAGAACATCTGCCACTTGATTTGTTGTGGGAATATATATCATCCTTATATCTCCCTCTTTAATCTCTCGTTGGATGAAACTTCAATCAATCCAGACATGCTTCATGCTATCATGTTGCACCAGGTTGTTGACAATGCTTATGGCCGACTTGCTATCACAATATAACCTTGTTGGTTTGGTTAGAGGCATTTGTAGATCCTCTATTAGTCTCACTACCCAAATTAGTTCACAAATCCTTAGGGTAATTGCCTTAAATTCTGTTTTCGCACTACTTCTAGCCACAACAGTTTGCTTTTTACTTCTCCATGTGACTAAGTTATCCTATAACTTTGTACAGAACCCTAATGTAGACCGATTGTCAATAACTAAGCCTGCCCAATTTGCATTGGAAAAACCTTCAACACCTCTTTCATTAGTCTTTTGAAACATTAATCCTTTACCTGGTGTGCCTTTTAGGTACCTCAAAATGTGATAAACGATCGTCAAATGTTGTTGAGTTGGAGCATGCATAAACTGGCTTATGATGCTCATTAAATAATCAATGTTTGGCTGTGTCAAGGAAAGATAAATTAATCTTCCAACTAGTTGTTGATACCTCCCTTTGTCAACCAGTGGATCATCATCCCTTCTTTCATACTTCCAATTTCTTTCTAGTGGAGTTTGATATTTTAGGACTTTGGTTGGCAGCCTATTGATCAAATAAGAGGCTGTTAGGACCGCTTCATGCTAATATTTATTTGGAGTAGAACTAGTAAACATTAGGGCTCTAACCACTTCAAGCAAATGACAATTATTTTTTTCAGCCACTCTGTTTTGTTGGGGTGTATAGGGGCATGTGCTTTGATGTAAGATTCCATTTGTGGTGAGGTATTGAGTGAAAGGGTATGAAAAATATTCCCGGCCATTATCAGTCCTAAGAATACAAATAGAGGACTAAAATACGTTTAGAATCAACTCGTGGAAATTTTGAAAAATTGCACGAACCTCAGATTTTTCCTTCATTAGGTATACCCAACATACTCTTGTGTGGTCATCTATGATGGTCACAAATCATCTAGCACCACTTAAGTTTGGAACCCTAGCTGGTCCCCAAATATCACTATGGATCAAGTGAAACGATTTGGAAGGAGTATATGGTTTTGGTTGATGAGAACTATGTGTTTGTTTGACAAGAATACAATGATCACAATTGAGTACCAAATTGTTTTTATTGATGAATAAATCAGGGTACAAGTGTTTCAGATATTGAAAACTAGGATGACTAAGACGTCTATGCCATAACAAAATTTCAGAATTCAAGCTAACTGAAAGAGAAAAACTAGGTGCTAACTGACTGGGAAGAGCCTTGTTGTCCAATATGAAGGGAAGAAAGTTACAACGCAATCCAAATCCTTAATGATTTTACTCACCGATAGCAGACTACATTTCAAATTTGGCACATACAAAACAGAATCAAGATAAACCAACCACACACACACTTCCTCTTCCCTTAACTGAGGATACTGTTCCATTTGCCATTAGAACCGTTAGTTCCTTCTCTTTCACCTGAAAATTTTCAAGTATGGTAAGATTTAACGCCATATCTTTTTCTGTTGTCTGAGCACTTGCTGTTGCTGCATTCTAAATACTTGCAGCTACATATGCTGGTCTTTTCTTCTCCTTCCTGCTCCTTAGTTACCAGTTTGGTGGCTTTACATGAAGCTTCCAGCATGTTTGCTTCTTATGATAGGGTTTGTTACAGTGTTCACACCATTGTTTGGCCCTAGAAACTTCTTCTCTCTTAGATGCAACAAGTGCAGGACCGGTATTTGGTTCTGGTTGAGTCAGCATAACTCATCTTCTACTTTCCTCTCTTCTAACTTCCGCAAAGACTTCTTTGAGAGTTGGCAGTGGCTTGATGCCTAGAAGTCGACCTCTTACTTCATCCAAGTCCGAATTTAGGCCTTGGAGGAAGTTAAAACCCGCTCTTTCTCCAACATTCTGATGTACTTCTAACTGTCACTCGAGCTCTCCCACTTTGGATTATAAAACAAATCCATCTCTTGCCAAAGCTCTACTAGGTTGTTGTAGTATTCAGTGACCCTAATACCACCTTGTTTTGTAGTCCTAATGGCTGTTCTGATCTCAAAACACTGGGTTGTGTTTTCAAGATCAGAGTATAATTCTTGGACTGCATCCCGCCCCTCTTTTGCAGTCTTGTAAGACAGATAGGTTCGGCCTATCTTTGATTCCATTGAGTTAATCAACCACGCCATGAGAATAGAGTTTTCTACTTTCCATCGCTGGTATTCTTTTGACTCTTCCGGAGGAGTTGGGATAAGCCCGGTGAGGTAACCGAACTTCCCTTTGCCTTTGATTACAAGGGTCACAGACTAAAACCATTCCCTGAAGTTTCTTCCATTTAACTTGTGCTGTGTAATCTGCAATGTCTGGTTATCCATGGTGAGAGTATTAGCAAGAGTTATGGTCGCTTGTGTGATCGGTGGTTGAGGAATTGAACTACGAGAGGATTCTTCAATCTTAGGAGCTGGGGTTGCTAGATTGGAACCAGCCATGTTGATCGAGAGTCTTGGTTATGATAATCGAGCTTGGATACCATGAACACAGTCGGTTCCTAAACAAGGAACCTAGGATTTGGATAGAGCATTGACATGAAAAATCTCGATACTTTCATTCAAAGGTAGGAATTCTACTTTTACAAGTTTTTATGCTATCTAGTCCTACTATTTAGGAGATAATATACAACTAATTTTAGAGTACAAATAAATCAAGATAATTGCTATTTTTAATTCCTATCTACTCTTATTATTTATCCTGATTTTTAGGAGTTTATCTTCACTGCACTTGATCCCTTATCACCACTGGATCATTCTCCTATTGCTGCATATCAACTACGACTTCTTCTCTTTATGTTAACTCCTTAGCAGCTAGGACTCTCGAACAGTTAATAACAGGTGACTGAATCTCAGGGCAAGTAGTCACAGGTGGAGTAGATGAATTTCTGGAATTGGATGGAGAAGATGTAGATAGGATAAGAGTTGAGGGCTATGCTACTTGAGGAGAAGAAGAAAATGAGGTGAAAGAAGGAAGAGATTGAAATACTGAAGTAGGTACTTCATTAGACACCCCACTGGAAGCTGACCTAGAAGAAGAAGACAATGCAGTGAAGGAGAACAAACTAGGAAAGGGGAATTCATTCGGATTGAACTGAACATGTCTTGAACATATATCTTCCCTGATGGATGCAGACACTTATAACTGGCTTGAGTGTGACTATATCCAAGGAAAATATATTTGATAGTATGAAAATCAAATTTATGCTTGTTATAGGGTCTAAGATAAGGAAAACAAGCACAACCAAATGGCTGCAACAAAAAGTAATTTGGTGGTTTATGGTAGAGCAATTCAAAAGGTGTATTAAATCTAAGGGGAGAGGCTGGTAACAGATTAATTGTATGCACAGTTGCTTGGAAGGCTTTTACCCAATACTTTAAGGGCATATGAGCATGAGTTAAGAGTAAGGCCCATTTCTGCTATGTGTTTATGTTTCCTTTCAACCACACCATTTTGTTGGTGTGCAAGTAAATTTAGGCTGTGTGCCATGACTTTGAAGGTAGGGCAAAAAGGCCTTGAATTCCCCCTTCCCCCTTATCAGTTTGTAATGCCCTAAGTTTGGTCTGATATTGTAGCTCAACAATTTTTTGGAAAGTGGTAAAGACAGATAGAGCATTAGACATAAGTTTCAGAGGATATAGCCAGGTATACCCAGTGTATGCATCCACGAAGATAATGTAATATTGATGGCCTTCCACGGACAAAACATGTGAAGAACCCCACAAATCATAATACACCAATTCCAATGGTCTAGTAGATTTGATTTCACAATCAGCAAAAGGAAGCTGATGCAATTTGCCAAGTTTACATGAATCACAAAAAGAAAGATCAGATTGCGAAAAGGGAATATGAATTTTATTCAATACTAATCTCAATACACTGGAAAATGGATGCCCTAATTTGGCATGCCATTGTTGACAAACATTATTACATTGGGCTACATTTGCACCGTGAGACAACTCATGACAGAATGAGCTTTGTCTATTACATTTATTCAAAGGAAAAATAGTATTACTAGACAACAAAGAGTTGCTGGAGTGCTGTACGCAGCATGACTAAATGCTGGAAGCCTTGGTGTCTCGAAGTAGCACATGCCCGGAATCCTTGTCCTTAATCAAACAAGAAGTAGCATGAAATTCAGCAATAACATTGTGATCACGAGTAAGTTGTGATACACTAATCAAATTCTTCTTCATACTGTGTACATGAAGTGTATTAGGCAATGAAATAATAGAAGCAGATTGTATTTGAGTATATAATTTGCCATAGCCAACATTAGAGATAGGCAGAGTCTTATCATTTCATGTGGCCATTTTGTCTCCACCATTATAGGTTGGATGTAATGTGATTTGTTGCTCCAGAGTCAACAAACCATGAAGAATCTGACAAAGAAAAAGGTTGAGATAGGTTATTAGGTTGTTGAGGAAAATGACTATAGTGAGCACCTTGGACCGATCCTATCTCATTCATGTAGACTCTATTAGAATCACTAAGAGCAGCCATATATGCTTTAGAATCTGTCTAAACACCATTGTTAAACTGTCCAAATCCTTGATTAGAAGTTCTCTGAAAATTCCTATCAAACCGATGATAGTATTTATCAGCAAAGTGCCCTAGTTTACCACATAATTGACAGTATATTTTTCTATTAGAAGCTCTACCTCGGCCTCATCCTCCTCTATTAACATAACTACCTCCTCGTGACATATAACCACCTCTATTGTTAACAAAATCACCATTTTGTGATGAGTGTGAAGCCACATTTATGTCATTGAAGGGGACTAGTCGAGTCAAAATTAGTTGAAAGTGATGACAAATTCTTGGATGTTAGTCTCTGTTCATGCATTAATAACAGATACTCTACCTTCTTTAAGTCAATTTCATCAATTTGATATGTAATCAGACTCACTATTGTCTCATAGTCATGATTAAGACCATTTAAAATAGCACGCAACAATTCCTTATCATTTAGAGACTCTCCGATAGTTGCTAGAGAATGACCTATCGTTTTAATCCTTAGAATGTAATCATTCACAGATAAGGAATCTTTCTTTATAGACCTTAGTTGTTGCTTTAACTGAAATGATTTAGCAAACGTTTGACGTGAGTAAAGGCTTTCTAAAGAAATCCATACCTTGGTAGATGATTCACAGTGAATCACCTGCGCTAGAACCTCTTTATCAATAGTGGAGAACAACCATCCAAGCAGCAATTGGTTTGATCTGATCCAATTCAGGTACTCTGGATTGATCAAAGATCTAGTGGCAGCTTCACCGATTGCTGGATCTGACAGAGCTTCAATGATTGCCAGATCTGACAGGTACTTCGGTGGAGGTGGTGATTTATTTAGAAAAGACACCAAATCAAAAGCATGGAGAGTCGCAAGAATCTGTGCTTTCCATAAAATGTAGTTGCTCGAATCGAGCTTTATCGGAATAAAGCTAAATGCCTTAGCCACCGCAGAAAAGTCTGATTGCGAGGCTAGAGAGAAAGAGGAGGTGCGAGGTGATGAGGAGGAAGGACTACGATTTGAATTGAATGCCATTCAGATAGAGCTGCGGCTCTGATACCATGTAACAAAACCCTAGGGCACAAATAGAAAACACGAGGAAGAAGAAATACCTTTAAGGAATTTTACTAAATTAGAGAACAAAATATGAATTACAAAAACAAAACTCAAAAGAAGAGACGCAGCTATTTATATAGCAGCTATCTCATTGAAGGTGCTTTATAACCGCCTAACTATAATAAACAATAGTAGCAACAATAGCAACATAACATTAAAGATACAATAAGAAGCCTGCTATGCTTTCACAATTGTTAATGACATTATTTAACATGATCTTTAAATTGAAGAGGATATCCAAGTTTCCAACAAGTGGAGAAAGGGCAATCTAGTTTACAACAATAAGGAAGAGGTTGACTGAGTAAAGGTTAAACTCATGAAAATTATAGGGGATCAAACAAATGAACCATACTATGAAACTTTGAGAATGAAAGAGATCGATTGATTAAAGTTTAACAATGGCAGTTATCTACTTATTAAGGCATCCAATGAAAAGGTCCAAAGATAAACAAAAGGATTTGTGTTGGTATTTACAGATTGTGAATAGTCTTCAGTGAAATTTTTTTATGAGTTTTAATGAAGAATGGTGATGAAGATCATAGACACAAATATTTTGGGAAACAATACTTTAGGTGTAAAATTAGAATTTAATATTTTTTTTTTAATTTCTTTATTTTAACTTGTTTCCTGGTTTCTTTTAATTTCTTTTATGTCCTAGAATCCTAATTAGATTAGGATTACCTTTAGTAGCTTAAATACGAAGGAATCCTAGTTCGAAAGGAATTCTTGTTAGAATAGGTTTATATGTATTAATTCTCTATAAATAATCCTTCAATGAAGTATTGAAGGACAGATTTTGATGTATAATATTAAATATTGATATTGGTTTTGAGTAATCGGGATTACTCTTGGTTCTTTTGGTTTGGGTTCTGCATTAGATGGGTTTAGGTTGCTTATAAGAAGATTTTTAAAGACAAGCATCATTAAGGGAAAATGTGTGCTAGGAGTCATGAAGAAAATATTGAGACTTCTCTAATTACAATTGAATTACATCCAATATCTGCATTGAGCCCTTGAATGTTTGTCCTTGTAATGGATGAATTCACAAATGCTTCCCCAAGGAGGTGTTTTAATATATACCATCTTGGTGGATGAGACAATAGAATGTGTGAACACTAAGCTCAAGTTATGAAGGGATCCTTTAGAATCTAAAGATGTTAAACAAGTTGGAAATCAAATATATGAAATATAAGGAGCGTGAGTGATCATGGTGAGACTTGACGATCAAGTTATTCTGAAAAAAGATTAATTTAGATATCTCAGACCCTTTGTTCAAAAAGAAAAGGAGATTGTTGAGGATGTTACAAGTAGAATCAAGGTAGAATGGTTAAGTGAAAAAATGTGTAATATTTTATGCCATTGTCAAGTCCCTTTAAAGCTAAATAAAGTTATTTGATGATCCCTATAGGACTTGGTCAATGAATAGAATTATTGGGGACAGACCAGTAGAATAGCTATAGCTACATACACGATTCTCAATCAATAATGACAAAATGTACTGTTAGTTTATGTATCTACAATTCAAAAAACATCTTTTATGGCTTAGGCAGTATCTACTTCAGAGGAAAGAGGAGTGATGCAATACACTTTAGATGGTTGTAAGTCTATCTCTGTTGTATGTTATAGAATGTCGAACAGTTTAAGTACCATCATATGCAAAATGAGCACAGTTGAAATGAGAATGTGACCGATAATGTGTAGCAATGAGATTATTCATGATAAGGTTGGAGTGGCACCTCTTGAAGATCAAATGCTTAACATGTGATTAAGATGTTCAATAGATGTGAGAAGAATACCAGTAGAGACACCTACACTGAGAGTGGATGGAATTAAAGAAGTTTATAGGGAAAGAGATAGAGGAAGACAAGAGAAAACTTGGTAAAAAACCTTAGATATGATGGGATGGATTTGCAAAAACATATGCTACAGATAGACATGATGAGAGCTGAATCTACATAGCTGACCCCACCTTAGGGCTTGATGATGATAATGATGTAAGAAAATTAGGTTAGTGGTCATGCAAGTCAAAGGCATTAATGTTTATGACAATCTACCTCAATGTTTTTCTCCTATTCCTTTTTTCTTTCTTTTTTTTGTTTGTTTTTCTTTATGGTTTTCGATGTGAGTATGAAAATGGTTTTTTGAATGAGTTTCCCAATTTTTTTTTATATCTATTATTTTGTAACAGTGCCCAGTGCCTGGTTAAAATTTTCCAGTTCATCCATCTAAAGGCGGTTCTTGTTCACATGTTTCAGCTCTAAGAGTTACGGTTTTTATTTTTTTGAATTGAATATGTTGGTTATATGTTCTTATTCTTCCATGCTTTATTCGACGCCTGGACTCCATTAAACAAGCCTTAAAGGTCTTATTCTTCCATTCATTATCTGACTCCATTCAGCAGGCTTGCTGAAAGTTCTTTAAATTTGCCATGTTGTATTTTCTTCCCCAGCTTAGCTCTTTTGCAAACTATATCTTATGTTAAATCCAACTCAATCATCTTACCATGGTGGCTCAGGTAATTTCTCAATGATTCACTATTTCCTATGCTTGCATTAGTTAGTCATAATAGGTTTTATCAATGTAAAAGCATTTGATTATGCTCAAAATTTTGCTGAAGTGAAACCTTTCCTGTTTAATCAAGCAACTATTTAGCTATTTTTTACTCTAAATCAAATCCATGTTGATGTTATCTTCGTCTTTTACTAGGGCCCTCAACATGCAAAGCTTTCTTAATGGAGTTTGGTCCCATCTTTGTAGGGTATCATCATCCTATTAGCTTCTTCTTGCTCAGGCAAGTATTCTTTGTTGGTAATGTCATAGTACTTGAGGTTTCCCTCTCCCTCATGTGCAGACCTGACAAAAAACAGCAAACAGTAGCAATGGGGAACCATTGCAGGAGACACTTGAATTAAAGACATCTCATAACCTAAGCTCCGTTCTGTGTATCAAATCCCAAAAGCTTAAGTCTTTATAAACTTGGACATACATATCAAGTTCTCACACAGAGGGAACTCAGCTGGGGGTCAGGAAGTCTGTTTCTCTGTTTTCAGGTATCTGGAGGGGTCCCATCCCAACAAAACTGTAGACATGGTCATCTACTTCATTTTATGTGTTGTCATTGCTGCTTGAGTTGTTGAATTGCAAGAGTTGCCAAAATCTGGTTCCTAAATTTCAGAGGGGGTGTACTTTCTGGTTTTAAAACCCAGCCTTTTCCCATTTGGTTCAAGTTGCCCCAATTTGAATTTAACATGCTCCAAACTGGTGTCATGTACCTAACTGTTTGTACCTAAACAGCATTAATAGTCCAGTTGTACCTAGAGCTAGCTGCTTATAGTTGTACTTTGAGTTTGTAGTTGGCAGCCTTGTTGGCGCCAACTTAACTGCTGCTTGGATTAGTATATAAAGCTAATCCAGCCTAATGCAAATCTATTGAAGCGTTATTCCAGAATTCTCTGTTTTCTCTCTCAATTATTTTCTCTCGATCATTCTCTCTCTTTCGCCTCTTTCTGTTCTTCTCTCTCTCTGAATCTTTCCTCTCAATTCTCCCTACTTTCTGCCCTAGTTCTCGTCAAATTGGCTGATAATTCTCATTGTCAGTCTAAGGACCCGACAGCTGGATAAAAACATTTCTAAATTTCTTCTTAAAACAAAGTTCTTGATCAAACTGATGCATGCCCATGATTCCAGGAGTGCATATTTTTGAGCTTATTTGTTTTATGGATTTAATGAAGTTGCTGCTTCAGCCTTCCAATACCTAATTACAGGGGAACGGATTTTCTTGAAAAGATTCATTGTGTTTCTCCACCCCTATGATCCATCACACAACCTTCTGACTTTCACACTCACATATGGCAGGGCCAATATGACATTCATCACTATATTTATTAATATGACATTCATCACTATATTTATTTTCTTTTATTTCTTCATTGATACACTTGTAAGCATAGTTTCTCTCAACTTGTCATCTTATCCTAGTACAGAATATTTCCTTTCTGTCGTTGTCAACACTCAACAAATAATAGGGCGACTTTGCTATGCATCTTCAGGGAAGGAGCTGGAGATTGTAGTTCATGTGTAGCTGTTATGCTGGAGCTTGCTCGAGGAATTTCTCACTGGGCTCATGGATTAAAGCACTCTATCATATTTTTATTCAATACTGGGGAGGAAGAGGGCCTAAATGGTGCTCATAGCTTTGTAACACAGGTTAGGCACTTATTGCTTATCCACCTTATATTTTTAGTTTGATTGATATTTAATTTCTTTACCTTTTTCATTCTCTTATCTTTTCAATCAAGCTAGCTTGAGCAGTTGAAGGGCTTTTGCAATGGGTAAATACTGCATAAGCTGATAGGTTAAATTTACAAACTCTCCTGCTTTAGTCATGTCTGTGTTTACATGTGCTCGCTAAAGGGAGCAGGTGATGAAGGATGAATACAGGGTATGCAATTCTGTGTGATGAGGTTGAAACTAATATAGATGGCAGTGGAGAGCTCTAGAGTGAGGTCTGAAAGTATATGTATGCTTGAGTGCATCATACACTATGTAACCTATGTGGTTCACATGTTGGATTAACTTAATACCTGTTCCTTAAATACAGAAGACATTGGATCTCCACATAGGACATGTGATTTACATGTTGGGTTAAACAAGCTAGATGTCTTTACATATGCTAGCCGATAGAAGTCCACATGTCAGCTTCCTTAATTGGCACATGTGAGACTGCTTTTACAACCTGTTCTAGGTTATCATGTGAAACAGTATGCCTCACTGAAGCAAATGTCTACTCTATGGATGGTTCATTGCCTTTTTAACGGACACCTTTGTTAATAGTTGAGGAGGTTGTTACATACAGCTTATCATGCGCATGTTTTGGTATGAAAGCAACCATACATTCACCTAGATCCTAGATACACGTTGGGCATTGAGGTTTCGGTACAAGATTGATTGTATCATTCACCTTGGCCTTAGGGACATGTACTCGATTGTCAAGTCTCGCAGTCAAGACTTGAATTTCCAGAACAATTAAGAGAATAAGAGAGAGAGAGAGAGAGAGAGAGCGAGAGAATTTGGAGGGTTTGAAAGGAGAAGTAGAAAGAATTGAGAGAGAATTTTGGGAGGGAAAGAATTCAGTAATGTTTTCATACATGAATCCCCATCCTCACATATCTCAGCCTTATATAGGCTCTTCCTTGCGATTACAACCATATTGAGGGTTAGAATGGTAAAGCTAACGAATTTAGTTGGCTCCTGCCATTATAGTTTTAAATTTTCAAAGAGATTACAATTAGACCCTCACATAGATGTTAAAGGTGCTCCTAGGCACAAGGCGCCTTAAGGCACTAGTTTGGCACCTTGACTGGGCTGAGGCAAGGCGTTTTTTGGGAGGTGTGCGCCTTGCACCGTGAGGCGCTGGGACATGTGGCGCGCCTCATGAAACTAGCTGTCAAGCAGCTCGCTGCCCACCGAAACTAGTTGCCATTCTCGGTTCTAGCCTCCCCTCTTCTCGGTTCCAGCCTGCTCTTGTGAGTTTTTTCACTTGTTATGTTTGATTAAAATTAGAATTAAAACAAACTCGATCACAATTGGGTTCAACTTCGGCTTCGACTTCAAAGTGGCGAGTAACTCTGGAGATTGAAGAAGAGGAGGAACTCTGATTACACTTTTAATCCCTTTTCACGTCACCCCCTTACTCACACGAATGAGAATATATATATATATGGAGATTAGGGCTGCTCCATACCACCTGGGGAGGGGGGGCTTTGCTCCCGCACCCCCCTCACGAGAGCAATGGTGGGCTTTGGGCTAGGGCCTAACGGCCCAAGCCCTCCTCTACCACCCCAACTCTTATGAAAAATCCATATTTGGGTCTTGTCCCAAATTATCTGGGCCAGGTCAAATAACAGACTTCATTTTGAAAATCAAGACATAGTTCAACAACTTCTTTATTGATTGTAGACTTGTGTTTATGTGTTTGTTTAGAACTTTGTATTATGATTGGTACTTTTTTTTTTTTTTGAAATAAGCTCAATTATATTAATGTAAGTGTAGAAGATGTACATAAGAGACCCGGAACAAGAGAGTTCCAAACAAAACTAAACCGACCAAAACAGCCCCCCCCAACACAAGCCGTTAGGGGGGAACAACAACCCAAAACTGGCATTTAAGTTGACAAGCCTAGAAGAGGGAGAAGAACCTAGCGGCCCAAGGCAGAGGCTGACATGATAACTTGATCCAAAGAGTAGGGGAAGGATGGCTCCACAGCCCTCACCTAAGCAACTAACCTAGCAAGCACCAAGTTAAAGATATCAACTGCACTTGCCCCTCGGTCTTTGAAAATAAGCCTATTCCGCTCCAGCCACATTGTCTATAGCGCTGAATAAAAAAGAGACTTTCGTACCTTCCTTTGACCTTTACCCCTAGCAAAGAAATCCCACTGATCAAAAAGGCCTCCAACTGTTCTTGGACAGACCCACACATAGCCCCACCAACTAAAGATTTGCTGCCACAAGCACCAAATAGCCTCACAATGGACAAATAGGTGATCCACAAACTCCGGAGTAGAGCCACAGAAGGCACAAAGCAGGTCATCCCCTTGCAAAATACCTTTCCTACCCAGATTTTCCTTCGTGTTAATTTTACCCCAAATGACCAGCCACACAAACAACTCTACTTTTGGAGGAGCTAGGCTACCCCAAACACGAGCTGCCACTGAATTAATGAGAGGAGTATTGGAACCAAACATTAGGGAGCAAAGCCTCTCATTAAAAGAGTGTGATGAGAAGGAACCAGTCGCTTCAAGCGACCAAAAAACCATATCCCTCCTCCCTCTCACCAAATGAGCTTGGGAGATAAGCCTGAACAGATCAACCCGGGTAGCCTCTTCTCTGTCAAGCAGCGGCCTTCTCCAGCTGAGGCTCCAAAACCATTCGTTATTCACCCAAAACCCCAAATCAGCCACTCTCTTCCCTTTATCCAGGGACACTGAATACAACCGAGGGAACAAGACTGACAGGGAAGAGATACCCACCCAAGAGTCTTCCCAAAATCGAACCAAATCGCCCTTACCTAGCCGGATTTTAACCCCTTCCAAGGCCACAGACCGAACCTCATTACTGCTGGAATAAGATTCAACAATGCCCCTCCACCAAGAACTAAAGCTCCGCTTAACCTCCACATCATTGATTCCAACGAAGATACCATTGTGCCTAGCCGCAATGACTTTACACCAAAGCTGATCCCCCCTACTAATCATCCTCCAAAGCCATTTAAAGAGCAAGGCTTTGTTTTTGGCCAACAAGGACCCCACCCCTAGACCTCCCAGCTTCTTAGGCAACTCAACCAATTCCCATCTAGCAAGAGCCATTTTAGCCACGTCCTCATTCCCGGACCATAGGAACTTTCTCTGCAGCTTAGCAATCTGCTTCGCCACCCCAATAGGAATTCTGAAAAGGGACATGAAGTAAATAGGCAAATGGTTCAGAACTGATTTTATCAGAGCTAACCGACCAGCCATAGATAGAATCCCAGCCTTCCATGAAGCCAGTCGACTCCTAATCCTGTCCACAACAGACTTCCAAGCTACAGCCCTCTTAGGATTAATTCCCAGCTGGAAACCCAGGTATGGGATTGGGAAAGAAGCAGGTTTACACCTCAAGAGAGTAGCAGCCTCCATCAACCAATCTTGGCTAACATTAACTGCAGAGAGGCTGGATTTTTTAAAACTAATACGCAGGCCAGACATGAGCTCAAAGCATCTAAGAATCCGCTTGAGGGCACGCATACATCCAAGCTCAGCTGGGCAAAAAATCAATGCGTCATCTGCAAACTGGAGAAAGGGGATTTGCATAGGAGGAGACCCCACCGGGATACACGTAAACAAATCCAGATCCACGGCTTGAAAGAATAACCTGTTAAGACCCTCAGCTGCCAATAAGAACAGGAGCGGGGATAACAGATCCCCTTGGCGGAGACCACGCTCCATATCAAACTCTCCTGCTATAGATCCATTCACTAACACCGATATCTGCTGCTTTAAAACACTGTTTCTTATCCATCCTATCCATTTAGGCCCAAACCCCATAGCTTACATAACCCTGGTGAGGTACCCCCAATCCACACTGTCAAAAGCCTTACAAAAATCCAGCTTAAGGAAAGCAGCCTTATGCTTATCCTTCTTCACGGCTTCCACCATCTCACTAGCAATAAGCACTCCATCTAAGATTTGACGACCCTTAATGAAGGCACTTTGGCAGTCACCAATCAAGGAATGAATCACCGAACCTAGCCTGATAGCAAGCAGCTTGGATATAACCTTCTGAACGCAACCCATCATACTGATAGGTCGGAAATCACCTAAGCTTTGGGGGGAGTCAGACTTTGGGACTAACGTAAGCAACGAGCCTTGGGCCTTCCTTGGAATAAGGCCAAAGCCATAGAAGTACTGCACCAATCTCATAAAATCTGGAGCCAAAACATGCCAAAATTTCTTGATGAAGTTAAAGTTGAATCCGTCAGAACCAGGCGCCTTACTCCCTTCACATTGCCAAACCACCCTCTTAACCTCCTCGCATGAGAAAGGGGATTCTAACGATGAAGCCACCTCAGCTGACAGCCTCCTAAAGCCCAATTCGGAGACTTCTGGACGTTCTAAGCCCGAGTCCTTAAACTGACCTGCCAAGCCATCCACGATGCCCTCCTTAATCAACTTCGGGTCCGAAACCATGGCCCCCTTAATTCTGAGAGCCCCAATATAATTTCGCCTACGCCTAACCGAGGCTGACAAGTGAAAAAATTTAGTGTTCTTATCCCCTTCGCGAAGCCAAGTGATTCTGGACTGTTGCCGCCAGTAAGACTCATTGAGCCTAGAGGATCTCCAAAGCTCAGCCTGTAAAAACCGCCTCCTACTTTTTAGGCTTGTATTGTAAGGATCTGATTCTAGCTCCAGGTCAACCTTATCAATGTCAATCTCAATCGCTTCTATTTGCTTCGGAAGATTACCCCCTGAGGACTTATTCCATTGCTTCAAAGCACAACGCAGAGCCTCCAACTTATTCACAAAACAACAAGGGCCCACAAACTTAGAAGCCCAGGAGGACCACCAGGCCTCCACCATCTTCCCAAACCCTGGGACCATAAGCCAATAGTCAAAGAATCTAAAAGGCCTAGGACCCCAATTCACTGAACCAGTCTCAAGAACCAATGGGCAATGATCAGACAAGCCCCTCGGCAGCCCCCATAGCCTATAATCCGGGAAAGCCATCTGCCACTCCGAAGATATGAAGCATCTATCGATTTTGCTAGCACTGATACTGTTTGCCCAAGTAAACAGCCTCCCCTCCAGAGGAACTTCTATGAGAGCAGCACCGTCAACAAAGCCAATAAAATCACTCATACCCCTTACCGAGACCAGCCCACTTAACCTCTCTTCTCTTCTAAGCACTTCATTAAAATCCCCGAGAATACACAAGGGCAAGCTATAGTTCTGCAAAAACCCCATAATTTGGGACCAAACAACTCCCGGAGCCCCAACATCCGTGGGAGCATAGACCACCACCAACATGCATCTAACCCCCAAGCACCTCCAAGAACATTCAACAGCAACCCATGCCTCGAACTTCCACTGTTGATGGACTTCTATCCTATCTTTATTCCAAATAACCAAGATACCCCCCGACAAATTCACAGCCTCAGCAAGACACCACCCAAAATCTGAGAAACCGGATATCTTCTTCACCTCCCCCTCTGAAACTGAAGCCAACTTACACTCCAAAATCGCAACAAACTCAATGCCCCTCCTTCGAACAAGCCTAAGGACTGACCGTTTTTTCAGGTCTGCCCTCAATCCCCGAATATTCCAAGACAGAATCTTCATTGGACAGCTTCCCTCCCCTTCTCCTGCTCCCAAGCCTCCATATCCTCAGCGTCCCAAGTCACCAGCGCCTGAATCAATTCTTCCTCATTGCCATTAGCTTGAAGCCCCAAGGCCTTTCCCAAGTTCAGAGTTTCCACCGCATTTGCGTGGGGATCCATAGGAACCCCGTCATGAGACTGATTCCTTACTTCCTCAGCCTGATTAGAGCCATCCTGATTACGAATAGTGGCTCTCCCTTCTGGTTTCTTCTTCTTTTTGGAGTATGTAAACCTGAAGCCATTCCTTCTTCGAGCCTTCTTGGGGGGAGCATCTGAAACAATCTCCATCTGAGGAGACCGAGACCTCTGCGAGAGCCGATCTAAGGCTGGTGATGGAAGATTCGGCTCCCCTGACCCCCCCACAAGAGAATGGGGATCCGCATCTGCATCACCATCCCCCATCCCCGCTGTAGGAACTTGACCTCCAATAGCTTGAGCCTCCTCGCCAGAGCCCACCTCCCTAGGCATCTGGCTATTCAAATCAGCAAGTAATCTTTCCATTACAGCTTTGACTCCAACCAGAGTTTTCACGTTAGCAATTCCCTCCTGACTGTTCGCCTCACCCACCTCTCCTTGACCCCAAACAACGTTTTCCAAGGAGCACCCCGCAGCTTCAAATGGAGTGGATCCACCCTCCACATTACCCACCAACTTCCTGCCACCTGGAATGTCAAGGATTGGAAACTCTGCATGGGCATGCAAGGACTTCACCGGAGGGCCTACCAGGTGATGGTTGATTTTGTCCCAAGCTTTCCACATAACCGATTCCTCTTCACAATGCACAATAAATTCCCTGCCATCCACAGATATCGACACTCGATCGTCTCTAATCATTGGATGCCTTGTTACAACCATGAATTGAACAACATCCAGAAACCTCTTTTCTTTGGAGTCCGAGTGCATTAGAACGAAATCCCCCCACAGGGCAGCCAACAACTTGAGGTTTTCCTTTGTCCAGGCAGCAACTGGAAGACCCTAGCATTTTATCCACGAGAGCCTCTCGTCGGACACACACAGCTTATCACAATCAGAGACTTGATCAAACCAATGCTCAAACCACTTAGAATTCTCCGACAAGCAGGACCTCTTAGCTTCAGGGCTCGGAAATACAATAAGGAAACTCTTCCCCCTCATCGGCCTAAGGCCACATGAGATGTCCCAGCATTGATGCCTTCCACTTAGGAAATCAACAAGTACCCTAGGCCGAACGTGCCCAACAGAGCAGGATTGCAACCAGGCCTCCAAACCAGCGTCAATAGACAAGTTTAGGGAAGAATGTGTGAGAGGCACCTCCCCCGAATGAACACACCGGGTTGGAGCACCCCTCTGCTTAACCACATCTGCAAAAGATCGGTTAATGGAGTCTGAGTGATGACCTAGAGAGGATGAGCCCCTTCTCACTCCCAGGCCTCTACCCTTTCCGCTACCAGCTTGGACATAGTCTGCCCATTTGATGTACAGCCTTCTTCCATCCAGCAGTCTACCATTTCCAACCTTAACCGCCCTTTCAGCCTCCGAATCTGACTTATATCGCACAAAACCAAACCTCTGGTCAAGTCCTGGCCTTACTTTACTGGGAATGAACACATCCATAACGCAGCCAAAACCTGAGAACAGCTTGTATAGGGATCCCCTCGACGAATTCAAACCAATGTTGTCCACAAATAGTGTTTTCAGTTTGCACCTCCACTCTACTGATTGCTTAACTGCTCTCCCCATTGGAACTGCTAGGCCGCCAGATGGCAGAAGAGAGGAAGACGAGCACCAGAAAAAAACCGACACGATGAAGATAACTGGCCGACGTACGGGAAGGAACAACGTACTGGAAATGGCCGACGGATGCGAAGAAGAATGGCCGACAAACGATGAAGGAGAAGGCCGACGGAAGAGAAGAAGATGGCAAGGTGGTCGCGAAAAGGATGGACAGAGAACTCGAGAGAGAAGGCCGACGGAAGAGAAGAAGGTGGCAAGGTGGTCGCGAAAAGGATGGACAGAGAACTCGAGAGAGAAGGCTGACGAGCGCAAGGGAGACGGCCGTCGAACGCGAGAGAGGATGGCCAACCCACGCAAGGACAGATGGACGAGAGGAGAGAGCCGACGGACGCGAAGGGATAACGACCAATCGGAAAACGATGGAGACAGTAGCACGAGGTATGGCGGACGGACACGAGATGGCCGACGGACACGAGAGAGATGACCGCCGGCCGACGGACGCGAGATGGCCGACGGTCACGGGAGGGCGGGCGACAGACGTGAGGGACGCGAGAGAGAACTCCAAGTTTCGCCCTACTACATTATGATTGGTACTTGTTTGAGTTTGAACTTTGATGATGTTTTTAGCTTAGAATTTGCATGATGAATGAATCAATTTTGATGTTGTTAGTTTGGAATTTGAAGATGATGAATCATGAATGATATGCATGTGTTATTATTGATAATTTGATAGTTGTTTATGATTTTACAAGATTTTGAGTTTTTTTTCTAAAAGGTGCGCCTCGCTTAGCAAAGTCGTGCCTCGCCTCGTGCGCCTCAGGCTCTAGGACCTTTTGTTCCTTAATGTGCCTATCGCCTTTCAGAAGTATGGACCCTCGGGTTGTGACACTCCACTGCCCTTCAAAAACCAATTATTGTCCTCAAGAATTTCTTCAAAGTAGGACTGTAGCTCTTGGGAATTGCTTCAACAGTTTCAGAAGGTACTCCCATGTGGTATGGTCTAGCTGTAGCTGCAACCATTGGACCAACACTTGGGTTAGGAGCATTGTTCCTTGGTAAACCACCCTCTTATCTAGGATGGCCTTAGGCTCCAGGGTTTCCTCCCAGTTATCTTCCATGGCTGGCAGTTGCTGACTAGTGGAAGCACCCAGTTGTCACAAAAAGAAATGAAGGCCGAAATTTGGGCCAATTTTGCCGCGGAGTTTTCAGTAGTTTTAACTGTTTACTTTATTGCTATTAATTGTAATTTTATATTTTCCAGCTGGTAGTTTGTTAAACAGTTATGCTAGGTGTAAAGGGGGCTAGAATAGGACAAAACAATCTGTTAGAAGAGAGGTGATCTGCTGTGGCAGCACCTACGAGTCTACTACAAAAAAAACTATAGCGGCCTCCTGTAAATCTATCAAAGAATTATATCAAAATCAGATTCCTATTCTCTCAACTTTCTCTCTTCCTCCCTTATTCTCTCTTCCAATCTCTTCTTTCTTTTTACGGTTCTCTAGCAACTCCCTCTAATTCACACTGAATTAGGAGAGTTGAAGTTTTCACAGCATAACTGTGACATGTTCAATGGACCTTTTGAGTAGGGATACATGAAACATCGCTTGTACATTTACCCTTGTAGGCAACCTTAACTCGTAAGCCACTTTCCCCACTTTAGATTCAATGACATAAGGCCCAAAATACTTAGGGTTGAGCTTGGACACGAGTGTGGTTGTGAAAGGTTGTTGCACGAACCTTTTCACCTTAAGGAACACCCTATCCTCCACCTTAAAAGCTTTGTCACTCCTCCTCATGTCAGCCTTCTGCTTCATTCTATTTTGTGCATTAACTAACTCCTTAAGGATGGATAACATGTCTCTCATTTGCTGTAAATATTGCTCTACTGCTGCCAAGGTAGAAGAATAACTAGCTATAGTTGGTAGAAGAGGAGGCTTGTACCCAAACACTGCTTCAAAAAGGCTCCTCTTGATGGCATTGTCGAAGCAAGAGTTGTACCACCATTGAGCTAGTGGTAGCCACCTGTTCTAGCTCTTTGGCTTGGTAAAACACATGCATCGTAGATAGGCTTCTAGGCATTGATTGAGGGTGATAGGCAGTTGACATGTGTAATTCCACCCCTAACTTTTTAAACAACTCCTACTAGAGATTGCTAGTGAAAATTTTATCTTTATCAGATACAATTGACTTAGGAACCCCATACAACTGAACCACTGAGTCCTAAAATACCCTGGCCACCTCTTGGGCTTAAAAAGGGTGTGTGAGGATGAGGAAATGCCCAAATTTTCTCAGTCTGGCCACTACCACCAATATTACTGTTCCTTCTGGCCCAATGGGGTTGATTGGACTGGTTGTGATGGTGGCAGAATGCCACGATCCGGCGAGGACCTCACGGTGGGGTGGCTGGCACCTGCAAGCACTCTGACGCTCAAGTCAGTAAGAAATCAGAATGCCAGAGTATTGGTAAGGCTTGAAAAGAACATAGCTTGGCCTGTGATTAGACTGGTTTATATAGAGATGAAGGTGCCTTGTGTGTCGCCGGCCATCGTGGGAGGATAGAGGGCCGAGATACACAGTAGTGATAGGGATCGTCTTTGAGGATCTCGGATTCAATGAAGATTACGGGCTAATGAGAGTCAGCGTGCAAGTTGCTCGGAGTTGATAGAATCCGTTACTAGCGTAAGGATCTTGGCTTATATGGAAAGGCTATTTGAGATTCCTTGGCTGAGCTCTAGTCAGGGGGCCCGCCTCAGCATCAAGCTATGGTCTGGCTGCCCAATAGGTTAATACGGTCCAATTACATCTTTACCTTCTGATTTAGGCAAGCCTTCCACAAAGTCCATTGAAACCCCTTCCCATGCCTGATTTGGGACCTCCAAGGGTTGCAAAAGATCAAGGTATGGCACCTGCTCATGCTTACACCTCTGGCACGTTTTACATGCTAATACAAATTCTATTACGTCCTTCTTCTGTTTTGGCCAAAAAAACAATTGTCTAACCTTGTGATGAGTGGACCTGATCCTTGAATGACCCCCTAGTGGTGAGCAGTGTAGGGACTTCAATCTCTTTCCCTTTAACTCTTTGTCATCTCCCAATACCAATCTCCCCTTAAACCTGATTAGACCATTGGATAGTGAGTACCCCTGCTCTCCCAAAGATTGAATCGCAAGTTTGGATAAAAGATCCTTCACCCAATTTGTCTGTTCATAACTCTACACAATTTCCTTCACCCATTCAGGTACTACTACTATAATGGCATGGCAATTACCCCCACTATCATTGTCCTCCCTCCTTGATAGGGCATCAACCACTACATTCTCCTTTCCCTTGCGGTAGAGGATGGTGTAGTCTAGCCCCATGTCGTGTACCTATAGGGGAAACTATTGTAATAAGTATAAGTGCTGGTAGGATAAGTGTAATGGGTGATAAGTGTAAAATTTGAATGCTGGAAGTGGTAACCGTTATTGGCGCCAACTTCTTGTCGGGATTGAGTATATAAGTTCGTCCCAAATTCATTGTGAAGCATCCAATATCATTTGAATTGATTTCTCATTCAATTTCCCTCTAATTCTCTCTCCCTCTCATTCCATTCTCAATCCTTCTCCCTCAATTCTCTAATTTCCCTTCCCTCCATCTCAACTCCCGCCTAATTCTCTCTAGAAAGAGGAGAGAACCCTGTTGGATCCAAGGGATTTGACAACTGGTATCGGAGCTTTGTTCCTGGGCTAAGAATTTCGACAAATTCAAAGCAATGGCGAATGACACTCGCATGAAGCAAATGGAATTGCAGGTCTAGTAGGTGACAACCATAATGATGAGTGTGCAGACTCGAGTTGGATGCATGGAGGATGTGATCGGATTGGTGGTTGATAAGAAGTTGGAGGAGGCCTTAGATCGGTTGCGTGGGGATATGCATAACCATATTAGAGAGGAAATGAGGGAACAGAGCAATATGCTGCACAATCAGATGCAACAATTTATGCTCATGTTCTCGAGCAAAGCTCAGGTGAGGATGTCTCTGAATTTTTCCCCACGAGAGAGATTAGATCTGATATTGACGGGAATCGGCACGAGGCAGAGGATGGTTGGCTTGTCGGAGGTGGAGGGCGATTTGAAAACCATGGGGAACAATGGAGTGGAAAGGAGACCGGAGATTCAGGTGAATTCAAATCACCACAATTTTCCTGTCCCAAAATTGGAGTTGTCGGTGTTCGATGAGACGAAGCCATGCTAGTGGATTCGACGGTGTGAGAAATTGTTCGGGATACATTAGGAGGTTGAGGATCAAAAGATTAATTTGGTTGTGGCTTACTTGAATGATGTGGGGGATGTGTGGTATCAGGGGTGGTCATGTGTGAGAGAAGAGTGTAGCTGGGAGGAGTTTGTGAGGGGATTATGTCAAAAGGTTCGGGGAGAAGAGAACCATGGATGTAGTTGAGGAGTTCAACAAAATGAAGCAGAATGGATCGGTGCAAGAGTACTAGCTTAGGTTCGAGGAGCTGAAATCTCTGATGCTCAGCAGAAATCCGTACTTGACCGAAGATTACTTCGGGTCAAGCTTTATCAGTTGCCTAAGTGAGGAACTTAGATTCGCGGTGAAGATGACAAGGCTAGGAACAGTGTAAGGAGCGGTGGAGAGTGCTCTGCTTTAGGAGTTGAATGTGGAAGCCCTGATGAAGAAGTAGAGGAATCAGGGCAAGGGAAATGGCTTGGGCCTATCACCACCCGTGGGGAGGATGCAAGGAAGAGAGACATACCAGGCTGGGGTAATGCTAAAGCTACCGGCATTACCACCCCCTGCTAATGCGGGGCAACAAGGGGGGAGGGTGATAGAGCAAAGGAGGCTTACTGGGCTATGTTACAGGTGTGGGGATAAGTACTTCCCCAGACACCAATGTAGGAGGCAATTGCTCTTGTTGGAAGGGGAAGAGATAGAGGGGGATGCATGAGAAGAGGCCATGGTTGTAGGGGATGATTGGGAAGAGGAAGACAATGGCACTATATCCCTCCATGCCATAAAAGGAGTGGCTAGCAACAAGATTATCAAGGTTGAAGGGAAGGTGCAAGAGGGTACACTCATGGTATTAATTGACAGTAGAAGTACCCACAACTTCATTGACGAAGGGATAGCAAGGAGGATGAATTGCGAGTTGTCGAGCACCCAACCCCTATTAATAGTGGCTAACGGGAATAGGGTATTGAGTAAATTAGCTTGCTTGGGATTTTGTTGGATAATGCAAGGGGAAGCATTTGAAGCTGACTTGAGGTTGCTGAAATTGGGAGGTTGTTAGATAGTTTTGGGAGTTGATTGGATGAGAGGGGTAAGCCCTATCAGCTTTAACTTTAATAAGATGGAGGTTACATTGGAGAAGGAAGGAAGGAAAATCACACTACAAGGAAATGTGGGAATAGGGGCTTGCAAGTTGATTAGGGGAAAGTGCTTGCACAAGCTACTCAAGGGCAAGCTCTCTCAAGTGGCTCAATTATTCTCAATTGAGGTTAGTGAGGAGATGTCAGAACTCAATTCTGACAAGGAAATTGTCTCGCAATTTAGTGAGAATTGTGCGGGAATTGAGGGTTCGAATGAGAGAATTAGAAGAATGAAGGGAGAGAATTAAGAGAGGGAGAGATTGAGAGAAGCTTGGGAGGGAAATAGAATCAATACTTTTCCATTCATACCCATTTTAGTCGCCGGCTTGATTTATATACCTAGCCTTGGCGCTACATTTGAATAATCTCCTAACTACCTTTTGATCTTTATTATGATAATACCATTCTCTAACTACCTCCTGCCTTTATTATAAGAATACCCTCATCTTAATACTCCCAATCGTGTGACCATGACAGGAGATTGAGGAGCAAGGGGAACAGGAAGGACAGTTCTCGAAGGCCACCGGCCACCCAACCACACCCCCATGGTAGGTACATGAGTTGGCTTCCCTTGATGCATTACTTCTTGAACTTAGGGACTTATTTGCAGAACCTAAGGACCTGCCCCTGAAAAGGCCATTTGATCACTCTATTCCTTTGCAACCCAACGCTGCACCAGTTAACATAAGATCCTATAGGTATCACCCAAAGCTTAAAATTGAAATCGAGAAATTGTTTAAAGAAATCTTGGATAATTCTATAATCTGTCCTAGCAGAAACTCATTTGCCTTTCCTGTTCTTTTAGTTAAGAAAAAATATGGAACCTGGTATTTTTGTATTAACTACCACCAGCTATTCCACATCACCATCAAGGATAAATTCCCTATTCCTATTATTGAAGACCTATGAGATGAATTAAGCCATGCCTTTGTATTCTCCAAACTTGACCTAAGATCCGGCTATCATCAAATCCGGATGAACTCAACTGATATACCTAAAATCGCTTTCAGAACTCACCATGGGGATTATGAGTTTACAGTAATGCCCTTTGGATTAACTAATGCACCAGCAACCTTTCAGGCCCTAACAAACCACATCTTTGAGCTATATCTTCGAAAATTTTTGCTGGTGTCCTTTGATGATGTGTTGATCTACAACCCTACCTTTTCTTAGCACTTAGAACACCTTATAACTGCATTTTAGGTCCTTAGACTGAATCGACTGTGCATCAAAAGGTCCAAATGTGCTTTTACTAAAAAATAGGTGGAGTGCTTGGGGCATGTGATTTCTTGTGCTAGAGTTAGCACTGACCCCAAGAAAATTTCAGCTATGGTAACTTAGCCTAGACCAGGGAATAACAAGTCCTTGAGTGGGTTCTTGGGGTTGACGGGCTACTATAGGTGTTTTGTGAAAAATTATGGAATCATAATCAAGCACATAATTATTAAAGAAGGATAACTTCAGGTGGAGTGAAGAGGAAGAGGTTGCATTTAGGCAATTGAAGCAAGCCATGTGCAAGGTGCCTGTGTTGGGGATCCCTGATTTTGGTAAGCCATTCACTTTAGAGACGATGCTAGTGGAACAGGAGTAGGGGTTGTTTTATCACAAGATGGCCGACCCTTGGCTTTCATGAGCCAAGCCTTAGCCCCACAGCATCAAAGGCTTAGCACATATGACAAGGAGTTATTGGTTGTGCTTATGGCAGTGGATAAGTGGAGGCACTATTTGGAGAGGGGACAGTTTACAATCAAGATAGATCACGAGTCTCGAGTTCCTCTCACAACAAAAGTTGCATACTAATTTGCAGAAGAAGGGTATGGCTAAGCTGATGGGATTGAATTTTGTGATTCAGTATAGGAAAGCAAAAGAAAATGTGGCTGCAGACAGCTTATCAAGATGTTATGAGGAGGGAGACTGTGCAACTATCACAGTTTTGGTACCAAGAGGTGGCAACAAGTTATGATAAAGGGACTTGGGCAGGGGAGCTACCGGAGTAGCTTAACCTTGATAGCAATAGCAGGCAGGTGTATACCATATGCAACGGTTTGATGAGATATCGGGGCCAATTGGTGATAGAGGATTGTGAGGCACTAAAGAGAAGAATTCTCCAAACCATGCATGATCTCCCTTGGGGGGGACACTCGGGTATTTAGAACACCTATCAGAAGGTAAAGCCAGTGATAGAATTTATATTGCAATGTGACACGTGTAAGAGATGCAAGCACGAGTGAGTGGCAAGACCAGGCCTCTTGCAGCCTTTACGGGTTCCAGATCAGGCTTGGACCAACATAACTATGTATTTTGTAGAGGGATTGTCTTCGTTTGAGGGGAAGAATTGTGTCCTAGTAGTGGTGGATTGTTTGACTAAGTACAACCACTTTCTCAGTTTGTCCCACCCATTCATTGCACAAGAGGTGGCTAGGGTATTCTTGGACAACGTGATGAAATTACATGGGGTGCCCCAAACCATCGTTTCAGACAAGGACAAAGTGTTCACTAGCTTGTTTTGGCGAGATCTACTAAAATCCTTAGTCTCTAAGCTCCACATGTCCACTGCCTACCATTCGGAGACTGATGGTCGATCGGAGAGGGTTAACTAATGCCTTGAGGCCTATCTGAGGTTCTTTTGTTTTATACAGCCTGAGGGGTTGCACAATTGGCTCCCTTTGGCACAATGGTGGTATAATTCCAGCCACCACTAATCCATTGGGATGACACCATTCAAGGCTTTGTATGTATACAAGCCTAGCCTACTACCATCTATCGGAGAACCAACCTTTGTGGCAGTTGTGGATGCTTATTTGTAGCATAGGCAAGACATTCTACAAACCTTGAAAACAGAATTGGCCAAGGCCCAAAACTGGATGAAGCAGCTAGCAGATAAAAAGAACAGTGAGAGGGAATTTGAGGTAGGAGAAGAGGTATACCTCAAGCTTAGTCAGCCCCATCTCAGGTCCCTTTCGAGACAACCTGCCACTAAACTAAGCCCTAGGTTCTACGACCCTTATACCATCACCGTGAAGGTAGGACTAGTAGCCTACAGGTTGCAACTACCCGAGGGAACACAAATTCACCCTATGTTCCATGTGTCCCTTCTCAGGAAGGCAACCAGGAACCAAGCAGGTAGTCAATCCCTTCCATTTCCACTTAGAGAGGAAGAGCCAGCAGCCATCCTAGACACGAGGGTGATTTTCCAACAAGGAGCCCCACTCACCCAAGTACTAGTGTAGTGGTCCTTATTGCACCCTGACAATAACACTTGGGAATATCTATCGGATTTCCTCTAGCAGTTCCCAAGCGCAGCCAGTCTACTTAACGTTCTTGAGGACAAGAATTAGCTTAAGGGGATGGGAGTTGTCGTGTACTTATAGGGGGAACTATTGTAATAAGTATAAGTGCTGATAGGATTAAGTGTAATGGGTGATAAGTGCAAAATTTGAATGTGGGAAGTGGTAACCATTATTGGTGCCAACTTCCTACTGGGACGGAGTATATAAACTCATCCCAAATTCATTGTGAAACATCGAATATCATTTGAATTGATTTCTCATTCAATTTCTCTCTCTAATTCTCTCTCCCTCTCATTCCATTCTCCCTCAATTCTCTAATTTCCCTTCCCTCCATCTCAACTCCCACCTAATTCTCTCCACAAAGAGGAGAGAACCCTGCCGGAACCAAGGGATTCAACACCCCATAAGCTTGGATACCCCCTTCCTTTATAGTTGAGACTGCAACCTTTGTTGGGATAAGAACCTTAGGCTCCCATGATTCGTCTTGATCACAAAGGGGCTACCCTATAGATAGTGTTTCCACTTGTCCATTGCCTTCAATACTGCCAGTAATTCTTTGTCATACAGACTCCACCCTAGGTGCTTAGGAGTCAAGGCTTGGCTGATGTAAGTTATAAGTTTCCCTTCCTGCATTAGCACTGCACCTATCCCTTTCTCACAAGCATCTGTCTCTACTACAAATTGTTTGGAAAAATCAGGGAGGGCCAGTTAGGAGCTTGAGTCATGGCCTTAAGTGTCAAGAAGGCTGCCTCTACTTGAGGATTTCAATGAAAACCCTCCTTCTTAAGAATATATGTTAATGGCCTGCTAACCACCCCATAATGCCTTATGAACTTTTTGTAGTCCCCGGTTAAACCCATAAAACCTCTAAGCTCTAACACCGATAGAGGTCTAGGCCACTCCACCATCGTTGTAACCTTGCTTGGATCAATTTTGACACCCTTTCTAGAAATGATATGCCCCAAATATCCCACGTCATTCTTGTCAAAGATACGCTTAGATAGCTTGTCATACAATTGGTTAGATTTAAGGACCTCAAATGCAGTTCGAAGATGGGTTAAATGCTGTTCCAAGCTTGGGTTGTAAATTAGGATATCATCAAAGAAGACTAGGAATTAGGATATCATCAAATGCTGTTCAAGGCTTGGAATGGTCCAAAGGCCTTTGGGGAGGTAGGAATTAGGCTCTCTAAATAGGTCCTTAAACTCTTCCAAAAGTAAGTGCAAGCTATCGAAAGTAGGTACTTGAGAAGAGTTTGAGCTGGATTCCTCCTTCTCCACTGGTTAAGCCTCAATATCCATTTTTGATTCATCCTATTCCACTGCATGGATTTAATAAAGTTGTGATATCTGACCCTTCTTTCTTTGTATCAACTTCTGTAACTTGCTCCCTTTAATTAGCTTGCATTCTCCTTGTTCCAAGTTGCCTGCCAATGTCAGTTTTTACCCTCCATCTCCACAGTCACTTCTAGTTTGTTGAAATCAAATGTTAAGGGGTTAACTGTCCGCATCTAGTCCACGCCTAACACAATAGCACAACCCCCCAACTCTAGTATCCTTATCAACTCGAAATTCATGTCCCTAGATCAACCATTTAAAATCGGTACACTTACAGTGACTATACATTTTGTGTCCATTGGCCAGAGTCATTGATAATGGGGTGGTAGGAGTCAGCCTGCACTTCAATTCAGTGGCCGTAGCTTCATTCAAGAAGCTATTGGCGTTGCCGCTGTTTATAAGCACCATTAGTCTCTTCTTACCTGCTTGCCCTTTAACCTTAATGATCTTCGTAATGGGGCCTCCCTTGAGTGCATGGAAGGAGATCTCATCCCCTTTTTGGCCTTGCTCCTCCTTAGGTGCATCCTCTGCCTTCTCCCCATCTCCATCTTTTTCTACACTATTTTCTTCCTTATCTTCACCTTCCATATTAAGCAGGTGTCTCTTACACTGATGGCCATGGCTGTATTTGTCCCTGTATTTATAACACAATCCCAACATCCTCCTTTGTTCCATTGTAAGATTTCTGTTTGCAGGTAGGTTGGAACCCCCCGTAGGTTCACCCGAAATCATAACAGGCACTAGAGCTTTAGAATTTCCCCCTGTTAAATGACCAATAGTGGGGAATGCACTTGGTACGGGTTTGTTCCTTTTGAAGATGGCCTCTAGGGTCAATTCTTGTAACCTTGCCTTTTTTGTCGCCTCTCTCATTGTAGCAGGCATCATCATCTTAACCATGGACCTTAATTCATCCCTAAGGCCACTAATAAAGCTAGAAACAAAGTACTGATCCGTGAGGGTGGGTTGAGCACTCCATATCAACACCCCCATCTCCTCAAAACTTCTCCTGGTACTCAGTGACCGTTCCCTCTCTTCTAAGCTTGTTAAATTCCTCAATCACGTCTGTTATGTTCTTCTCCCCAAAGCGGATGCACAATTCTTCCACATAATCTATCCATCTTGCCCCCATACCCTTAGATCTGGACCATCATTGGTACCAGGCATCAGCCACATCGTTTAGATAGGCTATAGCAAGGGTGATTATTTGATTCTCTACAATTGGTGTAATACTGAAAGAACCTCTCACACCTACAGATTCACTAATGTGGTTTTGATCCTTCAAAGAGAGGGATCTCTAGCCTTGCTTGACATTAGCCCTCGGCTAGATTTAGGGGAATTGGATTCTCTCACCTGGTGACTAGTATCTTCGTAATGCGAATTCCCCGCCTCTGCTACTCTCGGAGGTCTAGGAAGTATTCCTTGACTTGACGTACCGGTCTCTAGAACTGACTGGGGAGGGAATTCTGGTGGCAACTAGAATTTAGGGAGTGCGGACAACATGCTGATTTGTTGATCCAATGCCTCCCTATGCCTCACCAATTCTCTTTGAACTCCATCCCTAGATGTCGCCATGTCCTCTCACAATTCATCACGAATCACTCACACCTCCTCTCTGCTTTGGGACACCGCCTCCGGAGTTTGGGACATTCCAAACTCCATCGCTTCCATGTGATTCTCCAGCTATTTCAATTTGGTGCCCTAGCCATCCAATCCACCTTCTTGGTTTGATCCCAATTCAATCGCGCTTGTTCACTGGCGGAATCACATCCGAGGATGACCGGCTTTGATACCAAATGTCGAGCCTCATGGTTGAGACTTGAATTTCTAGAACAATTAAGAAAATAGAAGAGAGGGAGAGAGAGAGAATTTGGAGGGAGAGTTTGAAAGAAGAAGTAGAAACAATTGAGAGAGAATTTTGGGAGGGAAAGAATTCAATAATGTTTTCATACATGAATCCCCATCCTCGCGTATCTCAACCTTATATAGGCTCTTCCCTGTAGTTACAACCATACGGAGGGGTATAATGGTAAAGCTACTAGTAACGAATTCAGTTGGCTCCCACCATTATAGTTTTAAATTTTCAGAGAGATTACAATTAGACCCTTGGGTCGTGACATGGATCTTGTCACATGGGAGCTTAGGAATGAAGGAATCACTCACACACTACCATTTGCATGGGTGTTACTGTTTTATAGGCCAATTAGACTAGTACAGTTAGATTTAATCATATCCTGAACAAGTTACCCACCTTGTCAAGAATGATCAGAAGGCTTATATTTAGAATCATTAAATGTTAATGGTTCGTGCCTATTCTTGGATAAAGATGACACTAAATCTACTCAGCCTTATCCTTATCCTTTGATAGATCTATGTAGAACTATGCCCTCATCCTCTATAAGTTGGAGGTTTGACTCCAATTTGGTCATTATTTTCTAATATGTTCTGAGCCTTTTGTTCTTATTGCTTCCCTTTAGTCAAAATGCTTCATTTTCACCCAGTTTGCCTTACTGTTTCGATTAGCTTCTCAACAACCCACACATGTCAATACCTATAATCTATAAGAATTGACAGTTTTTGTTTGCCAAAAGGGTGATTACAATAAAGAGTTTTTTGGCAGTTTACGTATTATAGAAAATAGTAATTTTGGCTTTTCAATTATTCAATGATGGGACAGTGATTGGTAAGTGGTGGCAAAAAAGTACGACTTTGTTTGGTATGGTTGAATAGTCAAATGAATAGTGGAGCCAGGTTGTAAAGTAAGTTGGAAATAGGGAAAGGATCTGGATTTTGTTGCTTACCTTTATGTTATAGACTGCACAGTTACCATATCAAGATGACTAAGCTCAAAGTTGAGGAAGTAAAAACCTTGAATTTCAAACCTATTTGGACATGATAATAATTGGATATCGGACAATATAGCTTGACTCATTTTACAATGCATGGGGGAACCATAATAATGTGCGAAGTTTATATGAATAACGCTGTGACCTAAAAAGTGACATCAGGAAATCTTTTCAATTGAAAATAGACACAAAATAAGAACTCTAATAAGACCAAATACAATTGCTGATGGACTTTCTTAAGTGTCCCTTTTAGAAACAAAACAATTTCCTAATTTTGCCACCTCCTTTCATAAGTAGTTGTATTAGAAGGTGCTAAAGGGAGGTTGGGCTGGAGGAAACGGTGTATTGTTGGCATTCAAAATCGGATATACTAACAGCTACGAGATAGATCCATGATGAGTCAACAAAAACAAAAGAAGTCTCAATTTTTTTTTTTTTTCATATTTGAAAACAGAATAGTACAAAAGGGTTAGTTTGAGTTTATGAATTGCCTATTGGTCTCCTCAAATGTGCAGTTGTTCTTTTCCCCTTCAAGTGCACCATGCCAAGCACTAGGGCATCGATTTTCAGCTTTCACGTCCATACCATAGCTCTCATGATCCAGCAATTTCTATCACCTATTCACTCTTCAGCTTTTATGGTCATCATTTTCAAGGTTACATTACCCTGCAAGTTCTACTCACTTCACAGTGTAACCAAGATGACCGACAGATTCCTCTGTGGTTGGCACATGCAATGCTAGTTAGTGAGAATGACTTTTAAAGCAGCAGTCTAGGAAAAAAAAAAAGCCTTTATGACTAGTTCTGTACATGATAGCAGGGAAATGACTAGGGACAAGATTAATTTTATATTCACTTATTTGGGGATTAGATTGTTGTTTTATAACTATTTTGGTTGACAATATTGTTTTTCTTTGTTCGTGAGAATTTCTTTTGGGCACAGTGTAGGTGGAAATATCATGTTTCATGTTTAATTATTTTTGTGTACTTATTTTGTTGATAATTGATAATTTACATACATGTGAACTTGTATGCTGTTTGCTAGTTCTGCTTCTGTTCTTGACATTGACACCATCTCCTTCCCCCCCCCCCCAAAGAAAATATATATATATATATAAATGAAATATACTGTCAGAAGACAAGTATTCTACTTGATTCTGAAAGAAATTTGAAATGGTAGCTCAAATTTTGTTGAGACATAGGAGCATTCAAGTGAAACCCCAGTACTTCATAGGAATATGTAGTAACTCGCTTTTATTGATGCAGCATCCATGGAGCGATACTGTTCGTTTGGCTATTGACTTGGAAGCCATAGGTATTGGAGGGACATCTGGCATATTTCAGGTAATTACAAATGTGCATATATGTTTTTAACTTTTTTGCCTCTGCGTGTGTGCACACGCGCATAACAATTCTGATTGTATTTGCTTGAGAATCAGATCAATTGATCTAGAAGCTATCACAGCCTCCCCCAACCCTTGACATACATCTGGGGAATGGTATGAGATAGTGGTTTATATATCATTGAATTACCGATCGCTGTCTAGTTAAAACTTAATAGCTTAACTCATCAAAGAGGGGAGTAACTTATTTTATTGTTTTTATATTGTCAATACCTCGCTTCACGTATGACCAATCTCTCATTCATGAGTGTAGAAGTTATAAAAATACTGTTTTGTTATTCTATATTTGACGTGTAGTGTACCCACACACACAAGTGGATAAGTCAATTAACTAATCATTAGAACTCACAAATGTGGTGACATAACTCAATGTGTTTAGTTCTCTCATGGAATATGGGATTAGAAAAAATATGCATGGCAACTTGATTGTCACAAATCAGCTGCATAGACTTCATTTAAATGACTCCTAACTCCTCAATCAATTGTTTCAACTAGATTAACTCACGTGTTGTTAGTGCCATTGCCTTATACTTGGCCTCTGCACTTGACTTGGCAGCAACACTCTGTTTCTTGCTTTCTCAAAAGACTAAGTTTCCACCCAAAATACACAATACCCAAATATGGACTTTGTATCACTAGGAGATCCTATCTAATTAGCATCTGCAGTGTTCTAAAACGCGGCCAAGGTGGCTGCCTAGGCGCTAGGCGGCCCTTGGCTGCTGCGATTAAGCCCTAATCGACACCCTATGCGCCGGGCTTGGTCGGCGCCTAGGCGGGGCCTAGCCGCTTTGGTCGCGTGTGACCTGGCCATTGCGATTTCATGCCAATCGGCATCCTAAGTGTCAGGCCCTCCACAACTTAACCTTGATGCTTTCTCCTTTGGATTTCATCTTGGTCCTTGAAGGTGTGAAATTCGGGGTTCGTAAGAGCCGTGTAGAGATGGTCGATGAAGGTCCAACGAGTGTCCTTGCTTCTGAAGCTCAAGAACACATCATAGCTACCGTTGCTCCAAGAAGCGAAAGAGGAGGAGGTAGGCTCTTTGCCTTTTGTAGTAGTAGTCATTGAATAAAGGAAGCAAAGAAGAATGGATCTATTGGAGAAATTTAGGGGAGAGAAATTTCTGAAGTAGATGGAACTCGTCTGGAAGACGAGAGAGAGAGAGAGAGAGAGAGAGAGAGAGACCAAAGCAAAGCAAAGCATTGGTTAAAAAGCACATATTGAATGGGTAACTGCTAGGAAACTTTGAAAAAAAAATTCGTGGGAAAAAAAGTCAAGAAAAGTACAGTACCATAAGCCAAATTATTGTTAATATAATAATTTAATTTGTATGTGACTTACTATTAGATGAAAGCACAAAATAATGTGAGGAAGCAACGATTGTTACAAAATAATACAGGTTTATGTTGCATTATTGCTGAAAACAATAGTTTTCCTTAGCTCTACCTAGGCGTTAGGCCTTAGTTTGGCGTCTGACTAGTGCCTAGTGCATTTTTGGTAGAATGAGCATCTGTGTATCTCACAATTTGGCCATGTCTATGATCTTGTTATAACACAGCTCTGGTAGGTGCACTTGTAATATAATGAAGAATATTAACCACTTCATCCCGGTGTGTTGGGATAAGCCGAAGCTTAAACCCTAAATCAACCCTTATAAACTCTATCGAGTGACTGATCAAAAACTTAACAGAAATCAAATAGACAGAGAACATATACAAACATAAAACAAAGGTAGATAATATCAACACAGGGAGATTTACCGTAGTTCACCCATAAAGAGGGCTACGTCCACGTTGAGCTCCGACAAAGGGAGATCACTGCACTATAGGGATAAAGTTTTAAGCCACCGAATACAAAACAAAGAATCAATAAACAACTCTCTATTCTCACTGTACATAAACGAAAAAACCCTCAATGATCTAACTCCGCCCCATAACCACAAACTCAAGGTCAGAGGCTTACACTCACAACTAATGAAAAACAGAACATCAAAGGGAAAAATGAGAGCTGAAAATACCGATTCAGAACAAACCCTTGCAGCAGCGGATATCGGAGGCCGTCTCCCTTGATCATCCCGAGGCAACTGTAGCTGATATAAAGCAGACTCAAGCGGTGGAGATTGAGTCGTATAAAGGAGAGAGCAGAGCATCGACGATCGGCAGAGATGAAAAGGCAGACAAAGGACAGCCATCAGCACGCCGCACAAAACGGTAGGAGAGGTTGCCGTTTTGGCCCTCCATTAAGAGCCCCAAAAACGCTGCCGTTTTTGGGCCGCAAAATGGTTGCCAAAATTACCCTCCACCTCCTACCAGAAACAGTGATGTTTGAAGCGTCACATACAACACGGTGACTATCACGTGATGAACCTAGATACTGACTTGCTACACTCACAACAAACGAGATATTGGGCAAATGATTGTGAGATGGTTAAGTTTCTTGATTGATTGATAGTAGCGCCAAAGATAAAAAATTAGACCCCTTTTGTCTTGGTAACAATTTGATATTTGGATCTATAGGGGTATATATGGGTTGCATCCTAGCATCCTTGTCTCTAGCATATCCAAGACATACTTCCTATGTGCCTTTAACTTAGTGATACCAACATCATCATCCTTGTGATAACTATATTATCAACATACACCACAAGAAGAATGTGATGACCATATTTAAAGCGATAAAGACTAAATGATCAAATCTTCTTTCAAAAAAAAAAAAAAAAAAAAAGAAAAGATTGAATGATCAATCTTGCTCTGAGTTAACCTAACTCCAACGCAACTGAGTTGAATCTGCCAAACCAAAGGAGACTGCTTTAGGCTATATAGTGATTTCCTAAGAGGACACACCACCCATATAAACCTCCTTTTATAAGTTGTCATGATGGAAAACTTTTTTTACATCTAGTTAATCTAGAGGCTAGTGGAACATATATGCAAGAGACAAGAATAGAAGTGACCATGGCAATAAGAGAGAAGGTATCCCCACAATCAAGGCCAAAAATCTAGGTGTACTCTTTTGGCAACAAGGATGGCCTTGAGTCTATCAACCTAACCATCTGGACCAACCTTAACTATATAAACCCAATGCCATCTAATAGTAGACTTACTCAATGGGAGGGACACCAAGTACTAATGATGTAGAACCCGAACCAAAGAAACAAGAGTTATCTCGATTACTCAAAATCAATATCAATATTCAATATTATTCATCAAAATCTGTCCTTCAATACTTCATTAAATGATTAATTAAGACAATTAATGGATAGAAACCTATGCTAATGAGGATTCTTTTCTAATTAGGATTCCTTGGTAATTAAGATAATAAAGGTAATCTTAATCTAATTAAGATTCTAGGACATAAAAGAAATTAACAGAACCTAGGAAACAAATTAAAATAAAAAAATTAATAAAATATTAATCATGTTCTGAGAATCTACAAGTGCTTGATTGACTCGTTAGCCCTCTGAATACTCAGCCACTCTAGTACACATGTTAGTACACCGGAGCACATAGTTGCTTGTTATCAAGAGATTGGACATCCAACCATAGAGAGCCCTTTCATTGAAGGGGACTCATTCACCTTTTCTGGATGAAGATGGAAAATGATGAACTATCACTAGTCAGGAAGACGAAGATTACGAGGACGATGGAACCATGGTATTATGATTTTGACAATTACCTTAAGGATGGATTCATACTAGAGTATGCCACTCATGGTCAAAGGGGAGCTTGAAGGGAACTTGCCATTGTTTTATTAATTTCTTTATTTTAATTTGTTTTCTAGTTTCTTTTAATTTCTTTTATATCCTAGAATCCTAATTAGATTAGGATTACCTTTATTAGCTTAATTGCCAAAGAATCCTAAGGAATCCTCATTAGAATAGGTTTTTATCTATTAATTGGTTATAAATAATCATTTAGTAAAGTATTGAAGGACAGATTTTGATGAATAATATTGAATATTGATATTGGTTTTGAGTAATAAGGATTACTCTTGTTTTTTTGCTTTGGGTTCTGCTTCAATTGGTATCAGAGCTCAGATTCCTGAATTCCTTTCGGAGATTTTCTAAAATTTTGGGGAAAATTTTAGAAAAATCACCAATCCTTCCACTATTGATTTAGAGCCTACATCTAATAATTTGAATCCCTCACATGCCATTGAAGTTCGTTAACACATACAGCAGTGGAAACCCTAGTTGGAGAAGTCTTCCTAGTCGAGATCCTTGTTGGAGAAGTCAAAAACCTAGTTAACCTTGCAAAAAAACCCTAGCAGCGGCAGAATCCTCAACTAGTAGCATCGGCCTCTTTGGAGATGTTGGAAACTCTAGTTGACCCTTGCTAAAAACCCTAGCAGCAAGTGAATCCTTAACTAGCAGTGTCAGAAAACCCTAGTTGCAGGAGCTATTTGAGTTATGATCCTTGTTGACCCTCGCCGAAGAGTTTAAATCCTCGGTGATTGTCTCGTTGGAAACATCACAGCTTCTGATTGTTAGAAGCATTGGCCCATTTGCTACTATTAATGGTAATCCAATCATTGCAAAAACCTCTGCGAGTTTTGGTTGTTATCTTGGTGGAAACCGTTGTAGTTTCATCTTTTCCTTTTGCTACTGCATTGCAAGTATGACCCTACCCAATTTCTCAATGCAAATCCTAACTCAATTTGAAGATCCATTACCCATTGACCTGATTCTTGACTTGGACCCTACTGTTCCCAAACCCAGCAACCCACAAGCCTTATCCAGTCCAATCCACATACCTGCAGGCTTCATTCCCTTTTACACCATCAACCCAACTCGCCTTTTGCTTTGGTTAAAGGTATATTCTTTCATTGAAAATCCAATTAATATTTGTCCATTGGGTATCTTTTGATAAATTTTTTTTGGTCCAGTTAATATTCTTTTATTTCCAAAAAAAAAAAAAGGGAAGAGAAGGAGAGAGAGAGAGAAAGAGAGAGAAACAAAAAAAAAAAAAAATTCCTTACCATATTTGGTTTATCTGAAGTATTATTTTTTTGTTATTGATATTGTCATTTAATTTAAATTTCTTAGTCCTATTTGTGCATCCTAGTTCTTGTCTACATATTTAAGTTGCAATTTGAGTCTTCTCAGCATTTACTTAATATATTGCATCTTTCCTTGGCCTTCTTCCCCTTACCATTTGTTTCCTTTCCTATGGCCCATAACAAATTTAAACAACCTTCCTCCACTACACTAACTGATCTTTAGTCACTACAAAATTCATTAAAACCCTTTGAAACCTGAATGAACAATCTCGAGAGCCTTTCAAATACGGTGGGAACATGTATGAGCAAATGGCACAAGTCCTTAAAATACTAGGCAAGCAAAAGATAGGAGATGATTTTGTAGAGTCCCCCCCCCCCCCCCCCCCAATTCTAATGAGTTTATACATGGTTCCCTCAATACTTGGGGATACAAATTGCTTCCAATAAGATTCCTCACTCACATGAAACATTGGCTCCTTTTGAACCTAGGCAACCCCATTATAGGAATGCACGTCCTATTGATGATGATCTTGATTTGGTAGATCCATGATGATGAATGGAAATGTACTAGTATTTTTCAGACATGCATTAGGAGTGGTGAGAAAACTTGCATGCTAGTTATTGATGGGGGTAGTACTGTGAACGTGGTTTCCAAGTTTGCAATTACTCAACTTAACCTTAAGGTAGAACCACATCCAAAACCATTTAAAGTTGCATGGGTGAATAACAAAACTTTACCATTTATCGAGAGATGTCTTGTCCCTATTCAATTGGGTGATTACAAAGATGAGATTTATGTGATGTTTCACCTATGGATGTTGCCCATATACTTTTAGGTCACCCTTGGCTTTATGATATGATTCATTATGGATGAGAAACACCTATCTTTAACTATAAGGCTAAGAAACTCATGTTGATCCCTACTAAACCTTTTAGTAGAGGCACTAGGACCAAGCCCAAGCAAGCACCACCAATCCCTAGTAAAAAAACACATTCATTTGATAGCTTTCTGAGGCGTTTGAAAAAGATTGTCAAGAAAGTGGATACGAGTTAACCATCATAACTAAGGAGTCCATTTTGTGTTCCTCAGAGTTTTTGGAGCTTCCATCTAGGATTAAACCATTGTTAGAAGATTTTCTTGATATCATGCCCAATTAGCTCTCTAGTGACCTACCACCTATGAGGGATATCCAGCATACATATCATTGATTTAGTTGCCATGACTCAATTACCTAATTTGCCCCATTATAGGATGAACCCAAAAGAGCAAGTTGAATTGAATAGTCATATAGAATACCTTTTCACTAAAGGATTTTTTCGACATAGCCTTAGCCCTCGTGTCGCTTGAGTTGTGGAGAAACAATTTAAAATCTAAGGGATTTAAATTAAATAGAAGGAAAACAGAATATATGGAATGTAAATTTAGTAAGAATGTAAGAGTGGAGGATGTTATAATAAAATTGGAAGACCAAATTTTACAAAGAAAAGACTATTTTCGATATTTGGGATCAGTGATTAAAAAAGATGGAGAAATTTACGAGGATGTCACGCATAAAATTAAGGCAGGTTGGCTAAAATGGAGAAATGCATTGGGGGTGTTATGTGATGGTAAAATCCCATTAAAACTAAAAGGAAAATTCTATAGAACAACCATAAGACCAGTTTTGTTGTATGGTTTAGAATGTTGGGCAGTCAAATAGCAGCATGAACAAAAGACGAGCGTAGTGGAGATGAGGATGCTAAGATGGATGTGTGGCCATACGAGTAAAGATAAAGTTGGAAATGAGGTTATTCGTAATAAGGTAAGAGTAGTGCCAATCGAGGAGAAGATGAGAGAGACTAGACTAAGATGGTTTGGTCATGTGAGAAGGAGACCAAGAGATGCTCCTGTGAGGAGAGTTGATGAAATTGAACAATTAGTCAAAAAAAGAGGTCGAGGCAAACTTAAGAAGATTTTGGGAGCGACATTAAAGTTTGATGTGAAGTGCCTGGGTCTAAATGAAGATATGACAAAAGACATAAATACATGAAAGTCTAGAATTTATGTAGCCACCCTACGTAGTGGGATAAATGTTGGATATGTTGTTGTTGTTGTTAGCCTTAGCCCTTGTGTCGTCTTTGCCCTTTTAATCCCCCAAAAAATGGATCTTTTTTTTTGATCGAATCAGTAAATATGTATAAATGATCAAATGTACAAATAATCACTGGGCATACCCAGGAACCATGGATAACATCCAAAAACTATAGGCCTATAGCTAGGCTATCAGAAAGGACCAAAACATGAGGATACATAGTAAATATTACTTTGTATACAAAGGTTTTAATCCTATGAATGAGCCCCTCCACAGAAGGCTGAATATTATAAAAAATAAGGCAATTCCTTGCTGCCCATATTTGATGGACCGAACAAGCAAGGGCGATTTTCTTAGCATTGCATATCCAAGAGGATCCTCTGGCGCCTTTCTTTAGCCATTTGAGGGCATTAGGGATCAAAGTCGTGGCTTTGGAAATGGCAAACGACGTTCTTATATGCTTTCAGACTGCCGAACTGACTGGGTAACAAAAAAATAGATGGCCGACAGATTCCTTAGCCCTATTACACCAGGGGTAGGTGCGATTAATGGATCTTGGCAAATATGTGTGTGGATAGTACAGCCATTAATAAAATCACTATCAAATATAGATTTCCCATTTCAAGATTGGAAGATATGTTGGATGGTTCCAGTTGGTTTTCCGAGATAGACTTGCGTAGTAGGTATAGTCATATTCGTATTAGGCCTGGAATTGAGTAGAAAAACTACCTTTAAGACCCAAGATGGACTTTATGAATGGTTAGTTATGCCCTTTGGCCTACCCAATGCTCCTAGCACTTTCATGAGAGTTATGACACAAGTTCTTAAACCTTTCATAGAAAAATTCTTGGTTGTCTACTTTGACGACATCTTGATTTATAGCAAGTCCCAAGATGAGCATCTAAACCACCTCGAACAAATTTTCCTAACTCTTAGGGTTGCTATATTGTCTGTTAACCTTAAGAATTGTTCCTTTCTCCAACCTCAAGTGCTCTTCTCAGGCCTTCGTTATCTCTGCCTAGGGTGTAGTTGTTGACCTTGAAAAAGTTCGAGCTATTAGAGAGTGGCCTAAACCTAGGGCAGTGTTAGAGACTTGTAGTTTCCATGGCCTAACTACTTTTTATAGGAAATTCATTAAGGGATTTAGTACCATCATGGCTCCAATTACGGATGGTTTAAAGAAATGATAATTTTTGTGGCCTATTTTAGCCAATAAAGCCTAGAAATTAAAGAAAGGATGACCACAACACCTGTCTTATGACACCATGATTTTAGTAAAGTTTTTGAGGTTGCCTGTGATGCATGATGACCACAACACCTGTCTTACGACACCCTGATTGTAGTAAAGTTTTTAAGGTTGCCTATGATGCATTCGGCATTGGTATTGGAGGTGTTCTTAGCTAAGAGGGTTACCCAATAGCATTCTTTAGTGAGAAACTCATTGAAGCTAAATAGAAATATTCCATTATGATAAAGAGTTCTATGTTGTTGTCCTATCTTTTCGCTGTTGGAGGTACTATCTATTACTGCAAGAATTTATTCTATATTTTGATCACCAAGCATTAAGATACTTGCAGTCTCAAAAGAAGTTGAATCTAGGCATGCTAAGTGGGTAGAATTCCTTAGTGAGTACACCTTTTTCCTTAAGCATTGTTTCGGGGTTGATAACAAAATAGTTGATGCCCTTAGTCTGGTAGTTAGTTTTCTTTATGTGATGAATACAAAGTTTGTTGGTTTTGATAAGGTGAAGGATACTTACCCTAATTGTCTTGATTTTAGCTCTATTTACCTCGAGGTTAGTCAAGGTAATCGTCACTTCCTTGTTGATGTTGTCATTCATGACGGTTATCTTTTTAAAGGAACTAAGTTATGCATTTCCCAGACTTCATTTAGAGAGACTCATATGGGAAGTGCATGCAGGGAGGTTAGCTGGTCATTTTGGAAGAGATAAGACTATTACACTTGTTGAGGATAGATTTTATTGACCGTCTTTGAAAAGGGTTATTTGTAAGATTGTTTCATAGTGTCAAACATGTCGATTGGCAAAAACTAGGAAAAATAACACGAGTTTATACACTCCTTTTCCTATCCCACTTACCTCCTGGCAAGATGTATGAATTTCATTTTAGGTCTACCCAAGGTTGTTTAGGACATGACTCAATTCTCGTAGTAGCGGATAGTTTTTCTAAAACGATACATTTTCTTCCTTTTAGTAAGACTACATACACGTTACATGGTTTACTTTCTTCAATTGTATCTGATAGAGGTGTCAAATTTGTTAGTTATTTTTGGAAGACACTATGGAAACTATTTGGGACTTGTTTGAAATTCACTTTTACCTTCCATCCCCAAATTAATGGACAAACTGAAGTTGTGAATCATAGTTTAGGAGACTTGCCTAGGTGTCTTGAAGGTGAGAAGCCTAGTAATTAGGATTTGGTTTTGCTAACTGCTGAGGTTGCTTATAACAACTTTGTTAATAGGTCCATTGAAAAAAGTGATTTTCAGATTGTTCATGGTTACTCCCCTCACGCCCTTATTGTTCTTGTCCCCTTACCCCAGATACCCATATTTCTAAGCCTAGTGCAAATTTTGCCCAACACAGTCATGACTTGTATGCTGAGATTAGAAGGAAAATAGTAATGAGTAATGTTGACTATAAGCTTGCTACTGATGTACATCATAGGGCTTGGGAATTTGACAAAGGTGACTATGTCATGATTCATATTCACCCTGAGCGCATCCCTAAACCAGTGTTCTAAAACGCGGCCTATGCGGCCGCCTAGGCGGAGCCGAGGCGCTAGGCGGCCGCTGGCCGCCGCGATTATGGCCAAATCGGCCACCTTAGGCGCCGACTCGGCTAATCGGTACCGGGCGGCGCTTAGGCGGCCAAGGCGGACGCCTAGCCGCGTGAATCGCCTGGCCAAGGCGGACGCCAAGGCGGCCAAATCGGCCGCCTGGGCCGCGTGAAGCTTAGTATTAATTGATTAGGGTTTTGTATCCCTTACCCGTTACCCCTTTCTCTCGTCGATTTCCCCTTCTCTCTCGCCCGCACCGCCGCCGACTGTGAAGCTCCATCTCAGCCCAAGGCCGCTGCTGCCTCCAGCTCCATCGCGACCTCCTCACCGCCTCTACGCCGTCAAGCTCCATCCTCGTTGCCGAGTCCTCGCTGCATCAACGCCGCCGCCGCTGTCAAGCTCCATCTCCGCCTCTGCTTTTGCTTCCGCTTCCACTTCGCTTCCGACCTCTCTCTCTCTCTCTCTCTCGCGCGCGCCCGCGCGCGTTGTCTCGGATGTTAGGATTTTAGGATTTATGTTATTTGATTTTATTTTTTATTTATATGTTATATATATATATTTCTTTTTTTATGTTAAATATATTAAATATATATTTTTATTTTTATTTATATATTAGATATATATATATTTTCTATTTATATGTTAGATATATATATATTTTTATACCTATTTCAACTTTAATTTAATTAAAAATAATATCAAGACACATCACAAAATTAAAAAAAATTAATAATTTTCCTAAACCGCCTAGATCTGCCTAGGCCCTGCCTAGGCGCCCTAGGCGCTAGGCCCCAGCCTGGCGCCCGACTAGCGCCTAGCGCGTTTTAGAACACTGCCCTAAACATTCCTTCAAGAAACTACATGCTCGAGCTAGTGGTCCCTTCCCTATCATTTGAAAACTCTGACCTAATGCTTATTTACTCGACTTACATAATAATATAATAGTGTTATTTTCAATGTGGAAGATTTAACTCCTTATCAGGGCACATTTGAGCCTCTTCTCTTGCCTACTAGTGTTCCTGCAGGTCACTAGGTTTCTTGTAGTCCATGTGTACTACAACAAAAGGATGTGGTTGATGTTATGCTTGATGATGAGATTGTGGCTTCTTCTTGTGGTGGTGGTTATCACTTTTTTCTTGTCAAATGGAAAGATCAACCAGATTCTGATTACACTTGGATTGTTGAAGAGGATTTTCAAGTCTTAAATCCTGAGCTTTGGAGTGATATTTACAGTCCAATTTGTCAGAGCTGAGTTATTTTTAACTGGGAGAGAATGATGATCATAAAGACATATTTCGAGAAATAATATTTTAGGCATAAAAGTATAAATTAATATTGTTTTATTAATTTTTTTATTTTAATTTGTTTCCTAATTTCTTTTAATTTCTTTTATGTCCTAGAATCCTATTTAGATGAGGATTATCTTTATTAGCTTAATTACCATGGGATCTTAGTTAGAAAGGAATCCTCATTAGAATAGGCTTCTTTCTATCAATTGTCTATAAATAATCATTTAGTGAAGTATTGAAGGACATATTTTGATGAATAATATTAAAAATTGATATTGGTTTTGAGTATTGAAGGACATATTTTGATGAATAATATTAAATATTGATATTGGTTTTGAGTAATCAAGATTACTCTTGTTCCTTTGGTTTGGGTTCTGCATCAACTAGGTTCCATTGGAATTAAGGTAGACATTTCTTCAACCATAACATCTCACCACCTAGGATGAGAAATAACTTTTGTAATAGTTTTAGGATTAGACGAGAAAGACAAAGAAGATACACAAGTAATATATCTAGGTGATAAAGAATGATAACTCACAAAATTAGAAATGAGATGTTGAGTAGTACAACATGAAGTACCAATCTGAAGAGCGATAAGAAAGTTAATATTGCTAAGTGAGGGAGACTGACTAGAGGGGGGAAGTTTAAGCAGCATAGAGGAGGAGACATCTGTTACTGTCTTAGTTGGCGTGCTGACATGTGGAGGGCGTCGATGATAGGTTTGAAAGGTTGGGTTAATCTTGTCAAGAAGAAGATGGAGATGGATATGGAGGAGATAGAACATGAAGAAAGGGATAAGCAAGGGTAAGCTATTTGACATGGACTTGGATAACTTAGACGACCATGAAAAATAAGGGGATCACTAAAAATGGTAACATTAGTATAGACAAAATATCTAGCTGACTCTAGTGATACCTTTTTTGAGGATGGGAATGAATAACCTTGGAAAACACATTTTATAGACAGAGTAGACGACTTACTTTGAGTAGGAGCAAGTTGAAAAACAAAACATGCACATCCAAATAAAGGAGGAAGGAGAGAATATAAATCATCCCTGGGGAAAATAAGAAAGCGAGGAACCTAGTTGTTAAGCACAAACAAAGGCATACGATTAATTAAATAACAAGTTGTTGAAACCACATCATCCCAATATTGTGTAGGAACAAACACGCAATCTCGATTAAATGGTGGTTATTCCTTTAAGTTACCCCATTTTGTTTTGGGGTGCCAAGTTAGAAGACTGGTGAAGCGTCACATGTAAGACTTAAATGGATCAGACAATATTCTACTACACTATCACTCTTTAGAACGCATATGTGCACATTAAATTGAGTATGAATTTCAGCACAAAAGGTGGTGGAAATAGGGAAAAAAATTTGTTTCTTCTTTAAATATAACCACATTGTTCTTGAAAAATCATTAATAAAAGTTACAAAATAATGAAATTCAAATTTTGAATACAGGACTACATGAGAGTGGTAACTAGAAAGGGGAAACTAACACTCTTATTGACTTGACTTGGGAATGAACTATGATTATGTATCCCAAGTTAACACAACTCACAATCTAAGGTTATAAGACTTGATAGATTGGGAACCGTTTTCTTCTGACCAAACAGAGATGGATGCCTTAATCGACAATGGACCTGTAAAGGTACAACAGTAATAGTGCAAGCCACATATTGAGTAGATTGAGATAGATAATTTAATTTCCAAGATTCATGCCTCGCACCAATTTTTTGTCCAATCCTCCAGTCTTGAACTAAAATAGAATCAGACAAAAAGTTATGGAACAATTAAGATCACAAATGAGTTGGCTGACAGAAATTAAATTATAGGCACACTGTGGTAAGTGTAAAATAGATAACAAAGGTAAAGTAGGAGTGGTTTTGCACTCATGATACCTTTGAATGAGGCTTTAGAACCATCAACTAGTGTAACAGCAGGTTGAAACCCTGAACTTTGGATACGATTTGTGAGATAATAAAGAATTATTACCAGACATGTGGTCAGGTGCATTATGTAAGACATTTAGTGGGATTACCATTGTGAGCAAGTGATGCTATAGGTGAAGTGGCTTTTGTTGCTCGGAATTGGAGAAACTGAGCATATTCTCCTTTGAGATGATTGCTGAAGAAGATATGCTAGGGGTTTTAGCATTCTGAGTCTCTGAATCATCAACTACAACTAGTGGAAGAAGAAGCTCTCAGTAATCTGGCAAATACCTTTGTCAAGGGTGGAAGATAGACACTTCCTAGAATTTTTGTCTTGATTAGCTTAAGTTTAGACCGAATTCCATGAAGACACAGAATGTTAAACATTTCATCCCTATGCTCTTCTTGTTTTGTCACATCCGTATAAGAAGGCATAAGTTCATTGAACTCAATAATTGAAGCCTGTAGCTTACCTTGATCAGTAGTCAAGTCCAACTCATTCTGTCTTGGATAGAATAATGCACCAATGACATCATAGACATGAGTGATGTTATTGGTATATAGATCACGTGTAAGGTTCCACAAGCCACTACATTCGCAGAGAGGTTGAATAATAGGAATCAAACTGGGTTCAATGGTATGCCACAACAAGCATAATGGCTGTAACCAAGAAACAGTCTCCATTAAGTGACTCTCAAGTCTTTGAACAAGAAACTAGATTTCCATGGCGGAAGACCAAGCAGAATATTTTTTTTCTTCCCATTCAGTTTCTCATTCATGATAATCATGCTGGAAAAATGAGGGATGGTGATTGTTTTTGATGAGGCTGTGACTGTTATTGATGAAGCCAGATCTAAGGTGTTGTTGGTTGTGGATGACATTGCTAGTATTTTGAACTAAAGGTTGCTCTAACCAGATGAAAGAGAAGGGTGCACAGATCTGACGATGAGAATAACAACAAACCAGAAACTCGAACAAGGCAGAACTAGAACAACAAAACTAGCCCTGTGAGAAATCTGAATCTGAGTAAGAAACCTGCTCAAAAAATGAGTGCGAGATTGGGAGAATCACACCCAAGGAGTCGCAACCAGATTGCATGCACGCAAGAGAGTTGCACGCAATCAGACCTGGAGGTTCCACCCATGCACACTGGAAAGTTGCTGGATCTGGAGGATATGAATGAGACTTGCAACCTGATCTCAAGCAAGAGTCGCCAAATTTGGAGACTAATGTGATATGAGGGAGAACTTGATATATTGGCAGAACTAGGTGGAAGTGTGGCTGGTGAGAGAACCATGGCCAGTGACTGGAGGTGCAACAGACACGTCTGCTTATGGTGATTAGGGTTTTTGGGTTAACTTTGGCAGCTGATTAAAAATAGGGTTAGGTTTTGTATTGGCTCTGATGCCATGTAGAAGAAAAATACTATTTTGTTATTCTATTTCTGCTGAGCACACACACATATATACAAGAGTTACCGCCATACCCTCACTGTTGTGTACCTCAACAATGAGAATAATCACATGCAGATATTTAATCATGGGGTTGCCAATGAGATTCCGGGACAGGATTCTGGCCTACTCTTGACAATACAAATTGACCTCGATCTCATTTAAAGCTTAAGTTCTTAGAGAGGTAATTTAATTATATATTTTATATTCCTAAAATTACCAATGTGTCTCTCAACTTATTTACTCATTTTCAAATAAAAGGATTACCCTTTTTCTTTTCCGGAGAATCTACTATAGACAAAATGATGGTATTCTGTTTATGTTTACAGCTTTTGGGATTCCTGTATCTGTTAAAGAAATAATGCCTTTCCTTTTCTCCTTAATTTTCATCTTTTTGTTTTAACAGGCTGGTCCTCATCCGTGGGCTATTGAGACCTTTGCCCAGGTGGCTAAGTATCCATCTGCCCAAATCATTGCTCAGGTTTGTGAAGTGTTAGTTTTTATGATATTATATATTGTAATAGGAATTTCAGTTATTCTTTTCCTGTTTTCTTTTCCTAGTGGATGTCTCTTGCAGTTCGAGACCAGACTTACGTTCCAAATGAATTCTGGTGCTGCAGGATATTTTCTCTTCTGGAGCTACAAATTTTGCGACTGATTTTCAAGTGTACGAGGAGGTTGCAGGTCTTTCGGGCCTTGACTTTGCATACTTTGATAGTACTGCTGTATATCACACAAAGGTTAATCTGTCAATTCCCTTGGATTTTGAATTGCATTGGATTCTTATAGTATTGGAGCAGTTGTTGTTCTAAAGAGGCTCTACTCTTCTCAAACCACAAATCGGTTTTGCTGAGTTAGAAATGACAAATCTGCAGTGGGTCCACAAAATTGATCTGAAGTAATGTCATTCACCAAAAGTCTGTGTTAAGGGATCAAGTCCAAGGGCGATTAATGAGAGCAGTAGCTATTTCCTTGCAAGAAGGAGATGCCTTGTTAGTTCTTCTCCCCTTCCTACCTATGGTGAAACTTAGGGCTTGTTAGAGAGAACCCCTCGATCTGTTGCACCAATTGCTGTAAAATAATTCTTATTGCTTTCCAACCTTTAACAAACTAGAGGGTATTTATAATAACCCTGACACAACGATTTAGGAAATAACCAAATAACAGAAAATCAACTGGATAAGGAAACGAGTCCTTAAAGGAAACTAGTCCTCCTTAGTTTTAGGACACCTTTGGTACTCATGGATCGGCTGCTTTGCTGGCTTGGCTGCTGTACGGCTCATAACAGTCTGCTGTGTTGAACCTCATAATTTGACATGAGAAAGGAGTCTTCTATTTATTTCATCCTATAAGTGAGGTGCATTTTGCAAAAGTAGTCAAAATTTTTTGTTAATGGTACAAACATACAGATAAGGTTTAACATCTTTCTGGAGAATCAGAATGCAGATAGTTTCCTGGCAAAGTGCCTGTGCTTTAGGTGGTAATTTGTTCATAGATTTGCATGAGTCAGATAGGTTTATGTGAATATTCTTACCCTGGACAAATTATCTGGCCTTATTTGTCCCAGCACATGTGAACTTTTTCTCTTCTGGGTAGATGATGTGTGTTCCACCCTTATGTTGGAGAGGCAAATGTATATATCAAGCACTTTGCCAGAAGGGGAGATGAACTGATTTAACACAGCAGTAAACATTAGAGTTGTGATTAATTATGTTGCTTTTTTTTATTTTGGGTTTGTTTGAGTTATAAGGCAATCTAACCGATGCTCACTAAAGAACATAAACACAAAAATAGAACCCCCTTCATACCCCCCCCCCCCACCCCGCAGGGAAAAAAAAAAAAAACTAAAACAAAAAAACTAAGAATCCTCTTTGCTCTACTTGGAGAACTGTATATTGACTATAAGCTATTAGTAAATCTAGACAAAATTAATACTTCTAATTTGATTTATTGAGAATATTTGAAATACTTTCTATATGCAGAATGACAAGTTAAAGCTTTTGAAACCGGGTTCACTTCAGCATCTTGGAGAAAATATGCTTGCATTCCTGCGTCAGGCTGCTGCTTCCCCTCATATTCCTAATGCCAAGGCAATGGAAGCAGATGACAAGTCTGTCTATGATACTGCTATATATTTTGACATTTTGGTACCCTTTATAAACCTGAACTCAGTTAACATTCTTGCCATTCTTGATTACCTTCTATTTTCTTATTATCCAATCTGTTTGTTCTCATGTTGGATTTTACTGCAATGACATCAAATTTCTATTGATTTCAATTTTTGGGACTTGTGCAATGACAATTTCAGGGGTCATACATGATTGTGTACCGTCAAGGGTTTGCCACTATGCTTTATAACTCAGTGATAATACAGTCTCTTCTGACATGGATTGCATCGTTGCTAATGGGTGGTTATTCAGCTGCAATATCATTGGCCTTATCATGTTTGAGCATTATCCTGATGTGGCTATGTTCATTAAGTTTCTGTCTTCTTGTTGCCTTCATTTTACCAGTCATGTCTTCTTCACCAGTGCCTTTTGTTTCAAGTCCATGGTTGGTAGTTGGTCTATTTGCTGCTCCTGCTCTCATTGGGGCATTGGCTGGACAATATATGGGTTACCTCATCCTCCAGACATATTTGTTAGCTGTATCTTCAGGGAGAAGGGTGAACCTGTCTACTTTTGTTCAATCTGATTTGGCCAAGTTGGATGCTGAAAGATGGCTGTTCAAAGGTGGTTTGGTGCAGTGGCTTACTCTGCTGATCTTGGGAAATTATTATAAGATTGGATCTTCCTATTTAGCTCTTGTTTGGCTAGTCTCACCTGCATTAGCATGTAAGTTGAACTTCACAAGCACTATAGCTTGGTGGGGAAAATGTGAACATGGTTTCCTGGATAGTACATACTATGATTTCTTAGGACAGTACACAACCATGTTTCAGATAAAAGAGTTGAAATTTGAGAAAGTGGTTGTACGATAAGGTGTATGGTATGTTAATTGTGGGCATGTCCAACAATATTTATTAGACTGAATAAACATCTGTTTTAAATCTGGATCTTTCTCCCCACAAAGTGGGATTCCTTATTCCTATATGGCTTTCAACTAATTCTATGTTATGGAATATTTAGATGGCTTGCTTGAAGCAACCTTATCCCCAGTGCGGTTACCGAAGCCAATCAAGATTGCCACATTGCTGATAGGCCTATCCCTGCCCTTATTGATTTCTTCTGGCATGTTTATTAGGCTGGCAGGCACAATAATTGGCATTGCAGTTAGATTTGACAGGTAATACTGTTAAGTTCATGAGATCTGGAATGACTCCTATAGAAGTTGAATGCCTGCTTCTGCTTTGAGCCATCTTATGAATTTTTTGTTTATGTTCTTATCAGCGATGCTGTTAATATAATAGTAAAGTGTAGCTGCACATAGATGTGTTTTAACATGGAATTAGATACAAAAGAAAACGTTTTGTGAGAACTATCATTTAACTTTAATTGGATTCATGATTTTATGTTGGTACATAGTTCCTATCATTTTGTATGAAGAGTGACAATTCTTAGGTTCCAAATCTTGAGATAAATGAGTTAAGAATCTTCTGATGCCAAGCTTGATATGGCATCCATGCTGTTGAGTGCAAAATATAGTTTCAGGTGTCAAGGTTAAATTACCATTGCAACTTTATAATTTTACCTTTGTTTTATTCTTAGTCCTCTTACTCTTTGTGAAGTGTAAGCCGAACTGATGGAGCGACTATTGGGTTGTGAAGAGTACTATACCCCTAGAAGACCATTTTTCTGTCATTTTCTGTAATGGAACCAGAAAAGAGTGTTAACCTAGGAATGAAAGTGGAATTAGAGGACCTTATGTCCTTAAATTGAATAGAGGGACCAAATATGACAAAATCACGGAATTTGCTTCTGTAACTAACCCCAAATGTTAATCGTGATATGATGCCCATGATTTTAAATGCAGGAAAGCTTGTGAAGCCAGAGTTCTACTCATAACAGCAATAAGGTTTTTTTTCACCTGCTTGTTAAACAGTACTCACTAGAAATTGGAAAAATCACAAGAACTTTGATCAGGCAGTTGCATTGCCTTGTTGCAAATATTAGGTACACTACCAGATGTGGGAAAAATAATTTATATGTATTACTTGGACTTTCTATTTGGAAGAAATATGTTTGCTTTGTCTAATCAATCATAAAGTTGTTTGCTAACTGTATATCTAGTACACCACATACAAAATAATTGGAATGTAAAGTGAGATGTCCTACTACTGAGGATTAGCTTGCTAGTTGGTAGAGTAGCTAAAAAGCTGGTCTTTTATATTTGTTAAGTTTTATAATCTTTTTCTAGTTTGAACAATTGGTCTAATTTGAGTATAAATGTTAGCATTCTGAAAATTTGTGCCACATGGTAAATGATTTTGTGATGTGAATTTTGTTGAAGTAGATAAATTGAAACAAATGTCCTTGTCCGTATTTAGTAATTAAATAAATAACTAAGCAAACCAATTGATGTAAATTTATGATTTTACGAGGGATTACATGTACTCAAAGTCGTATTGTATGAGATGAGGTTTTATTAGTTTCTTGACCCTTTTACTTTCCCTCATAAACTATCCGAGTCATTCATAAATAGGGGCATCCCCAGTACATGAGAATCCTTGCTCTTGAGGGTTGGGGAGGAATGCTTTTCTACACAGTCACCTTTGTTTTGTAAAGAGGCTTTCAAATTCGTAACTTTTCAGTCACAAGGGAGCAACCTTACTATTGCTACCAAGTGATTCATAAAACTTAAATAAAATTAGATATATCAGGCATGATTGTCAAGGAAATGACAAAGATACTCATGCATCTGAGACTTGAAAATTTTCATTCTGAAGTTGTTAACTCCTTTGTGCCATGTATATCATATCTCACATGTATTCTAAGGTGCCATTTTTGTCCATAAATATGTCGTAGTTTCTGGACGATGCATATAGAAGCAAACCCCATACATGGAGACTTTTTGCGGTTTTTTCCTGCCTTGTGATCACAATATTACAGTCCTGATATCCATTTATGTCATAGTTGTGAGCCTTGGTAGAAATAGTAAGGCTGCTTTTCTTTGTGACTGGGGGTCATGGGTTTGAGCTGTGGAAATGACTTCATTGCAAAACAGCAAGGGAGGGCTGCAAACAAATACAACCCTCACAAATCAAGGAGTGTTGTGCACTGGGGACACTCTTATTAACTATGTAGATAATACCACATGCTTATGGATAACAGCTGAATAGCTTTCACATTTATTTTAATGACATTTTACTTTTTATTGTTATCCTAACCTTGTCTTCTCTCTCTATGCAGTAGCCCGGGTAGCACCCCTGAGTGGCTTGGGAATGTCATACTCGCTGTATATACTGCTGTCATCATATGTCTTACTTTGGTCTATATCCTTTCATGCATTCACTATTCAGGTCTCCATCTATCTTATGTTCTCTTTTTACCAGATACGGTGCTTTTAATAATGATTGGTCATGCTACTACATTGGGCTGCTAATAGTTAAATGTTAAGCAGATGCATCTACTCTTGTCTCTGTGCATGCGTGCATGTGATGGAGAGAGAGAGAGGTCCATCTGCCTTGAACAGGCTAACAGGCTGGATCCCGAATCCAGATTGTTGTTAATCCAAAAGGACGATGACCCTGATCCACTAAATCTAAGATAACGCCATTTCTTACTAGTGTCTAAGCTTGTGTTACCTAATAGTTGTTTGAACTACTGCTATTAATAGGGTTCGGTACAACCAGAATTTGTAAGGTTTTGGATCCAAACTGAGTGGTCTCACATGCACGAGTTTGGAAATTGTCCCATTATGAGGGTCCTGGTGGATGAAAGGTCAAACTCTTGGTCATTGCGTAGATCAAGCTAAACTGCCTTAAAAGGCATAAACTTTGAGAAACATGTTACATTTCTAGCCACTGAGAACATCTGAAGTACAATTCATGCATAAAGGAATCATAAACATTACTTGAAATGATAAATACTTGACAACTAATCAGGGTTGTTTCTGCTCATTAGTTTTAAAATGATAAAATTCAAATTACAGTTATACCCATATTTTCTGTTCCCAAGTGATAGTCTCTTTAATTCCCTGTTAAGCTACAACATATTCTTTTTATAACTAAAGTTCACTCTAGCTCTTTACAAAGCTTTTGTAAACAAATTTGGACTTCCATGAGCTGCTCTGATTATATTGTGTATGAATAAAGTAACAATCAATCTCAACTTGTTCAGTCCTACCGTGGAGTGCAGTTTTAACCATATCAACTCATGTGTGACGCACCATATCTCTATACTTGAATCAAGACTAGACTAAGCTACTGTTGTTTATGTCTTACTCTTACAAGATACTAAGTTACCTCCAATTATAACATAATACACAGTAGCATACTCTGTCTTCTGGTGAACTTGCCTAATCTTGCATTTGGGTAAGCAAGCTAGTTTTTGACCATGATCTTGATAAGTAAATCACATCGAAGCACACCTAGTGTTTAAAGCACGCTTGGGGCTTTTTTTGTGTGAAGCTCAGTAACTTTTGTTGAATGCAATTAAATCGCACTTCAAAAATACCCTTGGGTTTTTTTTTTTTTTAATCAAACAATATGAATGGTTAGATTTATTTAAGGTTTTGCAATAGTGTGGTTGCTTCTATGGAATCCTTACCTAAAAAAAGCTATTATCAGGTCTTAGAAAGATCTAAATAAAATCATATATACATTTGTTTGAAAAAAAGAAGACTCAACTCTATTTATCAAGCAAAAGATATTGAAAGAAACATGTAATTAGGTGTAAATTAAGGTTGCTAATTTATTCCTAATTGCTGTAAATTAGGGCATGATGATTGATTCCTGATTGTTATAAATTAAGAATTGATGATTGATTGTAAATTAGGGATTGATTGATTGGCGATTGTTGTAAATTAGAGTTTGATTAATCGAGGATTGTTGTAAAATAAGGATGATTTTTTTCCTCATTCTTCTATCCAATCCTTTGTATAAATTGTGTTAATGAAATTGAATGGGGTTTTTTTCCAAACTTTTACAAAAAACTAAAGGAGACTCAATATAAAAAATAAAAAATTAATACGGAAGCCTTAATATATTTAGATCCTTTCAATTGAGAGTTTAGACCAATTTGTCTTCCAAGTTCCATCAAAACCAACAACTTATCATATTATATCATTTTATATGTCCTTTATATGTTTTTGCTATGATTGCATGAACTTGTAAATTGGTATAAAATATAAATGAAAAATGGTGTCTCATCTTTTGTTAAATTTGCAGCCCTCATTCTTGTTTAGTTTTTTTTAATGATTGATTTTTTAATAGTTTATAATTTTTATGCTTATAAAAGTTTATACTTTTTATTTTATTTATATACCTTCACTTTGCTTAAGTATGTGCTTTGCGCTTAAGCTCTATAGGCCTTCTAAACTTAAGTGCACTTAGCACTTTTCTAAACAATGGGTGCACCCTTAGATATCTCAAAACTCAGATTGTTTCATTTTGATAACTTATATGGTTGAATCTAAGAATTGACTGACGAACACTTCTAGCAAACTATCTATGCAGTTTGATCAGTTGAATAATTCAATTTCCAAACTAATCTCTGATATTGATTTAAATTTTCAATATATCACCTTTATTAGCTACAAGCTTTGAGTTTGGATTTATAGGAGCATCAACAGACTTGGCTCCTAACATCCTTGTCTCAGAATGTAAATAAAAAATTGTCTTCATAAAAGTAATACTAAGACAAAGTCTAGAAGTGCCTATATTGAAGAAAAACTTCAAGGGTGCTACATCCTTAGCACAAAATACACCAAACATGTAACAGTATGATTAACACCACATCTCTAAAGACCAAAACACTTCAACATTATTACTAAATCTTTTGAGCCAAGCAATAGGAGATTGCTTTAGGCTGTATAAGGATCTTCTTATCTACTCACAAGTAAGAAATCTCTTAGATTGCTCCATATATACTTCTTGATCAAGGTTTCCTTGTAAGAAAGCATTTTTAACATGAAATGAAAAAGGCCATTGAAACAAGCATCCAGATAAAATATAAGAGAAATAGAAGTGGTTTAACTACTGGGGAAATGGTCCTAGAATAGTCCGAGCCATAAACATGAGAATGACAGAATTGAGAGGGAGAGATAGCAGAGAATTGGAGGGAAAGAATTCCAAATTGGAATTGAATTCATTCATACCTTTCCTCCGGTGAGATCAATCTTATTTATACTGATCTCCCCCACAATCAAATGGGAAATCTCCCGCCCAATGACAACTTGCATCCTTATTGCCCAGCGCCACTTGCAACAAGCATGTGCATGTTGACCTTGTTATGATGGGAAACTGAGACTTGCTGGTTGACCCCCCCCCCCCCCCCCCCGCGCATACTTATTTAGTAGGGACACGTGAAATACCGAATTAATTTGAGAATTCTCCGACAATTGGAGCTTGTGGGCCACTTTGCTAACCTTGTTATGATGGGAAAAGAGTCGTAGTATCTCGGACTTAGCTTAGTTATTTGCTCATCTATCATGGCCTTAATCTGTGAGGGTCTGAGCTTTAGATACACCTCTTCTCCTACTGAAAACTCCCTTTCACTCCTTCCCTTGTCCACCTGTTGCTTCATTATGTTCTGTGGCATGGCCAGATCTCTTTTTAGCTGCTGAAGAACCTCTTACCTTTGTTGGAGGTGGTCATCCACTACTGCAACATTAGTAAATTCCTGGGGCATTGGCTGGGGGGGTTGTATCCAAAGAGGGCCTCAAACAATGACATCTTGATGGAGCTATGGTGGCTGGAGTTGTACCGCCAATGGGTAAAGCCAACTACTTGTGCCACTTCTTGGGCTGTTGGAAACTCAGGCACCTTAGGTAATTCTCCAAGTATTGGTTAACCCTCTCGGTTTACCTATCCATTTGAGGGTGGTAGGCAAATGACATGCTAAGCTTGGTCCCCATAGACTTCAGTAGTGTCTACCAAAAAAGGTTGGTGAATACCTTGTCTCGGTCTGAGATGATAGTTCAAGGAACTCCATGTAGCTTGGTGACTTGCTCAAGGAACACCCTAGCAACCTCTTGGGTGGTGTAAGGATGAGATAGGTCGATGAAGTGGGCAAACTTCGTGAACCTATCGACCACCACTAGTATGCAGTCTCTACTCTCTAACCTGGGCAACCCCTCAATAAAATCCATGGGCACGCTCTCCCAAGCTTGCCCTGGAATGCCTAAGGGTTGTAATAACCCCAGTGTGGCCACAGTTTCATACTTACACTTTCTGCAAGTGTCACAAGTTATTAAAAATCTGATCACTGCCTCATTCAATTTGGGCCAAAAGAAGAGTTGCCTTACCTTGTGGTAAGTATTTTAAATCCCTGATTGTCTTCCCAAGGTAGACCCATGTAGGGCCTGGAGGATCTTCTCCTTAACCTACGTGCAGTTTCCAATCACTATTCTCCTCTTCCATCGTAACACCCCATTTTGTAATGTGTACCCTTTTTTGTTGTTAGGATCTAACACCAACTGCATCAGAATCCCTTTGATTTGCTCATCTAAGTCATAGCTGTTGGCCACCTCCTGGTACCACTCTAGTATTAATGGGGTAATGGCTGCTACCTCTCCTTTTCCCTGACACTGAGATAGGGCATCTGCCACCACATCGTCCTACCCCTTCTTATATTGTATAATATAATCAAGACCCATCATCTTAGCCATACCTTTCTTTTGTAGTTGTGTGTGGAGTTTCTGTTGCAGCAAGTACTTCAAGCTCTGGTGGTTAGTCTTGATCATGAATCGGCTACCCTCTAGATAGTCTCCACTTTTCTACCGCCATTAAGACTGCCACAAACTCCTTCTCATAGATACTCAATCCCTCATGCCTTGGAGCCAATGCTTGGATGAGGAAGGCTATGGGCCTGCCCTCCTGTGTCAATACAACCCCCACACCATTATCACATGCGTTAGTCCCTACCACAAAAGTCTTATTGAAGTCTGGCAGCCTCAACATTGCGGCCTTGCTCATTGCTTGCTTTAATTGCCCAACGGCTGCCTTAGCTTCTGATCCCCATCTAAACCCTTCCTTCTTCAACAACTATGCTAGTGGCCTACTTATCACTCCATATCCCTTCACAAACCTCTTGTAGTACCCTGTCAAGCCTAGGAATCCCCTTAAGGCTTTGAGGGTGGTGGGTCTTGGTCACGCCTGCATGGCTGCCACTTTTTTCGAGTCAGTACTAACCCCTGCACCAAAGATAACATATCCCAGGTATTCGACTTGTCTTTGAGCAAATGAGCACTTTGACATCTTAATGTACAATTGGTTGACTCTAAGGATCTCAAAAGTAGCTTTAAATGTGTAAGGTGTTGGTCAAAAGTGTGACTATACACTAGTATGTCATTGAAGAACACAAGGATAAAGCTTCCTAGGTGCGGTTCAAATATCTAGTTCATTAGGGATTGGAAAGTGGTTGGGGCGTTGGTAAGGCCAAAAGGCATTACTAAGAATTCGTAATGGCCCTAGTGGGTTCAAAATGCAATCTTAGGGATGTCTTGTGGGCTCATTCTAATATGGTGATAGCTTGCCCTGAGATCAAGTTTGGAAAAGATAGTAGCATTCCTGAGTTCATCTAGGAGATCTTCAATGAGGGGAATGAAAAATTTGTCTTTGACAGTCATGGCATTCAACTGTTGATAATCCACGCAGAAGCACCATGAACCGTCCTTCTTTTAACTAATAGCATAGGGGATGCAAAGGGGTTGTGGCTGGGCTGAATTAGAGAATGTTGCAACATTTCTTTGATTATCCTCTCTATTTCTTTTTTTTGTGCTAGGGGGTAACGATAGGCTCGGGCATTACATGGTTCAGATTGAGGCTTTAAGATAATGGGGTGGTCGTGGGCTTGGGGTGAAGGTAAGGTTTTAGGCTCTTTAAATAGATTCTCATAGTCAACCAAGCGTAAATTGAATAAGTCAAGTTGGTTTACCTCCCATGTCTGTTGGGGTGGACTGTTGACAACCAGCATTAGCTCACTTCCTACTCCTTGATCCTCATCTTCTTCTTTCAATTCTTGGGTAGAGAAGAGCTAGGCCACCCTGTTCATTTTATGCTTGAAGATCCTCTACAACCTTTTTCCTATAATCATCTTACGCATTCCCACTTCCTTGTTGCCCACTAATGTCATCCTTCTCCCTTCCTTTTCAAATGTCACCTCCATTCTATTGAAATCAAAGCATATGGGACTCACATGCTTCATCTAATCCACACCCAAAACCACATCACATCCCCCCAAGTTGAGCAGCCTAAGGTTAGTCTCGAAGTTTTCTCCTTGCATGGCCCAAAGGCTGATTTACTCACCACTTTGCTTCTGTTTGCCACAGTCACCATGAGAGGTTGTGTATTGATTAGGGGACACTTCAACCTCTTAGCAGTCCCTTCATCTAAAAAACTGTGGGTACTCCTAGTGTCTATGAGGATCATCAACTTTTATTCCCCCACTCTCTCTTCCACCTTAATAATCTTATTATTGGCCAACCCTCTCAAAGCATGCAATGAAATCTCGCCATTGTCTTCCTCTCCTTCTTCAGGTGTCTCAATTATTTCTTCCTCCTCCACATTCTCCTCTTCACCTTCCAGTAGAAGCAATTGCTTCTTGCATTGGGGTCTGGGGAAATACCTATCCCCACATTTGAAGCAAAGATTAGCCTGCCTCCTTTGCTCTATTAGCTTATCCCCTTGTATTTTAAGACCCGGAAGGGGTAAGCTCTTCATCCCCTATACTCCCCTAAAAATCTCCCTCTCTTCATTTTTCCCAATGGGGGTCAACACATTGTGTGTTCTTCCCTTGTTCATCATGCCTCCAATTTTTCATAAGCGCTTCCATTGTCAGCTCATATAATCTTGTGTTGTCGGTAGGGTCTTTGGTTGCAAGACCCTCACCATATGTCTTAACTCTTCATTCAATCTACTTATAAAGCTAGAGACAAAATAAGCCTCCGTGAGGTAAGGGTTGTGGTTGAGCATCAATGACTTTAACTCCTCAAATCTCCTCTGATAATCCGCCACTGATCGCCTTTGTCAGATCGTATTAAACTCCTCTACTACATCTGTCATCCCTCTTTCTCTAAACCTCTCACATAATTCCTCCATGAACTCAACCCAATAGCATTCCTCTTTCACCTTGGCCCATCCTTGGTACCAGTCGTCCCTATTATCATTGAGGTAAGCTACAACTAAAGCCACCCTCTGTTGCTCTAGTACCCCATACCACTCGAAGGCCCTTTAACAATCCACCATCTAGGGGTGTTACCATCAAACATGGGAATATCCAATTTTGGCATTAGAATTCTTGGGTGGCCTTGGCCCCCAATTACCCCTGCTTTCTTCCTATTACATTTTCTCCCGTTCCCACCGGTTTCTCCCCAATTTCAAAGGGTTCTAGTCTCCTCTGACTCATCCCTTGATTGGGGAGAATCGGTTCTACCATTTCTCTAGGAGGAAAATCTAGGGATAGACTTATCGAATGTTGCCCAGTAAACATCACTATAAACCCCTGCAACTGCTCCCTGATTTGCACACCCACTTCCTCACGTATGTGAGTCACCTCCTCTCGGATTTGATTAACTGTTCCATCCAGTTTGCGATCAATGGAGATGATTGCCTCATGATTGCGATTGGATCCAAGCTCTAACTTACCCACTCTCGATTGTAGATCCGACACTGTGGAACCAAATTGTTGTAACTGCATCTCCGTGATCTTCATCTGCGTACCCTCCGCCATCTGTTTAGATTCACCGCGATCGGAATTGGCCCGGACCAACTCTAATGCCAAATTGTCAGAGCTTAATGATCTGACGCTGGAATTCTCAAGAGTTTCTCGAGAATTCTAGGAGATAGAACAGAGAGGGGGAGATAGAATTAGGGAAAGAGAATGACAGAATTGAGAGGGAGAGATAGCAAAGAATTGGAGGGAAAGAATTCCAAATTGGAATTGAATTCATTCATTCATACCTTTCCTCGGGTGAGATCAGTCTTATTTATACTGATCTCCCCCACAATCAAATGGGAAATCTCCTGCCTAATGACAACTTGCATCCTAACTGCCCAATGCCACTTGCAACAAGCATGTGCGTGTTTGTTACCCCCTTTCCCTCCCAATTTCCCGAATTACTATCAGTTATTTAGGCTGTACATGACAAGCCTTTTGGCCCACAAAATGAGCTTTTAACCCATCCAATATTCCATTTGGATGAACCTTCACAATATAGACCCATGTAGACTTTTTTGGAGGAAAGGGATACAATATCTTAACTTCAATTAGCTTTAATAGTAGACATTTATTCTTCTACGACAATTGTAACGCCCCACACTTCCCGGCGTGTTATAACTTAGGGAATTTCAAGAATATTTTTTTTTTCCCATAAACACATCACATAAATCATTCCTCGACAATCTCTTTCTACCTTCTCAACATACCAAAATAGGAATCAATAAGCTAAGACAGGTAACATCATCATAAATGCAGAAGTTAGATCGAAATCTCAAATAGAATATAATCGAACCACTTTATTCATAACATGAAAGCCGTACCATTGTTTTAACATGACATCATCAAAATAAAATAGATCATAAACCAATAATCATGCTACGAACCATGTACAAACAGTTGTCACTCATCGACAATTCCTTTCCCTTTTGTGCTGCTACCTTTACCTGGAACGTTTGAATATTCTAGGGACAAAGTACAAGTAAGATGCTGAATCATCTAAGTGAGAGTTCAAAACAATTTCATGAATGTATGCAAGACATGAAACAAACTGACATATCTCAGCCTAAGAGAATCCCACACAGCACTTAACCCTAACCGGGAAAAATGCAATCTCTCTAAAGACAACACATCCACACTGACACTTTGGCACAACACAGTCCTAGCTTTAGAGGGCAACATTAACGCCTCTCCCTGACACAATGGAGAACCATTGATACCACTTTCGACATGGAATGGTCAACATCAATTTAGGAACTCAGGGAATCACCCCTCAATCATGTCAGGGATTATGTTTCCAATCAAAAGCATATCGGATCGCGTTAACTCGAATCCTGGCCACACGATGATCAACACTATTCCTGAAAATCCACGTTCACCTCGGAAACAATGATATCGCTCAAAGGCACCTGGGGTGGTGTCCACTCGCAGCCCCGCCACTTAAACTGATCCGGGGTGGTGTCCACTCTCAATGCCGCCACTTGTCGACCGCCAGGGTGGTGTCCACTCTCAGCCCCTGCCACAAGTGGGCATTAATCCTTGGCACGCTTCCCTAGTGCTATCACTCAAGTGCCACATCCCACATGAACAACCCAAAAACATGCTAATGCCACATGTCATGATTCGATGCATCATATAAAATAACATTTCTATATACATAATTTAATACATAAAATTCAATGCACATGCAATAACACATGAAAACAACCATCATAGTTTAAAAACTATTCACATGTAACAAAACCCTTCACATGTAACCAAATCAAGTTTAGGTAGAATCAAACCAAGTATTTAGGGTAGAGACATTCACAAATAGCCAAGTTTTTAAGTAAGAACACTCACCTTAAACAATTTCAGAATGCCTCGATATACGTGCTGACCTTGAATGTCATGCCAAGCCTCAAACAACCGTACTATTACTCAATCTCAAGCCTCAATGATCCCTAGACATCATATTCATTGAAAGAAATTTCAAAATCCATTTTTCTTAATTTTCACCTATTTTCTTCCTATTTTTCCCTCAAAAATTCCAAAATAAATACCTCCTCAAGTATGTTTCCAAATTTTTCTCCACCATAATTTATAAAATAATTTTAGGAAAATATTAAAAAAAATTCCAAAACAAAACAGCTAGCCACGTGCCCTCACAGGCCACACACGCACTCTGCATGTGAAGACCAGCTCGTGTAATGCACGCATTGGTTGTCTTCTCCAGTTCCGACCGCCGACGATTTCTCCGATGCCTGATTTGAGCACACTCCCTTGAAGCCCTCCTTAAGTAGATCTCAAAGGCACCCTCCTTGGCCCGAAACACCACTAGAAAATGCCCCAAATGGCCAGTTACAAGTTTGGCTCTGGTAACCGTTCGATTTTTCAGCCAAGCTCTCAAAACACCTTTAAACCCTCACAAAAACTCTAGAAATGATCCTCAACACTCCAAGAACAAAAGCCCTCTATCTAATCCCTCAGATTTCTTCAAAAACTTGAGAAATTTGTGTGCCAAAACCTTGAAACCCTCGGCCCCTTTTATAGCAAAAAAATTAGTACCTTTCGGCCAATTAGAGGCCAAGGCTTAGCCTCCAAGCATTGGCCTAGGCCTTGCTGGCCCTAGGCGGTTTCGCCTTGCCCAGAAACGACCTCCCCGGGCCGAAATCAGTGATGGGACGACCACTGCCCATGGTAGTGTTCACACTGCAACTTTGATTAATTACACTTCGGCCCCCTCTCGATTTCTAATTACATTTTGGCCGTTTCCTTGAAGCCTTTGATTTTCCCAATAATTCCATTATGACCCACAAGTTCTAAAATACTCATTTCATTCCCGAAAATTTAGGAATAACGTCATTTCGACTTCCCTCGGGCAAAATTAAGAATTTACACTTATGCTCGAATGAATGATTTGACCATAAATCCTTTCGTTTCAACCTGAAACTGTTTCAAGGTTGTTCTACATACAAATTCAAAGTCTCCTCAAGGTTTCGTTGACTTTCTGGAAGTCTCCTATGACGATTCAGTTTTTCAGGTTGAACCACAGTTGTATGGAAAAGTGTTTCTGATCTGATTTCTTTCGATACCATTAATCTTGTTTCGGAATGTTCGTTAGCACCATATTATATTCCTTAGACATCTAGTCTCCAAGGCATTCCCTGCAATTAATTCGGTCACTCATAACTTCGAAATTACACAAAAATCCCAAATCTTTTGAAAATTCCACTCATGGCCCAAGATAGATTATGCTTAAAACCTTACGAAATTCTCGGGTGTTACAACAATTCTCCACCTTGGATGAGATACATATTTAGGAACAAAATTAGAAATAAAGATAGAAGATAGAAGTAGTGAAAGAGTAACGTAAGAAGGACAATGAATTGTAGGATGTGAAATTAGAGATTGGATAGGAAGTAGCTAAACATTTACCTTTCCAAATTGTTAAAGTTTGCATGTAGTTAGTCATACAACATATAACATCTACAAGAAGAGAGTTCAAGCAAGAGGAAGATTGGAAACACAAGTTAGCTAGTTCTTGTAACGGTAACTACCTGTAACTATCGAAACTCTTGTCATTGTAATAACTGCCTCTATTCTTTATAAATAGATGGCTGGTTTGAGTTATTTCTGCACAATTAGAAATTGTGTACGACTGAGAGGAACGCCTAGAGAAATTAGACTTTGTAATCTCTGAGAGATAGCTCATTCAAGAGTTGAGTATGTACCGATTGAATGGAAGATAGTGGAATTGTGGTCTCTGCCCTTTCAGTTTGGACATAGGATCATCAAGCAATTGGTGATCCGAATCAGGATAAGTCTTGGCCTCGTGTGCTCTGTTCTTCTATTTCTATTCCTATATTGTTCATATTTTGTGCTTGTGGTGAGTACTTGAGATTGTGGATCATGTGGGACACTCTATTGTTCAACGCAAACAATAGTAGGAATTTCTCACTCCTGGATAACCGGATTTGATGTTTCTAATACACATGGAGCAGTGGAAATTGGATGTTGTACTCGATGCTTATGACACACTTATAGATTAGGCCAAGCTAGAGGATCTAATGGATACAAAAAATTAAGGTGTAGAAGAAACAACTGAAAGAGTTGAAGGTAGGAATGGATTATGGGTTCTAATAGGTACAGGAGAGCACATCTTTAAGGATAACATAGAAATAAGGTTCAGTAAAATATGACATGCATTCAAGAAATGTAACATGTGCACAAGTTAAGAATTTATGGAAAGTGAAAGTGTGGAGGTAGGAATGGATTGGGGGATCTAACAGGCAAGGAAAGTAGTGTTCAAGGTTAGTAGAGAAACAAGGTTGTTTAAAATATGATCTAAATTCTAAAAATGTTGACGTTGACAAGTTTAAGAATTTGTGGAAAGTGGATTGTTACATTGTTATTCTTTCATAATTGAAAGTACAACAACAATAATCACAACGCCTTAATCTCACTAGTTCGGATTGGCTAAACAACAACAATCATTTTGTGATTGAAAGTAACCTCAGAAAATACATTTATGAGCTCAAAGATTCAACTTGTCAATCCCATTAGACAATAGATGAGAAAGGAGTTACATCAAATAATACAAGGAAGAGAAAATAAGGAAACATGGAGAAAAAGTTCAGAATTAGGTGATTTATGCTTTAAACCTAACGAGTGCATCCAATTGATGAGATAATATGCTATAAGATGGCATCTCTCCTTAATAGCACTAGGTATCTTCATACTTCATGCAAAAGAGTAAACAAGGAGGCTGTTTCATATTCTTTGTTATTTTTTTCAGCAGCTCTATTTTGTTGTGAGGTTGAGATCAAGAAAATTGATAAATTATGTGATCAGTAATAAAATTGTAATCTAAATAGAAAAGCATGGAAAATAGAAAACAATTTAAAAGATCATTAACAAATGTAACTGTGAAGAAACAAGAAATAATCTTTTTCATATTCCAAAACTAATGAATACAATCTTACTTATAACACACTCCTAATCCTTGAAGAATTCTAAGGCTATTCAATCTCCTAACAATTCTCCTATTATATAGGAGTTGATTACTCTCCTATAAATTAGGACCCCTACTAGATTATAACAACTCAAACATTAATAAAATAAATCAACTAATAAAACATTAATGAAATAAATCAATTGATAAAATCCAACTGCCAGCACTCCCCCTCAAGCTGGAGAATGGATGTCCCACATTCCTAGCTTGCTTACTAGATCTTCAAATCTTTTTACTGGCAACCCTTTTGTCAATATATCAGCAACTTGTTCCTCTGATGAAACATATGGAAGGTGAATGAGTCCGGCTTCCAACTTCTCTTTTATGAAGTGCCTGTCTATCTCAACATGCTTAGTTCGGTTATGTTGGACTGGATTATGTGCTATACTAATTGCTGACTAGTTATCACACCATAACTTAACTGTGTCTTGGACTAAAATTCTTAGATCATCAAGAACAATTCATAGCCATAGAATTTCACATAGAGCAAGGGCCATAGCCCTAAATTCTGCCTCTGCACTTGATCTTGCCACAACACTTTGCTTCTTGCTTCTCCAGGACACCAGATTCCCTCCTAGGAATACATAGTAGCCACTGGTAGATCTTCTATCAATCATGGACCCTGCATAATCTGCATCTGAAAAACTTTGAATGTTCAATTTATTTCCTACTTTAAATAGGACCCATTTACCTGGAGTAGCCTTTAGATAACACAAGATTTTTCTAACTGCTAGCATATGCTCCTTAGTTGGGCTGTGCATAAATTGACTTATCAAGCTGACAAGAAAGGCAATATCTAGTCTTGTATGAGAGAGGTATATCAATCTTCCAACTAGTCGTTGATACCTTCCTTTGTCTATAGACTTGCTAGTAGGGTTGTTCCATAGCTTGCAGTTACGTTCAATAGGAATTTTTGCCCATTTTTCCTCCAATCAATGCTGTTTCAGTCAATAAATCATGGACATATTTCATTTGAGAGAGGAAAATACCTTCCTTAGAATAAGCTACTTCAATTTCCAAAAAATACTTGAGCATACCTAGGTCTTTGATTTCAAATTCTTTAGCCAGCCTTTCTTTAAGCTTTGCCTGTTCTCCTTCATCATTCTCAGTTATTATCATGTCATCCACATATACCAGTAGCACAATAACCTTTCCTCCTGTCGAGTGTTTGATGAATAAGGTATGGCCCCCCCTGCTTTGACTGTAACCGATAGTATGCATGGATTTAGACAATTGCTCAAACCAAGCCCTAGGGGATTGTTTGAGCCCATATAAGGCCTTATTTAGCCGACATACCTTCCCACTGAGTCCCTCATGAAATCCTGGTGGTAAATCCATAAACAGTTCCTCTTCTAAATCTCCATGGAGAAACGCATTTTTAACATCTAATTGTTGTAGAATCCACCCAAAATGAGGCTGCCAATGACAAGAGAATACGAACTGTGGTCATCTTTGCCACTGGTGCAAATGTCTCTAGTGTAGCCTTTAGCTACCAGCCTTGCCTTATACCTCTCAAGTGTCCCATCGACCTTATACTTGATATTAAAAACCCATCTACATCCCACTGGATTAACTCCCTTAGGTTTGTCCACAATATCCTATGTATGGTTCCTTTTTAAAGCCCTCATTTCCTCAAGCATAGCAAGCTTCCAATTCTGATTTTTCGGAGCCTCAGTTATTGATTTTGGAATGATAATTGAATCTAGAGATGTTAGGAAGAGTGGACTGGGAAGATGGTAGAGGAAAGAAGATGTCACTCATGTCACCATAGGAAGTCTCCCCTTGGTGACCAACTTGGGTAGAGCCAAAGAATAGAGTAGTTTCGACAAATGTGACATCCTTAGAGACATAGAGCTTGCGAGTGGGAGGATGATAGTATTTATTTCCTTTTTGTGTGGGGGAATACCCAAGAAATACACACTTCACAGCTCTTGGATCAAGCTTATCATGAGAGGATTTGGAAATATGAACGAAGGAAACACATCCAAATACTCGAAGAGGAAGAGTGGTGTGGAAATTAGAGTCAGGAAAATGAGTAGTGAGGCAAGAGAGAAGACTTTGTTGGTTTAGAACTTTGGTAGGCATGCGGTTAATAAGAAATGTGGCCGTAAGGACAACCTCCCTCCAAAAGATTTTAGGAACAGTATGATGGTGAAGCAATGCTCGAGCTACATTAAGGAGATGTCTCATCTTCCTTTCAGTTACTCCATTTTGTTGTGGAGTATCCACACAGGAAGATTTATGGACATTCCCTTATTGTAGGAAAAAGTGGTTCATATAAGAGTTAAAATAATCTCGAACATTATCGGTTCAAAATTTCTTTATGGGAGTTCCAAATTGAGTCTTTATCATTTTACAGAAGCTTGGTAAGACTGTTTGAATGGTGGCTTTGTCTTTTAGTAAAAAAACCCATGTCATCCGAGTACAATCATCGATAAATGACATAAACCAATGTGCCCCAGAATAGGTAGGAATTTTGCAAGGACCCCATACATCGGAATGAATTGATGCAAATGGAATAGAATGGAGTTTATTGCTAATTGGGTAAGACACACGATGTTATTTGGATATAACACATGCATCACAATAAAGAGTACTAGGATCTAAAGAAATAAATAAAGTAGGAAACATAGATTTCAATAAAGAAAATGGTGGATGACCCAACCGGTAGTGATGCATCCATATTTGGTGATGGTTGTAATTTGAGAGGAGCAAGCCACTGGTCGCTAGTTCTTTGCTGCTTTCCTTGTCAAGCAATACAACCCATTTGTTTCCCTAGCAACCCCAATTCTCCTTCCGGTTTTCATTGCCTAAAACTCACACACATTAGTGGAAAAAACAGCATGGCAGTGTAGGTTTCTTGTGAGTTGAGAAATAGAGAGGAGGTTGGCTGATAATTGGGGCACATGAAGAACATGGTTAAGGGTTATGTTTGGCCTTAGATAAACACTGCCACATCCGATTATAGGGACTGTTTTTCCATTAGCAATGCAGATTTGTTTCACGGTCTTAAGGGGTTGATAGGTAGTAAACACATGGGAGTTAGGTGTCATATGGTCTGTAGCTCCGGAATCCGTGATCCAAGTATCATTCCTATCAGTGTTTAATGCTGGAAAAATTACAGAATAAGAAACTTACCTGAGGGCTTACCGGAAGGGTCTCGATGAGTCAAGGAGCAACTGCCATCATCTTGTATGGTCTTCAAAAAAGATTTCAGTTTGCTGATTTCCTCATTGTTGAGAAGAGTGAGATCTGAAAAATTTTCCTTCAGTTTTTCCATAGTTCCATCCTCTTCTTGTCCCTTTTGTGATAGATAGGACTGAGTGCTAGGTCAAGTAGCTGTGCTTTGGAATCCTCCCATTTTGCTTAGGACTTCTTCCTTTCCATGGAGCTTGAAGCAATTATCTTAGGTATGCCAAGGTTTCTTGCAATATGTACACCAAAGTCCCTCTCTGTTGTTAGGCTGCCCATGTGCCCTTGATTTTCCACCTCTCTACCTTGATCCTTCTCCTTTGTTTGACACTAAAGCTGATCCATTAGTGAATGCCCCCTGCAGCATCACTGCCTGCCTGTTTTCCTCACTTCTTACCATTGCAAATACCTCATTGACTGAGGGCAATTTCTCTCGGCTAAGAATCTGCACCCGTACTTGATAAAAAATCGAATTAAGGCCAGCCAAAAATTCAACAATTCTATCCCTTTCCATGATCTTATTAAGGGTTGCAGCATCAGCACTGCACACCATCTTAATTTTTTAGTATTAATCCGATTCTAATCACAAGCCATTCATGCTAGTGTAGTACTCCGTAACAGTCATCCCCCCTTGTTTAGTACTACTTATCTTAGTTTTAACTTCATATATAACTGATGCATCTTGCACTTTAGAGTAGGTTTGCTTAGCTACTTCTCAGATTTCCCTAGCAGTACTTAGAAACATATAATTCTTACTTACATCAGGTTGCATGGCATTTCATAGCCACGACATAATAAGAGAATCCTCTATATCCCATACCTGGAAATTGGGATCAGTTGTTGCTGGAGGAAGAGAAGTAAGATGGCTAAGTTTTCCTCGACCTTTGAGGAAAGTTTGAACCAGCTGCGCCCATTCGAGGTAGTTTTTACCATCCAATCGATAGGGTAGTAGCATTCCAGGAAGCTCACTTACTCCTGCCCCAAAACAGATACCAGCTCTTGAACTAACACCTGCTACATAATTTTCAGTGGCTACTTCTCTAGTGTTCCTGCTGGAATCTGAGTTTTCTGCCATTCCTTTGCTAGAGACAACTTGCAGCAATTAAGGCCGAGTGGATGAACAAGGGACCAGCGATCAAGGCTGAAGATAAGGGGGCTGGAGGCAGCAGTTGCTGCTTCCGATCTAGTGGCAGCAAAAAGAACGTGACTGCAGCGGAAACAGAGGGAGGAGAAGAAGGCGACAGGATACGCGGCAGCACTGGGCGGCACGTGGCGACTGATCTGCTCACAGGAGGTAGGTCCGACGACGGCGGTAATGGAGAAAGGAAGGCAGGGAAGAGATAGCTTATGGCTGGGCAGCTGAAGAACCCAGTTGGAGAGTGCCGGCGATGAAGGCCAAAGGAAAAAAAAAAAAAACCCTAGAGGCACTATTGAGGATAGCAGCAATGAAGGCTGTAGAACCCCTAAACAATTGGCTCTGATACCATTTGAAGAAACAAGAAATAATCTTTTTCATATTCCAAAACTAATGAATACAATCTTACTTATAACACACTCCTAATCCTTGAAGAATTCTAAAACTATTCAATCTCCTAACAATTCTCCTATTGTATAGGAGTTGATTACTCTCCTATAAATTAGGACCCCTACTCGATTACAACAACTCAAACATTAATAAAATAAATCAACTTATAAAACATTAATGAAATAAATCAATTGATAAAATCCAACTGCCAACAGTAACAAAAACTACTTAATCACAACTTTAAGATTACATAAGTCAGATCCTTAACATTTGAATGAACGAGCATGAAAGGAACTAATGCTTCACTATTCACTCGGGATGCAAAAGGAACACGGCGATGCTCTTCCAACTAACAAGACTCACAAACAGGGGCGGATGTAAGGGGGGGCAGGCACGGGCTGCAGCCCTTCCCTAGATTCAGCCCTCCCCCAGATCTGCCTTGCAGATCTGGCCCATTTGGGGGGAGGAGAGCTGAAATGAGCTATGGATCTGAGAGCCAGCCCTCCCCCAGATCCACTCCTAAATCCACCCCTGCTCACAAACAAACTCAATTGAAGCAAACAAGGGATGGACCAACCTCAATTGACCTAAAGATATATGACTAAGATGATATCAAACAGCCAAAGGAGAAGCAACAGCAGGACATGCAGTAGATAGTGTGAGACATCGAGGTATCAAGACTCCTCTAATCTTCTTCCCTGTCTTCAAATATTGGAGAATGCAAAAGAGGGAAAGAATGTTATGGATAATTAAGATCTGAGTAGTTTACTAACAGATATGAGATTAAAAGGAAATGAGAACATTGAACATATATAAATCGGAAGACAATGAGATTATGGTTTTTGATTGCTGTTGTTTTATTATATGCCTTAATCTTAGTGCATAAATGGTAGGACTGATGTAGTATTTTTTCATTATTTGGAGTAAAAAGTAGACATGGGTTTAGAACCATAACCAATATCATGCTCTGTGCATTTAATCTAAGCACATCATAACTATTTAGTAGATGGTCAGATTCATGTAAGCCATTTGCTTCATTACTGTTCCATTATGAGGTGATTGCTTGCTGTGTCTGCTTGAGAATTACTTCTTATCCCATTGTGGTATCCTTTTAATTTCCTACAGTTCTTATTATGAATATTTATACATTCTTGGTTATTCATAAATGCAATTTCACTCATCATATGTTTTTTTTTTGCTAGGTGCAAAAAAATTAATCATCTTTGCCATGTGTGCTCTGTTTGGTCTCTCCTTTGCTGCGGTATTTTTTGGTATTGTGCCACCATTTACTGAAGATACTGCAAGGGCTGTAAATGTAAGTCCTTGTATAAGAACTGTATATACTGAGAGCTTCCAGTCCTGGGAAAGAATGTGATTGTAATTTATGTGTCCTATTACCATTGTCTAGTAAAGTTGATTGGTTGTTTTTTGATTTTCTTGATAAGAAGATTAGTGTAGTTTGGAAGAAGGAACCCTAATAATGTTACCTTTCTTGCCCTTGTATTGCACCTCTTAAATGTAATCATATAAGTTAAGACTTTTTTGCTTATATTTAGGAATGGAGTAGCAGGTCATGTAGTATATCTAGGTGACAACGCATCTGACGATATGTAGGTAGAAAAAGTTTTTAAATTTCCACAAACCTAAGGCTATGATTTGCTAGGGATCATGTTAAATATGTTAATTCTTCTAACGTGAATGTAGCATATGAAAACCTCCTAAACTGAGGTATCTCCTATTAACTCAGGTTACTATTCATTAACAATCATTTTATATTTACATTTGGATTTTTTTTTTATTTTGTTTAAGTCTCTGATGTAGGACAAAATAGTAAATTTAGGAATTAGTGTTCTTTATTTTATTTATCTAGTTTTTTTCTAATTTTTAATTTGCTTCGTAGATCTCTTGGTTTCTTTTATTATCTTTTTTGTTTCCTTTATTTCCTAATTAGATTAGGATCATGTTTACAATCTTAATTAGATTGGATCAAGGAATCCTACTTAGAGTAGATTTTTTTAGTTGTCTATAAATAGTGTTTGAGATTGTAATTAAAGACAAAATTTGATGATTGGTATTGAATATTGATATTAGTTTGAGTAATCGGGATTACTCGTGTTCTTTTGTTTCGGGTTCTGCATCAATCTGCTCCAGCCTGGTTTCCAAACAAACATACTTCACAACAACCAGATTACCATATGCATCAATGGTAAATTTTTTATCTTCAAACATTTCAATGGTTTTGCTTAGTTATGTGTCAATTCAAAATATTTAGGAAGAAATGTTGAAGTTATCTGTTTAAAAGTAATTACCAAAGATGGAAGGCATAATTAAATGTTCTTCCCGCAATTTTTGCAAGTAATGCTAGCCTTTATTAGCAATGTTAGTCTGATCAATAATTTGGAGGAAGAAATTTTGGTTGCCTAGGGGTTTACCCCAAACTGATCTGTCAATATGCTGGGATTCCTTCTCTTTCTGCTCTTTTTCTATGGCATTTCAGTATATATCTTCAAATCATTTTGTGATTATGGGTTAGTCTTTGAACTGCTGTTTGTTCTTTTACTGCTTTAGTTGTTATCAACCTTGTGAGTTATCTGATAATAAATTTCTAAGTAATTATAATCTTAATTTTTTATGCTTCACAGGTTGTGCATGTCGTGGATACGACAGGAACAGTTAGTGGAAAGCAAGAACCTAGTTCATATGTTTCTCTGTTTTCAGCAACTCCTGGAAAATTGACAACAGAGGTTGAACATATTGGAGAAGGATTTGTTTGTGGTAGAGATAGGGTCCTTGACTTTGTTACCTTTTCAGTAAAATATGGTTGCTGGACCCACAATAATACAGGAATTGGGTGGAGCAAATCAGATATTCCCACAATGAATGTCAATAGTGATATAAAGGCAGAAGACAGAATTACCCAAATTTTAGTAGATACCAAAGTTTCCACCCGCTGGTCTCTTGCTATCAATACAGAAGTAATAGAAGACTTCAAGCTTAAAGGTAGTGTGGATGCTGGCACAATCCTTTATTCTTTGTCCACTCATAGCATTTAGATTTCTTCTCTCTGTTTTGTTTTGTGATTGAAAAATAAAAACAGAAAAGAAGAGTTTCTCGAGTTAATGACTGAAACACCATCATTACTTTCTAATACATTCTTGCAGTCTCGTAATTTTCTGGTAACCATCCCTGAAGAAAGTTTAACACAACTTGAAAGGGCTGATACTTTAGGACAAATAACATGAATTTTGACGTGTTCCACCCCAACCCCCGGGTGTCATGGATTGCCTTTCTATCTTTTTAGTAAACTGAAAGATCATACCAATTACTATCTGTTCCTTTGTATTTTTAAAAAAATAGATTTCGATATGGTTCTGGAGGGCAATGGTCTAAGCTCAACAATAGTGTTTTGGACTTGAAGATTTGTAGACTAACTTGGATTTTTTTTTCTTCTAGCACTCTTTGCAACACAAGTTAGAAACAGTAGATTTAAGTCAGAACTCATGGATGGGTCTTTCATCATTTTCACCAAACTATAAAGGGCACAAGTTAAGAACTGGCAAGGTAGTACAAGTGTTTAGAAGAAAGGTATTTGTTTAAGAAATCAATTCTTGTGACCAACAAGCATCTTTTCAGTAAAAAATCTAGTATCCTATGAATATATAAGAAAGCAAACTTATTGGCGGGGAGAATCTATGAATGTTGACAGTAATGTTATATAGGTGATTTAGGGGATTTGGGCCTCTTCTATTTCTTTTGGTGCATCAAAAACTAGTCTCAGTTGGTCAAAATAGCAGAAAAATTTGCTTTAAAAGTATACATGTCTAAACATCTAGAAATCAACGCTGTGAGGAATTGTAGAATCTGTCTTAGCTGTTTAGTGATTTCACTGACAGAGGACTGATAAGCTTGCCTTGAACCTTTTTTATGGTAATTCAATCACTTCCTATATTGCTTCAATTGTTCTATGATTTGATCATTAATCCTGTCTGCCGTTGAAGTTACTTCTCTGATCTTTAGTCCAATATGTATTGGGTTTGGCATGGGCATGAATATGAATTCCGTTCTTTCATGTATGATGTCGCCATTGCTGGCATACTGGGCACTGCCGTATCATACTTGAATGTGGAATGGAAATCTTGCCTGGTTATCTACTGCCTTCAGAGTGCTAATCATGTGGTTTCGCATGAATGCAGATGACTCCGAGGAGTTGGTTCCACTGGGTAACAAGAGCAGTGTCGATGGATGGCACATCATTATGTTTGCAGGCGGGAAGAATGCGCCTACGACATTCGACCTGACCCTTTACTGGTTCAGAAACTATACAAAAGCGATGAAAGAGGATGGGAAGAATGCAGAGCCATATCTCCTAAAATTGAGGACAGATGTGGACAGATTGACACCAAAAGCTGAAAGGGTTCTGAAGATGCTTCCTTCCTGGTGTTCTCTATTCGGGAAGTCGACTTCTCCCCTCACCTTAGCTTTCTTAACTAGCATTTCAGTTAACTTATGAGTTCAACATGTTTTGATGCTTATACTTTGTGTGAAAACAATTTGTTGGTGCATGCAAGTTGACAGATAGAAACACCATCAATGATGTTCTAATCCAATTTAAGAAATTTTACTGAGTGTTTCTTTGGTTGAGAATTGCTGAAATTGTTGAGTTCGCAGTGACCCAATAAATGGTTCATTATTTCTTTTACTTGGTTTGGGACTATGGTTTATTTTACCAGTGATGGATGGTGTTGTAGCCTACCTTTTGGGGGGATGTGTTCTCTCGAAGGAAGTGTTTTTTCTCCCAGGAGAAAGAATTCTCTTGGTAACGAATAAAGAAGATGTTCTCCCAAAGGAATAACTTTTATATGCAAGCATTACATTGCATAAACTCGGTTGAGTCGCTCTCCAGGGGAATGACAAAGGGAGACCTTTTCTCAAACTACTGCTACTGTCTTTGCCCCACACAATGTAGCCTGCCTCAGGGCACTCCTCCCGAAGGACCACTTTTCAAGGAGAGTTTTTCACCATTCTTAACCCTGGGACAATATTATGTACCACTTGTGAATATGTGCCATGTGTCCCTATCATTGACTTTGAGAGGGTATAAATACCTCCCAACTCATTATATTATGGATCTTTTGGGGTGAATGTATTCTTAAAATCTTCTCTCAAATCTTTCATCTTCATACACGTGTAGTTCACTTGCTTTATCTGGAAGGACAACCTATAACCTTTCCAAGACAACTTAAACACACACATCCCAGCATATTTCACTTGCTTATCCTTTTGGAGGAACATCTTATACTCTTTCCAGACAACTTTAGCTGCTTGTTCATACATTTCACCTACTTATGTATAGCATCATGAAGACTTCATCCGACTTAAGCATCAAAGGGCCTAGCAGGAGAAATCCTTGCGTGCCTTTTGACCGTGCATTGGCATGCAAATCCACTTTCCCAAACAATGGAGTACTCTCCCAGGTGATCACCTTTCACTCTCTCGCTTCATCCTTGAGTTTCTTATTCAAGTCCAACAACTACTTATTTGAGAGACTTAAGCCAATCGCTCTTTCCCTCAAACAACAATGTGAACTCTCCCCTAGACAACAACCTAACACTTGTCTCCTAGCTTGTATTCTAAGTTTCTTGCTTGGTTCTACCTCAGCTTGAGCATATCGACCTACAAATTTTACTACTTGTATTTTCAATGACAACAAGTTGACGTCGTTTGTGGGAACAAACAAAAAGTCAAGCTAAAATGGCAAGAATAAGGTCTACCTACGTCAGAGAACCAAAATAATGAGACAAGGTTGCTAGAGAAAAAGTAAGTCCTCTTGGAGTACATCTTCTTGTTGTTTCTCTGGGGCAACTCTTCTCTAGCCATGTATGAAGTTCTCTCGAACAAAGACAAGGGAAGCTTGATTCCAACCAATAGTATTCACCAAAACATGGCTAGTCCATTGAACATTTCTCCCAGACAAGTTCAACTTGTTTCTGGTCAATGGAGACATTCTCTACGGCAATGGAGGCGTTCTCCTAGAAAACTCTCTACACCTGTTGGGTTTTGTAACATACAATCCTCGAGACACTCCACAGCTCCCGTGGGAAACCCCCAAGTCTCTACAAGAGCCCTGAGAACTTAGGAGGAATAATGCCACCAACACTTTCTCTCATGGAATATCAAGAACTCAAGAAAAGTTATGATGATTTGAGGAAAAGCCACATAGATAACACCAAGGCCCGCAAGGACCCTGCAAATTATTTGCAAGTCATGTTGAGGACTACTAAATTGCCCCCAACAACAAGGCATTTGGCTTCAAGAGGGAATAGGCCTCACTCGCCTTTGAGGTGATTAGATATGCCACCTCAAGCCCTTTAAGAGTAGGCATGTAAGGCTGTGGTCCTTTGAGGGGGAGTGTTTTTACCTGACAATTGTCTCCTATCTTACAGTTCCTTGCCTAGCTCTATCCTAGTTTGAGCATCCAAATCTACAAATTTTACTTCTTGTATTTCCAGTAATAACAATTAGTGACCTTGCAAATAAAACCTACAAGATTAAACGTAACACTTGTCAAAAATATGAGACTGAATTATGTTCCCATTTGTTACCAGCAAAAAAATTACATTAGCATTTTACTTCTGGTAAAAAAAATTTGTATCGATAAATCTATAACTCTTGGATAGTGGCAAGAGCTAGCTCTTTCAATTACAAGCTTTTTCTCTTGAAATATGGTAATTGCAAAGCAAATCATTAGGTTAGTTCGACGATTTATTTGGGAAGGCCATTTTATACCTAAAGTCTATGAGTAGTTAAGGATAGAGGGCGCCTGAAAGGCTTGAGGCCCAAAATGAAAAAGAACTAGCAAGTGTTGCAGAAGGATATAGGGTTTATCATGATTCAATAGGTTTGAAAAAGGGGATTATTCAAATCCATTACCAAGTGTGTTGCCTGGGTATTTATAGGCTCATAACTTCCTTTGTCCAATGAGGCTTTGGTCCTATGCCTATGAGGCTTTGGGTATATATATAGCGTTTATCAATATGTCATTGCATGTGATGAGTGAATGTGTTATAACAAAGCATGCCATGAAAGAAATCATCGAATAACATTACACACATAATCATTGTGGTCCCAAATTTGTTGGGAGTGTCACCATCGCTGGTCTTAATTTGTTAGGGACACCATTAGCGGACCCCGTTAGTTGAGGGCATGCCAATTATGGGGGAAGCATTCTTGGAAACATTCTTTGCAACTAAATAGAGAGTGATGACTAGAAGTGAAAGGGGTCTCCAAAGGTAAGACTGAAGGGTTTGGGGTTATGCTCTTCAGTGCCACGCGGGGGATGATACCTTCAAAAGTTGACCTTCAATGGATCAAGGCTCAAGTTCAGGCTCTTAACATGATAAATAGGTTTGGCTATGCTTGGAGTGTCTTAGGGTGGTGCCATGGGCATTACACCTAGTCAAAACTAGGCCCCGTTGCATATTTGTCAGGTTGAATATGCCTATGACCTCATTCATTATGATTTTCTAAAGTCAATCGATGACATGTGCATTCTTCAAGTTCTAATTAATAGTCAATCAATGTTTTACATAATCCCTTAAAAAGTGATGGGTAGGCATTCTCCTTCCTTGGTGAAGTTAAAAGTGTGCATTTCTTTTCTCTTAGCAACCAGCAGTGGAGTGGGAGTCTTTATCTAGCAAGAAAGACAACAAAGCAGGTTCATGTCTCTAAAAAATAAGAGTTGTGTTAAAGGCTGTAGGGGGTTTCTACTTCCACCACCTCTCACTTTCGTTAATGTTTGGGAGGGCATCATTCATTCATCCTTCCTCTTCGTTTGCTCCAGTCACCTGACACGTTTGAATATCTCACATTAAATTGAATCATTTAGTGAGACTCAAAATAACATGTGGATGCCAATGAAGTCATTGATTTTCCTTCGTGTTTAGTAACGCAAGATTAAAATTACTCTTATTGGACATCATTTTATACATTTCCCCTTGAACTGGGGGAAATTTAATTTGATCGCCCTTAATGTCCCATCTTGTTGTCATTAGATCACATGTAATACTATATGACAAATGAAGAACGCATTATGTGCATCAAAGAAAATAGGACATGCAAATGTATTCTATATGGCATGAATTTTCGTCACATGTGCTCAACATATATTGAAAGCATAGTTTCGAGTTTGATTTTGAAAATGCTTTGATGATGATTACAAATGCAAAACTTTAATACTTCGATGATGAGATCTAAGTAAATTTTAATTATAAGCTTCAAAATAGTAAACAAATGATTGAAATAAAAGTAGGATGTTAATCAAGTAATAAGGATTATTAATTGATTAACATGTCTCTTATTCAAGTAAAGCTCTTTATTAATTAAGTAAATGTGTATGGAAAAGTCAATTTACTCGAGTAATTACACATCTTAATCGAGTAAAATATGTTAAAATTTAAAGATTAATCAAATAGTATATGAGTTTAGTAGACTAATTTATTAGTTTAATCAAGTAAGACTTGAATACTTAAAAGTTTAATCGATTATACACTTGTTTTACTCGAATATGTATTGGAGTAATATTTCTCGACTAACCAAAATGTTAATCGACTAACTGAGATATTAGTCAAGTAACTAAATCTTGTAATCGAGTAATAAATTTGGGATAAAATGAAAAATCTTTGTACTTGTATTATTAGTTGACTAAGAAAAAATATTAATCGAATACACTCAGTCCTTAGTTGAGTAATAAGATTTTATAATCGAACAATAATTCAAAAGAAAAATGTCAAGTCTTGGTACTTAAACATTAATCAACTAATAGATTATGTTTAATCGAGTAGCTTCCATCTTAGTCAAGTAACTAATTATCTTAGTCGAGTAAGTATTATTAAACAAAGTGTGAGTCTCTATATCTGATTTTTTAATCGACTAAAAAATAATTTGTATTCAAGTAATGATATATTTTAATTGAGCATCAAAAGTGTTTAATCGAGTAATAAATTTAAAGTTACAAATGATTTAAATATTAATTGATGAAGATATGCTTTTAATCAAATAACATCAATCTTTACCCGAGTAATATACATATTAATCGAGTAATGACTAACACAACTGATAAGGTTAATTGAGTAACATCTTTCAGCAGTCAATTAATATGTGAACTTAATCGACTAACTCTAAAGATTACTCGATTAACTATGCATATTACTCAAGTAACATAAGTTTTACTCGACTAATATTGTGTTGAATTTCAAAAATATAACAATTAGAAACAACATTAAATGTGCACAGTTTTGATTTCGAACAAATCTAAATGTTATAAAATGTTATCTAAACATCTCTTTCACGTAGGAAAGATGAAAATGTTTGAACTTCAAAGACACATACTAACCGTTGTTATACAAAAATACAATATTCGTTGTGGTCTTACAAGTTAATACATTTGTTCTTTGGACAAAGCTGTCAAATACATTGAAGAACATAAAGCTATACAAATCCAAGGTGTGCCTGAGAATACAGTAACACATTAAGATGAAATGCTCTCTAAAAGAAAATAAGAAAGAAGAAGAAGAAAAAAAAAAGGAGCTGTGCAAAAAGCCAATTGTTGTTATTCTTTTGTCTTCAAATTCGTGATACTAAGAGAGAGAGTGAAGTGCTTTCTTTTCTTATCCGTTAATTCTCTTTATTTGTATTTAAAAATTACTCATGTCCTTTCATTCATATATTGTTTGAGGGTTTGTGTTTCATTGTGAGTTTTTGCTCAAATCTTTTAAAAGAAACTATTGTAAGGGTTGTTTCCCTATCTCGTGAAAAAACTTGTAAAATTACTAGTTAACCTATTGAAAATGAAGATTTCAACTGAACTTGTAAAAACTAAAATAGTCAGTGAACTATTGAAAAATCCTTGGTGAGCATAAAAAATAGTAGAATAAGTCAGATTATATCTAACCATTATAAATCTCTGGTGCTGCATTGTTTATTCTAATTTTTATTTCAACTAATTTTATTTTAGTATTTGCATTTGATTTTCATATTTTAGTTTTCATTGTATACTTATAGCATTGCTTTCAAAAGCTTAAAGAAATTTAAAACAATTTGTGTACAAATATTTTATCAAATCAAAAAGTTTTTAACACTTAATTCACCCCCATATTGGGTGGACACTCTTATTTTGCACTTTCACATAGATTCTAAGGCAAATCACTCACCTATAAATTTTTTGTAAAATGCAGATTCTCAAACCTCATGCTTAGGATACCTTTTTTTTTTTTGTCTCAAATTCTTTCTTAGAACATTAAGTATCATTTCTAAGAATTCCAAATCCTTGCTTATAAAATTTTTCTTGAATTTGCCTATTATTTCCTTATTTTTCTTTATTTTTTTTTCATTTTCTCATTTTTTCCCCATTTTGTCACTTTCCTTATGCCTCACACACTTGGCCCACGTGTTTGTGCCTTTCCCTTATATGCCTGATCCCCTTTTTTGCTCCAGTTTTCTTCTCTGTTCCTTTAATCATCTGTTAATCGCTAGAGTTCATAAGTTTTTTGGTTTTTCTTGACAATTTTGATCATTTTTGACTTGTTATAATTGATCCTATTGACAGTACAAAGAATGGTTCTGGCATCTTGATAGAGATGGTTCTACTTCGTCGGATATTTATTCTAGTATTCGGAACACAGAATATATGAAATAGATTAAGAAATACCCCTCTTTTCTCCTCTTTTTTCCTGTCTTTCTCCCTCTTTTCTTGGCACAAAAACTTGCTTGAAATTTGATCGCGAGACTAGGTTTTTTGATCACTCTCGTATTTTTCCATAAGCTGGTATCTCACTCGATATCCCACCAAAATGCCTCAAGAAACCACCATTAGAACCCTCTCTTTCTCCTCTTTGAAAACCCCTAATAAATTTATCCTTAAAGCCTCACCTTATACCCTTAATTTCATGCCCTAGTTATTGGCTTCAATCCTTATTCATAGTTGATTTTACTAGCACAAATATCTCAACTTCCTCAACAAACCCTTCATCTAAAGTTATCTAAATATGTTTTGAATGTGTTTTTGAATTTCTATCTTTGTAGATTATTGTTCCACTATTTGTTGTTGTAGATATTTCTAGTTTCCTACTTTCAAGACCTTGTTATCTTTATCACATGTACACACACACACACACACACATATATATATATCTAAGCTCAATTAATAAATTTACAACAATTTTTTTCAACTCATTAAACCTTAATTACCCCTCTTGGAGAGTACAATTTCAATCTCTATAATTTGCTATAATTTTGAAGGTTACATTAATGGCACATATCCATGTCCTCTTACCACTATTGCAAACTTAGTTGATCATACAACTTCACCAAATCTTGCATACTGGTTATGGTGACTACTGGTTATTGTGACGAAAGTACAATCTTATCTTTCATGCCATTTTGACATTTGTGTCAAACTCTATAGCACCTCTTATTACGTCTGGGGGGTCAACAGTTGATACACGTAGTTGCCTCGAGCACACTTGTGCGAGTAAGTCCCATACTTGGATTATGGAACTTCGAGAGATCCTTACAAACACAACCACTAAGAATTGAAGCGTTGTTGATTATATGCAAATTGTGAAAAGCATCTTTGAAACTCTTGCTTTAACAGGCTCACCAATGGCTAAGGATGAACTCATTCATACCACACTTAGAGGTCTTTGTTTTGAATTTAAGGAGATCATTGCAACAATCCGCGCACTTGATTCTCTCATTTCCTTCAAAAAGCTACATGACAAACTAGTTGATCATGAATTAGCATTGAAGCAAAATACCAACACACAAGAAAAACTACCTATCACTGCTCAGTTCAACCAACGTAGCAACAACAACAGTGATGAATAACCCAAATGAACGGCCTTGTCTCGAAGCTTTGAACCCTACCGCGGTCCTACCGCGGTATGCTTGTTGCTGCAGACCCGTGAGCCCTAGAAAATAATTCCTAAAGCGGTCCTACAGCGGTATGCATACCGCTGTAGGACCGTGAGCTCCAGAAACCAAACCTTATAGCGGTGCTACAGCGGTATGCATTCTGCTGTAGGACCGTGAGCTCCAGAAACCAAACCTTATAGCAGTGCTACAGCGGTATGCATTCCGTTGTAAGACCGCTAGCCTTCTTCTTTAGCCTCTTGCTTTATCATCTTCAACTTCTTGCTCTCGATACTCTTTTACTTTCTTTTAATTCGAAACCCGACCATGCCTCCAAGCTTCATTTCACTCCCATTATGCACCAAAATCACTCTTTTTGCTCCATGTCTGCTTTAACACATGCTCCACATCTACATTACCATATATAGAACCAAATCAAGTAGAAATCATGCTCATTGAATGTATAAATGCTAAGTTTATAAACCAAAATAAGTGTATAAAAGACACTTATCAAATACCCCCAAACTTAGACTCTTGATCGTCCCGAGCAAGATTATTGACTCAAATAAATCATCCCTCAAGCAGAGAATAGTTAATATTTCAAACTCACTCACAAGTTGGATAGCCTTTCAAGTAGCTTCAGATTTTGGTACCATTCTTAATTCTCACAGAGTTTTCTAGTAACGCTACACAAATGTTTTGGACCTTCCATGTTTTGACGTGTGTGTGTGCGAATCCTGTCAGGTACAATATCATGCATAAGGTTGTTGGTATCCCGACCCTTCGATGGTCCTGTACACTTTTCCACTCGTGATATTCACTCGACCCCCAAACTTGGTCTTTTCATTCTATCCTTAGGTGTTCTCAATCACTCTTTTCTTTCTTGTTCAAGTTTGGTTAGACTCAGCCAAAAATGGCATTATCTCGGTTTGTGAAGACTCTCCTTTATTTTGAATGCTTCGGCATGCTAACATCCACTAGACAATCAAACCCACCAGTATTCTCAATCCCTAAGAGTTTACAAACATCAGCACCATTATTGAGATTTTTTTATTTTTTTTTTTGAACGAGTGCAATTTATGCTCCATCTCGTTTTTTTTTTTTTTTTAATAATATCTTATGTGCAAGCCTTTACTCCATTAAGCTTTCTGAATGACTTTTGTAACAAGTTTTCAGCTGATGACTCCCAAGCCAAATGACCACGGGACACCAGGTTTTAAGATACCCCTACGGGCATAATCACTCAAGTCATTCAGGCTACGAAGAAAGGTATAAGATATATGCAGGCTCAAATTTAGTTTGGTGCACGACATAGTGATATAGGGATGAGACCACTAGCCTATGGTCATTGCCTAGCTTTCCTTAGTATGTCTAACACATTCTACACAAATTTTAACATGCACAGAATCAACACATTCCTCAACATTTACCATCATGGCTCAATCTTCCCCAAACTTTCCTTTTCATAATGTTTGATGATTGAGGTGCTCACAAAGTTGGTTTAAGGGCGAAAGTTTAAATGGGAACTTATGCATTTAACCTCCTGACACTTGTGCTCACATTCGTCTATCATGGATAATGAATCACAAAACAAAATGAATAGCATCACTCTCTTTACTCATTTCATCAAAATGGTACCAAATAAGCTTCAACATTGATGGCACGCCTATCCAACAAAATAAGACAATTTTTTTTTTCAACACCATTCAACCAAATCATGTAACATATGTAGCTGCCCATAGTGAACCTCCCCCCAAACTTAAACGTTTCATTGTCCCAATGGAACGAAGAGAAAGAAAAGGAAGGAGTGTACCCGATCTATAGTGTCAAGGTTGTGATGGTAGATAGATCAACACACGCTTGATTTGAGGTATTGGAACTTTCGGCAATGGATTTGTCCTTGTAAGCAGCTGGTGTAGGATGGCTCTTCGATTGCATTATTACTTCTGAAAATATACCTACAATGCACATGTTTGAACATGAGAAGGCAACAATGAATACGAATGACATGAAGTAGACAGAGTCACATGGATGCCCAAACTCCCCCCAAACTTAAACCTCACAATCCCAAACTTAAGATGCAATATGCAAGTGAACATTGGTTTGGGCATTTTATCAAGCACATCATATGCATGCTGTTATGATGATCTCAACATTGTTTTTGTGCAAAATCCTAAAGAATGACACTCTAACCTAACTCAAAGTAAAGAACAAAAGAGAAAAAACAAATGCAACATGCTAATAAATGAAAGAAATAGGAAATTGGGTTGCCTCCCAATAAGCGCTTGTTTAAAGTCATTAGCTTGACTAGGCCTCCATCTTCAAGGAGGCTTGAATTCTTTTTCCATCAACATTTTGTAGGTGCCATTTAATGAACTGATTCCTTGAATGTTAGCAACCTTTAATCCAATCCCCTTCTTTTGCTCCCTCAACACCCTTACCAACTTTTCCTTTTCATGACCTGGTGGCTTGGCTTTTGAAGAAGAAGAAACATCCAAAGAACACAATTTGTCTCTTTTTGATGGACAACCTTTTTGCTTCTCTCCCAAAGAGCCCACGACCACAACCTTGTTCTTGGCATCCAAACTTTGTTCCTGCTCATCAAAAGAGTTAGCAATGCAATTTTCTTTAAGATCATCAGGTCTCTCTACTAAATCAACAATGTCATCTCTCATTAAAACTTCTTTTTCATTGCCACTAGAATATTTCATAGCCTTAAATACATTAAATGTAACCGTCTCATCATAAATTCTAAGGCTAAGTGTTCCTTGCTGGACATCAATCAAAGCTCTCCCTGTGGCAAGAAAAGGTCTCCCTAAAATTAAGGGCATATCATAATCTTCTTCGATGTCTAAAACAAAGAAGTCAACAGGAAAAATAAATTTATCCACTTTTACCAAAACGTCTTCCACAACTCCCCTCGGATATTTGATACTTCTATCAGCCAATTGAAGAGAAACAGTGGTGGGTGTTGGTTCTTTTAATCCAAGCTTCCTAAAAACAGAAAATGGCATCAAGTTTATGCTTGCACCAAGGTCCAATAAAACTTTATCAAAATTAATTTTATCAATAGTGCAAGGAATAGAAAAACTCCCTGGATCTTTGAGTTTTGGTGGAAGCTTCTTCTGCAAGATGGCTGAACACTCCTCCGTTAGGTTGACTGTTTCATGCTCCTCTAGTTTCCTCTTATTTGATAAGATTTCCTTCATGAATTTCACATAGCTGGGCATTTGGGCTAAGGCATCCACAAACGGTATATTAATATGAAGTTTCTTGAATACCTCCAAAAACTTCTCAAATTGCTTATCCATCTTGTGCTTGCGCAACCTTTGAGGGAATGGAATTGGAAGAACATATGGCTTAACCGGTGGTGGAATTACCTTCTCTTGTTCAGCTACTACTTCGGGCTCTTCAAATTGATCTGTTGTCTCCTGAACAATACCATTTTGTTTTTCCATACTTGGTCCTTTAACATGAATTTCTGGTAGTTGCACCTCACTCCTTGTTGTGATTGCATTTACTTGCTCATTTGGGTTAACTTCCGTATTACTTGGCCATGTGCCCGGTTGCCTTTCGGTGAGAAGTTTTGCCAACTTCCCAATTTGATTTTCTATATTCTTAATGGATGCATCTGTTCGGTCACTTCGTTCTTGAAGCTTTGAAACCGCTTCTTCCCATCCTCCTTTTTCCCCTTGTGGTAACCCTTGTCTTGGTGGATTTTGGATGTTCTGAGTATTACCATAAGAGAAATTAGGATGATTCCTCCAACCCATATTGTATGTTTGTGAGAATGGGTTATTTTTCTACCTTGAGAAATTTTGCTGACGTTGAAAATTTTGAGCATAAGCAACTTGCTCCGTGAATGGTGGATTTATAAGCAACGAACATTCAGGCGATGGATGAGTTGCTCCACAAGTTGCACATATGGGAAATGATCCTTGCACCATATTAACATTCGAAGTGTACTTTAAGGCTTCCATCTGCTTTGATAGTGCATCAATCTTGGCCAACATCAATGTGTTAACATCCACTTCATGCACTCCAGCTACTCTTTTATGTGAACTTCTATCTGGCCACATGACTAACTGCTCACTCATTGTCTCAAATAGATCGTGAAGCTCCCCGGCTGATTTATTTCAGATAGATCCTCCTACTGTGGAATCAACTGCAGAACGACTTTGGGGAGTGAGTCCAGCATAGAAAAAATGATTTTGAGCTGGTAGTGGGAAGCTATGACTCGGACACTTTCTCAAAAGCTCCTTGAACCTCTCCCATGCCTCATGAAAATTTTCAGACTCAACTTGCTGAAAAGTTGAAATCTCATGCTTAAACTTGGTAATCTTGGCCGGTGGGAAGTACTTGAGTGTGAACTTCTGTACCAAATCTGTCCATGAAGTAATACTACCCGGTGGTAATGAGTCTAACCATTCTCGAGCCCTATCCTTCAAAGTGTGAGGGAAAAGACGCATCTTGAGTGCCTCTTCATTAATTCCTTGATACTTGAAATTCCCACAATACTCCAGAAACCGAGACAAGTGATAGTGTGGATTTTCCTCGCTCATTCCATAAAAAGGTATGTTGTTGGCGAAGAGATTGATCACATCTGGCCTTAACTGAAAATTCCCATGACCGTAAGGAGGATAGATTATGCTTGATCGGTACTCAATCATTGGGGGCATCATGAAGTCCCCCATTAGAATATCTCTTTCATTGACTTCAACGGGTTGCGCCATTAGAACAAGTTGATTTGCGTTGTCACCCATGTCACTTAGTTGCTTTTCCCTCCTTGCTCTTTGTTCACGACGCCTTTGATGAAACGTTCTTTCTATCTCAGGATCAAACTCACAAATATCTGAACGTTCTGAACGGCTCATGCACTATCTCAATCCCTGCACACACACAAATTGAAATAGCTTAGCCTAGAAAAATAATGAAAACAAAATTTGATAGTTAAAGCTAATGTCAATCAAAGCAATAATCAAAAGAGTTAGTCCCCGGCAACGGCGCCAAAAACTTGTCCGCATAATTCTATCCCGCAAGTGGACGGATCGTGACAAGTAATATAGTGATGAATAGAGTGTCGTACCCACAAGGACTAACTTTTGATGTTTACTCTAATTGATTTAACCTTAACCTAACACACACATTAACAAAGAATTCAATTGTAATGAAAACTAATTTATGCATAAAAGATGCAAACAAAATAATTCCTTTGATTTAAAACTCACAAGACTAAGGCACTAGGGTTTGTGAATCCACCATCGGCCTTCTATAATTCAATTATTCGTTACTCGGGTCTTGCTATTCCTTATCTTAGATTGAAAATCGATGATCCAATCACATCAAAAGCCTCTCTCGATGGTCATTCAGTTCTATGAATATATATGAGATTAACTATCTCTAGTCAACCTTCGAACATATAAACATGCATTCAATCACGGAGATCATCACAAAATGATTTCATAGGGCATAACGGTATCTCTACCTATTATAGAACCCTATGTTGTTTGCTACCATGTCTAATCCATATTGAATCTCTCGAAAGCAATACAAATCACAAATATGTTCTATTGGTGATCAAGCATCAAAACAACATTATGAACATAACAAACAATCAACCCGAATGGATAAGAAAATAGCAAACCGAATAACTTTAAATCAAACCATTAGAAGTCGAGGTTTCATCATTCACCCTAGTTATAAAAACTTAGCTATGCATGCTCTCAATCAAAAGAGAAGGAAAAGAGTTGGAATCCATAGCAAAGAATTGAAAAAGAAAAGAAAAGAAAAGAAAAATACAACCCAAGAATAGTCTTCAATCTTCCATCCGCTTCTCTTCTCTCTCCCCCAAAAGACTCCCAAATCTCTCAAGAATAAGTCTTTATATAGTCCTCTTTAGGTTATCAAAGTCCTATACCTTGAAGGAGTCTATTTCCCTTTTATTTGGATTAAAACAGGCTTAAAACGGCCTTGTCTCGAAGCTTTGAACCCTACCGCGGTCCTACTGCGGTATGCTTGTTGCTGCAGACCCGTGAGCCCCAGAAAATAATTCCTAAAGCGGTCCTACAGCGGTATGCATACCGTTGTAGGACCGTGAGCTCCAGAAACCAAACCTTATAGCGGTGCTACAGCGGTATGCATTCTGCTGTAGGACCGTGAGCTCCAGAAACCAAACCTTATAGCAGTGCTACAGCGGTATGCATTCCGCTGTAAGACCGCTAGCCTTCTTCTTTAGTTACATGTGAAGGGTTTTGTTACATGTGAATAGTTTTTAAACTATGATGGTTGTTTTCATGTGTTATTGCATGTGCATTGAATTTTATGTATTAAATTATGTATATAGAAATGTTATTTTATATGATGCATCGAATCATGACATGTGGCATTAGCATGTTTTTGGGTTGTTCATGTGGGATGTGGCACTTGAGTGATAGCACTAGGGAAGCGTGCCAAGGATTAATGCCCACTTGTGGCAGGGGCTGAGAGTGGACACCACCCTGGCAGTCGACAAGTGGCGGCGTTGAGAGTGGACACCACCCCGGATCAGTTTAAGTGGCGGGGCTGCGAGTGGACACCACCCCAGGTGCCTTTGAGCGATATCATTGTTTCCGAGGTGAACGTGGATTCTCAAGAATAGTGTTGATCATCGTGTGGCCAGGATTCGAGTTAACGCGATCCGATATGCTTTTGATTGGAAACATAATCCCTGACATGATTGAGGGGTGATTCCCTGAGTTCCTAAATTGATGTTGACCATTCCATGTCGAAAGTGGTATCAATGGTTCTCCATTGTGTCAGGGAGAGGCGTTAATGTTTCCCTCTAAAGCTAGGATTGTGTTGTGCCAAAGTGTCAGTGTGGATGTGTTGTCTTTAGAGAGATTGCATTTTTCCCGGTTAGGGTTAAGTGCTGTGTGGGATTCTCTTGGGCTGAGATATGTCAGTTTGTTTCATGTCTTGCATACATTCATGAAATTGTTTTGAACTCTCACTTAGATGATTCAGCATCTTACTTGTACTTTGTCCCTAGAATATTCAAACGTTCAAGGTAAAGGTAGCAGCACAAAAGGGAAAGGAATTGTCGATGAGTGACAATTGTTTGTAGATGGTTCGTAGCATGATTATTGGTTTATGATCTATTTTATTTTGATGATGTTATGTTAAAACGATGGTATGGCTTTCATGTTATGAATAAAGTGGTTCGATTATATTCTATTTGAGATTTCGATCTAGCTTCTGCATTTAAGATGATGTTACCTGTCTTAGCTTATTGATTCCTATTTAGGTATGTTGAGAAGGTAGAAAGAGATTGTCGAGGAATGATTTATGTGATGTGTTTATGGAAAAAAAAAATATATTCTTGAAATTCCCTAAGTTATAACACGCCGGGAAGAGTGGGGCGTTACAATTTTCGTAGAAGAATAAATGTCTACTATTAAAGCTAATTGAAGTTAAGATATTGTATCCTTTTCCTCCAAACAAGTCTACATGGGTCTATATTGTGAAGGTTCATCCAAATGGAATATTGGATGGGTTAAAAGCTCATTTTGTGGGCCAAAAGGCTTGTCATGTACAGCCTAAATAACTGATAGTAATTCAGGAAATTGGGAGGGAAAGGGGGTAACAAACACGCACATGCTTGTTGCAAGTGGCGTTGGGCAGTTAGGATGCAAGTTGTCATTAGGCAGGAGATTACCCATTTGATTATGGGGGAGATCAGTATAAATAAGACTGATCTCACCCGAGGAAAGGTATGAATGAATGAATTCAATTCCAATTTGGAATTCTTTCCCTCCAATTCTTTGCTATCTCTCCCTCTCAATTCTGTCATTCTCTTTCCCTAATTCTATCTCCCCCTCTCTGTTCTATCTCCTAGAATTCTCGAGAAACTCTTGAGAATTCCAGCATCAGATCATTAAGCTCTGACAATTTGGCATTAGAGTTGGTCCGGGCCAATTCCGATCGCGGTGAATCTAAACAGATGGCGGAGGGTACGCAGATGAAGATCATGGAGATGCAGTTACAACAATTTGGTTCCACAGTGTCGGATCTACAATCGAGAGTGGGTAAGTTAGAGCTTGGATCCAATCGCAATCATGAGGCAATCATCTCCATTGATCGCAAACTGGATGGAACAGTTAATCAAATCCGAGAGGAGGTGACTCACATACGTGAGGAAGTGGGCGTGCAAATCAGGGAGCAGTTGCAGGGGTTTATAGTGATATTTACTGGGCAACATTCGATAAGTCTATCCCTAGATTTTCCTCCTAGAGAAATGGTAGAACCGATTCTCCCCGATCAGGGGATGAGTCAGAGGAGACTAGAACCCTTTGAAATTGGGGAGAAACTGGTGGGAACGGGAGAAAATGTAATAGGAAGAAGGCAGGGGTAATTGGGGGCCAAGGCCACCCAAGAATTCTAATGCCAAAATTGGATATTCCCATGTTTGATGGTAACACCCCTAGATGGTGGATTGTGAAAGGGCCTTCAAGTGGTATGGGGTACCAGAGCAACAGAAGGTGGCTCTAGCTGTAGCTTACCTCAATGATGACAGGGACGACTGGTACCAAGGATGGGCCAAGGTGAAAGAGGAATGCCATTGGGTTGAGTTCATGGAGGAATTATGTGAGACGTTTAGAGAAAGAGGGATGACCGATGTAGTAGAGGAGTTTAATACGATCTGACAAAGGGGATCAGTGGCGGATTATCAGAGGAGATTTGAGGAGTTAAAGTCATTGATGCTCAACCACAACCCTTACCTCACGGAGGCTTATTTTGTCTCTAGCTTTATAAGTAGATTGAATGAAGAGTTAAGACATATGGCGAGGGTCTTGCAACCAAAGACCCTACCAACAACACAAGATTATATGAGCTGACAATGGAAGCGCTTATGAAAAATTGGAGGCATGATGAACAAGGGAGGAACACACAATGTGTTGACCCCCATTGGGAAGAATGAAAAGAGGGAGATTTTTAGGGGAGTATAGGGGATGAAGAGCTTACCCCTTCCGGGTCCTAAAATACAAGGGGATAAGCTAATAGAGCAAAGGAGGCAGGCTAATCTTTGCTTCAAACGTGGGGATAGGTATTTCCCCGGACACCAATGCAAGAAGCAATTGCTTCTACTGGAAGGTGAAGAGGAGAATGTGGAGGAGGAAGAAATAATTGAGACACCTGAAGAAGGAGAGGAAGACAATGGCGAGATTTCATTACATGCTTTGAGAGGGTTGGCCAATAATAAGATTATTAAGGTGGAAGAGAGAGTGGGGGAATAAAAGTTGATGATCCTCATAGACACTAGGAGTACCCACAGTTTTTTAGATGAAGGGACTGCTAAGAGGTTGAAGTGTCCCCTAATCAATACACAACCTCTTATGGTGACTGTGGCAAACAGAAGCAAAGTGGTGAGTAAATCAGCCTTTGGGCCATGCAAGGAGAAAACTTCGAGACTAACCTTAGGCTGCTCAACTTGGGGGGATGTGATGTGGTTTTGGGTGTGGATTAGATGAAGCATGTGAGTCCCATATGCTTTGATTTCAATAGAATGGAGGTGACATTTGAAAAGGAAGGGAGAAGGATGACATTAGTGGGCAACAAGGAAGTGGGAATGCGTAAGATGATTATAGGAAAAAGGTTGTAGAGGATCTTCAAGCATAAAATGAACAGGGTGGCCTAGCTCTTCTCTATCCAAGCATTGAAAGAAGAAGAGGAGGATCAAGGAGTAGGAAGTGAGCTAATGCTGGTTGTCAACAGTCCACCCCAACAGACATGGGAGGTAAACCAACTTGACTTATTCAATTTACGCTTGGTTGACTATGAGAATCTATTTAAAGAGCCTAAAACCTTACCTTCACCCCAAGCCCACGACCACCCCATTATCTTAAAGCCTCAATCTGAACCATGTAATGCCCGAGCCTATCGTTACCCCCTAGCACAAAAAAATAGAAATAGAGAGGATAGTCAAAGAAATGTTGCAACATTCTCTAATTCAGCCTAGCCACAACCCCTTTGCATCCCCTATGCTATTAGTTAAGAGGACGGTTCATGGTGCTTCTGCGTGGATTATCAACAGTTGAATGCTGTGACTGTCAAAGACAAATTTTTCATTCCCCTCATTGAAGATCTCCTAGATGAACTAAGGAATGCTACTATCTTTTCCAAACTTGATCTCAGAGCAAGCTATCACCATATTAGAATGAGCCCACAAGACATCCCTAAGATTGCATTTTGAACCCACTAGGGCCATTACGAATTCTTAGTAATGCCTTTTGGCCTTACTAACGCCCCCAACCACTTTCCAATCCCTAATGAACTAGATATTTGAACCGCACCTAAGAAGCTTTATCCTTGTGTTCTTCAATGACATACTAGTGTATAGTCACACTTTTGACCAACACCTTACACACTTAAAGCTACTTTTGAGATCCTTAGAGTCAACCAATTGTACATTAAGATGTCAAAGTGCTCATTTGCTCAAAGACAAGTCGAATACCTGGGATATGTTATCTTTGGTGCAGGGGTTAGTACTGACTCGAAAAAAGTGGCAGCCATGCAAGCGTAACCAAGACCCACCACCCTCAAAGCCTTAAGGGGATTCCTAGGCTTGACAGGGTACTACAGGAGGTTTGTGAAGGGATATGGAGTGATAAGTAGGCCACTAGCATAGTTGTTGAAGAAGGAAGGGTTTAGATGGGGATCGGAAGCTAAGGCAGCCGTTGGGCAATTAAAGCAAGCAATGAGCAAGGCCGCAATGTTGAGGCTACCAGACTTCAATAAGACTTGTGGTAGGGACTAACGCATGTGATAATGGTGTGGGGGTTGTATTGACACAAGAGGGCAGGCCCATAGCCTTCCTCATCCAAGCATTGGCTCCAAGGCATGAGGGATTGAGTATCTATGAGAAGGAGTTTGTGGCAGTCTTAATGGTGGTAGAAAAGTGGAGACTATCTAGAGGGTAGCCGATTCATGATCAAGACTAACCACCAGAGCTTGAAGTACTTGCTGCAACAGAAACTCCACACACAAATACAAAAGAAAGGTATGGCTAAGATGATTGGTCTTGATTATATTATACAATATAAGAAGGGGAAGGACAATGTGGTGGCAGATGCCCTATCTCAGTGTCAGGGAAAAGGAGAGGTAGCAGCCATTACCCCATTAATACTAGAGTGGTATCAGGAGGTGGCCAACAGCTATGACTTAGATGAGCAAATCAGAGGGATTCTGAAGCAGTTGGTGTTAGATCCTAACAACAAAAAAGGGTACACACTACAAAATGGGGTGTTACAATGGAAGGGGAGAATAGTGATTGGAAACTGCCCGCAAGTTAAGGAGAAGATCCTCCAGGCCTTACATGGGTCTACCTTGGGAAGATAATCAGGGATTTAAAATACTTACCACAAGGTAAGGCAACTATTCTTTTAGCCCAAATTGAATGAGGCAGTGATCAGATTTTTAATAACTTGTGACACTTGTAGAAAGTGTAAGTATGAAACTGTGGCCACACTGGGGTTATTACAACCCTTAGGCATTCCAGGGCAAGCTTGGGAGAGCGTGCCCATGGATTTTATTGAGGGGTTGCCCAGGTTAGAAAGTAGAGACTGCATATTAGTGGTGGTCGATAGGTTCACGAAGTTTGCTCACTTCATCGACCTATCTCATCCTTACACCACCCAAGAGGTTGCTAGGGTGTTCCTTGATCAAGTCACCAAGCTACATGGAGTTCCTTGAACTATCATCTCAGACTCAGACAAGGTATTCACCAACCTTTTTCGGCAGACACTACTGAAGTCTATGGGGACCAAGCTTAGCATGTCATTTGCCTACCACCCTCAAACGGATAGGTAAACCGAGAGGGTATAATATGCAGAGCCCATACACCACCAAAAATCCACAGCTCATAAAACGAACTCCACAAACGAGCCTCCGGTTAAGCCTCTTGCAAGATCTTGCTGATCGACTAAACAAGCTCCCAATAAAACCCCCCAATCTGCTAGACTATCAGGTCATTGGCCTAATACCTCCAGCTCGCACAAAAGATAAAGCTGTGTAGGGTTCATTTACTTTATCTACAACAGCCCATGCTCCTCGAGATGAAGAACTCACTTACGGTTTTGTACAGATGATAAGGACTGTTTGTCCCCCATTATATCATCTTTATCTTTATATTATGTCATATAAATTATAAAGGCCCCTCGTTATAAGTAGGGGTCAAAGATATCATGAAAAAGGGAGAAGGAATAATCAGACACCGCCACTCTGAAGGAATAATCAGGGTGCAAGCGTGGAGTAGGCATCGTTCTTGCCGAACCACGTGAAAATTGCTAGGTGTTCTTCACTGGTATCTGGAACATTTGTTTTTCTCCTTCTTCTTACCATTTTTCAAACTTTTTCATCGTCGGCCACCATCCATAAGGGATTCTGACGATCGAAATTGACCATCAAATTAGGTTTGGCTCAGCAACGCACATACCCAAAAATTAAAAGAATTTAACAGTTACATTTCAGTAGATCTAGATTTTAATGTAGAATACTTACCCACAAAAAGGTCACCGAAAAACTTACCGAAGGGGCTGAAGCCCATATGCCATAAATCACTGAAGAAAATAGAGGCGGTGTTTGAGGCAATGGTGGTGCCGAGGTGGTATCAATGGAAAAGCATGGTGGTGCGAATTGTGTGATGAAGCCAATGGCTTGCAATAGGAGGAAGAGTCGGAGTTGGCATGGACATCAGAGGGAGCAATGGGATCAATCAGAGATGGCAATGGGAGACAAAGGGGAAGGGTCAAGCAAAGGGGAAGGCAGAAGGACCGAAGCATCGATTCTATTATTCTAGGGTTTTGTATGTTCTTCTTCTTTTATACTAAGCCGAAAATAATTTCGTTTTATAACTTCGGTCGATTTGGTTAGATTGGTTATTTCTAACCCAAAAACAAAACAAATACAGAAAAACTAAAATTTCTAAAAAAAATTAACCAAACCAAATTTTTACAAAAATCAAATTGAATTAACAATTTCGGTTTAGTTATTTCAATTAGATTGAAATTTTGCACACCCCTACTTGCAAGGAAAACAAATACAAATATAAAATGTTTAACGAAACAAGCCTAACCACCAACAATCTAAAGCTAAAACACATATTCTATAGAGGATTGAACCACCTTCTAATCCATCATCTAAAAATGGGTAAATAGTATAATTGGTCACTGAATTTTGTACTAAAATACAAAAAAATCACTAAATTTCAATTTGTAATCAAAATGTCATTGAATTTTTATTTAGTATACAATTTCATAACTATCGTCAATTACCATTAAAAGAGGCTAACGGGATATTGTTGTGACTAATAAAGTTGACGAGTAAATAACACAAATAGTCATTGAACTTTGCACTAAAATACAAAAAGATCATTGAACTTCGAGTTAAAGTACAAAAACATCAACATTTTGTTAGTCTTTTTTAATGACAATTAATAGTAGTTATGAAATTGTATATTAAATTGAAATTTAGTGATCTTTTAACTATAAATTAAAACTCAGTGCCCTTTTTATATTTGAGTACAAATGAACATTTATATCATTTAGTCTAAAAAAATAATAAAAAAGACACATCCCTTGACATGCAGCCATGTCGTGCCTCGAGACTTGACCCAAAGCTCTGAATAAAACCACCACAACAAACCCTAATAATACCTTGGATTGTCCTCTCTTTTCTCACCACCCAAGAGATTGGATGATCCAAGCTAACATAAATTGAGAAGACATGAAAGCTTACGTAGCTACAATCGCTTGTAAATCTAACTTCTTTAGCTCTTCATGAACAGGTACAACGTTCGATATGTCCTTTGAGTATGATAAGCTCTCATTGCATCTGCTCCAACACGGTACAGTTCCTTAATTCCACATAATACCCATTGATTCATCAATTCTAACATTTTTGTAGATATAAATAATATTTTTTTTTACAAAAATATAATAACTGTACGTGTAAAGAGAGCATTTCAGTGTTATAAACCGGTGTAAATAAAATGAATTTTTAAAATATCGACAAAAATAATACCTTTCGCACATGTAAAGCTTTTTGTACAGCATTCTCGTTTGCCTAGGCATAGGCGAATATGTACTTATAGGTCTATAAAAGATTTAAAGAGCAAGTAAATTTCTAAGCACATCCATTTTATACAAGCACATTTATATGTTTAACTTAAGTATAGATTACATCAAAACCCATGCAATTGGCTATCATTGGTTGTCTTTTATTTTTATTTTTTCTAATATTAAAGGAGAGAGCAAAAGAATAAAGGATAAAGTAGTTATTTTGTTTATTTGTTTAACAGAAAACTAAGTTATTACTATTTTTGAAACGTGAAAGGTAATTCTTGCAATTACATCAAATCTCAAAGGTGATTATTACAATTTTTTTACTTGAAGTTAGGTAAGTTATACCCAGACTCCGTGTTTTTTGAGACATTTGAAATGAGATCTTTTGTAGTTTAAAAATATATTTGAAGATCTTTATAACTACCTTTTCTACTCGAACATCTCATCTTAAGACATTTTGAAATTTCTACAGTTCAAAAATATTTTTTACAAGTTTCTATGAGTCAATATTTTTGCTCGGAATCTCATCTAGAGATATTTCTAAACCATATAAAGGAGGTGTGAGAAAAAACATAACCACAAAAACATCTAGCTAGATACTTTTTTTTCTATACAAATAGTCCAAATCACAAGAGATCTTAGTATAATTTACTCATTAAAATTTACACAATAAAAAAATAAAAACGAATTAAACTATAACCACTAAGCACCTTCAAGGTAGGCCTTTATTAAAACATTTCTCTAATCCATGGGTGTATATATATATATATATATATATATTTTTATTTATCTCGCTTAAAAACAAAAATTAACTATATTAACAACATTTGAATTCATAACCATTAAACGATAACAGGCTTTTAAAATAATTCTATCACTATATCAAGACTCATGTATAGCATAGAAAATCCCTCTAATATATATATATATATATGGAGAGAGAGAGAGAGAGAGAGAGAGTAGTTACTGGACATGGGTGGTTTGAGAAGCGTGGAGGAGAGGAAAGGAAATGAGAAAGGGCATGATGATGGTGTTCTTCAAGTTGAAGTGATCTTCTTTCTGCGATTTCTCCTAATGGATCACTTTGAGTTTGAGGAGACAGTGTTTGACAGTGGGGCAGCAAAATGTTAGCAATAAACACACCTTTTGTGCACTGTCAATTCCAACATGCATCAACAATTAATTAGTGGATATATATGTATACATTATGGGTCCTAATTAAGATTGTTGATCCCATTCGCATGAAGAATCATTATCCATATATCATTTGTTGGTGAATGCATGGCATAAGTAAAATTCAAGAAGGAGAAGAAGAAGAAGAAGAGATGATGTATATATTGCAGCTATGTGATTAGTTCTAACCTTTGTTATCTCGGCCATGGCTGTCGTACAAGTTGTGTTTGTTGGGTCTGCACTTGTGTAGCTCTCATTGCAAGCCCTCTTCCCGTTCTGCAAAAAGTATTCATTAAAGGGTAAGTTATAAAATAACAAAAATGATTATCTCATTCTTTATTTTAAACCTAATTTTTAATTTTATTAATTGGGTATATATCATTTTATTTAATTTTAATTCTAGATTACCATTTATTATTGTTATATTTTATCGTTAATTGCTGGGATGACCAACTATGATTCATTCACTATAAAAAAAAAAAAATTAACTTTTAGCGACAAAAAAAATTTATCGTTGAATGTCTAAAATTCTATCGCTAAAATTTTAGAACAGATTTTTAGATCCGTCACTAATTAGAGACTGAAAAAATCTATTCTAAATTAGTCATTGAATCGGTCACATTTTTGTTTTTGATAAAAAAAAAAAAAAAAACTTAGAGATAGAAAAATTACGTCACTAATTATAATGGAAATCAATTATGTTATTATTCCGTCACTAATAATAGATGCAATAGCAGTAGCCAAAGGGTGTCTAGCATCCAATGGCCTGGGCACATGCGCCACAAGTGTGCATATCACTCGGCCATGAAGCCCACGTGTGACACGACATGAGGCTCATGCCCGCGCATATGGCTTATCCTCTTTTAAAGAAAACAGTGTTTTCTCTGTAATTCAAACCTAGAACCTAGGGTGATTGAATAGCCTAATATGGTTCGTTTAGCCATAGGATTATTAACTCAATCAGTTACTTATTTGCTTCAACTTATATTTAAACTATTCTTTCCTACTCTCTATAATAAAATTCAACTTTCCTCTATTTCTTGGTCTTAATTACAAGCGAATAATCAAATTATTATTAAATAATTATATGTGAAAAATATTAATTATTGTATTGTAAAATTGAAAAACCTTAATATAAAGTTTAGAGATGAAAATTTTTTTTTCTCTAAACTCAGATGCTTTAACATATGCTAGAATATAAATATAAATAATATTTATATTCTAAAATCATATGCTTTTACGCGTATGTTTTATATTCTAAAATATTAATTATTTTATATTTTAAAATATCAATTATTAATATTCTAAAATACCACTTATTTTATTATTGTTCACATGTTTTCACACGTAACAACAATTGGACTGCACGATCAAAATGAAGATGTAGACATTAAGAGTATGTTTTGTGAATTATTTTGATTTACTATGCAGGAATTTGACAATAGAAGAATTAACTCAAATTTCATTCTAATGATACTGGATTAATTATCGAGATCTGTCTCGAACTAAGTACCTGCAAAGGTGAGGCTTTAATCATCCAGGAGGACTCCGATGCTCAAGTCAGTAGAAGAAGATACCCGAAATGGAAAGTCACTCAGTAGTCAGATGACTATGCTTGTAGAAGTTGACATCTATTTATAGATGGCGTAAAGTTCACTCCAAAGAGATAAGATAACCTTTGAAAAAAGACGTTGGAGAGAATCTCGGTTGAGCGAGTCCCTTTAGTTCAAATCAAATTCTGGAGGACACGTGGTGCTTCCTGAGATAGACACATGGCGATACCAGGTTAGTAGTCTTCGAGGATAGTAGAGTAAATTTGTCCTTAGTAAAATATCTCCTCACCACTTGCCCCCCCCAACTCCTTGAGTTATGCGGGCAAAGAGCTTAGGCAGTTGAAGGAGTAGTCATTCAAGCTTTCCTGCTCTCCTGCAAAAAAGAGTTTTGCAAAAAATAGGGTTAACTATCTCAAATATTAGGGTCGCTTTCCAACTTAATGTCCCCTCACACTTCTCATGCCTCCCAAAAAGCTCTATAAAAAGGGATGGATATGGTCCCCTTCTTTTAAGCATTCTTGGAGTGAAAGCATTTTTGGAGTGGAGTAAGAGGTAAGAGGTAAGAGGTCTGCTCTCCCTTTTATTTTTGGCCAAGACCAATGGTCTCAGTCTTGCTGGAGGAGGCTGCGTGCCCCTTCCATGTTGGCCTAGGTCGTGCACTTCGGCCGCATTGGCCTAGCCCTCATGCCTCGACCCCACTGGCCGAGGCGAGTGCATACTTCCACTGCACTGGCCTTGACTGCACAGCTCGACGAGCGGCCATGCTGGCCTTAGTCGCTCAGGATGGGGTTGTATATCCCGGCCATGCCTGGCCAAGGCCGAGCTCGCGCGTTGGCTGAGGCTGCGGGCCTTGGCCTAGCGCCTTAGCCATTGGGGGACTTGCTGATCACCTTTTTTCTGTGGGGGGTTATCACAATGATATTCTGTAGGAGAAAATCTGCACATATAACAAAAAAGAACATAATGAGATTTTATTTGTAAAATACATAGCTCCAACATCTTTGAGGGTATCCCATTATTGATAAAACTTCCTCAAGTTCTAAATATTCCAAGTATTCTTTATAGGAGTGCCTCCATGGTCTAGAGTCGGTATGCCCTAGGGTTGAGGGTCTCAGTAACCCGATAGGGGCCTTCCGAAGTTGGTGGCAATTTGTTGGAATCTCAGGGGTTACTAATACTTGCTCATCGAAAGACTAGATCACCAGGTAGAAAACTCCGAGCTTTCACCCTCTAGTTGTAGTACCTCTCAATCCATTGATTATAAGTTACTTGGGAAACCCCTACTTCATCCCGAAGCTCCTCTACTGTATCCAAGTTGTTCCTTAAGCCTTGCTCACTAGACTTTAGGTCAAAATGCTCCACTCTCAAAGTTGGGATCCCAATTTCTACCGAAATAATGAGCAGTAACATAAGCTGAGCAGTAACATAAGCTAAATGGGGTCTCCCTGGTGGACCCCCTCCTTGTGGTTCAATAAGACCAAAGGATGCTCGGTAATTCGTCCACCCATCTTCCATTTGCCTTGTCGACCCGGGCCTTCAATCCATGGAGCATAATCCTATTGGCGAGCTCAATCTGTCTGTTAGCCTGTTGATGAGCTACAGAGGTGAAGTGTTGTTTGATCCCTAACTCCTGACACCATTCTTTGACTATCCAATCTGTGAATAGGGTCCCATTATCTGAAACAATCACTCGTGGGATCCCAAATCGACAAACCACGTTCTTCCATAAAAATTGCTTCACTTTTCGCGCAGTGATGGAGGCCAGTGGCTCGGCTTCTATCCATTTGGTAAGTAATCTATAGTAGTGATCAATTATTTAGCCTAACCCACGGCAGGTGATAAAGGACCTAGAATATTAATCCCTCATTGGTCGAAGGGGCATGGCTAAACCAGGTGGGTGAGCATGGCACTAGGAAAACATGATCAGGTTGGAGACCCATTGTCATCTTTCACATTTCTTGACAAACTATTCTGCATCAGACACCATAGTCAGCCAGTAATACCCTTGTCGAAGGGCCTTTTGTTAAAGAGTTTGGTCTCCTATGTGACTTCCACATATTCTCTCATGAATCTCTCTCAAAAAATAGTTAGCTTCACGTGGTCTCACTCCCTTCAAGAGTGGTTGAGTGAAGGATCTCTTATACAATTCTTCGTTGATTAGTATAAACTTTTGAGCCCTCATTTTCACCTCACGGTTGATTAGTATAAACTTCTGAGCCCTCCTTTTCACCTCACAGGCCTCTAAGTCATTCTCCGGTAGCTTTCTGTCTGTCAAATAATCAACAAAAGGACCCAACCAACTTGGTTTTAGGTCGAGACATAGCTGCTCCACGACCTTGTGCTCAATACCCCCTAATCCGGTAGCTTGATTGCCTTCGAGCATTGGAATCTTTCCTGAGTGCACCTCATTATCTAAGTGATCTTCCAAAAAGTCCGGGCACCATAGGGTGCACTTGGCTAGGGTCTCTTGTCCTGGTATGAGTGCTCCTTCGAGCAGGGTTAGACGGGTTTGCCAAACTGGTTGATCTCGTCCCTCTCAGCATCTTGCGTTGAGATTGGCTTTCTGTTGTATTTTCCCATAAACGACGTCAAATTGTTGTTACCAAAATACAGCAATTAAAATTTGTGATGTGGGGTCCACTCGAGCTTGGTGTCGGGTGAAATTAGGTTGCTGTAAGAGAAGCTGCCTTGAGGGAGTTCGCCGCTAGGATGCTCGCCATAAGGATTCGCCACAAGCTTTTGCCACAAGTCTTTGCCACTAGCTTCACTACTAGCCTTTGCCACGAGCTTCGCCACTAGCCTTTGCCACGAGCTTCGCCACAAGCCTTTGCCACTAGGATTCGCCACAAGCCTTTGCCATAAGCCTTTGTCACTAGCTTCGCCATTAGCCTTTGCCACTAGCTTCTGTAACTAGCTTTGCCGCAAGCCTTTGTCACTAACTTCACCACTAGGTCTGCCGCAAGGATTTGTCACTAGCTTCGCCACTAGGTCTATCGCAAGGATTTGTCACTAGCTTCGCCACTAGCCTTTGCCACTAGCTTCGCCACTAAGTCCCCGCAAGGATTTGGCCCTGTTAGCGCTAAGAAAACGGGTTAGAAGGCTCACGAGAATCTTCCCCGCGAAGACCCTTTGATGCCAAAGTCAGTCCCGAATCCCAATGACTATTCACGAAAACAGTAAATGTGCATTCAAAGTGTAAATTTTACCAAAATCAGAAGTCCTGTTCATTGTTTTCTAGCTGGGTATTTATAGGGAACGATTTTCAAGGTTACCTTGTGCTGACACGTGGACTCTACTGGATGGAGCTCTTGATTTTCTCGAAAGGCGCACACTGCCACAAGTTATTGCGAGGGATTTGGGATCTGGGCACTGTGCCATGAGCCTTAAGCTCGCAGCAAACTATATTGCCGTGAGCCATCACTGTTGGGGGCTGGCGGCAGGCCTGACATGGCTTATGGCTGTGAGCCCTGCTAATGGGGGCATGCGGCACTGTGCCACGAGGTTGCGGCGGTTCCTGTGCCACGAGCCTAAATAGATTGGGCTTGCGGCAAACTATTGCTGCAAGCCCATTGCTTGGGGCTTGCGGCACATCTATTGCTGTGAGCTATTTGCGGCTCGTGGCACAACTATTGCCGCGAGCCCCTTGGCTCTTGTGGCAGTGTACCACTAGCTTGCGGCAATGTGCTGCGAGCTTGCGGCTCACTACCGTGGGTTTATTTTGCTTAAGAAAATATCTTAATTTCTTCCCCCAATTTCTTTGACACAACACCTTGAATATGTGCAACTAGTTGTCTAATGTAGTTGGAATGGAATTTTAGCTTTGTCCTTGCAAAAATTGTGCAATACTATAAAAATATATTAAATAATATTAAATGTAATACAGTAATATTTATTATTAAATTATAAAATAAATATTAAATATTTATAGTTTTGAAAATTATTGGTAAGGTAAAAAAAATAGAATTGAAGTTTATTAATAAATAAATGAAATAGATAGTAGAATAGGGAGTGTAGTTTGAGTAATTACAGTTTTTAAAATAAAAAATAAAAAATAAATATTTATAATATAATAAAAAATAGAATAGGAAATGTGATTGGAGACAATTTACCATTGATGTCTTTCTTGCCTCTTTTGTAAACCTTTTCTTAATGGAAAATGTTACAAGAACAATTTGGGTGACAACACAAATTTATTGCGATATTTTGACACCAAAATATTGAGATATTTTAAACCCAAATTTTTGAATACCTACCCAAAATCATGCCTTCTTCCTCATACTTTCTTTCTCCTTCCCCCCTCATCTTTTCTCTCTTCTTCCCCCTTTCTCATCTCATTCTCTATCTTTACTTGTTCTTATCAACATAGTCGTTGTCTGCAGTTGCTGTCGATGCCTCCATCTCCTTCTCTTTTTCTCTGTTCTCATTCTCACCTACCACCTACACAATCGCCTCTGCCACCGTTGAAGCCACCGCCATCAACGCTTCTAGTTGTCATTTGCCTCTATTGCAGCCTCTATCTTTTTGTATCTCTCTCTCTGGGTCTTTTGTTTTCGATCGTCGTTTCTCTCCTACCATCGTTCGCTATCCGTCTATGCCAACACCACCATCTCATTCTCTCACTCTGGGTTTTCTATTCTTGCCCATTGCTTCTCTCCTATCACCGTCTGTTGTTTGTCTCCACCGTTTCAGTCGTCGCCGACATGCCATCTCATTATTTCTCTCTCTCTATTTTCTTGTTCTCGCTCACGGCTTCTCCTCTCCATTCAACATTGTTCCCGACCATTCTCTTATCAAAAAGATTTATATTTATTTTTCAGTATATTTCACTTAATATTTTTTAATGTTTTGACGAAAAAATATGCATTTTTTGCCTATCATAAATGATAAAAATCATATTGTCAACTATGGATTGACTATTTTGTTTCTAAGTTTTAAAAAATTAAACTAACACATATATAAATAGATAATATATTTACTGAAAATGTATTTATATACACTTTAGGTTAAATATACATATTTTCTAAACAAAAGTATTGACTAAACAACAATACAAATAAATAATATACTTCGGGTTAAAGTATGTTATTATTTATTTTCTTATTTATTTGTATTGCTTGCATAAAAAGGAAATAAAATATTGTGGTTTTGTTTAACTTTACATTCAATCTTTGACCTTCAATTCAAGCAATACAAATAAATAATAACATAAAAATATATATAATTATTTATACATAAGATAATTAAAAAATACATAAAATTTATGTTTTGTATCAATGATAAAGAGAAGAAATATAATTGTATTATGATGGATATATGAATGTATCTTTCTATTAAAAATAAATATTATAATATTAGGTTTATAGTTTGATTTTCATTTTATAACTTAAAAAATGAAACAAAACTATAAAATATTTTTTTAAAAATAGCAACCCAAACTATACTCTTAAAAGTTTCAACATGTTACAAGTCAAAAATTTTAAAAGTAACAAAATAAGTTTAATTTGGTCTAGATAATTTTGTATAATATGTTTTTAGTTTATAATTGTATTTAAAAAACATATTTGTATATATTTATATTTAGATAGAATATATATTGTTAGTAAACGACAGGGAACTGCGACGAATGACGAATAGAAAAGAGAAGCAGCGGGCGAGAATAGAAAACCCAGAAAAAGAGAAGGAGATGGAGGCGTTGGCAAAGCCAAACGACAAACGGCCACAAAAAAGAAGTGGCGGGCGAGAACAGAAGATCTACAAAGAGAGAGAGAGAGAATGAGATGGAGGCGTTGGAAGAGGCAGACAATGAATGACGATAGGAGAGAAACGGTATAAGGCTCCCACCTAGGTTCCCAAAGAACCAGAGTGGGTGCCCTACTAATATAGAGGCAACCTGATCTAAAAAGACCTGTCATGCATGCCACTGATGAATATCAAGACAAAACTGATAAGGGAAACTTGCCATCACGGCATGAATATCAAAACCTCAACCTGCTATACAACAACTAATCTCTAGGCTTATATAGCCAGGCACACATAACATACAACACTGGCACACTGGCCACAAAATAAACACAATCCATATAGACCCAAATAGACCAAAGAAAAATACAGTCGGGAAGCGGTAAAATGAACAAAAAGAAACCCCTAGGTTGACATATGTTAGGTCTGCATGGCCCTATACATCGTCTAACCCTGAAGTCAGGACCCACTAGACTTGCCTACAATTGGATCCTTGTCTTTACCTAGAATGAAGAGAAAACAAAGTGAGTCCAAATGACTCAGCAAGCTCATAAAGAAATGAAGGGTGGATAGAGTAGGTGCTAAGAGTAACCCTACATCTCAAACTCATAACAAATTGAAACTCATGCATAACATGCCATGCAATATCATAAACTGTCACATGTACAAACTTCAGAAGTAACAATGCACATATATAGGATCTTAGGGCCCAAATAAAGAATGCACTAGCACCCAAGTCCTTATCACAAACCTACTACTGCCCTGAAGGCAGACTATACCTGTACTACTAGCTGAAGCTTGCCTAGGTAGGAGCGACCACACCCTCTGGCCTGCATAAGCGACCAAAATAAAAATTGGGCACGCTGAGGCGTCCCTAATAACTCGGTTCGAAAAACCCAACACCGTACAACTGTATCTCAAAACTGGAACCAAGACTCATACAGATGCAACAAATAAGGGGTGACATAGTAGACCGAATAGGATACAAAGCCCCCATAAGCCAAGCATCCCGTCAAGCCTCGCCCAACTAGTAAAACACACGCCAAATGTAAATGCTCGTGTCTACCAACTACAGATAAATATAACATGATCATGTAACAAGCACTCAAGTGTAAATGAACCACACAAAATGCATAAACCCGACTTGAGTGTACATTTAGCACTTGAACATGTCGTATGAGTTTAACTGGTTGGAATAGGGAAAGTAGTGCGACAAGACATACGGTCACTCCCTAAGGATACTAGCTAGCATCTAACCCGAATATGCCTATTTTCATTCCATTTAAGAGGTGGTGTAACGACCCGTTATTCGGTCGGATTATATTAATTTGGGGAAATGAATATTTAATTGATCGATTAATGACATTGGGGCATTGTATGTGTTATTTTTAGGTAATGTGACCAAAGTAGAGAGAATGTGAAAAACAATTAAATGGTTGGTTCTAATGGAAGTGGGATCCATGACTTTGTAAGGTATGTAAATAAACATTTTATGGAATTTGAGGTATTAGAAATATTATAATGTGAATTATGGAATTTTGCTTGAATATTGGTCAAAGTTTAATAAAGGAAAATGGTTTATAAAGGGCTAATAATAGTGTGTGTGTGTGTGTGTGTGTGTGTATAAGAGGAAAGAGGGGAAAAATAGGGAAGAAAAGGAAATTGGAGGAGGGGGTGCCCGTGAGAGGAAGAAAATGGGGGAGTAACTAGGGTTTCTTCTTCTTCTTCTTCTTCCCTTGGTGATCAAGCTTTAAGAGGGTTTTGAGTTGGGTGAGTGTTAGATTTCCTCCATCTTCATCTTCTCTTGCTTATGGTTTCTCTAATTTGGGTTGAGGAAGAGTGTGGTGCCTTTGGTGGAACTTCTTCAAGTGGTGTCCCTAAAAGTGGTGATTAAGGCAAGTTTAACTTCTCTCTTCTCTTCTATACCTTTGTGCTTGTTGGATTGATGCTAGAGTTTGAGAACCTCCATGATTTTTGGAGAAAATACATGTTGTTGGTTAAGTATGTAAATCTTTCCCCAATTTCATTTCTTCTTGTTCATTTCAATTGGCCATTGACATAGGGTCTTCTTCACCCTATATTTAGTTGAGAATGATGTATTTTTGTGGTTGGGATTGATAGTTGGAAGCTTTGGGTGACTTTGGGGTGTTCCTGGATGGTTCTATGCGTTTCTGGGTTCATTAGTTGACTATTGGGGGTCAATAGTCGACTATTGAGTGAGTTCGGAAGACTAGTTCTCGGCCCAGTCAACAAATGGGCCCTCATTAGTCCACTGTCCATAAGTCAACTCTATACTGCGCACTTTCTACTATTTTGGTCATAACTTTTTGTATAGATATTCGATTGACGAACCGTTTGAAGCGTTGTAAACTAGACTCGATAGGATTCAATTTGATATATTATGGGTATTATTTGGACAATATTTTAAGATTGGGGTCTCATGAATGAATATTATGAGAGATGGTTGAGATGCATATTTGGGGGTGTGTTCCGCACATTATCATGTTATGGTATATATAAATGTGTGGGTTATCCTAGGTAATGGGTGGAGCTGATTGGCCTCAAGGGCTGTGTGTGGTCGCGAGCACCGCCCTTGGAGTGGAGCTATTCGGACCCAATGACCTTCTGGCATTTGAAGTGGTTGTGACTTTGGGTGGGAGCTGACTGTCCTCGAGGGTTAATTGTGCTCACGAGCACTGCCCTGGGAGTTGAGTTGTCTGTCCGCAAGCATCAATTACTAATTGTACATGCTAATGGGAGTTATATGTGTGCATATATTTTCTTTGGTTTGTGGGGCCAGTGTGCGTGACTTATTGGGCTTTATTCCTTTTCTTATGGCGAGTTACTTATGTTGTAATCTAATTTTCATTATCATTCATTGTTATGCTTTCTGGGCCTTGTGGCTCATTCTCTTGCTTCTTACATCATTCCAGGAAAAGGCAAAGGTAAGGCTGAAGGCGAGTCTAGCAAAGGTGGATCTCCGGAGACTTAGCTATGTACAGAGATTACTTAAAGACAAGGTCATTAGCAGTCTTTTGTTGTATTACTGAAAGCTTGTCAGTCTCCTATATTTTCAAAGTTATGTGTGTATTGTTGTGATCATGGATTGGGGGTTTTATGTCTAATGGAAGCTTAGACCTTGTATACTTATGTCATGAATGGATGTACCTATATGATGAATCAAGAAGTGTTTATAAATGTTCTTATTTGAGATGTTTCTGTGTCAATCTACTGATGACCTCCTCACGGATCCTCTATGCTAGCCGAGGCTTCGAGTGGTAGGCCATCATAGGTGGAGAGTGAACAAACTCTCCAGAAGCACTGTCAAATTACGCTGGATACCCTTACAGTCTCTAAAATCTTATTAAATTATGTCTTTATATTGAGTTAACTCAATGAATTATTACCTATAATACATACCTATTAAAAGCATATTATAATATATATGTTCTAATAAATTATGACAAATAATACATATTATTAAATAATATTCTTACTAAGGAAAGAGAGATAAAAATAATAATCATACATGTATACTTATATTTTTTAATAACATACATATATATATATGTCGAACAGTTACATGGACACACGGATGGTCCCCAACCTTCATTTATTATTTAATAATATAACTTCTTATTATATCTAATCTTATACATGTATATTTATATATTCATCTTCCAGCTTTGACATCACCCAAAAGAGGACAAAACAGAGGATATACACTTGTGGATATATAAGCAACTGTGAGGAAGAAAAGTCCGACACAAAGCAAAACTACTAAAGATACAATAGGTCACTCCTCAGCTGTACACGAGGATTCACAGGACATTGTCACTTCACCATAATTATTTAGTTGCATGAATAGTATTATTCACAAGTGATTATATACATATAATTATATAAGAATATCTTAACCACTTCTTCCAGATTTACAGACAAATCCAAACTAACTAAGGTTTCCACCAACAGCAACCTAATCCCCTTAATTGAATCTAAAAAGAACAAAGCTTTATAATCTTGGCAACAACTACTACTCGCAGAGGGATTAAACACAAGCAAATCAAAGATTTAAGCTTGAAAGACCTCGTCCAAAAGCTGAACTTACGCTTGCATACATATATATATGCGCTAATATAATCCATTAATTTTACAGCTCATAACCACAGCAATTGGAAATGATCCAACCACATTTCATGCCTAATCTTGATGGAAAATCAAGGAAGAGCGAAGATGAGAGGAGAGATTGCCTGAAGATTACTCCTCCTTCTTCCTCTTCCCTGTTTCTTCTTCTTCCTCACTGTTCTTCTTCCTCTTCGTCTCTCGGCCGAACACACTGCTCTCTCTCTTCCCACTCAAATCTCCAATTCAATACTTCACCACATTTCCTTATGAACCTCCACTAACCACCGCTTCAGTTGGCTTTACGTAGTGGCTTAGGAATTGAGGCTAATGAAAGCATTATGATGGTACTCAGGCAGCAGTGGCAGTGTATGGCTTAACATATAAATAATAACAAAAACAATAGTAATAATAATAATATCAATGGTAATAAACATAACAGTGAGAATAGTAGTAATAATAATGCTAACTATAATAACAATATTAATATTAACATTATTAATAAAATTAATGATCACCCTAAAATATATCACAATTGTACGGGTCGAACAAGTAATATAATAGTAAGTAAGAATATCGTTCCTACGAGGAAAGATTTCAAATACCAAATTTATAAACTTTCTTTATTATTTAGATAATAAAAATTTTAGATTTAATAAATAATAGAAAAATAAATAAATTAATTAGATTAATAAAATAAAATTGATTTAGAAGGAAACTTGAATCAAGAAATTAATGGATTTTAATAACTAAGGCACATGTATGAACCTAACTATGCAATGCAAATCATATATTTTTATGTAAATGAATTGGTCAATTGAGTATGTGACGGCAAAATCTCCTAATGCATTTGTTACCTTATTTATAGGTTATAACGAGTCTATTCTCATTTAATAACTTCCTATATTTCTATAAAAGTTTAACCAAATGAAAACGCATTACAATTTGTGAAATTCCTAGCGTATAGCTAAAAGCCGCACAAAGAAATCGAATTCTATTTCTAGTCAGTTTTACTTTATGGTATATGGTACCTACGATGCAATTTTCAAACTATTTCCTTTCGGTCTCAAGATTAGGCATCAAATCATATAAATAGTGGTCAATTATTCACACGCATTAAATCCCATACCACACAACTCAACATAACACAATTTATCCAATCACCTGAAAAATACATCATCATAGTTTCGGCCAAAACATGACCTTAGTTTAATAAATTAGTTCATGGCAGATTTAATTAAAATTCAAAGCAGCAGTGAAAGTATTAAGAGAATAAATTAAATTAAGAAAGAAGAAGAAAGATGCTCAATTGGCGGATTTGCATTGCCCGCGTCCTCGCTGCGTCCGCCTGCTCCTGCTGAGTCCGCCACTGCCTCAATCTCCAATATTCCTTAAGTCCTTGCGCTTCAATTTCTGCCTTCCAATTTCGCCCGAAAGTCTTTCCGTGACCTGCTGCCTTCAATTTCCTTAAACTTTCTACTTCAAGTCCACTGCCTTGTGCCGCCCAAGTCCTCTGCCAAATCCATTCATTCCCCTCCTTATTTATGTTATTATTATATATATGTATGTAGGGCATGGAGTTCCAATTGCATTGCAATTGGACTCCATTTATTATATTAATAAATTATTATATGCACACACTCAACTCACGCACGCCACTTCACACACATATATATATAATATAATATTTAATATACTTTTAATTATATTAATTTTAATTATTTATAATATTTATTTTTTATTTATATTATAATATTAATTTATAGTATTAACTTTATAATATCTTTTTATTTTTTTATTTTTATTTTATTTTTTTTTCAACTGAAACACAAAGTAACATTTATGTAAAATAACACAAAATATTAAAAATTAAATATATATAAAAGAAACTTAAAATATTAGATAATTATAGATAAAACACATATAAAATACTTAAAATACTACTCAATTATAACCAATAAATATGTAAATAAATTCCCACATCAATTAACAACAATAACAATAAATAAATTTGGGTCATTACAAACAGCGAGCAAGAATAGAAGACCTAGAGAGAGAAAAACAACGAGATGGAGGCATCGGTGGCTGCTGAAACGGCTGAGGCAGAAGGCGATAGAGGCTGCAACAGAGATGAACGACAACCAAAAGTGTTGATGGTCGTGGCTTCAACAACGGGGGAGATGGCTCACTACAAGAAAAATTCGTCACTAAAAACAGAAAATCCCTCACTAAATTTTTAGTAACTGGTTTTTTGACGGGGTAAAAATCCTTCACAAAAAATAGCATCACTGAATTTTAATGACGGGGTTGGATAATCCCGTCGTATATCAGTGATGGGGCAATCTGTGACGGGTCACCCGTTGCAAATCTGAGATCGAAAAAATTGCTCGTTATAAATCTGCGATGAGTAATGTATCCGTCACAAATCTACGACGGGCAAGATGTCCCATTGCAGATTTGTGATGGGGTAAACTACCCATCACAGATTTTTTTAAATAATAAAAAAATATAAAAAATATTAAAATTAATGTTAATATTTTAAATAAATAATATTATTTATTAAAATATTTTTTGAAATTAAAATATGTTTTTAATTTTAAAATTTATAAAATTAAAATTTAAAATTTAAAATATTTGTTAAATTTATAAAATTAAAATTAAATTTTTTTAAAATAATAAAAATATTATAAATAGAATATTAAAATTAAAAAATAAAATATAAAAAAATTAAAATAACAAGAAATTTTTTAAAAAAAATAAATAAAATATTAAAAAGTAACATTGGAAAGAAAATATTAATATTATCAATGTTTACATTAAAAATAACACAAAATTAACATTAAAAATAAAATTAATATTAATAAGTAATAAAAATTTCATTTGAAGAATTTCAAATGAAAATTTAATATTGTCAATGTTTATAACATTTAATTATAATCAATCGTCATTATTATTCTCATTTACATTTTCCTCATCGTCACCCTCGTTTTGATCTGCTACCGAGTCAGATCCATCCGAAACAATCAACGATCCAATATCTGCAGTAGATTGTTTTGTCAATCGTTGTACTATTGTATTCATTTCTGACTGCTACGCTGTCATTTGTTCTTATCATTGTCATAGTTGCTGATTCTAAACCCAGGTTGAAGCATCTATTCGTTTAATTGGGTTACTTTGAGTCTCATTTATTCAAACTCTTGTGACATATTTGAACATGATTTGTTGGAACGGTTGACAAATGTAGTTGGATAAAGCAGATTAGCTTGGGAGCCCAGGCCATATATTCGACCCTTTTTATTTCGACCACTGACAACTTGATAGAAGACTTTGTGTTCTTAACTGTAGGCGACGAGGAATTTCCAGTACTTACAGATGATGAAGATGCCTTCACACTCAATCTGTCATATTTTTCCTATAAAATTAAAACATTTGTGTAAATTAAGTAAATATTTTAAAATAAAAATTTTAATTTAATATATAAATACACTTACAACCACGCCCATAGATCTGTCATTGACTCACACTTCTTGTCCTTGAGCATATTTCCTCGGGTGGGTTCTCTTGAAAATTTCAAACTCATTAGGCTCACGATTCAATTCAATGGCCTACATAAGAAATTAATACATAATATAGTAAAATTGATGAAATTAAACTTATTATATAATTTAAACTAATAAGAAAAATACAACTTAACATAAATAATTATCAGTCTTCTTCAAGTTGACAAGAATGGAATGGACTTGCCAGTGTGGAGTGACCCACCAGTCTCGGAGGCACAATTTTTTTTTTTAAAAATTTTGTGTGACAATTTTTTTATTGCTTTCATTTGCCCATTTTGCATCAAGTGCCTTACACACGTTGGGGTCCATCTACATTGCTGAGTCTTCCCCGCTTTTAATTCGATACATATGGCTCCTAAAACTTCGTTTACCCAACTTATTCCATTTGAGCCATATGCGATCATTATTCTCTGGTTGTCAGAAATACGTCTTCTACATTAAGTTAAAAAACATATATATTTAAGCATTTAAATACAAACTTGTACTAATAAAAAACTATAATTTGACTTACGCTAAATTCTTTAAGCCACATCTTCTGTATTATTTCTGGCACCTCATCCTAATGAATCCACGATTTAGTGTATCATGCCCTCCAAATCTTTGTTAGTTTGTCTGGTAGGCCACTCTCAGGGATAAAGCTGTCCAACACAAAAGATATATATATATATATATTAATTTGAATGTATAATAATTATAAGTAATAAATTCAAAAGAATAAATATGATACTCACTAATTACATTATTTATTGCAAGATAAACGTTTTCAACCATCTCCTCGGCTAGTGCTAATCAGTTCAGTTGGACTAGGCTCAGAGTGTTGTGTAGAAACAAACGATGATTTGGGTCTCTACGGTGTTGGCGTGAATGTGTATAGGGAAGGCTTGTCTGGCATATGAAAAGTTTCCTTAAAATATTGGCCAGTCTGTGGTACAACATCTGGTGTGTAGGAAGCGAATGGAACACTGTAATAATCCTATGGTATCGTGTTTCCAGGATATGGAAACTAAGCCGTGGGAGCAAAAGGTTGTGGGAGTGGTAATTAGAGATTGAATTGTGTGGAAGGGACAATAGGCGTGGAGTTGGAGGAAGAATATTACGAACCAGAGTTGACATTTGGTGAAGATGTGGTCTTATAAAATGTTCTACTTTTACCCCTTCCTCTACCTGGAGATGTTAAATGTTTCAACATCTATTTTGACAATTATATATATATAAAAAACAAAAATATATAAACATCAAGGCCATCACATTAAAAATACATGTACACAAGTTATTAATATCATATTTTAAAAATACAAAGGTTATTAATTAACATGCACACAAAAAAAAAAAACTATCAGTCATCTTCTTCTATATATTTATCAATATCTTCCTGTCCACTATCTCTCTTATTAGACAATATATCTTCCTCGTCTTCTTCTTCTATATATTGCATCGATGGCAATGGCGGCGAGAACGAGAAAAGAAAGAGAGAGATGAAGGAAAAAGAAAGAGAAAGAGAAAGAGAAAGAAAGAGAGAGAAAGAGATAAAGACGTTGGTAGCGACTGGGATGACGACTACAAGCGTTGATGACAAGGGCTTCAAAGGCGGCAGATTGCTACAAACGGTGGCTGCATCGACAAGAACAAACAAAGAGAGAAGCGAGAGAGGAGGAATGAGAGAGATAGTATGAAAAAGAAGCATAAAGAAATAGATAACAAATTGGGGGTATTTAATTTGAGGATAGATTTGTAATTGAAGTAAAGGATAAATTTATAAATGGAACATAATTGTCACCCGAAGTTATCACCCAAATTATTCATTTAGCATTTTTCTTTCTTAATTCACATGTATTTTCAATAAAAGTAGTCTTTAGTCCAAGTCAACCATCTCTTCAATAAGTGACGTGGCTACTACTTTTTTAACTATAAGAGAAATACTACTTTCCCGATGGGCTTACCAAATGGGGTTAAAAAGACCAAAATACCCTCATCCAAAATACTAATTTGCAAGGGATGTCATTTCCTTCGCCTATTTCCTTTCTTATTTCCCATGGCCGACTGCCGAGCGCCGTTGCCTTCGCCTCGCCGATCATCGAAGAATGTAACGACGGTTGGCGAGGCAGCAAGGCAACGACAGTGAGGCGGCGAGGTGAAGACAGTTGCGCTCAGTGGTCGGTGATCACATCGCGGCCATGAGAAGGGAGAAGAGAGAGCAGGATAATGGTCCACTTTGCAAATTTACAAAGTGGGTGAGGGCATTTTAATTTTTTTACCCCTATTCAATTACCTTTTCTGTCAGTCAGTCTAGTCTTGTAGAAGAACTTTAACTATAAAGACATAACTGTTGTTGTTTGTGATCCTAGTTGGCACCTACTTCGTTAGCCATTAATATCAACAAAAATTCTTGTTTATGTAAATGTCTAATTTTGGAACGAAGATAAATACATATATAATGTTGGTTTGAAGATATTTATCTAATTTCGTTTCTTTAAGATATTTTAAAAATAATTAGATATTATCTTGGAATTAAATTTTGATATTTGAATAAAAATTATTATTATATAGAATTGTTATATTATTATAAAATCATATTTTTAATTTTTTTGAAAAACTCTTATAAAATCATTAAAAATATTATTTAGTATATACATTACATAAGTAATATATACATATATATATTAAATACTATGCATATGATAAATGATATATTATGATGTATATTACACTGCATATGTTTTATTTATATGTGAAATATTTTATATGCTCTAATAAAATATACTATATTATGTTATATATTTTTTATTATTATTATGGATATACTATTTTTTAAAATTTTTAACTAAATATATACAAATAGTATTTGACAAAATACATTTAAAAGATTTAAGAATACATTACAATAACCATCATTTTTCCTTTTTTTTGACCTATTTTTACTTTTTCTCATCTTTTTTTTTTTTCTTTTTCCCCAGTGCCGTACACTTTCTCAAATGACATCTGTCACCCCACCACTACTCATCATACATACTTTAGCTCTTATGACCATCATTTATTTTTTTAGATTCTTTAATCTTTATCTCTATCTCTATTTATCTCGATCTCTTTACCAAAATCATAGCTAAAGTCACACTCACCGCTATCATTTTTGTTATGATTTCAAACTTCAACCACTATTTTTACTTTCAGATTTGAATGGTGGACAATTTCGATCTTAAGTAGTGAGTTTTAACCTTTTATCTCTTTATCTTTTCAATTTTGATTTTCCTCTTCATCTAATACTTTAGTTATTGTTTCTAGATTTTCCATTACCTTTTTAATCGTTGTTAAACCATGAAAAGAGGATAAAGAAAGAAATAAGAAAACGAAAATAAGCAAGATACATAATTTAACCTTCTTTATTTATATATTTTTTCGTTTAAATACTCGAACATTTTGTTATTTTAAAGATACTCCTAAATTTGTAATTTTGAGTCAATTATATTGCTAAACTTTTTGTTATTTTAATTACAGAAATTTGTCGAGATCTGTAATTGAGTCAAAATTGCATAGTTTAAGTGTGTAATTAAAATAATAAAAAAATTTAAAGATGTAACTGATTCAAAATTGTATAGTCTAAGAGTGTTTTGAAATAATAACAAATTTGAATGTGTAAATAAAAAAACGTGTTAAGTATATAGGTTAAGGTGAGAATGGCTTTTGAATAATTCAATTGAGACCCCGCAAAAGTTGAGAAATTTCATAGTAGGCTTGGTTATGAAACCGGAAGGAGCGAGTAATCTTTACCAACGATCCAACGGCTGAGAATAAAAATGGTTGTACCAATGGCCCAGATTTTTGCTGTACCGGGACCGTGTTGGTATTAGGAATTGGGACAAATTCATAATTAACATAAATGAATATAACAGATTTGTTTTTAGTCACTTCACAGAAAAAAAACGTTTCTGGATTCTTAAACAAACTAATTGCACTATCTAGCCACTTTTATGTACAATACCTAAAATACCCTTAATGAGATTTTAAAATGGAAAGACCACATTACCCTTAGCCTCATTTGCCAAAATACCCTTGTCTCTTTCACTGACCTTTCTCCTCTCTTCAATATTCACACTCCTACATTCTTCTTTTCATTTTGTCGACTTTCTTCTCCATTGCCGAAACCATGAAACTTAACCATTCTTCCTACATTCAATCTTTTGCTTGTTGGGTCATTTAACTTCTTCATCAATCATCGCAGAGACCTCATTGAAGCCACATTGACAAGAAGTTTTCCTCTCCAAGAAGCATTCAAGGTATTGATTTTGATTTATATTTGTTTGTTTGAAAAAGTACTTTTTGTTTTGATATTGCTTATTTAAGTTGTGTAGAATAGTTGTGGTTGTGAATAAAATATTTTTGGTAGATATTCATTCCAGATCTATGTGAAAAAAAAAAGAATTTCAGAAAAAGCACACAGCCATCGAAATTTTCAGAAATGAGACACAGTCATTGGGCTTAGTTAGGGGCATAAAGCCTGATGAAATCTCCATCGGGCTTTGACCCAAAGCCCGATTACCATCGGGCTTCATTGCCCTATGAAGCCCGATGGATCCATCGGGCTTCATCGGGGGGACCGATCGGGCTTCATCTCCGACGAAGCCCGATGGGACTTTCCCCGACGAAGCCCGATGGGAATTGTCCTATCGGGCTTCGTCGGAGATGAAGCCCGATGGGACTTGTCTCGACGAAGCCCGATGGGAATTGTCCCATCGGGCTTCGTCGGAGATGAAGCCCGATAATCCTTATATTCCATCGGGCTTCATAGCATACGAAGCCTGATGGGACAAGTCCGATGGGACTATGAGATGAAGCCCGATAGGCTCCCCCGATGAAGCCCAATAGGCTCACCGAGGCCCGATAGGCTTTCCATTGGCCTCTGCCCCACGAGACTTGATGGGTTGGCAATAAAGCCCGATAGGACTTTTTATCAGGCTTGATTGGCCAATGAAACCCGATAAGAAGCCCTCAGACAGTGATAAAATAATTTTTTAAAAATTATGTTAAAATCCTCCAATATTTTTATAATTTTTTTTAAAAATTTTCATAAACTAAATATTTTAGTTATAATTAGAGAAGATTATAGTAATAAAATTGTTATCTTGTAAGTATAAAAAATCATGTATTTATGTTGTATAAATTCTCTTTAGAATTAGGGAATTTGACATCTCTGGATTAAGTAGTCTAACTTTTTACTTTGAATCTTGCAGCAATGGATAAAGTGTCGTTGGTAATTATGTGGAACGGGGAATGGAACGATGATAAGTACACTGGGGGTAATAAAACGTGTATGATGGCCAATAAGAATGCGACTTTTACTCAATTAACTGATATTGTTCACACAGTAACGGGAATTGATAAAACAAGGTACGACATCAACATTCATTTTTTCATGGAACCATCATGCAGTCTTCCAGCCACTAAGCTCCCTATTAAGGACGGCTATGGTGTTGAGTTTGTTATGTACAAAGGAAGTAAATATAAGGTGATCTATGTTGATATAATTCGTAGAGATGCTGGAGTTTGTAACATACATAGTGAGCCGCAATACCAATTTCCTTCAAATAGTGGTGGTAATCAGAATTTAGGTGTTGACGTTCCACTTACATCAGCACGTAGTCCATTGTGGAACGATGATTTTGGTACATATGGTACGACTGGTTTGTCAGATGATGCTTCACACACAGATGATGATAGTGATAATGAAACAGATGATAATGGTGATGATAACAGTGGTGATGACAGTGGTGGTGGTGGTGAAGGAAGAGCCAGTCCAGATTATCCAGAAGTAAGATTTTCAGGTTCTCAATTTGAGGACAGCCCTTTACATGGAAATTGGGTTGTTCCTGGTGTAGAAAATTATGCAATTGAGGCAACGCGACCCGAAGTGTTGATTCCTTACCAGGGTGATATTTTTTACCAAGACGCATTATTTAAAAGTAAACAAGAATTGATTTTGGCATTTGAAAAATATTGTGTTTATGTGAAAATAGACTATCGAATCAGACGTTCATGCACGGTTCGATTTGAGGCTGGTTGCAAAGATGTGAATTGCAAGTTTTTGCTTCGCGCAAGATGCAGACCTGGTTGTACGTTTTGGCATGTGGTGAAGTTTATGCCGGGTCACACATGTAGTACGGACATCTACGATTCACATTTTCGGAGTGTGAAGGCTATTGTCATCGGGAGTTTGTTCTCACAACGAGTGGTAATTAGTGAATATACACCAGGAATGCTAATGGGAGAGCTGCTTGAGCAGCATGGTGTACAGATCATGTACACTAAAGCTTGGAGGTCTTTACAACATGCAAAGAGACTTGCTTATGGCAATGTAGATGAGTCATTTCAGCAACTACCCTTATATTTTCACATGTTGAAAGAAACAAATCCCGGCACTATCACGGCAATAGAGACAGATGAAAATAATCGTTTCTTGTATTCATTTTTTGCTCTTGAAGCTTCACTTCAGGGTTTTTGATCTTACATAAGACCGGTTGTTGCTGTTGATGCCACCCATTTGAAAGGTAAATATAAAGGCGTGATTTTTGTTGCCACTTGCAAAGATGGAGAGGAGATGATTTATCCCATCGCTTTTGGATTTGGGGATGGTGAGTCTGACAGATCATGGATTTGGTTTTTAAGAAAATTGAGAGAAGCTATTAGCGTGCTGGAGGATTTGGTAATTGTATCTGATCGACACCAAAGCATTGCGAACGCGATGAGCCTTGTTTTCCCTCATGTCCCACATGTATTTTGTTTTTTCCACCTTAAGCAAAACCTAAAGAAACGATGTAGACAACGAAAGGATGTGATGGAGACATTCTATCGTGCAACATACAGCTACACCCAAGTAGAGTATGATACACACTTGGCAGAAATTCAATTGATGCATTCTCAAGCGCATCTAACATTGGTGGAAGCAGGAATGGAAAGGTGGTCGCGTGCATATTGTCCGAAAAGAAGATATTCCATGATGACCACCAATATTGCCGAGTCTCTCAATAAATGCATGATGAAAGCACGTCGGTTGCCTATAACGAGTGCACATGAATTTTTGAGACATATGCTTCAAAAATGGTTTAGCGACAGACGTGCTACTGCTGACATGATTGTAACTGAGATTACCTCCGCTGCATTGGCACATGTCAACTTTGCCCATAGCAAAACATTAGATCGAGGATGTAGTGTAGTTCCTATAATACACGGGAACAAGTTCCTCGTGAAACATGCAAAGGAAGGCGATGGGATCGTTAACATTGATGCAAAAACATGCAGTTGTCGTAAATGGGATCTTGATCAATTACCTTGTCTTCATGCAATTGCTGTTGGCAGGTATCATGGTTTTACTTTATTGTTCTTATTACATTCATTGTTTAATGTGATATATTAACACTCTATCTTGCTTTGTTTATCGTACGTGATAGTTTCATGCGGGTGCACTATAATTCGTTTTGTCATCCATATTACACTACAAGTTGGGTCAAAAAAGCATATGAACTTCCCATCAATCTGGTCCCTAACAAGTCCGCTTGGGTTATTGTTGCACATGTTAGAAGGGTGGTTGTACACCCACCCGTACAAAGAAGACAACCGGGTAGACCAAGAGAGGGTCGGATTCCTTCTAGTGGGGAAGCTCGTCGAAGGAAAAAATGTGAAAAATGCGGTGCACAAGGGTATAACCGTCTATCTTGCCCTAGTGAATGGTCTTCTTCCATTGGAGAGTCGAGCACAGCCGCTACTACTATAGAATCAAGAGATGTTGCCGTGGCCACTGCAAGAGGAAGTCGAAAATGCAGCATTTGCAAAGAGACTGGACACACTCGTCGTCGGTGCCCTATACAATTGAGCAATCAATGTGATGATAATTTTGGCAATGATCTAAACAATTAATAGAGATGAACTCATTCAGGAATGATAATGTCATCACTTATGTTAATTGTTAGATTGTTTGAAGAATAATGTGATTCCTTACTTGCATTTACAGTGTGAATGGATTTATTACTAACCATATCTTTCATGTATCAGTAATGCTCAAAAATCACTTCCACAAGAGAAAAATGATCACCAAAAGGCTTCTTCTAAGATATCATCAATCAAAACTAGTTTTTGTCATTCTCCACCAGAAATGAATGTTGTGTTTTACATTATTATTTGAATTCAAAATATTTTAGCAATTGTAATATTTCGGTTTCCTTAATTTAAACTTGTAATTGATGATTGAAATGTGGTTGTTTGTTGATGGAGAGAGAGACTGAGTCTCTAATGTAGGTTGAATGGCCTGAAAACAAAGGAGATTCTGCCAAAATTTTCTAAAATTCAGTGATTTACTTGTTTTCAAACTATTGGGAAACTAGGATATCAAGTGTTGTTTAAAATTCAGTGATTTACTTGAGTCTCTAATGAGTAAGTGATTTACTTGTTTTCAAACTATTATAGAAAAAACACACCACTACAAAAAAAAAAAAAAACCTATCGGGCTTCGTTCCCCTACAAAGCCCGATAGGGCATCTTCAAAGCCCGATAGGCTATTTCTTCCCACTTTTTTTTTTAATTTTTCAATTATATTTAATTTTCAATTATCACTAAAATGAGCACTTCTAAGGTTTTTCGTGTTAATTAAATACAAAATGCACATCAAACAGTTGGAACTAGGTGGAATGGATGGATGATCAAGTGTTCTTCCTTCTATCTATCAAGTGTTGTTTAAATTGGACCAAAAAGATCTTAGCATATTTTATAAAATAAAATTTGGATTAATGAGTAAGTGATTTACTTGTTTTCAAACTATTATAGAAAAAACACACCATTACCAAAAAAAAAAAAAACCTATCGAGCTTCGTGCCCCTACAAAGCCCGATAGGGCATCTTCAAAGCCCGATAGGGTATTTTTTCCCACTTTTTTTTTTAATTTTTCAATTATATTTAATTTTCAATTACCACTAAAATGAGCACTTCTAAGGTTTTTCGTGTTAATTAAACACAAAATGCACATCAAACAACTCTATACATCACATTGGAACTAGGTGGAATGGATGGATGATCAAGTGTTCTTCCTTCTATCTATCAAGTGTTGTTTAAATTGGACCAAAGAGATCTTAGCATATTCTATAAAATAAAATTTGGATTAATGAGTAAGTGATTTACTTGTTTTCAAACTATTATAGAAAAAACACACTATTACCAAAAAAAAAAAACCTATCGGGCTTCGTGCCCCTACAAAGCCCAATAGGGCATCTTCAAAGTCCGATAGGGTATTTCTTCCCACATTTTTTTTTAATTTTTCAATTATATTTAATTTTCAATTACCACTAAAATGAGCACTTCTAAGGTTTTTCGTGTTAATTAAACACAAAATGCACATCAAACAACTCTATACATCACATTGGAACTAGGTGGAATGGATGGATGATCAAGTGTTCTTCCTTCTATCTATCAAGTGTTGTTTAAATTGGACCAAAGAGATCTTAGCATATTCTATAAAATAAAATTTGGATTAATGAGTAAGTGATTTACTTGTTTTCAAACTATTATAGAAAAAACACACTATTACCAAAAAAAAAAAAAAAAAACTTATCGGGCTTCGTGCCCCTACAATGCCCGATAGGTCATTGTCAAAGCCCGATAGGGCATCTTCAAAGCCCGATAGGCTATTTCTTCCCACTTTTTTTTTTAATTTTTCAATTATATTTAATTTTCAATTACCACTAAAATGAGCACTTCTAAGGTTTTTCGTGTTAATTAAACACAAAATGCACATCAAACAACTCTATACATCACATTGGAACTAGGTGGAATGGATGGATGATCAAGTGTTCTTCCTTCTATCTATCAAGTGTTGTTTAAATTGGACCAAAGAGATCTTAGCATATTCTATAAAATAAAATTTGGATTAATGAGTAAGTGATTTACTTATTTTCAAACTATTATAGAAAAAACACACCATTACAAAAAAAAAAAAAACCTATCGGGCTTCGTGCCCCTACAAAGCCCGATAAGGCATTGTCAAAGCCCGATAGGGCATTGTCAAAGCCCGATAGGGCATCTTCAAAGTCCGATAGGGTATTTCTTCCCACTTTTTTTTTAATTTTTCAATTATATTTAATTTTCAATTACCACTAAAATGAGCACTTCTAAGGTTTTTCGTATTAATTAAACACAAAATGCACATCAAACAACTCTATACATCACATTGGAACTAGGTGGAATGGATGGATGATCAAGTGTTCTTCCTTCTATCTATCAAGTGTTGTTTAAATTGGACCAAAGAGATCTTAGCATATTCTATAAAATAAAATTTGAATTAATGAGTAAGTAATTTACTTGTTTTCAAACTATTCTAGAAAAAACACACCATTACCCAATAAAAAAAAAAAAAAACCTATCGGGCTTCGTGCCCCTACAAAGCCCGATAGGGCATTTTCAAAGCCCGATAGGGCATCTTCAAAGCCCGATAGGCTGTTTCTTCCCACTTTACATTTTATTGTTCTTTACATTTAATTAATCAAATTTTTTAAAAATTTCGACAGAATCTCCCTTGTTTTTGGACAATAAACCTGCATTAGAGAAGTCTCCTTGTCCAACAACAAACTACCTCCACAACCACTTATCTCACCAACAACACAAAAACACATATCATCAAGAAAAATAGCCACATCCTAAGTATACACTCACTACTTCTATCTAGTTCAAATCACACCACTTTACAAAATAATACATTGATATATCTATACAACAGTGCTATGTCTATACAAAAAAATTCCTATCTGCCTATGAAGGGTACGAATATCCGGAGTTGGTTGCATCTGCCACTGATCCTCATTATGCGTCAAGATGTCATGGGCGTATTTTAAAATAAGGCACCCACAACTATCCCTGTATTAGACATAATAACCAATATTGAAAAATAATCATATTGAATAATTCAATTGACTCTATAATAAGATTTTAATTAATTAATTTACCCGTCCTGTTGCTGAGGCACCTTCTGAGGATCAATACTCTCCACCTCCCATTCACTATCTGAAGTGGCAGTTTCGATTGCTTGGGAGTAATATGCACTGCTCTTCAGCATAATAGGTAGGAGGCTTGCCAATGGTTGTACAGACTCTACTCGGAGCCTCCGGCTGTCTTTGTTAGTGGCATTGGAGTCATATACCACAACTTTTCTATCCTTCAAACAAATCTTGACCAGAAACCAATGATAATTCATGTAATTACACGGGACCAAAACCTGCATTTTTAAATATATGTGTTAGTCATACAGAAATAAATACATTAATGATAACATTATTATTAACACTTACGTAGTCGACCGTCCACCAAGGAAGATTTCCGTCAATGCTCCCATCAACGAAACGTCCCCACTCTTTCGGGATAGTCCCCGTAGAAGGCACGAAAACTGTCCTAGTGTCCCCGTATGTTTTTTTCCAAAAATCTGCTATAGACACCTGCAACAAAACAAAAAGAAAACAGAACAATAACCCGGTCGACACACTAAATTGAAATGCAACAAAACAAAAAATACAAGAGTAATTTAATATGCTTGAAGAGCTCACAAATAGCCCGATCGACATGATAGCATAATTCCTATCGTATCGGGGATGAGATTGTGCACGTCTTAAACAACACATGTAACTATCAATGTATTCCTCCCCTAACCATTCGGTTTCCTTCTCTATGCGCTGGAAGTCGACCGGGGATAGATTGAGTGCGTAACCAGTGTCATGACTACAATAACCAAGAATTATAATTTCTAAAGTTAATAACGTATTGTTGTTGTAAATAGAAAAATAATACAAGTTACTTACTAAATATCTTCTTTAGAGGTTATGAACTCAATGTAGCCTGCAGGGGGGTTAAGACCATCATCCCCAACTTCATCCCCCACTTGGTCAAAAACTGATGACACTGCCTCCAGGTCTGCCTCATTCGCTAGGACATCTTTCTTTCTCTTCTTCGGTCGGATCGGATCAGTGTAAGGAGATTTTAAAAACTGCGATGGTTGTTTCTCTCGCATAGTACGTTTGCTGACTCGAACCGCTTCATCTTTTAACTGTACGATATGTAAAACATATAAATAACTAGTTATTACATCATGCATTTTTAAAACGATATTTAAAACGTATAAATAAAAGTGAATTAAGAACTTACCACATATGTAGATGTCTGGCCCTGAAAATCGTGATGATCATGATCTATCTGATCAGCACCCAAGTGCTACTCATCACCATCGTCGTTGTGAGATGGGGAATCCTCAATAGACGGGACGCGTAAATGAGTGGATAGTGTTGTAATCTGTTCTCTCATTTGACCCATTTCCTTATCAAATTGTGTCCTCATCTGACTGATTTCTTGTTGCATCCATGTCCTCAAGTGACAGATTTCCTGTTGCATCCATGGCCTCAATTGACAGATTTCCCCATCTATCTTCCGCAGCGTTTCCAACGTTAGATCAAGCCTCTCGGTTAACTACAAACGACAAAAAAAAAAAAAATTAAAAAACTTACTACAAACAATTACAAAAAAATAAAAATAAAAAACATTATTATAATAAACATACCCCATCATCATCATACTGTGCGTGATGCGGTCTGTGCGGCCCAAATCTTGGCCTCCTCTCTTCATGTACAACTTCTTTCTCTCTCTCCTCATCTCTATGTATCCTACCCCCCTCCTCCTCATGCACGCCCTCCCTACCTCTACCCTCCTCCTCCTCATGCACGCCTTCCCTACCTCTACCCTCCTCTTCCTCATCCCTGCCCTGCCTACTTCCACCCTCCTCCTCCTCATCCTCGCCTTCCCTATCTCCACCTTCCCTACCTCTACCCTCCTCCTCATCCCCGTCCTGCCTACTTTCACCCTCCTCCCCCTCCTCCTCCTCCTCCCCACTCCCTATTTTTATAGACGTCGACTCCAACCGAGTATCGAGGGTTGTATGACCTCCAAAAATCAGTCTCTCGCTCAGCATCGGTGGGATCTAGTGTCGTAAACGATCCTCGTGCCTACAAAATTGTATTTTTTAGATAGATATTACATAAATAAAAAGAAATGACACATTTTAGGTCACATTTACACTTACATTCATCAAACATTCCTCGTAATTTTTTATTTTTGGCCTTTTATTGCACAACCATTTCCTGCACCTAGGAATGGTGACTGATTCAGGTAATCTGACGGCCCATTTATTTTCAATATATGGGAATGTTTCGATCAACCACCACTGTAAAAAGAGCAAAAAAAATTATAATAAAAAAATATAAAATAAAATAAATTAAACAAACGTTAGTAAATTCAAATTATATACAATGTATAATGTAATGTAATACAATACAAAGAGACCTATTAGTGATTGTACCTGAAATGCCCACACAAAACCATAAAGGTTGATTTTCTTCCCAACCTCACTAGTCAGCTTCTCCTTCTTTGTGGCCAAACGAATGTAATGTAGACTCTGACTATAGATGTACGTCCCCCAAGGGAACGCCTCAAATGCATATAAATCCTCGACCAGAGTCCACATGAAATCCTCAACATATGCGCGCTCATCATGGCCCAACAATAGTATATTGATCATAACGATGTAAATTAGTTTCAGGACATCCTCTGGTTCCAAGTCATTTCTCGTAAGTTGTAGTTTTATGTCGTACCCAGACACAAATCGCCCTCGGGGAAATAGGCATGCCCGTAAACTATTTGCCTCACATGGTCGTGCTTTAATGCTTTCTTTATCAATGCGGCCAAACCGAAGTCCACTAATAAGGATAAACTCTTGTCTCTCATACCTGTATGGTGCGCCGCCAATCTCAAACCACATTTCATCGTGGCGGGCACCAAGAAGTGTTACCTCCCTAACCAGAACGTGAAGTAGCAGTTGTGGTGCAGTCATCATTTGTGATAAAGGCATTTGCAAGAAGTGACCTAATGGGCCCTGCACGAATCTATCCAACAATGCATACTGGTTGAGAGCCTCACGAACTGCCACAAGATGCTTGATCCCACAATGAGTAGTGAGTCGCATTCCCTGCGGTATTACTCTGTGAGTATGAATATAAGTAAATTCTCTAGTCTGTTGATAAGCCATCTGCAGGAAAAAGAAAAAAAAACATAAAAATTAAAATAAATTAACAAAGAATCAAATAAAGAATTTGAAAAAGCTAAAACTAATATAAGAAAAAAAATAATAAACTAAAACATATGTAAACCAATCATTGATGCCGTTAGTTTTATTAATTATTTGTGGAGATCCTTTTTCATAATTAGCAAAATAAATTCAAATATTTGTATGACAAGACAAAGAAATTAAAACTTGGAATTAGATTTTTTTCCCGTTATTTTCCTATATTTGTATGACACTTTTTCTTTTGTATTCAAACTTGTATTTGTATTTATTTATTTTTGTATTTTAACATGTATTTTAAATTATTATTTTTTTTCCTATTTTTCTTCTGTATTTGTATAATTCTTACAAGTTATTTGTAAATGTATGAATATAATATACAAGTTATCTATATTTTATCCTATTAATAATTTTTTTTTTAATTTTCTTCTGAATATTAAATTTTTGAAATGCCCTATCGAGCCTAATTGAATGGCCCTATTGGGCTTAATTTAAATGCCCCTATCGGGCCTTAATTAAAATGGCCCTATCGGGCTTAATTTAAGCCCTATCGAGCTTAATTTAAGCCCTATCGGGCCATTCAATTTGGCCCGATAGGGCATTTTAGGCCTATCGGGCCAAATTTAAGCGCCCGATAGGGCTCGAAAGCAAGCCCTATCGGGCCTAATTTAATGACCCGATAGGGCTTAATTTAAATGCCCTATCGGGCCATTAAATATGGCCCTATCCGGCCAAATTGAATGGCCCGATAGGGCTTGCTTATCGGGCCTAATTTAATGGCCCGATAGGGCTTAATTTAAATGCCCTATCGGGCCATTAAATATGGCCCTATCGAGCCAAATTGAATGGCCCGATAGGGTTTAATTTAAATGCCCTATCGGGCCATTAAATATGGCCATATCGGGCCAAATTGAATGGCCTGATATGGCTCGAAAGCAAGCCCTATCGGGCCTAATTTTATGGCCCGATAGGGCTTAATTTAAATGCCCTATCGGGCTCAAAGCGAAAGGGGGCCCGATAGGGCTCGTAGGCGAGCCTTATCGGGCTCGAAGCCAAGCCCTATCGGGCCTTGTCCAGCGACTTGGCCCGATAGGGTTTGGGGCGGAAGCGCCACCGTCTTCCTTGTAGAAGACGGTGGCGGCGGTGGCGGGGGCTCGAAGGTGAGCCCTATCGGGCCTTGTCCAACGACTTGGCCCGATAGGGTTTGGGGCGGAAGCGCCACCGTCTTCCTCGTAGAAGACGGTGGCGGCGGTGGCGTGGCATTGTCGGCCGTGTTCCGTAGGGAGTGACGCCCCGATAGTGGGCTCGCCAGAGGTGAGATGCCCCAACGAAGCCCGACAGTCGGGCTTCGTTGCGAACGAAGACCACCGTCGGGCTTCGTCGCGAACGAAGCCCATCGTCGGGCTTTGTTCGCGACGAAGCCCGATGACCAGTCTTCGTTGCAGGCACACATGCGACCGACAACCATCTCCACCAGCACTGGCGTCAACAAATCTTCACCAAAATCACACAAAAAAGCATACCTTGTTCAGCGATGATGAGGTCGATGTCGTTGGTAACGATGGCGGTCGGTCACGGCGGCGGTAACGACAGCTGTCAAGGCGGCGGTCAGGTGGCGGTCAGGCGGCTGTAGTGAGAGAGAGGTGATCTGGTTGAGTTGTGAGGGTTGGGTACAGTAAGGGTATTTTAGTATTTGCCAAATTTTGTGGGTTTAAAATTGTGAGGATATTTTGATATTTAACTTTTTCTATTTTTTTTATTTTTTAAAGAGAATTATGGTCAAATCTGGTCAAGTGGCTATATGATGCTATTAGTTTGTTTAAAATGTTAAAAAGGTTTTTTTGTAGAAATGTGGATAAAAAGGAACTCGTTATTTGACGGGTTGTTATATTTTGCAATTTCCACTTAGGAATTTCCAAAAACTGTAATTGGTGATCGTAACTGGATGCCGTCTGACTTTGAGCAAGCACCAGTAGCAAACATTCTTCTCCTGCTCGCGGGCTTTATACGCACTGTTACTGCACTTTCTGGGTGATTTTAAAGGTTCTCATCTGTATCCGTTTATAATTTCCTTAGCTTACTCGCTGCGTTGATGGCAGTTTAGATCCTTCTTCTGTCCCTTCGCTCTATGCCATGTTTGATTTGATGACCAAGTGAGTGAAAAAGAACCAATTTTCGAACTTGATTCGGTTGGTGAAAATTAATGATTTACATGTGTTTTTCTCTTTTTCAATTTTTCTTTTATTATTTTCAAGTCTCAGTTCAAGTTTCCTCAGGTCAATCTCTGTGTTGATTGATTGATTGCAGTTAGGATTTTCTTTCTTTTGCCCCCTTGTATTATGCTATGTTTGGTTGCCCAGAAAATTGAGCAGAAACAAATCAATTCTTGAAATTGGGTGATTACACACATTTTGACTTGCAGCTCAGTCGGTGTGATTCTTTTCAATTTTACTGTAATTTTCTCAGTAACCAAATGGAGGGTTATCGGTTGCGGCTGAAAAAGAATTTGTTAAGATTAATTAAATTGCCTTGCTGGATTTAAGACGAGTGGTTGCTCTCTCCTCCGTCCGCACCCACCCAAAGAATTTGGTTAGGTTTTTTTATGACTATCCTAATTATTTAGAAAGATTATCTTCATTCAGGCGCTTGCTTTATCATATTTGTCGCAGCGATGAACCAGAGTGCTGTAAGTTCTTCAGGGACAGAAAACCCAGCTGGCAGTAATAAGCAAAGTGACGGGCCTGGTGTTGATCGCGGACCTGAGGCCAATGGTGGTGCTAGAATCCCGGAAAGGTCAGCATATGTGATACTGGCCTTGTTTGTTCTGGTTATGCATGGCTGCTCGGTGGTTTATCGTTTTCAGTTTGAGAGACTGCCTGTGCCTCTTACTGCTGAACAGGCAGGCAAGAGGGGTTTCTCTGAGGAAGAAGCCATGAAGCATGTTAGGGCCTTGACTAAATTGGGCCCACATTCTGTGGGTTCTGATGCTCTTGATCTTGCTCTCCAGGTTAGTCTGTGGAATGGCTCCCCCCCCCCCCCCCCAAACACGCACACGGACACACACGACACACAGCGCACACGCACGCAATTTAAACACATTTATATTCACTTGCCAACTGTTTCTGAAAGTCATTCTTCTTCAAGAAAGGGAGAGTTGGCGATCCCTTTCTTGAGATGTCATCTTACAGAAAACTTCTCCCTATCTGCTTTTCTTTGCAGTATGTACTGGTGGCATCTGAAAACATCAAGAAGTCAGCTCATTGGGAGGTTGATGTTCAAGTGGAATTTTTTCGTGCACATTCTGGTGCCAATCGTATGGTTGGTGGTCTTTTTAAGGGAAAAACACTTGTTTATTCAGATCTAAGTCACATTTTGTTGAGAATATTGCCAAAGTATGCTTCTGAAGCAGAAGAAAATGCTATCCTCGTCTCCTCCCACATTGATACTGTTTTTTCAGCGTATGTTTTCTTTTCCTTGTAGTAATACTGTTTTTCCTTTTCATAGAAAAAATTATTTAGCATGAAGAAGGGATTTTATTGTTGCAACAAAACCCTAAATCCAATGCATGATTAGGAACTTTCATGTATACGATAGAGAATGGTGATCGTCTTGTTGAGCTATGCACGACGTTGTTGTAGGCAAATTCCGCTTGAGCTATGACTAGGTCCCATTGTCTTGGCTTGTCTTTGCAAACACTGCGAATCAGATTTCCTAAGGTACGATTCACCACCTTTGTCTGTCCATCAGTCTGGGGATGTGCTGTGTTGCTAAAATTCAAAGATGAATCGAACATTCTCCACAAGGTAATCCAGAAGTGACTCAAAAATCTTGTATCACGATCCGAAGTAATAGTTTTAGGGACTCCATGTAGTCTAACAATCTCCTTGAAAAACAGTTTGGCTGTAGCTACTGCATTTGTCGTCTTCTTGCATGGGAGAATGTGTGCCATCTTGGAAAACCTGTCAACTACTACAAAAATAGAATCGATACCTCGTTGGGTTCGCGGTAGACCCAACACGAAGTCCATAGACAAATCTTCTCAAATAGCATTGGGAACAAGCAATGACATGTAGAGACCGGCGTTAGAAGAGTACTCCTTAGCTGTTTGACTTATATAACACTTCGCCACAATAATAGAAACATATCTCCTTGCTCTTGGCCAATAATACGTTCCCATAACAGCTTCAATAGTCTTGTCTCTGCCAAGATGCCCTGCTAAGCCACCACCATGCAAATCTTGAATAATTTTCTCACGAAGGGATGTGCAAGGGATGCACAACTGATTTCCCTTCATGAGAAACCCATCATGCACATAGAAATCTCCTGACGGTTGTCGAGACATGCATTGTTCCCACGCATGTTTGAAATCATCGTTTGTTGCATATAATTCTTTCAAGCACTCAAACCCAACAATTTCAACACTAAGGGTCTTGATCAAATCCACACGCCTACTCAAAGCGTCCGGCACTCGATTATGTAGTTCTGATTTATGCACAATTTTATATGAAAATTTATCAATAAAAGCAGACCATCTAGCATGCATATCACTCCTCAATTACCTTTGGCTACTCAAGTACTTAAGAGCTTGGTGATCCGTGTAAAGAACAAATTTTTTGGCAATCAAGTAATGTTCCCATGTCTTAAGAGCTCTCACCACTGCATAAAACTCCTTATCATAAGTAGACCACTTTCTTCTGGCTTCACACAACTTCTCACTGAAAATTGCAATTGGTTTCTTCTCTTGGGGCAACATAGCACCTATGCCCACTCCACTCGCATCACACTCAACCTCAAACAATTTGTCAAAGCTTGGCAAAGCTAAGACAGAAGCGGTACATAATTTCTATTTTATCAAGGCGAAATTTTGCTCTTGTTTTTCACCCCAATGGAACTTTCATTTCTTTAAACACTCAGTAATTGGAGCCTCAATACTACTAAAATGTTTGATAAACCGCCTATAGAAAGTTGCTAACCCATGGAAACTTCGCACATCACTAACATTTTTAGGGGTTGGCCACTCTCTAATAGCTCGCACTTTTTCCTCATCTACCTTTATGTCTTCTTTGCTTATAACAAAGCCCAAGAACAACAAGCTCTCACTCATAAAAGTACACTTCTTCAAATTAGCATAAAGTTTGTTTTCCCTCAACACACTCAACACATCCCGAATATGCCCCTCATGCTCATTAATAGATTTACTATATATCAAAATATCATCAAAATACACCACAATGAATTTACCAATGAAAGGGCGTAATACTTGATTCATTAGTCTCATGAAAGTGCTTGGTGCATTGGTTAGTCCAAAGGGCATGACTAACCACTCAAACAACCCATCTCTCGTCTTGAAAGCTGTTTTCCACTCATCTCTAGGTCGAATTTTGATTTGATGATAACCACTTCTAAGATCAATTTTGGTAAAAATCACAGCCCCATCAAGTTGATCAAGCATGTTGTCGAGCCTAGGAATTGGAAATTTGTACCCAATAGTAATTTTGTTGATGGCTCTACTGTCAACACACATCCTCCAACTCCCATATTTCTTTGGTGTCAATAATGCTAGCACTGCACATGGACTCATGTTAGTTTGAATGTGCCATTTTCTCAACAATTCCTTTACCTGCTCACACAAGATCTCATTCTCCCTAGGACTCATCCTGTAGAGTGGTTGGTTAGGCAAGGTAGCACTAGGAACTAAGTCAATGTGGTGTTGAATATCCCTCATAGGAGGTAGATCATTAGGCAACTCCTCAGGAACCACATCATGAAATTCCTCCAACAATCCTTGCACCTCCACTGGAATTTGATTCACCTTCAGTGACTCACTCACACTCTCTCCCTTGATAACTAATAAGTAAACCTCTCGAGTATCCTTACACTCCCTCACAAACTCAGTGTGCTTATGTGTAATGATAAGAAAATTTCTCCCCTCCACTTTAGAAGCTTTGGTTTAGTTCTTTTCCACTATGGGTAACAAAGTATAATGCACACCTTCTTTCTCAAGCTGATATGTGTTCTTCCTACCCGAGTGCTTAGCATCCACATCAAATTGCCAAGGCCTCCCAAATATAATATGGCAAGCATCCATATCAACAATATCACAATAGATTTTGTCGAAGTACTTACCAATAGAGAAAGGCACCCTGCAGCGTTCATCCACATGTATGCCACTAACTTTTTTGATCCATCCAATCATGTAAGGGTTTGGATGTTTTTCAAGAGTTAATTGCATCTTTGCCACCACGTCTCTTCCTATGATGTTCTCCTGACTTCCACTATCAATAATCAACTCAAAGATTTTTCCTTTCACCGTACACCTTGTGCGAAAAAGCTTATGCCGTCGAGTAGTATCTTCATTCTTTTGAGATAACATTAACTTCCTCACTACACAGGTATATTCCCCATGTCCATAATCTTCTTCATCATCCTCCCTATTAGGCCCGCAATATACTTCCTTTTTAGCAACATCTTCCTCTTCCCTTTCTACAATGTTAACTATTTTCCTCATTGGGCAATTACTAGATCGATACCCAACCTCATTGCACTTGAAACATTTTAAAAGAATAAGCTTTGCATAAGATTAGTGGATTTTGGAAGATTAGAAGTAGTACCTCGAATGTTTACCCCCATTGTAGCCTTATTGGGGTTGATTGTATGGGGTGGATTGGAGGGTTGCGCTCCTTGAACCGACTTGCCTTTATCAAAAGCTACTTGTTTATTTTCATTCCCATTATATCGACGATAGTTGTTATTACGAGCTCTCTCACTCAACATTAACTCAGCCTTTAAAGCTAAGTTCCTTGCTTCTTGCACATTCAGAACCATCTGAACCCCAATTTTATCACGAATAGTAGGCTTCAATCCATTCAAGTAACGAGTTGCTTGTTGATTGTCACTTTCTGATAATTGGTTTTTCTCCGCCAATCGCAGAAACTCAGAGGTATATTCATTCACACTCTTCATTCCCTGTGCACATCTTTGATAAGCTTCAAACATGTATTGTTCATAGTCAGGGGGTAAAAACCTACCTCTTAATAGCTGCTTCATTTGTCTCCATGTCTGAACTGGCTGTCGGCCTTCTCTCCATCTCGTCTCTCTTAATCGCTCCCACCAAACAGATGCACTGCCCTTCAATTTGTAAGCCACTAACTTTACTTGTCGTTCATTTGGGATCTACATGTATTCGAAAAAACGGTCAACCTCAGTGATCCAATCCAGGAACCTCTCAATATCAAGATCTCCACTAAAGGTAGGAATATCAACTTTTAGTTTATACTCGTCGTTGCCCCAGTGGTTGTGTTGATGCGCATTCCTCCTAACCCCTCTACCACCAGGGTTAGCTATTGCTCGACCAAAATCATCCTCTTCATCGCTATCTTCAATCACTGGTCTTTTAGGATTAACAAGGACATGATTAATGGGTGGTCTTCCCGCTCTAGCTTGATTCACCCCATTATTCAGGTTCCTGTCATTATCAACTCGTAGTAAAGTGCCCAATTGGTTGCTAATTTGCTCCAATCGCTGCTGGATAGTACGAGTTACTTCCCGCTATTCTTCGATTGCTCTCCAAACTGCGGACAACCCTTGATCACTGTCACGAGGCTGGTTGCTACCGTTACCTTCAAGATTGGCCATCTAATTGGTTGATTAACCGCTCTGATACCACCTGACGCAACGTGTAGCGCATGTGTGAAAAAAAAACACACCAAAATAAACCCTTGAAAGAACAAAGTTCAATGGATGAAGTTTGGCTTTCAAGAAGACGCAAAAACAAAACTATTTTGTTAAGAAAACCCAAATAGGTTGCTGAAATTTGATTGAGAAAAAGTTGATTACAAACTCTAGATTCTAGGCATATTTATAGTATTTGGCTAATCCAAATCCATCTAATATTTGTAAACAAAATCCGACTAAGATCCTAATAAAAATAAAATCCTAATCTAACATGAAGTAGAATCCTAAATCAAGTAGAAATATGAAGTTGAATTCTAAATCAAGTAGAATTCTAAAACTTAAGAAGTATTAAAATATTGTTCCGGCGTGGTCGGGTCGACTTTGGGCTGGGTCTTGATTGGTGATCACATCAGTTTGCATCCATATAGACAACTAGGGACATATCATCATGTGAGGGAGAGAACCACAAACCCAAGCTGATTGTCCCTTTAATGTACCTAAGGAGTCTTTTGCAGTTTGACCAATGTTGTACCTTGGGTTTAGATAAAAATTGGCTTAATTTGTTAACCATAAAAGCAACTATTTACTGGAGTGAAATTTTATGCTCAAAATTTTACTGGAGTGAAAGCTTTCCTGTTTAATCAAGCAACTATTTAGCTATTTTTTACTCTAAATCAAATCCATGTTGATGTTATCTTCCTCTTTTACTAGGGCCCTCAACATGCAAAGCTTTCTTAATGGAGTTTGGTCCCATCTTTGTAGTGTATCATCATCCTATTAGCTTCTTCTTGCTCAGGGAAGTATTCTTTGTTGGTAATGCCATAGTACTCGAGGTTTCCCTCTCCCTCATGTGCAGACCTGACAAAAAAAGCAAACAGTAGCAATGGGGAACCATTGCAGGAGACACTTGAATTAAAGACATCTCATAACCTAAGCTCCGTTCTGTGTATCAAATCCTAAAAGCTTTAGTCTTTATAAACGCGGACATACATATCAAGTTCTCACACAGAGGGAACTCAGCTGGGGGTCAGGAAGTCTGTTTCTCTGTTTTCAGGTATCTGGAGGGGTCCCATCCCAACAAGACTGTAGACATGGTCATCCACTTCATTTTATGTGTTGTCATTGCTGCTTGAGTTGTTGAATTGCAAGAGTTGCCAAAATCTGGTTCCTAAATTTCAGAGGGAGTGTACTTTTTGGTTTTAAAACCCAGCCTTTTCCCATTTGGTTCAAGTTGCCCCAATTTGAATTTAACATGCTCCAAACTGGTGTCATGTACCTAACTGTTTGTACTTAAACAGCATTAATAGTAGCAGTTGTACCTAGAGCTAGCTGCTTATAGTTGTACTTTGAGTTTGTAATTGGCAGCCTTGTTGGCGCCAACTTAACTGCTGCTTGGATTGGTATATAAAACTAATCCAGCCTAATGCAAATCTATTGAAGCGTTATTCCAGAATTCTCTGTTTTCTCTCTCAATTACTTTCTCTCCATCATTCTCTCTCTCTTTTGCCTCTTTCTGTTCTTCTCTCTCTCTGAATCTTTCCTCTCAATTCTCCCTACTTTCTGCCCTAGTTCTCGTCAAATTGGCTGATAATTCTCATTGTCAGTCTAAGGACCCGACAGCTGGATAAGAATATTTCTAAATTCTGCTTAAAACAAAGTTCATGATCAAACTGATGCATGCCCATGATTCCAGGAGTGCATATTTTTGAGCTTATTTGTTTTATTTATTTAATGAAGTTGCTGCCTCAGCCTTCCAATGCCTAATTACAGGGGAACGGATTTTCTTGAAAAGATTCATTGTGTTTCTCCACCCCTATGATCCATCGCACAACCTTCTGACTTTTCACACTCATATATGGCAGGGCCAATATGACATTCATCACTATATTTATTAATATGACATTCATCACTATATTTATTTTCTTTTATTTCTTCATTGATACACTTGTAAGCATAGTTTCTCTCAACTTGTCATCTTATCCTAGTACAGAATATTTCCTTTCTGTCCTTGTCAACACTCAACAAATAATAGGGCGACTTTGCTATGCATCTTCAGGGAAGGAGCTGGAGATTGTAGTTCATGTGTAGCTGTTATGCTGGAGCTTGCTCGAGGAATTTCTCACTGGGCTCATGGATTAAAGCACTCTATCATATTTTTATTCAATACTGGGGAGGAAGAGGGCCTAAATGGTGCTCATAGCTTTGTAACACAGGTTAGACACTTATTGCTTATCCACCTTATATTTTTAGTTTGATTGATTTTTAATTTCTTCACCTTTTTCATTCTCTATCTTTTCAATCAAGCTAGCTTGAGTAGTTGAAGGGCTTTTGCAATGTGTAAATACTGCATAAGCTGATAGGTTAAATTTACAAACTCTCCTGCTTTAGTCATGTCTGTGTTTACATGTGCTCGCTAAAGGGGGCAGGTGATGAAGGATGAATACAGGGTATGCAATTCTGTGTGATGAGGCTGCAACTAATATAGATGGCAGTGGAGAGCTATAGAGTGAGGTCTGAAAGTATATGTATGCTTAAGTGCATCATACACTACGAAACCTATGTGGTTCTCATGTTGGATTAACTTAATACCTGTTCCTTAAATACATAAGACATTGGATCTCCACATAGGACATGTAATTTACATGTTGGGTTAAACAAACTAGATGTCCTTTCATATGCTAGCCGATAGAAGTCCACATGTCAGCTTGCTTAATTGGCGCATGTGAGACTGCTTTTACAGCCTGTTCTAGGTTATCACGTGAAACAGTATGCCTCACTGAAGCAAACGTCTACTCTGTGGATGGTTCATTGCCTTTTTAACGGACACCTTTGTTAATAGTTGAGGAGGTTGTCACATACAGCTTATCATGCACATGTTTTGGTATGAAAGCAACCATACATTCACCTAGATCCTAGATACACGTTGGGCAATGAGGTTTTGGTACAAGATTGATTGCATCATTCACCTTGGCCTTAGGGGCACGTACTGGATTGTCAAGCCTTGCAGTCGAGACTTGAATTTCCAGAACAATTAAGAGAATAGAAGAGAGGGGGAGAGAGAATTTGGAGGGAGAGTTTGAAAGAAGAAGTAGAAAGAATTGAGAGAGAATTTTGGGAGGGAAAGAATTCAGTAATGTTTTCATACATGAATCCCCATCCTCACATATCTCATCCTTATATTGGCTCTTCCTTGCGGTTACAACCATATTGAGGGGTAGAATGGTAAAGCTAACGAATTCAGTTGGCTCTTGCCATTATAGTTTTAAATTTTCGAAGAGGTTACAATTAGAGCCTTTGCATAGATGTTAAAGGCGCTCTTAGGTGCAAGGCGCCTCGACTGGGCTGACGCAAGGCGTTTTTTGGGAGGCGCCCACCTTGCACAGTGAGGTGCCGGGGTGTGAGGCGCACCTCTTGAAACCAGCTGTCAAGCAACCTGCTACCCACCGAAACCAATTGCCATTCTCGGTTCTAGCCTGCCCTCTTCTCGGTTCCAGCCTGCTCTCGTGAGTTTTTTACTTGTTTTATTTGATTAGAATTAGAATTAAAACAAACTCGATCACAATTGGGTTCAACTTCGGCTTCAACTTCAAAGCGGCGAGTATCTCCGGAGATTGAAGAAGAGGAGGAACCCTGATTACGCCCTTAATCCCTTTTCACCTCACCCCCTTAATCACACGAATGAGTATATATATATATATATCTGGAGATTAGGACTGCTCCATACCACCAGGGGGGCTTTGCCCCCCCGCACCCCCCCACGAGAGCAGTGGTGGGCTTTGGGCTGGGCTGATAGATTATTGAAGATAATCTACCTTGGTTGATTGAAAAATGGAGAGAATTACACTGGAAAATTAAGTAAATGAAAGGAAAATGGACTTTCGAGAGGTCCACACTCTTCCAATATCTCCCTTACTCCCGAATGCCTTTCTATTCTACTATCTTCCCTATTTATATGTTGTTCCAGCTATGCTCCTCTAACAGAATCCGTTGTACGCACATGCCACTTGCTTGCTCTCCCCATATTTCCCTTTAATCGCTTTTGTTGCCCTTTCCCTTTCTCTTATCACTATTCTGCCCCAGCTTATTTTGTCTTTGGTAACGGAATTGTATGGGTCTTATGGGTCTTCTATCAATGCCTCCCCCCATAGAACTCACCTTGTCCTCAAGGTGGAAATCAGAAAATTGTTGCTGGAGCATGTCATAGGGTTCCCATGTGGCTTCCAAAGGGGCAGCCCTTTCCACTGAATGAGTACATCCAAGCCTCTTAGGTTCTTACCCATTCCAGGCCTTACTCCAATAACTGCCTCCAGTTCTACTAACATCTCTAGTTCTTCACTGAGGTAGCTAGGTATATCAGTTAGAGCGGTGAGCATATCGTTGGCCTTGCATAATTGGGAAACATGGAAGATGAGATGAATGCTACAAGTTGCAGGCAAGGACAGCTTGTAAGCAACTTACCCAACCTTCTTCTCCACAGCGAATGGGACATAAAATTGAGGTGCGAGCTTCTCATTAGGACGTGCAGCCAGCGACTTGCGCCGATAGGGTCTGATCTTCAAGTAAACCATGTCTCCCACTTCAAACTGAACATCTCGCCTTTTCCCATCTACCCCTACCTTCATCTGAGCTTGAGCCCGTTGCAATTGAGCCTTCAGTTCATCCAACATCTGATCCCTCGCAATTAGCTGCTGCTCCACTGCTGACACCGAGGTAGAACCCCTTTCGAACTGCAATAACCCCGGTGGCTCCTGTCCATAAACCACTTGGAAGGGAGTAAGTTTGGAAGCCGTGTGGTAAGAAGTGTTGTACCATAACTCTGCCCATGGTAGCTAGTTGAACCAAACCCTTGGTTTTCTTGACGCAAAGCATCGTAGATAGGTTTCTAGTGTCCGGTATAGTACTTCCGTCTGCCCATCTGATTGGGGGTGGTAAGCAGTACTTCTGCATAGCTTCGTGCCCTGGAGGCGAAATAATTCTTCCTAAAAATGGCTCATGAAGACCTTGTCCTTGTCTGACATAATAGATCGAGGCACCTCGTGTAAGCGTATCACCTCCTTCACAAAAATCGCAGCCACACGGCTAGCAATAAAAGGGTGTTTGAGTCCTATGAAATGTCCATATTTGCTCAATCTATCCACCACGACCAAGATAGTGTCCATATTTCCAGATCTAGGCAAGCCTTCAATAAAATCCATAACTATATCTTTCCATACCTGACCCAGAATAGGGAGTGGCTGCAAAAGGCCTCCCGGTGATAAGGCTTGGCATTTGTGCTGCTAGCAGATGGCATATTGGTTCACATAGTGATGGATATCCCCCTTCATTCCAACCTAGTATACATTTGCTGCTATCCTCTTGTATGTCTTCAAGAACCTTGAATGCCCACCCGAACTCCCATCGTGCCCCTTTTGGAGCAATGTAGGAATCAAAGTCGATCCCTTAGGCAAGTATAATCTGCCCTTGAATAAGAGCTGATTATTGGCCCACTAATAGTCGGGCTTGGCTAACGGATCCCGCTGTATTTCTTGGATCAATTTCTACAATTCCACATTTGTCTCCACTTCCTTAGCCAGCTGTTTAAGTTGAATAACTTTAGGAACTATGATTGCAAAAAGACCAGCTGAGTGATTGATCCTAGAGAGGACATCTGTTGCCTTGTTGTCTCACCCGGGCCGATATTGGATGTCAAACTGATAGCCTATCAGTTTCAACAACCATTTTTGGTGTTCGAGACTCACCAATCTTTGCTCCATGAGAAACTTCAAGCTCCTCTGATCGGTGCATATGACAAACTTCCGGCCCAATAAATAGTGCCTCCATTTTTGGACAGCGAACACTATTGCCATCAACTCCCGCTCATACACCGACTTGTTGCGTCCGTTAGGATTAAGTGCATGGTTGTAAAAAGCAATGGGGTGATGCTCTTGTATCAAAATAGCCCCTAAACTTGATTCGGACACATCTGTTTCCACCTCAAACCGTTTAGTGAAATCTGATAATGCTAGCACTGGTAAGGAGGTCACAGCTTCCTTCAATTTCTGGAAAGGTTTCTTTGTTGTTTCATCCCAACCAAACCTATTCTTTTGTAGTTTTTCTGTGAGAGGCCGAGCCAACTTCCCATAATCTTTCACAAACCGTCTATAGTACCCTGTCAGCCCCAAAAACTCCCGTAATTCTTTTATTGACCCCGGCCTTGGCCACTCAAGCATGGCCTTAACTTTGGACTAGTTAGCAGCCACTCCTTCGCGTGAGATGACATGGCCCAAATACTCCACTTCCCGCTGCCCAAAATGACATTTTTTCTGTTTGCATAGAGTTGGTTTGCAGCCAACACCTTCAGCACCTCCTTCAAATGCTGCTCATGTGCCCCTAAGTCCTTGCTAAATACTAAAATGTCATAAAAAAAAACCAACACGGATCGTCTCAACTGACCTTTGAAGATCTCATTCATGAGGGACTGAAATGTTGCCGGTGCATTGGTTAGCTTGAAGGGCATGACCAGAAACTCGTAGTGCCCTTCGTGAGTACGGAATGCCTTCTTCGGCATATCTTCTTCCTTAACTCTAATCTGGTGGTATCCGGACTTCAAGTCCAGCTTTGAAAACACCGTGGCCTCATGCAGTTCATCTAACAACTCATCAATCACTGGAATAGGAAATTTATTCGTCACCGTTACTTTATTCAAGGCTCGGTAATCTACACAAAATCTCTATCCCCCATCCTTCTTTTTTACCAACCAAACAGGGCTGGAAAAGGGACTAATACTAGGTCTAATAATCCTTGTAGCAAGCATCTCTTGTACTAGCCTCTCAATTTCATTTTTTTGAACATAGGGGTAGCGATCGGGCCTCACGCTTATCGGGGCAGCTCCCGGTTGTAAGTTGATAGCATGTTCTCGTGTCCTTCTTTGTGGCAGCCCTTCTGGATCATTAAATACTTCACTGAACTCGGCCAACACTTGCTGGATACCACCCTGTGTGACAGCAGTGAACTCCCCATAATCTGCCAAGAGACACCCTAATTCAAGAAGCACACCCTCCCCGCTATCCTTTAGTGCTTTCATCATGGTTGTCAAGGTGACAAGGGTTTTGCTTAAACTTGGATCCCCTTGCAATGTGACGATCATTCCTCCTGCATTGAATCTCATAGTTAGGGACTTCCAATCAACTTGTACCTTGCCCAAGGTTGCCAACCATTTCATTCCTAGGATGACATCCGAGCTGCCCAGCTCCAAGGGAAGAAAGTCCTCAGTTATCTCCAAGTTTTGAAGAGAAAGAAGCACCCCCTTACGGATTCCAGCGCCCTGTACAACAATCCCCGTTCCCATGATCACTCCGTAGCCTGCCGTCTCTGACCTTGGCAGTCCCAGTGTTTGTACCAGCTCGACTGCAATGAAATTATGTGTAGCCCCGCTGTCTACAAGTACTACGACCTCGTGGCCAACAATCTGCCCTCGCACCTTCATGGTTTGGGGTGGGGTAAGCCCTACCACCGAATTCATAGACAATTTTATCACCTCTCCCTTAGACTCCTGCACCTCCCATTCACCCCCTCCTTCCGTCTCCTCTTCTACCCCCAACTCTTCCTTCTCTTCGTCATATATTACTATGACTTGTAACTCCCTGTTTTTGCAGCGATGCCCAATAGAATACTTCTCATCACATCTAAGGCACAACCCCTTCTCCCGTTTGGCCTTCAAATCTGCCTTACTCAGTCTCTTGAAAGGCGGATTACTCCCCTTATCGGCAACCGAATTTCGGTACAGCACAACTGCATTGGTTGTTGTTGACTTTGGCGATGCTGGTGGGGTGACTGTGCTCACCGATCGGTGGTGGTTCAAAAATGGGTTGAAGTGAGTCGTTCCCCTATTTTGACCACTTACGAAGGAGCCTCCTCTGACTACCATGTTTCTTTCCTCAATTCGTTGGGCCACTTCCATGAGCTGATCCAATCCATTCGGCCTTAGCATTCTCAGTTCTGCTCTGATTTCTGGTTTCAACCCATTGATGAATTGGCCCTCTAACAAGGCCTCCGGCATGCCTTCGAGAGGTGAAGCCAATGTCTCAAAGCAAAGGTGGTACTCTCTAACTGATCCCCACTGCCTAAGGGCAAGGAATCTCTCCTCTAGGGTCCCCTCTTGCGTGGACCTGAATCGGCTGCTTAGCATCACCTTCTGTTCTTCCCAACTCCGTACCTGCCTCCGCCTTTGTTCCCATTGGAACCATGCGAGCGCTGACCCATCAAAACAGAGGGCTGCGGATTCCAACTTCTCCAGCTCCGTCAACTGATTGACGATGAAATACCTTTCAGCCTTGAAAACCCAACCATCTGGATCCTCTCCCTCGAAGATCGGCATTTCCAGGCGCCTCCCCTTGTAATCGGACCTTCTTGCCCTATTGACTCCATCATCCCCATCGCCTTTTCCCGTTCTCACTTCCGGCATTCCCTCCATGAACGAAGAGGACCCCTGCGGCAGCTCCGTCCCCTCCCGCTTCCCTTTTCTCCCTCGCTCCTATTCATCCCAATGCACCATCAGGAGAGCGAACTGATCCATCAACGTGACCATATTTTTCTCAATTCCACTCATCTTCTGCACGTCCGACTTCAGCGAGTCTAACCCATTGTACAACCCATCTATCCGCACTTCCAGGTCCCCTACTTGATCACTAAGGTTCACCATGGGGATCGATTTTGTTGCTCTGATACCAAATGATAGATTATTGAAGATAATCTACATTGGTTTACTGAAAAATGGAGAGAATTACATTGGAAAATTAAGTAAATGAAAGGAAAATGGACTTTCGAGAGGTCCACACTCTCCCAATATCTCCTTTACTCCCGAATGCCTTTCTATTCTACTATCTTCCCTATTTATATGTTGTTCCAACTATGCTCCTCTAACAAAATCTATTGTACGCACATGCCACCTGCTTGCTCTCCCCATATTGCCCTTTAACCGCTTTTGTTGCCTTCTCCCTTTCCCTTATCACTATTCTGCCCCTGCTTATTCCGTCTTTGGTAACGAAATTGTATGGGTCTTCTATCAGCCTAACGGCCCAAGCCCTCTGCTACCACCATAGCTCTCATGAAAAATCCATATTTGGGTCTTGTCCCAAATTATCTAGGCCGGGTCAAATAACGGGCTTCGTTCTGGAAATGTAGACATACTTCAACAACTTCTTTATTGATTGTAGACTTGTAGTGTTTATATGTTTGTTTAGAACTTTGCATTATGATTGGTACTTGTTTAAGTTTAAGACTTTGAGTTTGAACTTTGATGATATTTCTAGTTTAGAATTTGCATGATGAATGAATCAACTTTGATGTTGTTAGTTTGGAATTTGAAGATGATGAATTGTTAGCATTTAGAGAATTCAATGTGATATGAGTTTCCTAAAATTGGTTTAGGGAATCTTGCCTAAACCAATCTTAGGAAACTCTTCTAAACATACAGCTGCTATCCTTTCCTATTGTATAGTTTCCTGTTGTGTATAGATCTATAGTTTCCTATTGCATAGATTGATTGCTTTCCTTTTATGTAAATATCTCTTAGATTGATTGCTTTCCTTTTTTATGTAACACCTCTTCTATAAAAGAAGAGCCCATGTAATTAGATTGATAAGATTAATAGAAACAGAATTTTTATTCCATTGTTTACATGGTATCAGAGCCATCACAGCCTTACAAACCCTAGTGCCTTCATTGCACCTTTCAGCACTGCAGTACCTTCTGAAACCCTGCCTGCATCACACACATTCTTCCTGTCTTGCTGCCAGCCTTCTTGCATTTTATTTAAGTTCTCTGCAGCATGTCTGAACTATTTGAAGCAGTGATAACTGGAGAAATCTCACCAACAGTAGATGAAGTTCCAGTAGCAATCCCAGAAGCTGGGCATGGAGCAGCAGCAGGGGAGTTGCCCAATTTCCACCTATCCTATCGGCTAGATGGGAGAAACTACCTGCAGTGGGCTCAATTGGTAAGGACATTTCTTAAAGGAAGGGGTAAGATCAGTCATCTCACTGCCTCTCCTCCAAGGGCAACCGATCCTATGTACCCAAAATGGGATATTGAGGATTCCCAAATAATGTCCTGGCTGTGGAATGCTATGCTTCCAGAGGTAAGTAAGGATTACATGTTTTTGGGTACTGCTAGAGAGATTTGGGAAGTTGTGAAGCGAACTTACTCCAAAATTCAGGATGCATCAGTCATCTATGAAGTGAAAACTAAAATTAATGGTTCTAAACAAGGAGGGTTGTCTGTCACCGAGTATTATAATCATATGAATGGTCTTTGGCTTGAGTTAGACCACTACCAAAATATAAAGATGATTTGCAGCATGGATGCAGCAACCCTTAACCAAATAGTCGAACGGGATAGGATTTTTGAGTTTTTGGTTGGCCTTAACCTCGAATTTGATCAAGTAAGGGTGCAGCTACTTGGTCGGGAAAAACTTCCCTCTCTTAATGAGGTATTTGCTGTGGTAAGAAGTGAAGAAAATAGGAGGCTGGTGATGCTAAGGGAATCTGCCACTGACGGATCAGCAATGGCAGTGAACAAAGGAGAGGGGACACGGCCTAGATCTGGGCGAATAGAGGCTCAAACTCGAGCCAATGGAAGAGAGGGACTATGGTGCACTTATTGTAAGAAACCCAGGCATAACCGTGACACGTGTTTCAAGCTTCATGGCAAAGAGGCTGTCCTAAATAGGAGTGGAGGAGGATTCAAGAATATGGCTGCAAGAAATCAGGTTTATCTATCATACATTGAGCAAGAGGAGGACCAGCCGGGAGTGAAAGCTGAGGCTGACAGCAGCTCAAATCTCACTCCATTTAATGCTGAAGAGATCAATAAGCTGAAGTCCTTCCTCAAATCAATGCAAGATGGATCCTGCTCTCTAGCACAGTTGGAAATCCCAGGTAAAGGCACTCATTCTGCATTCTGTTCTACCTTAAAAACTGATCGGAATGATGTTTGGATCTTGGATTCGGGAGCAACAGACCATATGACACCTAACCCCTATGTATTTTCCACCTATCAACCTCTCAGGACCACCAAAATGATCACAATTGCTAATGGCACAGCAGTTCCTATTGCTGGCCATGGCAGTGTGGATCTTGGCCCTAATCTCTCCATCAAACCAGTCCTTCATGTCCCACACTTATCAGCTAATCTGCTGTCCATTCATCAACTCACTAAAACCTTAAATTGCCAAGCTGTTTTTTCACCTAATATGTGTGAGTTTTAGGCACTAACGACAGGGACGAGGATTGGTGTTGCTAAAGAAAAAGGTGGGCTGTACTGCTTTGTAGGGAAGGCTTCTTATCCATCTAGAAACCAGCCACCGGTTGCTTGTTCCTCTCAAACTACAGCAGATCATCATAATATATGGCTGCATCATTACCGCCTTGGTCACCCTCCATTTACTCTATTAAAAGTTATGTTTCCTACTTTATTTCATTCTATTAATCCCAATATCTTTCATTGTGATGTATGCATTCTTTCCAAACAGTATCGTGTTCCTTATCCCATGAGTAATAAAATCAGTTCTAAACCCTTTGCTCTAATTCATTCTGATGTATGGGGGCCTTGTAAAATTCCTAATTACTCTGGGGCTCGGTGGTTTATCTCTTTCATTGATGATTGTACTCGAATGACATGGGTGTTTTTGCTAAAAGATAAGGCTGCCATAGGAACAGTGTTGCCAAATTTTTGTAAGATGATTACTACTCAATTTGGAACACCTATACAGAAACTTAGAACTGATAATGCCCGGGAGTATTTTAATCACCATATGTATCAGTTTTTCCAACAAGAAGGAATTGTTCATGAATCTTCCTGTATAGATACTCTACAACAAAATGGAGTAGCTGAGAGGAAGATGAGACATCTCCTTAATATGGCCCGTACTCTTCTTCACCATCATAGAGTTCCTAAAAGTTTTTGGGGAGAGGCTGTCCTCACTGCTGCCTTTCTTATTAATCGAGTACCCACAAAGCTCCTTCACCAACAAAGCCCTCTTGCTTGTCTAACTACTCATTTTCCAGATTTTAATGTGCATAATCCTCTTCCTCTTAGAGTTTTTGGGTGTGTATCCTTTGTTCACATATCCAAACAACATCGAGATAAGTTGGATCCAAGGGCACTTAAGTGTGTTTTCCTAGGGTATTCTCCTACCCAAAAAGGATATAAGTGTTATCATCCTTCTACTCGCAAGTTGTATGTCTCTAAAGATGTTACCTTCGTTGAGTCCCTTTCTTTTTTTGGTACCTCTCCAGCTGGTCCCCAGGGGGAGAGACTTTCCTATGGAGACTACAGCTTCGATGAAAGCTTTGATGATACTCTCTTGTCTGCCTCTCAGCATACACCTCACTCCAGTTCTAATTCTCTTGACCACACCAGCCCTACTACCGCTCAAACAACTCAGCCATCACCAACCCGACCTTCTCATCCTCTCATTAGTCTATCCCCTGGTAGTCACAAAGAAGTGCATGATCAGGCTGAGTTAGGTGAACAAGCGGCCATCAAACGGCTGCCCTCTCCAATTCGATACAAGGGGTCTCCTTACATCTACAAGCGAAGACAGCCTATCCAAGACACACAGCATACACCACCCTCGGATTCTGGTCTAGGTATGAATTTCACGCAAGATACTTTTTCTTCTGATGGCCCTATCTTTGATGATTTAGACCTACCTATTGCAGTTAGAAAAGGGGTTAAGAGTTGTACACAACATCCCTTAACCAATTTTCTCTCCTATCATTGTCTCTCCCAAAGGCATAAGAGTTTCCTAGTTTCCTTGGATTCAATTATCATTCCTAAGTCAGTAAATGAGGCTTTACAGGATCAGAATTGGAAACAAGTTATGTTGGAGGAAATGAGTGCCCTAAAAAAGAACCATACATGGGATCTTGTGTCCAGACCTAAGGGGATCAATCCGGTGGGGTGTAGATGGATTTTTAATGTAAAATACAAGGCTGATGGCACCCTAGAGAGATATAAGGCCAGGCTGGTAGCTAAGGGATACACACAATCTTATGGAGTTGATTATCTTGAGACATTTGCTCCAGTTGCAAAAATGACCACGGTACGTATTCTCCTCTCATTGGCAGCTTATTTTGGATGGAACCTACAACAGCTAGATGTAAAAAATGCATTCCTCCATGGGGATTTGGAGGAGGACGTATATATGGAATTGCCACCAGGGTTCCAAGAAGGGCATGAAGAGAAGGTATGTCAGCTTAAGAAAGCTCTATATGGGCTTAAGCAGTCTCCTAGGGCTTGGTTTGGACGGTTTTCCAAAGCTATGAAAGTTTTGGGGTATGACCAAAGTAGGGGAGACCACACTCTCTTCATAAAACACTCTAAAGAAGGTAAAGTGACAGTTCTATTAGTATATGTAGATGATATGATTGTCACAGGCAATGATAAGGAGGAGCAAGAAAAACTCAAGGAAAGGCTATCTAGGGAATTTGAGATCAAAGACTTGGGGGTTCTCAAGTATTTTCTAGGAATTGAAGTTGCCTATTCTAAAGCTGGGATCTTCCTTTCTCAAAGGAAGTACGTGCTGGACTTGTTGGCAGAAACAGGATTAACAGGTGGAAAAGGGTCTAAAATCCCTATTGAACCTAACAGTAGGTTGTGGAACAACCTTAGCAGCCAACCAGTGGACAAAGGAAGGTATCAAAGACTTGTTGGAAGGCTGATTTATCTCTCCCACACAAGGCCTGACATCGCTTTTGCAGTTAGCCTTGTGAGCCAGTTCATGCACAGCCCAACTGAGGATCATATGCTTGCTGTAAGAAAAATTCTAAGTTACCTCAAGTCCACTCCAGGCAAGGGAATTCTATTTAAAGCAGGGAATGAGCTGGACATCAAGGGTTTCTCAGATGCTGACTATGCTGGGTCTATCACAGATAGGCGGTCAACAAGTGGTTACTGTGTTTATCTAGGGGGGAACTTGGTGTCATGGAGGAGTAAGAAGCAAAGTGTTGTAGCAAGATCAAGTGCAGAAGCGGAATTTAGGGCTATGGCCCTTTGCCTATGTGAAGTTTTGTGGCTCAGAATTATCCTTGAAGACCTGAAGATTCAAGCCCAAGGACCAATTAGCCTTTGGTGTGATAATCAATCAGCAATTAGCATAGCCCATAATCCTGTCCAACATGACAGGACTAAACATGTTGAGATAGACCGACATTTTATCAAGGAAAAATTGGAAGCCGGCCTAATTCATTTACCCTATGTGCCATCCGAAGAACAAGTTGCGGATATCCTAACCAAAGGGCTACCAACGAAGCGGTTCGAAGACTTAGTAAGCAAGTTGGGAATGTGGGATATACATTCTCCACCTTGAGGGGGAGTGTTAGCATTTAGAGAATTCAATGTGATATGAGTTTCCTAAAATTGGTTTAGGGAATCTTGCCTAAACCAATCTTAGGAAACTCTTCTAAACATACAGCTGCTATCCTTTCCTATTGTATAGTTTCCTGTTGTGTATAGATCTATAGTTTCCTATTGCATAGATTGATTGCTTTCCTTTTATGTAAATATCTCTTAGATTGATTGCTTTCCTTTTTTATGTAACACCTCTTCTATAAAAGAAGAGCCCATGTAATTAGATTGATAAGATTAATAGAAACAGAATTTTTATTCCATTGTTTACATGAATCATGAATGATATGCATGTGTTATTATTGATAATTTGATAGTTGTTTATGATTTTACAAGATGAGTTTTTTTATAAAAGGTGCGCCTTGCTTCGCAAAGGCACGCCTCGCCTCGTGCCTCAGGCTCTAGGACCCTTTGCGACTCGATGCGCCTATCGCCTTTCAAAACTATGGACCCTCGGGTTGTGACACTCCACTGCCCTTTAAAAACCAATTATTGTCCTCAAGAATTTCTTCAAAGTAGGCCTGTAGCTCTTGAGAATTGCTTCAACAGCTTCGGAAGGTACTCCCAAGTGGTATGGTCTGGTTGTAGCTGCAACCATTGGACCAACACTTGGGTTAGGGGCACTGTTGCTTGGTAAACCACCCACTTATCTAGGATGGCCCTAGGCTCCAGGGTTTCCTCCCGATCATCTTCCATGGCTGGCAGTTGCTAACTAGTGGAAGCGCCCAGTTGTCACAAAAAGAAATGAAGGCCGAAATTTGGGCCAATTTTGTTGCGGAGTTTGAGTAGTTTTAGTTGTTTACTTTATTGCTATTAATTGTAACTTTTATATTTTTCAGCTGATAGTTTGTTAGACAGTTGTGCCAGGTGTAAAGGGGGTTAGAACATGACAAAATAGTCTATTAGAAGAGAGGTGATTTGCTGTGGTAGCACCTACGAGTCTACTATAAAAAAACTATGGCGGCCTCCTGTAAATCTATCAAAGAATTATATCAAAATCAAATTCCTTTTCTCTCAACTTTCTCTCTTCCTCCCTGATTCTCTCTTCCAATCTCTTCTTCTTTTTTTCTACGGTTCTCTAGCAACTCCCTCTAATTCACATTGAATTAGGAGAGTTGAAGTTGTCATAGCATAACTGTGACATGTTCAATGGACTTTTTGAGTAGGGATACATGAAACATCGGGTGTACATTTACCCTTGTAGGCAACCTTAACTTGTAAGCCACTTTCCCCACTTTAGATTCAATGACTTAGGGCTCAAAATACTTCGGGTTGAGCTTGGATACGAGTGTGGTTGTGAAAGGTTGTTGCAAGAACCTTTTCACCTTAAGGAACACCCAATCCCCCACCTCAAAAGCTTTGTCACTCCTCCTCATGTTAGCCTTCTGCTTCATTTTATTGTGCATTAGCTAACTCCTTAAGGATGGATAACATGTCTCTCCTTTGCTGTAAATATTGCTCTATTGCTGCCAAGGTAGAAGAATAACTAGCTATAATTGGTAGAAGAGGAGGCTTGTACCCAAACACTACTTCAAAAGGGCTCCTCTTGATGGCATTGTGGAAGCAAGAGTTGTACCACCATTGAGCTAGTGGTAGCCACTTGTTCTAGCTCTTTGGCTTGGTAAAACACATGCATCCTAGATAGGCTTCTAGACATTGATTGACCCTCTCCGTTTGGCTATCGGATTGAGGGTGATAGGCAATTGACATGTGTAATCCCACCCCTAACTTTTTAAGCAACTCCTGCTAGAAATTGCTTGTGAAAATTTTATCTTTTTCAAATACAATTGACTTAGGAACCCCATACAACTTAACCACTGAGTCCAAAAATACCCTGGCCACCTCTTGGGCTTAAAAAGGGTGTATGAGGATGAGGAAATGCCTGAATTTTGTCAGTCTGTCCACTACCACCAATATTTCTGTTCCTTCCGGCCCAACGGGGTTGATTGGACTAGTCGTGATGGTGGCAGAATGCCATGATCCGGTGTCGACCTCGCGGTGGGGTGACTGGCACCTGCAAGTACTCCGACGCTCAAGTCAGTAAGGAATCAGAATGCCAAAGTATTGGTAAGGTTTGAAAAGAACATAACTTGGCCTGTGATCAGACTGGTTTATGTAGAGATGAAGGTGCCTTGTGTGTCGCCGGCCATCGTGGGAGGATAGAGGGCCGAGATACACAATAGTGATAAGGATCATCTTCGAGGATCTCGGATTCAATGAAGATTATGGGCTGATGATGATCAGCATGCGAGTTGCTCAGAGTTGATAGGATTTGTTACTGGCGCAAGGATCTCGGCTTATATGGAAAGGCTATTTGAGCTTCCTTGGCTGAGCTTTAGTCAGGGGGCAGGCTTAGCATCAGGTTATGGGCCGCGACCCAATAGGTCAGTACGGTCCAATTACATCTTTACCTTGTGATTTAGGCAACTCTTCCACAAAGTCCATTGAAACCCCTTCCCATGCCTGATTTGGGACCTCCAAGGGTTGCAGAAGATCGGGGTATGGCACCTGCTTGTGTTTACACCTGGCACGTTTCACATGCTAATACAAATTCTATTACGTCCTTCTTTTATTTTGGAAAAAAAAATAGTTGTCTAACCTTGTGATGAGTGGCCCTGATCCTTGAATGACCCCTTAGCGGTGAGCAGTGTAGGGACTTAAATCTCTTTCCCTTTAACTCTTTGTCATCTCCCACTACCAATCTCCCCTTAAACCTGATTAGACCATTGGATAGTGAATACCCCTGCTCTCCCGAGGATTGAACAGCAAGTTTGGATAAAAGATCCTTCACCCAATCCGTCTGTTCATAACTCTGCACAATTTCCTTCATCCATTCAGGTACTACTGCTATAATGGCATGGCAATTACCCCCACTATCATTGTCCTCCCTACTTGATAGGGCATCAGCCACTACATTCACCTTTCCCTTGCAGTAGAGGATGGTGTAGTCTAACCCCATGTTGTGTACCTATAAGGGGAACTATTGTAATAAGTATAAGTGCTGGTAGGATAAGTGTAATGGCTGATAAGTGTAAAATTTGAATGGTGGAAGTGGTAACCGTTATTAGCGCCAACTTCCTGCCGGGATTAAGTATATAAGCTCGTCCCAAATTCATTGTGAAGCATCGAATATCATTTGAATTAATTTCTCATTCAATTTCCTTCTAATTCTCTCTCCCTCTCATTCCATTCTCAATCCTTCTCCCTCAATTCTCTAATTTCCCTTCCCTCCATCTCAACTCCCGCCTAATTCTCTCTAGAAAGAGGAGAGGACCTTGCCGAATCCAAGGGATTTGACAATTGGTATCGGAGCTTTGTTCTTGGGCTAAGAATTTTGACAAATTCAAAGCAATGGCGGACGACACTCGCATGAAGCAAATGGAATTGCAGCTCCAGTAGGTGACAACCACAATGATGAGTGTGCAGACTTGAGTTGGATGCATGGAGGATGCGATCGGATTGGTGGTTGATAAGAAGTTAGAGGAGGCCTTAGATTGATGCGTGGCGATATGCGCAACCATATCAGAGAGGAAATGAGGGAACAGAGCAATATGCTGCGCGATCAGATGCAACAATTTATGCTCATGTTCTCGAGCCAAGCTCAGGTGAGGATGTCTTCGGATTTTACCCCATGAGAGAGATCAGATCCGATATTGATGGGAATCGACACGAGCTAGAGGATGGTCAGCTCATCGGAGGTGGAGGGCGATTCGGCAACCATGGGGAACAATGGAGTGGAAAGGAGATCGTAGATTCAGGTGAATTCAAATCACCACAATTTTCCTGTTCCAAAATTGGAGTTGCTGGTGTTCGATGAGACGAAGCCATGCTGGTGGATTTGATGGTGTGAGAAATTGTTCGGGATACATCTGGTAGCTGAGGATCAAAAGATCAATTTGGCTGTGGCTTACTTGAATAACGTGGGGGATGTGTGGTATCAGGGGTGGTCAAGTGTGAGTGTAGTTGGGAGGAGTTCTTGAGGGGATTATGTGAAAGGTTCGGGGAGAAGAGGACCGTGGATGTAGTTGAGGAGTTCAACAAAATGAAGTAGAATGGATCGATGCAAGAGTACCAGCTCAGGTTCGAGGTGCTGAAATCTCTAATGCTCAGCAGAAATCCGTACTTGATTGAAGATTACTTCGTGTCAAGCTTTGTTAGTGGCCTAAGTGAGGAACTCAGATCCGCGGTGAATATGACAAGGCTAAGAATAGTGTAAGAAGCGGTGGAGAGTGCTCTGCTTCAGGAGTTGAATGTGGAAGCCCTGATGAAGAAGTAGAGGAATCAAGGCAAAGGAAATGGCTTGGGCCTATCACCACCCGTGGGGAGGATGCAAGGAAGAGAGACATACCGGGTTGGGGCAATGCTAAAGCTGCCGGCATTACCAACCCCTGCTAATGTGGGGCAACAAAGGGGGAGGGTGACAGAGCAGAGGAGGCCTACTGGGCTATGTTACAGGTGTGGGGATAAGTACTTCCCCGGACACCAATGTAGGAGGCAATTGCTCTTGTTGGAAGGGGGAGAGATAGATGGGGATGCATGAGAAGAGGCTATGGTTGTAGGGGATGATTGGGAAGAGGAAGACAATGGCACTATATCCCTCCATGCCATAAAAGGAGTGGCTAGCAACAAGATTATCAAGGTTGAAGGAAAGGTGCAAGAGGGTACACTCATGGTAATAATTGACAGTGGGAGTACCCACAACTTCATTGACGAAGGGATAGCAAGGAGGATGAATTGCGAGTTGTCGAGCACCCAACCCCTATTAATAGTGGCTAACGGGAGTAGGGTATTGAGTAAATCAGTTTGCCTGGGATTTTGTTGGACAATGCAAGGGGAAGCATTTGAAGTTGACTTGAGGTTGCTGAAATTGGGAGGCTGTTAGATAGTTTTGGGAGTTGATTGGATGAGAGGGGTAAGCCCTATCAACTTTAACTTCAATAAGATGGAGGTTACATTGGAGAAGGAAGGAAGGAAAATCACACTACGAGGAAATGTGGAAATAGGGGCCTGCAAGTTGATTAGGGGAAAGAGGTTGCACAAGCTACTCAAGTGCAAGCTCTCTCAGGTGGCTCAATTATTCTCGATTGAGGTTAGTGAGGAGATGTCAGAACTCAATTCTGACAAGAAAATTCTCTCGCAATTTAGTGGGAATTGCGCGGGAATTGAGGGTTCGAATGAGAGAATTAGAAGAATGAAGGGAGAGAATTAAGAGAGGGAGAGATTGAGAGAAGTTTGGGAAGGAAATAGAATCAATACTTTTTCATTCATACCCATTCTGGTCTCGGGCTTGGTTTATATACCTAGCCTTGGCGCCACATTTGAATTATCTCCTAACTGCCTTTTGATCTTTATTGCGATAATACCATTCTCTAACTACCTCCTACCTTTATTACAAGAATACCCTCCTCTTAATACTCCCAACCGCGAGACCATGATAGGAGATTGAGGAGCAAGGGGAACAGGAAGGACAATGCTCGATGGCCACCAGCCACCCAACCACACCCCCATGGCAGGTACATGAGTTGGCTTCCCTTGATGCATTACTTATTGAATTTCGGGACTTATTTGCAGAACCTAAGGACCTGCCCCCAAAAAGGCCATTTGATCACTCTATTCCTTTGCAACCCAACGCTGCACCAGTTAACATACAATCCTATAGGTATCCCCCAAAGCTTAAAATTGAAATCGAGAAATTGGTAGAAGAAATGTTGGATAATTCTATAATCCGTCCCAGCAGAAACCCATTTGCCTCTCCTGTTCTTTTAGTTAAGAAAAAATATGGAACTTGGCGTTTTTGTATTAACTACCGCCAGCTAAACCACATCACCATCAAGGATAAATTCCCTATTCCTATTATTGAAGACCTATTAGATGAATTAAGCCATGCCTCTATATTCTCCAAACTTGACCTAAGATCTGGCTATCATCAAATCCGGATGAACCCAACTGATATACCTAAAACCGCTTTCAGAACTCACCATGGGGATTATGAGTTTATAGTAATGCTCTTTGGATTAACTAATGCACCAGCAACCTTTCAGGCCCTAATGAACCGTATCTTCGAAAATTTTTGCTGGTGTTCTTTGATGATATGTTGATCTACAACCCTACCTTTTCTTGGCACCTAGAACACTTTATAACTGCATTTTAGGTCCTTAGACTCAATCTACTATGCATCAAAAGGTCCAAATGTGCTTTTGCTCATAAACAGGTGGAGTACTTAGGGCATGTGATTTCTTGTGCTGGAGTTAGCACTGACCCTAAGAAAATTTCAGCTATGGTAACTTGGCCTAGACCAGGGAATAGCAAGTCCTTGAGGGGGTTCTTGGGGTTGACGGGCTACTATAGGTGTTTTGTGAAAAATTATGGAATGATAAGCAAGCACATAATTATTAAAGAAGGATAACTTCAAGTGGAGTGAAGAGACAGAGGTTGCATTTAGGCAACTGAAGCAAGCCATGTGTGAGGTGCCCGTGTTGGGAATCCCTGATTTTGGTAAGCCATTCACTTTAGAGACCGATGCTAGTGGAACGAGAGTAGGGGTTGTTTTATCACAAAATGGCCGACCCTTGGCTTTCATGAGCTAGGCCTTAGCCCCAAGGAATCAAGGGCTTAGCACATATGACAAGGAGTTATTGGTTGTGCTTGTGGCAGTGGATAAGTGGAGGCACTATTTGGACGGGGGACAGTTTACAATCAAGACAGATCATGAGTCTCAAGTTCCTCTCACAGCAAAAGTTGCATACTAATTTGCAGAAGAAAGGTATGGCTAAGCTAATGGGATTGAATTTTGTGATTCAGTATAGGAAAGCAAAAGAAAATGTGGCTGCAGACGCCTTATCAAGATGTTATGAGGAGGGAGACTGTGCAACTATCACAACTTTGGTACCAGATTGGTACCAAGAGGTGGCAGCAAGTTATGATAAAGGGACTTGGGCAAGGGAGCTATTGGAGCAGCTCAGCCTTGATAGCAATAGCAGGCAAGGGTATACCATATGCAATGACCTGATGAGATATCGGGGGCAATTGGTGATAGGGGATTGTGAGGCACTAAAGAGAAGAATTCTCCAAACCATGCATGATTCTCCCTTGGGGGTACACTCGGGTATTCAGAACACCTATCGGAAGGTAAAGCCAATAATAGAATTTATATTGCAATGTGACACGTGTAAGAGGTGCAAGCACGAGTCAGTTGTTAGAGATATACTCCACAAGCCAATTATATTTACATGTAATTGATTATATTTTATATTGTGACTCTTTATCTTCAATTAATTATTATTGCAAGGCATTATGTTTTTTTTGTTTGTCATTGATGGTTGTCTTTATTATTTCCATATTTGACAAAGTCCATAGATCAGATAGGCTCATGGAATATGGTAGTGCATAAAGATGACGATCATGAAACATATTCTTAATAAGCCTTGATCTTAAATGCTCCTAGTCGTAGAGTTATTAGGATTGGACACTAATAACTCGGATAGACTAGCATATATGATGCATGCTCAATTAGGAAAATGTCTTGTTTCATGGACATTGGTGTGTGGACACTAGTGCATATATGTGGGTGCTTATTATAAGAATAAGTACACTGAACTGACCCGCTACAGAATTCCTAATGGTAATTGTTTATTGTCGAATTGGAATTTTTGTGTTGCAATAGTGCAGATTGGTCCTTAGACTTGAGACATCATGGTAGTCTTATATTTGACTGGTTACGCTTTGGTTCTTTTTTGGATTCCAATGGAGTCATTAACAAATTATCACTGGGCGTAACCTTATCGCATATGAAGGCTTGTGAATGTCGAAATAGGATTCATCACTTATCGACAAGATGAGAAGATGTCCTATGTATTCCGATGATTTCATGACTGAGGAAATCCTTAGCTAAGATGAGATGAAAATCAAAAGGTGTTTTGATTTCATCGAACAAGTCATAAATCTGGAATGGATACATATTTGTTGAATGACTAGGGTTTCGTCATAAAACCATACCCTAAATTCAATCGGGACATAGTTGATGAAAGGATTTTACTGTACGGTAATTGCAATCGAAAAGGTCCGTTTTTCATCGTTGGCTAGGCATTCATGGCATGTTGCTAGACGTTAACCATGATATGTAGGGTTTTAGAATTAATATGATTAATTCTAAAACTATTAATTAAAGAGTTTAATTAAGAAGCCCATGAGATGAGTTAATTATGAAGCCCATAAGTTTAATTAAAGAGTTTAATTATTCTAATAAGTTGGGCCTTCATATAGCCCAATAGAATTGACCCTACATCTAGCCCAATGATGGACCTAAGGGGTCACACACTTGGGTCGAGCCCGTTCCACAAATTAAAAGAGAGATATGGCCCAATATGATTAAGGGCCGGACCTAAAACGTTTAGGGGCTTTCCAAAGGCACAATTAGGGTTTTTTAAACTCTATAAATAGGCCACTTAAGAAGATGGAAAGCAAGGAAATTTTCGGATCTCTCATAGGCGCCTAGGGTTACTAGCATTACTCGAGGCGTTCGTGGAAACGGCCGATCGTGTGGACCGACTTGGAGGAGTTCGTGTTTGCGACTTTACGGATCAATCAAGGCAGAATCTACTCTTCACGGTTGCCCGGTTTCGAACATCAGTGGCAAGACCAGACCTCCTGCAGCCTTTAGGGGTTCCAGATCAAGCTTGGGCCAACATAACTATGGATTTTGTAGAGGGATTGTCTTGGTCAGAGGGGAAGAATTGTGTCTTAGTAGTGGTGGATCGTTTGACTAAGTACAACCACTTCCTTAGTTTGTCCCACCCATTCACTGCACAAGAGGTGGCCAGGGTATTCTTGGACAATGTGGTGAATTACATGGGGTTCCCCAAACCATCATTTCAGACAGGGACAAAGTGTTCACTAGCTTGTTCTGGCAAGATCTACTGAAATCCTTAGGCTCTAAGCTCCACATGTCCACTGCCTACCATTCGGAGACTGATGGTCAATCGAAGAGGGTTAACTAGTGCCTTGAGACCTATCTGTGGTGCTTCTGTTTTATACAACCTAAGGGGTGGCACAAATGACTGCCTTTGGCACAATAGTGGTATAATTCTAGCCACCATTGATCTATTGGGATGACACCATTCGAGGCTTTGTATGGATACAAGCCTAGTCTACTACCATCTATCGGAGAACCAACCTCTGTGGCAATTGTGGATGCCTATCTACAGCATAGGCAGGACATTTTACAGACCTTGAAAATAGAATTGTCCAAGGCTCAAAACTGGATAAAGTAGCTGGCAGATAAAAAAAGCAGTGAGAGGGAATTTGAGGTAGGAGAAGAGGTATACCTCAAGCTCAGTCAACCTATCTGAGGTCCCTTTCGAGACAGCCTGCCACTAAACTAAGCCCTAGGTTCTACGACCCTTATACCATCACTGCGAAGGTAGGACTAGTAGCCTACAGGTTGTAACTATCCGAGGGAACACAAATTCACCATGTGTTCCATGTGTCCCTTCGTAGGAAGGCAACTAGGAACCAAGCAGGTAGTCAATCCCTTCCATTTCCACTTAGAGAGGAAGAGCCAGCAGCCACACCAGTAGTCATCCTAGACAAGAGGGTGGTTTTCCAACAAGGAGCGCCACTCACCCAAGTACTAGTGCAGTGGTCCTTATTGCAACCTGACAATAACACTTGGAAATATCTATCGGATTTCCTTCAGCAGTTCCCAAGCACGGTCAGTCCACTTAGCGTTCTGGAGGATAAGAATTAGCTTAAGGGGATGGGAGTTGTTGTGTACTTATAGGGGGAACTATTGTAATAAGTATAAGTGCTGATAGGATAAGTGTAATGGGTGATAAGTGTGAAATTTGAATGCTGGAAGTGGTAACTGTTATTGGCGCCAACTTCCCACTAGGACCGAGTATATAAGATCATCCCAAATTCATTGTGAAACATCGAATATCAATTGAATTGATTTCTCATTCAATTGCCTTCTCTAATTCTCCCTCCCTCTCATTCCATTCTCAATCCTTCTCCCTCAATTCTCTAATTTCCCTTCCCTCTATCTCAACTCCCACCTAATTCTCTCTACAAAGAGGAGAGAACCCTGTCGGAACCAAGGGATTTGACACCCTATAAGCTTGGATACCCCCATAGTTGAGACTGCAACTTTTGTTGGGACAAGAACCTTAGGCTCTCATGATCCGTCTTGATCACGAAGGGGCTACCATCTAGATAGTGTTTCCACTTGTCCATTGCCTTCAGTATTGCCAGTAATTCTTTGTCATACACACTCCACCCCAAGTTCTTAGGAGCCAAGGCTTGGTTGATGTAAGTTATAAGTTTCCTTTCCTGCATTAGCACTGCACCTATCCCTTTCTCACAAGCATCTGTCTCTACTACAAATTGTTTGGAAAAATCAGGGAGGGCCAGTTAGGAGCTTGAGTCATGGCCTTAAGTGACAAGAAGGTTGCCTCTGCTTGAGGATTTCAATAGAAACCCTCCTTCTTAAGAAGATATGTCAATGGCCTACTAACCACCCCATAATGCCTTATGAACTTTTTGTAGTCCCCGGTTAAACCCAGAAGACCTCTAAGCTCTGTCACCAATAGAGGTCTAGCCACTCCACCATCGTTGTAACCTTGCTGGGATCAATTTTGACACGCTTTCTAGAAATGACATGCCCCAAATATCCCATATCATTCGTGACAAAGATACACTTAGATAGCTTGACATACAATTGGTTAGATTTAAGGACCTCAAATGTGGTTCGAAGATGGGTTAAATGTTGTTCCAAGCTTGGGCTGTAAATTAGGATATCATCAAAGAAGACTAGGATAAACTTTCGAAGGTAAGGGGTAAAGATTTGGTTCATAAGTGCTTGAAAGGTGGCTGGTGCGTTTGTAAGCCCAAAAGGCATGACAACAAATTCATACAAGCCTTGGTGGGTATGGAAGGCTATTTTTGGGATTTCTAAAGGTTACATTTGGATTTAATGGTATTCGGATCTGAGATTTAACTTGGAAAATACTTTGGCTTCGGCCAATTCATCTAACAAATCATCGATGAGGGGAATAGGGAATTTATTTTTGATGGTGTGAGAATTGAGTTGATGATAATCAACACAAAATCTCCAAGAACCATTCTTTTTTTTTTTACCAACAAAACAGGGGATGCAAAAGAACTTTGGCTAGGCCATATAAATGAAGTGACTAACATGTTAGAGATTTGTTTTTCAATTTATGCCTTTTGCGTTGGGTGAGTAGTGATATGCTCAGATGTTTACTGGGGTGGTTTAGGGCTTGAGGGGTATGGAATGGTCCAAAGGTCTTTGGGGAGGTAGGGAATTAGGCTCTCTAAATAGGTCCTTAAACTCTTCCAAAAGTAAGTGCAAGCTATCTAAAGTAGGTACGTGAGAAGAGTTTGAGCTGGATTCCTCCTCCATTGGTTAAGCCTCAATATCCATTTTTGATTCATCCCATTCCACTGCATGGATTGAATAAAGCTGTGATATCTGACCCGTCTTTCTTTGTATCAACTTCTGTAACTTGCTCCCTTTAATTAGCTTGCATTCTCCTTGTTCCAAGTTGCCTGCCAGTGTTAGCTTTTTACCCTCCATCTCCACAATCACTTCTAGTTTGTTGAAATCGAACGTTAAGGGGTTAACTATCTGCATCCAGTCCACGCCTAACACAATATCACAACCCCCCAACTCTAGTATCCCTATCATCCCGAAATTCATGTCCCTGCATCAACCATTTAAAATCGGTACACTTACAGTGACTATACATTTTGTGTCCATTGGCCACAGTCACTGATAATGGGGTGGTAGGAGTTAGCCTACACTTCAATTTAGTGGCCGTAGCTTCATTCAAGAAGCTATTGGTGTTGCCACTGTCTATAAGCACCATTAGTCTCTTCTTATCCACCTGCCCTTTGACCTTAATGATCTTCCTAGTGGGGCCTCCCTTGAGTGCATGGAAGGAGATCTCACCTTCTTTTTGGCCTTGCTCCTCCTCAAGTGCATCCTCTGCCTTCTCCCCATCTCCATCTTCTTCTACATTATTTTCTTCCTTGTCTTCACCTTCCATATTAAGCAGGTGTCTCTTACACTGATGCCCAAGGCTGTATCTATCCCTGTATTTATAACACAATACCAACATCCTCCTTTGTTCCATTGTAGGATTTCTGTTTGTAGATAGGTTGTAACACCCCTTTAGGTCCACCCGAAATCATAACAGGCACTAGAGCTTTAGAATTTCCCTTTGTTAAATGACCAACAATGGGGAATGCACTTGGTACGGGTTTGTTCCTTTTGAAGATGGCCTCTAGGGTCAATTCTTGTAGCCTTGCCTTTTTTGTCGCCTCTCTCACTGTAGCAGGCATCATCATCTTAACCATGGACCTTAATTCATCCTTAAGGCCACTAATAAATCTAGAAACAAAGTATTGATTCGTGAGGGTGGGTTGAGTACTCCATATCAACACCCCCAACTCCTCAAACTTCTCCTGGTACTCAGTTACTATTCCCTTTTGTCTAAGCTTGTTAAATTCCTCAATCATGTCTGTCATGTTCCTCTCCCCAAAGCGGATGCACAATTCTTCCACAAAATCTATCCATCTTGCCCCCATACCCCTAGATCTGGACCATCCTTGGTACCAGACATCAGCCACATCGTTTAGATAGGCTGTAGCAAGGGTGATTATTTGATTCTTTGCAATGGGTGTAATACTGAAAGAACCTCTCACACCTATGGTTCCACTAATGTGGTTTGGATCCTTCAAAGAGAGGGATCTCTAGCCTTGACATTGGCCCTTGGCTAGATCTAGGGGAATTGGATTCTCTCACCTGGTCACTAGTATCTTCGTAATGCGAATTCCCCGCCTCTGCTACTCTTGGAGGTCTAGGAAGGATTCCTTGACTTGACACATCGGCCTCTGGAATTGACTGGGGAGGGAATTTGGTGGCAATCAGAATTTAGGAAGTGCGGACAACATGCTGATCTGTTGATCCAATGCCTCCCTATGCCTCGCCAATTCTCTTTGAACTCCATCCCTAGGTGCAGCCATGTCCTCTCGCAATTCATCACGAATCACTCACACTTCCTCTCTGCTTTGGGACACTGTCTCTGGAGTTTGGGACATTCCAAACTCCATCGCTTCCATGCGATTCTCCAACTGTTTCAATTTGGTGCCCTAGCCATCCAATCCACCTTCTTGGTTTGATCCCAATTCAATCGCACCTGTTCACTAGCAGAATCACAGCCTAGGATGACCGGCTCTGATACCAAATGTCAAGCCTCGTGGTTGAGACTTGAATTTCCAGAACAATTAAGAGAATAAAAGAGAGGGAGAGAGAGAGAATTTGGAGGGAGAGTTTGAAAGAAGAAGTAGAAACAACCGAGAGAGAATTTTGGGAGGGAAAGAATTCAATAATTTTTTCATACATGAATCCCCATTGTCGCGTTTCTCAACCTTATATAGGCTCTTCCTTGTAGTTACAACCATACGGAGGGGTATAATGGTAAAGCTACTAGTAACGAATTCAGTTGGCTCCCGCCATTACAGTTTTAAATTTTCAGAGAGATTACAATTAGACCCTCGGGTCGTGACATGGATCTTGTCACATGGGAGCTTAAGAATGAAGGAATCACTCACACACTACCATTTGCATGGGTGTTACTGTTTTATAGGCCAATTTGATTAGTACAGTGAGATTTTATCATATCCTGAACAAGTTACCCACCTTGTCAAGAATGATCATAAGGCTTATATTTAGAATCATTAAATGTTAATGGTTCTGCCTTGTCTTGGATAAAGATGACACTAAATCTACTCAGCCTTATCCTTATCCTTTGATAGATCTATGTAGAACTATGCTCTCATCCTCTATAAGTTGGAGGTTTGACTCGAATTAGGTCATTATTTTCTAATACGTTGAGCCTTTTGTTCTTATTGCTTCCCTTTAGTCAAAATGCTTCATTTTCACCCAGTTTGCCTTACTCTTTTGATTAGCTTCTCAACAACCCACACATGTCAATACCTATAATCTACAAGAACTGACAGTTTTTGTTTGCCAAAAGGGTGATTACAATAAAGAGTTTTTTGGCAGTTTATGTATTATAGAAAATGGTAATTTTGGCTTTTCAATTATTCAATGATGGGACAGTGATTGGTAAGTGGTGGCAAAAAAGTACAACTTTGTTTGGTATGGTTGAATAGTCGAATGAATAGTGGAGCCAGGTTGTAAAGTAAGTTGGAAATAGGGAAAGGATCTGGATTTTGTTGCTTACCTTTATGTTATAGACTGCACAGTTACCATATCAAGATGACTAAGCTCAAAGTTTGGGAAGTAAAGACCTTGAATTTCAAACCTATTTGGACATGATAATAATTGGATATCCGACAATATACCTTGACTCATTTTACAACGCATGGGTGAACCATAATAATGTGCGAAGTTTATATGAATAATGCTGTGACCTAAAAAGTGACATCAGGAAATCTTTTCAATTGAAAATAGACACAAAATAAGAACTCTAATAAGACCAAATACAATTGCTGATGGACTTTCTTAAGTGTCCCTTTTAGAAACAAAACAATTTCCTAATTTTGCCACCTCCTTTCATAAGTAGTTGTATTAGAAGGTGCTAAAGGGAGGTTGGGCTGGAGCCTGGAGGAAACGGTGTATTGTTGGCATACAGAACCGGATATACTAACAGCTACATGAGATAGATCCCTGATGAGTCAACAAAAACAAAAGAAGTCTCACAAATTTTTTTTTTCATATTTGAAAACAGAATAGTACAAAAGGGTTAGTTTGAGTTTATGAATTGCCTATTGGTCTCCTCAGATGTGCAGTTGTTCTTTTCCCCTTCAAGTGCACCATGCCAAGCACTGGGGCATCGATTTTCAGCTTTCACGTCCATACCATAGCTCTCATGATCCAGCAATTTCTATCACCTATTCACTCTTCAGCTTTTATGGTCATCATTTTCAAGGTTACATTACCCTGCAAGTTCTACTCACTTCACAGTGTAACCAAGATCACCGACAGATTCCTCTGCGGTCGGCACATGCAATACTAGTTATTGAGAATGACTTTTAAAGCAGCAGTCCAGGAAAAAAAAAAAAAACCTTTATGACTAGTTCTGTACATGATAGCAGGGAAATGACTAGGGACAGGATTAATTTTATATACTCTTATTTGGGGATTAGATTGTTGTGTTATAACTATTTTGGTTGACAATATTTTTTTTCTTTGTTCGTGAGAATTTCTTTTGGGCACAGTGTAGGTGGAAATATCATGTTGTATATTTAATTCTTTCTGTGTACTTATTTTGTTGATAATTGATAATTTACATACATGTGAACCTGTATGCTGTTTGCTATAGTTCTGCTTCTGTTCTTGACACCATCCCCCCCCCCTCCCCCCCCCCCCCCCAAAAAAAAAAAAAAAAAAGATAAATGAAATATACTGTCAAAAGACAAGTAGTCTACTTGCTTCTGAAAGAAATTTCAAATGGTAGCTCAAATTTTGTTGAGACACAGGAGCATTCAAGTGAAACCCCAGTACTTCATAGGAATATGTAGTAACTCACTTTTGTTGATGCAGCATCCATGGAGCGATACTGTTCGTTTGGCTATTGACTTGGAAGCCATGGGTATTGGAGGGACATCTGGCATATTTCAGGTAATTACAAATGTGCATATATGTTTTTAACTTTTTTGCCTCTGTGTGTGTGCACACACGCATAACAATTCTGATTGTATTTGCTTGAGAATCAGATCAATTGATCTAGAAGCTATCACAGCCTCCCCTGACCCCTGACATACATATGGGGAATGGTATGAGATAGTGGTTGAGATATCATTGAATTATTGACCGCTGTCTAGTTAAAACTTAATAGCTTAACTCATTAGAGAGAGGAGTACCTTATTTTATTATTTTTATATTGTCAATACATCGCTTCACGTATGACCAATCTCTTATTCATGAGCGTACAAGTTATAAGAATACTGTTTTGTTATTCTATATTTGACGTGTAGTGTACACACACACACAAGTGGATAAGTCAATTAACTAATCATTAGAACTCACAAATGTGGTGACATAACTCAATGTGTTTAGTTCTCTCATGGAACATGGGATTAGAAACAATATGCATGGCAGCTTGATTGTCACAAACCAACTACATAGACTTCATCTAAATGACTCCTAACTCCTTAATCAATTGTTTCAATTGGATTAACTCACGTGTTGTTAGTGCCATTACCCTATAGTTGGCCTTTGCACTTGACTTTGCAATAACACTCTGTTTCTTGCTTTCTCAAAAGACTAAGTTTCCACCCAAAATACGCAATACCCAAATATGGACTTTGTATCACTAGGAGATCCTATCTAATTAGCATTTGCAGTGTTCTAAAACGCGGCCAAGGTGGCTGCCTAGGCAACCAGGCGGCCCTTGGCCGCTGCAATTAAGCCCTAATTGGCACCCCTATGCACCGGGCCTAATTGGTGCCTAAGCGGGGCCTAGCCGCCTGGGTCGCGCGTGGATTGGCCGCTGCGATTTCATGCCAATCGGCATCCTAGGCGTCGGGCCCTCCACAACTTAACCTTGATGCTTTCTCCTTTGGATTTCATCATCGTCCTTGAAGGTGCTAAATCCGGCGTTCGTAAGAGCTGTGTAGAGATGGTCGACGAAGGTCCAGCCAGTGTCCTCGCCTTTGAAGCTCAAGAACATGTCATAGTTGTTGTTGCTCCAAGAAGCGAAAGAGTAGGAGGCAGGCTCTTTGCCTCTTGTAGTAGTAGTCATTGAACAGAGGAAGCAAAGAAGAATGGATTTGTTGGAGAAATTTAGGGGAGCGAAATTTCTGTAGTAGATGGAACTTGTTTGGAAGACCGGCGGGGGGGGAGAGAGAGAGAGAGACCAAAGAAAAGCAAAGCATTGGTCAAAAAACACATATTGAATGGGCAACTGCTAGGAAACTTATTTCGTGGGAAAAAATGTCAAGAAAAGTACAGTACCATGGGCCAAATTATTGTTAATACAATAATTTAATTTGTATGTGACTTACTATTAGATGAAAGCACAAAATAATGTGAGGAAGCAATGAATGTTACAAAATAATACAGGTTTATGTTGCATTATTGCTGAAAACAACAGTTTTCCTAGACTCCGCCTAGGCACTAGGCCCTAGTTTGGCGCCCGACTAGCGCCTAGTGTGTTTTGTTACAATGAGCATTTGTGTACCCCATAATCTGGCCATGTCTATGATCTTGTTATAACACAGCTCTGCCAGGTGCACTTTTAATATAATAAAGAATATTAACCACTTCATCCTAGTGACTATCACATGATGAACCTAGATACTGACTTGCTACACTCACAACAAACGAGATATTGGGGCAAATGATTGTGAGATGGTTAAGTTTCGTGATTGATTGATAGTAGCACCAAAGATAAAAAAATAGACTCCCCTTGTCTTGGTAACAATTTGATATTTGGATCCATGGGGTTGCATCCTAGCATCCTTGTCTCTAGCATATCCAAGACATACTTCCTATGTGCCTTTAACTTAGTGATACCAACATCACCATCCTTGTGATAACTATATTATCAACATACACCACAAGAAGAAAGTGATGACCATATTTAGAACTATAAAGACTGAATGATCAAATCTTCTTTCAAAAAAAAAAGAGGAGGAGGGTTGCGTTAGGTAGCCGACAGCCAGAGTAAAACTTAGTCGGATCCAAATATGAATTCTAGACAAACTATCTGTTGGGATGTAACCCACATAGAAGTCTAGAATTCATGTAGCCAACCCCACATAGTGGGATAACGGCTGGATATGTTGTTGTTGTTGTTGTAATCTTGCTCTGAGTTAACCTAACTCCAACGCAATTGAGTTGAATCTACCAAACCAGAGGAGACTGCTTTAGGCTATATAGTGATTTCCTAAGAGGACACACCACCCATATAAACCTCCTTTTATAAGTCGCTACGATGGAAAACATTTTTTATATCTAGTTAATCCAGAGGCTAGTGGAACATATATGCAAGAGACAAGAATAGAAGTGACCTTGGCCATAAGAGAAGGTATCACCACAATCAAGGCCAAAAATCTAGGTGTACTCTTTTGGCAACAAGGATGACCTTGAGTCTATCAACCTAATCATCTGGACCAACCTTAACTATATAAACCCAATGCCATCTAATAGTAGACTAAGGGAGGGACACCAAGTACTAATGATGTAGAACCCGAACTAAAGAAACAAGAGTTATCTCGATTACTCAAAACCGGTATCAATATTCAATATTATTCATCAAAATCTGTCATTCAATACTTCATTAAATGATTATTTAAGACAATTAATGGATAGAAACCTATGCTAATGAGGATTCTTTTCTAATTGGGATTCCTTGGTAATTAAAATAATGAAGGTAATCTTAATCTAATTAGGATTCTAGGACATAAAAGAAATTAACAGAACCTAGGAAACAAATTAAAATAAAAAAATTAATAAAACATTAATCATGTTCCGAGAATCTACAAGTGCTTGGTTGACTCGTTAGCCCTTTGAATGCTCAGCCACTCTAGTACACATGTTAGTTCACTGGAGCACATAGTTGCTTGTTAGTTATCAAGAGATTGGACATCCCAACCATAGAGAGCCCTTTCATTGAAGGGGACTCATTCACCTTTTTGGATGAAGACTCTTTGGAGTTGGAAGATGATGAACTATCACCAGTCAGGATGAGGAAGATTACAAGGACGATGGAACCGTGGTATTATGATTTCAACTATTACCTTAAGGATGGATTCATACTAGAGTATGCCACTCATGGTCAAAGGGGAGCCTGAAGGGAACTTGCCATTGTTTTATTAATTTCTTTATTTTAATTTGTTTTCTAGTTTCTTTTAATTTCTTTTATGTCCTAGAATCCTAATTAGATTAGGATTACCTTTATTAGCTTAATTGCCAAAGAATCCTCATTAGAATAGGTTTTTATCTATTAATTGTTTATAAATAATCATTTAATAAAGTATTGAAGGACAGATTTTGATGAATAATATTGAATATTGATATTGGTTTTGAGTAATCAGGATTACTCTTGTTTTTTTGCTTTGGGTTCTGCTTCAATTGGTATTAGAGCCAAGATTCCTGAATTCCTTTTGGAGATTTTCTAAAATTTTTGGAAAAATTTTAGAAAAATCACCAATCCTTCCACTGTTGATTTGGAGCCTACATCTAATAATCTGAATCCCTCACATGCCATTGAAGTTCGTTAATACCTACAGTAGTGGAAACCCTAGTTGGAGAAGTCTACCTAGTTGAGATCCTTGTTGGAGAAGTCAAAAACCTAGTTAACCTTGCAAAAAACCCTAGCAGCGGTAGAATCCTCAACTAGTAGCACCGGCCTCTTGGGAGATGTTGGAAACTCTAGTTGACCCTTGCTAAAAACCCTAGCAGCAAGTGAATCCTCAACTAGCAGTGTCAGAAAACCCTAGTTGCAAGAGCTATCTGAGTCAGGATCCTTGTTGACCCTCGCCAAAGAGTTTAAATCCTCGGTGATTGTCTCGTTGGAAACATCACAGCTTCTGATTGTTAGAAGCATTGCCCAAGTTGCTACTATTAATGGTAATCCAGTCATTGCAAAAATCTCTGCGAGTTCTGGTTGTGATCTTGGTGGAGACCGTTGTAGCTTCATCTCTTCCTTTTGCTACTGCATTGTAAGTATGACCCTACCCAATTTCTCAATGCAAATCATAACTCAATTTGAAGATCCATTACCCATTGACCTGATTCCTGACTTGGACCCTACTGTTCCCAAACCCAACAACCCACAAGCCTTATCCAATCCAATCCACATACCTGCAGGCTTCATTCCCTTTTACACCATCAACCCAACTCGCCTTTTGCTTTGGTTAAAGGTATATTCTTTCATTGAAAATCTAATTAATATTTGTCCATTGGGTATCTTTTAATAAATTGTTTTTGGTCCAGTTAATATTCTTTTATTTCCCAAAAAAAAAAAAAAAAAGAAGAGAGAGAGAAACCAAAAAAAAAAAAAAATCCTTACCATATTTGGTATATCTCTAAGTATTATTTTTTTGTTATTGATATTGTCATTTAATTTAAATTTCTTAGTCCTATTTGTGCATCCTAGTTCTTTGTCTACATTTAAGTTGCAATTTGAGTCTTCTCAACATTTACTTAATATATTGCATCTTTCCTTGGCCTTCTTCTCCTTACCATTTGTTTCCTTTCCTATGGCCCATAACAAATTTAAACAACCTTCCTCCACTGTACTAATTGATCTTTATTCATTACAAAATTCATTAAAACCCATTGAAACCTGAATGAACAATCTCGAGAGCCTTTCAAATACGGTGGGAACATGTATTGAGCAAATGGCACAAGTCCTTAAAATACTAGGTAAGCAAAAGATAGGGCTATAAATGAGCCAAGCTACTTGTGAGCTACTCGAGACTTAATAAAAACTCGTTCGACCTCGTTTAATAAATGAGCCTAGCTTGAGGTAGATAAAACTCGGCTCGATAAGGCTCGTGAGCTGCTCGATTATAGGTTCGTGAGTTAACTCGTATAAAAATTCATGAATAATTTAATATATACTTCGAATTTTTCATATATTTATTTGGAATATTTATAAAATCATATATTTTAAGTAATTTTATTGAAAAATATGTATAGAAAAGTTATAATACTTCATGAATTTATATAATTATATACTAAATATTGAAATTCTTGAATAAATTTATTATTAGTTTAATTTATTATTTACTTTATTAAATAAAATTGAAGCTCGATAAAGCTCGTTTAGGTTTGTGAGCTTAATGCAAGTTACAAGATACTCGGATCGATTATAAATGAACAGGCTCGTTTATAAATGAGCCAAGCCTGAGCTTTCCAAAGCTCGGCTCGGCTCGGTTCGATTATAGCCTAGCAAAAGATAGGAGATGATTTTGTAGAGTCCCCCCATTCTAATGAGTTTATACATGATGCCCTCAATACTTGGGGATACAAATTGCTTCCAATAAGATTCCTCACTCACATGAAACATTGGCTCCTTTTGAACCTAGGCAACCCCATTATAGGAATGCACGTCCTGTTGATGATGATCTTGATTTGGTAGATCCATGATGATGAATGGAAATGCACTAGTATTTTTTAGACATGCATTAGGAGTGGTGAGAAAACTTGGATGCTAGTTATTGATGGGGGTAGTACTGTGAATGTGGTTTCCAAGTTTTCAATTACTCGACTTAACCTTAAGGTAGAAACCACATCAAAAACCATTTAAAGTTGCATGGGTGAATAACAAAACTTTACCAGTCATCGAGAGATTTCTTGTTCCTAATCAACTGAGTGATTATAGAGATGAGATTTATGTGATGTTTCACCTATGGATGTTGCCCATATCCTTTTAGGTCGCCCTTGGCTTTATGATATGAGTGTTGTTCATTATGGATGAGAAACACCTGTCTTTAACTATAAGGCTAAGAAACTCATGTTGATCCCTACTAAACCTTTTAGTAGAGGCACTTGGACCAAGCCCAAGCAAGCACCACCAGTCCCTAGTAAAAAAACACATTCATTTGATAGCTCCTAAGGCGTTTGAAAAAGATTGTCAAGAAAGTGGATACAAGTTAACCATCATAGCTAAGGAGTCCATTTTGTGTTCCTCAGAGAGTTTGGAGTTTCCATCTAGGATTAAATCATTGTTAGAAGAATTTCTTGATACCATGCCCAATTAGCTCTGTAGTTACCTACCACCTATGAGGGATATCCAGCATACATATCATTGATTTAGTTGCCAGGACTCAATTACCAAATTTGCCCCATTATAGGATGAACCCAAAAGAGCAAGTTGAATTGAATAGTCATATAGAAGACCTTTTCACTAAAGGATTTTTTCGACATAGCCTTAGCCTTCATGTCGTCCTTGCCCTTTTAACCCCCCCAAAAATGGATCTTGGCAAATATGTGTGGATGGTAGAGCCATTAATAAAATCACCATCAAATACAAATTTCCCATTTTGAGATTGGAAGATATGTGGATATGTTGGCTGGTTCTAGTTGGTTTTCCAAGATAGACTTGCGTAGTAGGTATAATCATATTCGTATTAGGCCTGGAAATGAGTAGAAAAACTACCTTTAAGACCCAAGATGGACTTTATGAATGGTTAGTTATACCCTTTGGCCTATCCAATGCCCCTAGCACTTTCATGAGAGTTATGACACAAGTTCTTAAACCTTTCATAGAAAAATTCTTGGTTGTCTACTTTGACGACATCTTGATTTATAGCAAGTCCCAAGATGAGCATCTAAACCACCTTAAACAAATTTTCCTAACTCTTAGGGTTGCTATGTTGTATGTTAACCTTAAGAATTGTTCCTTTCTCCAACCTCAAGTCCTCTTCTCAGGCCTTCATTATCACTGCCCAGGATGTAGTTGTTGACCTTGAAAAAGTTCGAGCTATTAGAGAGTGGCCTAAACCTAGGGCAGTGTTAGAGATTTGTAGTTTCCATGGCCTAACTACTTTTTATAGGAAATTCATTAAGGGATTTAGTACCATCATGGCTCCAATTACGGATGGTTTAAAGAAAGGATAATTTTTGTGGCCTATTTTAGCCAATAAAGCCTAGAAATTAAAGAAAGGATGACCACAACACCTGTCTTATGACACCATGATTTTAGTAAAGTTTTTGAGGTTGCCTGTGATGCATGATGACCACAACACCTGTCTTACGACACCCTGATGGTAGTAAAGTTTTTGAGGTTGCCTGTGATGCATTCAACATTGGTATTGGAGGTGTTCTTAGCCAAGAGGGTTACCCAATAGCATTCTTTAGTGAGAAACTCATTGAAGCTAAATAGAAATATTCCATTATGATAAAGAGTTCTATGTTGTTGTCCTATCTTTTCGCTATTGGAGGTACTATCTATTACTGCAAGAATTTATTCTATATTTTGATCACCAAGCATTAAGATACTTGCAATCTCAAAAGAAGTTGAACTCTAGGCATGCTAAGTGGGTAGAATTCCTTAGTGAGTACACCTTTTTCCTTAAGCATTGTTTTGGGGTTGATAACAAAATAGTTGATGCCCTTAGTCGGGTAGTTAGTTTTCTTTATGTGATGAATACAAAGGTTGTTGGTTTTGATAAGGTGAGGGATACTTACCCTAATTGTCTTGATTTTAGCTCTATTTACCTCGAGGTTAGTCAAGGTAATCGTCGCCTCCTTGTTAATGTTGTCATTCATGACGGTTATCTTTTTAAAGGAACTAAGTTGTGCATTCCCCAGACTTCATTTAGAGAGACTCATATGGGAAGTGCATGTAGGGAGGTTAGCTGGTCATTTTGGAAGAGATAAGACTATTACACTTGTTAAGGATAGATTTTATTGACCATCTTTGTAAAGGGATATCTATAAGATTGTTTCACAGTGTCGAACATGTCGATTGGTTAAAATTAGGAAGAATAACATGAGTTTATACACTCCTTTTCCTACCCCACATACCTCATGGCAAGATGTATGAATTTCATTTTAGGTCTACCCAAGGTTGTTTAGGACATGACTCAATTCTCGTAGTAGTGGATAGGTTTTCTAAAACGATGCATTTTCTTCCTTTTAGTAAGACTACATACACATTACATGGTTTACCTTCTTCAATTGTATCTGATAGAGGTGTCAAATTTGTTAGTTATTTTTGGAAGACACTATGGAAACTATTTGGGACATGTTTGAAATTCACTTTTACCTTCCATCCCCAAACTAATGGACAAACTGAAGTTGTGAATCATAGTTTAGGAGACTTGCCTAGGTGTCTTGATGGTGAGAAGCCTAGTAATTAGTATTTGGTTTTGCCAACTGCTGAGTTTGCTTATAACAACTTTGTTAATAGGTCCATTGGAAAAAGTGATTTTCAGATTGTTCATGGTTACTCCCCTCACACCCTTATTGTTCTTGTCCCCTTACCCTAGATACCCATATTTCTAAGCCCGCTGAAAATTTCCCCAACACATTCATGACCTGCATGTTGAGATTAGAAGGAAAATAGCAATGAGTAATGTTGACTATAAACTTGCTATTGATGTACATCATAGGGCTTGGGAATTTTATGAAGGTAATGTCATGATTCATATTCACCCTGAACGCATCCCTAAACATTCCTTCAAGAAACTACATGCTCGAGCTAGTGGTCCCTTCCCTATCATTCGAAAACTTGGAACTAATGCTTATTTACTCGACTTACATAATAAGATAAATATTAGTCCTATTTTCAATGTGGAAGATTTAACTCCTTATCAAGGCACATTTGAGCCTCCTCTCTTGCCTGCTTGTGTTCCTGCAGGTCACTAGGTTTCTTGTAGTCCATGCATACTACAACAAAAGGATGTGGTTGATGCTATGCTTGATGATGAGATTGTGGCTTCTTCTTGTGGTGGTGGTTATCGTTGTTTTCTTGTCAAATGGAAAGATCGACCAGATTCTGATTACACTTGGATTGTTGAAGAGGATTTTCAAGTCTTAAATCCTGAGCTTTGGAGTAGTATTTACAGTCCAACTTGTTAGAACTGAATTCTTTTCGACTAGGAGAGAATGATCATAAAGACAAATATTTCGAGAAATAATATTTTAGGCATAAAAGTATAAATTAATATTGTTTTATTAATTTATTTATTTTAATTTGTTTCCTAGTTTCTTTTAATTTCTTTTATGTCCTAGAATCCTATTTAGATTAGGATTATCTTTATTAGCTTAATTACCAAGGGATCCTAGTTAGAAAGGAATCCTCATTAGAATAGGCTTCTATCTATTAATTGTCTATAAATAATCATTTAGTGATGTATTGAAGGACATATTTTGATGAATAATATTAAATATTGATATTGGTATTGAGTAATCAAGATTACTCTTGTTTCTTTAGTTTGGGTTCTGCATCAACTAGGTTCCATTGGAATGTAAGGTAGACATTTCTTCAACCATAGCATCTCACTACCTAGGATGAGAAAAAACTTTTGTAATAGTTTTAGGATTAGACACGAAAGACAAAGAAGATACACAGGTAGTATATCTAGATGATAAAGAATGATAACTCACAAAATTAGAAATGAGATGTTGAGTAGTACAACAAGAAGTACCAATCTGAAGAGCGATAAGCAAGTCAATATTGCTACGTGAGGGAGACTGATTAGAGGGGGAAAGTTTAAGCAGCATAGAGGAGGAGACATCTATTATTGTCTTAGTTGGCGTGTCAACATGTGGAGGACGTTGATGATAGGTTTGAAAGGTTGGGTCAATCTTGTCAAGAGGAAGATGGAGATGGAGATGGATATGGAGGAGATAGAACATGAAGAAAGGGGATAAGCAAGGGTAAGCTATCTGACATGGACTTGGACAACTTAGACGACCTTGAAAAATAAGGGGATCACTAAAAATGGTAACATCAGTATAGACAAAATATCTAGCTGACTCTAGTGATACCCTTTTTGAGGATGGGAATGAATAACCTTGGAAAACACATTTTATAGACAGAGTAGACGACTTACTTTGAGTAGGAGCAAGTTGAAAAACAAAACATGCACATCCAAATAAAGGAGGAAGGAGAGAATATAAATCATCCCTGGGGAAAATAAGAGAGTGAGGAACCTGGTTGTTAAGCACAAACAAAGGCATACGATTAATTAAATAACAAGTCGTTGAAACCACATCATCCCAATATTGTGTAGGAACAAACACACAATCTCGATTAAATGGTGGTTATTCCTTTAAGTTACCCCATTTTGTTGTGGGGTGCCAAGTTAGAAGCATAGTTACCTAATATGCCCCTCCCCCCCGGGAACCACGTTCCAATACGCGCGCACTGGAACGCGGTGCGTTTGCGTCTTGGAATGCTTGGGGACGTGTCCCAATTCCCCTGTAATGAAGACCCGGATCTTTGATACCATTAATTTTGGCCTACACTCAGGCCTTCCATTAACCCTTCCTCAGACCCTCTCTTGCTCAAGCGCCCGCCGCCCACCCCCTCTGCCCTTCTCCCTCTCTCGCTTCGCTTGTTGCCGGCTGCGGGCTTTTGTCTCTCGCTCTCACTCGCTCCGGCCTCCGTACCTTCGTCGGACGATTCGGACCGTCGCTCAGGTCACTGACTCGCTCGCCCTCCTCAGTCGCTCGCCTCGCTCAATCGCTCTTCCTTGCTGCCTCTCTCTAGCTCCGTCGCTCGCCTGCGCCGCCTCGCCCTTGCCCTCACCCTCGCCAACCGTCGGCTCTCCCCTCAGTCTCTCGCTTGTTGCCTCTCTGGCTCTCGCTTCGTCGCATCAGCTGGTGGAGACTCCCAATTGCATCAACTGGTGGAGACAATAAAGCTTAGCCTCTCTCGTGAGTTGTGATTTCATTTTTTGGCTAAAGCTTGTGACTCCACATCACATTTTACTTTTTTTTAAATTTTATGATTTTATAATTATTATATTAATATTTATTTATTTAATATTTTTATTATTATTAATATATTTAAAAAACTAAGTGGCGAATCGACGAACCGAAGAAACCTACCCCCCACGTACCGCGTTCCGGGAAAAGTGGCGTACCACGTTCCCGTACCGCGTTCCGCGTACCAGACGTTCCACGAACCAGGTGACTATGGTTAGAAGACTAGTGAAGCGTCACATGTAAGACTTAAATGGATCAGACAATATTCTGCTACACTATCACTCTTTAGAACGCATATGTGCACATTAAATTGAGTATGAATTTCAGCACAAAAGGTGGTGAAAATAGGGAAAAAAAATTGTTTCTTCTTTAAATATAACCACATTGTTCTTGAAAAATCATTAATAAAAGTTACAAAATAATGGAATTCAAATTTTGAATACAGGACTACATGGGAGTGGTAACTAGAAAGGGGAAACTAACACTCTTATTGACTTGACTTGGGAATGAACAATGACTATGTATCCCAAGTTAACACAACTCACAATCTAAGGTTATAAGACTTGATAGATTGGGAACCATTTTCTTCCGACCAAACAGAGATGGATGCCTTAATCGACAATGGACCTATAAAGGTAAAGCAGTAATAGTGCAAGCCACATATTGAGTAGATTGAGATAGATAATTTAATTTCCAAGATTCATGCCTCGCACCAATTTTCTGTCCAATCCTCCAGTCTTGAACTAAAATAGAATCAGACAAAAAAGTTATGGAACAATTAAGATCACGAATGAGTTGACTGACAGAAATTAAAATATAGGCACACTGTGGTAAGTGTAAAATAGATAACAAAGGTAAAGTAGGAGGGGTTTTGCACTCCTGATACCTTTGAATGAGGCTTTAGAACCATCAACTAGTGTAACAATGGGTTGAAACCCTGAACTTTGGATATGATTTGTGAGATAATAAAGAATTATTACCAGACATGTGGTCAGGTGCATTATGTAAGACATTTAGTGGGATTACCATTGTGAGCAAGTGATGCTATAGGTGAAGTGGCTTGTGTTACTCGGAATTGGAGAGACTGAGCATATTCTCCTTTTAGATGATCGCTGAAGAAGATACGCTAGGGGTTTTAGCATTATGAGTCTCTGAATCATCAACTGCAACTGGTGGAAGAAGAAGCTCTTAGTAATCTGGCAAATACCTCTGTCAAGGGTGGAAGATAGACACTTCCTAGAATTTTTGTCTTTGGCTCAAGTTTAGACCGAATTCCATGAAGAGATAGAATGTTAAACATTTCATCCCTATGCTCTTGTTGTTTTGTCACATCCGTATAAGAAGGCATAAGTTCATTGAACTCAATAATTGAAGCCTGTAGTTTACCTAGATAGGTAGTCAAGTCCAACTCATTCTGTCTTGGATAGAATAATGCACCAATGACATCATAGATATGAGTGATGTTATTGGTATATAGATCACGTGTAAGGTTCCACAAGCCACTACATTCACAGAGAGGTTGAATAATATGAATCAAACTGGGTTCAATGGTATGCCACAACAAGCATAATGGCTGTAACCAAGAAACAGTCTCCATTAAGTGACTCTCAAGTCTTTGAACAAGAAACTAGATTTCTATGGCGGAAGACCAAGCAGAATATTTTTTTTTTTCCCACTCAGTTTCTCATTCATGATAATCATGCTGGAAAAATGAGGGATGGTGATTGTTTTTGATGGCTGTGACTGTTATTGATGAAGCCAGATCCAAGGTGTTGTTGGTTGTGGATGACATTGCTAGGATTTTGAACTAAAGGTTGCTCTAACCAGATGAAAGAGAAGAGTGCACAGATCTGACAATGAGAATAACAACAAACCAGAAACTCGAACAAGGAAGAACTAGAACAACAAAACTAGCCCTGTGAGAGATCTGAGTCTGAGTAAGAAACCTGCTCAAAAAACGAGTGCGAGATTGGGAGAATCACACCCAAGGAGTCGCAACCAGTTTGCATGCACGCAAGAGAGTTGCACGCAATCAGACCTGGAGGTTCCACCCGTGCACACTGGAAAGTTGCTGGATCTGGAGGATATGAATGAGAGTTGCAACCTGATCTCAAGCAAGAGTCGCCAAATTTGGAGGAGACTAATGTGATATGAGGGAGAACTGGATATATTGGCAGAACTAGGTGGAAGTGTGGCTGGTGAGAGAACCATGGCCAGTGACTGGAGGTGCAACAGACACATCTATTTATGGTGATTAGGGTTTTTGGGTTAACTTTGGCAGCTGATTAAAAATAGGGTTAGGTTTTGTATTGGCTCTGATGACATGTAGAAGAAAAATACTATTTTGTTATTCTATTTCTGATGAGCACACACACATATATACAAGAGTTACCGCAATACCCTCACTGTTGTGTACCTCAACAATGAGAATAATCACATGCAGATATTTAATCATGGGGTTGCCAATGAGATTCCAGGACAGGATTCGGGCCTACTCTTGACACTACAAATTGACCTCCATCTCATTTAAAGCTTAAGTTCTTAGAGAGGTAATTTAATTATATATTTTATATTCCCAAAATTACCAATGTGTCTCTCAACTTATTTACTCATTTTCAAATAAAAGGATTACCCTTTTTCTTTTCCTGAGAATCTGCTATAGACAAAATGATGGTATTCTGTTTATGTTTACAGCTTTTGGGGTTCCTGTATCTGTTAAAGAAATAATGCCTTTCCTTTTCTCCTTAATTTTCATCTTTTTGTTTTAACAGGCTGGTCCTCATCCTTGGGCTATCGAGACCTTTGCCCAGGTGGCTAAGTATCCATCTGCCCAAATCATTGCTCAGGTTTGTGAAGTGTTAGTTTTTATGAGATTATATATTGTAATAGAAATTTCAGTTATTCTTTTCCCGTTTTCTTTTCCTACTGGATGTCTCTTGCAGTTTGAGACCAGACTTATGTTCCAAATGAATTCTACTGCTGCAGGATCTTTTCTCTTCTGGAGCTATAAAATCTGCAACTGATTTTCAAGTGTACAAGGAGGTTGCAGGTCTTTCAGGCCTTGACTTTGCATACTCTGATAGTACTGCTGTATATCACACAAAGGTTAATCTGTCAATTCCCTTGGATTTTGAATTGCATTGGATTGGATTCTTATAGTATTGGAGCAGTTGTTGTTCTAAAGAGGCTCTACTTTTCTCAAACCACAAATAGGTTTTGCTGAGTTAGAAATGACAAATCTGCAGTGGGTCCACAAAATTGATCTGAAGTAATGTCATTCACCAAAAGTCTGTGTTAAGGGATCAAGTCCAAGGGCGATTAATGAGAGCAGTAGCTATTTCCTTGCAAGAAGGAGATGCCTTGTTAGTTCTTCTCCCCTTCCTACCTATGGTGAAACTTAGGGCTTGTTAGAGAGAATCCACGATCTCTTGCACCATGTGCTGGACAATAATTCTTATTGCTTACCAAACTTTAACAAACTAGAGGGTATTAATAATAACCCTGATACAATGATTTAGGAAATAAACCCAATGAGGAGACTAAACTAAATAGGAAACTAACTATTCCTTTTTAGTTTTAGGAAATAACCAAATAACAGCAAATCAACTAGATAAGGAAACGAGTCCTTTAAGGAAACTAGTCCTTAGTTTTAGGACGCCTTTGGCACACATGGATTGGCTGCTTTGCTTGCTTGGCTGCTGTAAGGCTCATACCATCACTCCCTGCTTTAGAAATGTGCTTGTCCTCAAACACCAAAGAGGGAAAATTGCACCACAAAATATCCTCACGTTCCCATGAAGCCTTGGCTGTATACAATCCCACCCAATGCACCAAATACTCTTTGCAACCTAAATGAAGACAGGAATCGATAACAGCTTGGGGACAAAATTGAGGGTCATCAGCCTGTAACAGCCTATTCCACAAGGACTGAAGAACAGAATCCTGCTGCCTAAAAGCATGATCAACAACTTCCAATCTAGCTGTACTAGAATTATAGGAAAGTAATCTGGGAAGAGCACGCCCATAGACCACCTCTCCGTTATCCCACTCTAGAAGCTTGACTGCCTTACAGGTCACTGTCGTTAAGAGTGGATCTTTTTTTTCCCTGTAACCTCACCTCTTTCCCTCTCAGTTGGAACGTCATCGTCATTTCCTTGAAATCCATTTTATGGGTCCGAATGTACTCAACCAATCAAACCCTAGAACTACATCAAACCCATCTAATGGTAGCACATACAGATCAACCTCAAAGTGCAGTTGTCCTATGGTAAAGACCACCCCCCACACAATCCTGTGCTGTGCACCTGTTTGCCATTGGCCACAATAATCAAAAAACCTTGTTTGCACTCCAAATATTTTGACAAATCCACGGCTAATGAAGGACTTACAAAGCTATGGGTGCTCCCTGAATCGATGAGTATCCACACCTGAATTCCCTGCACCACAGCCCAAACCTGCATGGTTTGAGTGTTTGCCACTCCCATGATTGCATATAACTGTATAAGGATATAGTTGGTATGTCGAGTAATTCTTGCCCTCCATCTTCCTCTATTTCTTCTTTGACTATGAGGTCTAAACAAAACAAATGCTTGCAGCTGTGATTAGGAGTAAACAATTCATCGCAGTTAAAAGCACAACCCTTTAGCCCAGCGTTCGGTCATTTCTACACGTGTCAAGACTTTTTAATGTTGGAAAGCTTGGTTTGTCCATCACCATGGAGTTAGGGGGCAGTGTGGTAGGAGGCTTCCCAAACTGCTGTCGAGATTCCTGATATATGTGTTCTTAAATCCGAGCCAGACGCATAGCTACAGCCAAGCTTTGAGGGTTTGGACTGCTACTTCAGTCTGAATAGGATTTTGTAACCCACTGATATACAGCTCCACTTCCTGTGACTTTGTCATCTTCTCAGACATTGCAAGTAGCTGCTCGAACCTCCTTTGATAATCTGCGACTGCACCTGTCTGCCTCAACCTGGCGAGTTCACCAAATCTTCCTCCCTGAATGGGTGGGCCAATCGTGTTTGACATTCTTCCTTGAATTCTGCCCATGTGAGTGTTGGATTGTCCTCTTCAACCTTCATAAACCAAACTTGTGCATCCTCTATCAAGTGGAAAGATGCCAATCCCACCTTGTCCTCCTCTGGTGTTCACTGATGTCAAAAAAAATGCTTGCAATGATTCAGCAGGACAGTGGGTCCTCTATACCAGCAAAAGAGGGGAACTCCAGCTTAGAATATTGAGGAATAAATCCTCCTCTGCTGCCTGCAGGCCTGAGAGTCTCATGGTGTGACTATCTGGCGCTGTGGCTCTCTCCTCCCGAAGCTGCCGACTCTGTCTTCATTGATTCAACATTGCATACTAAGTGTTGAATCTGTGCCAACATCCTCTCCCCCTCAGCAACCTCTACTGCATGGTTGTCTTCATACTTCTTCATGAAAGACTCAAGGAGTTGACAGAACCCATTGTCACCCATGGTTCGTTCTCACACCAATTTGTTAAGGGATTGAGTCCAAGGGTGATTAACGAGGGCAGTAGCTATTTCCTTGCTAGAAGGAGATGCCTTGTTAGTTCTTCTCCCCTTCCTACCTATGGTGAAACTTAGGACTTGTTAGGGAGAACCCCTCGATCTGTTGCACCAAGTGCTGTAAAATAATTCTTATTGCTTACCAAACTTTAACAAACTAGAGGGTATTTATAATAATCCTGACACAACAATTTAAGAAATAACCAAATAACAGAAAATCAACTGGATAAGGAAACGAGTCCTTAAAGGAAACTAGTCCTCCTTAGTTTTAGGACACCTTTGGTACTCATGGATTGGCTGCTTTGCTGGCTTGGCTGCTGTAAGGCTCCTAACAGTCTGCTGTGTTGAACCTCATAATTTGACATGAGAAAGGAGTGTTCTATTTATTTCATCCTATAAGTGAGGTGCATTTTGCAAAAGTAGTCAAAATTTTTTGTTAATGGTACAAACATACAGATAAGGTTTAACATCTTTCTGGAGAATCAGAATGCAGATAGTTTCCTGGCAAAGTGCCTGTGCTTTAGGTGGTAATTTGTTCATAGATTTGCATGAGTCAGATAGGTTTATGTGAATATTCTTACCCTGGACAAATTATCCGGCCTTATGTGTCTACTTGGGCTCATGCCATAGTGTTGTCCCAGCACATGTGAACTTTTTCTCTTCTGGGTAGATGATGTGTGTTCCACCCTTATGTTGGAGAGGCAAATGCATATATCAAGCGCTTTGCCAGAAGGGGAGATGAACTGATTTAACACAGCAGTAAATATTAGAGTTGTGATTAATTATGCTGCTTTTTTTTATTTTGGGTTTATTTGAGTTATAAAGCAATCTAACCACTGCTCACTAAAGAACATAAACACAAAAATAGAACCCCCTTCACACCCCCTACCCCGCAGGGAAAAGAAAAAACTAAAACAAAAAAACTAAGAATCTTCTTTGCTCTACCTGGAGAACTGTATATTGACTATAAGCTATTAGTAAATCTAGACAAAATTAATACTTCTAATTTGATTTATTGAGAATATTTGAAATACTTTCTATATGCAGAATGACAAGTTAAAGCTTTTGAAACCGGGTTCACTTCAGCATCTTGGAGAAAATATGCTTGCATTCCTGCGTCAGGCTGCTGCTTCCCCTCATATTCCTAATGCCAAGGCAATGGAAGCAGATGACAAGTCTGACTATGATACTGCTATATATTTTGACATTTTGGTACCTTTATAAACCTGAACTCAGTTAACATTCTTGCCATTCTTGATTACCTTCTATTTTCTTATTATCCAATCTGTTTGTTCTCCTGTTGGATTTTACTGCAATGACATCAAATTTCTATTGATTTCAATTTTTGACACTTGTGCAATGACAATTTCAGGGGTCATACATGATTGTGTACCGTCAAGGGTTTGCCACTATGCTTTATAACTCAGTGATAATGCAGTCTCTTCTGATATGGATTGCATCGTTGCTAATGGGTGGTTATTCAGCTGCAATATCATTGGCCTTATCATGTTTGAGCATTATCCTGATGTGGCTATGTTCATTAAGTTTCTGTCTTCTTGTTGCCTTCATTTTACCAGTCATGTCTTCTTCACCAGTGCCTTTTGTTTCAAGTCCATGGTTGGTAGTTGGTCTATTTGCTGCTCCTGCTCTCATTGGGGCATTGGCTGGACAATATATGGGTTACCTCATCCTCCAGACATATTTGTTGGCTGTATCTTCAGGGAGAAGGGTGAACCTGTCTACTTTTGTTCAATCTGATTTGGCCAAGTTGGATGCTGAAAGATGGCTGTTCAAAGGTGGTTTGGTGCAGTGGCTTGCTCTGCTGATCTTGGGAAATTATTATAAGATTGGATCTTCCTATTTAGCTCTTGTTTGGCTAGTCTCACCTGCATTAGCATGTAAGTTGAACTTCACAAGCACTATAGCTTGGTGGGGAAAATGTGAACATGGTTTCCTGGATAGTACATACTATGATTTCTTAGGACAGTATGCAACCATGTTTCAGATAAAAGAGTTGAAATTTGAGAAAGTGGTTGTACGATAAGGTTTATGGTATGCTAATTGTGGGCATGTCCAACAATATTTATTAGACTGAATAAACATCTGTTGTAAATCTGGATCTTTCTCCCCACAAAGTGGGATTCCTTATTCCTATATGGCTTTCAACTAATTCTATGTTATGGAATATCTAGATGGCTTGCTTGAAGCAACCTTATCCCCAGTGCGGTTACCGAAGCCAATCAAGATTGCCACATTGCTGATAGGCCTATTCCTGCCCTTATTGATTTCTTCTGGCATGTTTATTAGGCTGGCAGGCACAATAATTGGCATTGCAGTTAGATTTGACAGGTAATACTGTTAAGTTCATGAGATCTGGAATGACTCCTATAGAAGTTGAATGCCTGCTTCTGCTTTGAGCCATCTTATGAATTTTTTGTTTATGTTCTTATCAGCGATGCTCTTAATATAATAGTAAAGTGTAGCTGCACTTAAATGTGTTTTAACATGGAATTAGGTACAAAAGAAAACGTTTTGTGAGAACTATCATTTAACTTTAATTGGATTCATGATTTTATGTTGGTACACAGTTCCTATCATTTTGTATGAAGAGCGACAATTCTTAGGTTCCAAATCTTGAGATAAATGAGTTAAGAATCTTCTGATGTCAAGCTTGATATGGCATCCATGCTGTTGAGTGCAAAATATAGTTTCAGGTGTCAAGGTTAAATTACCATTGCAACTTTATAATTTGACCTTTGTTTTATTCTTAGTCCTCTTACTCTTTGTGAAGTGTAAGCCGAACTGCAGGAGCCACTATTGGGTTGAAAAGAGTACTATACCCCTAGAACACCATTTTTCTGTCATTTTCTGTAATGGAACCAGAAAAGAGTGTTAACCTAGGAATGAAAGTGGAATCAGAGGACCTTATGTCCTTAAATTGAACAGAGGGACCAAATATGACAATCACAGAATTTTCTGCTGTAACTAACCCCAAATGTTAATCGTGATATGATGCCCATGATTTTAAATGCAGGAGAGCTTGTGAAGTCATAGTTCTACTCATAACAGCAACAAGGTTTTGTTTCACCTGCTTGTTAAACAGTACTTGCTAGAAATTGGAAAAATCACAAGAACTTTGATTAGGCAGTTGCATTGCCTTGTTGCAAATACTAGGTACACTACCAGATGTGGGAAAAGGAATTTATATGTATTACTTGGACTTTCTATTGGGAAGAAATATGTTTGCTTTGTCTAATCAATCATGAAGTTGTTTGCTAACTGTATATCTAGTACACCACATACAAAATAATTGGAATGTAAAGTGAGAAGTCCTACTGCTGAGGATTAGTTTGCTAGTTGGTAGAATAGCTAAAAAGCTGGTCTTTTATATTTTGTTAAGTTTTATAATCTTTTTCTAGTTCGAACAATTGGACTCATTTGAGTATAAATGTTAGCATTCTGAAAATTTGTGCCACATGGTAAATGATTTTGTGACGTGAATTTTGTTGAAGTAGATAAATTGAAACAATGTCCTTGTCCGCATTTAGTAATTAAATAAATAACTAAGCAAACCAATTGATGTAAATTTATGATTTTACGAGGGATTACAAAAGTTGTATTGTATGAGATGAGGTTTTGTTAGTTTCTTGACCCTTTTACTTTCCCTCATAAACTATCCGAGTCATTCATAAATAAGGGCATCCCCAGTACATGAGAATCCTTGCTCTTGAGGGTTGGGGAGGAATGCTTTTCTACACAGTCACGTTTGTTTTGCAAAGAGGCTGTCAAATTCGTAACTTTTCAGTCACAGAGGAGCAACCTTACTATTGCTACCAAGGCATTCATAAAACTTAAATAAAATTAGATATATCAGGCATGAGTGTCAAGGAAATGACAAAGATACTCATGCATCTGAGACTTGAAAATTTTCATTTCAAAGTTGTTAAGTCCTTTGTGCCATGTATATCATATCTCACATGTATTCTAAGGTACCATTTTTGTCCATAAATATGTCGTAGTTTCTGGACGATGCATATAGAAGCAAACCCCATACATGAAGACTTTTTGCGGTCTTTTCCTGCCTTGTCATCACAATATTACAGTCCTGATATCCATTTTATGTCATAGTTGTGAGCCTTGGTAGAAATAGTAAGGCTGCTTTTCTTTGTGACTGGGGGTTATGGGTTTGAGCTGTGGAAATGACTTCATTGCAAAAAAGCAAGGGAGGGCTGCATACAAATACAACCCTCACAAATCAAGGAGTGTTGTGCACTGGGGACACTCTTATTAACTATGTAGATAATACCATATGCTTATGGATAACAGCTGAATAGCTTTCACAGTTAATTTAATGACATTTTACTTTTTATTGTTATCCTAACCTTGTCTTCTCTCTCTGTGCAGGAGCCCGGGTAGCACCCATGAGTGGCTTGGGAATGTCATACTCGCTGTATATACTGCTGTCATCATATGTCTTACTTTGGTCTATATCCTTTCATGCATTCACTATTCAGGTCTCCATCTATCTTATGTTCTCTTTTTACCAGATACGGTGCTTTTAATAATGATTGGTTATGCTACTACATTGGGCTGCTAATAGTTAAATGTTAAGCAGATGCATCTACTCTTGTCTCTGTGCGTGTGTGCATGTGATGGAGAGAGAGAGAGGTCCATCTGCCTTGAACAGGCTAACAGGCTGGATCCTGAATCCAGATTGCTGTTAATCCAACAGGATGACCCTGATTAGGTCTTTCTGCCTTGAACAGGCTGGTTCCAGAATCCAGATTGCTGTTAATCCAACAGGACGATAACCCTGATCCACTAAATATAAGATAACGTCATTTCTTACTAGCGTCTAAGCTTGTGTTACCTAATAGTTGTTTGAACTACTGCTATTAATAGGGTTCAGTACAACCAGAATTTGTAAGGTTTTGGATCCAAACTGAGTGGTCTCACATGGACGAGTTTGGAAATTGTCCCATTATGAGGGTCCTGGTGGATGAATGGTCAAACTCTTGGTCATTGCGTAGATCAAGCTAAACTGCCTTAAAAGGCATCAACTTTGAGAAACATGTTACATTTCTAGCCACTGAGAACCTCTGAAGTACAATTCATGCATAAGGGAATCGTAAACATTACATGAAATGATGAATACTTGACAACTAATCAGGGTTGTTTCTGCTCATATTATTTTTAAAATGATAAAATTCAAATTACAGTTATACCCATATTTTCTGTTCCCAAGTGATAGTCTCTTTAATTCCCTGTTAAGCTACAACATATTCTTTTTATAAATAAAGATCACTCTAGCTCTTTACAAAGCTTTAGTAAACAAATTTGGACTTCCATGAGCTGCTTTGATTATATTGTGTATGAATAAAGTAACAATCAATCTCAACTTGTTCAGTCCTACCGTGGAGTGCAGTTTTAACCATATCAACTCATGTGTGATGCACCATATCTCTATACTTGAATCAAGACTAGACTAAGCTAATGTTGTTTATGTCTTACTCTTACAAGATACCAAGTTGCCTCCAATTATGACATAATACACAGTAGCATACTCTGTCTTCTGGTGAACTTGCCTAATCTTGCATTTGGGTAAGCAAGCTAGTTTATGACCGTGATCTTGATAAGTAAATCACATCTAAGCACACCCAGTGTTTAAAGCATGCTTGGGGATTTTTTTGTGTGAAGCTCAGTAACTTTTGTTGAGTGCAATTAAATTGCGCTTCAAAAATACCCTTGGGTTTTTTTTTTTTTTTTTATTATCAAACAATATGAATGGTTAGATTTATTTAAAGTTTTGCAATAGTGTGGCTGCTTCTATGGAATCCTTATCCAAAAAAAGCTATTATCAGATCTTAGAAAGATCTAAATAAAATCATATATACTTTTGTTTGAAAAAAAAGAAGACTAACTCTATTTATCAAGCAAAAGATATTGAAGGAAACATGTAATTAGGTGTAAATTAAGGTTGCTAATTTATTCCTAATTGCTGTAAATTAGGGCATGATGATTGATTCCTGATTGTTATAAATTAAGGATTGATGATTGATTGTAAATTAGGGATTGATTGATTGGTGATTGTTGTAAATTAGGGTTTGATTAATCGGGGATTGTTGTAAATTAAGGATGATTTTTTTTTTCCTGATTCTTCTATCGAAATTACACTAAAATCCCAAATCTTTTGAAAATTCCACTTATGGCCCAATATAGATTATGCTTAAAACCTTACGAAATTCTCGGGTGTTACAACAATTCTCCACCTTGGATGAGATACATATTTAGGAACAAAATTAGAAATAAAGATAGAAGATAGAAGTAGTGAAAGAGTAACGTAAGAAGGACAATGAATTGTAGGATGTGAAATTAGAGATTGGATAGGAAGTAGCTGAACATTTACCTTCCCAAATTGTTAAAGTTTGCATGAAGTTAGTCATACAACATATAACATCTACAAGAAGAGAGTTCAAGCAAGAGGAAGATCAGAAACACAAGTTAGTTAGTTCTTTTAACGGTAACTACCTGTAACTACCAGAACTCTGTCATTGTAATAACCACCTCTATCCTTTATAAATAAATGGTTGGTTTGAGTTATTTCTACACAATTAGAAATCGTGTACGAGTGAGAGGAAAGCCTAGAGAAATTAGACTTTGTAATCTCTGAGAGATAACTCATTCAAGAGCTGTGAGTTTGTACCGATTGAATGGAAGATAGTGGAATCGTGCTCTCTGGCCTTTCAGTTTGGACATAGGGTCATCAAGCAATTGGCGATCCGAACCAAGATAAGTCTTGGCCTCGTGTGTTCTGTTCTTCTATTTTTATTCCTATATTGTTCATATTCTATGTTTGTGGTGAGTACTTGAGATTGTGGATCATGTGGGACGCTCTATTGTTCAACACAAACAATAGTAGGAATTTCTCACTCTTGGATAACCGGATTTGATGTTTCTAGTACACATGGAGCAGTGGAAGTTGGATGTTGTACTTGATGCTTATGACACACTTATAGATTAGGCCAAGCTAGAGGATCTAATGGATATACAAAATTAAGGTGTAGAAGAAACAACTGGAAGAGTTGAAGGTAGGAATGGATTGGGGGTTCTAACAGGTACAGGAGAGCACATCTTTAAGGATAACATAGAAATAAGGTTCAGTAAAATATGACATGCATTCAAGAAATGTAACATGTGCACAAGTTAAGAATTTATGGAAAGTGAAAGTGTGGAGATAGGAATGGATTGGGGGATCTAACAGGCAAGGAAAGTATGCTCAAGGTTAGTAGAGAAACAAGGTTGTTTAAAATATGATCTAAATTCAAACAATGTTGACGTCTGACAAGTTCAAGAATTTGTGGAAAGTGGATTGTTACATTGGTATCCTTTCATAATTGAAAGTACAACAACAATAATCACAATGCCTTAATCCCACTAGTTTGGATTGGCTAAACAACAATCATTTTGTGATTGAAAGTAACCCAAGAAAATACATTTATGAGCTCAAAGATTCAACTTGTCAATCCCACTGGACAATAGATGAGAAAGGAGTTACATCAAATAATACAAGGAAGAGAAAATAAGGAAACATGGAGAAAAAGTTCAGAATTAGGTGATTTATGCTTAAACCTAAGAGTGCATCCAATTGACGAGATAATATGCTATAAGATGGCATCTCTCCATAATAGCACTAGGTATCTTCATACTTCATGCAAAAGAGTAAACAAGGAGGCTGTTTCATATTCTTTGTTATTTTTTTCAGCAGCTCTTCTTTGTTGTGAGGTTGAGATCAAGAAAATTGATAAATTATGTGATCAGTAATAAAATTGTAATCTACATAGAAAAGGCATGGAAAATAGAAAACATTTTAAAAGATCATTAACAAATGTAACAAAAACTTCTTAATCACAACTTTAAGATTGTGAGAAAATAATTAGGAGAGAAAAAACCTAAGAGATTAGCCTCTCTTAACTTGTTATTTATAATAAGTATAATGAGTCTTAAACCTATGAGCTTAATCTAATTATAGATAAAACACACATATAATAATTATAATATATACTAATAATTCTAACACTCCCTCTCAAGTTGGAGCATAGATATCATATGCACCAAGCTTGTTATAAATATATTTCACTCAAGCACCCTTTAGAGACTTGGTGAAGACATCTACAAGTTAATCATTAGAGTTGACAAACTCTGTAACAATAACACCTTCAATCGGCTTTTCTCTAACAAAGTGACAGTCGATTTCAATATGCTTAGTCCGCTCATGGAACACTGGATTGGAAGCAATGTGTAAGACAGCTTAATTATCACAAATAATCTTTATAGGAGACACTTCACAAAACTTGAGTTCCTGCAAGAGTTGTTTAAGCCAGATGAGCTCACAAGTTGCATTAGCCAAAGCTCAATACTCCGCCTCTGCACTAGATCTAGCTACTATATTCCGTTTCTTACTTTTCCAAGAAACTAGATTTCCTCTCACAAGAACACAATACCCAGAAATTGGCCGACGATCAGAAGGAGATCCTGCCCAATCTGCATCTGTATAACAAATATCTATGTGTCCCTTATTCTCATAGAATAACCCTTTACCTGGCGCTCTTTTAATATATCTCAGAATTCAGATAACATCCCAGTGAGAATTACATAGAAAACTGAGGAACTGGCTAACTATACTCACAGCAAAAGCAATGTCAGGATGAGTGACTGTGAGATAGTTCAACTTGCCTACCAGTCTCCTATACCTTCCAGGATCTGAATAAAGCTCCCCCTGTCCCGGCAAGAGTTAGACATTCGGATCCATTGGGGTGCTAATTGGTTTGAAATTCACCATATCAGTTTCTTCTAAGATGTCAAGTGCATACTTCCTCTGAGAAATTGAGATACCATCTCCTGATTAAGCAACTTCGATACCCAAGAAATACAGAAGTCGGCCTAGGTCTTTGGTCTGAAAGTGCTAATGTAGATGTTCCTTTAGCTTCTGTACCTGATCACTCCCTGTGATAACAATGTCATCTACATAAACAATAAGGTAGATACATAAGGAAGAAGAATGGCTGCAGAAAACCGAATGATCAGCCTCACTTTGAGTGAAACTAGAGGCTTGAACCACAGTGCTGAATCTGGCAAATCACGCCCGTGGAGATTGTTTCAAACCATAGAGAGATTTCTTGAGTTTGCAGACTACATTGGACTCCCCCTGAGGAACAAAATCAGGTGGTTGCTCCATATATACCTCTTATTGCAAATCACCATGAAGAAAGGCATTTTTAATATCAAACTGATAGAGTGGCCAATAACGCGTAGCAACCAGAGAGAGAAAGAGGCAAACAGAGGCCATTTTCGCAATAGGAGAGAAAGTATTGCTGTAATCCAGCCCATAGATCTGTGTAAAGCCTTTGGCAATCAAGCAGATCTTAAGACGTTCCACCTAGCCATTAGGACCTACTTTGGGAGTGAATACCCAACGACAACCAACGAGAGTATTTTCTAGTGGTAAAGACACCAAATCCCAAGTACCATTTGAATGTAAGGCATCAATCTCATCTAACATAGGCTGGTGCCAACCAGGATGGGACAGAGCTTCACTTGTGATTTTAGGAATAGAACCAACGGGAGTCTTTTCTAGTGGTAAAGACACCAAACTCCAATACCTAGAGTTTTGACCCATTTGCTTCATTACTGTTCCATTATGAGGTGATTGCTTGCTGTCTCTGCTTGAGAACTACTTCTTATCCCATTGTGGTATCCTTTTATTTTCCTACAGTTCTTATTATGAATATTTATACATTCTTGGTTATTCATAAATGCAATTTCACTCATCTATATGTTTTTTTTTTCCTAGGTGCGAAAAAATTAATCATCTTTGCCATGTGTGCTCTGTTTGGTCTCTCCTTTGCTGCGGTATTTTTTGGTATTGTGCCACCATTTACTGAAGATACTGCAAGGGCTGTAAATGTAAGTCCTAGTATAAGAACTGTATATACTGAGAGCTTCCAGTCCTGAGAAAGAATGTGATTGTAATTTATGTGTCCTATTACCATTGTCTAGTAAAGTTGACTGGTTGTTTTCTGATTTTCTCGATAAGAAGATTAGTGTAGTTTGGAAGATGGAACCCTAATAATGTTACCTTTCTTGCACTTGTATTGCACCTCTTAAATGTAATCATATAAGTTAAACTTTCTTGCTTATATTTAGGAATGGAGTAGCAGGTCATGTAGTATATCTAGGTGAACACGCATCTGATGATATGTAGGTAGAAAAAGTTTTTAAGTTTCCACAAACCTAAGGCTATGATTTGCTAGGGATCATGTTAAACATGTTAATTCTTCTAACGTGAATGTAGCATATGAAAACCTCCTAAACTGAGGTATCTCCTATTAACTCAGGTTACTATTCATTAACAATCATTTTATATTTACATATGGATTTTTTTTTTTATTTTGTTTAAGTCTCTGATATAGGACAAAATAGTAAATTTAGGAATTAGTGTTCTTTATTTTATTTATCTAGTTTTTTTCTAATTTTTAATTTGCTTCGTAGATCTCTTGGTTTCTTTTATTATCTTTTTTGTTTCCTTTATTTCCTAATTAGATTAGGATCATGTTTACAATCTTAATTAGATTGGATCAAGGAATCCTACTTAAGAGTAGATTTTTTTAGTTGTCTATAAATAGTCTTTGAGATTGTAATTAAAGACAAAATTTGATGATTGGTATTGAATATTGATATTAGTTTGAGGAATTGGGATTACTCGTGTTCTTTTGTTTCGGGTTCTGCATGAATCTACTCCAGCCTGGTTTCCAAACAAACATACTTCACAAGAACCAGATTACCATATGCATCAATGGTAAATTTTTTATCTTCAAACATTTCAATGGTTTTGCTTAGTTATGTGTCAATTCAAAATATTTAGGAAGAAATGTTGAAATTAGCTGTTTAAAAGTAAGAACCAAAGATGGAAGGCATAATTAAATGTTCTTCCCGCAAATTTTGCAAGTAATGCTAGCCTTTATTAGTAATGTTAGTCCGATCAATAATTTGGAGGAAGAAATTTTGGTTGCCTAGGGGTTTACCTCAAACTGATCTGTCAATATGCTGGGATTCCTTCTCTTTCTGCTCTTTTTCTATGGCATTTCAGTATATATCTTCAAATCATTTTGTGATTATGGGTTAGTCTTTGAACTGCTGTTTATTCTTTTACTGCTTTAGTTGTTATCAACTTTGTGAGTTATCTGATAAGAAATTTCTAAGTAATTATAATCTTAATTTTTTATGCTTCACAGGTTGTGCATGTCGTGGATACAACAGGAACTGTTAGTGGAAAGCAAGAACCTAGTTCATATGTTTCTCTGTTTTCAGCGACTCCTGGAAAATTGACAACAGAGGTTGAACATATTGGAGAAGGATTTGTTTGTGGTAGAGATAGGGTCCTTGACTTTGTTACCTTTTCAGTAAAATATGGTTGCTGGACCCACAATAATACAGGAATTGGGTGGAGCAAATCAGATATTCCCACAATGAATGTCAATAGTGATATAAAGGCAGAAGACAGAATTACACAAATTTTAGTAGATACCAAAGTTTCCACCCGCTGGTCTCTTGCTATCAATACAGAAGTAATAGAAGACTTCAAGCTTAAAGGTAGTGTGGATGCTGGCACAATCCTTTATTCTTTGTCCACTCATAGCATTTAGATTTCTTCTCTTTGTTTTGTTTTGTTATTGAAAAATAAAAAAAGAAAAGAAGAGTTTCTTGAGTTAATGACTGAAACACCATCATTACTTTCTAATACATTCTTGCATTCTCGTAATTCTCTGGAGTAACCATCCCTGAAGAAAGTTTAACACAACTTGAAAGGGCTGATACTTAGGACAAATAACATGAATTTTGACATGTTCCACCCCAACCCCCGAGTATCATGGATTGCCTTTCTGTCTTTTTAGTAAACTGAAAGATCATGCCAATTACCATCTGTTCCTTTGAATTTTTAAAAGAATAGATTTCGATATGGTTCTGGAAGGCAATGGTCTAATCTCAACAATAGTGTTTTGGACTTGAAGATTTGTAGACTAACTTGGATTTTTTTTTCTTCTAGCACTCTTTGCAACACAAGTTAGAAACAGTAGATTTAAGTCAGAACTCATGGATGGGTCTTTCATCATTTTCACCAAACTATAAAGGGCACAAGTTAAGAACTGGCAAGGTAGTACAAGTGTTTAGAAGAAAGGTATTTGTTTAAGAAATCAATTCTTGTGACCAACAAGCATCTTTTCAGTAAAACATCTAGTATCCTATGAATATATAAGAAAGCAAGCTTATTGGCGGGGAGAATCAATGAATGTTGACCGTAATGTTATATAGGTGATTTAGGGGATTTGAGCTTCCTCTATTTCTTTGGTGCATCAAAAACTAGTCTCAGCTGGTCAAAATAGCAGAAAAAATTGCTTTAAAAGTATACATGTCTAAACATCTAGAAATCAAGGCTGTGATGAATTGTAGAATCTGTCTTAGCTGTTTACTAATTCAATCACTTCCTATGTTGCTTCAATTGTTCTGTGATTTGATCATTAATCCTGTCTGCCGTTGAAGTTACTTTTCTGATCTTTAGTCCAATATGTATTGGGTTTGGCATGGGCATGAATATGAATTCCGTTCTTTCATGTATGATGATGCATCATACTTGTAATCACCATTGCTGGCATACTGGGCACTGCCGTATCATACTTGAATGTGGAATGGAAATCTTGCCTGGTTATATACTGCCTTCGGAATGCTAATCATGTGGTTTCGCATGAATGCAGATGACTCCGAGGAGTTGGTTCCACTGGGTGACAAGAGCAGTGTCGATGGATGGCACATTATTCAGTTTGCAGGCGGGAAGAATGCGCCTACGACATTCGACCTGACCCTTTACTGGTTCAGAAACTACACAAAAGCAACGAAAGAGGATGGGAAGAATGCAGAGCCATATCTCCTAAAATTGAGGACAGATGTGGACAGATTGACACCAAAAGCTGAAAGGGTTCTGAAGATGCTTCCTTCCTGGTGTTCTCTATTCGGGAAGTCGACTTCTCCCCACGCTTTAGCTTTCTTAACTAGCCTTTCAGTTAACTTATGAGTTCAACACGTTTTGATCCAATTTAAGAAAACATTTTACTTAGTGTTTCTTTGATTGAGAATTGCTGAAATTGTTGAGTTCGCAGTGACCCAATAAATGGTTCATTAATTCTTTTACTTGGTTTGGGACTCTGGTTTATTTTACTAGTGATGGATGGTGTTGTAGCCTACCTTCTGGGGGGATGTGTTCTCCCGAAGGAAGTATTTTTCTCCCGGGAGAAAGAATTCTCTTGTTAACGAATAAAGAAGATGTTCTCCCAAAGGAATAACTTTTATATACAAGCATTACATTGCATAAACCCAGTTGAGTCGCTCTCTAGGGGAATGACAAAGGGAGGCCTTTTCTCAAACTACTACTCTATCTTTGCCCCACACAATGCAGCCCGCCTCAGGGCACTCCTCCTGGAGGATCACTCTTCAAGGAGAGTTTTTCACCATGCTTAACCTTGGGAGAATACCGTGTACCACTCGTGAATATGTGCCAAGTGTCCCTATCATCGACTTTGAGAGGGTATAAATACCTCCCAACTCATTATATTATGGATCTTTTGGGGTGAATGTATTCTTAGAATCTTCTGTCAGATCTTTCATCTTCATACACGTGTAGTTCACTTGCTTTATCTGGCGGGACAATCTATAACCTTTCCCAGACAACTTAAACACACACATCCCAGCATATTTCACTTGCTTATCTTTCTAGAGGAACGTCTTATACTTTTTCCAGACAACTTAAGCTGTTTGTTCATAAATTTTACCTGCTTATGTATAACATCATGAAAACTTTATCTTTATCTGACTTAAGCATCAAAGGGCCTAACAGGAGAAATCCTTGCATTCTTTTTGACTGTGCATTGCCACGCAAATCCACTTTCCTGGACTGTGGAGTACTCTCCCACGTGATTACTTTTCACTCTCTCGCTTCATCCTTGAGTTTCTTATTCAAGTCCAACAATTGCTTATTCGAGAGACTTAAGCCAATCGCTTTCTCCCTCAAACAACAATGTGAACTCTTCTGTAGACAACAACCTAACACTTGTCTCTTGGCTTGTATATTAAGTTCCTTGCCTGGCTCTACCTTAGCTTGAGCATATTGACCTACAATGGCTCTACCTTAGCTTGAGCATATCGACGTACAAATTTTACTACTTATATTTTCAACGACAACAAGTTGACGCCGTTTGTGAGAACAAACAAAAAGTCAAGTTAAAATGGCAAGGACAAGGTCTACCTACGTCAGAGAATCAGAATAATAAGGAGACAAGGTTGCTAGAGAAAAAGTAAGTCCTCTTGGAGAACATCTTCTTCTTGTTTCTCTAGGGCAACTCTCCTCTAGCCATGTACGGAGTTCTCTTGGACAAAGACAAGGGAAGCCTGATACCAACCAATAGTATTCACCAAAACAAGGCTAGTCCATTGAACATCGTTCTCCCAGACAAGTTTAACTTATTTTTGATCAATGGAGACATTCTCTAGGGCAATGGAGGCATTCTCCTGAAAAACTCTCTACACCTGTTAGGTTTTGTAACATACATTCCTCGAGACACTCCACAGTTCCCATGGAAAACCCCCAAGTCTCTACAAGAGTCCTGAGAACTTTAGGAGGAATAATGCCACCAACACTCTCTCTCATGGACTATCAAGAACTCAAGAAAAGTTATGATGATTTGAGGAAAAGCCACACAGATAACACCAAGGCCCGTAAGGACCTTGCAGATTATTTGCAAATCATTTTGAGGACTACTAAATTGCCCCCAACAGCAAGGCATTTGGCTTCAAGAGGGAATAGGTGGCCTCACTCACCTTTGAGGTGGTTAGACATGCCACCTCAAGCCCCTCAAGAGTAGGCATGGGAGGCTGTCTTCCTTTGAGGGGGAGTGTTCTTGCCTGACACTTGTCTCTTATCTTGCAGTTCCTTGCCTAGCTCTATCCTAGTTTGAGCATCCAAATCTACAAATTTTACTTCTTGTATTTCCAGCAATAACAAATAGTGACCTTGCAAATAAAACCTACAAGATTAAACGCAATACTTGTAAAAAATGTGAGACTGAATTGTGTTCCCATTTATTACCAGTAAAAAAATAACATTAGCATTTTACTTCTGGTAAAAAAAATTTGTATCAATAAATTTATAGCTCTTGGATAGTGGCAAGAGCTGGCTCTTTCAATGACAAGCTTTTTCTCATGAAATATGGTAATTGCAAAGAAAATCATTAGGTTAGTTCGACGATTTATTTGGGAAGGCCATTTGATACCTAAAGCCTATGAGTAGTTAAGGATAGAGGGCATCTGAAAGGTTAGAGGCCCAAAATGAAAAAGAACTGTAGCAAGTGTTGCAGAAGGATACAGGGTTTATCATGATTCACCAGGTTTGAAAAAGGGGATTATTCAAATCCATTACCAAGTGTGTTGCCTGGGTATTTATAGGCTCATAACTTCCTTCGTCCAATGAGGCTTTGGGTATATATAGGGTTTATCAATATGTCGTTGCATGTGATGAGTGAATGCTATAACAAGGCATGCCATGAAAGAAATCATCGAATAGCATTACACACATAATCATTGTGGTCCCAAATTGGTTGGGAGTGTCACCATCACTGGTCTTAATTTGTTAGGGGCACCATTAGCGGACCCCGTTACTTGAGGGCATGCCAATTATGGGGGAAGCATTCTTGGAAACATTCTTTGCAACTAAATAGAGAGTGATGACTAGAAGTGAAAGGGGTCTCCAAAGGTAAGACTGAAGGGTTCGGGGTTATGCTCTTCAGTGCCACGTAGGGGATGATACCTTCAAGAGTTGACCCTCAATGGATCAAGGCTCAGGTTCAGGCTCTTAACATGATAAATAGGTTTGGCTATGCTTGGAGTGTCTAAGGGTGGTGCCATGGGCATTACACCTAGTCAAAACTAGGCCCCGTTGCATATTTGTCAGGTTGAATATGCCTATGACCTCATTCTTTATGATTTTCTAAAGTCAATCGATGGCATGTGCATTCTTCAAGTTCTAATTAATAGTCAATCAATGTTTTACATAATCCCTTAAAAAGTGATGGGTAGGCATTCTCCTTCCTTGGTGAAGGTAAAAGTGTGCATTTCTTTTCTCTTAGCAACCAGTAGTGGAGTGGGAGTCTTTGTCTAGCAACAAAGACAACAAAGCAGGTTCATGTCTCTTTTCTCTAAGAAATAAGAGTTGTGTTAAAGGCTGTAGGGAGGGCATCATTCATTCATCCTTCCTTTTCATTTGCTCCAATCACTTGACACGTTTGAATATCTTGCATTAAATCGAATCATTTAGTGAGACTCAAAATAATTTTTTTCATGCATGTGGATGCCAATGATGTCATTGATTTTCCTTCGTGTTTAGTAATGCAAGGTTAAAAATTTAAGTCGATTGCCCCTAATGTCCCATCCTGTTGTCATTAGATCACATGTAATATTACATGACAAATGAAGAATGCATTATGTGCATCAAAGAAAATAGGACGTGCAAATGTATTCTACATGGCATGAATTTTCATCACGTGTGCTCAATATATATTGAAAGCTTAGTTTCGTGTTTGATTTTGAAAATGCTTTGATGATGATTACAAATGCAAAACTTTAATGCTTCGATGATAAGATCTAAGTAAAATTTTAATTGTAAGCTTCAAAATAGTAAACAAATGATTGAAACTGAAAATATGATGTTAATCAAGTAATAAAGATTATTAATTGATTAACATGTCTCTTACTCGAGTAAAGCTCTTTATTAATCAAGTAAATGTATATAGAAAAGTCAATTTACTCGAGTAATTACATATCTTAATCGAGTAAAATATGTTAAAATTTGAAGATTAATCAACTAATGTATGAGTTTAGTAGAATAATTTATTAGTTTAATCAAGTAAGACTTGAATACTTAAAAAGTTTAATTGATTATACACTTGTTTTACTCAAATATGTTTTGGAGTAATATTTCTCGACTAACCAAAATGTTAATCGACTAACTGAGATATTAGTCAAGTAACTAAATCCTGTAATCAAGTAATAAATTTGGGATAAAATGAAAAATCTTTGTACTTGTATTATTAGTTGACTAAGAAAAAATATTAATCGAATACACTCAGTCCTTAGTTGAGTAACAAGATTTTATAATCAAACAATAATTCGAAAGAAAAATGTCAAGTCTTAGTACTTAAACATCAATCAACTAATAGATTATGTTTAATCGAGTAACTTCCATCTTAGTCAAGTAACTAATTATCTTAGTTGAGTAAGTATTATTAAAAAAAGTGTAAGTCTCTATATCTGATTCATTAATCAACTAAGAAATAATTTGTATTCAAGTAATGATATATTTTAATCAAGTATCAAAAGTGTTTAATCGAGTAATAGATTTAAAGTTATAAATGATTTAAATATTAATTGATGAAGATATGCTTTTAATCAATTAATATCAATATTTACTTGAGTAATATATATATATATATATATATTAATCAAGTAATGACTAACACAGCTGATAAGCTTAATTGAGTAACATCTTTCAGCAATAAACTAACATCTAAGCTTAATCGACTAACTCTAAAGATTACTCGATTAACTGTGCATATTACTCAAGTAATATAAGTTTTACTCAACTAGTATTGTGTTGAATTTCAAAAATATAACAATTATAGACGACATTAAATGTGCAAAATTTTAATTTCGAACAAATCTAAATGTTATAAAATGTTATCTAAACATCTCTTTCACGTAGGAAAGATGAAAATGTTTGAACTTCAAAGACACATACTAACTGTTGTTATACAAAAATACAATATTTATTGTGGTCTTACAAGTTAATACATTTGTTCTTTGGATAAAGCTGTCAAATACATTGAAGAACATAAAGCTATACAAATCCAAGGTGTGCATGAGAATACAGTAACACATTGAGATGAAATGTTCTCTCAAAGAAAATAAGAAAGAAGAAAAAAAAAGAAATAGAAAAAAAAAAAAAAAACAGAAGAGCTGAGCTGAAAGCCAATTGTTGTTATTCTTTTGTCTTCAAATTCCTGATACTAAGAGAGAGTGTGAAGTGCTTTCTTTTCTTATCTGTTAATTCTCTTTATTTGTATTTAAAAATTACTCTTATTCTTTCATTGATATATTTTTTGAGGATTTGTGTTTCATTGTGAGTTTTTGCTCAAATCTTTTAAAAGAAACTGTTGTAAGGGTTGTTTCCCTATCTTGTGAAAAAACTTGTAAAGTTATTGGTTAGCCCGTTAAAAATGAAGGTTTCAGCTAAACTTGTAAAAACTGAGGTTATAACTTAACTTGTAAAAACTAAAATAGTCAATTAACTATTGAAAAATCCTTAGTGAGCATCCAAGAGAGTAGAGTAAGCCGGAATATATTGAACCATTATAAATCTCTAGTGTTGCATTGTTTATTCTAATTTTCATTTCAACTAATTTTATTTTAGTACTTGCATTTGATTTTCATATTTTAGTTTTCATTGTATGCTTATAGCATTGCTTTTCAAAAGCTTAAAGAAACTTAAAACAATTTGTGTACAAATATTTTGTCAAATCAAAAAGTTTTTAACACTTAATTCACCCCCATATTGGGTGGACACTCCTATTTTACACTTTCACATTGATACTAAGGCGAATCACTCACCTTTAAAATTTTTGTAAAATGCATAGATTCTCAAACCTCATGCTTAGGATACCCTTTTTTCTCTCGAATTCTTTCTTAGAACATTATGTATCATTTCTAAGAATTCCAAATCCCTAGTAAAATTTTTCTTGAATTTTCCTATTATTCTCTTATTTTTCTCTATTTTTTTTTTCATTTTCTCTTTCTTTTTTTCCCCATTTCGTCACTTACCTTATGTCTCACACACTTGGCCCATGTGTTTGTGCCTTTCCCCTATATGCCTGATCACGTTTTTGCTCCAGTTTTCTTCTCTATTCATCTAATCATCTGTTAATTGCTAGAGTTCACACGTTTTCTAGTTTTTCTTAACGATTTCGACAAATTTTTTTCCTCTTTTTTCCTTCCTTCCTCCTTTCTTGGTACAAAAACTCTCTTGAAATTTGATCACGAGATTAGGTTTTTTTATCACTCTTGTATTTTTCCATAAGCTGGTATCTCACTCGATATCCCACCAAAATGCCTCAAGAAACCACCATTAGAACCCTCTTTTTCTCCTCTTTCAAAACCCCTTATAAATTTCTCCATAAAGCCTCACCTTATACCCTTAATTTCATGCCCTAGTTATTGGCTTCAACCGTTATTCATAGTTGATTTTACTAGCACAAATATCTCAACTTCCTCAATAGACCCTTCATCTAAAGTTATCTAAATATGTTTTGAATGTGTTTTTGAAATTCTATCTTTGTAGATTATTGTTACACTATTTGTTGTTGTAGATATTGTTAGTTTCCTACTTTCAAGGCCTTGTTATCTTTATCACATGTACATATATATATATATAAGCGCTCAATTAATAAACTTACAACAATTTTTATTCAACTCATTAAACCTCAATTACCCCTCTTGAGAGTACAATTTCAATCTCTATTGTTTGGCTATAATTTTGAAGGTTACATTGATGGCACATATCCATGTCCTCTTTCCACTATTGCAAACTTAGCTAATCATACAACTTCACCAAATCCTGCATAATGGTTATGGCGACAATAGGACAGTCTTCTCTTTCAAAATAAAACTTCCATTGAGTTCTTTCCTGATTATTTTCTTGTGAAAGACCTAAAAATAGGGGCATCACTTGTTCAAGGACCAAATAAGGGGCATGTATATGAGTGGCCATCCTCTTCCAAAAACAATAAAGGCGTTTATTCATTCCACACCACGCCACAATTGTCTATGAATCAGTGGCATTTTCATCTTGGTCATCGCTCTCTTAGAATTTTGAAAACTCTTATTCAACATCTAGTCTTAGTCATTACAATTCTTTTCTATGTAGTAAGTCGCAAACTTCCATTTGGAACTTCATCAATTTCATGTGAAACCATTTCAAGTTTTATATACTAGTGTTTGGGGTCCTGCACCAATTGAATCTTTCGATCACTTTCACTATTATGTTGTGTTTTTGGATTATTTCACCAAGTATTCATATCTTTATCTAATGAAACATAAATCTATGGTCACCTCCATATTTAAAAGGTTCAAAACAGTAGTTGGAAATTTTTTCGATTCCAAAGTCACTACTGTCTATTCAAATGGAGGCGGGGAATATCAGGGTCTCACACCAACCCTTACAAAACATGGCATTCAACACTTAAAATCCCCTCCTCACACTCCTGACGTGGTTGGTACTACTAAATGACGACATCATTACATTGTCAACTGGGTTAACCTTACTTCATCGTGCTTCTTTCCCTCTCACTCACTGGTCTGTTGCGTTTCAAACCGCTACATATCTTATTAATCATCTCTCTACTCCGATTCTTCATAACCGATCTCCCTTTCAAGCTCTCATTCAAAAATCCCTAAATTATCTAAAGTTATGTGTCTTTGGTTGTTTATGCTATCCTTGGCTACACCATTTAACACCAACAAACTTCAACCTCATTCTTGTCCATGTGTTTTCATAGGTTATTCCACTGAGTACAATGCCTATATATAGTTGTCTCGATCCACAAACCAACCACATCTTGATCTCTTAACATGTCTTCGTCGAACAGTCATTCCCTTTCTAGGGTCATTCTAAACCCTCTCTCTCCGTTAACAACTTCTCTGTCCCTTAATGGGAACTTCTTGATTCCCCAACACACTACTCGGTCTCTATTTAAGATGTAGCCACCCCACCTACCCCTTTCTCAGTTCCTGCTACACCCACTCCCTGCTCATCGCCATTACCAACTAACGATTTGGTCAGTCCTCCAGTCTCACCTCCACCTCCACCACTTGTTCTCCCCAATCATCCTATGTGTACTCGATGGAAAAACAACATTGTCAAACCCAATAAGAAGTATTGCCTGTCCACTACCATTCACCTAGATCAAATAGAGCCAACTTCTTTTCCCCACGCCCAGAAGTCCTCTTATTGCCATCAGGCCATGCGAGAGGAATTTGATACTCTTGTAAAAAAATGATACCTGGTCTCTTGTTCCATCTTACCCTTCGCAAAATGTTGTCAAATGTAAGTGGATTTACAGGATTAAGTGGCATCTTGATGGTTCTCTAACTCGTCATAAAGGTCATCATTCATTCATTCATTCATCTTGATGATACCTCTCACTTTCGTTAATGTTTGGGAGGGCATCATTCATTCATTCATCCTTCCTTTTTGTTAGCTCCAATCACCTGACACGTTTGAATATCTTGCATTAAATCGAATCATTTAGTGAGACTCAAAATAATTTTTTTCATGCATGTGGATGCCAATGATATCATTGATTTTCCTTTGTGTTTAGTAACGCAAGGTTAAAATTACTCTTTTTGGAAATCATTTTATACATTTCCCTCATTCTTGGACTGGGGAGATTTAAGCCGATCACCCCTAATGTCCCATCCTGTTGTCATTAGATCACATGTCATACTATATGACAAATGAAGAATGCATTATGTGCATCAAAGAAAATAGGGCGTGCAAATGTATTCTATATGGCATGAATTTTCGTCACATGTGCTCAACATATATTGAAAGCACAGTTTCGAGTTTGATTTTGAAAATGCTTTGATGATGATTACAAATGCAAAACTTTAATGCTTCGATGATGAGATCTAAGTAAAATTTTAATTATAAGCTTCAAAATAGTAAACAAATGACTGAAACTGAAAGTAGGATGTTAATCGAGTAATAAGGATTATTAATTGATTAATATGTCTCTTACTCAAGTAAAGCTCTTTATTAATCAAGTAAATGTATATGGAAAAGTCAATTTACTCGAGTAATTACATATCTTAATCGAGTAAAATATGTTAAAATTTGAAGATTAATCAACTAATGTATGAGTTTATAGACTAATTTATCAGTTTAATCAAGTAAGACTTGAATACTTAAAAGTTTAATCGATTATACACTTGTTTTACTCGAATATGTGTTGGAGTAATATTTCTCGACTAACCAAAATGTTAATCGACTAATTGAGATATTAGTCAAGTAACTAAATCTTGTAATCGAGTAATAAATTTGGGATAAAATGAAAAATCTTTGTACTTGTATTATTAGTTGACTAAGAAAAAATATTAATTGAATACACTCAGTCCTAAGTTGAGTAACAAGATTTTATAATCGGGCAATAATTCAAAAGAAAAATGTCAAGTCTTGGTACTTAAACATTAATCAACTAATAGATTATGTTTAATCGAGTAACTTCAATCTTACTCAAGTAACTAATTATCTTAGTCGAGTAAGTATTATTAAACAAAGTGTGAGTCTCTATATCTGATTTATTAATCGACTAAAAAATAATTTGTATTCAAGTAATGATATATTTTAATTGAGTATCAAAAGTGTTTAATCGAGTAATAAATTTAAAGTTACAAATGATTTAAATATTAGTTGATTAAGATATGCTTTTAATCAAATAATATCATATATATATTAATCGAGTAATGACTAACATAACTGATAAGCTTAATTGAGTAACATCTTTCAGCAGTCAACTAATATCGAAGCTTAATCGACTAACTCTAAAGATTACTCAATTAACTGTGCATATTACTCAAGTAACATAAGTTTTACTCGATTAGTATTGTGTTGAATTTAAAAAATATAACAATTACAAACAACATTAAATGTGCACAGTTTTGATTTCAAACAAATCTAAATGTTATCTAAACATCTCTTTCACGTAGGAAACATGAAAATGTTTGAACTTCAAAGACACATACTAACCGTTGTTATACAAAAATACAATATTCGTTGTGGTCTTACAAGTTAATACATTTGTTCTTTGGACAAAGCTGTCAAATACATTGAAGAACATAAAGCTATACAAATCCAAGGTGTGCATGAGAATACAGTAACACATTAAGATGAAATGTTCTCTCAAAGAAAATAAGAAAGAAGAAAAACAAAAAAAAAAAAGAGCTGAGCAAAAAGCCAATTGTTGTTATTCTTTTGTCTTCAAATTTTTTATACTAAGAGAGAGAGTGAAGTGCTTTCTTTTCTTATCCGTTAATTCTCTTTATTTGTACTTAAAAATTACTTGGGTTCTTTCATTCATATATTGTTTGAGGGTTTGTGTTTCATTGTGAGTTTTTGCTCAAATCTTTTAAAAGAAACTGTTGTAATTAAGGGTTGTTTCCCTATCTCATGAAAAAACTTGTAAAATTACTAGTTAGCCTATTAAAAGTAAGATTTCAACTGAACTTGTAAAAACTGAGGTTATAACTTAACTTGTAAAAATTAAAATAGTCAATGAACTATTGAAAAATCCTTGGTGAGCATAAAAAATAGTAGAATAAGTTAGATTACATCAAACCATTATAAATCTCTGGTGCTGCATTGTTTATTCTAATTTTTAATTCAACTAATTTTATTTTAGTATTTGCATTTGATTTTCATATTTTAGTTTTCTTTGTATACTTATAGCATTGCTTTTCAAAAGCTTAAAGAAATTTAAAGCAATTTGTGTACAAATATTTTATCAAATCAAAAAGTTTTTAACACTTAATTCGCCCCCATATTGGGTGGACACTCCTATTTTGCACTTTCACATAGATTCTAAGGCGAATCACTCACCTTTAAATTTTTTGTAAAATGCATAGATTCTCACATCTCATGCTTAGGATACCCTTTTTTTTGTCTCGAATTCTTTCTTAGAACATTAAGTATCATTTCTAAGAATTCCAAATCCTTGCTTGTAAAATTTTTCTTGAATTTGCCTATTATTTCCTTATTTTTCTTCATTTTTTCCCATTTCGTCACTTTCCTTATGCCTCACACACTTGGCCCACGTGCTTGTGCCTTTCCCCTATATGCTTGATCCCCTTTTTTGCTCCAGTTTTCTTCTCTGTTCCTCTAATCATCTGTTAATCGCTAGAGTTCATAAGTTTTTTGGTTTTTCTTGACTATTTCGATCATTTTTTTCCCTATTTTCTCCTCTTTTTTCCTTTCTTCCTCCCTCATTTCTTGGCACAAAAACTTGCTTGAAATTTGATCACGAAGTTAGGTTTTTTGATCACTCTCGTATTTTTCCATAAGCTGGTATCTCACTCGATATCTCACCAGAATGCCTCAAGAAACCACCATTAGAACCCTATCGTCTTTCAAAACCCCCAATAAATTTCTCCTTAAAGCCTCACTTTATACCCTTAATTTCATGCCCTAGTTATTGGCTTCAATCCTTATTCATAGTTGATTTTACTAGCACAAATATCTCAACTTCCTCAACAAACCCTTTATCTAAAGTTATCTAAATATGTTTTGAATGTGTTTTTGAATTTCTATCTTTGCAGATTGTTGTTCCACTATTTGTTATTGTAAATATTGTTAGTTTCCTACTTTCAAGACCTTGTTATCTTTATCACATGTACATATATATATATATCTAAGCTCAATTAAAAATTTACAACAATTTTTATTCAACTCATTAAACCTTAATTACCCCTCTTGGAGAGTACAATTTCAATCTCTATTTTTTGCTATAATTTTGAAGGTTACATTGATGGCACATATCCATGTCCTCTTACCACTATTACAAACTTAGTTAATCATACAACTTCACCAAATCCTGCATACTGGTTATGGTGACGAAAGGACAATCTTCTCTTTCATGCCATTCTGGCATTTATGTCTAACTCTATAGCACCTCTCATTATGTCTGGGGGGTTAACAACTGATGCATGGAGTTGCCTCGAGCACACTTGTGCGAGTAAGTCCCATACTTGGATTATGGGACTTCGAGACATCCTTACAAACACAACCACTAAGAATCGAAGCATTGTTGATTATATGCAAATTGTGAAAAATCTTTGAAACTCTTGCTTTAACAAGCTCACCAATGGCTAAGGATGAACTCATCCGTACCACACTTAGAGGTCTTTGTTTTGAATTTAAAGAGATCATTGCAACAATCCGCGCACTTGATTCTCTCATTTCCTTCAAAAAGCTACATGACAAACTGGTTGATCATGAATTAGCATTGAAGCAAAATACCAACACACAAGAAAAACTACCTATCATTGCTCAGTTCAACCAACATAGCAACAACAACAACAGAGGCAACCAATCCCATGGGAATAACAACAAAGGTATGCATTCTTAGTAGAGAACAAGCTTCCAAATCATAGGAATGTCCATAACAAACCTTATCACAACAATTGTTATTTTTCTAATTCGAGCGCTTAATCATCCAACAATCAGTGTTGACATCTCCACTACAACAATAATCAACCACATATTGTGTGTCAATTGTGTGACAAACCTGGTCATAACACTAAAACTTATAGATCTCACCCACATCCATTCTCAGCACCACAAGCCAATTTCAAGCAGAATAATCCTGGAGGTAACAACAACCATAATTGGACAGTTGATTTTAGTGCATCTCATCATATCACCTCGGACTCTCAGAATCTATTAGTGCACTCGAAATATGATGGTAATGATGATATCATTATCGGTGACGGTAATCCAGTTCCTATAACTCATATTGGCTCCATTAATCTTGTCCCCCCTAAATCCACTTTCTGACTTAACAATGTTTTGTGTGCACCTAAAATTAACAACTTGTATCTGGTTCCTAGTTTTGTCATCAAAATAAAACTTCCATTGAGTTCTTTCTTGATTATTTTCATGTGAAAGACCTAAAAACAGGGGCATCACTTGTTTAAGGACCAAATAAGGGGCATGTATATGAGTGGCCATACTCTTCCAAAAACAATAAATGCATCTATACATTCCACACCACACTAAAGTCGTCTATGAATTAGTGGCATCTTCATCTTGGTCATCACTCTCTTAAAATTCTAAAAACTCTTATCTTTAATGCAGTTTTACCTTGTTCAGTGTCTAGTCTTAGTCATTGCAATTCTTGTGTATGTAGCAAGTCACAAACTTCCATTTGAAACTTCATCAATCTCTTGTGACAAACCCTTTCAAGTTTTATATACTAGTGTTTGGGGTCCTGCACGAATTGAATCTTTCGATCACTTTCACTATTATGTTGTGTTTTTGGATTATTTCACCAAGTATTCATAGCTTTATCTAATGAAACATAAATCTAAGGTCACCTCCATATTTGAAAGGTTCAAAGTCACTACTGTCTATTCATATGGAGGCAGGGAATATCAGGGTCTCACACCAACCCTTACAAAACATGGCATTCAACACTTAAAATCCCCTCCTCACACCCCTAACGTGGTTGGTACTCCTAAACGATGACATCATCACATTATCGAAACTGGGTTAACCTTCATCATGCTACTTTCCCTCACTCACTGGTCCGTTGCATTTCAAACTGCTACATATCTTATTAATCATCTTCCTACTCCGGTTCTTCATAACCGATCTCCCTTTCAAGCTCTCTTTCAAAAATTCCTAAATTATCTAAAGCTACATGTCTTTGGTTGTTTATGCTATCCTTGGCTACACGATTTAACACCAACAAACTTCAACCTCGTCCTTGTCCATGTGTTTTCGTAGGCTATTCCATCGAGCACAATGCCTATATATAGTTGTCTCGATCCACAAACCAACCACGTCTTAATCTCCTAACATGTTGTCTTCATCAAACAGTCATTCCTTTTCTAGGGTCATTTTAAACCCTCTCTCTTTGTTAACAACTTCCATGTCCCTCAATGGGAACTTCTTGATTCCCCAACACACCACCCCACTTGCCCCTTTCTTAGTTCCTATTGCACCAGCTGCTCCCGCGCTCCCTACTCATCACCGTTGCCAACAAGCGATTCGATCAGTCCTCCAGTCTCACCTCCACCCCTGCCACTTGTTCTCCCCAGTCATCCTATGTGTATTTGATGGAAAAACAACATTGTCAAACCCAATAAGAAGTATTGCTAGTCCACTACCATTCCCCTAGAGCAAATAGAGCCAACTTTTTTTCTCCAGCCCAGAAGTCCTCTTATTGGCGTTAGGCCATGCATGAGGAATTTGATTACTTGGTCTCTTATTCCATCTGACGCCTCGCAAAATGTTTTCAGTTGTAAGTGCATTTACAGGATTAAGTGGCATCTTGATGGTTCTCTAACTTGTCATAAAGGTTATCTTGTTGCTACAGGCTTCCAATAACGTCCTGTCGCTGATTTTCATGATACATTTAGCCTGGTTGTGAAACCAACAACAGTTCATATCATTCTCACTCTTGTCGTCCACCATCAGTGGTCCATCTTCCAACTTGATGTCAATAATGATTTTCTTCAAGGGTTCCTAACTAATGATGTCTACATCCAACAACCACAGGGCTTTGTTAACAAGTACCACCCTTACATGTCTGCAAACTTCACAACGCGCTATATAGCCTTCACCAAGCTCCAAGCACATGGTTTACTGAGTTTGAGGGTTTTCTTGTTTCCATTGGCTTCATCAACTCCCATTTGGACGTCTCTCTTTTTATTTATCATCACGGTTCCCTTACACTATTTTTACTTGTTTACATTGATGACATTCTTGTCACAGGCAACCCCGACTCTCTAATTGATCAATTCATTGCCACACTTGGTTCCTTCCATTATTTCCTTAGGGTTGAAGCCTTCTCCACATCATATGGCCTTTTTCTCTCCCAATGTAAGTACATTTGGGATCTCCTACACCACACCAAGATGCTTCATTTTACGACAATCTCCACATCTACAAGCTCCATTGACACACTGCAACTGTGAGATGGCAGTCCTCCTATTAATCCCACGGAATATCATTGCACACTTGGAGCATTACAATACCTTTCCTTAACCCATCCAAACATTTCCTTTGTTATAAATAAGTTGTCTCAATTTATGCATCAACCAACTGTGGCTCATTGGTCTGCTATCAAAAGGGTTATTCTCTACCTAAAAGGCACCATCACCCATGGATCCTCATTCACAGATCACCTTCCCTTTATTTGCATGCTTTCTCTAATGTCGATTGGGCTGGTGATCATATAAACAATCAAACTTTTACTTCTGCATGTCTTGTGTTCCTAGGTGCCACCCCGATCAGTTGGAGCTCCAAGAAGAAAAAGTCAGTTTCCTGATCCTCCACTGAAGCAGAGTATCGCTCTGTTGCTTCTTCTGCTGCTAAATTGAATTGGATACAAAATCTCATAGTAGAACTTCATGTCTTCGTCAACACTCCTACCATTTATTGTGATAATGTGGGAGCCACTTACTTGAGTGCCAACCTTGTTTTTCATTCCTAGATGAAACATATTGCTATTGATTTCCATTTTCTTCGAGATTAGGTCACTAACACCAAGCTCTATGTGTCCCATCTTCATGTTATTGATCAACTTACTAACTGTCTCACAAAACTTCTACCTCACCAGCCTTTTCTTCAACAACGTTACAAGATTGGTATTTGTTGTGGTACCCCAATCTTGGGGGGCATACTAGCATAAATATCTCAACTTCCTCAATAGATCCTTCATCTAAAGTTATCTAAATATTTTTTGAATATGTTTTTGAATTTCTATCTTTGTAGATAACTGTTACACTATTTGTTGTTGTAGATATTGTTAGTTTCCTATTTTCAAGGCCTTGTTATCTCTACCACATGTATGTATATATATATACATATCTAAGCTTAATCAAGAAACATACAACAATTCTTATTCAACTCATCAAACCTTTTTAGATTTTTCTCCCTTCATCACTTAAATCCACCAATTAAGGGTTTCCCTGGCTTCCAAGGCTTAAGTTTAGGTCAAATAATGGTTTAAACCCCTATTTGAGGGCCCTATGCCTTGCATCACAACTCACCCACCCATAAAATGGCGATTCACTATTATTTTTGTCCAATCCTCTCATTTCTTCTTCTTTAAGCCTCTCATTGGATCCTTATCGCCTTATGGCCTTGCTCTTAGCCAACATTGATGATTGCCCATGGTGTTGTTGGTCGCTATATCGCAAACACAAGTAGTTTCAACAACAAAGTTAAAATATTAGCATGCTTGTGTTGATAATTAACACATCAAATGAGAATAATTCACAATAACATGATAACTCATTAGCTAACTGATATGCCCTGTAAACATGGAGAATCACAAGACCTAAAAAATAGTCTTGAGACATGGCCATGAATCCCAAAGGCCCAACGGGCTGTAGGAGATCAAGGAAGTAAGCCGAAGGAGCAAAAGGTCGAGCCGAGACCAAGTGGGGAGGGCCCACTCGGTTATGCCGAGTGGGTACGACACAGCCTTAGTTTTTTGGCCATAACTTTCTCATAAGAGCTCTGATTGACCTGATTCAAATTTATATGGAAATATAAGAGAATTATCTACAACTTTCATGTTTTGAGTTTTGATAGATTCGGGCTTAATAAAGGGGTAAATCGGGTATGAAGTTGATGCACCTACACTATGAAGGCTCGGAGTCAAGTATTGAAGGAAGATGGACTCGAACCAAGTCAAAAGGGCAAAAGAAGGCATAACCGAGTGGCTCCCCACTCGGTCGGGCACAAGAAGACATGATCGAGTGGCCCCCACTAGGTCATGACTGAGTGGCCACTCGCTATTTATGACCCACTCAGTTATGTCGAGTGGGTATGACACTGCTTCAGTTTTTCGGCCATAACTTTCTCATACGAGCTCCGATTCACCTGATTCAAAGTTCTATAGAAATATAAGAGAATTATATACAACTTTTATGTTTTTAGTTTCGAGAGATTCGAGTTCAATCATCATGAAAATCGGGCATGAAGTTGAGGTATGGGAACCACTCAAAATGGGCCGCGAGATTCTCGCACATCTTCTCTCTCTCCTCTGCTATAAATTAAATACGAGATCATGCCTTCATCACAAGGTACGTTATCTTGAGCAATTGAAGTATGATTTTCCATTTTTCTCTCGAGATCTAACTTAAGCATCGGAGGGTTTGCGCGGGGACCCCCACCCGCGCCCTAACGGTGCTCTCGTTTTGTAGGCCTCTCGTCATCAGCAAGGTCTCTCGTCACTCTGAGGCCTCTCGTCACTCCAAGACCTCTCGTCATCTTGAGGCCTGTCGTCATCAGCAAGGCCTCTCGTCACTCTGAGGCCTCTCGTCATCAGCAAGGCCTCTCGTCATTCCGAGGCCTCTTGTCATCCTGAGGCCTCTCGTCATCAGCAAGGCCTCTCGTCATCCCGAGACCTCTCGTCACTCCAAGGCCTCTCGTCATCTTGAGGCCTCTCGTCATTCCGAGGCCTCTCGTCATCCTAAGGCCTCTCGTCATCTTGAGGCCTCTCGTCATCCTAAGGCCTCTCGTCATCTTGAGGCCTCTCGTCATCCTAAGGCCTCTCGTCATCTTGAGGCCTCTCATCATTTTGAGGCCTCTCGTCACTCCGAGGCCTCCCGTCACTCCGAGGCCTCTCATCATCAGCAAGGCCTCTCGTCACTCCAAGGCCTCTCGTCATCTTGAGGCCTCCCATCACTCCGAGGCCTCTCGTCATCAGCAAGGCCTCTCGTCATCCCGAGACCTCTCGTCACTCTAAGGCCTCTCATCATCTTGAGGCCTCTCGTCGTTCCGAGGCCTCTCGTCATCAGCAAGGCCTCTCGTCACTCCAAGGCCTCTCGTCATCTTGAGGCCTCCCGTCACTCCGAGGCCTCTCGTCACTCTGAGGCCTCTCGTCATCAGCAAGGCCTCTTGTCATCCCGAGGCCTCTCATCATCCTAAGGCCTCTCGTCATCTTGAGGCCTCTCGTCATTTTGAGGCCTTCCATCACTCCGAGCCCTCTCGTCACTCCGAGGCCTCTCGTCATCAGCAAGGCCTCTCGTCACTCTGAGACCTCTCGTCACTCTAAGGCCTCTCGTCACTCCGAGGCCTCTCGTTATCAGCAAGCCCTCTCGTCACTCCGAGGCCTCTCGTCATCCCGAGACCTCTCATCATCTTGAGGCCTCTCGTCACTCCGAGGCCTCTCGTCATCTTGAGGCCTCCCGTCACTCCGAGGCCTCTCGTCATCAGCAAGGCCTCTCATCACTCCGAGGCCTCTCGTCATCCTAAGGCCTCTCGTCATCTTGAGGCCTCCCGTCACTCTTGAGGCCTCTCGTCATCTTGAGGCCACCCGTCATTCCAAGGTCTCTCGTCATCCTGAGGCCTCTCGTCATCCGGAGACCTCTCGTCATCCCGAGGCCTCTCGTCATCCCGAGACCTCTCGTCACCCTCAAGGCCACCAGATCACTTTGAGGCCACCAGATATCAGCCCACAAGATCATCAACCTGTCAGACCATCAGCACTGTCGGATTATCAGACTTGGAACTCTGACAGATCTAATCGCTTGTCAAGATTCTCATCAGTGAAGACACGACTCCCGAGACTCTTGCGTCTGTCCATAATAAAAAAAAATAGATTGTTGACCGCCTACCACCACGAAACACCCGTGGACACGGACGAACTCTCTCTCAAGGCGTAGAAGCACGCCTACCACCACGAAACACTCAACAACAGGGAGCACCTCCTCCCCCACATAATGCTCATCCTGAAGGAGGTGACCGCCTCATTTCCCCCAGCACGCAGGTGGGGAACCAAACAGTCCCACCACCACTACTTATCGCCTCAAGGCCGCCGCCTACTGATTAAGTCGGGACTTCACGACAGCCACCACGCACAGTCCTGTGGGAGGAGTATGAAGCATTGAGACAACAACACGTTAAGGGCATGCAAGCACTTCGAGACATGGCTGGTATCCTCCAAGGTATGATGCCGATAGGGACGTTGCCCGATACTCTGAAAAAGTTTATGCCACCCCCAGAACCTCAGCCCGAGGTGGGGGCTGATTCCTACCAAGAAGCTACTCCCGATTTTCATTCTCGACCTACGCCTCGACGGGAGGGTAGGCCTAGATCGCCACCACCAAGAAAGAACCCTCATTCTGTACCCCGAAGAAATGAAAACCCAAGAATGGAAAACAAAACCAGGAGCCCTCAAAGATGGAGGTATCATGAAACAGTGGCCAGTACGCCAACAAGACATGACAATCAGACAACAGCCACTATGAGGGATGATATGAAAAGAGTAGTAGAAGAAGTGCTTGAACGGAAAAAGTTAATCCCTGCAACAGAAGAGCACCAACGAAGAAAATGTCCTTTTACGACCGATATATTGGAGAGACCACTGCCTCAAAAATTCAAAATGCCACAAATCACCCTCTACTCAGGGAAAGACGACCCATATGATCATGTTCAGAATTATGAGTCACTGATGATATTGCATGGATGGGACGATGATATAATGTGCCGAGCATTTTCCTTAACACTGTCAGGACATGCTCAAACATGGTTTAACAGCCTTCCAAAAGCCTCCATTTCCTTATTTGGGCATCTTAGGACATAATTTACTAAAGCTTTTGTGATTAACAGTCGAAGGAAACATGATGCCACATATTTGATCAGCATACGACAAGGGAATAAGGAATCTTTATGTCAATTTGTGGATAGATTTCATAATGCCACCCTGAAAGTCCTCGACTTGCCGGCCCAAGTCACAGTGTCTGCTATGCTCCAAGGGACGCGTCTCGCCTCTCTCCAAGAGTCACTTTCTTTAGACCCCCCAACGTCCCTGGCCGATCTATTTGTCAGAGCAAACAGGTATATCCTTCACACTAAAATTATGAGAAATGTGGCAGGGAATGAGGACAAAGAAAGGAAGAAAAAAGAGCGTGAAGGAGAAGAAGAGTCTATTTGACGACAGGAAAGGGTTAGAAGATCAGATATACCTCTGCCCCAGTTCCACCATTACACCAAACTCCTCCAACCTCGGTCAACCATACTTGCAGCCATCAAAGGGTCAGGTCTCATTAGACTCCCGAAAAAGGTTGACCATCCAATGGGGAAGAATAGAAAAGAATATTGTAGATATCACAGAACCCGTGGTCATTGCACTGACCAGTGCCGAGAGTTAAGAGATCAGATTGAGATGCTAGTTCGTGAAGGACATCTTCAAAGGTACGTACAGGTCAAAGATGGTAATCCTCAAAGAGGAGAAGATAGACAGGAATAGCGGGGGAGATCAAATCAAAGATGTCAAGAGAGAGGAAGGGGTTACGGAGAAAATCCACCTCTAGACAATGAACCAGTTCATGAGCCCATGCACGTCATCTCGGGCAGTGAAACTACAGTAAGGGACTCCTCCTATTCCATCTAGACAAGCCACGAAAGGACATGCCCTTAGAAGAAGGTAGTTAGCCACCATTAATGTCCTCAAAGAGAAAACTGGGTGCAAAATTCAGACACATTGAAGAGAGCCTATGTTAAAGATCGAGAAACTAAACATTTCGTGCTCAGAGGCAACAATAAGACCCAAAATGAAACAGTGGATGTACTCACTTATTTCAAAAAATGTAAGCATTTCCATTACATATTGCTTTGTGAAAGTTTGTTTGCTATGCTCTGCTTACAGGAAAAATAAACTGAAGCCCATTGCCCCACTCACGGCCCGACAACGAGGGAAAAATAAACTTAAGCCCGTTATCCCGCCTACGGCCCGGCAACGAGGTAAAACACGATCGAGCCCGTTGTCCCGCCTATGGCCCGGCAATGAGGTAAAATTCGATCAAGCCTGTTGCCTCGCCTACGGCCCGACAACGAGGTAAAATGCTATCGAGCCCGTTGTCCCGCCTATGGCCCGGCAACGAGGTAAAATTCGATCAAGCCCGTTGTCCCGCCTACGGCCCGGCAACGAGGTAAAACGCGATCGAGCCCGTTGTCCCGCCAATGGCCCGGCAACGAGGTAAAATTCGATCCAGCCCATTGTCCCGCCTACGGCTCGACAACGAGGTAAAACGCGATCGAGCCCATTGTCCCGCCTATGGCCCGACAACGAGGTAAAACTCGATCAAGCCCGTTGTCCCGCCTACGGCCCGACAACGAGGTAAAACGCGATCGAGCCCGTTGTCCCGCCTATGGCCCGACAACAAGGTAAAATTCGATCAAGCCCGTTGTCCCGCCTATGGCCTGGCAACTAGGTAAAACGGGATCGAGCCCGTTGTCCTGCGTATGGCCCGGCAACGAGGTAAAATTCTATCAAGCCCGTTGCCCCGCCTACGGCCCGGCAACGAGGTAAAACGCTATCGAGCCCATTGTCTCGCCTATGACCCAGCAACGAGGTAAAATTCGATTAAGCCCGTTGTCCCGCCTACGGCCCGGCAACGAGGTAAAACGCGATCGAGCCCGTTGTCTAGCCTATGGCCCGGCAATGAGGTAAAATTTGATCAAGCCCGTTGTCCCGCCTACGACCCGGCAACGAGATAAAACATGATCGAGCCCGTTGTCCCACCTATCTGGCAACGAGGTAAAATTCAATCAAGCCCGTTGTCCCGCCTACGGCCCGGCAACGAGGTAAAACACGATCGAGCCCGTTGTCCCGCCTATAGCCCGACAACGAGGTAAAATTCGATCAAGCCCGTTGTCCTGCCTATGGCCCAGCAACGAGCTAAAATTACATTCAAGCTCGTTGTCCCGCTCACGGCCCGGCAACGAGGGAAAAATAAATTCAAGCCCGTTGTCCCGCTCACAGCCTGACAACGAGGTAAAATTACATTCAAGCCTGTTGTCCCGCTCACGGCCCGACAACGAGGGAAAAATAAATTCAAGCCCGTTGTCCCGCCCACAGCCCGACAACGAGGTAAAATTACATTCAAGCCCGTTGTCCTGCTCACGGCCCAGCAACGAGGGAAAAATAAATTCAAGCCTGTTGTCCCGCTCACAGCCCGACAACGAGGTAAAATTACATTCAAGCCCGTTGTCCCGCTCACAGCCCGACAACGAGGTAAAATTACATTCAAGCCCGTTGTCCCGCTCACAGCCCGACAACGAGGTAAAATTACATTCAAGCCCGTTGTCCCGCTCACGGCTCGACAACGAGGGAAAAATAAATTCAAACCCGTTGTCCCGCTTATAGCCCGGCAATGAGGTAAAAGTACATTCAAGCCTGTTGTCCCGCTCATAGCCCGACAACGAGGTAAAAGTACATTCAAGCCCGTTGTCCCGCTTATAGCTCGACAACGGGAGAAAAAAAAACAAACACAAGCTCATGGTCCTGCTTAAAGCCTAACAACAAAGGAAAATTAAATGCAAGCCTATTGTCCCGCGCATAACTCAATAACTTGGAGCAGAATCAAACTCACCGTTCGATGCATAGTTCGACATCTATGGAAAGCAAACTTACTAGTATATCTACCTCATACTTCTGCAAAGGAATTGAAAATCACAAGAGTCTAGAAATTTAAAAGCATGATGTGCAAAGAAGCTCGAGAGGATGTGTAGAAGATTAAGCATCTAAAAGAGAAGTGGTGTTCAAAAGTTTACCGGACAAGATACTCTTTCATCCGAACCTTCCGGCTAAAAGAGTAGGGAGCAATTGATATGCCCTGTAAACATGGAGAATCACAAGACCTAAAAAATAGTCTTGAGACATGGACTTGAAGCCCAAAGGCCCAATGGGTTGTAGGAGATCAAGGAAGTAAGCCGAAGGAGCAAGAGGTCGAGCCGAGACCAAGTGGGGAGGGCCCACTCGGTTATGCCGAGCGGGTACGACACTGCCTTATTTTTTCAGCCATAACTTTCTCATACGAGCTCAGATTGGCCTGATTCAAATTTCTATGGAAAGATAAGAGAATTATCTACAACTTTCATGTTTTGAGTTTTGATAGATTCTGGCTTAATAAAAGGGTAAATCGGGTATGAAGTTGATGCACCTACACTATGAAGGCTCGGAGTCGAGTCAAAAGAGCAAAAGAAGGCATAATTGAGTGGCCCCCCACTCGGTCGGGCACAAGAAGACATGACCGAGTGGCCCCCACTCGGTCATGATCGAGTGGCCACTCGCTATTTATGACCCACTCGGTTATGTCGAGTGGGTATGACACTGCTTCAGTTTTTCGGCCATAACTTTCTCATACGAGCTTCGATTGACCTAATTCAAAGTTATATAGAAATCTAAGAGAATTATCTACAACTTTTATGTTTTGAGTTTCGAGAGATTCAAGTTTGATCATCATGAAAATCAGGTATGAAGTTGAGGTATGGGAACCACTCAAAATGGGCCGCGAGATTCTCGCACATCTTCTCTCTCTCCTTCGCTATAAATACGAGATCATGCCTTCATCACAAGGTACGCTATTTTGAGCAATTGAAGTATGATTTTCCATTTTTCTCTCGAGATCTAACTTAAGCATCGGAGGGTTTGCGCGGGGACCCCCACCCGCGCCATAACGGTGCTCTCGTTTTGTAGGCCTCTCGTCACCAGTAAGGTCTCTCGTCACTTCGAGGCCTCTCGTCACTCCAAGGCCTCTCGTCATCTTGAGGCCTTTCGTCATCTTGAGGCCTCCCATCATTCCGAGGCCTCTCATCATCAGCAAGGCCTCTCGTCACTCCGAGGCCTCTCGTCATCAGCAAGGCCTCTCGTCATCCTGAGGCCTCTCGTCACCCTAAGGCCTCTCATCATCTTGAGGCTTCTCGTCATTTTGAGGCCTCCCATCACTCCGAGGCCTCTCGTCATCAGCAAGGCCTCTCGTCACTCCGAGGCCTCTCGTCATCAGCAAGGCCTCTCGTCATCCCGAGACCTCTCGTCACTCTAAGGCCTCTCATCATCTTGAGGTCTCTCGTCCTTCCGAGGCCTCTCGTCATCAGCAAGGCCTCTCGTCACTCCAAGGCCTCTCGTCATCTTGAGGCCTCCCGTCACTCCGAGGCCTCTCGTCACTCTGAGGCCTCTCGTCATCAGCAAGGCCTCTTGTCATCCCGAGGCCTCTCGTCATCCTAAGGCCTCTCGTCATCTTGAGGCCTCTCGTCATTTTGAGGCCTCCCATCACTCCGAGGCCCCTCGTCATCAGCGAGGCCTCTCGTCATCAGCAAGGCCTCTCGTCACTCTGAGACCTCTCGTTACTCTAAGGCCTCTCGTCATCTTGAGGCCTCTCATCATCAGCAAGGCCTCTCGTCACTCTGAGGCCTCTCGTCATCCCGATACCTCTCGTCACTCCAAGGCCTCTCGTCATCTTGAGGCCTCTCGTCACTCCGAGGCCTCTCGTCATCAACAAGGCCTCTCGTCACTCCGAGGCCTCTCGTCGTCCTAAGGCCTCTCGTCATCTTGAGGCCTCTCGTCATCTTGAGGCCTCTCGTCTCTCCGAGGCCTCTCCTCACTCTGAGGCCTCTCGTCATCCTAAGGCCTCTCATCATCTTGAGGCCTCTCGTCATCTTGAGGCCTTCCGTCACTCCTGAGGCCTCTCGTCATCTTGAGGCCACCCGTCATCCCAAGGCCTCTCGTCATCCTAAGGCCTCTCGTCATCCGGAGGCCTCTCGTCATCTTGAGGCCTCCCGTCATCCCGAGGCCTCTCGTCATCTTGAGGCCTTTCGTCATCCCAAGACCTCTCATCACCCCGAGGTCTCTCGTCATCCTCAAGGCTACCAGATCACTTTGGGGCCACCTTATATCAGCCCACAAGATCATCAACCTGTCAGACCATCAGCACTGTCGGATTATCAGACTTGGAACTCTAACAGATCCAATCGCTTGTTAAGATTCTTATCAGTGAAGACACGACTCCCAAGACTCTTGCGTCTGTCCATAATAAAAAAAATAGATTGTTGTATTTTGACAACAACACTAACATAAATTAATATTACAATTTCAGATAACTAGTAGCATCACTTACTAAAATTTTAATTATTAAGTTGTAAAACATACACAAGACATATCTCGAATCCTAGCACAACACTTTATCATTGTAAAAGGATAAAAAGAGAGGAACATAATTAATCATTAAGAAACAACGTTGGCTAATTAAAGAGGATAGAAATGAATCCATTTGTCGAATATGTGATAGCATTTCCTCCTATGGAACTGTGGAACTAGGTGACCTGCCCCCTGTTCAAGTTCAACCCAACATACAGCCCAAAATGAATATTCATTTTTTAAAAAAACATTAATGAAATTGAAATAAAGTCTGTTAATTAATTTTCTTACTTTAACAGTTGCATATGTCAAATAGTACCCGTTGTCGTGAAATTTTTATGTGTATCTGCATTACATTCATCAACGAGATTAACCCCTTAGTATTACTTATACTAGAGATGTGACCCGTGTTATATGTGTGTGTGTAAATTAATATTATATAATTTACCCTGCGACTTGGCCATCCAAATACCATGGTCGCCAGTAATCAACGGTCGTCAGGTTCAGAAATTTGATCCATTTGACAGTGCCCACATATGGAATAACCATGTCATGGTCGCCCCTGCCAAATGAAATTAAAGAAGATAGCAAGTGTTAGCCAACCCACCGCACATCTTTAAAATTATGTGTCATAATTTTAAATTTTGAATAATATTTAGTTCTTATCATTTATAACTAGGGAACATTGAGAAAAGATGAAATTTTTAAGTTATCCCTAAAAAGTAACAAATCTCTTATCATGATGTGTTCCTATTGACAAGAAATGAAAAAATGACGTGTTCTTATATCGGACCTAAACCCAAGAGAAAAGTCAATGAATTCAATTCGCAGATATTAATTTTGGGAGATTCGAGAGAGATCTGATAAATTTGATCTGATAAATTCTCCATCAATTGGAACTACTAAGCTTGAGAGTCTCAAACGTAACACTAAATATCCCATTTCATTCAGTCTATATAAAAGGCAAAGACCCCTACAGCTAAAAGCATTTGAATTCAACTCATCTTTAAACACTATTCACAAGTGTCACTTTTTTTACTTAGTGTTAAGGCTAGATCGAAAGACCCAATCTCACCTCCTTTTACATATGCTCACGTCAAAACAACTCTTAATGATGGATCCCAACATTTAATGAAAGTCAAAAAACAAGAAATGCTATAAACAACAAATCTAGGTTCTTTTCCTTTTCATTAGTTTGGTCAGTTTGGTTACTAAACTAATTGAAATTTAATAATTGAAAAATTGAACTGCTGTACAAAAATGAATCAAATTAACCGAGGAAACCCAAAAACTAAACTAACCAAAAATTGAACAAAATTCGTAAAAATCAAACTGATCGAATAAACCAAACAAATTCAAAAAAAAAAAAAAACTAGAAAATAACCAAACAAACCAAACAAATTTTCAATCTTATTATTGCCACTAGCCAACCAGTGATTCCAATGACCGGAACTATCATCGGATTCTCCCAATTGCAATTTTTGATATATCTACAAATGAGTTTGGTCCAGTGGTCAATGTTTTGCAGTTCTAAAAATTAATTTTATTGTCAAGACTCAAAATTGATTTTTGGGAAAATGTCACTAGCCACCATCCATGGGGATTCTGATGATCAAAATTGACCATCAAATTAAACTTGACTTAGCGACCCACATACCTAAAAATTAAAAGAATTTAACAGTTAGATTTCAGTAGATCTAGGTTTTAATGTAGAATATCTACCCACAAGAAGATTATCGAAAAAATTACTGAAGGGGCTGAAGCCCATATGCCATAAATCACTGAAGAAAATAGAGGCAAAGTTTGAGGCAA